>OY756256.1:10409042-12809042 GCA_963576845.1 Megachile leachella | reverse complement strand
TTCTTACATGTGCCGTATAAAGCGAGAGGATAACCTGGAATAAATGCGGATTGCTATTCTATAAATAGAATTAAAAAATTCAATTTATGGAATAGATATTATACTAGTATAATTCTATTTATAGACTGCATTGCATATATCTTTATAAATGTTGCTCTGTCATCTTTTCAAATATTTTTTTTTAACAAAGTATATGTAATTTAAATAAAGTGTAGTCTGTGTATTTTATTATAGTAATTAACAATTTGATGTATGTTTTTGTAAAGTATAATAATCATGATTTATAAGAATCTAAATTTCGGCAATTAATTTTAACTTCAAAAGTAATTTTAACGTTACGAAAATGAACATAGTATATCATCTTTATTGAGTGGGCGAATACTTTTGTGAATAACTGCGTATATTTACAAATGTATATTTAATCATTAACTGGACTTATTGTGAGATATATGTATATAAAGCAATATAATTTATACAAGTTTAAATACATAAGCAAGTAATTAAATTATAATGATTTATTTTGATAATTAATTATACATTTAAAATTCTTTGAAAAAAAAAATATTTTTCTTTAGCGAGTCGATATTTTCATGGTTAACTGTGTATATTTACAACAAAATATTTTTAAAAAATGTCATCTTTCACTTTATTTTTAGTTATTCTTCGAATATATAAAATTTGAATTATAAAGAATTAAAATATTTCACACAATTACAGTCACAAAACAATATACTGTAGCGAAAATCAGTTCAATTATCTCCCTATAACAATATAAGTTTCACAAATTAAATCACCTTACAAAAAAGAATATATTTCTTAGAACTTCTGTTAAATAATAATTGAAACTTCATTTATTGAAAATCAATTCCCTCAACGAACACAATACATTCACCACACATGTAAAGCACATGTAAGTTGCATCTAAAGCCAAACCAAAAAATAGGTAAATGCACTTGCAATTTGTCCATGAATCAGACATAAACGTGGATGACACTCATTGTACGACAAAATTCGCATTACATCATGGCATAATATCGCGATGGTAATACTGGTTGGCGCACCGGTTAAAAAAAAAACGCTCCCTTCACGTGGCACCAGTATGGTGTCTGATTTACTTACACGAGGGGCGCAAGCTTATTGAATGCTCATGTGTTTTGACGTTAACGAGCGTAATGCCCCGTTAAGAATCCCCCGGGGGCAAACGGGGTCGGGCTGCTGGCATACAAATCGAGAGCTCTCATTTTCTGCGGCAATATCACACTGTTAGGTAGGGGAACCCCGTTCGTAAATATGCCCGGGCCCCCCTGCCCGCGTTAAGAAGTTGACATAATACGGTACAAGTGGTTTCGTAAAGGTAGCCTCGAGTGTGGCGAAATGACACTTTTGTCGTTGTTTCAATTTTACAGCGAAACGATTCATTAGTGAATTGAAATTGATACTTTACTCAATAGAAAATGGTGGACTCGTATTTGCGTGTAAAATTGTCTAATACGAAAATATCTTCTAATATCGTTAATGTGGACTCTTGCTTATATCTACGGATAAAGATCAGTGCAATAAAACGCATTTGTACGACATTGTTATCGTTCTATTCACTTACACCCTTCAACCATTGAAAAATTACATTCATGAAAAATTGCGGTCGTAAAAAGGATTTTCAGAACGTGACATTTCTTTCGATTCTCGTGTGTTCGACTTCTTAGCATTTACGGAAATTGTTCAACACGAGAAACGGAGGTTAAAGTATTCCCGAGCAATAAACAATTTCTCAGGCGGTTATACGAGCGAAACCATTAAGAGAGTGCATTCCATTTCGAGGAACAAACTGCTTCGAACGTGCACCCGGAATGGTTAATCTTACGAGTTCCGCTGGTTCGTCCCCACTCTTAACGAGACTTTTATGGTGGAATATGCAACTTCGTCCGGTCAAAAGTCGTTTTAACTTTCGCGACTGTTTGCGGCCACGTGTAGACCCTGCAGAGTCACCTAACATTTAACAATTCTGTGATCTTCCATGCTCTGTCGACTGAATTACCACCAGCCTCCTATAATGTACCCGATAATGAACGTCAGTTAATTGTGCATTCAGCTGAAACGTAGACTTACTAATTTTCTCTTAAATGCGACCTTAAATATGTCGATTCAAAATCGTTAAAAATCGTTGGATCAATGAAATTAACTACAGTTTTACGGATGTTTAATGACCACTAAGGTAGCTAAAAAAGTTTATCTTTTTGCTCTAACCCTCTAAATAGTATATATTACAAAAAGAGTTTAAACATTTATTTAAACTTGTATACTAAATTTAAAAAGGTAAGATCGAGAAATAAAAAATTTTTTTGAATCACTCCAATGACCACTTATATTTAAATTGAAGCTTAACTGTATAAATAAATAAATAAATAATGAATAATATGTAAACTAAATTTTATGCTTTTTAATTGTTTGCCTCGATAAAGGTTAATATACTGACAAAGATTGAATAATTTCTAATTTTCTTAAAATAAGAAATTTAATATCTATCATCTTGTCGAGTTTTCTTGTGTTAGTAAAAAAAAATATTAATATACTGATAGACTTATGTTTTATATGGAATAGCTGTAAATGTTATATGGCATTGTATTGTTATGCGTTTTATCGCGACGCGTTGTACAGTCACATATTAGATTGCCATGAGGCGTTTAATCACGAGGTCTGGTGTTATACGTCCTATTGTTATGCGTTGTGTAACTGCTCGTTGAATAATCACGCATTATACAACCACGTGTTTTATTGCCACGCGTTTTATAGTAACGCGTCGTATAACACTGCGATGAATCGCTATGTTTTAAATGACTGAGATACAATGCAGCTCTCATTTCTGTAAGGATAAGAGTAGGAAAAAGAATTAAAGTTTTACATTTTCAAATTTCTGAACTCCTAA
The DNA here is from genome assembly GCA_963576845.1 of Megachile leachella. Classification (NCBI taxonomy): domain Eukaryota; kingdom Metazoa; phylum Arthropoda; class Insecta; order Hymenoptera; family Megachilidae; genus Megachile; species Megachile leachella. The sequence goes on along the minus strand of OY756256.1, from coordinate 12,806,119 downwards.
ACTTTTCAAATTCTGAAATCTTCAAGCTTTAAACATCTAAATTAAAAAATTACCAAATTATCAAGTCCTTAATTTCTAAATATATGAATGTTTTATTTCGAAATTTGCAATTCCTGAAATCTCAAAAATTTCTAAATTTCTAAATTTTCCATAAAAACCACATTCTAAATTTTTAAATTCCAAAATCTTCGCATTTCTAAAAGATCTAAAACCCTTGTATCGCCATTTTTCTTGAAATAGGTATCTCACTATTATACTGCTAAAGGTTATATTGATATTCATAATGTATCTACCTAATATTTGTTAATCTCTCCGTTCATTTATTACTCGATTGTACTCGAAAGTACAGTTTCATCAGTCTCGCATTTATATCTCGAATTGAAATACCATTTCCACTGTGTTACTTTCTTGCATAATTAAAATGTTTATTCAAAAAGATATATATTACCAACATAATTATCTCGTATTCAGACGTTTATGTAGGTACAAAATGTAACTTATCAATTTGCTAATTGCCAAGTTTACCGCTGTCGTTTGTCTCTTGTTGACTTACGACATTCACTTATTACGATCTACATTATAGGAACAAATTACCCGTTACCTTATAACTAGAAAGCAAATGTATGCAACAGAGGTCTAACCAGTTCTTTGTTATTTTTGTTTCAGGTAAGGAGCATATAACGTTGAACGAGAAACGTAAAAGCTCGTAGAGTAGTTTTGTAAGTATCGCGTCTTTGTTGTTTCACACCTGGTCGATAATCAGCGTGACATTTACGATATTGTAATGTCTTCCGTAACCATGAGCTCTCTGATTTACGACAAAAGAAAGAAACGAATCTCGTCGACTGCTAACTAGAAAATCTCATTATGCTTCTCGGTTGTCTGTTGACCTTGGTCGACGAGATAGTTTCATTCACTACAGCCTTATTTCTTTAAAGCGGTTTCACGTATTGCTAGTTATTTAAAAGTGAATAAGTGAACCGTAAATTGATTACTATCTGACAATTATCATATTCTCAACAGAATCGTTTAGATGGAAATTATGATAGTTTCTATTAACCTAGTTTTTTATGCATAGTTAATTATATTTTATGCTAATTTATTTCCGATCTACAATAGCAAGTAAATTTTGATGTAATAATTTTCGTATTTGTGGAAAAAGGATCTTCAAGTTATGTGTTTGGTATTTCTTAGCACGGTTAGCGACGATTATATTTATTTTTTTGTATTTCGTTAATCCTCTTTATATCAATTTTTTACACATTTGTTAATAATTGCTATCTTAGTCTGTAATGTTTAATACGGACTATCATATGAATTTTTAATTAATATTTTTGTTAAGATGTAACATTTCATTAGTTAGTTACTTACGCGAAAATTCCAACCAGATCATTTGGTAAATGTTGATAATTAAAAGTTAACATTCGAATCTATCGCAATAACAAAATTATTGTAGGAATAAATTTGAGCATAAAAATAATTACATTTTATTATCTTCCTATTAATTTAAAGTTTTCTTTAGTTTCTTACATTAAGTTGAGAATATTTTTCAAGCTAAATAACTTAAATAGTATTTCTCGTAAATTCTCTTAGGTTCCTAATGATCAGTGTATTTATAGCCGCATGCATAAATACATAAACCATTGAATATTTAACAAATTCCGAAATTACTAATTGATGCGTATAATAGACACCCAGCAAAGTAATCAAATCCATATGCAATATAATATACATAATCTCATTTAAAAATGAATGATTAAAAAATTATTTGCAACAAATAATTCCAATTTTTATACTACACGTGAAAATTTTCGTAAAGCAGGACATTTTGCAGCCATATTAAATGCTAACCTCAAAACTTTCCTAACGTAGCAAGAGCAAACAGATTAAAATTTAATCTAAAAATTTTTCTCAATTTATTTTCTCTTACTGGCTATTAAATATTTCAAATTTTTTTTACAGAAATAAATGTTTTAATATTATAAAGTAATACTCATCTTACCTCGAAATGTATAACTTATTTAACATCTGAATTTTGTCGCAAAGCAATTGTTAAATTCCTAACAGAGAATTTAATTTTAGATTAAGTTTAATTTATACAATGTATGTTATCACTAAACAAGTTTGAGTTTGATTCAGGTTAGATTTACTGCTGTAGTTAATTACTGACCAGTCACAATGCAAACCAACTACAATCGAATTCGAACTTATTTAATTGCCAGCTGACTTGTTACTGAGGATCTGAAGTGTTCGGAATTACTTTGTTATTTATTACTGAATCCAAATGTAACTGAAATCTAACCTAAAATGGCGTTATTTTGTCCCGAATAAAACATAGCATTAGAATACTTTAACCGTAACACGAAAACTATTTAGATTAGTAGAATTCAATTATCTAATATTTGAGGTTTGCATAAAATTGCATTTTAATATGTTCATGTATAGATATAGTAGTAATATCTCCAACACGTTGCATTGTCATTAGTTTTTAAAAATTCAGTGACATTTTTATCTTCTATAATTGCATTTAGGTCAATTGTCAGTCATTCTTATTCCAAGATATAGAAATTATTAAAATTATTTGAAAATTATTAAATAAATGGTATTTACAGTACAAAATTATGTCCTCAGTATGCTGTGCAACATTTAATGCGTATTATATTTAAAAAATATTTCTTATAAATGTAAATGATGTTGTTTTATTGTTTATAATTATAAATATTGTTTTATTATTTATAAATGGCACTCAATGTTGTTTTATTGTTTATAAATGTTGGTCATATTGCTTTATTATTTATAAATGTAAATTGTGTAGTTTTATTATCTATAAATATCAACCGTGTTATTGTATCGTTTAGAAGTCTCAATTGTATTGTGTTATTATTTATCAATATGTTTCGTTGTTTATAAATATCAACGGAATTATTTTATCGTTTATAAATGTCATTCGTATTGTTTCATTGCTTGTAAATACATGTATATCATGTTTTATTGTTAATAAATATCAGTCGTATTGTTTTATTGTTTATGAATGTTACTTACGTTGTTTTATTATTTATAAATGTCAGATATGTTATTTTACTGTGTATAAATGTCACTCACGTTGTTTTATTGTTCATAAATATCAATCGTGTTATGTTTATGTCAGAAATATGTACACGCATAAAGATGCAAGCTGGAGCAGTTTTAAGTGGTTTCCCACTGTACTATGTATTTGCCACAAGATGACTTTAAGAAATTTAAAGAGACAAGTTTATTTTCCTAGTTTCTGCATTTAACTGCTAGATGCGAGTGTTATAATCGAAACGCGCGTAAAGACAGGGATGCGCAGTTTGCTTTCACCAGTTGCAACAGGATTTTTGCTTATTGTTAATATTTTTCAAGAATTCATCTTGCAGTATGTGAATTACACGTCATCGATAAAATTAACTCTTGCCATGCAAGTTATTTATTAGATTCGTCAGTCATAACCAATTATCTGCTACAATATTAAAACAAATAAAAAAAGTTATGTAAAATTGTTGCAAGCTATTAGACTTAAACTTCAAATTAAAGCGTTCTAAAAATTCGAGTAAGATCACATTTCAACTATGCATGCGTCACGACTCAGTTAGACTTATTAAACTGTAGTAGAGGTTAAATACAATAATTAGAAGCTATCGATCAGCCTACTATATTTATTCAGTTGCTGCATGAGAACATTTGCCATGCTTACTCGACAGTGTCGACGAGATCGTATAAAATCATCAAATTTTTAAATGTCTTCTCAATTTGGTACTAGAAAAATAAGAAAACTCATTACAAGACTCGTTAAAGTATGACAAAGAACTAAAGAACTATAAGCTTTTAGTAATTTATTACGTTTATTATTCTGCAACATGTGAATACTTACCACTCTCAATCAACAGTGTTCATAGCACAAAATCTCTAATTCCAAATTATTAAATGTTTAAATACCTAAACTCCTCAATCTGCTACTTCATAACCCAGCAAATTTCTGAATTCTGCAAAAATGCCAAAACTCATCAAAGTACAGCAAGGGATTCAACTCTCATCAAACAAACTTCTGCGCAACAGATGTAAAAACGGTGGGGAGGTGGTAAAGAAAGGATAGACAAACCGTAATCGATCGGATCCACATCCTGTTTCGTATCCTTCGGTTAATCGGGATCGAGATAGATCAAAGCTAAGCGTCGTGGAATGGGCAACAGCGGATTGACAACGGTCTGCTTTGACATCGGTAGGAGAACACAGTGGTCAGACGGGAAGGTTTGCGGCGCTGGTTTCATGGAGGAGGGTTTCGGGAGGGGAAAGGAGGCGACCGCTCGCTTTAATTACACGGAGCCATTGTTGCGGCCGGTTGTTTATAATTAATCGTTCGAAAGCCTGTCTCTGTGGACGACAGATATGACGGCCAATAAAGTACGTCGCCAACCGACCGGCCGCACACCGATGTGGAATTTCGTTATCGTGGAATTTCGGTTTCCAAGCCGTCCGAATCGAAATCCTGAACGGTGATCGGCTGTGCCGGGACCGATCGGAACGCGAAGTGTCAGTCCTGTTGTTGCTTCGAATATTATTCGGCTCGGTTTGGAAACCGACGAGAAAACGCTCGAACGGAAAGCCCGTACGATTGTTGTGAAACATCGATTGGGAAAGTTTGAATAAATGGAGTTACGCTTCGGATGACAAATGTTTAGTGATACGTCGTAATCGAACGACTCGATCATGCTTTTGAAACAACTGCTTGTGTACGCTCGAGATCTGGACGACGAAGAGAAAATATGGCAATTCGGGAAAAGAGCTACTCGTTTATTTTTACAATATTCTGGAAATTAAAAATTGAACGAAGACTAGTAAATTGAATGATCTAGGAATTTCATACATAAACCTCTGGGGATTTCGAAATTTGAGAAATTTGAGATATGGGAATCTACAGACTTGAGGATCAAATATAATAGGGATTTGGAAATATAAGAAATTGGAATATGGGATTTGTGAATGTAAGGATTTGGAAATATGGGAATTTGGAGATCTTAGAATTTGAGTATAAAACGATTCGGAGTTGTAGAAATTTGGGAATATGAAGATTTTCGAACATAAAAATTTGGTAATATAAAGATTTGGAAGTATAGGAATTTGAAATGACAGAACTGTGGAAATTCTGAGATAAAAATAGTGGGGGTTATAGGGATTCTGGGATAAAAATAATAAGTATTATAGGCATTCAGAGATTCAACCATTTAGGAATATGATGTTATGGGTATCTAGGAATTGAACGGTACAAATGAAATATAATAATGATACAATATTAATACAATAGTTAAAAGAAATAGAGATTTCGTTAATGTTATCTTAATTGCTTTAAAATGACACATGCATAGTAACCTTAATCAACATCATAGTCATCTAATATTTTTGTCACCATTTTTATATTTCATATCAGTACTCATAAACGTATATATTTTAGCAGCACATATAACAAAAAATTAGAAAAAATATGAATAGAATATATGCAAATAATATTTCATGTATAAAATATATACAATATTGTATGTTATAATTTGTAGTAATTGAGTATAAAATATATGTAATATATTATATAATAATTATGTAATAATATATATAATATATTTATTCATTACAGCTTATATTCTAGCTTCGAAATAGTATAAAAAATTCAGTAAATACACTTTCTTTTCCCTTCTATAATGAAAACGCAAACAAATTTTATTAACACCTATGAATTATAATATTAATTACATCATAATGCGAGAATCATCTCTGCAGTGGTGAATACAAATTTAAAGGAAATGAACATTCATATCCATCCAGTCTGCTTTTGAACATTGATTAACTTTTAAATTACCTTGAATCGACTGATACGAAATGCAAATGTCGGAATATATTCCGCTATCTTTCGTTCAACTGTGTCAATGAAGTCCAGTGTCTTAATTATATACGTTCATGTTAAGAAACTCGACCCAATGAAATCGATCACGATTAACGTATTCAAGCGGTATACATTAACTATTTATTGCATTTGCATTATTTTGAAACTGGTCGTCTTTGTCAGATTTAAATGAACTGTGCTTAATTTCCAGCTCTGACATTTTTGCCAAATCGAATCACATACTCGTCTATTCTTGTCATCTATTATTATCAGTAGAAACGTATACTTTTGTCACAATTTGATCTAATTCCTTCTACAGCTTCTGCTTTCTCTGCTCTTTCTGTTTTTTAGCAACAATAATTGTATTAAAAACTACATTAATATATAAAATTACATATTAGTACATAAAATTACATGTAATGTACATAATTTATCTTTCTTAAATTTAAAAACATATAGTAAATAAAAGATACATTATACTTGTCAGTAAACATCTACAATCAAAAAAACATTAGTATAATGTTATGATATTATAGTATGTTAATAATTACAATATTTCCAGTTTATACATTGCTAACATAACTATTAATACAACCATTAATATATTATCAAATTTATTATTGCTAACTTGACTGACACATTAACAATTTAAAATATTCCCTTAATTACAAAAGGATCACGTTTCCAATGACGAAAACAATTAACTATATTTTCACTTTTTACAACACAGCACTCAATGTCTTTAAGTGACGCAAAGTCTATCTCTTCAATAAAAATAATCGTTCCATCGTAAAATTATTGTTTCACGAATTCGGTAAAATATTCGTGGGACAATCGAAGGTTACGCGGTAAGAGCAATTTTTCCTGAAGAAAAAGTTCCCCGTTCTTTTCGTATTCCACGCGCGAGGAAAGGTCGGCCGTTTCTGACAGCGGCGGCGATCGCCGGTGAAATAATGCGGGGGTGCCGGGGAAGCAAGTACGATATTCCGAGGGGTTTTTCCGTCCCGCAGGAACCTTTTCGTTGGAAGCCATTCGATAAAGTGATTAGGTAAGTTCCGTGGATACGAAAAAAGTAGGTGGCGAGCGAGTAGCCGCGGGGGCGAGAGCAAATGAAATGGCGGTTAGCCAACGGTTATTGCGAGTCACTTCGGTGCCATAGAAATGGAGTTATCTTCCGTTGGTGTGGCTTCGTGTTACTGTGAACAGTTTTACGAAACAATACCCGCTACTCAATACGATACACGACGTGTTTAATTGCACGTAAAATCGGAAGACATATTAAGTCTCGTAACGTGCTAAGTATCCGTTGGAAATAGCGAAATTGTTGAGAATCTGGCAGATTTATTGGAAATGATGCGTCATACTGCGGCATAGGGAGTGTTGTTTTGTCGCCAAGATGCTTCCCCACCTGCTCAACACGGAATGAAGTCTTTTTTATTAAGAGAGTCTGGTATAGCGAATTGAACAAAACTGCAGTTGTAATCATCATTTCAGTAATAATTTTTTTCTCTGTGAATTTTCTTGCAACATTCATCTACAATTTATTTGTACCTTATTTATGAGAAATACTTTATTATTTATTTATAATTTGTAATAAATACGATCAAATATTTTATTTTCCCCTGTAACACATTTGTCTGTACTATCTTGTAACAAATAGTTCGTAATATCTTTATAATTTATATGTAATAATAATTCCTGTAATACATACTCTAAAAATATATTTTGAACAGTAATGATTTTATACATCTTTCGTTCCCAACTTCTAACATTGCAAAATTGACGTAAATACTTTGAAAGTCAATATTAGTAATACACAGAAAATTAACAACAAACAGATTTCTAATTATTAACAGGTAACACGAAATTAAATTTGCTTCATTTAAATTTCCCGTTCGTTTATACAACCAATTCAAAAGGACAGGCTTTGTTGCACATTAAAGTTACCGCTCGAAGTGTCACTTTTTGTTGTATGTAGTTTTCGGTTAAAAGTTCGAGGGAGGATGCGAAAAGATGGCGTCGTTTGGTATTATATTTACTGTTTAAGCCGTCCCTGCAGAGGAATGGAAAAAACGAAGCACAGCAAGGCAAGAATTATTACCAGCAACCTTGCGGCGAAGGTTGCGCAACGACGAACGAACCACACACGTGGAGCAGGCTTGTGATGCAGCTGATCAAACGTAAATGCATCTATGCACGCACGCACGCACGTATGCACACACGCACGGCACGTAACTAGGCACGCTTGGCCCTGTCAATTGACTCAAATGCACATTTACCCTACATCCTCGACAATTACATAATGGGGCTACGCCGAAGCCGCGATGCCCGACTGACTTTTCGCCATTTTCGACGCGCGATTGATTTCAGAATGCGGATGATCGATCGCCGCGGTAACTGGTCGAGGCGGGTAGATCCATTTTTAATAAGAAAATAAACCATGATGGATCAGTGGCCATGTATTTTCTAAGTGACTTGAACCACATTTAAACAGACATATATTACTCGTGTATTACTTGCAATATTAATGCAGCGGAGTTTAGAAAAATTAGTTCAATTTATGCGTCTGTAGAAATACTATAGCAGTGTCTCTCAATCGTTCTTGAACGCGAGTCAATATTTTTGTAATCGTGCGTGTTTGTATTAAAATGTTTCTGTAAACTTGTATTGCGTGATGAGTATATAAACTTGTAACTCATAATTAATTTGTAAATTAGCTGCGTAAATAAATTATAGTAACTGTAAGTTACTATATGTTAAGTGAAAAATATTGTTTAATCAAACGCACAGAAATTAGTATAAACTTGTCGTGTATATTTAATATATGATTTTACGTAATTTATAGTCGATACAAAGAGTAAATAAAATTGTGATATTTCAATGATGCGCGAAAAATAATGTTTGAGAACCTCTGCTACATGATAGAGTCGGTTTGTAGTTCCGCTATTTGATATAGCGAAAGATATATGGATGATATATGGAAATTTCCTGATAGCAGCACTATTAAAATTAATTAAATATTCCGACGCGTTTGCTTGTACGAACGACATAATCCATATCGATTGATACTACCCACTCTAAGCTAATATTTGATTAACTGCCAAATGCTGTGCGTAGAATAAGCACATTTCGTAATGAGATGTGTATCGTAACGTGAAACTGTGATTTCAAATTAATTTAATTTAATCAATGGAGTTAGAAATAGTGTCATCAATTATCAACGTTTAAAGGTCAATATGTATTGTGCGTTTATATTCAATATTGAACTTGAGTATCACTAGTTAATGCTATAGATACTATGTTAAAATTCTAGAAAAGCCATTAAACCGCTTCAAAAACTCTCCAGAACATAATTCTTAAATACGTATTTGCTCCAGATGTTGAATTAAAGTTAAAGCCAATGCGTGGATAAATTATACGTTGGTATTACATGTTAGTTACAAAATAAAGTGGTACTTCTGCTACTCTTAAAAGCTCTATAACGTAGATAAGTTGGGTACCCATTAGGAGAGATCTTCACAGTTCAAAGACGTATTTACCCAAGATATTCAATTAATTCCAAAGCCCATGTGTGTAGGAAAACACATATGCATATGTCAGTTCCAAAATGAAGTCGCATGTCTACGATTCTTAAAAGCTTCATAACGGAGATAAATTGAGATCATATTAGAAAAGATCTTGAGATAAAGCAACTTAACCCTAATAATGTCCACATACCCCAAGGTACAGCCATATTCAGATAGTTGACCTTTCTAATAATATTAATTCAGAGTCAAATAGTTTGTCGGTTTTTATACATTATTGCAAACAGAATTGCTCTTTTACCACCTCCCTTTGTTTGTCAAGAAGCGATCGTTGCCGTTTAAACAAATATTATTTCACCGCGAATGAATTGCGAGCGTGGGCGTAGCCAGAAGGTGTAATTGGTTGGCGTTAACGAGTTCCACGCACCGTGGGATCTGCAAACAGAGCAAGATGTTTTATGCGAGGCAACCAATTCCTGGCAAGATTTACGAGCGTGTAGTTGAGATACTAAACGTCAATGTCGAGATGCTTCTGTGTACATCGGAACCGTTCAACAGGCCGAAGTTTTAATTACGCGTCGGAGAACGAAGCGTCGCGTCCGCGCGGAAGAAACAAACGTCGCCGCGTATTTCTCGTTAGAGCTTAATTAATGTAATCAGCCCTGGTAATTACCGTATTGTCCGATCGTTTATTAATTATTAGCGGTTCCTTGATTCCGCCTGGGTACCGTTTAATGGGGCGACATCCTGTGTGTGCCAGCGCAAGCTGCTCGACAGCCGTTGCTGTTTGACCTCGATCGTTACGTGCTTTTACGTTCATGTACGTACATACACACGTGCAAGCTAGGGAAATTAAACTTGATCGTCACGTTTTTCCGATGCCAGTTAATAATACACGGTCCGGCGCTTCATGAAAACGTAGCTGGCATTAATGCAGTTCACGAGAGAACGGTGTGGTGCTGTTAGTCTACAGAGTACTCGAGGTATTCGGATGCTTTTATCTAAGTGGATTGAGAATAGATTTGCGGTTTGATACAGTAGTGGAGAACAAATGTTTGTTGTAACATGATTGAACTAGAAGGTTTTAGAAGTTTGGAAATTTGGGTATTTGGAAATTTTATGGTTCGGAGGTTTAAAGGTTTAATAATTTGAAGATTTGAAGAATTGAAGAATTGAAGAATTGAAGAATTGAAGAATTGAAGAATTGAAGAATTGAAGAATTGAAGAATTGAAGAATTGAAGAATTAGAGATTAAGAAATTTGAAGATTTGTCAACTTGGAAAAGGGAAGGAAATTGGAGCTTGAGAACGTGAAAATTTGTAGATTTGAATATATAAGGATTTGGAAATGTAAAAATTCAAAAACTGGAACATTTAAGGCTTTTAAGATTTGAGATTTTGGAGACTTGAGAATTTGAAGATTTATTTCTAGATAAATATGAATAATTTCATAATTTCATAATTTCATAATTCGATAATTTGATAATTTAGGGCTTTACAAATCTGTGTAATTATACATTTAGAATTTCAAATATTACCTATTTACAACCTTACAAATGTGCAAATCTGTAAATTTAAATTACAAATTTGTGAATTAAAATACATGAACACACTTCACACATATCACAATCACCCTTGCATTCATTATCAAACTAAAGAGTTTTCAAAAAGGCAGGTTCATCATCGAAATACGATATTTCAGTTACAACTATGACGACTCATCATTTTTCACGCTTTCCCTAGTCGCTGTCGTTATTTCTTGTCCCGTACTTTTCAACGTTCCGCCTCTGGATGTTTAATTCCAAGTTGGCGGTTTAGTAATTCAGTCGCGAGCAAAGTGGAAAACGACTTCCGTATTCTTCTCTCCATTATTCTTTCTTCATTTCTATGGTAATTAACCCTTCCGTGAGCTCCGCTTGTAAATGTATTACCGGAGAAAATTACACCCATGCGATCGCTACAGTTTATCTTCTAATTCCCCTTTCGACGGTCGTTCTTTTTGATACCTTGCCTCTTGGTGCTTTAGACAAATTGAAATTTCCTTGGGTACACATGGCGGAAGAAGTGGGCTTCACTTTACGTTTGCATTTTATTTTCAGAAAAAAATGAACCAGAAGTTGCGTTCTTCTCGAGTGAACGTAAGATGGATCGAGTGAAATCTTTCTAGATGGAAATTTAACGAGGACCTATTTTTTCTTCTCTATTTAATAAGATCGTTTCTTTCTTCTGTCTTATTTCTCTTCTCCCTTCTTTCATCTTCTTCATTTCTTTATTCTTTCTTCTTCCTCAACTCTTTCTTCTCCTCAGAAGAAACGAAACGTGTATATTCCTTAGAGTACCAGGAAAATGAATTTATTGCAAAATCAAGATTGAATGTTCTGTTTGTTGAAAAATTAAGGAGAGACAATTTGTTTATGGCTGCTAACAATTTATGGCTTATTTCCGCGAATATTACGTCACTCGCTTAATAGCTGCAGTCATGCTGCATTCATTTTACGTAATTAATCATCATTAATATTACATTTCCTCCGAATCGTTCATTCGAATTCAATATCATTTCCTTCGTGCATCGATCATACTCGCTTCTTTCTTCGTAGAAATAGAAATATCACGGATAATCATTTACACCGAGATAACTCATCATTATTTTTTTTTGAAGTTTAGGTGATTAACATACATATTTACAGGTTTATTACTAAGTATCTCCATACATAGGTTTATTTTAAAATATCGTCATTTTTGTCAATTGTAACAGTTTATACATTATTATGGAAGTTTTGTCAATATAAAATTCTTTAAATTATTTATTAACATAATTATCTGAAAACTTTAATTTATTAGAATTTATAAATTTAGACATAAAAATTGAAAAATACATATTTAGAGCTCCCTATTGCAAATAACAAAATAAAAAGAATGTATTATTCGAGAAATTTGATGACACATTGATTCTTCGATATTGTATAAATTTCTTTTATATCACTAAAAATAAAAAAGGCACAGGATGTCCCTTAAAAACAGTATCTAAATTACTTTCATTGTTATTATTAGTAGTAAAAAATATCTAATAGGGATTATAAGATATTACGACACCTCATGTCGGTGTCGATATACATATAAAGTATTTTACTATATTCTATATAAAATACGCTTTATGTCACTAAACTTAGGATGTTCCTTACGTAGAATAGCTATTGAAAGTACCAAAATATATCTGATGGAATTTGTAAGATTTTAAGTGTCTAATCACATATTATTTATTTTTCATATCTAATACAAATAATTTCGATGTTCCAACTTTGTACAGAATAGGTACAAAATGGACCAACTTTATTTGCATAGTTCTGATTAAATTCGATCAACCACTTTAATCTACATTTTATCGTTAATAGTAGAATTTAAACGTATCTTGAACAACATGGCACCACACGGTGTGGACATTCGTGGTGTACGGGCGTATACATGTCCGCATGTGTATGCACGTCTCTAGAGCAAGGTATCCCGATTGTTTGCTCGATGTCAATAGGTGGTATGGTGCAGAGTTGGATTTCCATGTTCCCTCTAAAATCTAAAAGGTCAGTCGCGTAACATTCCGATTGCAAGCTGTAAAGTTTCAGCGATCGGTGTCCCATAACTGTTTTCGCTCGTTAACCGAGCGCACGCTGTTTTGCTCTTTAAACGATTGTCACGGTGGAACAGTTGAAAAATAGCTGTATTTGCTCTAGTTTCGACGATCGTGTATCGCTTCCATTTATCTGATGTTTGTTCCGTTATTCCGATACGTGTCCTTTTTTTCACCTGCACTACGTCGGCCGACGAATTATTTTTCAGCCTGTAATAAAATTCGCTGTTCTCTCTATCGGTAAATAGCAGTGCGTGCGGAATTCCATATTTGCGTCGAGCGTTTATTAAAAGCAACTCTTTTCATTTCCTTTGTTTGTTCATTCGTTGATTTATTCACTACCGAAAATATTTGCATAAAGCGTTCTTCTTCGAAATCTATCGAAAATTGATAGTAGTCTATTTTACGGATTATTTGAAACAATCGCATAAAATTGAACTTGGGTGAAATTTCTAGAGTAGACAATAGTGTTGCAATTGGTATCGATTGCGTTTCTTATATTCAGGGTTAGATACATATTCATTGGCTACACATTTATCTCCAAAACGACTACTTTCACGAAGAAAACTTGTAGAATCTGTTCTATAGATAATTTCTTGCGCTACAAATGTTATAATAACTATTTTTAACGTAGGAGTAATAGGTAACGAGATATTCGTGAAACACTATTTTTCTAATCAGTTAGGAAATTAATGTTTTAGTGCGGCAGTTTATTTAGCAAATTAATGTTCGAGTCTGATGCATTCGCACAGGTATTTTAATTAAAATAAGTTGATTAATAATAAATTAAAACTGAAGTGTTTTAACTATAAAGTATTGTTATATTCCGTTGTACTAAACTGCTATGTGTGACACTTACCCCTGTTCTAACTGTGATAAGACATATAATCCGTGAAGGTTAGAAGATTCCTAATAAAAGAAAAATAATATTTTTTTCATTGAATACATATGAGATAATTTGAATTTACATAACTGTAATATTATATGTTATTTATTGTTATAATAATTCACCTCCTGTGGATTCAAACCCTGGTTGAAGTATTTGTGTCGCAACACATTACCCATTGGATCACTTTCATTGTTAATTAAAATATATGTATATTAAATAAAATATATACCGTGATATACAATTTTTTATAAGTATATTTTTTCATAAGTAGAGCTAAAGCATTAAATTTACTTCACATACAGAACAATTATCGTACTAAACTCTGTTAGAATCGTAAGTTACCCTTGTCTCAGACTCTACATTACAGTAGTATTCGATATATACTTTCTCACAGATTACAACTCTGTCGCATGTACAAAACGTGCGACCAAATGTCAGCCACCAACGAACCAATTATTCCTTAATGAACCAAACATCCCACGTTTCAGCAACTACGAAAATAATCGTGTTAATCAACTTGCCACAGTCGCTTGCCAAAGTGTCTGTAGCCGTGTGACATGGGCGAAACATCGACAAGAGAGAGAAAGAGAGAGGGTGATGGTGTTCGCTGAAATTCCAGCAGTCTCCTCGAAACTGGGATGGCCGAGTGACAAAAGTGATTATCCCGTTATTATCGTTCCCGCCAGAGTCTTTCAGACCACGTGCATACACGTTCTTCTCTCATGGCGTGTCCCTGAAATCCTCGACTTCCTGGCGGTATGACTATTTCGTTGCCATCTTTAGCTCTCGGGAAACGTAGCGACGTAATTACCAGCACTAACTGCCAGTACTGTTATATTCTACTCGTGGGCGAGCTCCCTTTGTATCTCGTGAATCTACCTGTGGTTTGTATTGTGGCTTTCACACTTGATGACATCTGGGATAGCACCTTGATATAGGGTTTCTTAATTAAGTCTCGAATTAAGTTTCGATTAAATTTCGATTAAGTCTCAAATATCCTCACTGTTGTGGATAATTGTAAGTTCTACTGGTTCAGCTCTGATATATGATTCATATTAATGAATTCTTACGTTCTTGAATTCCTTGACTTACGAATTCGTCGATCTTTTAACGCCTATATCAATTTCCAGATCTCCGAACCCCCAGATTCTCCAATTTCTAGACCCCGAATTTCTATACTCTCGAATCATCAATTCCTGAATCTTTATATCCCCAAATTGCTATATTGTATTGAATCTTAATATTTCTTATTGCTTATACATGTATCAGAATTCCTATATCTTTGAATCCCTATACCCTAAATGTTTAGACCCATGAATCTTTAGAACCCTGAATCCCTATATCTGCGAATGTCTGAAATCGTGCATTTCCGAATACCTCTAATCCCAAATCCCTACATCTCTAAATTCCTCAACCCTCGAACCTCTGCATTTCCAAATTCCAATATTTCCAAATGCCTATATTCCTAAATTCTTATTTCCAAATCCCTATATCCTCGAGTCCCTAGTCCTCTTTTCCTTAGATTCCCAAATCCCAAAATCCACAAGTCTGCAACTCTTCACATTCCTAAATACTCAAATTCTTAATTCATCTTGAAGTTTATAGGACCTCAAAAATACTTAATCCCCACTAAAAAAACCAAATGAAAATCTTTTTCTCCTTGATTGTCATATTTTTCTAAGAAAAGTCAGATTTGCTGTTGACTGTACATCGTGTACAGAGAAGATTGCCCCTTATGCCTCGATTTATTTCTTCGTTCCTCCACACGTAGCTTTGTCTCTTATCCCATGCCTGAAACTCGTCGTCAGGGCTGTCTCTCTCGCGTTGTTTCGCCCCGTAGTACGTGTTTAGGCGAGTAGCCGAGTGATTTCGCGTCCTTGTGCACGTGTATGGGCATTCGCCGCAAGAGTTACGACGTGCTCCCCGCAACAGGTCCGTCGCGGTTTCCCCCTTGGCGTGCTGGCCAACGGGAGAAGAGCAGGAAGAGGGTGAGTGGACCGAGCCCGGAGGAACCGACCGACGGAAAAGGAATCGGCTGATGAACACGAGATGTCGTTTATATGGTTTTTTAACTCCGAGAATGAGATCGCTGGTCTGAGAGTAAAACGAGGCAAATCGTAATACTGAAAATGGCTTGGCGATAGATCTCTGAGCATAATTAAAGCAACTCGTGGTCTATTCACGTTTTCGAGGAATTTTTTTAATGAGCTAACTCATCGTGGAAGTTTCTTTCGTTTTGGATTTATTATGGAGGTGATGGACAGTTTGATATATTAGTTGTCAAACGTAAGGACTCTTGGAACGATTTGTAGCTAATTATGACGTTACAAACCGATCTTGCGTGTTTAACCTGAAATTCTGAGAGCAGACTCATGAGACATCCTAAATTTGCTGAATAGATTTTGGCGCAGGTGAACCTGTCGCCATCGACACCGATCATTGTCAAATCGATGAAACATCCTGTTTTGGTTTCGTTTTCAATGATTATAACATAGAGTCGACTGGAACCAAGTTAGAAGTTTTATAACTCATCGTCGATGACAATACTTCGTCATCATTGACGTCAGTCGTCGTCAAATTAACAATAATCGTGTTACGCAACCTTTTTGGATAGCTTCACACATTTAATAGTTTAGAACGACTTTAAAAGCTCTACATCTGATTCTTATTCTGCCTATATGTTTGCAGTAGGTACTGTAAATTTTAAATACACATTTGGGTTTACGTGAGGTACGTGGTCTGTAGATCACTAGTTTTAAGTTTCGTTAGTGTACTGCAAATACATATAATGGGCAACGGTGCTCAGAGAAACACGAACAGGTGATAAATAGACATTGATAAGTAGATTTGTTTTAAATTGAGAAGTTTCAGACTTATAATTAACTGAATTTCTACATTTCAAAATTAGCCATTTTTAAATTTCAATATATCCAGATTTGAAATTATAATTTTAAATTTTAAGCTTTTATATCGTCAAGTTTCTGCATTTTCAAATCTCTAAACTTCTAAATAATTGCAACTATAAATTATACAATCTGTAAACTGCTATGTTTCTAAATATCTAAATCTTTGAACTTCTAAAAACTCTAAAACTCTAAGACTCTAAAACTCTAAAACTCTAAAACTCTAAAACTCTAAAACTCTAAAACTCTAAAACTCTAAAACTCTAATCAATTTTCTAATCTTCTAAATTCCTACCTTCTTAAAGCAAATTTTTTTACTTCTGAAAATTTGAAAATCCTGAAACTTGAAAACTTTGAAAACTTAGTTTTTCCAATAAACTAGAAAGATATCAAATAAAAATCCATTTTTTCTAAATGACTTAAAAATTCACCATTTAATTGAAAAATGTAAAGCCTGAATTAAAAATAAAAAGTGGGTTAAATTTAACAGAACATCTCAATTGAACAATTAAACTATCAAGTTTTCTTGAAACCTCCTAGTTGCAAGACATCTATATATTAATTAATCAAAATCAACCTTGCATGAATAAACTTTTGTTGTTAACTACAACTGAATTTCTGTCACAACGGTTTAGTTGTACCATTGATTGTTCAAAATAAACGTCCAAGATAGAACAAAACAACGGTACTTTCGGTTCGTTTCATTTGATGTCGTTCGACCTCAGTGATGTGCGTTCTATTTTATGAATAATGAGCTGAAATTTCATTATTCAACGATGGTAAATATTTCCAATAATTAAAAACGTGGTCGTGTTCAGCAGCGATTTTACCATTGAAAGTTTGAAGTATTATCCGTAAACTCTTTTTCGATAAATCTGGTATTTGGTTCAAGTATTCAACAGAATTATTCATAATTGATTATATAAGACCATTCTTACTGAAGTAGATAAGACATTTTTGTATAAATATACGCATATGTAAATGACTTAGTTTCAATTAAAAGCAAGATTAAAGTTCCAAATTTAAAAATTTTTGAAAGATTACATTCTTAAATTTGTAATTTTCTAAATTTTTCAAACATTTTCAATAATTACAATTCACTAGATTTAAAATTTTCTTGATAAATTTTTTAATTTAGTAATTTTCAAAAATGTATATTTATAAATTTCCAAATTAACAAATTTTCACCTTTTCGATACCCAAATACCAAAATTTTTTAATTCTAAAATTGTCAATTTTCTACATTTTGAAATTTTAAATTTTCCAATGTTACAAGCTTATTAAAATATTCACGTTTTCGAATTTCTTAATCATGTATGTATATACATGTACATAACGTTTCCTGAATCAATTAATATTTTATTAATGTAATTTTATAGTGACTATTACATTTCATATTTTGCATTCACTTTCATATCAAATTCTAACTACTGCATATTGTCATTTATATCTGTATAATATTATTATGTACAATTTATATACATATAGGGTGTCCCACAATTACTGTAAAAAGACCGATAAAAGAATCTTATATTTGACGTATCGTCACATCAGCAAAAAGAAAATTTGAAAATATCGCGCTCTGTATTTTTTCTTCGTCTTGTATTTTATAAAACAATCTCCAAGATACATCTGCTATTCATCGGGAAAAGTATTACAGTAATGCGTTGTTTGATATCCTATGCCAGGATTTTTTCGCTGAGTGGAAACATTGCAATCCTTCCTACCTCCCATTAGAATAACACGTGGTTTTCCATTCGATCGAATTTCATCGAAACTGGAGGCCGAAGTAAAAGCTCGACCGGGTTTGTCCAAAATCTTCTCTCAATCGGTCAACCAAAGTTTTTACATACGGTTAAAAGCAAGCTTTTATGAAAGCTTCGTAACATTCCTCGACTGTCAAGTCTGGACTTAGGTTGAAGGAGTCCGATTTGATCACGGGCTAATTTGAGATATGAAATGATGCCTCTTAATCACATCTCGAGTTGCCGCATTGGACCAAGTGATGATTCAAACTCACTTCTCAAGTGTAAGGGATTAAGATATTATGTATTAAAGTTTATTTAGTTTATGTCACTTTCATGTTAAATCATAGAATAATCTCTGTGATTCGAGGCAGCTTATGTATAAAATTACCAGCCATGTGTCAATGTTTTTCCTAACATTTTGTAGCGTTGATCCCGCAACGCGACAACTGCGTACACGCTACAAATATCCCTACCACGTCTAGAAAGATGGCATCTTTACTATAACCTCTTGCAACTTGCCCTCTAACTGTTCACACGCGCGATTCTTGCTAACATACATCCACGAAAGCTGCAACCCCAGTTTCTTGCTCCGTTCGACGCGCAAAGTTCAAAAGGTTAAAAATTTCAGTCGGACCCATTTTTCAAAAAGTTTAATAATCTCTGACTTTTATAGAGTCAGGTACACAGGTACAAGTTTACTGTAATAGCGTCTGTAAACCGCCGATCAAACTTCCCCGACGTTTCTCGACCTTATTTATATCGTTTCGAGTATTCCATGAGGCTACCTCACGGTTTGTTATCGTCTGCTCTATCGTGTGTCACGGATCAAGCTGTACGTTGAGTTCCGAGCAAACAAACGGGGCCCGTGTTCACGCATAAAATAGTGTTTTTATGGTTACCGAGGACGAACAGCGTTTCGCCGGTCTCGATTAAACAATGGAACCGTTCTCCCCGTGCAACCCACGCCCTCTCTTTCCCTCCTGGTGTCTCCCTCTGGCCGACTGCTGCCGGTGGCAGTATATAAATCAGGAAGACGACTGTACCCACCAACGACGGTGTATAGAATGGACCGGGGCTACGGGGCAACGGGGGGCCGTTTCCAGAGGGCTCGGAGAGGGATTAGGGGGCACACGATCGGTCCCACTGCATCCAGCGCAAACGGTGCAACCTCGATGCATTGTAAGAAAATCCGTGACCGGAATGGCGACGTGCCACTACGTTTCGCGCGGTTCGTTCTTCGACGACGATTTCGAATCGAATTTCCTTATTCAGTCGCCTCTTGGTCAGACCGTTTCTCTTGTTTTTCTATCTCATTTCCTTCCTCCGATTCGATTCGAGCTTGCTGATTCTCGAACAAACGCTGCTTAGAATGCTCCATTCGACAACGTGAGTGATTTAGTGATTTGTACATATGTATTATTTACCACTGGGTTTACCGACGTTCGATCTGTAGTTACTTTTAGATTAAATAAAGTATATTGATAAATGTGAAATGGATGAAATATAAATCAGTTTATCTAATAATATTTCATCTTGGCAAAAGTTAACGTACATTTCTACAGACGTGATTTTTCTGATTTAAAATACGTTATTTTAATGCGTTCCGTAAAATTAGTGTTAAATGTAAATTGACTAACAGTTTCAACATTCTTATTACGTTAATATTTTCTTATTGAACAAATTAATTATTTCTTAGACTAATAAAAGAGATATGGGAATCTGTAATGTAGTGCAAAATGCATATATACTGTGCCCGAAAAATGTATATCCCTTCTGATTTTTACGGCGGTATACAATACATTGAGATTTGCATATCTTTGGTATATATGTGACAATTTTTAATTTTCAAATTTGTTCCGTAAGCTTTCAAATTTCCAAGTTCCTACATTATCACAATTCTATATAAAAAAATACCTAGCTTCAAAAATACCCAAGTCTGAATATTGATAACGCTACGAATATAGTGAAGCAATTTGTTACTTTAAATATTCAAGAAGCTAAATATTAGATATCGTTTTCAGTAATGAACATTTACAAAAACAGTGACATATTGATTGATTTATTTTTACTCTCAATTCGACTGCGATAATTCTTTGTTATTTAAAAGTTATTAAATACAAGTAATTTATGTGAATACATTATAGTATAATAAATCATAAGTCAAAGATTTAATCTTGAGATTTAACGTGGAAATAAAGTTATGAATTTTAAATGCAATATACAAGGTAATGTATAGTTGAAAGTACAACAAACAGAATATTTAGCGAATAAAAACAAAATTATGGATATTAAAGATTATATATCCTGTTATATAAAAAGTGTAAAAATTTTCGTCATGCGTCGGAAATAAAATGAACGAACGAAGAAAAAGGCACAACAAGCATTATGTCAACAATAGTGAACAATTTGTTAACAGACAGAGTAAAAATCGCTTGGACAAGATTTTGCTTGCCGGTTGAACGGCCGCCGCGTTTCCGCCGGCAACACAGTTTCCGGTCTAACGAAATCCCCGTTCCGGTCGTCGAACGCGAAAAAAAGGAAGGTTGTAAATGAGAATCGTAGCTGCGACCGCGATCACTTTCATCCGGGCAACGAAATCACGAAAAGATGGCCGATATCTGCATGTTGATTGCTGTTTTATTGGGTTTCGATCGTATTTTCGGGCGGTAAACGCCGTTGTCCATTGCATCCCGACACTGATAAAATGTAACGCGACGATAAACAGATAGAGGTATCGTTATCTGGTGATTTCATGCCGACCGAGGATCGATTAGAATAACAGTGTTCGCGTTTTGGATTCGCTTTTCCCGATTAATGCGCACTAACGATTGTTCCCGTGTTATTTCGGCACACGGATATCATTGAGCCCGATAATTGCTCGATTTATTCGCTGACCGATATCCGATTGGAATTAACACCGAACTTTGAGCTAACAGTGTTTCATGAAAGTAATTCAACATTTGCGATTGCAATTTTTAGTGGACGCAGTATAGAGGTAGAACTGGAGTGTTTGAAATAGGGGGTGAAATAATAGCAAATATTTGAGAAGTAAGGGAAAATGGCGTGCATTTGTGTGTATTAATAGCTAATTTTTAGTTTGAAAATTTGAGATTTGTGAAATTCTAAAATTTAATAGTTACCTGATTTGACTATAGGGAAATTTGTAATTTGCATATTAAAGAATTTAATATTACTGAATTTCTGTAATTCTGTAAAATTTTACATTTATAATTTTTCACGTTTTTACATTCCTTAACTTAAAAATTTTTACATTTCTGTATTTGTATATTTCTATATGTCTATATTTTCCTATTTCCAGATTTCTATACCTTTACAAATTACTGAATTACCGAATTTTTATATTTGTCTAAATTACGACTGATTTCCTAAACTTCTAAATTTCTAAACTTGCAAGTTAAAATATTTATTTCCAAATTTGAATGTATTTTTAAATTTTCAAATTACTAATTAGCTGCATTTCTATACTTAAAAATTTAAACTTTTAGTAATTAAAACATTCAAAACTTCTATTTTTCTGAATTTCTAGATTTTTGAATGAAAATGACAAAATTTCTATTATTTATAGATATTTTTATTATCTGTAAAAGTCGTCAAAGTATTGTTTCCTAATTTTATTGCATTCAAGGTTCCTTTGCAATCAATTAATAGCACTTAATAAACAGCAGTAATAAACATTATCTTCTCCATTTACTATTACGCTGTTCCTATGAGTATGTGTGGGCGTCATGAAATTTTACCCCCTATGTACGAACTTTACCATTTTGAGGAAATCAGTATAGCATATCGATCCTGAGTTATTATACAATGTGGTTATTCTGGATTTTCGATCCGATCGATCACTTTGATTTCGATCAACCGTCTAGTCTGAAATTTCACAAATGCGTTTAGAGGGCTGAAAATGCTGTTTTCGAGTCTGACAACAGTTTGTTGGTCTGATCGATCGACCGTCTGATTTGAATCAAGCAAAATAATCGAAAAATGCTAATCAATTAAAAAATAAAAAAAAAGAAATCAAAGATCAATTAAGAAGTGCTTTTTAAACGAAAGGGGTCCGAAAATAGCTCTAAAACATTTCTTTACACACACACGAAAACATATGTTAACTCATATTTAACCCCTTCCCGTGCTATTTATTTAACAGATGCGTCAAGACTATACATTCAAAGCTATAACATTAAACAAAGAAAAATAAAATATTGTAACTATCTTATATTCAGGGATCCTCGATAATGTAACTTATAGCTGGACTTAAATTTCAAGTTGAAGAGTATGAAAAATTTATGTAAGTTTGTTACAATTGAGCTGTAAGTACGTCACGAGCGAGACTCGTTAAAGTACGGGAAGGAGTTAATTTTTCCGATTTTTTTCTTTCAGCCGGATCAGATTGAATGATCGGATCAAAAAATGTTATCAAATTCAGTCAACGTAATCGAAATTCTGAACATTAATTTATAGAACAATTTCATCGAATTTTTAAACTTTCGATATTCAGTATGAAGCAAAAGTTGCAAAAACAGTTCCGAGGGCATGTATATAATAATATTATAATAATAATAATGATAATTATCCATTATGAATATTATTGATTCAAAAATTATTTGAAAAGCAATGATAATAAAATTAGCTTTTTAAACTTGATCAATTATTAATTAGTAATATCAATTATTAATACTATTCAAGTAATTATTATATATTAATATATTAGGTGTAGTAATTATTTTATTGTTTCATTTAACATAACTATTTTATTTCGATATTTCTGGTCAAAGCAGATTGTAAGTACTTCGAGTCGCTTTGTTGATAAATTCATGCTGTTTAGCATATGTAATTACAAAGCATGCTTTTGTAGTAAAATTTGGTCAGTTTCAAAGTTCGTTTGGAATTAGTCGATTGCATTCAGCAACAAGTGTCCGTAATGAGCGATCAACATATTAATAAGCATTGAATTAATATTAATACATTGAATTCTCTTGTATGTAAACGTATATCGTTTAACATATTAATATCAAAGTACTATAATCATAAATTCATATTGTTCGAAATGGAATTAACAAACAGTATACTAAATTAGTGACCTTTATGCAATATGTGCATCGATTTGCATCCTTGATATTTGTTCCAGGATCGAAACGTGTGAAAAGAATAAAAAAGTAAACTTTTCAGATCACACGTTAGGCATAGAAGAAAATAAGTTAATTTAACAAAAGATTGATCTCAATAGAGTGTAGATTGTCTTAAGGTAGAAAATAAATTGTTGATGTTATTTGTTGTGTAAGGTATTTTAATGACGTCCATTTGAAATGACAAAAAATATTGCATTTTTGTGCTTTTCACCAACCACTTTTTTTAATCTCAAACTTTGTAAATTTCTTAGTATTAATAAGTTTTATCTTTAATAAATTTTCGTAGTCTCTAATTTTTATGTTTGAGAATTTCCAAACACGTAATTTTCAATTCTACAAACTTCTTAATTTCGCACATTTTAAAATTCAAAAATTCATAAATTTTCAAATTTGCATATCGGCTAAAAACCTAAATGTTTGAATATTCAAGTATCTAAATAAAATTTCCAAATCTCCAAATTTTCTACTCCCGAAATTCTTGAATCTCCAAAACCTTCCTAAATTTTTAAAGTTCTAAATTGTTAAATTTTCAAAATTTAGAGTTCCAAAATTTCATGATTCTCAGGTCTTCCGAATTCCTAAATATTCAAACTCTCAAGTCTCTCAGATTCCCAATTATTTGAATTCTCAAATTTCCCAAGTCCCTATATTTCTTAAATGTCTGAATTTCTCAAATTTCTAAAAATACAAATTCTCTAATTTCCAATATTTTTAATGAAAAACCTCGAATTTCTGCCTAAGTTTCATAAATTCTTAAATTTCTCGTGCTTGCAATTATGCAAACATTGAAATTTCCTAAACCCCAATATTTCTCAAGTTTCCAATTATTCAAATTCTCAAATGTCCCAAGACCCTATATTTCTCGAATGTCTGAATTTCTCAAATTTCTAAAAATACAAATTCTCTAATTTCCTAAATTTCGAATGAAAACACCTCGAATTTCTTAAGTGTCTAAATTTCACTAGTTCTTAAATTTTTCATGCTTCCAATTATGCAAATATTGAAATTTCCTAAACCCCATTATTTCTCAAATGTCTGAATTTCTCAAATTTCTAAAAATATAAATTCTCTAATTTCCTAAGCACCCAGTTATACAAATTTTTAAATTACTCAAATTCCCAATCATAGAAACTCCCTAAACCTCAGTTGCAATATGACCAACAGTCCTCAAAAATACCAATTTTCTAAATGTCTCTATCTCTGGTTCCCAAATTTCCAAATTCCCGAGTTTACGTCCTTCCATGCATAAAAGTGAAGAAATCTGGAATATCCATAACTCTAGAACTTTATCGTTACCCTAATCTCTTATGCAGCCACTTCATCTGCCCATAACGGTTATTTCTCGTTTCAAATCATTTGCAGCGCGTTCGTGCATCAAGAACGGACGCCCATGCGATTTCTAAAGGGACATTCGTTGAACCCTTGCGTGACAATAAAACCAGTTTTCGCGTGTACCATTTCACGATGCGAAATCGTAAAGACGTCTTACCTGGCTGACGGTTGGTATCAGTGATTCGTCTCACTCGACACGGAATCGTAAAAAAACAACGGGCCCTGTA
Source organism: Megachile leachella (assembly GCA_963576845.1). Classification (NCBI taxonomy): domain Eukaryota; kingdom Metazoa; phylum Arthropoda; class Insecta; order Hymenoptera; family Megachilidae; genus Megachile; species Megachile leachella. The sequence goes on along the minus strand of OY756256.1, from coordinate 12,780,838 downwards.
ACTTCCAAGAACTTGGCTTTTTTATTCTTCGGCAGCTAGCGCGACATAAAAAAGGACTTCAAGGGGTTTACAGCCGAAGGAACAAGTCTGAAATTTTCCTAAGCAGTAAAATGCCGGCCCGCTTGATCCTCTTGACGATGGAACGTTCTCTGTGCACGTATTTATTTAACGTTTCGTGGAAATAAGGACGAAAACATGCCGCCTTTTAATATTCCGCGTTCTGGTGCAATCGAACGAAAGAAATTCATCGAGAAAAAAATGTATGGGCTCTTTGAAGGCTATTCTTCGACAAAGGCTTATCGATACTAGAGCATAATGTGAATTTTTGTGAACGGCCTGAAACCGTCTGTTTCTTCTTTGCTACTCTTTTATGCTGAAGTAATAAATAAAGGTATTCTCGTTTAGTTTGTGGATATTGGAATAATTTGTCGGTGAAAGATTCGATTTGAAACGGTTGAAAGTTGTGTGATGCTGATAGGTTAGGTGTTTATAGTATGTTGCTGTATAAATATTTGATTTATTAATATCACCGTTTAATATTTCGTGTAGTAAATAAATGTTAATATTGATAACTTTTTATTCTATGTAGTAAGATATTCAATATTTTATGCAGTGAGTAAAAATTGATGTCTATGTAAAAGTAAATATTAATGTAGTTAATAAGTATATTTATTTAACAACTCAATACTAATACTTATACAAAAAATAAATAAAAATTTTATGCTTAATTCAAAACTACTTTAACAATAGTTGAAATTTGTTGAGATAAATTAATATTAATAATATTTGTTGTGATAAATCAAATCAATATTTCAAATAATCAATGTGATAAAATCTTCCGAAGATATTAAAATTGTTGAGTCAAGAAACACATGTTTTGTGAAAGTGTTAAAATTGTTTAATCAAAGAGCAGAAAATATTTGATTTTTTTAAAGGCATGAAATAATGTGTTGCCTTTTGATATTACAAAAGTTGCAGTTGTCTCGGGTAATTAACTCGGGTTCCCAGATGGAGATTGCATCTTTATGCATGACGAAGCACCATACCATAACAGCCCTCACATGAATCCCATTGAAAACTTATGGGCTGTGGTGAAGAAAAGAATCAGACAATACACCATAACTACAACGCAAAGTTTGATAGAAACGTTACTCGATGTGTGATACAATGATAAGCAAATATACGTGAAACTGTAGAACGTTAATTAGTAAAACGTTAAAGAAAATAGAAATGTTATTAATAAGCATTCATTAAACGTATTAATTTAATATATAATTTTATTTATAAGGTCTCTTGCAATCTGAATGCAACAGTCTTCATTTAATTTAATGAATTTAATAAGGCTATTGATTCATAATATAAAAGATCAATTTTAATTATTTTTAGATTATAATAACACCAAGAAGTTGAAAAGCTTTCTGTTGAAATCAATTAACCTAAAGAAATTACATTTTAATTTTTAAGATACTGTTTCGAACCTTTTTCGAGTCACCTTCGAATTCATTGAACTTAAAATAAAGAATTAAATATATAAAAATTGTGACAAAATCGAAGATAAGTTGAAGGTAAAAATAGATAAATATAAAAGTAAAAGTTATAGATAAAATTTAAAAATCGAGTAAAATTTTAAGGTAAAAGTTAAAGTAAAGTTTCAAGCTTTAAAACTTAAAACTTTAAAACTGAAACTTAAAGTAAAATTAATGTGATATTTAGGTGGAATTTGAAGGTAAAAGTAAGCATAAAAATTAAAGTTTTAAGCTAAAAATTGAGGTCTTCAGAACACAAGATCAAAGAATGAAGATAGAAATTACGATAAAAATTGAGATAGAAATCAAGATACTAAGGTGTAACGCAATTCGATTCTTTCTGTACATTACTATCCAAGTTGGATCCTTTAGCATACACATACTAGGAAAACATACAATTTAGTAAATAATCCTTAAATATAGGTAGCCTCATCCGTGCTAATAGAGGAGCAGGACAGAACGATATTATTTGCTGAATGGGGTTGCGCGTTTAGCGGCATCTAAGACTAATCAAATCTTAATAGAGGCGCTAATGAGAGGGCATTCAGCGCGGCGAGAGATGAAGAGGCAGAAGAGGATACGACCGAAGCAGATAGGGAGAATCGTGATTTTCTCGCTCGAATTATCCTTTGCGGTTACCTGACGGTATGTTCCGACATATATATTCGCCTCACGTTTGCCTGACTGACCGAAACAATAATTATTATTATTCATCGCTGCGACTTTCGCAACTTTATCTTTGTCCCTTCGCGGTTTCTCGCGACTCCTTTCTCTACCGTGGACGAAAGATGACGAGGGCGCTCTTCCATTCGTAAAATGTTCATAATTATGAGCACGTGACTCGTTTAATTTCCTGTCAGAACCCACTGCGTCGACTGGATCGACTAATTTCCTCCTTCGACCACCATCGACGGTCGACTTATGTACCCTTTTTCCTACGATTCTTCCTGAATACTTTTCTAGGACGTAGCTGTCGATTTAGGATGACACGAGCCATTTTTCTTCGGAACAATAGATGAGAATTATTCTATACCTTTGTTAGAAACAAATAATTTAGAACTTTTTTGAAGAAACTGTATTGATGAATTAATTCGAAAATTTTTGCTAAACGTATCTTTCATACAAATAATTAAAGTTTAATTCAATATATTGGAGTTTAATTTAATTTATGAATTTCAGTGATGAAAATTAATTTTCACGATCTCCAGTATAAATTTGTTTCAATTATTACATATCATTGGTGGAGATAATAAAAATTGATAGCACGACATCAATTTTTAAATAACAAAACTTTTGTAATATTTTACTAAAATTCTATGTTGTATTTCTTTATAAGCTACTGCTGTAAACTTATTTTTATAATATTTATAATTTTCTCTGTTAAAAACGAATTATATTTTATATCTTCTATTTTAAACTTGAATATATTTTTTTCTTAAAAATTTATTCACATGAGAATTAACATATATGTATGATACGTCAAATCTGTAATATTTTTATGAGGTACAACAAATTTGAAATTAGAAAATATGATTTTGATAAAAAGAATTTTATATTATGAAACTCTATAATAGTTTTGCTTTGCAAGAAAGAATTATTGCGTACTTGTAGAATATTGGTCATGAAATTGTACGAATACAGATTTAAATTTCGTCTTAAAAGTGACCAGTTATTAAAAATCAATAAGGATATAGAATGTATCGAAATCAAATCATAAAACGATTAAAAATCAATTTGTTGCAAGCAGTACGTGTGTACTCAGATTTTGTGATGCGAATGTGATTGGATTACATCTAAACTATTTTCATTTAACACTATTCGATTCAGTAATTTCAAACTCTGAAGCTTCAACATTTATTTTTTATTTCACAGTTATTGTTCTACGAAACGCATTCGCCCATAAAGCATTGATCAACAACAGTTTACAAAATAAATAAAAACGATGGGAATAGGTGTAACACAAGAATTGTTGTCTTTAATTCATGGTATACCCAAAATTCGTTCAATTTATATGTTACATACGAATAAAAAATATTTAGAGAAAAATGAAATACGTTTTGAAGCTTAAATTATTTAATAATAATTATTACGCTGCCATAACTAAAATAGCCGACTTCAAAATGTCAAGAATCGTGTTGACTTGATGGAATAAAAGTAATTGCTATAAAATAATCTCTTTAATGTATTAATGTAATGTTTGAAGTTTAACAGTTTAGGGACATGTGAAATCATGAAAATTTTGTGGATTTAAAGAGTTGTGGATAAGAAAATATAAGAAAATAGGAATTTGGAAATTTGAGAAGTTACAAATTTCGAAACTTGGTAATTTGAAGATTTGGAGATTTTTGAATATGAAAATTTTGTAATTCATGCATTAAAAGATTTAATATTTTAGGAATTTAGGAAGATTTTGCAATTTGAGAATTTGAAAATATTAAAATTTGAAAATTTGGGAATATGGAAACTTAGAAAATTGTAGGATTTTAAGATTTAAAAATTCAAATATTTCTGATTTGATAATTTACAATAATTTTGATAATTTGATAATTTTGTGAAGTACAGTTGGAGTTTGAATATGAAAACTATTCGGACAAAGCTGATTGAAAAAAAAAATTAAGAAAAAGAACAATTGAAATGTTATCAATTTGAAAATGTAGAAATTTGAAAATTTAAAAAGTTAGAAGTTGCAAGTTTTTGAAACTTAGAATCTCGGGAATATATGAGATTTTCAGGCTACTATGTATTACAATTTTTAAAGTCTAAAAATTTCAGGAATTGACATCTTGCAGATTTCAAAATTCACATATTTGAAAATCGTTGAATTAGATCGTTTGAAAGTTTAGAAGTTTGAAAAGTTACTGTTGAAAATTCATTTTAATTAATGAGCACAAATAAATCTATATGTTGAGTGTCACTAGGTATACAATAAAAAAAGCCTTAACTCTGTTTCCAGAGTCAATAGGTCACAAATCGTGTTTATACCTTAGTACTAATTGGGCGAATATGTTGCAGACCCAGACTGTTATTTTTCCTCAGGAAATGGACGCCAGTTTTACGATGCGTTTTGGAAAAGTCTTTTTATTTCTAATACTTCCTGGTTTTTGTAGTTACTAAGTTTCTGTTTTATTTAAATAACCACTCCATATTCCAATAGTTACAAATGAAAAAATGTCGAGCGACATTGTAACAACTTTAACTCGAATCAATTGAGTTTCGAGGTCGTATATGTATCGGATGTTCGGATACAGCACGTCCAGAACCAGACTCGAGAACCAGTCCTGGATCCTCCTCCGCGGGAGGTAGGCATCGAGTGACCTTTGACCTGGGAACCGGGGCATCGGCTGCTTTCTCACGTAACCGTTACGACAAGGCCTTAGCTACACGAAGAAACACAGACACCAATTTTAACATACCAATACCGTCAATACTTACAGTATTCACGAAATAAAGAGAAATCCAAAAATATGCATTTTCCTTCTTTCAGATCCATCGAATTTAATACTAATTTTCATTTATGTCATGAATTTTTACAAACTTTCAGTTTCAGTTAACAATTTCTTCCTGAGATATCACAGGTCAACAGTAACTCATAATACACATTGCGGTTCAAATGTGACAAAACCTTAATCGTATTTGCACGAGGTTCATGATTTAAGTTCAGTGCTAACTGTGACTTGTACAATTTGTGAAGACACGAATTACTATAAAATTTTAAGTTATGTTAACAATTAGTTCCTAAAATATCACAGATCAAAGTATATTAACTTATACTTAAGTTCAGTAACTAATAACATCAAGTCAGACACGAGGCGTGCGCTATAGTCCACATGTGATAAGCCTAAATCGTATTTGCAAAAAGATATTCCACTACAAAGTTCTAAAAACTTGTGCATTAATGCTCGATAATATTTTTAAATTGACTGAAATGTAAATCCTTAAATATCTCGTAATTACATTAAATTTACCCCACTACAAAAATAAATGCCAACCAATCGATTAGATGTCTCTGCTGCATCCATTAAGGGGTTGATATATCACATCGAATTATAGTTAGACCATTTTCTGTACTACATTCCGCAAAATCAGCGAATCGAAAATAGCCGTCGTCTGCCGCTAATAAATCTTAACACAACGAACCGAAAAGCTGCTGTCGACAAACAAAATTTCCCCATACCACCAATAATCGATTCAGTTCGCGGTGCAACGGGAACCGACACGTCTGCCTTATTTTTCTCGACAACGTTGAATAAATCAACAGGCCCGCCCCAGTGATCCGCGCGGGCGGCTCGAACAATTTCAAACGCGTCGAAGCAAAGAAAGATCGCGAGACAGAGTTAAAGTCGCGTACACAGAGAACGACGCGAGGGGAGGAATTGTGGAATGGCGGCCAAGTTGGACGTGCACGACCACGTCGCATGATCGCTGAATTATCACCCGGGGATGTAGCATAAATATGTATGCGCGAGCAGTATTCCGGATTGTGGAATGCGCCAGGAGCGTGCACCGGTGCTACCGTGCGCTCAACCACCCTCTCTTTCTCACCCCCCAGGCATTGGCGTAACTAGGTACAGACCAAAGTCCTCCCCGTGTAACTGCGAGTTACCTATTGTAGAACTTAGGGTGTTTCATATATCTTGTGTCAAAAATTTGAAAATTGTTTTACTATAAATTTTTTAATTTCTAATTTTCTATCTGCACTTTTGATCATTCCTAAGTGTACAAATTTTCGAGTTTCCAGATTTCCAATTTTATACGTTCTGAAATTTATCAAATCTTTAAACATCGAAATATTAAAATCACTGAAATGTTAAATTTCTGATTTCTTATATTGAAATCCTTAAATCCTGCAATTTCTAAATTCTCAACATACAAATTCTCTAATAAAATTCTACAAACTCTACAAATTTCCAGAATACCAAAGTTATAAATTTTTTCCTAGTCCTCCATGTTCCAACATTTTCAAATTTTCAACTTTCAGCATCTCCAAATTTTAAAATCCTCAATTTTCAGGTTTAAATTTTTCAAAAACCTCAAAGTGCCAAATTTCCAAATTACTGAATAATCAAGTCACAAAATTTTTAAATTATTACATTAAAATTCTCAATTGTTTACATTTTCTAATTGTACACTTCCTTATTCCTATATTCTCAAGTCTCAAATATTCAAATATCAAAAGCGCATAATTTTGAAATATTCGCTAAATCTCTATAGCTGTAAGTTCATAAATTACCACATTTGGAAATGCTTAAATTTTTATTTATAGATTTTCAAAATATGTATTTGGAATGTAAATTCCAAAGTTCCAAAAGTTCCAAATTCCGAAGTTTCCAAGTTCCAAAATTCCTAAATTCCTAAATTCTGGAATTTTTGTATTTTTAAAGTCTCCAATCTGCAAATTCGTAAATTCTTACATTTCCAAACTGTTTGTATGCCCCTAAGTCGATGAATTCTTAAATTTAGAAGTAGTGGAATCCTAACTGTTCCAAACTTTTAAATTTGCTCATTTGCACATTCCCAAAATTTGCAGACTCACATTTTTTAATCACCCGATTTAATTTCTCAATACTCAAATTTTTTAATTTTTAAATTCCCAAATCTCAAGATCTCAAAATCTCCAAATTTCTAGATCATTTAATCTCTAATTCTCCTTATTTACAAATCCCTGCATTTTGAAATTCCAGATGCTATCATTTTTCGATGAATTACCAAATATTCAGGTACTAAAACCTCAATCCCGGAAATTCTCAATATTCTGTCATTCACGAAAGTACTCAAATTCCAATATTTCCATATTCGCAGTGATGGATAGTTGAAGATGAAATCTCCACCTTTCTTCAACCCATCGACCGACAAATTTCCAAAATTCCCAAACGTCCAAAATCCTCTCGATCCGACATTACGTCTGACCCTACTAGCTAAGTCTAAGTACCTGACGCCACCCCACACAAAAATCCAACGTACGCCAATGGCCTCCGGGTATCCTTCCTCCTCTTCCTACTTGTACAATTTCCTGTCCCGTTTTACCACCCACGTCCCAGCTTTTCGTGTCTCTAACCGGCTTCCCTGGCGCGCGTTTGATTTCGCCGTTGCCTAACGATTCGCCTATCGTTGAAAGTCCCATCCCAACCCATCCCGTTTCGTCCCATCCCATGCCAAACGAACTCAACCCATTCCATCCCGTTTCGTCCCGACACATCGCGTCGTTAAGTTGCAGCTCGCGCGCGCGTGTCTACGTCTAGTTAGTCACTTTTCCCGGCTACTTCCTAGCTTTTAAGCGGAATCCAGCGGATAGCGAGGCTGAAACTGCAGCAGGGTGGTAGGTGGTCTGCTTGCAGAGGCCTCTGCAGATGGCTCTGAAGATCGCTTGAGGAACAGAGCGAGGAGGGACGAAGCTTTCGTGTTTTCACCCGCGTTTTTCCGTCCTGAATTATGCGCCCGTGCACGAGTCCGGCATACCTCTGTCCTCTTTGTGTCTTCTCCCTTCCTCCAAGCTTCCTCCTTTTCGTTTTTCTCTTCTCCGGATTTCTTCTTACTCCTACGACGCGTTGTTCTGTGTCTTGCTTCTGCTTCGCTCTTTATTTCCCCTTCCTTGTTCTTTTTTAACTTTTCGACAGAAGGAGATTCGCCCTTTCCTGTGTACTTTTCTTCGTTGGTTTAAGTAGGAGCTTTGAGTGGAGATAGTATTAGACAGACACGTTGAATTGCCACATGTTATATTGCGGATATTATATGATCATTTTACGTTAAGTAGATATGCGTTGTACAGTTAGGTGAGATGATAATGTGTGGGATTGCTATGCGTTAAATTACCATTCGTTTGATTGCTGAGAATATTCGTGTGGTAGATAGTAGCGTGGTAGAACACCACGGTTTTTCTACTTATTCGTTGTATAATTATGTGGTATATCGTCATGTGTTAGGTTAGAGTGATTTTCGTAGTTATTCGTTGAATGCTTATATGGTATATCGCTATTTGCTAGATTAGCGTAATTCTTGTGGCTATTTCTTGTGTGATTATGTGGCACATGGCTACACGATAGATTAGCGCGGTTTTTGTGATATTCGTTGTATACCTATGTAGTATATCGCCACACATTACATTACCGATAAATAATTGTGAATTTGATAGATATGCACGGGAGACGGTCATGTGGATTGCTATGCGTTAGATTTCCACGCGTTTGATTGCTGAGAGTTGTATATTTATGTGATGGATCGTCACATGATAGATCACCACGGTTTTTGCATTTATTCATTGCCTACTTAAGTGGTATATCGCCACTCGCTAGATTACCACACCTTTTTTTATCCATTATTGTGTCATTATGTGATATATTGCGTTAGATTATTGTGCTATTTTATAACTATTTACTGCTTATTTATATGCTGGATCCCTGTTAATTAGATCTCCATGCTTTTCATAGGAATTTGTTGTATATCTACGTGTTAGTAATAAATCACCACACACTGCATAGATAACTATGCTACAGGCTTGAAAATATTCTAATTTGATCATTCAAAAGTTTGAGAATTTGATCATTTGAACTTCTAGGAGTTTTGAAATTCAGAAATTTGGAAATCTCAAGATTTGAGAATTAGAGAATTTGGAAGAATTTGGAAACTTGGAAAAATTGGAAATTTGAAAATTATAAAACTTTAATATTTAATCTTTTGGAAACTTGATAAATTTCATAATTTAATAATTTAAGAGTTTAGAAATATGGGAACTGACATATTTACGAAATATTTAAATCACCATTGACACTAGTCATCTTAACACGATTTACCAACACGTTAATATCATCAATATGTCAAATCGTCAATAAAATTTCGATATTTTCTCTATTTATCGATACAGTTAATTTAACGGTACCGATATTTACACATCTGACTTTGACCTCCAATACTCGTTACGCCAATGGTTTCCACACTGTTTGTTCCGCGTTTCTTTTCCTCTTTACCTAGTTGTTGCTTTTTCTTTTAACTCCCTCCGCCTCTTTATCCCTTCCCGTGCATCGCTCGCAGTGATTAATCTCGCCGGGGGCATTCCCGAAGGATACTTAGTCCTGATCTACGAGCCTGGCCATCCTACGTCAGACACAGCTCTTTTTGTGACCTCTGCATCCCCTAAGTCTCTTTTCCTCGCGTTTTCTCTTCCGAGAAGCGGGTGAAAACATTGCGGAGAGCCTCGACCGCGAAAAACGCGAGTTTCTGGAATAATATCTCGATCGTGTCTCAATTAACATAGTTGTATTGCATAGTCAAATTCAATGGGGATATTATGCAGAATAACGAAGTTTACTTTCAGTGCAGATATATGTATTTATGATCTTCATAACAAATTATCTTTCAAATGTGCTAAAAAGATCATTTGAACAGTTATTTCAGAGATATGATAATATTATATTTTATTACTAGTAATATTAGTAATATTGCAATGCATGCAATAGCGTAGCTACAAACAAATTTATTTTCATTCACACACGTATTTTGTACCGTATACTAACTTTTTGGAGGGTGAGAACAAACAAAATTTATTTAAGCCACCTTAGTATATAATAAATAACTTCACTTATATTTTTAAAGGATCGAATATTAAAATAATGTTAAAATTAGACAATGTTTTATTTAATAAATTCGAATATTATATATATAAAATTTATTCTATTATTAACAAGATAGAACAAAATTATAGTGCTGCAAGGTATTTCGCGGTATTCAAATATTAATGTCACTTGCCATATTAACTGGTCTTATTGTATAAACTAACAAAAAGTAGTGATTTATTGAACAGATTATTCATTTCCATAAGTTATACACATACTTGCATATTCATAAATGTTCAACCTAATAATGAATTCAATTTCTGAAACACCCCGTATAATAAAAAATTTTCAAGTTTAATTTACCCAAAAATAAATATTATCTCAAAAACAGAGACAAAAAAACGATGTCTCTTCTTCTTTATTTATTTTTCCATGCAAAATCCCCCCCTCATTTATACCATCAACTTGTACACATCCTGTATTTTATCCATCAAATACTACTTTAAATGAAATTATTTTCACTTTGATATCATCTATCTTTCTGAAATTTCACTGATGTATAGATATTGTTATTAATCGCATTCGGTTGAATTTTAAAGGAATTTTTTTAATGTGTTTGCTATACAACCACCTTAAGTTCCATGGCGCGAAATATGATCCCGCGAAACGCGATCCCGCGTTTTAATTCCGATTTGGCGGTGGCTGGGTTTATCGCGATCCACGTTCGCGATATCCGTCATTTATAACATTGTGCGTCGTAAATTTGAACAATATTTGCGCTTCCTCGACGCGTGTAGCAGTTTTTTTTTCATTTTATTTACCGTACCTGCACGGTTACTTGCATTCGGTTTTATCGGTTCACGTTGCATCGACCAGCGGGTTTGCACTGCCGATAGCTTTTCCACGTGTTAGGCTGCTGAATGATAGATTTTGTTTGTTTCAGCGTGAATCTGTTATCATTTTCTGGATTTCAAATATCGAAACCGTCTGAAAGTGTTGGTACTGGTTTTAAACAAGTGTAAATCGAAATTTTTGCCGTTGATTTTAAACCGATCAAATTTTAAAGGTTAAGTTTCAGCTTATTTTTGAACATTTTAACACGTAATGGTTATTGAATTTGGTGTCGAGAAAGGAGTATCGATAAAATTTTATTTTTTTTAGGAGATGAAATGGCGGGATTTTAGAAATTTCTAATTTGAGAATTTTATTTAATTTAGTTTGATTTAACTCGAGAATTATTAAATTTTTTTACAGTTAATAAATTTGGAAGTTTGAACATAAACTTAGTTTAATTTAAAGATTAACTTGTAAGATTAATATATAAAATTGAGAGTTTGTGAGTTTAATTGTAAGTTTCTAAATATGAATATCCCTAAAATTCCTATTTCGAAAACTCTTAAATTTCTCAACTTGATTGTAGAATTGAAAGTCATCAAATCCCTTAGCGTTTATGAATGCATAAACTTCTGAACATTACAATTCATGAATGCATAAATTTCGAAGCCTCCGAATTCCCAAATTTCTAAATCTTTCCATTCAATTCTATATCCGATGCTAGAGTCGGCGGTGACGGTACATTTACCTCAAACAATTCTCTACCAACTAGGTCATCTTTGCTCTAGTATTCAAACGCGTTAATTTACGTTCTATGAACATGTACAATCAGTTTAGTATAGTTTCTGAAATTATATATCAAACTCATCATCCGGTTTGTTTCGTCCTATTGATTCGCGACCTAAATAAAGCTCGTATTAATAAAGATTCGACGAACAATCCTCTTACGTTGATCGGATCACCTCAATTATAGTGCAGCCTCTGTAAACGATGAAATCCATCTTCCTTACCAACACTTTCAAGCCATTATAAATCCGTAAGGTGTACCCTTTGGATGATATACGCGATTTCATCGTACGATGCATGAATTTCCGGCCTCGTTTTTTTCTTTCTCGGCAACGCCTTCGCGTTTTAATGATGAAGCTGTATCGTTTGCTTGCCATTGCACAGCCAACAGCTCATTTTATCGCGTTTCGCATTGTAATCAATGATGTTACCTCTTTATCGTCGTTCTTTTAGCGATTTGTCATAGTTACCGACATTTCAGTCTGAAACAAAATCAATGACCACTTTGTTGCTAGAAAATGTAAGATTGAATCACCTACTTGATAATGTGTAATTATTGGTTGGACTGAAAGTAGGTTATGGTAGAAATTAGAGATAATTTTAACACGGTACTTAGAGGACACGGTTTTAATACTTGATGCAAACATTGATTTTTATAGAAGATTGTGTGAAAATAGTGATAATCTTTTTAGAATGTATATTCGTAAAACACGACATGTAACATATGTTGCAAAAATTGATAGTTATAATATAATGCGACGCGTACTTGCAGAACACGGTACAAAAATAATGATAATCTTTCTTCTTTCTTTACTTGCAAAACACAGTTTTAATATATCATGTAAAAATAGTAATAATCGACCTATAAACAATGTACACTCATAGAATAGGGTGCAAAAATAGTGATAATTTTCTTGTAACATGGTGTGTATCCGTGCAATATGATTTCCATGTAATCCAGTTATATTATAAAAGTTAGAATAATCTTCCTATAGCACTACATGTATGTACTTATCAGCCATGTGAAGACTTGTGTGACGGCAATTCGATCTGAAACTTATCTTTCAAAGCATTTGTAATTTGAAAACGTTGAAACTATGATCGGTTTGAGCATTAATATTTCGATAAAAGAAGAAGACTGCAATTACGATTAACCGTGAATAAAAGAATAGGTAATAGTTATTCGCAAAAGAGTGCTCCAATTTAATTTCAATAAGAAATTCAAGCCACCTTTACGTGCATTATGGAACAATCTTCATAAGCAAGATAGAAATAAAAAATAAAATGTAGGTTTTAAGTACATAAAAATCTAGAACATTCTCATTATAAAAGGAGTTTTGTTTAACATGATTTTATAAGACGGAACAAATGAACCATGTTATTGGAGGGTTGAATGTACCATACTAAAGTAAATATGTGCAATATGGCATACTAAAATATTGATAAAGGTGCGCGTAATTAATTTCCAAATACAAGCTTTTGATATAATAATGTTACACAAAGTCTGTCCTACGGTTTAGCTTACTAATTAATTATTAGCTGATTAGCTTTCAGTTTGTTGCTGCAACAATTAATGAACTAATAATGCTACTCAAAATTTATTTTTCCTTTTCGCTTATTAATTAGTTATTAATTAATTAGATTTCAGTTTACAGGTTCTAATACTAATTAGTGAATTATTAATATTGTTTCAAGTTTATTAACACTTCCGATTTAGTATCAATTTACTTTGAGAATATCTAAAGATATGGGGATATAGAGACTCAACAATATAGGAACAGGGATACAGATATGAATATATGTATACAGATGTAAACTATGGAATTAAGAAACTAAGGGTTTAGAAAATATTTAAGTGCATGTGTGGCACTTGTCCCAGCTTCAAAATAAACTTACAACATTCCTATCTTTTCTTCTTTAGAATACTTCATTACGAAGTGATAATTCACTGTATCGTCGTACTCATCGTATTAAATACGTAACAGAGATAAAATTTCACTGTTACTGCGTAACAAAAACTCACAATTCGTTTGGTGACACGTGACCCCTCAAAGTATGTAGAGAAACATTTGCTGTTCAGTTAGGGCAATTCATAATGTTGACCAGAGAGTCACAATTTCCTAACAAGCTAGAATTAAAATATCTCCTAAACTAATGATTTTTTCACATGAATAGATTAATACTTTTTTGTAAAGAATATAAAGAAGCATTAGCTGATACAATAAAAAATATATGATTCCATTTAAAAAAAAACATTAATGACCTTCATATCTTTTACACGTCCACCTACAAAATAATATACCCCCACCATATGCCCCCTTCAAAACCATTTAACTTCATCTGAAACATTCTTTACTATGAGTAATAATAATGACGCAAATCTAGATGGCAAAATGTTGTGAGCCGCCCTGCATACAGAATTTTGTGAATATAGTGATCTATAATATACAGAAATCTAAAAATGCAAAAACGCAAAAAAATAAGTATTCAGAAATTTAAAAATATAAATCTCGATATAACAGATCATGTTTCAAACCATAAATAAATTGAACTGCATCAAGAATTTCTGTGAATTTTCAAAGCCGTCTCATAAAGATTAAAGATTCGTCTTTTGCTTTTGTTCATTCACATTGCAGCAAGAATCAAGCTTTCTAATGGACGATCTAATGTACGATCACAAGCGTCGTGACTATTCTCTATCCTGTCTATAAATACATGAATATTCAAACGCGTCGTACTTACTCATGTAGTTAGAACCGTGGAAGAAACGCTTTTAGACAGCAAGCTCTTTGAACTGTACTTCCATCACTTTCTGCCGCAAAGTATGAGACGTCCCTCCACCACGCCATTTATTGCAACCATTCAGTTTGCTCATTAAAGACGACACCGTACTGTTCTCCCGGTTCTTCAGACCTGTCTGAATAATATGTCTTTCTTCCCGCTACAAATCAACCAGTTTTATTGTTTACGCATTTGTCGCCTTTATTGTACCAATTTGTGGATATATCTGCTCCGTTTTTGAGGCGCGTTAGAAAACAAATGAGATCAGAAATGAATGGGTCTCTAAGTAGTTAAATTGTACACAATTTAACCCTTTGTGTGGCGGTAATAGCTTTAATTGAATATCATGAGAGGAATATTCTTAAATTATGTGGTAGGCGTGGAATTTATGTAAGGAGAGTGAATAGCATGAAAAATAGGTATGGTTTCTTAAAATTTGTTAATTTCTGAAGTCATAGGCTTTCATTTATAAATTTTTCAATCTTGAATTACTAATTTCTCAAACTTGCAGATTTTTACATTTTTTAATTTAATATAATTTTTGAATATACAAATTTCTAAATTTACCAGTTTTAAACCGAATTTTCAAATTTTTTAATCTTACAAGTCTTTCCAGGTTTCTTTACTCCCCCATTTTAAAACTACAAATTTTTCAAATTTTTTAATTTGTAAAATTTCAAGTTTCAAAATGAAATTTTTTAATTCCCCAGTCGTTTAATTTTTCAATTAAAAAATTTCAAAATCATCGAATTTTTAAATTTACAGACACCGAAATTCTTCATTTTTTAAACATCTAAAGTACCAAAATTCTCAAATTTCGCAATTTTCAAATTCAAAATTTCCAAGTATTCTTATTTTCAAATTTGAATTCTCTATGTTCCTTAATTTTTACATTAGAAATTTTCGAATATCCCAGTTTTCAATATTCATATTTCCAAATTTCTGCGATTTCAAATCCTGAATTTCTAAATTTCTCAATAATCAATTTTTTACACAAATATTTTAATTTCCAAATTTTCAGATCTTCACATTTCCTATAAGCCAAACTTAATATCTCTAAACTTCCGTTTACGAAAATTTCTAAATTTTAAATTCTACAAATAAAAGAGTGAAAATTTCTAACTTCATCCATTATAAAATTTTGCAGCCAAAAACAAACAAGCAGTACTTCTCGCATAAAATATTTATTCATGTCTATTCAAAAAATTTCAATTCGCAAATCGATTCTTCCGCAACAATTATCTTCAATACTTTTATCAATCTCCCCACGTATCAAAATGTTCCTCTATAGCAACGCAACATACATCCCTTTTATCAGCAGGCACCGTAAAACTTACCAGGAAAAATGAAACTGCAACGCCACACTATCGAAAAAGCGTTTAAAATTTACATGTAGGGTGCACGATCTGACAGAATCCCATAAAAAATAGCCACAAAGCAACCGTATCGTTCCGCGAGCAAGGATTTAATCTGCGCTCGATTTCGTCGAGCGGGATTTTGTCAAGTTTCGTTGTCACGTTTACCATTCATGACGTACAGCTGTATTGGCGATGATAAACAGTCGATGGACAAATCATCGAGATATATGTTCAGCCACGTAGCCGAATTCGGAACGCGATTTCGTGATTTACATGTAGCGACGAAGCACGCGGAAAGCGATCGGCCTATACTCTACCGACTATCAATTGAGAGCAGCTCTCGCAGCCAGAAGCCTCGTGATTCGTGTAAACGTTGTAATACTTGTCCTAGCAGAAAGCCATTTATCGCTGTCCTCTCGTCGCATCCACGCAAATCACGCTTTGTCACGTCGATGATCGCCGTTCTGCACGCCATTCTGCTCTTCCATCCTTGATACCTCGCATTATTAGTATCGCTCTATGGATTGTGAGGACAGCTCTTTAACGCAAATAGGATTGCTAATTGTACATTCAGTGTAATATCAATTTGAGATGTGGTCCGTTTCAATTAGAGTCTATGGACGGCTTTGATGCATTAGTTGTTTGTGTGTAAACGATATTATAGATTTATAGCCTCTTTTATTGTATCCGAGTTTTCGAATACATGTATTTAACAAATTTTATTCTTTCGAGAATTACAATTTTTAAATAAATTATTTAATTTCTGAATTTAAGAAGTGTTGAATTTTTGTGGTTTTATTGACTTGCTTGGCTATCAATTTACGAAACTTAGGGATTCCCAGGTTTTTTTAAATTCCTAAATTACAATTTATGATAGGTTAGTTTCCACATTTTCAAATTTACAAGTTGTCAGAAAGTTTTACTTATAATAAATATTTAAGCAATTATTAATAGCAGCTAACGTTGCAAAAATTAGGTTGCAACAAAAAGAATCAACACCATAATGAATATATGTATAGTACAATACCAATACAACATATACCAATACCAATACAATCACACTAAAAGTTTAATTAAAGTTATTGCAAATAACTAAAACCATCGAATACTATCTCTGACAATATATTTCAAGATCACCGAAATTGACCGGATGTACTCGTTTCTACACAATCACCGTTCTTTTTAATCACGGTTTCGGTGGCAATAAAAAGGGCGTTAAAAATCATCGTTGAGCGACATTCTTCGAAATATAAAGTCGTTTGGCGAAACGAGTATTTGACGTTGCAAATAATCGTTCCGCCGCGGGGAGAAAATGGAGGTGTCGTTACATGCACGGAAGTCGCGTTAACGTTTACACGGTTTTCGAGTGGTCGACCGCTTTTCGTGTTCCCTTTGAAGTCACAAATGATTAACGCATAGAAACGATCGACGATGATTGATGGCCATTTGCATTTTCTGCTCGCGTTTTTTTCCACCGTTCCATGATTTTACGGAGTTCGCGTGGTGATCGACCCACCGCAAATCATTAGCCGTCGTTACGCGTGCAATTTGTGCGAACGCACTGTATGCGAGCATATCGCGGTAGAAAGCTATTTGCTAGCCCTCTAATGGCGGCCTGTGGCAAATTAATTGTCACACAGCTTCGTGCGTTCCGTCGTGTTCGTTGTTGATTCTCGATCGGTACTTGGTTTCGCCTGGAATGATAATCATTTTGGGGTTTCACAGTTTTAGCAAAAATTATGGCAGTTGAAATGTCTGTATAATGATCTCTAGGTATAAAGTGATCACTGGATTTCACATACGTTTAACGCTTTTTGTTACGTTTACGTTTGGTTTTTTTATTGATTTTTAATTGATACTTGATTTCCCTGGAATAATTATCAGTTTGGTTCGTCATGCTTTTAGCAAAAATTGCAATGGTTGAAATATGATTCCTAGAAATAAAATGATCACTGGCGTTCTTATATGTTCAGCTTTTATTGCGTTTACGTTTTGTTTTCTACTAATTCTCGATAGATACTTGGTTGCGCTAGAAAGGATAATCACATTGGTGTTCTTTATTTTAAGATAGTTGATATATTTGAAAAATGAAACCTAAGCATAATATGACCACTGGTTCCCAGATGAAAATTATAAAAGTGGTTTTCAAACTTTCGAAAGAATTAAACATTTCATTTATGTTATATGCTGCAATTTGTATTATAGAAAAATTCTTTAAAAATGTCATCAATTATGAACCATAAGTTCATAGATATAATATAATTTGAAATAGGTAAATTAGTTTTGAAATAACATTTATTGTATTTAATTACGTGTGTGAAGGATGTTTTAATATAAAATAATTTTCAGAAAAAAAATACACCGACGAAATGCACTAAAAAGTATAAAATAATTTCTATTTCCTAATGAAGTAATTTCTATTTCATTCAATCATACAATTACGTAACATATATGAATGAAACCTATTTACTCGTTAGGTAGTATATTAAATATATTTCAACCGTTTCGGAGGCGGCGCATTAATTACATATTTGATACACATTTTAACAAAATGTGATTACATACATGATACATATTTTAGCAAAAATAATCACACGTATAATACATATTTTAACGAAATGTAATGTCATATATGATACATATTTCAAAAAAATAAAATTACATATATAATACATATTTTAACAAAATACAATTACATAAATAAAATATAATTAGTCTTTGAACACAATATAATTTATATGTAGTTTAATGTTTTATGTATCAAAGTGTATGTATTAAAATTGATAAAGTTGACTATTTATTGTCCAGCTATATGTTATTGTATGTGACTAAAGTTAATTATAATTTTCGATGATACTGTATACCTCTGGTTCTCGAACAGCATCAAAATTCAATATCGTTGCTACGCGACGTGAATGTGAGTTTGTTTACAATTATTATCGAGAAAACTGATCGAAAATGGCGATCTCGATATGAGTCGCAAGCGGTGGTATGCAGCTTTTGGCTCGTAGATACGATCTTTGACAGTTTCCCAGTTTTCACAAATTGAAATCGCAGTGTTATTGCATTCGTTACTCGAACCAACGACTGTACCATTTGTAAATACGAATTTTAAAAGTTTGGTAAACTAACACTTTTGTCACAACAAAACGTTAAAACTTACCTTTTTAAAATTCTTTTTTACTACCAAATCTGATGGGTCTTATTTCTGTAAACATAAAAATAATAAAATTCGCGGAAAATGAGAATTGTGTTATTAACCAGAAAAGAATTCTTATTTTCATATTACCAGCTTTACTTTCAGATGCATGACGGTTATAATTGTGAAATTATTCTAAGCCGTATTTCTTACTAAAAAAATATAGTGAAATTATTAAGGAATTATACTGATGCGTAAACAAAACCCGATTGAGGTTTCCTATACCATCAATATTTTACAGTTTGTAATTTTTCACAGCATTATTAGTATTAATAAAATTTACCGGAGCTAATATCACAATATATTTAGTTAAAAATAATTTCAATCCAAGCTGGCGCCGCTTTCAAAATAAACACCGTTCCAATCTCGTTAATCATCCGATGTTCCATCGCCAAAATATTGAGGAATTTGAATTATTTTCGCCGTAGATTGCTTACAGATTAAAATATTAATTAAAATATTATTGTTAACATTATTTTTATTTTTTCTAAAAATGAACTTGCTCCACTTTCGATACACGTTGTATAAACGACGCATTCCGTATAAACACCTTATAATAGTATGAAATTGTGGTATACATTTTAGTGAATAATGAAACACGAATTATCTTAAAGTGTCAATAATTAGATATTTTATTCTCTCTGTGTATTCTTGAACGACACCAGAAACAGAGTAGGTAGTATTCTCCATTTATAGCAGTCTGACCAATGTCATGTCGCAGCCATTAAACGACGTTTCACAATTATCGCGAGGCATTTGACTCACTGGTTGCACAATCGCGACCAACGGCGAATCGTTTTGAAATGACTCGTTTAGCGAGAGGAAGAAGGGAACAGAGGGGAAGAGAGGGAGAGACGAACAAACGGGATTCAATCTAATTACCCGTAATACGCCGGAACACGGAAACGAGGGCTTGTCGCACGCCCCACCCCTTCCGGTTGTCGATGTTATTCATTTGTTCGCTCGGAATGCAGTTTCTCCTCCTACTTCACTTGGCCTAGACGTCGAGTTTTTCTCTGTGATCCGTTTTCCTACATTTCTGCTTTTTCCGGGGTCAACCTGGGAATATCGTATCCAATGAAGAACTTCACAGTGATATGCTTTTTATACTGCCGGTAGCGAATCTAAAAATATTGATTACCAGGAGATAAAGCGGGCCCAATTATAAGGATGTTTAATTTTTATATAATAATAGAACGTAAAAGGTGAACTGGTAGTAAGAGTAGTAACAGATTCTACTCGGAAAACTAAATCAAAAATATTTTTTTCAGTAAACTTTAGTTTTCAGGAATATTGAATTTCAAATGTTGTTAAAATATTTATAAAATAATTTGTTTAAAGCGATAAAGGTACATAAAAGAATATTATAATAGGATGTTGTTAAAGCGTGATGATATTATTTATAATTACATATATTTTCTTCAATAACATAATTTCTTATCACTCTGTTGAAAATAATTTACCAATATTTAAACAAAAATACCATTTCGTTTAATTTATAAAGGTACGAGATCAAAATAAATGGTTCTGTTCCACATTCAACGGTGTTTAATACAAATATATTAATCTCTGATGTTAATAATTTTAAAGCTGTCTAATTACTATAAGGTGGAAGCAAATGTTGCCCATTGTCTACTATCTTAATTTACGAATTCATACAACTAAAGAATAATACATTTATTAACATAACACTAGTCGCGTTACAGCCAACTCTAACCTAACCCTCAAATATTAATGGTGCGAACTTTCAAACATTCCGCCAATAATTTTATACGTATCCTTTGATAAATACAGCTATATCAGCACTATGAGTAACGAAGCACGTGCAAAGTTCTCTCTTCACCTAATCGACATACCGTTTTGCGAATAAAAGCTTCCTTTTAGCTCGGACAGCTATTTTTAGCAGTTCGCAACAGCAATACTTATCAATTTGAACGCAGTTTTAACTTTCGTGCACACTTGCAACGGCAAGCAAACAACGGTTAGAGAATTTAGTGTTGCAACGAACCTTCTAGACCGATCGAACAAGCGTGTGCTTCGTTTGGCCACGCACTGGCAGCGGGATAACGAAGATTGCTTGAATTTATGGCGCGTAAACTCGCTCGTTTCGTGTGCTTTTACGAGGGGTGCACAACCTCGTGACAGGCTGTGCAGAGACCAAGCAAAAGCTTCGGGTATCATGCGAGAAGCTCCGCGTCGGCTTCGTCGGCAACCGTGCGCTTCCTGCTCTATTTAATAGACGATGATTTACACGCGTTCCGCTGCTCCGACAAATTCTAGCTCGCGTCACAATTCTAACCCGCCCCCGTGCACCAAGTCGTGCAGAGTTACCTGCTGCAAAAGTTATTAGGGATGCTTGTAAATTTTCTGATGTCAGTCACAAAATTGTAATTCATGTAGAGCTACACTTTAAACATCCATGATTGTCACCACATCTGACGATTAAATTTTTGTGCAATTGATCTATGGATCTTATTGTCTCATTCAAAGCTGAATCCTATTTATAAAAAAATATAATCTTTGAAATATTAAATGTTGAAAGTTAAAATTTCTCAATTAAAAAATTTCAGAACTTAATGATCAGAAAATTTTTGCATTTAATAATATCAGTGTTACAAAATAAAAATCATGCAAATCTGAAAATGTTAGAACTTCAAATCTTAAAAACTAAAAAGCTTCAAGTCGCCACATAATTCTCTCAAAGTTAAAACTCCTTCCATCCATTCTTCCCAATCCATAAGAAACCTAAATCCCCTTAACGAACCTAATTAATCTCATTAAACACTCTAATGCTAAGCCCTAATTTTCGTTTCCGGTCTATTGTCACTGAATAAGGACTTCATCGATCAAACGTAACGTCCAACAGCAAAAATTCCAAAGTTCCAGTAAAATTTTCAAGCGAGTTGTGCGAATTATTCGTGGCGAATTCCGTGCACGAAATTTTAAACGAGTTTCAATGGATCACCTTAAGCCAACGCTAAAAAGTTTCTGGAACTTTCGGCAGATCGATTTAAGCGGATTTCCAAGCGAATGTTTTAATAGACTGCGATCCGTGCACTCGTTGCGGCCCGCGAACAAATTCTCGATCCTGAATCGTTTGTATCCCAGAGTTTATCGGTGAAACGAACGTCGTAAATCTCCCCCGGGATGCTCGATGTACTTTCTTCTGGACGTTTATCGTTTTATTCGTTGTTGCCTTTGATGTTTCGTTGGAAGTTCCGCGAGTCCATCGGTGATGTTTCAGAGGGAAACAGAATCATCGCGTCGTAACGTCAAAGAGAAAAGAGAAAAGATGAATGAGATAAAGTCGCAGTCATATCCGTGATATATGTGCGACAAAAATCGATACAAGCTACGGAAACGTAAAAATTCGAGCTACTGCTGATGTGACGTGAAATGGGTAACAATGGCCTTGTGCGTGGGACAACTTTGTTACCAACTATAATCCTTTCTCGTTAACGCGAATTTTGTATATTTTGTTCTGACTGAATATAAAGTCATTATATGTATTAGAATTGTTAATACGTTAATTGTCACGATGAAAGTAATTGGTATTAATAATTGCGCTTATAAGAATGAAACTATTTTATACATAGTTTTAATTATTGTATTTTTGCAACATTAAGTATGTTAGTGTTTTTCAAAATCTCAAATTTTCAAATTTCAAGATTCTTATCTAATTCTAAAATTTTCGAAAATTTTTTCCTACTTTTAACTTTCTAAGTTTCCGCGTATATAAGTATTTAAGATTCTAATTGTTTCTAAGTTTCTAAGTTTCTAAGTTTCTAAGTTTCTAAGTTTCTAAGTTTCTAAGTTTCTAAGTTTCTAAGTTTCTAAGTTTCTAAGTTTCTAAGTTTCTAAGTTTCTAAGTTTCTAAGTTTCTAAGTTTCTAAGTTTCTAAGTTTCTAAGTTTCTAAGTTTCTAAGTTTCTAAGTCTCTATATTTCTAAGTTTTTAAATTTCTAAATTTATTAATTCCTAGATTAGTGAAATCCTAAATTAATGGATTCCCAGATTCTTGAATTTCCTAATTTTGTAATTTTCAAATCTGCAAATTTCCAAAACTCTTAATTTTAAAATTGGGCTTTTTAATGAATTCTCGTCTGAACATGAATGTTCAATACTATTAAAAATCTTATTGATTATTTTCATCTAAAAAGAAACTACATTTCTACAAATTCATTGTTATATGATAAAAATCAGCCTTTCTACTAAAAATGTTGAAATAAATAAGAGATATGTTTATATCTGTGTTTCTTTCTCACTTTTCCTTAGAAATATATATGATGATTAAGTATAGATAATATACTATAAATGTATTTAAAAAATCTCTTAAACATAAGATTATAAAATTATAAAATTATGTAAACTTAATCTTCCCCTTTTTTTACTGTTTCAGGTAAGCTGGTGTTATATACTTTAAAACATTATGGTTTCCTCATCGTGAGTACAGCTAATACCGAAAAAGGTTAGAAATTGTTTTATAGCTTTCTAATTAATATAACAACTAACAGGTCATTTGAATGAGTATTTAAAAAATATGTTGTATACATTGTACAAGATTATCAAATGCGAGAAAGTAGGAGACTAATTATTTCTTTTCGTGTATGACTATAAGCAAACTAGAAAAATTGACACGACGTAATATTAAATAAATATTAACTTGAGTGTTCGGTTTAAATCTTCCGTGTTTAATATACTCATATTCCTTTTCTTTGCGATCTACCCGCATTTTAGTACATCATCAGCCAAATTATAAAAATAATTTATAAATATTTAAAAAGGGAACAAAAAGCAAATTACCGCATAAAACAGCAAAAGCTATAAAACCGAGTACAACATAAGGAAAAATTTGATTACTATTATTTATTGCTATCAGCAGTATGTAAATCATTTAAATCATGTTTATTAAAACTTGTTTCTATAAGTATAACGGGAATTAGTGACAGATATACATATGACTCTGCTCTTAAAATGTTTAATGTAACTCATAGCCTACGGATGTTTATGCATTCATATATCAAACGCAAGCATAAATCATTTAATCGAAACACTGTAGATCGCATAGACACATGATTTATTTACATAGTTCATTTGCAAACCTCGATATATCATTCATGCATAAAGTATCCGTTATATGGCCCAAATAGGAACACGATTCTTTATACTTTTTACCCTTTGGAGTCGACAGGCAACTGATACTCAACATTCTATTTGATATGTTAATTTAAAATAAACATTTTTGAAGTAAATGTATAGAGTTATATGTGTGATATATAATCACAATGAAACAGACAATAACGGTAGAGACGTAGTAATATCAAAAGAATTCATCAAACTCTACAAAAAAGGTTTCAGAGTTGTCAACAGTAAAACTACTTTAGAGTACAAAGAGTTCACACTAATTCTACCGGCGTGTTATACTTAGTTAAAAATTGAAAAATAGATAAACGAACTGTAAATCATAAATTATTACACACATTAATTCTTTATCCCCATCAAAATCAACACACATCCGAAGGAAATCACTTTAACAAATTTTATAACCTAAGAAGTTTGTAAAACGATCGTTTGACTACTTTGGTAGTTTTAGTGTTACTATTAACACGATTTAAGGAATCATAGTAAACGGTTGAAAAGGTGCAATATTATTTCCCTGTCTCGGAGAATGAATTCTAAGTACTCGGAGGAGTTTTAATTGCATTCGTAATACAATTTGTCCGACCTCAAACCGAGTGGATGTTGCCCACTTACGCCATAATTTTGAATTCTCCGTTTGCTCAGACGATGAATCTTTCCGTGAAATTAGTGTCTTTTATGCTTAGCAATTTCGTGAGCCGTACAAAGGGACACATCCAGGTTAAGATAGAATTTGCCCCGCGTTGTACGAGGCATGTAAATCGCCGTAATAAATAGGTCAGGAAGCGTCGTTGTGGACAAAAGCGAGCATAAAAGTGTCAGGATATGCACTTTGCACGGTGCGACGTTCTTAATGGAAATACCGTGCGCTTCGTCTCGCAGCGACGCTCATCCTCCAATCTAGTTGCATTTTTAAAAAAAGCTGCATCGCACAGGAGACACGAAAATAAGGATTTCAGTAATTTATTTTTATTAACTTCCTGATTCAGGTCGTAAGCAACTAACTAACGTATGAACTCCTTTTTAAATTTTGAAGCCACATTAGATGTGAAGCGATAATAGGGAGACACACGTCATATTTGAATTACGGAGTTATTGTATAAGTTTCGAGGTGTGGGTTGATATTATAGTTGTCCATTTAAAGATATAGTACATCAAATTTCAAAAATACGAATCAATGATGTATTTGATACATTAGTTTGTTTATTGTGGGTTGTTGTCCTGTAGATTTTGAGATTTGAGAATTTTAGTGAATATTAGCGTTTGGGGAAAATATCTTAAAAATCTTCAAGTTTTCAAGAGCTGGAAAATTGGTAATTTGGAAGTTTAGGAGTTTAAGAATGTAGTATTTTTTATTTGAAAAGTTGATCATTTTGGGATTGGAACATGAAGTTTGAAAGTTGGGAATTTAAAAATTTGGGAACTTGTGAATTTGGAAATTTGGAATTTTAGAAATTTAGTAATTTAGTAATTTATAATAGTAATTTGAAAATTGAGAAATTTGATAATAAACGAAAACGAAGAAAAGCGAAGAAACAAAAAAGCATGAGAGAACTTTTATTTGAAAAATGGAGCAATTGAAAACTTCTGAATTAAGACATTTATAATTAGAAAATTTCAGAATGCCAAAATTGAAAATTTATGAATATAGAAATTCGAGAATTAGAGATTGTGAGAATTAAAAAAAAATTTTGTCATTTGAATTGAAGGTTGAACAAATCTTTTTTAGCGAATAAACGATTCTCGTGACATTAGTGAAAATCGAATGCGGTCCTGCAAATGAATTAATCGCATCAAACGCCGATTAAATACGAGAGTTCCCTTTATGCCTGCCACGGTTTTGACGTCAAAATTGCTCCACTAATATCCTCCGTGATTAAAGGTTTGCGGACTTAAAATCGACCTTGAATAATGCATCGATGATCCCAGCCACGGACCCGAAACTGCGGTTAATGCGTTCACCACACGCGTACACAAACGAAAACTGTGTGTACCATTTACGCAAATCGAGGGCGAAATTGCCAGTGTAACTGTTCGCGAGATACGGATTTAATTAACTCGCGAATGCAACTTCCTCTTTGGATTTTAATTATTTTTTAAAGAAGAGAGAGAGATACTTCGAACCATTCATTTCTCTGTAGACATACGTATATTATTAATTTGAACGTTTTAAGTTTAGGAATTTCGGAATTTGGAAATACAAAATTTGTATGTAGAAATTGGTAGAAAAGTGGAAATTTGAAAATTTAAAAATTTGTGATTTTGTAATTTTGTAGTTATGTACTTTTGTAATTTTTTCAATTTTGCAATTTTACAATTTTGCAATTTTGCAATTTTATAATTTTATAATAAAGATATTTAGGGTCTAAACATTTGAAAATTTAGAACTTTTAAAAAATAAGAAAATAAAGAATATGAAAACTTGAAGGTTTACAAATTTTCGTCATAAGTACTTAACAGACTTGCAAATTCGGAAACTCTGAAATTTTTCAAATTTGAACATCTAGTTATAATTGTAAGATTATAAGTTCACGCAGTTGTCTACTGCGCTTGCGCATCACTCTTCAGTACAATCGCACGATAAAAACTGTATTTTACTTGTCTTATCTTCCTTCGAACAGTATGTATAACGCATACAAATAAACACATTAAAATCAACCAAGGTTAATAGCAATTTTATTTGAATTTTTAATTAATTATGCAACCCAAATACATTAATTTCTGATATTCCAAATGCTGCAACACAGGGGGAAATCTTTTCCGTGCTCTTCTGGTCCTCATCTATCCGTCGTATAATTAAACCACATTCCACGGTACCAACAGCTGAACGTCCATTTTACACGTTGGAATAAAGGTTTCTGAATGATGGCGCCTCGTATTATAATGTTTAATTTATGCATAATCGTTGTCAGAAAGCGAAAATTGCGGTTTTGCTTACATGCTTTTCTCTCGGCCGTGTATTTTCCACGGCTTGCTGTTCAATGCTTTCAAGATATTACACGTCAGTTCTGTACCGATGTTTTCGGCCACTTTTAATCTTGGATTTGTATTAACCCTCCTTTTTCGTTCGATCGACCTGTTCCACCCCTCTTTACCACCTTTCATCCCCCTATTCGCGGTTTTCGAAGCCGGTCGAGTAATCACGATCCACGGTGTTCATGATTCTTCAGATAATTACAAATAGTTCTTGCTTTACAGCTGAAAATTGTTGCTAAGGAACTTGATAATATTGATAGCCTTCTGTATAATTAAATGATTTACGGTAAAAATGACGTATTGTCATGGTAGAATTTATTTTAATGTAACTATGAAATATAGATGAAAAAAGTAAATATAGTTTTTATCTTTGTAAAACAAAGCAATTTTTTATATTGCAAATTAGGTAATATGAACTTGAAACGATTTGAAAGTTTGTATATTTAAACATTTATATAGTCGAGAATTTATGTAGAGCAATTTAGGAATAATTTTCAAAATCTTTAGATTTTAATCTGCGAAAATATTCACGTTCTTAAAATCTTGTCCCACCCCTAAATTTACAATTATTAAAAATCTCCAAAATTCATAGAAAATCTACACATCGAAGACCTACTCTCCCGTTCAGTTACATTTTCTCCAAGCAAGCTAAATTTCTTGCTCGCTATATATGAAACGTTGATCAAAATCTCCATTTTGTCCGCGCTAGAACAAAACTCTTTTCCAGCGAATCTCGTCTGAATTCCACGAACGCAGAAGCGTATTTTAAACCCATTCGGTAACTCCGAATCCGTTTTACGATCTGTCCGCGGCCGCGTTAAACGAACATCGTTTTTCCGTCGACCATATATTCGTTCCGCAGATCGAGACGAGTCCGGAAACAGAGAGGTCAGCAGAACTCGCACGGGGTCGAGGGGGGGTTGTAAAAACAATGTTTCCCGCTGTTGGTCGAAGATTTTCAAGTCGACATCGGTCGCGTCCGCAGCCTGTTCAGGTTCTAGGGACGACTGCGAACCCTTAAATCATTCCGCGCTGGACGTGCGCGAAAATATCCGGAGAATTCGGAAGTAAGCGGCTGTAGAGCCGCTTCTTTTTATCCGTAAGGGTGCCAGGGGGATGAAGAGGATGTGCATCGAGGTTGGATGGGGATCGGGTGTACGCCTACGAGGAACGTGTCCCAAATAATCCCGAATTCGAACGGACAAGTGGGCGGACCTGGCCCAAGTCCAGTGGTACTTTCGGCGTGGTGTAGAGCGTGCCATGGGATGAAAAGCATTCAGCCTCCGTTTTCGAAGGCAGCAATCGTTCTCCAAATCCCTCCTTCGACGATGCTCGTCGCCTTTTTCATCGTATCTCGTAGAAAACGACGCGCTTTGAGCCGTGGACAGAGTTGGCCAACTCAACGAAACGTATTCAGTCTTCATTTTTACCGAAGGAAATCGCCCTGTAACCGTTCCGTGTTTTGAATCCCCTTCCGCGTTTTCAATTCGTTTATTCTTTTTGCAAGTCGGCTTTTGGCGAAATGTTTTTCATCGTACATTGAAAAGTATGTACACTGTACGCCAAGAGTTTGTACCGTCGAATTAAAATTCCTTTCGCACGTTGACTGTCGGGCTGTAAATGAAACTTATAATTATAATGTAGTATAATATTTAACATTGGAAAGATTAATGAAGTTTATTAACAAAATATGATTAAATGTAATTAATTCAATGCAACACAAATAGAATCTCAATGTTTATTGAAAACGGAGCAGGCAGAGAGTTTTAGAACCGAATAAAGAACAAACACAATATCTTGATGTAAAAACTTTATCTTAACATTTAACATTGAACGCGTATATCATGGCGATTGAAAAAACAAGAGAGTGAACAAAATTATAACAAAACCGTTGTTAACGTGTTCATACATTAATAAAATTAATCAAGAGGGTATAACTCGATTATGTAGGAAAACCGTCGTGAATTGTATTTCCAACAATGTTATACAAATTACTAATTTCACACGTCTTTCTCTCTCAGTTTCTCACAAAGCAATGCGCTCTTTGCTTTCCTCCGAAATCACACCAAAAAAACAATCTTTTAGCAATCTTCATTACATGCAAACTTTATTCATACCATGTGCAAGCTACATTCATATTGTGCACCCATGCCGCTCATACAATTAAATAGTACATACACACACACATACCACAATAATGATTTTATTTTCACTGGAATTTTATTGGAGATTTTGTTATATTTGTTATTCTAGTTTAGGCGAGATAACGTGTTAATATTATATGAGTGATTAATATTAAACGGATTAGTAATATTATACGAGTATTTGTAATTAGATATGTGAATGAATTGTTAATAATATAGGTGATTGATTTGTATTCAAATATAAGCGTCACTCACAAACAGGTGGATCTAGTTTTAAGAAAAGATCAATATCTTCAATTTGTTAATAGGGTGATTTAAGCGAGAGAATTAGAAGCACTCTTTTTTGTGTGTCATATATAAAAAATTAATTATTAGAATATATTTTGAAATTTTAACAATTTGGAAAATTAAAAGTTTAGAAACATAGATATAAAAGTATGAAATTTTCATATTTAGAAATTTATAGAATTTACAAACTTACGACAGAATTTAGAAATTTAGAATTTTAGGTTTTCAGATTTCTAAGATTAATAATATTTTTAAATTTAAAAACGTGAAAATGTAGAGATTTACATATTTAAGAAGTTAAATATTTAGATATTCGGTAATTTAAAAATTAAAAAATCTTTAAAACTAAATTTTTCGCATCTGCTAATTTTGAAAGTAGAAAATTTATAAATGCTTATGATATAGTAACAGATCCTAAAAATTGCAAATATTCAAGTAAATTTGTATTCTGATAATTTGACAAGTTAGGACTAGATATATGTAAATTTTCACATATTAAGTATCCAGTCTCCAATTTCAACATTTTTATATTTATAAAATCATAAAATTATTTAGTTTCTTAACAGTAGACGGTTACAAATTTATTAGCGAATTTACTTTCAACATAAATCAGCAGATAAAGTCTAAACGTGTATCCTGCAGAGTGTATATTTATCGCATCCTCTAATTTTAACTTGGTTTTATTTTTCTGTAAAAAAATCCAGCTCATTCCGTATTTTGTTCTTTCTTTGGTCTATGTTATTCTTGACCGGACAAAATGATTCAGTCTGCTCTTTTCTTTAGTTCCCTTGGGAGCTACAAGACATACCAGGAAGGATTTCTGTGTTGTAAATATCTCCACGTGCTTTATAGCCGCCCTCAATTCGTAGCTTGAAATGTAGCGTAAAAGGGGGTTAATGGAGGTCACTTAAGCAATAATTGTGTTAAATTGTTATTGTTAGTTACTGTTAACGAACTTAAATTATTATATTATTATGTGAGTAGCAAGATATCCATCTGTCTTAATGTTTTTCATTACACATTTACGTTTGTAATTTTAAACTCAACAATTTTCATATCATCATACTTTCGTATTTTTAACATTTCATTTTCCCTTGAATTCAAGACTTCCAATTTCTTAATCATCAAATTCGTAATATTCCTAAATTGTCAATTTCCAGAGTTCTCTATACCCCGAAAATTTCAAATTTTCCAGTGTGACATTTTCAAATTTTATGATTGCATATTTTCCTGCGATTATCTCTAAGCCAAATTAGTTTTTGGTTATATGGACTGCATATTTTTACTAGGATTTTCTCTAAGCCAGATTAGTTTTCGTGTATATGTATTAACTGCATATTTTCTCTAAAATCTTATTTAGGTCAGATTAGTTCTCGGCTGTACATTGCAAAGCAGGGTCTTTAACTGCTGCTCGTTTGATGAATCAAGGGTCAACTATTTTCGACGATAGGTATTCAAAATGTTTGATCGTGAATACCATGCGCGTTTATGAGTTCCCTGTTCGGACTGCTTGCCTCTCGGAATATAATATGTAAAATAAGCGCGGGCATTGCTGACGCGGAAGATGAATTATGTATGTACACGTGTTAGCGATGTGAAGCGAGACGGCTTCTACCGGTTGATGGAATGATCGACTTGGCTTTGGGTAAAGGAATCATGAAATTGAAATACGCATTGTTTGTTACACGTAGCTACATTTAAGGTTTCCTCGATTACCATATCTACATTCCGTTTTCTCACGAACTACGTACATTTTCATACGTCACTAGCACAAATGTAATAATAATTTATAAACATGTTAATACTCGACTCACGGAACCGATCAAATGACGGATTTTGGATTTCTATTACAGATATTATTAAAAAGCTGTTATCAAAATGTTAACTTTTATCGAGGTGAAGATTCATTATATAAACTATTTCCGATATCATCCCTCATTTATTTAGTCCTTTTCTTTAGTTTGCATTTAACAATAAGTGGTTATCCAACATCCGTAAAATGTATAATAAATTGCCACATTAATTACCACAATTAAATTCAGTAAAAATTAAGTAGGAAATTGTTTATTATTGTTTATTGCTATTACCCATGAATATATGTATCCTTTAAACTATGTTCGTTAAAACTTATGCCTATACGACGAGAAAGAAATATCCTCAAATGTTTAACTCTTTTCTGTTAACACCCTGGGTAACATATCAATATATGTAATATTATGATTGAAATTATCAAACTTTTCAGCTAAAGGATTTTAAATTGCTCTCTAAAAGTATTAAATCAAGTCGCGTTATTTTAAATGTATAATATACAATAATATACAAAGAATCTTAATACAATGTATCGTTTAAAAAGTTATTTGTCCATTAATTAATGCACGCCCATAGCAATGTTTCTGTATTATTCAATGAATAAATAACGTGTTTTCTTCATAAAATTTAATTATTACAATTGTTCGGGAAAGCTGAATATTTCACGGTGATTTATACTCTCACTACGGAGACATTCCATCTGCGAATGGTAGTAATTAATACTTATTTGCAACAGTAGCGTTTATATTTCTGAAAAATGTAGAAATTGTGGTTTGAAGAATTTTGAATCTTTCGTGCTTTAGAGAGAAGAAATAGAACATGAATTTCAAGAAAATAAAAATTTATTTTTTATTGGAATATAAACATGTTGATAAAAATAGATGATACATATACTGTATATCAATATTATACAAAAATATATAGTATAAAAATTATAAACTATAGATTTTTCGTGAGAATTGGCTTAACAATTTCATGTAGTGAAGACAGAGCTATATTGAGCAGTTCGTTAAATTTAAAAAATCAGATTTGACACGCCTATGCAGAAGAAATCTATTTTTTCTTATTGATTTAATTATAAGCCAGAAGCTCCCTCTTATATATTTTTTTTTATGAAAGCTCGTAAAAACGGAAAAACTGGTATCCAATTGGAGTGTTGGTCGAACGCGAGATTTCAAAATCCTTTTCACGAATCGTGTGTTTTTCCAGCCGGTGGAATTATCAATTTAGGCATTAGGACCACTTTCCAGTCGTTCCGGCGACGAACCTCGAGTTTGCCTTGCAGCTCGGACTCCGGGATGTTCAATTATTCATCTCCGGGTCTATACCCGTTTCTTCTTTCGTTTACTCTTTTTACTCGGGCGCAAAGGAAACCGCGGAAACCCTCTTTCTTCTCTCTTCGTGTTTCTTCTTCTTCTTCTTCCTCGTCTTCTTTACTGTCGTGCTTGCTGAGGTTACCCAGGACCGGATAGAGGAAACTTACGACTCTCCTTCTTCTTCCCTAAACGGCTCTCTCATGCTCCACGAGAACTCGCTGTAATCTTCGTCATTCTCCTCGAGAGACAAACAAATCGTTCGTGTTGCTCGTTTAATGAAAATCGTTTCCAGCGGCGGTAGCACTTCATCGAACCGCGACCATGATAAATGCATTTGTGTATCCTCGAGGCGATCTTTGGCGAGAAGAACGAGAAAACACTGTTTCAGGAAATTGAATTGCCAGAATTTGATAACGCGTGACACATCTACATTGATTATTCAAATTGCATTGCTGCAAATTTCGGAATATGAGAATTTAGAAAATTTGGTACCTTGAGTTATACATAAAATGGAAATTACGGATTTGGTGATTTAGGAATTTTGGGGTTAGAAATTTGACGATCGAGGGATTTTGGAAATGTAGAGACTTGTGGATATTAGAATTAGCGAATATTAAGATGTGGGGATATTAGGATTTGGGGTATTAGAATTTTAAATCTATAGGGATTGGGGAATACTGGGATTTAGGAGTATTAGGATTTGGGAATATTGGAAATTAAGAATCTAAGGATTTAGGAATCTGTGATTTGGGAATATCGGAATTTCGGGATATAGGAATATAGTAATTTGATTATATAGGAATTTTAGAATTTGAGAGTATAGGGATTTGAAGATATAAGAATGTGGCTATATAAATAGAAATCTAAGACTACAAGGATATAACAATATTGAAATTTGCAAGGTTAGCAAGGTTTTTATACCCTCAGACCCTCAAATCCCTATATGCTCAAATTTGCATGTCCTCAAATCCCTGAATACCCAATTTGCTATGTAAACAAATTCCTCAACTGCTAAACACCTTGATTCTTAAACACCCCAAGTAATTGTGTCTCAAAATTCCCAAATCCTTCAACTTCGAAATCCCTAAAATCTCTAAAAATCACAAACCATGAGTCCTGTATTCCTTCAGTTGACATATTTTTGAGTAATTCAGATTTGCCGTTGATTGTTCATCTTACTTCTTTGAAGTCCGCAGCTCGTTCCAAGATTTGGTGCGAAAAGATGAGCCAATAGGGTCACCCTCTCACCTAGCGCCCGCATTGCAGGCTGGCCAAAGGACGATTTACGAATCGTCGTTGATGCGGGATCACCCTTCTACCGTCCCCTGTCTGCCAGTACTCGATCGATTTGCACCGGGGCGAATTTAGAGACGCTTCGTTAAACCGCGGTGCAAAAAAGTTCGGCCACCGATTGGGCCAACAGCCCTGGAAGCCTCTTTGAGAGAAGACAAGACGTGTATTTGTAGCTGAAGCTCCCCTCCAGAGGCCAGTTCCTCTCGTTCAAGGAAGAGGATCCACGGACTGGATCCTCGTCGACGATGGCTTTTGGATTGCCGCCCAATCGCCTCCACATATTCCTATCGGCATCTAACCTCCTCCGTCGCCACTCATTCCATTATCTTCTCTCGGCTAAGCTTCGCGTGCGTCGTTATCCTGGACCCGCCGCTCCTAGGGATTTATATGAATGGCCCGCTCGGGGACGCGGTACAGTCAACTGCAAATCTGACGTCCACAGGGAATACGTGCCAATTAAGTGAACGGCTATTCGGTCGTTGAATTCAGGTTAATAGATTTGTATGTTTAGGACTTTGGAAATTTACGAATTCGGTGATTTGACAATTTCGTAACTTGGATATTTTCGAATTTGAGAATTTGACAAGTTCAAGAATGTTGAAATTTGGGAATTTGAGAATTTGAAAATTTCAGTAATTTGGGCAATTTGTAATTGAGTGATTTAGAAATTTAGGAAATTCAGGAATTTGTAATTGAGTGATTTAGAAATTTAGGAAATTGAGGAATTTGTAATTGAGTGATTTAGAAATTTAGAAATTTGGGGAATTTCTATTACGAAAGATAGGGACATTGGAACACAAGTATTTAGTAAATTAGAAATTTGGAGTCTTTCAGTATTTTTGGAATATCAAGGATTTGGAAATTTTTAAACTTTGAGAAACTTATAATTGGAGAATTTAAGAATTGTAGGTTTCAGAAATTTGGTGATATTCTATTATCAAAAGATGAGAATTTTTACAGGATGAGTATTTCGAAATTTTCTGTGAAATTTGATGATTTGTTAACAGGAGAATTTGAAAATCGAGAAATCTGAGGATTTTATAGTTAAAATATAGAAATTTTGAGAATCTAGGAATTCCTGGTGTATTTGAAGTTATAAAAATTGGTATCTAAAGATATTTATAGCTGAGGTAGTGAAGTTCAAAAAATATAACGATCTTAGGATTTTTAGATCTAGGAATTTGGAAATGAAGAAATTAAAGAATTTAGATATTTAGAAGTCTATAGATTTGTGAATGTCATGATTTAGGAATTTGAAAATTTCAAGTTTTTTGTATTTAGTAATTTAATAAACTAAAAAAATTGAACACGTAGACATTCAGAAACTTGGAAATTTAAAAATTTGAAAGGTTTATAGAGCTTCATATTTAGAAATTGATTTTGAGGATTTGAAAATTTGGTAATTTATAAAATTGTGTGTTTGACAACTTGAAAATGGGATAATTTGATAAGTTATCATTTTCAACGTCCAAACAATTATTTTGGTAATTCATATATTTTCAGATTTAAGGATTTGAAAACTTGACGATTTCATTATTTAAAAATTTTTTAATTTGATAATTCGATAGATTCAACAATAATTTCCAAATTTAGAAACATAAAAATTTTTCGTTTAGACAAATTTTTTAACTTAAATGCAAAGGAAGTGTACGTTGCACCGGAGTGTACATTAGAGGAACACCTTCGCGACGTTATTGCCTTTATTAAATTGAATGCGTTGCTCATTGCGTACGCGCGCTCTTGTTGGACCGCGAAATTTTATAGTCGAAACGAAGGCGTGGTTGGAACTGATCCAACGACCGGATGTGGAGGATCGCGTGTAGAGGCGGCCGTTTCGAAGCTTCGATGATCTTCCGGCGGATTCAGTGCTGTCGGAAACTCTTGCAATGATCGTTTTTCTATACCAATTTTTTTCGATCAAATAGGATAAATTTGTACAATAACGACCACTCAAATAACAAATATAACAAAACCATCAAATTGAATATCAACTTAAATTAAATACCTTAATCGTATCAAATTAAGTATTCACTGAAAGTGATTGTTTACAAGCCAAAAGTGTTCAATCATTATCTATCTAACAAGAAAACCACATTATTCTTAGTGGATAAAATAAACATTTGTAATAATAAAATTTTAATAAAATGTCATATAACTGATACAGTTCCCAAAAAGTAAGTCACATAAAATTTCAATACTGGAAGTTCAAATTCACTTCAAATGAAAGAGTAGGTGTTATTGTACACTTCACGCTTTATGTGTTAATAATGATAACATATAGTAAAACATATATCATATAATAGAGCTGTTAGAAAAAATATCAGTTTGTTTTTATATTACAGTTGCCATTATTTTAAACTGTTTGTTATTTGCCGCTTTACATTAGTGATTCAGTAGACGAAATTCCAGTAAGATGCTTAACGTG
This sequence comes from Megachile leachella, assembly GCA_963576845.1. Lineage (NCBI taxonomy): Eukaryota > Metazoa > Arthropoda > Insecta > Hymenoptera > Megachilidae > Megachile > Megachile leachella. Next base: position 12,744,419 of record OY756256.1, on the reverse strand, counting down.
CAGTTCATTTTATGTTGGATATAATATAGAAATCCTTTGAATAGTAACTGCCTGCTCCCGTGAAACGATGCACGTAAACAAATTTACTAATTTACAGTTTGCAAATAAAAACATTGGGATGTTGACTGAGGTAAAGTACGAAATTTGTATAGGGAAGGTACTATTTACTCAGTTCTGTTTCATCGTTAACACCAGAAGCATCGTCCAGCACTCTGTATTAAAGAGCTACTTACATACCTCGAAAATACAGGAAAACACGAGTTAAATTAAATTTACACTGCGGCGTTGCAGAAATTAATTTTTAATGTGGCGAATTAAATATTTGAAGTTATTATACGATTAAATACTAATTACTAGACGATGTTCATGCATTTGTGGTATATCGAGATTTTTAACTTAAAAATAATTTGTAGTCGCTGATAGTTCTAGTATTAAAGTGGTAAATGCAAAATGTCAATTTACTCCAAAAAAGCCAGTCCATATCAAGTCATTTTTCCTTGCATTCATATTTAGTTTTAACAAATGCAACTAATATTTTAACGACGCATTTAATGAACTTGGATGGACGGAATTAAAATATTAAGATAACCCACATTAAAATTTATGTCACTTAACAAAAAAAATATAATATTATTGTAAATAAAGTAAAGCTAATAACTTTTCAATGACATCAGGAGTACATGCAGCGACTATAGTCTCATAGGTTTAAAAGGCTAAATGTACTCGAATACAAGCTAGTAAACGGCGATTTAATTAAGACAAATGACCGGTTGATCGGACCGGAGAAAAATATTTACTGCGTTGTCGCATTGCGATTAAAACTTTTCTTCGGGATGTCGCGTGGTAAATAGTTAATATTCCGCGTCGGTGGCCCGCAGAGTACGGCACCATCTGGAATTTTAATTCGTCCGTCGGCCATTTTCATCCCGGTTACGTCGCGACTTGCTCGCGGATATTAATTTCTTCGTCGTTATCCCCGCGGAACACGATCTCGTAATGTAATCAGTTCGTAACGTGTTTCTTGCCTTCCTTGGCTGCTTGCGCACCAGTCTGTCTGCCCTCGGCCACAAACCAGTTACTCAACCCCAATCTACCCGCGATGTATTAATTATGTATTAGGTCTTTCCTCGGATCGAGAAGATTATGTCCGCTGCACGTTGATTGCCACTGGAGGTCATTGGGGACCGACGATTCAAATTTCAAACAATGGAATGATGAAAATGGGGAAAAAGAGGGAAATGTAATAGCGCTGCTATTAATCTCGTCGAGAATTTTCACGTACGTGTACTAGGGTGGCCTTTATTTTTCGACTTCCGATTTTTTCTAGTCTCACCCCTTAAAATTGTGATACTTGATGAAAAAATGATAATGTCAAAGTTTCAGGATGATTGGATAACAGGAACTCGTGCCGCAATCGAGTTGAATTTTTGAAATTTGCACGATTTCAGGTTATCGTCGAATATGTTAGTGGTCTTTTATTTTATAAGTATCAGTGAACATTTTATAATGAAAATATAATTTTTTACACGTGTAATACTAACATTTATATACAATTACAACACATACATATTTACATATAACACATTTACACATAAACGTAACTTTTAAGTTACCGGAGAATGCGATGTTTGGGCAACTGGGAGTTCTATATAATTTGTACAAAAGTTGATAAATTTTCTAATAATTTCGATTATATTAATACTTATAAACTAATTTCTTTAAATACTTATAAGCAAAATATTCTTTAATGGAATTTCAGTTGTCTCATAAATTAGCCTATTATTAAATTGTACGTAGCGTTTAATATATGTTCTGTGTTAATGTAGATTTGCTTACATCAGGATAAAGGTTTTTATAATTCTCCATTATTTGTAAAATGTATTGTTTTTCTTCTTCATTTCTGGTTAATAGATTATTGTATTCAGTTATAAGTTTAATACCATCTTCAGCGGTATCGTTTACTATTTTTAAATTTTTTGCAATTTCTAAACCTTTTAGATATGAAATATCATTTTCCCACAAGGAACGGTCTTTGTCTAAGAAATCAGTAGATATATTGAACCTGTTAAACCATTTTTTGGATTCAGTAGAAATGAAGCTATCGATATTCATGTTTACATAATTTTGTACGTTTTCCGGAAGTATTACAAGTTTTTTGATTAAATATTCTGTATTATTATTTCTTAGAGCCCTTACCATTTTCTTTTTTGTGTTTAATGGAGACGATGAGAAAATCGAAAAACAAAATCGAGCTCTACAGCTAAGGGCCACCCTAATGTATACGTGTACCGCTAGTTTTCTTTTAAATTTAATAGATACTGTTAATTTAGCGACAGTTGAATGTTATAGGACAATATTATAAAGTAGTAGTAACATTGATAGTTGAAACCATCATAATTAATATTATATATATCAAACCTGACATAAACCTGACCTGTAATGGATTGCTGTAAAATTATTCTGCTTCACTTACATGCAAAAAAGAATTGTGTCAGAAAGAATATTCATTGCGCATAGAGTAATGAAAAAAAGATTAATTGCTTATGTTACCAGCAGTGACATAGTTAATGATTACATTCTAGTTATAACATAAATATTTATAAGTATCTTGTTAGTGTTGATCACATGTGTCAATACGTGGACATTATCACTGTCCTCATACATTATTAATGTTTTTGAAATTTTTGTTATTTAATTGCTATCGTTTTAAGACAAGTAAAATGAGAGAAAAATACTATTCTATTCTTCTATTATCATTCTCATTTTATTTTTATTTGACGGTCATCGTTTTTGATTCTGCCGTACAATAAGGCGCACTTCACAATCGGGTTCAAGCTAGGAAAATTTTTAAAGCTTGATTAATTGCCCGAAAGTAAAAATGTTAAAAGGTGGGCTCGATCCATCAAAAGTTTTACGGATTTTACGCCCTCCGTGTAACGATTAAAACTCCTTTTGCAAACTTTCCTTGGCCGTTTACCGGGGCGATTCTGATCGAACCGTTGTCCAACTTCCATTCAGAACTTCGCAGGAAATCAAGTCTGGATTGAGCAGATGCCTAAGAGTCGATAGGCATGCTTTCTATCCAATTTGGAACCCTGTCAGAAATCGTACAATCGGACTAAGGATTGTCGAACAACATTGACACATTCGACATGGGTGACTTGTACCTTCATGTCAGGGGTCGTTTTTTAAAATGGGGAAAGTTAGAAACTTTTATATTTTTGCACACGCATTCTAATTAAATGGGTATGATTATTCAAGTAATTATTTTTTAGGCATTAGTTATTTAGTGTATACGCCCGACGCTCATTACAATATCATTAAAAATGTTATAATTGTTCTTTTGTATACATGTAGGAAAATTGGAACTTTGTAATTGAAATCAGTTATTGGCAATTATATATCACAGACGTTAACGAGTAGTCAAGTTCTCAAAAATTAAAAATTTCAGGAAATTTTTTTTGGATTATAAAATTTCTAATTTCTAATTTCTACATTTATACTTTTTTGAATTTGTAAATTTTCAAATTTTTGAATTACTAAGTTTTAAACTAAGAAAATTATGAAGCAATCACTTATTAAGTAATTAAGCTATGAAGCAATCATGTTATAAAGTTATCAGGTTATCAGGTTATAAATTAATTAAATTACGAATTAATCAAGTTATCAAGTAATGAAGCTATCAAGCAATCAATTAGCAAGTAATCAAGCTGTAAAGTTATCACGTGATCGAGGTATCAATTAATTAGGTAATTAAGTATCAGGTAATCAAGCAGGTAATGAGGTAATCGAGCTATCAAATCGTAAAGCTATCAAGTCTTTAAGTTATTTTACCTATCAACTATTAAGAAATTAAATAGTGAAATTCTCAAACTTTCTCAAATTCTCAAATCCTAGTTATAAAGTAATCAAATTATCAAGTTACCAATAATCAAATTATTAAGTAATTGAGCTTTTAAATAATTAGGTAATCAAGTTGTCGAATTTTGAAATCGCTAATATAAATTTGTGAATTTGAAGTCTTCACCTTCCATTTTGTTAAATTTCTAAATTTCCACCATTAACAATTTATCAAATAAATCCTACAAAAATTGATATCTCATTAAATTATCGTACTAAATTATCAATTTACCAAATCACCTAAAAAATCCCAAATTTTCAAATTACTGACAGCAAGTTTACAAAGTACACCAAGGTGAAAATTTTCAGGTTTACATATTCGATGCCCATATATTTGTCATTATTCAAAGGAAGCCAGCGTCGCACCCGAGTGTACAGAAAAGCGTCGGCAGGAGAATTCAGAGTCCCGAGCGTGCGGCGAAAAAGGAAGATGAAAAAATGCGGAGGGTAAAAAATCGCAGGGCCAAGAGGGAGAAAAACCGGCATTGGGGAAGGGAAAGTCGATAAAACGGGGAGAAGGTGAAACACGATGAAACTGGCGGTGTTTTGACGTGTCTGTGCTAGCGCGAGATTTTATTACCGGCGGCAGTTTTAACTACGCTTATTATCCAGTATCAATGGTAATCATCTGGCGAATTCACATGCGTTCCGGTCTCGGCCAACGTGGCACACGTCACGAGATGGCAGCCGGAATGTAAAATAATGAAATGCGGAATCCAATCCTGCGATACCGACGGCTTCTAATTAACTACTAGTTTAAATCGTAATTATACGCCTGCATAGAACCACTTCTCTTCCTTCTTCGCTTTCTGCTGTTCTTTTATTTCTTCTGTCCTTCTTAACACTTTCATTTCTCAAATGTAGGCGCAAACATTGGGAAGTCTGACGTAAATTTTTTTGTAAAATACGGAATATGCTATTTTTTGTGTTTGCGAAAATTTTAAGCGAAAACGTGATTTGTTTAAACGATGCATTGTGTGCAAGAACATGGTTTAAAATAGGAGACTGATCCTTCAGTGAATGAATTTTTGACCTTTCGGTGCATGAATTTCAGACCTTTTGCTGCATGAATTTTTGACCCAGAAACGGATGGTAGCGTCCTTTTCCACTACATTACCATTTTCCCAAAGGAGTATTATGACTGTACAACCAGGAGCAACTTTGACTTCATAAATTTCGGAATTTCAAAATTTGGAAATTCAAGCATATGGCAATTTCGAGAGTTTGAGTGTTTTAGAATGTCGAGATGTTTTAGAATGTAGTTGAGGAACGTGGAAATTTCGAAATTTAATCGCTTGTACTATAATTTATTTATCAAGTGCGTCAGACAGAGCTGCGCAATTAAGCTATAATATTAAAATAGACAAAAAAATTGAAACGTTAGTTCAATGTGTTATTATTCAATTATTGATTATGCAAATTACAATTAGACTTGAACTCTAAACTGAAGCGTATTAAAAATTTGAGTGAAATTGATCACGGCCGAGGTACGAGTGCGTCACAAGTAAGACTCGTCAAAATAGTGCAAGGGGTTAAGGACGCACATATTACAAAGTTACAGATTCGGAAATTTGGACAATTTAAGAAATGGAATTTTAAAAAATGTAAGATAACAAAACAATTTTAAAATGTAACTTAACAAATTTTTATTAAAAACTAAATTTTTAATTAACATTTAAACAATTGAATATAAAATTTTGTTTAAGAATTTTGCAATGTAGAAATTTTAATTGTGCAAAGTTAACAAATTTAAGGATATAGAATTATATAACATTTAAAAACTTGAGTTTGAAAGTTTAAAAGTTTGAGAATAATGGAAACTTTAGGAATGTAAAGTTATATGAAATTTAAGAGCAAAAGAATAATAAAATTCAGGAACATTGAAGAATTTAGTTATCAAATAATTTCAAAAAGGTGGGTTATATAAAATTTACAAGTCTTGAAAATTTGAGAATTTAAGAATTTAGGAAGTTCTGCTCTCCGAATCTTAATAACCCCAAACTGTTAAATCCATAAAAATTCTTTTTCACGAATGTTGAATAAACAAATGTCATGATAAAATATGAACAAGAGTTAGGATAAAAAGTGTACAATTGTAGATAAAAAATGAGCAAGTCTTTTTTTATATTTTTCTCTAAGGAAAAGCAGATTTGCTCTTGACTGTACGCATGTATCACGGACGAGGCTTGCTGCGTACGTACACGAAATTAACCAGTCACATTTTCGAGGGTCGTTATCGGAGCGCTCGGTTGCTACTTTTCGCTGATTTTTCGCTTCGCACCCGGTCCCCGATGTAATCTCGTTTTGTGTCACGCTTTTGATACGACTTTATACGTCACGGCAGCTCTCTCTAGCCGGTCGGAGCAGCAATCCTATTACGCCGTCAGAACAGACCGACAAATAATCGTACGTTCTCTGCGGGCCGTGTGCTGTGCTCCTTTTAATTTCGACGATTAAATCCAGAGCTATTTTTTAGCTTGATTCATACGCGACGAATGGTTATGCGCTGTAACGCGTTCCGACCGTGATTTTTCTTCCCGCTTCTCGCTCGCTCGTTTTGCACCGTCTTCGTCAGGGTTTATCGTCGCGCGTCACGACGACGTAATTGCTGTTTACATCGGCGAGCCATCCACGCTCTATTCGTAATACCGTCGCCATTGTTCTGGCGAATTCAAACATTAGGTTTGTTCTTCGGTGATATCGCGAATTAGTATTTTAAATTAATGCACCGTGCAGAGCGAATTTTCCTTCGTCGAGCAAAATGTGGTAGCAAAAGCGGACAGAGGTATCCCGTTCGTTGGATTTTAGGGTATTTCTGGGATTTGAGTATTTGGCATGAGATATGAATTTGGGAACGTAAACTTTTCAGGATTTGGTAATATTGAAATTTCAAGATTTTGAGATTTGGGAATTTTTAGTTTTTGGAGCTTAGAAATATGAATTTGAAGATTTAGAGGTGTAAAGATTTAAGTATTTGGTAATATGGAAACCTACTGATCTAACATGCCAAGTATGATCAGTTTAAGAACATATGTTAGATATTTAGGCACCTAAGGGTTTGAGAATGTAGGGATTTGGGTACATAAAAAATTAAAAATGTAGGGATATAAAGATGCAGAGAGTTAAAATTATGAGTGATTTACGGTCATAGAAATATGAGTATATGTGGATTTAGGGATATTGGGATTCTAGGATATTGGTATTCCAATATGTTCTCAGATTTTGGAATATGGAAGTTTAAAAATATAGGAACCTGAGAGTATAATGATTTGCGAATACAAGGACTTGAAGGTAAAGAAATGAACTGATCTAGAAATTTAGAGATGTAAAAATTTGGTGACGCGAGGAGTAGAACAAATCTAAGAACATTGACCTAAAAATTTGGGGACGTACGAATTTGTGGATATAGAGATTTCAAGATCATATGTGTTTAGGCATTTAATCAAATGCTTATATATAATAGTAATTAAGTTTTCTACTAATTGTAAGGACATTATGAATGGATTTATTCATTCACATTTAACAAATACAACTGTCAACGTCATGAATTTTATATCAAGGATGTTAATGAATACCGTATTTAATCCTACCTATCAAAATTCAGTCTCTAAATTAATAACCGTAAATACTATTCTACGTTTTTTTTACGTTTCTCAACATTCAATATACGTTAAGCCCCACCTTATTCCTTTCCTCGCTTTCAAGAAAGAAGTCAAGAAATTCTACATTCGATACGTTACAATAACTTATCCTTAAGTTAAATCCTACCTTATTCCTTTTCTTGCTTTCAAGGAAAAAGTCAAGGAGCTTTACATTCGATACGTTGCAATAACTTAGCCCTAAGTTAAGTACTACTTTCTTTCTAACGTTTCAATTTCTTGCTCTCCCTACAATTTCAAAAAAGATTCAAATCTAAATACTCAGAACGTTAAATCCCTATTCAAAGACGTTACTTACTTGCCAGGAAAAAGTGGCAAGAAGGTAAAAGTAGCAAGGGTTGAATAGAGTTAGAGCCAGGTGGATTTATGTATATAGAGTGTGGCGCGGTCACCTCGAGAACACGAATTCAGTAAATAAACGTCGCGGATAAGGGGGGATGATACCTATCCCGGTGGGTGTGAGGGCAGAAACGAAAGAGAAAGAAAGATAGAGAGTTCCAGCAGTTCTCCAGGAAAGACTTGTCCGGCCTATAATCGACCGGAAGAGAGGCCGGCTCTCCGGTGGTTTTAAATTAAGCCACGGTACGTTCGTTAGCCGGCTTGACACCATTGTCGCCCGCCACCGTACGAAACTATAAATTCGTTCGGAAACAAATGGCCGGAGGGCCACCGCGATCGTGTGCGGCTGCGGTTGTTTCCACGGCTGTTTTTCGCGCCCCTTTCGCCTTGCGAAATTAATCGAGCCCCTGGCTACCGCGAAAATATTCCGGACGACGTTTCTCGGAAAAAGAATAACCCGCGAAACGATACTAAACGGTGAACATGCACGTTTCTCCTGTAATTTGATGGAGGATATACTGCAACCTTTGCGGTATAGTTGCTGGGTGTTTGTGAAAATATCGGAACTTTTTAAATTATTCAGATAAAATTAGTTCCTTTTATTTAAAATACATATTTCAAATTCTTCCAAATTTGTATATTTTGAAGTAAGTTTTAACACCTAAAAATTTTAAAGCTTTTCAAAATCCTCAATTTCTAGATTTCAAAATTCCTATATTTCCAAATTCTCAAATTTCTATATTTATTAATTTTTAAAGCTTCAAATCTCAAAATTCCTAAATTTTCAAAAGTTTCCGAACGTCCAAATCCTCGAATCCTCAAATCTCAAAATTTCTAAATTTTCACAAATCTCCAAATCCCCAAATCAGTTCATAAATCTCCTAATTCAGAAATTCCTAAACTTCTAAATCTTTAAATTGAAAATTACTAAATAAAAGCTTTCTTTCTCTGTCACATTATCTCATGTACAGCAAACTCGCTTCATTCGACACATCATGAACATCCCTTGACCCGATCCTGAACATCGTACATTGTACTATTATAATTAGCAACTAAATTTGCACGTACAAAAGGTGTTAAAATCCACAGCACCTTTCTTCCCGCCCTACAGATTAATCTAAGCGAATTTTGAATACTATTCACGCGAAAGAAAGATCGGTCTATGAAGTTGAGATTGATGCGTTTCGTGACTGTTCCGGTATATTGAAAGTGGGTAGAAGAGTAGTAGGTCGAGCCTGTAGGAAATCGATCGGGGGATTACGTGCACACGGGGAAACGTATGGGTCTTGAAACTTTAAGCAACTCTGTTGAAAACGTGTCTGTAGTGTGACTTCTGGCTTCCTTTTCTGGTCTCCGTTCGTTTCGCGATTATTCTTCGCGTCGACGCGCAAATCGTTCGAGAACACAAGTACAAGTGGCTTCGATTGACGGTTGCAAACGAGCAGCGACCACGAAGCTGTCTTCTTTCGCATTAATTATCCTTTAAGAGCGACCTGCTGGCCGTCATCCTCAAACTTTACGACGATCTTGCAGCGGTTGCAATTAATGTCACTGGTATGTCAACATCGTTGAAGGCTCGCGGCTAAAACACGAAAAAAATGCAGTTACTGTTTACCTGTTGGCATTCGTGTCCTATTTAATTAGAACAGCGAAGACTCGAAACAATCTTTTTGTATCGACCATTAAAAGAACGAAAGGATTCGCTATTATTCTCATCTTAATCCCGTGGAATACTTATTCGAGCTTTCGCTTCTTCTTGCTCTTTCGTTGTTCGTTCAAACGAAATTCTTTCAGTAAATAATCGTTTTCCCTTCGTATTATTTCAGATAACGTTAAATTAAGCTTGACGCGCAATTAACATGTTAATTACTCGATTAGCGTATGTAGGGCGAGTTAATGAAAAACATTACAGACTGTTCACACCTGTTAACGCGTTAACTGCAACGGTGAAAATGAGCAGCTGTAATGGGCTACGGTATAACAGCGAGTATCGAGGACATGGTTGGCTAATTTTCAAATTTAACTTTTATAGTTTGTTACTTTCATGGTCCCATAATATTCATGGTTATTGGTACAACGTTAGTTTCGCTCAGCGCTTGCTTTCTGGTCCATTTTGTTTATTATCCAGTTGTACTGGAATTAAACGCAGTGATCCACGTGACAGGCAATGTATCCGATAACAAAAGGAGATTGACGCAAACAATTTGCATCAATTGTTTTTTGAACTAAATATTCGGCAATTTGTTATACTGGCATAGTGATGGGCAGATGAGGGGCTCGTTAATTTTCTGCAGTGACTACATGCAATGTAGGTTAGAAAATTTGTACGGTATAATTTTATAATTTTACAATGTTATATTATAATTCTTTCTAAGACAAAATAATAAAAATTATTTATAACAATTATTGTACTAATAATTCATAATAATTTAGAATAAAACTTTTTAAATAAATTCTACAAAATGTATGCACACATAGACTACACTGTTTCAACGCACAAGAATTATATTGTGTTAACACATGAAAACTAATGTATATACGAAATATTTATTTACAAGATGTTCATTAATTGTACGTATTCAAACTCATTATACATACACAAAAAATAATTAAAATAAAAATAGAGAGTTATATAAAGATTATATAAAGTACTGGTTGTATTAATAGGATAACAGAGAGCGCTATATTAAATGTAATAGGATGATAATAACATAGGATGGAGCAAACAAGCACAATTGCATAAAACCAGCTTATAGAATAAAATTAAACACGTCTGAAATAAGATTATAAAAATCTATAAGTTAAATGTTATAAAAGCAGTTTAAATAACGTTGCAACAAATTTTTAATTGTGGAAACAAAATCAATTTTTGTATTCCGAAAATTATGCATTTTGGTGATTGCAAATTTTGTATTTCTCCTATTACAATTTTTATACTTTTGCAATTGTAATTTTTACATGTTTGCAGTAATTTTTTCCTTTCAATTTTCCCACTTCTGCAATATGAGTTTTTTAACTACAATTTCATTACAAAACGCAAATTTAGAACTCACAATCAGTGCATAATTCAGCCTTTCTATCCGCACCACACAATTTAACAAAGACAACCCTAAAGAATATGGAAGCATATAAAATAGCGGGAAAGCAAGGCAAATTGAAACAAGATAAATAGCAAAAGAATACGACAGAAGGGTCACAAAAGAATGGGTTAGAGGGAGGAAACGGTTGCGAATAAAATACGAAGAGGGAAAATGGAGCAAGAGGGACGTCCTAGTTGTAACTAGCTGGAAAGTGAGCGGTGGCTCGGCACAGGGACAATAGCCTCGTCGAGCACACGAATATTACGCGCGGAACATGTGCGCGGCATACTCGCGAGGTTTATTTGCGTTATATCTGCAAATACGTGCGGCAATGCGTGTCCGTCGAATGCTAATGCGCTAAGAGAGAGAGAAACTGCGCTGACGTCCACTCGACTATAATACTCGGCCACGTACAGTCAACACCAAATCTGGCTTTTCTAGGGAAAATATGACAACCAAAATTGAAGTGTGCGATTCGTTCGGAGATCTTTAAAAATATTTGAGAATATTAGCATTTGGGTACAGAATAACCCTTTGCACTCCTTAATTTCTTTTACCTACCAACACTTTCATTTATAAAATAGATCCAGAAAGGGTTTCTCCATTAAGTGTGTTGTAATAGTGCACGTATGTGATAAATACATTTTTCATTTATTATAAATAGTAAATTAATAAAAATATATATTGAACCACCCTATTTATCTGAACGAAGTCGGTTAATTAGTTATAAGATCCACGACAAAAGTGACTTCGAGCCATACTCGACATAGGAGTCTAAAAGGATAAGACATCAATACGTACTGCAGAATATAGCCAAACAAAACGTTGGAAACAGGACCTAGTCGTCGCTGATAACCTGAAGGTTTATGCAACGTAAAACCTGAATTAAAAAAAAAATTTGGAACCTTGAATTTGATGATCTATTTGAGGATCTTGGGATTTGAGAATTTTGGAATTTGTCTGCCTAGAGATTTTAGGACCTAGGAATTTGGGCTTTTGAATTTAGAAACATGGAAATCTAAAGATTTGGCGATCTAGGAATTTTTTGAAATAGATATTTCACGTGTTGGGATTTGAGAACCTAAGAATGAGTGGATCTAACATCTTCAGGGTTTAGGAGCTAGATGACTTTGGAATTCAGAGACTATGTATTTTATGATCTTGGGATTTGGGAGTTAGGAATTTTAAGCTAGGGATTTGGCTGTCTAAGTAAATGATAGAGAATGTAAAAATTGGCTAGGTATTTGAGGATCTTAGAAATTTGTGATTTGAAGATCTAGAGATATTGGAATTTAGGTATTTGGAACCCTAAAAATATGAGAACACGGGAATTTACTAATCTAGTAACCTGGGGAACTAAAAAGAGGACGTATGAATTTGGATACCTAGGAATGGGAAAGCTCAGAAATGTATAATAACCATGCGATATAGGAGAATGGAAATCTAGGAATTTAATGAACTATGAATTTGGGAATTTAGGGACTTAAAACTTTGCATACTTAGAAATCAAGAAATATGGGAATTTTAAAAAATTTGACATTAAAAATGTATACATTTTTAAATTAAATAATTAAAAATTCTCAAATTTAATAATAAATGTGCAACTTCTAAGTTGGAAAATTTGGAAACTGTGGAACATACAAAGTTGAATTTCCTAAAAATTGCAAGAATTGGTAAATTTTAAAATGTACTTGTTAACTTTCCAAATTTTTCAGTTATTGAGTTCCTAAATGTCTGCAGTTTTAATCTTTTACATTCTTATTCGGAAATTTGGTAATTAGTTAATTTAAAAATTTGAAAATTTTTAAATTCTAAATTTCTAAACATCTGCGCTCCTGAATATCAAAATTATCAAATCTTGTTTGTTATTGTACGCTAATCCACCTATCATTGATTCATAAAACCAATACAAAAGAATCTAAATTTAATCAAACTAACAGTATCACTAAACGAACTAATAAAGAAATTGAAAATTTTCAAAATTTTACCAGAATTGATCAAACTGATCCCATTTCTGGTTCAATATTTTCACCCTTCGTACCTTGTCTCCCCTTTCCTACCATTCTTCTTGTATCATTTACAACGCTGCATCCCCTTGTTCTCTTTTGTTTCGTGCTGTTCCGTTCTCTTCGCGCTGTTCTTCGTCACCACTGTTCCGGCGTTCCTCTTTTACCTCGGCTGGTAAATCGTGCACACATGTATATGCACTCTGTTGCCTCTTTTTTCGCCCTTACTATTGCTCGAAGCACCGTTGCTAATTGCGAATATGCCCATTACCGTTATTTACGAACACCAACACATTCCCCACGGCTTGTCGTTCCAGATTTCCGCGGATTCGAGGAATCGTTTGATTCTGCTCTCCTCGTTTTCTCCTCTTCACCCAATAGTTGCTGCTTTTACCTTCCATGATATATTACACAAGATACCTCGAAACATTTGCAGTAAAAAGCGAGAAAACTTCTTTAAGTTTTTTTCATACATGCATGTGAAGTTATAATTAATACCGACCTACATTTTTATGCAAAAAATACAAAAATATTTTTTAGTATTTCTTCGTAGAAACAAAATATGAGAAATTGTTCAGAGAAAATATTTCAAAATTAATGATGAAACTTGCTATTCAAGAATTCATTATGAGAAAAATTTTATACTTCAAAATATATCAACGTAATTTGATACGACTTGTGCATGAGATGCTAAAATTGATAATTGGTGTTAACTCTTTAAATATTCATCTGTTTAAGAACCGTTTCAATTTCTGCTTGAGTTCTATCATTAACATCTCATTACAAGCAAAATTAATTTTATTCAATTAGGTCTTAACCCTTTGCACTCCTATGTCGAGTGTGGCTCGACATCACATATCTCACGAACCATATAAAAAATTTAAATAAATTGATTGGTTGAATATATACATTATCATTTATTTACTATTTATAATAAATCAAAAATGTATTTGTTACATACTCTACACTGTTACAATACATTTTATTGTGAACCCTTTCTTTTATTTATTTTGTAAATGAAGGAGTTGGTAGGTTATAAAAATTAGGGAGTCTAAAGGGTTAAGCGTGATGTACCTCTGCCGCAACTATCCAGTCCCTCTAAAATAAAAACGCTGTACAGTACCGTACCTAAAAATACTTTATAATAAATAATAACAATTTTTGTGGTTGTAAAGTAGTGTCCTGGCCTATTTTGTACATTTCCGGTGTCAGTATCGAAAACGGTCCAGTTCTACTGTGGTCTAAAAAATTAAGCTGTCGGTACGTGTCATTTGCCAGCGTCTCATAATCGGCGACAACCGTTAAGAGCGCGGCGATGGAAAGAAGCGGAAAAATCGCGGTTGAATCGACTGGCGAATACAGGAGCCGGAAGTTCTTCGCAATCCCGAGCGCATTGTAGCAGATATAGAAGCGGAGTGGATCGTTTGTAAGAATTCTCGCGGGAAAAGGGGCCACCACGGCCACGGGGTACGGGGGTGAGTTGAGGCTGGAGGCGCGAAAGAATTTTAATGCCACGTTTCTTCCGTTATGAAAATTCTGGCAGGTGGGAAAAAATGCGCTCGTTAAATCGCCCCTTTGTGTCTTTGGCATCTTTCCCGTACGACGAACGCGTCCTTTTCTCCGCAGTGGCTTCCAAGATAAGGAGACAGTTTCACGAAATTGCGGTTAGCGATGATTCTTAAAATTTCAGACAAAAGCAGCTCGTTCGTCATCCCTGTTTACCGTCATCAGATTAGACGGCTCGTTTGTGGCTTTGCGAAATGCCACCGCTTAAATAGTGTGCAGTAATTAAATTTAAAATTAACCCTTTTCATTCGGAAGATGACTTACCGTTGTATTCAGAGGATATTTCAGCTTAAAATTTTAAAATAAATTCATCTTTTCGTTTTGTATTTTCTGGAAATAAACATTTGTAAAACTGTTTAAGATTTTTGTTGAATTCGAAAAATTTCAAACTTACATAGCACGTCAATAAATTAATAATAAAAATTGAAATGTTATGAATATTTTACATTTAGCAATTATCCAAAATTATCCAGAAAATTTAAACATAGTAACAATACAGATCTGGTTCGTAACATTTAAACTGCAGTATGCGTCACAAGTGTAACAAATATAAGAAAAGGGGTTAATTACAAACTCCAGTAATTTATACGGTAATATAAACGCGGTACTGAATGGAATTGAACAATTTATTAAAGTAGACCGTACACGAGTTTCGGTTTGTTCATTGATCGGTGAATAAAAATGAGTCGATTTGGTGGCAAGACATCGTGCTGGATAAACGTTTGCGAAGAAAGATTTCCGCGATTAAACGACGTGATTAAAGTTGTCCTGGAAAATGGGAACTACACGCGAGATTTAAGGAACAAGGTAATCGGTTACGTGAGAACTGTCTGATCGGGGAACGGAAATTTGATAACGAAATTGTGTTCTCTTTTTGATAATAAATCGTGGATTTAAAATTACCTTTATTCTTTATTGCACGAATCTTGCAAATTAAAATGCAATTTTTATTAATTCTTACGTAGTACGACATAATGTTCTGTACGATTAATATCTACCTCTATCATTATATTGGAAGGGTTTTTTATCTCTGCGTAAAATTATACTGACAGGTATGATTATGGCTTGTTTCATTGGCGTAACTAAGAATGTTATGTGGAGACTTTCAGTTATAGTTTCAAGTTTCATTGATAATAATAATAGCTCATATGAAATGTAATGGAGGAATTTAAAAAAATTGTGGAAAATTAAAGAATTTCAAAATCTCAGTATTTTAGTATTTCAGCATTTGAAGGCTTGAATACTCGGAAATAGAGAATATGGGCACTAGAGATTTGGAAATTTGAAAATTTGATAACTAGATATCTAGCAATTCTAAAATTCAAAATTTTAGAAAGATGATTCAGTATTTTGTTTTATTAGAAAGTTCAAGAAGTTGAAAATTTTGAAATTTTAAGATTTGGAATCTTAATGATATGAGAATCTGATAGATTTTTAATTTGGGTATTTGGATTTTTGGAAAGTTGAAATTGCAACTTCAAACGTCGGAGAACTTGAAGATATAAAAATTACTGTGTTTTGCAGTTTAGACTTTTGCAATTTTGTAGTCCCGCAACTAAGGAATTAATATATCTGAAAAATGGAACTTCAGAAATTATGCTATTTGACTCTTGGAGATTTGAATATCTATAAATTTGATAAATTGAACATGAACTCAAAAACAGGAATTTGAAGATTTGTAACTTATATACTTTCAAATTTCATAATATAATTTATATCATTTACATAATGTCATTTACTCAATATTCTAAAAATGGTTTGTAAATATGCAAATTTAAAGTAAAAAGGAAATTTACATGATGTGGAACCTAATCCAAAATTTGTAAGAAGCTGATTGTAACCTCTACCTAGTTACGCCAATGTGAGCATTTCCTTTTTCTTAGAATTACCCCACAGAAAAGTGGCGTCTTTCTTTTGATCGATAAAGGGTAAAGTAACCTGCCCAGTCTTCCATCCACGCAAGTCCTTTTTGATTAAGGTAGGCTATCGGCAAGATCGGTAAGGTAACCGATATTAAAAAGGTCGCATCGATTGAAAGAGACCCCAACGAATGGACTATCCCATTTTAAGTGTCTTTCGATGCCTGAGACGGCCTTCAATGAAATATTAAAGTGTTTTATGAAACCGCCGTATTACCGTGAACTCTTAATATAAATCATTTCTCCTTTGACTTTACAATTTTTGCGGCTAGTATTTGTTCATGAGTCATCAGACACTTATCAGTTTCTATTTTATACTGAAATTAACATTTACACAATATCAAACCAAACGATTTAGTAACTTTTTACAATTAGATTCATGAATTTTTTTCTGTAAATGTAATTTTTAATTGGTAAATTATGCCATAAATTTTGCGTGCGAAGTTTTGTTTCATAAATGTGCAGATAGATATCATTTGTAATAGTAGAATATTATAATTTTGTGCATGTGAAGTTTTAAACTGTTTTATGAATAGTAGGGATCATTCTTAATAATAATATAATTTTGTGTTTATGAAGTTTTCATAAATTTATTTTATAAATGTACATCTATAATATAGGTGTAATTCGCGATAGAATATTGTAATTTTTTAATTTTTGTAGTTTCATATATAGTATTTTATAAATCAACCACTAATAATGTTGACCTGACACACTCGTGACGCACTCACAGTTTAAATGCATTAAACATTTCTTGTATTTTTAGTGCAGTTAAATATTTGATTTAAATCTAATTGTAATCTGCACAGCTGAGATTGACTAGGTGCAAAAGAATTATGACATTTAACTTTTTTCAATCCTCTTAACATTGTAGTAGTGAATATTTCTTTACATCTGATGCATCTACTGAATAAAGTGTAAGAGGTAGCATTAGAACGTGTCTTAGAACTTTATTAAACTTTAAATTTTGGCGTATAAAGTGTATTCGTATAGATATCTATAATATTATTTAAGTTATAATTTTCCGTAAAAAAGAAATTGATCTAAAACTTATAATACAAATTCAAGTAATACCAAAAGACAGGTTTATAAAAATTTTAATATCTGTAAATACCATTTACTTCTGCATATTTACATTTACAAGTATCATCTCCGTATATTTACATCTACAAATCTCATCTACCTTTGTATATTTACGTCTATAAATATGATCGTCTGTACATTTGCATTAGTAAATATGATCTACGTCTGTATATTTACATTCACAAAAGTGTTTAACCTGAAAGAATCCTAAGATTTCCAATTGCTTATTGAACGGTAGTGTCATAAGTCGAGTTTTGTGACAAGAAGTGAAGAATAATATTCACCGTAAAAATAATATTTATCCTGTACAATTTCATCTGACAAACAACTCGCTGGACCAAATTTCAGAATGATTTTCCTCGTTTTTTAAAAACACATGCTTCGCATTCAGATCCCGGCTACGTGCCTCCACTCTTTCGCTGGTCGAGCTATGTGTTCTTATTTTTTTTTTATTTTTGCCAGCCATCTCCGCGACTGCCGACGTGGCCATTTATACCGAGGCAAGCAGACAGCGAGGCGGTGAGGCGGAATAAATCGCGGCTCCTTTACAAGTGCTGCCAACAGAATAGAAACATCGCCTTCGCCTATCAATTATTTGCCGTGCAATTTACGAGGGCCAGCGGCGAACGTCAGAACGTGAGGCTGGAAGGGCAAGGGAGGGGCAGCTCCGGGCAGAGATGGGGAATGCAAGACCTACGGGTCACCGATTTTGTTGAATCTTTGTACACTTATAGATCTCGTCCTCCTGTTTACGAATGTACATTGGCTGCCCAAATTATTTTACTCAAACAAAAATTCCACATTTTTATACATTATTTGCACGGTATACTACTTTACAATGCATTTTGCAATACGTAGTTTACAACGCGTTATTTTTACAATATATTATTATTTAACAATATTTCGTTTTATAATTTTGACAGATGGAATAGAACACAGTTTTTATTGTAATGTTGCAATATTTTTATTTTTACAGTACAGTATATTTTATGCTTTACAGTATAATATATCGTATACTTTGTTAATGTACCATCTCTTAACAGAGGTTAAGAGGCTCAAGTGTATGTGTTTACTATATTATGTATAATATGTATTATTTAGGTTATATCATTTTCATATTAAATCATAAAACAATAGTCTGTAACACAAGTTTATGTGTAAAATTAGCAGTCAATGTGTCAATATTTTCCCCAACATTTTGTGGAGTCGATCCCGCAACGCGACGACCTCACACACGCTGCAAATACACTCCCCACCACGCCTAGGGAGATGGCATCTTTACTATAACCTCTTGCAACTTCCTGTCTGACTGTTCACCCACGCGACCCTTGCTAACTCACCCCCTCGAAAGCTGCAACCCCAGCTTCTTGCTCCATTCGACGTGCACAGTCCAAATATTTCCATTCCCATATTTTAAAGATGAGCGTGCCGATTTATGGCTCGGCTTGTGCTGCTGCTTCCGCCTTCTAGCGACTCTTTGGGATACAAATTGTTCTGTTTTTCGGCGGGCCATGTCGCGAGGGTAACGTCTCCGTTGGCTGTTTCACCGAGGGGTGAGTTCTAACGAAGAAAATCGAGCAGCATTAAGTCATTCCTCCGTTTTGTTCGCTGATCACGAACCGAGATTTATTTGCCATCGTTGGGCAGCTACCGAAGTTTCTTTGGCACCCGCAATTGTTGTGTCGGGATAGCAAGCTTGCGAAGCAGGTGTATTTGTCGAACATGAACCTCCATCTTGAATTGAATTATTCTTTTGTGTCTCCTTCCTGTGAGTTTGGTGCACGAAAATTTTTATCAGCGGTTTTTGGGATGATATAGAATACAGAATGTTTAAAGGGTATAAATCTGAAAATTAGGAAATTAGGGCATTAGATTTGAGGATTTAAATATTTAGAAATTTGCAAATTGAGGATTTAGAAGTTTAGTGATTACAAAGTCATAAAGAGTTTTTAAAACAAAGTAACACCGAATACACGTGTGTTCCTTTTTTTCAGTTGTCCCTGGTTTTATCTCGCCTAGGGATGAACGTATCACTGTGTAAACTAAAACAGTATAATCTCCCTAATTATTTTAAGTAATCCTAAGATCGTTCCACGATTATTTTGAAATAATTATCACGGTCGTGATAGTTTATTTGTTTGTAATCACGAAATGCGATTTAGCGAGGGTCCTCTCGCTCGGCGGATAAACGCGCAACGCAATATGTCGCCGTTTTCAGCCAGCCTGTAGCCGGCGGCGGCCCTCGGTGAAATTCGTTAATCGCACGGTTAAATTTCCACCGTGGCTCGGCCGGTTTTGACGCGATAACGCGTTAATTATCGCTCGGTAATATTTCGCCGCTGCGTCGGCCCGTATTAATTTCAAAAAGGGCCGCTCCGTGAAAAGCGCCATTCAGCCTAATTACGGGCTGCGGGAGACAATACGCGTCGTTCTTTTCCTCTCGCCACCTCCACCCTAGCATTCTGTCCTTTTCGCTTTTTTTTTCCATCCCTCTTCTCGCTCGTTTCATCGCCGTCTCTTTCTTCTTTCACCCGTCAACTCGCTCTTCGGGGTCTCGTTTCTCGCCGAGAAAAGGGGGACGCCGGCTGGAAGTTTCATTTTTTGCCTGGTCCCCATCCTTTGCATATTTTTCACGATCGTGAAAAAACAACAGCTTTTACAGAAGGGGATGTTTTTTTTTGGTACACGACTGCTCTTTAGGATCGAAAGTTGTGGTATCTTAATTCGACGCTTAGCGTCATCGATTAAATCTCGTTTAAGACCTTTCATTACGGCACAAGACGAGGTACAGTGCGTTGCATAAATACATCGCTCTTCGTACTTTTAATGATTCGGGTTTTTGGTGAGAAATTATGGTCAGTATTTCTTAAATCATAGGACATAGCTTACTTATCTGATTCGTTGAATTACGTAATACGAGTATATGTTTTGTACCATGGTTTTAAGAAATAGGTTAGGTTTCTCCTATTTTGTTTAGCTTACTGCATCCACAATTCAAGTAATAAAGCAATGTATCAAATAACGTCGACTTCTTTCGCAATTGTACATAATCTGCAATTATAATATGGATGCATGAGTCATAAATTAACACGAGGCACTCTTTGTCATGTTCATTTGTACGCGTGCTCGATTCTGATTCCGTATGCGTCGGTAATAGACCGAATAGTGGAAAATTCGATCGACAGCAAATATTTAACGATACGTTCTAAAACGATTAATAGGACATTTAACTGGATAAAATGGATTACGTGACGACCGTCATTCGAAATAATCAAATTGTTCGTTTGGGCCATGGCCAGAGCAGCCTGCTTTGCTCGTATAAATACTCGAAGCTACGTTCGTTACAAGTTTCTGATGAATACATTTATAATCACGGGGCATCGACGCCTGTCCACGTGAATAGATTTACACCTGCCGCCGGTTACACGTGATCACCAATCAATTCGAGATATTAATTTTCCGGTTACGGCCCTTGCTAATTTGCGAAACTCGTTTAACATTCAACGAACCCTCGTATCGACAGGCTTTTTCATTAGATAATGACGTGAATTTATGGGTTCGGGACGTGTCAACGTATATTAGCATCGATTTAAATCGGACGATTGTTAAAATCAGTGATTGTACCATTTATATTATATTTCTGCCAACGTAGTGGCATTTCTGCTCGAATTTACTGAAATGTTTTTAGTACGTTGTATGATTTTTTCAATATTGAATGAAATGCGGACTTGAATTTTGATAAGTAATATCAGGATAGTAGAAAAATTTTAGTAGGATATTTGGTAGGAATATTTTATATTAGAAGAATTATGTAGAATAATTATAAAAAATGATATTAGTTGCAGTTTTATATTATTTTGAAAAAAAAAAATAACAAACAATTGTAATTATAGAAGATAAGAAATACGTTGAATAATTTCGTTGATTATAAAATTTGCTGTTTATTTATGTTTAGTGAATTATAAGAATGTGGTAGTATATTATTTTGTTGATGCAGCAAAATGTTAACAAATTTTGATATTATCAAAATAATTGTTTTTACTTTACGGTTGCTTCTGTTTATGTTGTATTTGCATGAAAATGTTTACACAGAAGCACAAATTTGGTATCTATAGGTAAGATAATACAATTTCTAAAATTAAAATAATTAATGTTTTTCTTAGTCTGTAATTACAAAACAAATTCAAAAAATAGCTATTACTGTATAATTAATAAAATTAAATCTCTTTTCAATTATTTAAGTTGTAGCATAAAACATTCAAATAAATATACAAAATAAACTGTATAATAATACTTTTTTATTGAAATATGAAAATGTATTAAATTCTAAGTAAAAAAGAGTTGACTTACATCAGACCAAAACTGAATAACTATTAATAATTTCGCTTCGTGTTTTGAAACGAAACGTTCAGAAGATGCCAGGGCCCTTCTCTGGTTACATCACTGATCAAAGATATTCGAACTACCGCACAAAATCTACGATCTACAATCCGACGATTGGAAAGTCGTTTGTGCATTCCATCCTTTCCATCAGTAGTTTATAAGCGCCATAAGCGTCGTTCGAAAAATAATATTTCACACTCGTGGTACGTTATTCGACGCATTACATGAATTACGGGAACCACCGGAAGCGGGTTTCTATGCATCGTCCATCCTGTTAACCCAGTTTCTGGAACGGTGTCGAATTTCAATGTTCCTTGTTCGTTCTTAGTCGTTTTGGAAGAAACTCGCAAGCTGGGTCGGCTTCATCGAAATTCATTCGCTCGGTTACGAGCTGTCTGATGGCGTCGCGTCGGTCGGCGTAGAAATTTCGCGAACGGGTCTCCTCTAACTTTCTCGACTGGAAATCCACGAATCGGCAGGTCCGTGTCGGTTTCCCGGTCCCGAAAGCGGAAGATAATTTCCACGCATCCATATGCATCGGACACATTAGCATTCCAATTAATCTTAGCGGAGCGTTCGGAGGGAACGGGCGGAACTGCACTTTGCCACGGAACTTCTGGATTATCCTAGGCTTTTTTTTCACCCCCGAACGAAACTCCGAAGTGGAAGACGGCAAAAACAGCTGCATCAGCGTGTACACGAGGCCTGAAACGCGACCTGGTCGGTAGCGAAACGGCCGCCATAAATCCACTGGCGAACACATGTTTTGCATAATATAAGCTTTGCCTCTCGAGCCACACCGTCTTTCGTTTCGCGCATTCTTCTTCCTTTTATCTGCTACTCTTCGGGATTTATCCTCCGGCCTCGTTCGTTGCATTTTCTCACTATATTCTTGACATCCTACTGTCAGAATCGCAGATATCTTGCCTGAGGATATCGACTGCTTTTTGGATGGAATGATTTTCTTGACGTCTCGGATAAAAATGTATCTCTGAGTCTTAGGTGATATCTTGATCTTTCATTGGTCAGTACTTGGTTTAGTTATCTACGTTTAGAATGTAGGACTATCTTTGTTGGGAATAAACATTATGTGCATTTTTAATGGTATGAGTGCAAAATCTTGTTGATGCTTTGAGGAAGATATTCTTTTATTACGCTCCTTGTGCATCCTTTTCTGAGTCGTTTACTTAAGACAGTTTTATAACAAAGAACGGTTTCTGTTAGTTTTGTTAATACTTGTAATCTATATTACTAAATATATAGTGGAGGGCAAAAGTATTCGAACACTTAAAATATAGAAATAAACAGAACAATATTTTCTATATTATTAAGTACATTTAATCATATACAGCTGTACATTATACATTACACTTACAGCAGCAAATGACCCAAGACCGAAGGTAAGAGCACCATGTTGTAACTTGAAATGACTCGAAATTCACGAGAGTGTAAGAAATCGCCGGGACAAAAGTATTCGAACACTTAATTATTGCTACAATTATTTTAGCAGGAATTTTATAAATTAACATTTTGTAAATTTTAAGTGTACAAATATTTTTGTCCTTCACTGTATGTTTATGACACACTGTTGCTCTTATTCAGGAAGAAAATATTTAGTAATCTTCCGTGGATAACTAGATACTCGGATACCCATTATCATATTTCCTCTGTAGTAGGTCAGGTTCAAGCGTAAAGAACGTAAGACAACTAATTCACTTGAACATAAGGATATTTATTCTGTAATACATAATTGTCTCGCGGTCGTACAACTTTAAAGGCGAATAACGACTCCCTCGACTCTTCGACTGTTCGCCGCCCGGCGACGTTGTTGCCCGAAATTCATTTGTTTAACCTTCGACTGGAATATTCCACGACGCATATAATACTATACCTTGAATAATTTTATTATGCTCTTACGAAGATGTCATAAATCATGTTTATTTGCCATCGATTGTGGAATAGAAATGTATGCGGAATATTTCAAACAATAAAATTTTACTCTTATCTTTTATTTTGGTTGTTTCTTAAGACTTAAAGAAACTGCACTGGTTGTTTTTAATTTATAACGAATTTATTAAAACGAGTTTATACGATGATTCTTCCCCTCGATAAAGGCTAATATATATTTTACCAAGTGTCAAACATCAGTTGACAAAAATCTTTCATCGAGTCTGCTTTAATAATAAAGCATAAAATCTATAAAGTGCCGCCTAATTTGCATGCATTGCTACAATTTTTTATTAATTATTTACAAAATCTACTTTGTACAACAAGGTTGACCTATATACCTTATAAAGGAGACAATCAATTTCTAAACTTGTGTATTTATACAAAACAGGCAATTAAAATTCTCAGAAACTTCCTTCACACTCTGCAAAAGAATTTTCCGATCTTTTCATTTTGCACCACGCTGCTTGCTCAGACGCCGCAGCGTTGACACTGAGGTGCAAATTAAATTTTGGAATTGAAATACGGTTGCCGTTAAAATATAAGCGTTCCAACTTCCGGAAACAGAGCAGCGATAATGGACGGGGCGTGAAACGCCGGCAATCGAGATGAATCGACGCCATCCGGACGATGTTTCCCGCTTGTTACCGTCTGAAACTCATCGCGGATACGTTAATGCAATTCGTGCCGCTCGAACTCGAGAAGAATCGTTTCGTAAACGACCAAAGTGTCCTCGCTCCCGTTCCCTCCCGCCGTTGAAAATCATCAGGGAGATTGCTTCATAGGAAACGTGGAATACTTCTCGATGAAAAGCCCGGTGGATTACCAAGGTCGACGGTTTCCCAGTCTGCGGAAGGAATAAGTTCTCCCCCCTTGCTCCTTCTCTTTTTCTTCGTCTCGAGGATCTCGAGTACGACGATTATCGTCGTGAAAATCTCAGAAGGAAGCCGAGGTCCTGGGTTCTCATCGACAGATTCTATCTATATCCCCCCGGTAGACCACCCTTCTCCCTGCCGCTTTTTCTTTCCCTCTTTTTATGCTTCTCTCTTTTCTCTTCCTTCTATGGAGTCCCATCCATCTCTTCCCGTCTTGCTCGCTCGGTGCTTCCTCCCCCACTGTCCTGTCGCCATGCTCCTTTTTACCGCGGCTCGATTCCCCGTGAAAACCGGTAGAACTCGTTCAAAAGGATACCGAGTGCTGGCCAAGCTGCAGGAAACGAAGGAGGAAGCAACACGAAGAGACACCAGGGAACAGGGATTGTTTAGAGTATGAAACGGGAGATGATTTTCATGAGACGATAAAGATGACAAGGAGGGGTTCCAATGGGTGACGCTGAAGTTTTGACGATCTCCTGCACAATGGTAGAACTTTAAAAGCTATAACTAATGATGTATAACGATATAATGACAAGTTGTTTGTAGTTTACGAAGTATTCAACAGTAGACGGTTGTTATTGTTCATTATAATTGTTATTGTTATTGAAGCTTAGGTCTTTGCACGATGGTAGAGCTTGAAAAGCTGTGCGAATGATATATCACCCTAAATGGTTTATAGTCTATGAAGTATTCAACAATGAACAGTTATTATTGTATAGACATAAGTCTTCGCACGTTGATATAAATAGCTAATCATATAACGCTTCAGTATAAATAATTTATAGATAATAGTGTTGGATTATTCTTGGTTTATAAAAATGCTGGAATATATTACAATACCGGCATAACCTCTTCTATGAAAAAATGTACATTATATTTTTATATTTCTTTCTTATATAAGAATAGTCTGTACATATTATATATTTTATACGTAATACAGTTCACGCAACTGTAATTTTCACATTTTACACCCTAACATAGGTCTAAGGTTTAGCGTCTAATGATGAACCACACACATGCACACATATGTATAACACAAGTGAGAGATTATGATTGTTAACACAAATGGTTAAATGCAATTTTAACAATTGCAATAATTTTTATTGCAATATTTAGGAAATTTGAAATTTGGAAGTACAAAGTATTATATTTGGATACTTTTAATTTTTAAATTTAGAAATATGGAAAAAGGTGTAGAAGTTTGGTAACATATGAAATAGTAAATCCACAAAAATAGGAATTACGAATTTATGAAAATTTATATAAAATATTTTCACATTTTCAGATCTAAGGGATGTGAAATTTGATAATACTTAAATTTAGATATTTAAACATTTGAAAATTAATAATTCGTAAAATTTAGTAACACGGAAATTTCAAATTTTCAAAGTAGGAACTTCGAATTGCTAAAGTTAAAAATTTCAAATTTTCAAAGTTACAAATTTAGAAATTGCGTCCATGTAAAAACCGAAATATAGAAATTTTCGATTTTCAAATTGCAAAATCAAATACACACAATTTTCGTAATTGCTATATTTTGTACACCTATAAAAACATGTATTTTAAACATTTGCATTCGTATTTCCATTTCATTTGACATTCAAACTTATTATTTTACTGCTGTTTTTGTTCACGTACATTATTGTACCAGTTGATTGATTGTGACGTAGATTTCTATTTCTGTATCCGTCCGTAATTAACTTTATCTACGAGAAACAAATGAAAAAAGTTTCGTCCCCGACGGGGAAATAAATGAAATAGAATTTATTTGACTTTTTAAACTTGGGGAGTTTAAAACAGAAAGTTTAGGTACATGCAGCGATCTTGATAAATTCTATCATACTTTAATAGAGCAATGTAGCGTCTGAAGTTAATAATAGACTACAGATGAGAGATGGAAGATGAGAAATTGCGCCAAGTTGAATCATTAAATATGATTTATCAGCACCAGAAGTCTTTTCATCGGTACACTTGGTGCTTGAAGGTACCTCTATGCTGTTTAGCGAGAAAATGATGCACTAACGATTCTCTAATTAGACATGCTACTAAATAATGTTGCTCGTTTGGTAACTATTCAGTTAATTTATAGGCTGAAGCCCTCAGTGAACAGCATTCTTCAAGTGCCTTTTGTATGAGAACATTAAATGTATGATGAATTTTATTCATCGTCAGGCTAGTAATTATTTTTTCATTTATACCATGTGACCGATTAGTAATTTCAATATACTTACAAGGAAAGGCATCCAAGTCTCCTTCCAATTTTGTTGAAACTTCGTACGTTTGTTAAGGAGGCAAAAATAGAACACACGTACTTTTTTTGTCGGCTGCGACACGATTTTTATGGGTGAAACGACACTTTAAAGTTTCGTTCCACTTGTGCTATCTGGAAAACCGGACAAGATACATTAAAACTTCTATGTAATAAGAAAGTTGTACGTGTAACAACAGGATATTAATAAATTAGAAAGAATGCAATTTATTCGTAATAAAAAAATTTGTCATAACCTTATTTTATGTTTTATTCAAATTTGAATAATGACAAAAAGTGATGAAAATGTTATTCCAAATTTGTTGATATAAATAGAGTGTCCCAGAACTGCTGCAAGAGCCGAAAAGGGATGGTAGTTGGGACAAGTTTGAACAACTTTTTGTTTCGCTAAAATGTTGGTCGAGATTTAATTTTTGAATTATTAATAAAATATACTCACCAATGAAAACGTGCATGGACGTGGATTTCACTATTCTTATAATATATTCTTATTATTAATAGCTTCTTATTTTATCGACGCAATATCGATTGATTTGTTCACGACCACGGTTAGCTGTTACACTCGAAGCTGTCACTCATGTGGTTAGAGCGCGCGGTCCACGTGCACTCTCATTGACCAGTGAGTTTTGCCAATAACTCTAAAACGTAAACTCAACCGATATTTTAACGAAAGAAAAAGTTGTTTAGAATCATCTCTCTTACCACCCGTTTTCGACTCTTACAGCTGTTCTGACATCCTGTATTGGTATGTTACAGGTATTCCGTAATGCAATTTTATTAGGTAACGAATAATTTGAATAGGTTAGTTAATAATGTTATAAAGATATTTCACAAAGAAATGTTTCATACAAGAAATGTTGCCTACATTCTCAAAAATCCTGAACTATTCATTTCCCCTATTTGTAGCTTTGTACGTTCTACTTTATTCATGGCATGTTTTCATAAGAGACACGGTATGAACACAATTAATGTATAAATTGATTATAAATTTTGCAGAAATAGCAAACAACTAAATTATATATAAATCTATCCAATTTTATTCTTTTCACTAAATACTAACTAAACACTTTAACTTTGTAAGAAAGTATCTTTATACGGTATCTTTATAACTTTGTAATAAAGTATGTTTGTCGGCTTCATCATAACTTTACAACGAAGCATTCACGATCGTACGTTCACATAACCTCATTACTTATTTTTAATCCAAGAGTATGCCGATGCGAACTGGATAAAAACAGCCTGCATAATTTTCAATCTAAATGCCTGAAAAGTTCAGAAAGTAAATCTCGAATCGTGCAGAAGGTGCTCCTTATTTATTTGAACGATAGTAGAACAAGATTGCTGGTCGTCGAGTTCCGATAGAGCTATCTTCTTGAAATGTATCTCTGGCACATTTATTCAGTCCGCGTCGTGGTCAGTATAATGAGTACACTTGTAACGCGGGTTTCTTTGCCCGTCTCGAATCTCCACGCTTATAATGCGATCGATACGTATCGGGGTTGTCGCTCCATTCTTCACGTACCTATGGACAACACACGATAGGAATGTCCGCGCGTTGCATAATTCAATTTCCAGCTGCGGCACGCGACTCGAGTTTCACCGAGCCTCCGCATCGCCGAGTTACTCCACTCGGATTATGTGTCAGTCGATTTAAAACTTCGCTTAAATCCAATTTTACGACGATAACGACCGGTCACCCGGCCGGACAGATAAGGAGCACGTCACTTATTAACCTTTGCGACGTGGGTAGCCACCGCTTTCATGGATCGATCCGTAAATGGTGGTCTTCGATGAATCGCACCAAGTGGGACTCATCGGACTAGTACTAGTTTCTGAAACATTGTATTTAAAAGTATTTGCTCTAATTATACTTCGAAAGTGAAGATTACGCAGTACATTCCCACTAAATCATACTGTACAAAATTAATTGTGTAAAATCAATTTTAACTTAAATATTCATCTGGGTTCTATAAAACTTGATTATCAATTTCATAATTATACCTATTCATTTCGTGCCTTAATTAAATGTATTGTATCATTATATTACTCTTACAGTGGCTATCCAAAATTTGCGGTTATATTATAATGTTATGTTCCAACATGAATGTGTTACAAAATGTGTGTTTAATCTAGAGTTGTTGAAAATTATTTTTCGTTTTCATCCTCTAAAAAATGAGTATACCGTATAAGAAAATTCTCTCAAAGTTTGAGCTAAAAAATTTAAATTTAAGAAGTTATTCACAGTAATTTTCTGTAGTTATTTTGAATGTTTGTTATATGAATATTTAACTACAATTTAAGTAATTACAGATATCATTATGACAAAATTGCATAAAATGAAATGTTAACGAGAAGACAAATTTTTTGTGCCACCGTAATTCAATATTCGTTTATTGAAAAGAGATATCTGAAAAGTGTTTACAATACACAATAGATTCGTGTTTTTGTAGCTCCGATAAAATGCAACGGTGGCGAAACAAAGTGTAATTTCATGTACAATGAACGTTCGTTATTCGACTTGTTACTAGCTCAGCCACGCCACCTAATTGTGCACACTTTTTGGCGAATTGGCCAAAATTACGGACGGCCAGGGTGAAAGTTCGATCTGACAACTGTAATTAAAGCTACCCTCCATTCGAAACGGAGAAGGTGAGAAATTTATGTAGATTAAATGGCAAAAGTTCGAAGCACGGAAAAACGAGCTGAAATGGAATGCGAAAAGTTATCTCTGCGTGTCTGACTGAAACGTCCACGAAACTGTATACTATAGCGGGGAAAAAGTGAGAAATTGAATAATGAATCACATCCATTGAATTCAGGCATTACAGTTATTTCGAAATTAATTTATCGCACTTGAGGTAGAAAGTTTTTGTAAAGAGTGATCACTGGCAATACAATTGTTTTAAATTGTTTCGTACATTTGTTGTAATAACGCTGTATTATTCGTTTTCAAGAGCGTTGAGTTATTAGAATTGTTTAATTATTAAGATAAAATGAAATAACAGTGGTTTATATGCTAACTGCTGTAGGTTGATGATATACATATATTGAGGTAATCAACAATTGAAAAATTTAAATCAGCAGATTTAAATACAATTTCGTCGTCTTCAAATATCTCATCTTCATTCTTGGAGAAAAATAACATTCAATGAAATTGCTATTTTAAGAATATAAAATGTGTTTACTCAACATTATTTGTATGCTCATTGACGGATGCAACATGATATACATATATGTATTTATCATGTATGTAAACAAAAATTTTTAAAATTTTTAAATTAGTTTTGACAATCACAGTGTTCTAAAGATTAAAATTTCCAAACTTGTAAGTCTCCAAAGTCTCATGGTTTCTAATCCAGATTTCAAGATTAAAAAGTTCTAAATTCTCAAATGTAAAAATATCCAACTGCCCAAACTTGCAAATTCTGAAGTTTCCAAGTTTAACTTCTGAATTTTCATATTTTTTAGCTGAAAATTTGTACAAAGCGGTTTTTGAGGTTATAAATTAAAAATAAAATTACGAACAATTCGTAAAAAACGTTCGGACACCAGTTTCTCTATTATCTCAAGGGCTTGGCTTTTTGTTCCATTCAAATTACTTTTTAATGCAATGAATATTTGTTTCCTTGACAGAGTAATTTCTTCAGAAACTAAAATACAAATGTACATGTACATATTATACTAAACTATATTTTAAACAAGTTTAATCTTTCTAGCAACAATGTAATTATAGAAACGCGCGCAAACATATCAATACATCTTTTATTCATAATGTTAAATTCTATAGACCGATTTGTATTTTACTTTTTTTAACAATATTTATAATAATCCTGTGGTGTCCATATGAATATTCGCAAAAAGTTATGAGCAAACTGATGCTGAATATTCTTAAACTCAACGTTTATGTGCTTAATTGTACTTCGGCATTATGTACCCGGGGGTCGGACGAACCCAAGTATTTATATTTTCAAACGTTCATTAAGACTCCAGGGGCAGATATAGGCAGCATTTTTTTGTTAATTCTGATGCATTGTAGTCTTAACTAAATTTGACAATTGGTTTTTTAGCTCAACTCCGCCTAACTCATAAACTTTACCCTTTTTTTATAAATACCGACGTCGTCATTTACTTGAATTTTTGTTAAAAAACGTTATTCAATTGTCGCATTATACTTTATAACTATTGATCTTGTAAGGTGTTTATGAATTCTACTTACCTTCAGCTGTATTTTCCATTTTACAGAATCAAAATCGATGCACTGAGGACTGAATTACAAATTTTTCTAATGAAGTCTGTTTTTGCTGGATTTGCGCGCTAGATATTCCTCCAACGAAAGTCAATTTCCTACTGAAATACCAATGCAGGTAGATGAATTGGGCAACTGTACTTTTTGTAACTGAACTCATAAACTATCAGTGTACCCAACCCAATAGTTAAAACGTAAAAATTGAATACTTCATTTTTCGACTTTTGGCCAGCTTTTTGCGATCTGGGACCACTGTGTGTCGCTACTGTCCCTAGGGAATCCTGACACACACTACTTCACATTATGAGTATAAGATTACTTAAAAAAAAAATATATTTAACGTATATCTCATTTTAATATTTCATTTTATGTACCTCCATATACATTCCACCTTTATTTATATACAATATAAAAACGTGAAATTCATTTTTAATTTACATCATAACTATATTTATCAAAGCTTGTTCATTTTATAGCATTTATGAAATCCTTGACAAGACAGAAAAGAGAGCATAAACATTAATTTGACAGGTCGTATTTTACTTTGAATTAGAAGCACGAACGAAATAATGACCGATCAAACATCAGCTGCATTGATTGTTTTCATAAATCAAAAAAGCGAGTTTAGCCGGAAAAATGTGCGAAACTCATGAATCAATCACAGTTTACAATGCCTTTCGTTTCGACGACAAGCGAGATCGTACCATATCGGCGGGATTCAGTAGGAAAAATGGCCAAGGTAATTTCAGCCAAGAAATATCCTTACGTTCATTAATCGTCCCAGCTCTGATAATTCTATTTTACGTGGATACGGCTAGCAGGGAACAATGGTCGTCCCTCGAATTTTTCGTCGAGATCAACAGGTCCGTGAGTGAAAGAGCCGCGTCATCTCATCTATCCCTCTTTCAACCCTCTTCGTCTTTCTTTCACCCCCTGCCTCGACACTTGGAGATAGACGCGTACCGAACGTAGAGATGGGGTGGTCGTGAAAAGTATTGGGTACAGATTTGCAGTTAAGGCACCTGACTTAACTGTATTTTAGAGCATATTTCGTATCGTATATAGAGAATACTATTATTTTTGTAAGAGAGATAATATTACAGTAGAATATATCTAAATTAACCCGTAACACTCCTACGTTGAATATGGGTCGACATTTCTTTTCAATTTTATAAATAATTCAGATTAATAGATCGGTTAAACATATATATTTTTTTTTTCTTTTGCGACCTATAATAAATGTCGCCTATTCTGCACTGTTACAGTGCATTTTATCTAGAATCCCTTTCTTCATTTTATAAATTTAGAAGTTAGTAGGTAAAAGAAATTAAAGAGTATAAGAGGTGAAATATATCTGAATTAACTTCTAAATTAATTATTGGTAGGGTTGATGGGAGATGAAACGATGCAAAATTTGTGCGTAATTGGGGAGGTAATACGTATTAAACTAAAAGTACAGTAATATAAATTATAACTTGATGTTAAAGTCCACTTGTGCAGTATGAAAAACAAGGTTATAACTGTTGACAATTAAATAAAAGAGTTTCACCTTTGTGAGGTGTAAAGATAAACATGACATTCAGTGAGAATGTCACCTGTGAATGGACTATAGACGGAATTGTACAACTAACTTTTTATTCACACCTGATTTAT
Organism: Megachile leachella; assembly: GCA_963576845.1. Classification (NCBI taxonomy): domain Eukaryota; kingdom Metazoa; phylum Arthropoda; class Insecta; order Hymenoptera; family Megachilidae; genus Megachile; species Megachile leachella. The sequence goes on along the minus strand of OY756256.1, from coordinate 12,711,494 downwards.
TTAAACACTTATCAATGTTTTCCTGTCGTCCTGTGTTCTTTATACTTTACGTAGACACTATAATTGCCAAAACAAGTTTTGTATGATATAAAAGGAGCGGTATATTGTACATTCTGTGAGCGCGGATGAAATCGTTTAAAAATTACAGAACACGCATTATCATACATTCACATAAGTAATAAATAAATATTGTTTAAGCGCTTTCTTAATTTAGTAAAATAATTGAATATATCGGAAAAGGAAAAGTGTGTACAATATGTTTTTTATAGTAATTCGATAATTCCCTGATTTGGAGCCTCTAAAGGTTACTAATAACATTAGTTTATGATATTTTGCTACACCGATAAATATATGCGCACTTGTTAGTAGTATAATTATAATATGGATTTCTTTTTATATTTGTATTGCATATAGTGCATATTTTCTATTGTTTACGTAGATATAAAGCAAAATTTCTTATGTTTACAGGTATGTATGACGGCACGGTTATTTATGGTTTTGCGGAAGGAACTTTGCGACACGTGTTAACCTAACTCAGTTGTTCTTCGCCATTTTGTGAAACGGTATAGTGAAATTAATTTGCATACATTTTAACATTGCTTTGGTCTTACTGTAAAATAATTTAGATTTTTAATATTTTTAATAATATAGATAGATATAGTAGCACTCCTTCACTACTCTCATTTTTATATATTTCCTAAGGTGATCGTCATATTAAAAAGTAATAAAGAATTTTTGGAACAACATTTTAATCTAATTTCAAATAAGGAAGGTATACTTCTAATCTTCGTATGTTTAATTTTAATAGATGTGTAGATTTATCAGGGTAAAATCTGACTTTTTTCTGGCATTTAAAGATTAATATTGTCTATATACAATCTTATGAATTGCTCATAAATATTATAAATATGATTGTTTATTTCCTTCCTTTATGATTCTTCAAAAATCAACGTTAAAGCTCTCATGTCTATTAAATCGTTATTAACGTATACAAAAATATCACCACCTAATTTATTGAATAGATAAAAAGGGATCATCAATTACAATGGCATGGTAAAATCTAACATACATAAAATTAAATTATAATTTCATTGTGAAACTGAAGATTTATAAAACTAAGTTAAAATATCATTATAAAATTCAACATGCATAAAGTTCAATTACAATTTCATTGCAAAATTTAACATACATAAAATTGAATTATAATTTCATTATAAAGTTCACCATACATAAAACTGAATTACAATTTGATTACAAAATTCAACATACATAAATCTGAATTACAATTTCATTATAAAGTTGAACACACATAAAACTAAATTATTATTTCATTGTAAGATTTAACGTTCAAAAAGTAAATAAAGCAACAGTCATGAATCTTGTCTACCGAAAAATAATGAATCTATTGAAGAAAAAAAAAAGGAAACAAAAAACAGTGCAGTAAATAAATAGGAGTGGATCTATGGACCTAAAGGATTCTCATGCTGCGACTAAAACCACTGCACTGCACTTCAGTGGTTTTCATAAGAATACTCTCCCAATATCTAATGTTGCACAGGTCATAAGATTTATTTGAAAGCGTTTACGAGACGCATCGAGTGTTTTACACATAGTATAGTAGACATGAATTACTATCTTGCTGCAAAGTGTTAGAAAATAGAAATCGCCGAAATGTCGACATACACCACATGTCTTTTGTCATTGCACTTCCCCTTCGTCAAGGAAACGTCGCTGGACTTAAGTGCCCTAAACGTCCATGCTAATGTTATGTAAATTTCGCGAGGACAGAAAGGAGTTCAGAAAACTCTTACGACTTGTTCTTATCTGTAGTACTTTATTATTTGTTACAATCAATATGTACGTTGATGTAGCTCTTTTCGAATGGGGGTAAAAAACTGTCTGCCCAAAAAGAGTCAGGTGGTTTTTATGTTTTATGATTTTTATGAGGGGTTAAGAGTGAGTATAATGACTAACAAAATATGACCATTGCGTTGTGTACAAGTTCAAAGTTTAAGAGATTTGGGTGACGCATTGAAAGACATGCCCTTAGATGTGGCTGTTGTTACACTAACAAGGGTGTCCTCAAGACGAGATCGTGTCTACGAAGACACTCTTGTATTGGCATTTGCCGAGAAAAGACGACATTAAAAACCTTTGAGTACTTTCTAAATCGTGCTCACTAAGTAAATCCTACCCTTTTACTGTAGTATTCCTAATAGGCTTACAAAAGTTTCGCTTGATTCGATGTCACCGAAGATAAACCGTCCCCGCAAGTGACCGCTATTTTCACGATTGTCTGAATCACAGAAAGGAGTCCGTGATTATCCACATAGGAAAGTAGACGCATGACGGTTAAGTATAGCTCGTGACTTTCGGCGCGGTTCGGGGTCATTACGATTTGCATAAAGGGCGTCGAGATACGGGGACGAGGTACGCGTACGTGTCACAAGCTACGTAGAAGAGCTTTTCGCACGTGCGTGCTCTCTCATTACGACGGAATCGCGATGCGAGGAACGCGTTGCAGAAAAACGTGAGAGGCACGCAAATCGCAGGCTTCACGTGTGCCGTGCTCGTCGTCGCCCTTGCTTGCTTGTTTCTTTGGCCCGCCGGCTGTGCGCTAGGTGTTTCTTAATTCCGTGACCAAACTCAGCCTGAAGGAGACGTTAATTGATATCCCACGCTGCGAGAGAAATTACCGACAAAGTAATTAGACCTCTTCTGGTATTTACAGATACTTTGCTCGAGTCGTTTCTTGTGGTTTCTTTATCGCAGTGTAAATTCAGAAATTATTCTCCTCGAATAATTTGCTACATACGTGTTCACGTGGTGTGCAGTAAAAGGAATTTTTTGTAACGGTATTAAAAACTCAATGTATTAAGTTTCGATTATCTGTTCTTTTTTTGTATCCTTATTTTACAGAATTATTACACAAATTATTTTATAGATAGAATAATCTATGAGAAGTTTCTTCGGACCCAAATACCCTAAACAACGATTATGCTAACGGGGGTGTCCTCAGGACTTTGTGCCGTCGAAAATATTCTTGTACTTGCCTCTGCCGTAAAAAAAACAAAATTAAGAAATCTAAAATCGCCCATGAAATTCATTAGTTGAAATCTCACACATCTACTGAATTATTTTAGTTACTCTTACAAACAAGAATGAAAACTATTTCTCTATTCTATCTTGAGTCAGCAGTAAAGAATTGGTTAGGTCGTATAACCGTACAGATTCACGGCCACATATCCAGAGATCGATGTAATCGAAGTCCCTGTTGATCCGTCCATCTGTGCTTTAGTAGAATTTTAACAGGAATTTCTCACGTATCGACGATCACGTGGCACTCGTGACGAGATATCGAGCGGTAACCCCTATCGGTAGATCGATGGACTTAGCCAGCTCCTATCTTCACAACTATATCTCGTCTGCCGACATATCGCGATGGATTGCGTGTCGCGCGAACGAAAAAAGGACGGAAACGAGGAGGCAGGAAGAAGAGGGATGAGTGGAATCGAAAGGGAGTCGATAGAAACGAGCACCCTGCCCTTTATCCCTCTCCGCTGTCACCGTCGAATCCTCGCAATCGTCTTTTCCTCGCGTCCTGCTCCTTTCATCTTCGCCCCGTTCCTCCGCTTCTTTCCCGTCTACCACGTCCCTGAGATCCCGTACGTGTCCTCTTGCCCCGCCGTAATTTTCCACGTCGGGATATCCACTCAGGATCGCGGAGCGTGTTGGCGTTTAGTCTTGCTTTTATTTCAGATTGAAACGAAATTGAGACTTCGATACGCTTCCATTCCCCATCTCGCTGGGAGACCACGGTCGATATTCCACGTTTCTTTCCTGCTGCCCTCGAACCTTTTCAGGGATGAACGATTTTTCGCCCGATTTTCGGACAGAGGGTTGGTTAAGCACGCGTACCACGCGAGGAAACAAACTTTGTTTTATAACCCGTTTCTGACGTACTGCGACCTCTTCCGCTTCTTTGGCCACCGAACAAAGGGCGGTTTCTTAACTTCCCTTTTTGAGGTCGATATATTCGTCAGAATGGGGAATGTACGACGGAATTAAGAAGACAGCTTTTGACAGAGAGATTTGGGACAAGAATAGTTTCTTTCAAATATTTGCAATGTTAAAGATTTGGTATAAGAAAATTACGTATTTGAATAACTAGCAAGATGGTCTATGCTATGCTTTATTGTTAGAAAGAATGTAATATCTGTTAAGATGCATAGAAAATTCTGCTGAGAACTTTTTTTTTAAATATTTACTTTTATTATTAATGCTAGCATACTAAATAATTGCAGTGTATAATGGTCAATATAACTCTTATTTACTAGAGATATTCAAGGAAGACAATTATTACTGTTCAACATGAATAGTATCTTTATTATTATTTTAATAAAATTATTTCGATAATAATTTATTTAGTATTTATTTATTCACCGATACTTAATTCTGATTATATTACAGACTGCTATTATTTAATAACATTTAAATTATTATTTTTACTGCTATTTATCAAAATTATTTAATACCAATTTAATCATTGTATTTTTACTAATTATTAATAGTCAAATGTTACTGAACTGTAAGTCAAAATTATAATTTAATAAAAGCAAATATTTATAAAAATCAAAAGAAAAATTGTAATAGATATTAAGAATACTATGAGATTTTATAATACAAAATTTAATTAATGTAAACGTCTTCGAAACATGATCTCATCAAAATAATTAACATTTACAACTTTCCCGAATTATTTTAATTCATTAGTGCAGAAATCCTGGTTTGTATATGCAAAAAAGTAGATTAAATACTATTTTAATCCTTCGAAATACTTGCAAAAAAATTACGAGGATTATGGAGTGCTTCTATAATTTCTTTACGGGAATAATTTTCCATAGTCCCATAATTCTTTCGTAAACTCAGCGCTTTTTATAATCTTGGTAAATCAGAAGAGCAATGCGAGACCGCTCATTGTCATATAAATGAACTATATACACAAATACGAATTGAATTTTCATGAGTTTGCCAATTTTATCGATTTCTTTGCAGTAAATATTTACAGTACTAATTAATAACTTTCATGTATAAATAAATGTATAAATATGCTAATACATTTCAATTTATCTCTACTAAAAAGATTGTATAATCTTCCGCTAATTAATTTTAAATTCCGGAATAATTTTTGAATACTTAACTTCTATTTTAATATCCACCGATTTACAAAAACTTGTAACAGAAAGAAATTTAAAAGACATCGAAGATTCAAATTTCTTTAATTTAAATGTTTTAAATTTTTTCAAATTTAAACTTTTAAAACTTTTAAATAATTCTTATACAAAAATATCCTGATAAATATTTGTAACAGAGAAACGTTTGTTTTATGTTCAAACATTTTACGATGCTGAAATTGTTCGAAGTTACAGGCGAGGTTAAAGTTCGCAGAAATTAAAAATGTCGAGACCATTAATTGCTACAAAATTAAAAAGAAATGGACGCCGACGGTAGTAGAGCTTGCAAAAAAAAAAATACGATGAGAATAGTTAAGCACGCTTTAATCGGGCGTCGATTGATTTTCACTTAATATCGATCGCATCGTTGAAAAGTCCTTGCAAAACCGAGCGAATTTTAATTACAGACCGGCCCAGAAAAGATCGACGGGAAGCAATCAACTTAACCGAAACTTATATAACGGCTTTCATGGTTCACCGCTGTTTTAAAAGTTGAAAAACGAACGGGGTGGATTTTAAATATACGTTGGATCAAATGTGGCTACGAGACTGAAGCAATTTATTTCGTAATCGTCACAGCTGTTACCTTTTAAACTTGTCTGCCCGACGCGACGTAGAATGATTGTTGCGGATACGTATATGTACCTACTCTTTCTCTGTATTTTCGTTTCACTGGATTTTAAATAATTAATCTGCGCCCCGACGAAAGTTAGCTTTTCAGTTTTGTCGGTCCAAATTAAAATTCGTGAAATACAGACAGATTTGTACGAGACAGTTAACTATTTTAGGAAAATATACTCATCCGAGCTTTTCATAGCCATTATAGGTTAAGTTTATCGGATAGATTTAAGTGAAATTGATTCTAACGTTATTAGGAAAGATTTGCATATAAAATTTTTAACAATTTACTACATATAAACATGAAAATTTTTTCAGTCTAATAATACCTCACAGAAACAATCACAAAGTAATCAATTTCTGAATGGAGTCCTTCTGGGACCCATAGCGGGGGAAAATAAATTACCATTCAACTCTATATTCTTCACAAAAAGATAAAAGCTATTGAAATACAAGAAAGGTGTAAAAAACAAGCTTTCATTACATTTGGAAAAATACACTCAGGCAGTAACGTTATTCGTAACTGACCTAGGTATCCAGCATCATTATGCACGAATTAATATGTAATAACATAAAATGATTCCCTGAATTTTCCGCCTAACGATACGCCGTTCAGCGGTTCCATCGACATTTCCCTTTAATACAGTCGTCCCTTTTATCACAATGCCCTGTAACCTTTCGAGGGCGGTCTATTCCATCCTGATTGAATCCATAGTCATCTATCGAAGAGCTCGCTTCGTCGAGCAAAGAGGCCGCCAGTTTCACGGGATTCTCGGCCCCCTTTCCAGAAGGGGGTAATGAGAATTGAAACGTAACGGCGGAAGATAGCTCCTAATCCTCGGCTCGTCGGTCCGTGGATTGCTTTTCCATTTATCCGGCAGGACTACGAAATTAGGATGATCTCTCTCCTCCTCGTTCTCCTTAGCGTCGATCCTCGACGAAACGTCGGCGTCGCGTCGCCCGATATTGACGGTGCCACGTGTACGAAAGCGAGTGTCCGTGATTAAGGAGACTGTCACTTTGGATCTTGATTGTTGATTAAACCCGTCGGCGACCATTATGCACACCGTCGCCATTAATACTGACGCCGGGACGTGCGTTTAGAGGCATTCGCCAAACCGATCGGAAATTTCACTGAAACATTGACACGATTACATGCGTTAAGGACGACATATTGACTTTAATACTACGCCGAAATATTGTGCTTTTAGTCGGTGAAATTCTGTTTAAGGAGAGCTCAAGAGTATGTGAGGCGGGAAATACGAAAGTGGTCTGTAGTAAGATTTTAAGGGAAGATTATGATCGAAATTTAAAATATTCCTAGTAAAATTCCCAAACTTTTCAATGTTATGACCATAAAAGGTTAACTTTATTACGAATATAAAATGCTTCAAAACGTTTTTCAAAAGTTTTTATTTACCTTATTGCAGCAACTCTCATCACTTAGTACTACTCTGTATATTTGTATATAATTAAAATAACATTTGTGTTTTTTATCACCAAAAAACATGTATTATTCTTAAGAATATTGCAAATATTACTTGTGAATCAATTAATTTATAGTATAATGAATAATATATTAGGAAATGTATGATTCTTTGCGTCGCAAAATATTTGGACATTCAATATTCATCTATTATACATTTTTGTATAAAAAGTATGTAAAATGTATATGTATAATACGATAAGTCAATAAATTAAAATTGATTTCATGCTATGATATGTAAGCAATTAATTAACGAAATTTTAATTATGCATTATATCAAACGAAATAATTATGTTTATCACAGATACATATAAAATATTGCATATTAAGTTCATTAAAGTACAACCATTCCATTACATGAAACAAACTAATCAATACAAAATTATTAATATTAATATTTGAGTAATATTTGAATTTTTTAATAGTTGCATTATTTGAATTTTGGCAATGCAAGCGTTAATTATTCTAATCGCTTTATTACTCATTAGGCTAGCAGTTGTAAATGAATAGAATTCATCAGTTATTATCTAATTATAAGGTAAATAATTTAATTCATCAGTTAGTGATTAATTAACTGTAACAACAATTACTAACTGCTTGCTCAATTTTGTGCATAATTCTGTTCTTACAGTTTCACGTATAACATATACTTCTAAATTAGTGTTAAGAATTTCTTTCTTGAGATATTAATGACTACATGATTGCAGTAAGTTTTCATGTAACAATAGGAGACACAAGAAACGAGTAGTTATGATTATCTATTGTACATAACCTCACAGATCAGAAACACAGAGCAACATATGAAACTGTACGATGACAGTTAAGGATTAATAAAGGAAAGGAACATGCATCCCATAACATTAATACTTCAACGTAATGGCAAACAGTATATTTTGTAAATCTATTGCCTATGATACCACAGACAAAATTGTTTTACTATTATTAGTATAGTTGTTAATGCGTCAATTCAGAGTTGATCCAATGAAAGTGCACGTGCATTGTGCATTTGTCTCAGCCAGCGAATTAACGATCTAAGCGAGAAAGGAACGAGAAGTTCGCCAGACAGGGTGACAATCCGCGAGAAATAAACCTAAGGAATCGTCATCGTCGTTTTACATAGTTTGTAAATAAAGCGAAACACACCGGTCTCCCGTGGGATCCTGAGGAAATATTATGATGCCGTAAATACCGGTGAGCTCGTTAAAACGTGATAAATTGCTGTTCTCCGACCGTCGGAATATAATATCAATTTAATCGGTTGGCAGTGTCGTTAGAAACGTGGCTAAAACACGGCTGTATTGCAGTAAAATGGACGCGCTGTGTCCAAGAATGAATTAGCACAAAATATCGTGACTTCAAATTTAACCTGTACCCTACGAATTCTTGCTATTTGTCATGTTGACTAACATTAACTAAACCTGTCGTTCCGTAGCAATCTCTCTGTAATGCAATTAAATTCAGAAGCGGTAGAATGGAGGAGCTGTGAAAAGTTACCTTTAACATTAGATCAAATGAAATTACAGACCTTTGTTTCAGAATTAAATTACGTAGATGTAGATTGATTGTTGAGCATTGATGTATCGTGTTGGGAATTGAAAAATTTGTCTTGCAGACGGCAGTTGATTTATTTCTTTTTATTTACGGTTAATGTGAAGTACGATATTTACAAAATTCTGTATGCATGATATTGTTAATTTCCATTGCATGGAGACACTCCGGGCCCCACAATTGCATGACAATTTTTGTCATATTTTCAGATTTTTAAATTTTCAAATTTGCGAATTTTCTAAATTACAGATTTTTTAATTATTTTTTATATTTGTTGTTAATTTCTTATATGTATTGTTGGGTTTTTAGGATTAATAAATATGTCTTTAACTTTATTATAACTTTAATGTTAATGCACGTGTGCATTGCACGACGCGCCACGCTACGAAGGAATATTCTCCTTATTAATTCTTTTGTCTCCCACTGCTGCCAACTCAAATATTACATCGCATATAAGAAAAACAATAGAATATAAATGGCGCGAATAATATAAAGCGCGACGCAAGTCTCCACAATTCCCCACCTGCGTAGAGCTTTGTATTCTTCGCAGTACATATAATTAATATAAACCTAATTGATTGCAACTCCACATGAGTTTTTCTTTAGTCACCGCTTTGGTAAGAAAATCCGCTTTCATTAATTCTGTATTAGTATAACACACATGGATATGTCCATTGACAACTTCATCTTTGATAAATTGAATTTTTAACAAGACATGTCGCAGTCTACGAGAAGATTTCGCTTCCTTAAGTACATCAATTGCTGATTGACTGTCGCTTGCGATACGTACAGGTGGTTTACATAGGGTTTCAAAACCAAGTTCGGATAACAATCCAGTTAACCATTTTACATTTTTAGTTACATCATGAATCGCAAATAGTTCTGCTTCACATGTAGAATCTGCCACGCATTTCTGTTTATGACAATGCCATGTTATAAGAGATTTCCCTAATTGAATTACCCCACCTGAGAAAGACTTCATTTTAACTCCATTTCCCCAACTGGCATCACTACTTCCATTAAGTTCACCTTGTTCTCGGTCATAATGCAACTTATAATTTAAGGTATTCGACAGGTAACGCAATATTCTTTTTCCCATCACGTAGTGACGCTTTTCTGGACGAGCATTAAATTGTGACAGGTAACTTGTTGCGAATGCAATGTCTGGCCTAGTTCTACTACTTAAATAAAGTAACTCTCCAATTAATTCTTGGTAGATCTTTATGTCAATGACCTCATCAGATATATCAGGCTCTTTATCTTGTCCTGGAACTATGGGTGTAGTCACCGGTTTGCAATCCGACATCCCATATTTTTTCAATAACGTTTTAATGTATTCTTCCTGAGAGATCGTTATTTCTTTCTCAAATAATTTAATTTCCATACCCAGAAACGTATTTTTACATGTAGTCTCCCTGAGTTCAAATACATTATGTAATTTTTCAATAAATACGTTGCTAGCTTTAGGATTATTATCAATAACAGAAAGATCATCGACATATACAGCCACACAAATAAAAATCTTACTTTCGATATATACAAAAATACAATTATCGCTAGCCAATTGCTTAAGACCTAAGTTTAACAATTCCTCGCAAAGTCGTTTGAACCAATTACGCCCGGATTGAGGCAATCCATAAATACTTTTTTGTAATTTACATACTTTATTAGAACCTATCATACTTTCGAACCCGGGAGGTGGTTCCATATATACAGTTTCACTTATGGATCCATGAAGATAAGCTGTTTTTACATCAAAAAAACATATACGCATATTTTTCTTGGCAGCGATACTCAATAATGCTCTCCATGCCTCGATATTAACTACTGGGGAATATGATTCCTCGTAATCTTTATATTTTACTTGGTTAAATCCTGCGGCAACTAATCGCGCTTTGAATCTTTTTGTATTATTTTCAGAGTCATTTTTAATGGTATAAATCCATTTGCTTTTGACAATCTTTATATTCGGCGGTCTAGGAACAACTTTCCACACATTATGAGAGTTTAATGACTCGAGTTCGTCCTTCATAGCCTTATGCCAATTTACCCAATCTTTATTTTCTTTCGCTTCTTTAAAATTATTAGGGATTACCTCATTATTAGCTTCGTTAGCCTCTATATCGTTAACGTTACGTGCAGGAGCATTATTGGTATCTCTGTCAGCAATCCGTCTCGACCTACGAACGCCTTGCTCCAATAGTCTTGCTTCGCGCTCTAGCCGATCCTCTTGTGAACGAACTTGTATTACAGCATTTGTAGTTCCTCTCGGTCTACCCCTACGATTTTCATTTACATTAATATTTTGAAACAGATTATCTCCATTATCAATTATATCTGATCCACTATCGGATTCCGCATCTACATAAATCTCATTGTCAGATGTATTTTTCTCATTTTCTAATGGTGTATTTATTGACTCTCTATTCATTCTTTCGAGTAATAACTCGAAGTCAAAGGTTTTATACCCCTCTTTAAGTGGTTCCTCAGAAATGAAATTAGAACCCATAGTATTTTCATGGAATTTGACTGTACGTTCCTCTATTACTCTACAGTTTTTAATATCATAGATGCGGTATCCGCTACGACTCCTAGCATAGCCTACCATTATACCAATTTCGCCTCTTGGTTCTAATTTATCACGATGTGTTTTTGGTACATAGAAAAACGCGACACAACCGAACACCTTTAAGTGCTCCAATGACGGTTTACGACCAAAGAATAATTCGAAAGGAGTTTGCGCTTTTCCTTTTCTGGGAGTTAAATTTGAGACGTGACATGCAGCTGCTACCGCTTCTGCCCAAAATTCGGGAGGCAGTTTACTATCATTAAGCATAGTACGGGCCCTATCCAATAATACGCGATTTGCCCTTTCTACTTTTCCATTACTTTGCGGATTGAACGGCACGGTTTTTTGATGGCTAATACCTGACTCATTTAAATGTTTACGGAAACTCTCATTAACAAATTCTCGACCATTATCAGTTCTAATACCTTTAATCTTTGTTTCTAATCTGTTTTCAAACTTTTTCTGAAACTCAATGAAATAGTTTAATGACTCACCTTTATGTTTTAGAAAATATACAAAATACATGCCTGTGTAATCATCCACTATCACCATCATGTACCTGGAACCTTTAATTGAGTCAGTTGGCATAGGTCCGCACAAATCAACATATACAAGTTCTAACGGCTTACTAGTAACTTCGTATTCTATCGCTTTATGGGGCTTCTGTGTTAACTTTGACATACTACAACATTCGCATTCAATCTCACCTTTGCAAATTTTATCAGCGTTTTCGACAAGAGATTCTTTGATCAATCTATCAATATATTTAGGACTCAAGTGAGCTAAGCGTTTGTGCCACAACATTGCATTATTTACATTTTTCATGTTTTCTATAGACTCAAAACAATTATCAATCACAATCTCGCTCTCTACAGTATATTTAGGTCCATTTTTTAGCCCTTTACCTACAAGTGTTTTGTTGTTGTCATAGATTAAAGCTAGGTCGTTACCGAAGATGACTTTATAGCCCATTTCATCTAATTTTCGAATAGAAAGTAAATTATTTCTTAATTCCGGCACAAATAAAATATCTTTAAGGTGTACACTATTACCGTATTCGTTATCAATTTGAAATTTACTGTTCATTGACCCGATTCCTTTCGATTTAGTTACATTACCCTTGCCCGCCAGAAAAACGTTACCATTTATATAACAAAAATCGTTCAGTACGTACTTTTCGTTAGTCATATGACTACTGCAGCCGCTATCGAGTACCCAATTTACCTTACATCCATCTCCTATATGATTAGCTTCGCTCGCTTCAAACGCATAGTCGTCAGTTGCTTCGTTGGCTTTATCAATTCGTTCGTTGCGTCTGTCCTGGCGATTTTGTTGCGTGCGGCCATATTGTTGTACGTCATTGCGTTGATTTCCGCGCCCTCTATCTTGATACCGATCCTTCCGTTCGCTATCGTTATTTGACCTACGGTACCAGCACGATTTTGATAAATGTCCAGATTTTTTACATACGTAACATTTCTTCTCGGCGTTGCGATTTCCGTCTCTCGCTGTGTAGGCTGCATCGTTCCGTTTTTTCTGGTTACTCAGCTCCCTTTCTTCTTCCCTTAAATCTTCCAGCACATCGTCTAATTTCTTCTCTCGCTGCGTTTTTAATGTATTTCTTATTCGATTAAATTTTCCGTTTAAACCTCTCACGACATAGTAGACGAGTTCTCGATCTGAAATATTAACACCTAGAGTTTTGCATTTTGACGCCATACCTCGTGCTCGTGCGACGTAATCTGCGATCGTCTCTTTTTCGTCCATTGATATACTGCGTAGTTCTACAGTAGCGTCGATTTTAGAATCTTCAATGCGTCCCACGTATGTTTCTCTGATTTTTGTCCATAAATCCTTTGCACTGGTTTCGCTTGCAAATTGCATAGCCTGGTCATCGGACAATGTTAGTTTTATAATGGATACAACATCCTCGTTATCGCTGTCCCATTTTCTCCGCGCAATTTCGTCGGTTACAGGTCGATTCGTTTCAAGAACGTATTTCACCTTCTTCAGGCATAATATAGCTTCTAATTTCATAGACCAAACGTAATAGTTTGTACCCGTAAGTTGAGGAACAGAACTCATTGGTATTTTGTCCATTTTTCTTTCGTAGCGTCTCTTTTTACTTTCCGGCGTGACAGCTTCCTACCTTGATTTCGGCCTATGGCTCCTTTATTTTTTCTGCAATTTCCTTCCTCGGTCGCTGGAACCACGCTCTGCTACCAGTATTGTTGGGTTTTTAGGATTAATAAATGTCTTTAACTTTATTATAACTTTAATGTTAATGCACGTGTGCATTGCACGACGCGCCACGCTACGAATGAATATTCTCCTTATTAATTCTTTTGTCTCCCACTGCTGCCAACTCAAATATTACATCGCATATAAGAAAAACAATAGAATATAAATGGCGCGAATAATATAAAGCGCGACGCAAGTCTCCACATGTATCTACGTAACCTTATATGTATTCACCAGTAGTGTAGTGAATGTCCATTAAATGAGAAGAATATCTACATGAGATGTGTAATGAGAGTAATATCTACGTAGAAAAAAATCATACAATATTTTCTATTGTGCTAATTTATATTACAATAATTTACTATTAAAAAAGTGAATAATAGTTTGCTATTCACAAAAACAATGAAAGGTTAATAGGTATTTCATTTAAAAACTTATGAACAATATTCTTATAGAAATAAATTGTTAAACAAATAACAAACGCCGCTATTTCAGTGCTCTTTTGGTGAATCCTACTGTATATTTTGTTCAATAGCAAACGCACCCCTATTGCTGCAAGTTTGTAATTCACAAACGTTACAATACTGTTTGAGCAAACATTATTATCATTATACTACGAACATATGTATACATCTATTAATGGTTTCCCGTAGTGCCACAAGGAAGTATTAAATTTAACTTTCTACGGTTCGCAATTCACTGTTTCAATTCCAGGAAACATGATACCAGAACAACGTAATCCGTGCGCGAATCGTCCCTGCAATTTCAACTTCTACTTTGTTGAGTATATCAAGATTTTACTCTAACAGAACAGCTTTCACCAATCAGACTGCCATGCTTATTATTGCCTTCGCTGTATGCAATTTGCATCGACGTAACACTCTCGATCGAAGCCGATGAGAGTATCCTCGAGATCAGGCTCGGATCAAGGTTCTTCGGGACCCGGAGTAACTTTGAGAAGAATCTTGATTACAAAAACATGGAGTTGAAGAGTAATAAATTGTATACATTTAATGTTAAATAATCAAGCTTTAATATAACTCAAAATATAATGACTTATATGTAAATAACAATAGAAAACCAACATAAATCTTTGCTCTCATATACTAATAAATCCGAATTTGCGCAGCAGGTGTACTGCTCTTATATTCTGACCCTTATTTTAACATTACTTTGTTATACTTTGTATATTGACAGTTTTGTAATTTTTTATATTTTAATAACTCCGCAGTGTCCTTATACTTAAACAATTATTATTAAATTTACAATTGTAAAAGAGAAACACTAAGCAGAATTTCATGTAACCATTATTTGACATGAATGAAGAGCTTATACGCAAAAGTGGGTACCGAAATTGTACTCCTCGTTCATTCATCCCTGTTCGTAGCAAGTTTTCGTCGAGCTGTACCGTTCGACTGGTGATACATGCGAAACAAGAGGTGAAAATTGGCTACAACTATGCTACAGATAAGGTGCTGTCACTTAAAACTGAAGAATTTACCGCGTTGGAATTTCAAACGATAATTACACGCTGTGCCAAGTTGTGCTCGTTCGCAAAGACAAATTAAACCGGCATCTGTTTCACGGCTTTCTATCGGGCCCAGGCATTTCTTAATGAATTCTTGATGTTCGTGCGAGAAGTATTGTTACGAACTTTCCAATTTCACGACAGAAGAATCCTCTTCTATTCTTCCTGTTTGAAACACGAATAGCGCACGTTCTCGAGAACGGTGCGGCATTCCTTCCATCTGCAATCGATAACGAGTCGCTCAAAACTCTGTTTCACCCTGTAAGTCTGTGCGAGAACGTCTTGCACCTTAGTTTTTATTGGTTGTATCGATATGTGAAACTTTGGGAGGAGTGCATTGACATAAGTTGGAATTTTTATCAGCGATGTAACAGATCTATTAGTTTCTCTATGGCATTAATAGTGTTCTATGTTAAGCATGACTAAGCGGCTTTGGAAAATTTGGAGATTTAGGAATTTGAGGATCGAAGTATTTGATATTTGAGAATTTTGAGCATTTGAAAATTTCAGAAGTGAAAAAATTAAAAATGTGATGATACATAAATCTGCAGGCTGAATGTCGTTTGCTGTCAAATAAACAAACTCCGTTCAAGAATGTTTTAAATTAACAATAACATAAAGTTACGCTACCTTCTGTAAAAGTCAGACAACAATGTACCTGCAATTAATAATAATCTTAAATATCAAATTTATTTTTAAATAAATGCCATTATTTGAAGAACAATAAACTCGTGTAAATCTCCCAGGAGTATACTAACTTTCTAAATAATTTTTCTACAACAATTTCGTCAACTGAATATTTATGACAAAAACGAAATACATTAATCTTACAAATCACATATGTAGTACTTACTTATAATTTCAAATAACTTCCACATAGCGCAACTTGTACATTTCACGGATCCGTCAATGACACTGCAACCGTCTTGGTTCCAGCAAAAGTCACTAATTTATCAGTTAAAGTCATTAAAAGCTATTGGAAAACTGGTTCACCGATCGAATCAGTTCGTTAATTCAAAGATAGTCAAATCTGAGAGATATCATTACAAACCAGCACTCAGCTCCTGACATGTTAAACGTGTATCAGTGATTTCAAACTAAGTATCTGAGATAATGACCACAACATTTGCTTCTTAATATAGTCATTACAAAGCACAGAAGATGCCGGTAAGACATGAGGGAATGGTAGATAATCAGAGAGAGGTAAACGAGGGAGAGAATGAGGAGGGTGTCGAAGAGAATGGCGAAGTTCGAGCTTTCAGCAGGTAAAACCAGAATCGAGGATCAAAGTTGTCGGTTCTTGTGAACTGCTTTGAGGAACCTCGGAAGACGCTGCGGATGGTAGAATGTTACGGTGAACACCGGAAATGGAGGGGAACAAGGATACGTGGAACCAGACGAGCCCCCTCCACTGAACGAACCGTAACTCGATGCAGAGAAACTTGACGGGTCCTGCCGCTGATTAGAAGGGCTCCAACAAGTTTCCCCTTGCCAGGATTAGGCAGAAATGTCGGGAGAACCGGGTTAGACCAGAGAATGAGGTTGACAGAGAGTAGGGAAAGAGGAAGTTGCGACATATAAACCGGCGAATGTTATCTTATCAGCGTATGCAAATCGACTGGCTCTACCTGCTTAACATATGCGTGATCGTAAAATATACCGACGATGTTTATGAGAGACATTAACGCCAGAAAACGTGGACATAGCGGTGGTAGTTGGATAAACTTCAACACCTTATTCTTTGACTCGCTGTTAATTGTATTGTACTTTGATATAAAGTATAGCAGGTTATGGCGAACTCGAGATGTGACGATCGATTGATCTATTTTACTTTCTAACGTATAACAGTTTTACAGATCATAGATCTTTGCACTTAAAGTTTGCGTTCGAATGTTTCTTCCAAGGAGACATTACAGATTTCAGACATTTTTTAGAACAAAGGTATAATGCAAGAGTGATAGTAAAAGAGAGAAGGGGAAGTCAGTAAGAACTAATCCATTGTACATATTGAAATATTAAAATAAAGAAAAAAATGTTAATGTTATGAACATTTTAGATTTAACGACCATTAAAATTATAATTAATATTGGAGCTCAAAACTCAATCTTCCTGCAAATATAATTTATATCTACTATACCTGAATCGCAACTTGCATCACGAGTGTACCTTGTTATTATAAGTCAAGAGGTTAAGTAATTGTTGGTCTGTAAAACAACGTCATAATTTTTTAGTTTAAGAAATACAGAAGATTAGTTGCCATTAAGTATAGATCTCCGTTTCACTCGAGAACTATTGAAGAATGCGCCGGTGCATTGTCATGCAAATGAAGTCAAGACCTACTTCCCTGAAACGCAAGCCTAACACTAACATTTTCGACTAAAATATTACGTTCTGTCCTCATTGATACCTAGCATCTCTACCGCCAAACATCTCTGAATAGACTTCATCGATTCTTTGTATTTCAAAAATTGATCGATGGTTCTCTTCTATTCATTTCTAACTTATGGCTCTAGCTTTTCTTTCAAACAATTCAAATTCTTCATATTAACGTTCTACATCGTATGAAGTTTTCAGAAGTTTAACTATTTCAAATTTTACAAGAAAGAACTGATAAAGAAAATTTTCACTAAAATAGTTAGAGTCTTTGAATGAAGTTAAAACTTATTTGTAACATAAAAATTACTTTTTTTGGCTGTTCTACTTTATCATTAACAAATAACGTTGGTAACATTACTATTATAATATTAGGCCAAGAGTTCAACTGTCATACTATGTATTATACACATCTCTGTACGAAAGTATATTTCTGTTGCTGTTTCTTTGCTGATAAAGTAAATTTGTTCAGGCCATGTTTGAGTAACCTAGAAGTTCACAACTTCTTTTCATAGTTCACTGAATAATATTACTTTTCTGATTTATTTAAAAGTACCTTCATTTGTACTTACGATAATATACAGTTCGGTAAAATTTAACTTGTAAATTTTGATCTGTAATTACTCAGACTGCTTCTTCAAATTCTAAGGAATACGAAAATAAAGAACAGTAATAGAAACTCGTATGAATATTAGGTATGTAAATATTAATGTTTCCAGTTCGCTGCTAATAGGAATTTGAATTCCGTAAATTGTTTGATGAGGTGACATGAGTACACGAGTGTTTTGACATTTTACTAAAGTTTGTTTTCGACATTCTTCACACATGGTGGTTCTAAATGTTGCGGGGAACGTTCGTCATGGGCTGTTTGCTTGTCACAGTTGTAGTTCACAACATACAGCTCATTATTCAACATGTAAATTTAGAAATTCGTTTAAGCGAGACTAAAGGTGTTGCTTCGTAAAGTACATGATACATTGTTTATTTGCCGGGTAAAATAAGACCATTTCGAGAGATTTCTTGTTACAGTGTAGCTTTTAGTTAATTATAGGAACGACTGGGCACACACTTCAAATCTAAATAGCTTTAAGGTGACTCGCAATGAGTGTACCAGACCTCGATTTTGTGCTCGTAAATTTAGACTCGGTTAGAACATTGTATCGACCTCTTCTGATACGCTCTTACGAAATGGTATTTGTTTAAACTTAGTTGCTAAAATTAAAACAAAGTGTGTTTACCTTGAACACTGTACCGACTTCTTTATTTACCGAGTTTATCATTGTTGTTAATTATTACTGTAACAAATTCTTCAGTTTCTCATTAACACAACTGAGAATACATATTTCTTGTTAAGGTTACTCATTTTGTGCTATAAACAAATACAACTATCGTGTATCAAAAAATTCTGCGTTTAAAGATCACATGTATAATATTATGACATTACGATTATAATACTGACTTATGATACGATAAAATATTCACGAATGTCGATTATGTTACGCACAAAAAATGTAAATCTGAGATTGTAGAATTAATGCAAATGACGAGCGCGAATCGCCTTTCAAGTGCAACCTGTTAAAGATATAACCTGTCCCAGTTACACTCCGCATACTTATAACAATATTAATTTTTCAAGCCACATTTAGCAAACCTTTTTCCTTCATTTCACGAGCACTGTTCGCGTTCAGAGTCCTAAAAAGCTTTATTCCCAACACTGTGCATTCAGCGTTATTCTACCAGCCGGACAGAGTGTAGGGCATTTCTCCATTTCCGTCAGCGCTTTCCTCGATGAAGAAGCCAGCTATTAAAAGCGGACAGAAAGGAGGCCGTGACTTTTGCAAACAACGCGTAACCGAGCGTCATCGGAGAAGAGAAACACGGGGGAGAATAAAAAAGGCAGGAGTTTTCAGCGGTAAGCGCGTAACGATCCAACCTGCCTGCGTACACACGCTTATTATGAGCTCTCTGACCCATTTTCTCGTCTTTCTTCTCGTCTTTGCGAAGTTTTCGTACCTGCAACAACGACTTCGTGCAAGCGCAGCTTCATTTACGTTTTACTGCCGACTTTATTGCTGATTTACACGCTTCGACCGCACCGAGTAGAGAAAGAAAAATGGACAATGCTGATGTTCCGTTTTCAGCGTGTCCATAGACAATGAAGTTATAACGTACTATGACGTACGCATAACTATGCCTGGTTACAGTGCAATTGGGATTTCTATCAGGAATTGATGAGACGCGATCGAGTTAATATCATGAGTTACGTCATAACTGTTCAGGTTGTAGACTACTTTGAAATGTTCTATAGATATCTATAGGTTAAGGATGTATCGATAAGTTGGATTAAGTAGGTATGCATTATTTCTTTATTGGTCGATTGGAAAATTAGGAGAAATTCCTTGACACTTATCTTTTAAATATAGTTAAAATATAGTTAAGATTATTACAAACCTCGATTATAGGTTATGGACCCAGAGGAATAATGAGCAAAGTACGATTTAAGATTATTAGGTTTTAAATGAATTTTGATTAAGTTTTAAAAGATGAATTACAGTGGCGATTTTTTTAATTCCCTTTTAGAAAAATGTATTTGAAAGACGCACATTACATAAATATGAAGTTGCGTTAATGTAAATTTTTATTCATTTTCATTGTATTATGTGCTGTCATCAAAATATTTGAGTTGATTTTCATGTTTTTTACATGTAATCTATACTCAAAAGCAGTAAATCCTTTAAAAATATTTTCCTTTCAGCTAATTACAAATAGGTGTGTAAATGCACTTTGTATGTATAGAAAGTAAGAAGTTCCTGAAAGTATCTAGAAATTACAGAACTTCAAGCTTTTAGAATTTCTAAATATTTAAATATTTCCGTATCTCTAAATTAAAAAATACATACGCTAGAAAATGTTATTATTTGATAATTTGAAAAATTCGCGTTTATTAAGTTTGAAAATTTAATAATTTAGTAAATCTAAAATTACAAACTAATAAAATTTAGGAATTTAAAGTTAGGAAAATTTTTAAATTTGAAAAATTCTAAATCTTGAAACATCTATATTTTTAAATTTGGTACTAAGTAAACTAAAAAATTGCATTATTCGATAATTTGAATAATTGTAGTTTATTAAACTTGAAAATTTAATAATTTGAGAAATACATGGATCTGAAATGTTAAAATTAAAGAATCTAAAACTGGGTAAATTTAAAAATTTCTACATGTCTCAATTTGATAATTTAAAAATTCGGAATTATCTAAATTTGATAATTTGCAAATTTTTTACCAACAAAAATCATTTAATTTTCAAATAATCTTTGCAAGTAGCATGAATTTCGTACATCGTTTCCAAAAAGCCTAGTGTGGCATTGTACAACGATAAAATAGCACAATAGAGGCCGTCGATATTCAGTGACTATTTATAATTCCGAACACAATTACCCTAAAAGTGTCTGTCACAAATTGCGCCATCAGAACGAAATACCGAATTCTATCAGACAAAATTTGATAGCAATGACGAATCATTTTGATCGTCGAATCGTTTTTGCATTCTAACGGTATCGTTAATCGAACAGCAATCACACACGAAATAGATAGACCTGACAGCGTCGTATTACAGATAAGAATAACCCATGGCAATCGAAACCTCGATACGTTTCTATTTCGGAAAATAAAAATTCATCCAATGGGCAACCCGCGAGGCAAATGTTTAGCTACGGTAAGCCGATTACGTGAAAAATTCATGCGGAAAGTTCGCCTCGTCATCTGTGATTACGCGATTATACGTCAGAATGGTGAAGAAGGTATCGATTCAGTGGGGTAATAATTTCAGTCGGTCGAGCAAACGTAGCTGGAATGAAAAATATAATTTAGATAAACGGCCCTGCGGGGGTGCTTATTTATTGGCTGGTCTATATTTTACTGATGCACGAACGAGCGAGAAAATCGATTGACTTCGTACGGACGTAGAAAGGTACAAAAGTTTGATCTTGATTTACGAGAGAAAAGTTGCATAACATTTTTCATTCCTTTTTTCATTTTCAGTGTATTTCAATGCATTCATTGCGTTAACATTTATTTTATTTTGTAATAAAATAAATTTAAATGCACCGTTTCATTAACACAACCATTACGTTTTGCAATTTTTAATGCAATTAATGATCTAATGTGTCTACATTGACTGTGTCAGTTCATTAACAAGAAAAGCTTCAAAGTTATTTGTGATACGTATAATCTTGTTAATAGTACGCTTGTAAAATAAATTTAATTACATCAAACTGTGCATAAAATATGCTTGAACGATTCTTGAATTATCAACGGCAGAACGGGTTTAAGGCGAATCTACCTGTGACCTATAGACAGGTGTTCCATGGACGCGTGCCCATTTACATGTAAAACACGTGGGCGTCGATCCCTGGTGCGAAACAGGTGCGTTGATTAATCGAGGCAGAGTAATACCTCTTCTCCTTGATGTTCTTATCGTAAATCGGTTTACCTTTCCATTAAGCTGGATGTCAATTACCACGCTTAATCAATGCGTAAGCGACGATGTATCCATAAAATCAATTACTGCTCCGAATCAAATGTCTCTCTGTGTAGAGTCGCATGTCTGTGACGGAAATCGATTTAAGCTCGAATGCTTCGAATTAAAACCCATATAAAATGAATAAACCGAGCATACACGTTTCATTTAATTGCACAGAATATTTTGTTATACATCCACGTTCCTTAATCCGAAGAAAGTTCTTGCATTATATATTAGTTAAATACAGATTTATTTAATACTACAGTAAAATATAAGATAATATTATAATCACTATAATTACTATAATAAATATAGTTATTTCTTGTACAATTTTTTACTTGCAATTTGTTTTCAATATCATGTCTAGTCTTTAATAATATAATTAAATGAGTCAGTGAAAAAGTGGAGTAACTTTTTTACGAAAATTTGATTTGTTACGAAATGTAGAAATTTCGAAGTCCTATTAATAGAATATATTATATCAGTATATTAAATTTTCTTAAAAATTGTACTTTTTTTTACTTTCATGACAAATGATTCTATAAATGAAATAATTGGAATTATGATCTTCCTTGCAGTTTAATTCTCTTTACAAATATTTCGATGAATTTAACACTTAATTTTTGTCAAAATGAACTACTGTACAATACAAATGAATTCGTGAATGAAAATGAAGTATTAGTAAAAATATCATGTAATATGTATTCTGAATTTATTTAAATGTCTTCTACAATATGGAAAAAATGTGTTCTTATTTTTAAATCTTCTAAGTAAAAATTCTAAAAATTTAAGTGAAACTTCTGAAAGAACGAAACTTCCTTACACAATCAACAAAATATGATGCGAATATTATCGTTTAATAATTTCGAATAGAATTAAAAAATTTGTTTTTCTTTTTTATTTAATTTAAGAATTTATTTTGCAACCAAAAAAATCATGTATTAAAAGAAAACCCCTGTATATTCCTTCAGTTCCAAATAAATCCTGTTGATCTTTCTCTCACAATTTTATTTAATCCATCGCAAGATTACACTCACTTCCGTTCATCTTGAAGCTGTCAATGTTGGAACAAGCAGAAGTACAGCTGCAAATTATAGAAGACAGGTGTAAGCTAATAAAAAGCGAGTGACTGGAGTATCTCGGTTGTAACACGTCAGATATATATTCGATAATATACATTTGTAGGGTAGTTATGTTCGAAGGAAACCCTAGTGGCGTCGAGAATCAGGAAGAAAGTAGAGCCTCGGTAACAGGGATTATTAATGGCTTAGCCGGAGCCCTTATTCTCTCTTTAGCTGGCCATTTCTTTTTCATGAAATCTTCCTCGATCTGTCTGTTCGTTTCTTCTTCCGTTTCTCTCTCGGGTTGCCTATTTCGCGAGCCTTTCGACGAGTCGGCACGCGGATGCGGAAGAACCGTTTTCTTCAGGCTTTCCTTGTTTCCGATTCTTCGTAAACTCGTTATCCGAGCTACCTCATGAATTATTTATGGCCGCCACTGCTGAGGCAATGCGGCGGGGATCGTGTAACCGCGAAATCTCGATTGATTCCCGAGTAAACGTGTGATATTCACCGCCACCCGCGTCTGTCAGCGAAAACGGATTATTGCGATTTGTTGCAGGGGAATAATACGAATTGCCGTGCTGGAATTTTTACAATCACGGAACGTATTAATACGCTAGTGTTACTGAAAATTGTATTACGTATTGTTTACACGCTGATTGCCACAGTAGCTGTATGTAATTGGCACTGGATATTCAGTTCAATTAATTGAGCCGTTTATTTTGAAAGTGGCCTAAGTCCATTTATCTTAAAATCGAGATATTTAAGGGTTTGCGTTTCAATGAATTTAAAAATATACGTATAGGACATTAATGAGTCGTACTGCTTAAGTGTATCTAAGGGTGTTAAATTTATAGTTCCTATTAAAGTAGTGGCAATTATTAAGTGAATAATATGCGTTTTCTTATCAAGAATGGAGTTAGGCCACTTTCAAAATAAACGGCTCAATTACATATTTATAGCAAAAGCTTTTTTGAGAGCTTTTAATTTGAGACTAACAGATTAAAAGATGAAATTGAAACATTAAATATTCTTGTTTCTAATAATTTAGATTTATATCTGGCCAGAAATATCAATTGTCACTGGCGGTCAATAGAAATCTTACATAAGATTATAATATAAATAAAATCCTTATATAAAATAGAATCTTCTTTTCTTTTTTAATGCATTAATGTATTAACCGTTACTAGAAAGATAAGTAAATGTTTTTAAAAATATACTCCTTTTTTTTAATATGTTTCGCATTGTACTTATAAAGTTCTTCTCAATTTTCAAATTTAATTTATTTTACATGATATATTTACACTCATTGCATAAACAAAAGAAGTCTATAGAAGCTACTTAAGTCTGCACTTAATAGGCGTTTCCTGTCCATTATTCCATTTCGATAATTCAATAGTATACTCACGAAACAAAATGTCGCCTCTTCATGTTTTCCCTGCCGTCATTTTGGCGTTACAATTGCCTTTGAGTCCCACGTCTCATTGCATCATAGTTAATGTTATCATATTATACGCAATTTGATAATCTATTTCTTGTTTGATGTGGCGTTGCATTAAATTACACATTATAACATTTTAGGGACAATAAATTTAAAAATTCAGAAGGTTGAAAATTTTCAAATATTCATGAAAGAAACTTAAAACTTGTTATAGATATACATTATCTACTGAATTTTAATGATAAAAAATGATAAACAATCATAATATAACGATATTTAATAACATTAACACGATCACTACATTCTAATGATCAAATAAAACATTTCATGCAAATGATTAATAAAAAATCGTAATTTAATAACATCTAATAATGTTAACACACTAATATAACAACATTAATAATATTAACACATTAATTTAACGATATTAATAATGTTAATAATGTCAATTGATAGTGTTAAAATTGACTAAAAATGATGTAAATTTTATCAATTTTAAATTAATACAAAATTTGTTAATTTCTAATGTATTAACTTAGAATTGATTACTTCAAAATTAGTAACGTTAACAATGTCATTACATCGACTTTGAGAATGTTAACTTCAACGAGGAGGTGATGTTATAATTACATTCAGATTAGAAGAACTTGAAATCGTAAGAGTCCGCATAAAAATAATCCATAGTCACATTTTGACCGATTTGAATACTCTCTCCGGCTATATATTTTACATAATAGCCGGAAAAGCAAAAATACTGAATTAAACGAATAGTTACTTGCGGGTTGCCAGCAATTCACGTGGCTCAGAACTCGTTAACGAATGGTCGAGAGCAAAACTGCCCGTTCGGGCCAGGATCAACGTTCGAAGAAGTCGGGGTAGGAAAGAAAACACGACGATTCCCGTGGTGGAAAAAGAATTCTGGCATTCATAAAGTTCGCTGGAGCGCGTGAACGCGGATCCCAAACCGCTCGAGAGCATCTCAAGTATCTTCAACATTCCCCGGCAAAGTCGCACGATTCTTCTTTTCCCTTTTCTCTTTTTTTTATTTTCTTCTTTCTTCCCATTCGACGTTGGCTTTGTGCTCACGAGACCAGAGGACGCGAATAAAAACGATGGGTGGGAACGACAACGACTGCCGGTATAATTAATTGTTTTTTATTGTAAATTGTCTAGCACAAGGGCGAATTGCCCCATGCAAAGACTAGTTGAAGTTTGTGAACAGATGTTCCAGTCTCGTGAATGTCTAGGGATTTTAATTCTACAATTGTGGTTTCCGCAATGTATACAATTGTGAGCCATACAATTGTGAAAACGATAAATTGTTATGGGGGAAAATGATGAAGTATTCGAAGGAAGTTCGAATATTTGTTAATATACATATAGTTAGCTTGAGAATTTAGTATTTTAGAAATTTGCGAAACCGGAATGTTAGTGAAACAAGAGTTTGATGATTTGGGAAATTATTAAATGTGA
This sequence comes from Megachile leachella, assembly GCA_963576845.1. NCBI lineage: Eukaryota > Metazoa > Arthropoda > Insecta > Hymenoptera > Megachilidae > Megachile > Megachile leachella. Next base: position 12,685,398 of record OY756256.1, on the reverse strand, counting down.
AAATTTGTGAATTTGAGAAATTTTTAAATATAGGAAATTGGAAACTTCGAAATTAAGGGCTTTAGAAAGTAAGAGAATTGATAATTTGCAATTTCAAATGTGTAAAAGTTTTGAAACTCAAGGACTTATAAGTTGAGGAATTGAAAAATTTGAAAATTAAGAAATTTTGAATGTTAGGAATTTGAAAGTTTATAGAATTGAAAATCTGGGAATCTGGTAAATTTGAGAATTTGGAAATGTAGAAATTTGTAAATCACGGGTTTTGAAAATTGAGGACTTCGGAAATTGTAAAATAATAAAATAGTAAAATAGTAAAATAGTAAAATAGTAAAATAGTAAAATAGTAAAATAGCAAAATAGCAAAATAGCAAAATAGTAAAATAGTAAAATAGTAAAATAGTAAAATAGCAAAATAGCAAAATAGCAAAATAGCAAAATAGTAAAATAGTAAAATAGTAAAATAGTAAAATAGTAAAATAGTAAAATAGTAAAATAGTAAAATGGCGAAATGGGGAAATAGCGAAATGACGAAATGGAGAAATGATAAAATGGTAAAATTGTAAAATATGAGAGTGTAGAAATTAAAAAATTTGGAGGTCTGAAAATTTTTTAAATTTAAAAAATGAGATTGTGAAAATTTGATAATTTTGAAATTAGAAACCTAGAAAAATTGCAAACGTATGTAAAATATGACTGTACCTTTATATCTTCAATGACCACAAAATTGAACTCATAAAATAATTAATTTAAACCCTGAAAATTGTTGCGATACCATGCTGAAATCGACTGTTTCGGTATTTCTGTGCACAAATCAATTCCTCGTATTGTTCAGGAAGATACAGACATTAATTTCTGTTTAAGTCTGTATTTTCAGTTGTTCGACATGGAACATCGCTCCTCTACTCCTGAACACGTACTGCTTTCTTGAAAGAGCTATTAATTCTCACAAAACGTTGCAATAGTTCGAACGAGATGAAGTTGTATTGCTGTCCAGTTTACAGCAAAATATCGTCTTTAAAGGTGAAACTCGAAACAGTGGAACGTATTCATTCAAACTCAACGTTGTGTCGGGATGTGTATTGTGGAAAACAATAACCGGCGAACGTGTTAGCTTAGAAAACAATTCAGATAAGCTGAGCCACGTGCAGCGTCGTGGAAACGTAGAGCTCGATAAAGAGAATTTACGTAATCCAAATATAGGGGCAATTGAAATGGCGTTTAATTCAGTCGACGCGTCCATTAGGATTGCAGTGAATATATGGACTCTTATGAAACGACTACAGCCACGTAAAACGGCCATAAAGAATGAAATACCTTGAATTTTAATAGAAATAAGAACGAAGTTGACATTGTCTACGAATTTAATAAACGACAAACTATTTGATTTTTTTATTTTATAAATATTTTTCTACATTATTTTTGTAAGTTTTGACAAGAACGAGATCATAAATTTTTTATTTTAAATTACAAAAATTATTAAATTTTCGTGAAAATATATATTAACTTTTATCGAGATAAAAAAGCTTTGCATAAGTTAGTTTGCATTTTATACTTTAATTTTTTATTTTCAAATAAATATAATTGTGAAAGTTATTTAAAAATAAATAATCACCAAGTATTCCTAAATTTATTAAATCGTTGTTACTCGTAAAAGTACAAAATATTCACTAAAAAAATAAACAGAGTAATATTTCTTTCGAACTGTAGTTTTCTTTACATGATTTCTAATCTCAAAAACAGACGTTTATTCAATAACCTACAAAAACGGGCACGAATTATTTACACAATATTAGTTCTTCCATAACTACCTATTATTAAGCCGATGAAAGATTATTACATAATTTCCTAAATAGAGCCACGGGTAGAACCGCGCGGAAAATAGAAGGGCAAACGACGAATGTAACCTGCGAAAACGTTTCAACGTAACCACGAGTTGTTTGCGTTAATTACGTCCGGCGTTGAAACCAGACGTAATATGTAAACTGGAAACGCCGACGAAATCGAATTAAAGATCAAATTCCGGGAAATGATTATGCAGTTTACGCGCGATTTTAATCGAGTAAATTAACGAGCTACAATGGCACAGAGATTTTCGCGTTTCATACTCGCCCCTTTCCTTGATTCGCCAATGCACACAGCAAAATGTCACAGGTTTATTTTCGTGTGCATGCATGATTTAACAAGCTAGAACAGGATGGCAGAAGATTTCAGGACGAATTTCAAAATTTCTGCTCTGCTTCACTTGTTCTGTGAAACCTGCACACACGGATGAATATTAATTTTAGTCTAAATAGAAGTCGAGAGATGAATAAAACGTGGTGGGCACGTTTATACACGAATTTGCAAGAAAAAAGATAGAAACGCAGTATTCGAATGATGTAAACAAATTTTATCGTGAATAATGCGTAGGAATTTTGAGAACATCGATGTAACTGATCGGCGATGAATTACGTTTATGGAAATGAATTGCTTTAATAAAGCAGACAAAGCATGATAAGCTTTCTAAGATAAAGCAATTCTAATATTGTTTGCTAAGGTTAGTCTTAATCCAATGATGGGCTACTAGGTTGAAAATCTGCCCATGGAATTTATCAGCTCGTTAATTTTTAAATTAAAAAATTTATTTTGTATTGAAAAGTAAATGAAAAATTTAAGTACGTATTTTGAAACTAAAAAGTTAATAAACATGTATATTTAAATTAAAAAGTCAGTAAATATGTATTCTCTAATGAAAAATGTGTAAGTATGAATTTTCAAGATTGCGGACATGAATTTTCAAATTAAAAGATTAGTAAATATGAGTTTTCAGTAATTACCGTTTTCAGTAATTAATCCAGAATTACCATGTAATTATCTTAAAATACATTCTCTCTCCGAAGAGATATAAATGACATTACATTTTCTGGATTTTCCCTTTTCGTAATTTTAACAATTATTTATTAAAGTCCCTGCGAACAGCGTGTTACGTAAAACGATTTAATTATCACGATAAACCGTTTATATCATCGAGGACAATATTATGCGTTGCTGTAGCAGCGTTTCTCGTTTAATTCACAATACACATACACTAGTGTGGAAGTGTAACGAGCGTCTGCGTTGTTACCGAAACGAACTAGCTTCAGCCTGCCTGTCTCGCCTGCTTCTTTTTTTTCCTGCCCATTCTCGCTCGTACTTTGTCCACCCTTCTCTATTTCGCGTTGCGGCAAGAATTATCGGATTTTCTGGGGCACAAAAGATGGGTGGTAGTTGCAGCATGGGACACTGTTATGGTAGCAGTAAAAATGTTTAGTCATTTGCGTGTGAAGAATTCATGTTGGAATAATAAAATCCGAAAATAAAAGATATAAAAGTACTGTTGCACACGAACAGCAACGAATGAAATTATTGTAAAAGTTTGTTACATTTGTCTTCCTTGAAAATACATGTATGTGTTGGTAATTACAAAAATGGTTTTCACTTGTTTACACATCGATGAGTTACATTATATTATGAAAAAATTTTTAAATAAAATTTAGGTCATATTCATATTCATGATTGTGCAATTAGTCTCTTAAAATTTTGATTTGGATCACTTTTATGATCACGAGAAATATCACTGTATACGCTACCCTCTGTAACGTTTGTTCTGAACTATTCCTTATCAGATAACTGCAAGAAAACTAATGCATCGCATTAGAGATAACGTATACATAAACTCCAAATTGAAGTGTATTAAGAATTCGAGTAAAAATGATCACATCTGAACTACGGCTACATTACGAGTAAGGGTAGAGGTTAAATAAAAAGGTTATGCATGCCAAGTGCTTAATAATCCTCAAGGGTTTAGCAAACCCTTCTAAGATACACAGAGTAACGTTGGAAAGATGTTTTTATCTAGTTCCATATCTGGTTATTTCCATCCTTATTCGTGTAATTCGTCGCACACGTGCTAGCGTCAAATCATCAGTCACAACGCGAGCTGTTCAAACACAGGTGCGCTTTCAGCGTCGGAATCTCTTCGAATAACTCCTGAGACCGTTCTCCCAAACCAGCGAATACGTTGCGGGTTCTAGCGTCTAATAACCCGCTCGTCGATCGCAGTTCCGTGTAATTATGGATCCACCGATACGCAACGGGTGTGCTGCACCGGGTATACACGCTCTAACCAATCTCTAGTGCAGCACTGCACGTGCACGAAACCGCACGCTAGAGCACACGCGTCGATGTAGGAACGAGGAAAGCACTCGAGGTACAGTCAACAGCAAATCTGCCTTATATACGAAAAATATGTCAGTCGAAGAGAAAGAGGTGTTGATTTCGAGGAATTTGAGGATATGAAAATTTGAGGATAGATTCAAAATTGTGGGACGTAAAAATTTGATGACATAAAGATTCGAGGATTTTAGGATTTGGAAATCAAGATGATGGGGTAAGAATTCAGTAGCACAACAATTTGGAGAGCTAGAGATTTTAGAGCATAGAAATTAGGGGATTTAGAGATCCGGAGTATAGAAATTTGGAGATATAAAGATTTAAGGATATTAGAATTTGTTAACATGGTATTTGATGCTATCGAAAGTGGGAAGCATAGAAATTTAAGGACCTAGGTATTTGTAGGTGTAGGGAATACAAAGCTGCGTACTTTGAGGATTTAGTGATATGGATCGAGGAATTTGGAAATCTAGGAATTAGTGGGGCTAGGGATTTAAAGACTTTAGAGTTTAGAAATCTAGGAATTTTTAAATGTTCAAATTTTGAAATATTTCAATTTTGTAATTTTCAATATTCCAAGATTCTAAATTTTCAAATTTTTAAATTCCTAAATTCCCAATTTTTTTTGTTTGTTTAGGGTTTAAAGTCGCATCTAGATGTCGCATTAGATGCTTATCATCTTTAATTGATTAATTTAGAAGATGGTTGCAGGTTCTATAGGGATTTATATCATATTAAGGATTCCGATAATCTTACAGAATGTAATTAGGGTGTCTTGATATGATGTAGAGGTGATTGCTTCTGAGAGGTTGTCCTTGATGTTAAATTTTCTACGTTCTTTGTTGTATTTCCTGCAGTCTAGTAATTCCCAAATTCGTTAACTCTCAAATCCTTAAATTCCAGTATACTTAAATACCTAAATTTGTCGTTTTTAATCCCCTTTGATCCTGAAACCTTGACGTTCTAAAATTTCAATTTTCCTAAATTTAATGTAAAATAAAAATGGTACCAAATATTTGTTCACATCGCGGTATGAGGAATTACATCTTTTACACCAAATCTTACATACATTTTAATTTATAATGCACATTAACATAGAATTTTAAACACTTTATTAGAAAATACAGTGTGTTCCCGTGTTATACGTAAAATCTTCACCAGCTTGTTTTATAAATAAAAATAATAAACAATTGTTATATAAACATCTACTCTTAAAAATGTTATAAAAAAAAATTATAAAGAATATATGAAATGGTAATGAACCCCTTTTTCCTTCAACACCATAATACAATACAAATACAATACAACGCAAATAATTGCCGTCTCTCGCATTTTCCTATGTACGTAAAACATCTTTTCTTATAATTATTTATAGAATATTTTATTACGATTGTGTATACAAAATTGAAACATTCTGTACATAATATCAAACAATAGAAAAGTCTGCCAATTTTTGTTATATCTCTTCACTAAAGTGTTCAAAACCCTACGTTCATATAACATTCTTTTGTTATTCTTATAAGTAGAATATGGTGAATAAAGTTTAGTGGCAAAAACCGAGAACGCCCTGCATTTTCATATTCAAAGGAAGTCTACATTGCACCCGAGTGTACCTTCGGATATGTAGGAGGACACTATCTCGAGCAGCAGACGTCGTTGAAGATGTGGCAGGGGTTGCTCGAGAGTTACCGTCGGTTCATTTACCGGTATTGTTGCTCGCCACCCTTCCCTGCTGGCAGCTTCTCGTACCTGCACCCTTACACAACCACCCTTCTGGCGTCCCGTTTCGATGCAGCACAATCTCTCGTTTTCTCACTCAGACACTCTACCCTAGTCGCCCTGTACCCTTCGGATGCCCGCGTTCGCCAACATCCGTCGCGATGCGTGCAGAGGAACGAGCACATTGCACCATAGATTTAAGAAATTATTACATAAGGAACTATTTTTGAAGTGAGGTACATAAGATATATACGTAAGGAACTGTTATAGTCTGGAGAGATGCATAAGAAAACTGTTTCAGTAAAGTGAGATACATGAGGTACATAAGTGCAGAAATGACTATTTTTACTAAAGTATGATGAGGTACATAGATGCTTAAGGAATTACTTTTAGTGAAGTAAGATACTTAAGGAACTACTTTTAGTGAAATGAAATGCATAAAGGACTACTTTCGGTGAAGGGAGACATATGAGGTACATACATGGATGCATAGTGATCTACTTTTAGTAAAGTGTATAAATTACATAGATAAATAAGGAACTACTTTTTTGATTTCTGAATTAATTAACTACAAAATTTAGTCGTAAAATTTTATCATAGAATGTAGAATTAAAATAGGTTAATGACAAATATACACGCCAAACGCAGGACAAATGATTCTGTTATAAATTTTAGGAAGAAAGTTAAATGAAAAGTAGAAGGTAATTTGAAGATTTAGGGATTTGAGGATTTGAACTTTAGGTGACCTGAAAAGTTTAGAAATTATAGATATGATAATGTTACAATTTGGGGATTTGGCCACTTGGAAGTTTATAAACAGGATTTGAATAATTGGATGATTGGAAATTCAGAAAGATATGAATTTGGGTACTTTGACATTTGAAAATGTAGGAATTTGCGGATTTGACATTTAAAAATTAGAGAATTTAAGAAATTTGAGGTATAAAACTCTGTACGAGCACACAGTGTAACACAATTTAGTCAACTTATCACCACAGCACTGTAAGCAGGTATACCAAAAGCGCATTTCACAATAAAATGAATAACACGTTAGTACAGCTAACATTGTGGCGAAAGTGGCACTCGAAAACCTGTTACGGTATCCATTCTGAAAAAGATAGGACGCAGCATACCGTTAGAGGAACAGAAAAAAATGGAACGAAGTTTTTTATTAGTGACAATAATTACCGTGCTCATCGAGGCGCGCATCAAAGCATCTCCAACTCGGACCTCGTTGCATGAATTTAAACTTTGTCCCACTCGTGACGTGTTCGCCTTTTGAAATGCTGAAAAAATGAAAATAAAGCGTCCTCGGAAAAGCTAGGAAACAGAATCACGAACCAAGCCACAAAAACCGTATAATTTTCTGAATTCAACTACAACGCGACAACAGTTGCTGGCAATTTGAAAGCGGGGTTTCGGGTATGACAGTTTGGAAACACCGTGCTCCAAAAATATTTCATAACTCGATTGATTGAACGAGAAAACCGAATAAAAATTTGTTGATACCTTGTCCATTCCTGTTTTATAGATTTACGTATTTAGGAAATTTGAAGTTACATGTTTTTATTATTAATTCATTTATGTTGAAATTAACCATCAAGTTAATTGGTTCAATCGTTATATTATAAAGATTTCAGTAAGTTTTAGATTTTCTTTGCTCATTCATTAATATTTGTGTTAATCATCAAGGTTTACTTCACTTCGTTATTATAGAGGATGTTCACACCTAAGTCGGGATACTTCAAGAACTATTTATGACACGAAAAATTGTGTGCAGAATAAAATGGGATCTATGTTTTGGCCTAATCAAAAACTTTTTAATGTCATTTTTTAGAAGGGTAGTAAATCTGGTTCATTATAAATTTCTGCAAATTGTAAAAGCAAAATTTTACCGAGTGGAAATTTGTTCGGACTTTCACCAAGTTTGTTATGTATCCCATGAGAATAAAGTGACGCCTCAGGACAGTAATGAAGTAGATATAGATTTCTCTTCTACATATTTCATAACCCGATTTGCTGAACGTTCGAATCTGTCGGGCATACTTTGTGTTCAAATTTGCATATCGAGGACGCGAAGAAAATTCATAGATAATAACGAGTCCACTTCGCGACGTCCATATCGGCATACGGTCATAAATAGCGGTCTCTGGGTCTATAGCAAGATCGTGAAGTATTTATATCGTCCGTCGACGTAATCGTATAAATGTTGCAAGACCACCGTTTCCTAGTAGATACGATCGACTGGCAGGCGGTGCCTTTAGGGAGTAGCTTATGGACGCCAAACGGAATAGGAACACGCTAGTGATGTTTCATATAATTGACGATATCCTATTTTCTAGAAGTGGGAATACTGGAATCAATGAAATATTTGTTACGTGTTTCCTTTAAAATACTTTTGATTATCTTTATTCGACAAGTTCACTGATTATATTCATTTAGGTAATCTTCTAGTGGAGAAAAATGGAGAATTAAATATTTACTTCGTATTGTAATTAACTTTGAGTATATTAAGTTTATCAAGTAGTTCGTATAGAAATTCTACATTTTTAAATTAATTTTGAGGAATTTGCATCTTTATCATTTAAACTGCTTAATTTTTCAACTTTTAAGCTTTGTGAAACGAAAATTTTTAACTTGTTGAATTCCAACGTTTATAAATTTCTACTTTTGAATTTTCAAATTTGCAGGTTTCGTCCTAAATCTCCAAATTCCCACTCTTCACATTCCCACATCCTCATACTTCTAAACCATAAATGCATAAACTTCCACATCCACAAGTTTCCAAATTACTATTTCTAAACATTTCCCCAATGGAATCCAGATTTACTACCGAGTGTTGCTTATAAATAGTAACGAGATTATAATGCACATTTATCTATCCGTACCCCACAATTTCCCTCTATTTCCATCCCCTATAATTTACTTGTTACGTCATACTGCATCGCGACAGTACGCATCGAACGGACTACGAAGTAAATTTGAATTCACGACAGAAATTCCCCGTTACACAAAAGTTACCCGAATGCATAAAGAGTTAAGGTCGCAAGTTAAGAGTTCGGATGCGACAGCGTACTTTCTTCTTGCCACATGTTCAAAAACTATCTCGTGAAAGAAAGAAACATTGGTTATTGGCAGTCGTCGTGGGGGGCAGTTCGTCTGCTGCTCACGTCGCGGTTTACGCCGGGACTCGCGAACGCTAATTTCGCAGAAAATCGTGAAGACTATCGCCAGGTCCGTGGTGAACGTGCACGGCTTGGATATCTTCCTCCATCAAAGTGTCCGTGCCCGGAATGAAGCTGGACGTAAATGGAGTAGCCGGGCGCGTCCTCTTTTTGGCGAGATTTTTCCCGATCAAAAGATCGACGCCGACCTGCCTCCGTCGATACACAGCCAGCCGAGTTTTATTGGCGGCCGTGGCTATCTATAAAAGAGAAATACGGAACGTACAGCCGAATAAAGATGCGCTAACGTTCGCGGGCTTTGCCAACGCAAGCAGAAATCAAATATTTGAAACACGCGCCGGTTGCGGACTCGATCGTTCCGTCTCTCTCTCTTTTTCTTCTTTCTTATTCTTTTTTTGACTGCCGCCATATTTTCTCGCTCTTTTTTGTCCGCGACGCTCACTAATCCGCCTATAGGAGATTGCTTGGCCGGTCGGCTGAGTTAAAGGGACGCAAGAAGTATATGGACCTGGACGAACTGTAAAGGAAAAGGGTTCGATTAAAGGGAGGCGGCTTGTTCTACTAGCCACGTTGCCGATTCGCTCATAGAAAAAGGGGTGGTCTCTCTCTCATTGACAGGAGACGCATTACATTTGGCAGCGATTTCACTCAGCGAGATTAAGCTTATTTTCGCCAGGCCGATTTTTCTGGCACCGTGCATCCTTCGGTTTTTTTGGACGCCTTTTTCGTATACCGCCAACGGCGCACTTCTTCCCCGATGGCGCTACTATTTGTCCGTTTGTCCATTCGACTGATCGTCCTTCTCTAGCTTTCTGTTTTTTTCCGGAAACGTTCGAATCTTCGTTTCAGTTTCCCGTGGAGCGTTACTGTCATGCTGGTGTGGAAGATTACATCGTGTTGCAACTTTTACGTACTGAAAGAAACGAAAAAATTAGAAAGAAAGGAGAAAATTCAAGAAAAAATATAATTTTTTAATTAAACTAAGGTTTTAAGGTAAATAGACTTTCAGAGTCAATTTGCAGTTAATTGTTAATTGGTGTTTTTATTGTCATACGATTATTATACTCTGCAACACTCGGCATGTCTTTTCTAATTACAAGTGTGATCTTTTCTCTTTTTTAATAACAATAATAATTTTTTAATGCAAAGTATTTTTAAACGGACGTTGTTAAATTACATAAAAGTGGCTATTGTGCAAAAAAGCAGAAAACAGCCATTTGCAGTTACAACATAAATAACAAACCTTCATATATTATTTTAACTAAATATTTCAAGTATAAACGTTAAGTATAAAACGTTAAGTACAAAAGTTTTTAAGTACAAACATTAAGCATACAAATTTTTAAATATAAACATTTGGTATTAAATATTTTAAGAATATTTTAAATATTTTAAACGTCAGGTACAATATCTTCAAAGAATAAACTTAGAATATAAAAATTGTTAAGTATAAGTATAAAAGTTCCACGTATAACTGACAAGTACGCAGAGCTTTAATTATAAACGTTTCATCAAACGTTAAATAAAGTACTCATTATTTAACGCTTTCAGCGATCGTTGAAAAGAGTACTTATTGTAATATTTCTCGTAAGAAGCAGACGCGCAATTACCGCGTTGTCTTCATTTATCATAAAACCACCGAATCAAAGCAATTTTCATCTCAAGTCTAAAGACGTCTTTTGGCGTTGGTCTTCGATGATGAAAACCGAATCGTTACCGTGATAAGACCGTAAAAGGATGCGGATTCGGATTATTGTCTAAAGCGACTCTCCTCGTGGAGTGGATGTCATTCAGCCGGATAAAGCCGGACCGGAAACGACAGCAACGAGGGTAGGTCGCAATGGTCGAATAATGGACCAGCCATCTTCTTTGAAGTCCCCTTCAGAGTTTTGGCGTTAATTGATGCGAGTCCGGAGTTCGAAAGATCGTCCAGCACTTCCAGCCAGCTTCCTTGCTCACTGGTGGACCCTTCTCCTTGCCCTTCATCCTTAACGAGGGGAGATTACGTCGACGGTTACAGATCTACCCTTCGTACTGCTTCTTCGAGCTATCTTCATCGAACTGTCCGGGTTCATCGAAGTTTCGTAAATTTTCGCTTTCGCTTCGTAATTAACAGATCGTTGCCAGACGGACCATTCATTCAGGTTTTAAGATTATTTAAACGCCAACGAAGCAAACACACTTTTTTGTGTTATTCACCGTTTATGTTCTCTCTCTCTTTCTTTTTTATTCACTTATTACAAAAGGTAAAATCGTTGGTAATCCTTGTTCCGAATTAAATCCAACCATTCGACGGAACGGCCGTTGAAATTCCACGCTGCCGGGACGAAAAAGGGGTTCGTTCGACGCTTGATCATCAGCCTTTTCGAAACTTTTTAGGCGAAACTAATTCACTTCGCCCCGGCAGCAAACTTTCCGCCCAACGGACCGATTCAATTGGCTTAATTAAACGCTGCCCGATTCGTCTATTTTGCGCCCAAAAACCGGGAGAGTCTTTATTAAGATGACGCTGCCAAAGCAAACCCTGAACTGACAAGACTTTGTTCTGAAAGTAACAATGAGAGTTGTTCTGGACTGACGGATGGGAGTGGATGAAGTAAATTTTTGTAGAGTTTGGAGGAAAGCGACTTTTTAGTAGAATTGGAGGATTTGTAAATTTGGGAATTGGAGACACGAAGAAGTTGGAATTTTTAAGATGTAGGACTTGTTAATTTAGGGATTTGAAAGGTTTGTACTTGGAAATTAGAGCAGTTACAAATTTTATAGTTTGGACATTTGTGATTTTGAAAGACTAGTCTTTTTGGGATTTTGAAATCTGAAGATATGGTTTTGAAGCTTAAGAATTTGGAGAATTGAGAATTTAAAATATGAAAACTTGGAAGTTCTGGAATTAAAACATTTGAAGATTTGGAAATTTAGGAATTTAGGAATTTAGGAATTTAGGAATTTAGGAATTTAGGAATTTAGGAATTTAAGAATTTAAGAATCTAAGAATCTAAGAATCTAAGAATCTAAGAATCTAAGAATCTAAGAATCTAAGATTCTAAGAATCTAAGAATCTAAGAATCTAAGAATCTAAGTATCTAAGAATCCAGGAATGTAGGAATCTAGAAATGTAGAAATCTAGGAACCTAGGAATTTAAAAAGCTAGAAACCTAGAAATTTACGAATTTACAAACTTCAATTTAGTCCTCTAAAAATATAGAGGTTCAAAGAAATAAAACTATAAATTATTTAAGTATTTGATAATTTATAAATTTCAAAATTTCAAATGTTAAGTACTAGAACATTTATAAATTTGAGAATACAGAAATTTGCAAACTGAGAATTTAGATTACAAAAATTTAAAAGTATCTAAATTTAATAATTTATAATTTGAAGTATTTGTAAGTTTAAAAAGTAAAAATTCAATTGCGTGACGAGTTTTAATTAAAAACAATTCTCTGAATCGAAATTGACACAAACAACATACAACTGGCATAAACAAATAAATTTTATGATGTACTAAAAAGATATTGCTTAAACCCATCTACCAATACCATAAATTAGTTAAAACAATTGTTACACCGTAAAACTGTTGGCAACACAATCTCCCTGTGAAACGATTGTAAAATCCAGCAGCAGAATTTATTTTCCGCAATAAAGCGTTACAGAATTGCATTGATACTCGGAAATTGTAAATTCGCACGGCGATAAATGAACATTTTATTCGAAACGAATAATTGCAACATTTAACCAATTACACCTGGAGAAGAAAAAACGTACAAATGAACAAATAAAAGGCACAACGTTCATTTTAACCGAGCAATCCATTTAATAGATTCTGAATATGTTTTAACCATTTTGCGATTGTACGATAAAATAGATTTCAAAATTTGTTCCACTTAACAATACACGTTCAGTGAAAGAATTGATTCGTTCCGGTGGCATTTTCGTTTCAGTAAAAATGGCGCGTCGAAACGAGAATATTTCATTGTTTGTCGCTTTATCAACCAGAATAATTCTCGATTTATGTTCTTGGTGTACTCCGCTTGTAAAAGTAAAGCGAATCAGCGCGAGGCGAATAAACACACAATAAACGCTTGATGCAGCCGCGCGTGTCTTGCATATTATTACACGTTCAAATAACTGACCGCAACGTTTCAACGCGCCCGTTACCTTTTTATTGGATGGATTTACCAGCGAGAGCCACGGTAGACAGGTAATATTTAAACGTAAATGTTTATTATCGCTCGTGAATCGAAACGATAGACGGGAAATTTTCGCGTGACGAATGGGAATTCGAATTTGGTCGACTAACGACGTTACGATGCGCATAATGATGCGCTGTTCCATCGATAATTTAATGGTGACGTTTCACGAAATCGTAATTGAAAACGTTTCCCTTCTATGCAAATTTACATACGTTCAGATGTTCCTGAAATTCCTCTTCCAAAAAATAGAAAAAACAAATTAATGGTTTTTGTGGTGGAATAAAAATAGTTTGGAAAAAAGCAAACTATAACGTACGAGGGGCAGAGTTTTTTCTTTTGACCAAAGCCGGCACGAATATGTGGAATATTTCATATTTAGGATTTTGCAGTGTATGGAATTTCATACTCGGGAATTTGGAAGGCATTTTATCGATTTTTATTCTTTATCTCCTTAAAAATTGGAATGGATAAAGTTCTCTTTGAACACAGAATATTAGTACAAACACGGTATTCTGTAATTGATAACAGAACTTGTAAAAGGCTAATTTTCCGCAATAAAATGTGCTTATATGGAACAAATTTTTTTTATGTGCATACTTTCATATGATATGTGAAGGTTTGGTTCGTATAGATATTTTTAACAACTTTTTTATTGATTTTACGATTGGTAGATTAGTAACTATAAAATAATTTCGAGCTGCATACAATTCGAAATATGCAAAATTGCAAATTTTCAAAATCATTAGTTTCAACATTTTTTAAGGTATTACATTCACTTTGACAATTGAATGACTGAAGTAGAGATACTTCACTCACTTTAGCAGCTAAATTAAATGCTTCAGTATCTCAAGTGTCCGGAGTATCTCAGAAGCTCATTTTACAAGACGATCCAGTTGTCATCGCAGCTTTCAAATTCGAATGCAAATTGATTTTGAAGGTGCTCCCCGTACAAAGAAGGTACGAAAACATTGAGTCGCATCGACTTTCAAATACAAGTGAAAGACGTAAGCGAACAAGATTATGAGTAGCTCCGCGTGTTACCCGAGAAGGCGTTCTTGGATACAGCCGCCCACGCTTCGATACTTCGGAATAACTTAAACCACGTAACTGGATCTCGAGGCTGTTCTTTGAAGTGCTGCGTGGAAGAGCAGCGTCGTACTCTGTTCTCCATCGCGTGATAATGATAACCTTGGAGCGGATCGAGATTCCAGTCGACGGCTCAACTTCAGGAAGCCAGAACTTGGTTTCGACGGATCGATTTTCTGGAATGTCGTGCAACTTACAGCTGACACCGTAATCGATATATTATAACACCTTGTTTACGAGCTGCGATCCTATGATATGATAATGCAAACGCAACTACGTGCCTCTTGCTGTCTACATTCGATTTCCATCTATTTTCTTGGGTGCCAACATTGACAAGTGATTTTATCGGTATCTGAGTTATAGTGAAATTAATTTGGTATCTGAATAGAAGTTGTCATAACCGCACTGCCCTTTAACCTCTTAGACATGCTTGAATTTTATTGCTTCTTTGTAGAACAGATTTCGTCGTGAAATGTGTGGTGATTTGTCTAGCGAAGTTTTACTCAAATATTTGTTTGATCAAATAAGGTACGTTTTTATGCCAATTTTGGAGAAATTTTTGGACTTTTGGATATGGTTTATGAATTACATAATTATGGTTTATGGAAAATAGTTTGTATATTCCAATATGGATCAACGGTACACACATCTGGAAACAAATTTATACATTTTTTTATATTATGCATTTTGCATAAAAGAGTGCAATAAAGATTGTAAACATGAATTTTTTATGAGATGTTTTGAATTTAATCTCAGGTTTTAAGTCAATTTAGGAATCATGTACATCAAACTCATATTTGACATCAATGTAGAGATCATTTAAATTGAAATCAATTCAATAATCATTTAAACCAAATTTAGATTATGAATCAACGTAGAAATCATCTAGAACAACTTTGCTTTGATTTAATCTAAGAATCGCATACACAAAACTTAGGTTTTATATCAATTTAACATTCACTTAAATTAGGCATAGCTTTGAATTAATTTAAGAATCATTTATAAATTATTTGTGATCATAGGAAGAGCACAATTTTTTCAAGAAATTAATGAATCGTTTGGTACGAATAGCTGACAGAAATTGTACAACTAGGAATAATGAATTATAAACGAGGCGTAAGTTATTTAAGTACCAACCGACTATAGAACTAAAGTAATACAATTGTTGTAATACATAATATAGGTACTGTACTAAAGTAACACAATTGGGGTTCTCCGAAATCTTCTGAAACTTTTATTAGAAAATCAAGTACCAGTCGAATCCAATCTCGGGACAATTCTCAGGGGAGTAGTTAACCCAGATTCGCCGTACACGGTGGAATAGTAGAATACGCGAAGCGTTGCATAAATTAAAAGGTTAGAGGGAAGGGCATTTTGATCGTCGTCGTATCTTCACGCATATTAAATGTCTTGCCCTGGTCGTTGAGGCACGTCAGAATTCTGTCGTCAGCCACCACTTATCCCCAATTTTAGTTTCCATTGTATGAGAACCTTGTTTCACTGTGAACATTGGCAAAATTTAGTCTCGTGTAACAAGTGGTCTAACAAAAGACAGCAACTCTATTTTATTCCTTTTTGCGAAAACATAACAATCCTTGAAAGTTTTTATACGTGTCATCTGCATTCACGAACAAATACCCTAATCACAAAGATAATGTTAAATATTACTTTTGGTTTAGTTCTATGATCGATGATATGCTAAATAAAAATAGAATAATAGCTTTTCAATTTACATGATTGTACACGTTCATGCTCATTAATAATTTACTATTGCAAGAGAAATCAATATGCAGTAGCATATCAATTATTCATTGTATTATTATGTATAATGTAAATTATTTATGAACATTTTAGATATCGATTTGCCAAAAGAAACATTGTGAGCTGTATTAAAAAATGAATTTCATAATTGATTCAAGTTGTCAAATCTGCAATTTGTATAAAAGTTCTTTATTTTTAACCGACTTCGAAAAAGGAGGAGGTTACTCAATTCGATCAGTATTTTTTTTTCTATGTATGCCCGCCGATTACGCCTAGCTGGATGGACTGATCGGGATGAAACCTTTTGCATCTTGTAGGTTCTGATATTTTACTAATATTTTACTTTTTGTAGCGGTATACAAATTAAATAAATCAATTACAAAAATAAAGCTGCCCGTATCTCTTTTAATGGTATCAATCTTTAGGCTCAAAAACTATTATTTATCTAAAAAAGTAAATTTTGTAATTATGAGTGATTTATTCAAATTGTTGAATCTTCAACCGGTATAAAATTAAGTTTTACAGTTTATCTATATACTTGAACAATAATTTTTTGAGGGTAGAATAAAAAATAATCTGCTTTACGTGATTATTGTAGTCGTATAAAACATATATAAAACAAAATTACTTTAGTTGTATAAAAATGAAATAAATCGTTTATGAAAACACTCAAAATAATTTTTGTTCCCTAGATGAAAAAAAATGTTTCTATGTATGTCAGAGTTCAACATATACATAATTCAAAATTAGAAACAAAAACTACACTGAAATACACAAAATATAGATTAATATACAGCAATAAAAATGAGGATAAATTTTAAGGAGAGCATCTCACAAAACTTCGCAAATTAAAGTAGAAGCGAACGAGTCGTTCGATCGGTTTGTTTTACTGTTTAAGAACAATTCCCGAGTAACTTGTTCAATTACCATCTGTTCTCTGCTCCGAACATAAACCGTGGCGAGCATAAAAACACTCGAACCACGGTACGATTCGCGAGAGGAAGAAGCAGCAAGGAAACGTTATCGTGCTCGACGAAACCGAAACGCTTCGTCTGTCGTGCGTTTCCGAGCGAAAATATTCCGGAAAGTATCACGATTTTACGACGACGCGTCTCCCTGGTTTTCTGGTAAAAAATTTCGAAAGCCCTCGAGCAGCTTCGACTTCTTTGCTTTCAGCTAAAGCAAAGTCTGCTTCATGGGTTAGCGTGCCGAGATTGCTCGACGCTTGAACCCGACCCGATAGCAGCTCAAATACGCTTTCGACTCTCAGATTTTTTCCTTACGCAACCGTGAAAATCGTTCAATAAGCTGTTCGGTGTTAACGAGGGTTTGCCACCGTGCATTTTCCCCGGGTGCGTCTAAATCCACCCGGGGAACATTCAGTTTCGATTACATTTGCCAGAAGCTCGTTCTCGTTGGGCACTTAGCGCTCGCACATCCGCGAACCGCTCCGCTATTTGCGCGCTCGTTAACACATTTTCGACCGTATCCTCTTCTCGTCTGGTTTCCCGTTTCCTGAAATTCCACCACCAAGGAATCCACGTTAATTAAAGCGTCCCAATTCTGCCGGGCGCTAACGACGTTCGCCGATAAACTCGGCCGACCAAGAAAGTCTGGATCCGTTTCGAACTAGCCTCCGTGAACGGAATATTATGTGTCCCTGCGACTCACTATCTACCTTGCTTCTTCTTGCTTTAAATGCCTGCAAAACTTTCTTGGACTCGGCTTTCTTGCTCTTTCATTTTACCCCAACGGCTAAATTACGCTCCGCTATTTGGTATTTAGAGTAGATCGTTCAATTTTAAGTAATTCTATCGGTTTTAATTTTTGTTTTAGTTCAATGGCAAAATTACATTTCGCTATTTAATATTTGGGGGGTGTAGGACTATTCAAGTTTAAGTAATTCTATCGGTTTTAATTTTTGTTTTAGTTCAATGGCAAAATTACATTTCGCTATTTAATATTTGGGGGGTGTAGGACTATTCAAGTTTAGGTGATTCTATCGTCTTTAGTTTTTGTTTTAGTTCATCCGCAAAGTTATATTTCGTTATTTAGCATTTGGGGGACATGAGATCGTTCAAATTTAATTAATTCTATCGGTTTTAGCTTTATTTATAGCTCAGTGATAAAATTACGTTTGACCGTTTAGTACTTGGGGATATGGGACCAGTCAAGTTTAGGTAACTCTATCGATTTTAATTTTTGTTTCAACTCAACAACAAAGTTACATTTCAGCTTAATGGCAAAATTACGTTTTACTGTTTAGTATGTGGAGGTTGTAAGATCATTCAGTTTTGAATAATTCTATCGGTTTTAAGACTAGTATTAGCTCAACGACACTATTTGATATTTAAGGAATGTAAAATCATTTGATTTTAGTTAATTGTATCAATTTTAGTTTTAATTACAGCTTAACGACGAAATTATATTCCACTATTTAATAGTTGAAATATCAAGTGGGATTATTCAATTTTAGTTGATTGTATCAGCTCTAACATTAATTTTAGTTCGATAGTAAAATTACAGTTCTCTGCTTAATAAGAATTGAAAAATGAGAAATTGGAGAATGTAATTATTTGCAAACATATAAATTCGGTAAATAAAATTTGGGAGAATATATATTTGGAAAATATAGAAATTAGGGACTATAAAATAGAAATTGGGACGTACAGATACTTGAAGTATGCTAAGTGGAAATTATAAAAATTTAGCAATAGAAAGATTCAGGGAATATAAAAATTAAGGGGTGTAAAAATTTGAAAGTATAGTAATTTAAAATAATGAAGATTTAGGAATATTGTAATTTGAGAATATATATTTGTAAATATATGAAAGCATGAAGCTTGGAAAATATAGAAATATTTTTAGAACTTTTAGAGAATATAGGAAGTTTCTAAATGTGACATAAAAATTATCGATGCACAATGTTTTCAGATATAGTAATTTGAGAATATAGAATTTTAGAGTTACATATATTTCCGGATATTGATATTTGAAATATACGAATTGAAAAATATAATAGTTCGCAGTAATAACTAATTAGCCAAAAATTATAACTAACAACCACCATTTCTTATCTCAAATTAGTTCATGACCGCGCATCGAAATGCATTTTCGATTAGTTCGTATTCAAAAGTCCTGCTAATAGCGTTTACTTTCAAAGCTCTTGTAAAATTTCGTTTTTAACAGTATGTAAAGGTTTTGATTTACCAATTGAAAGATTTCCGTCAGACGCAATTGAGTTTTTACTTCAATCCCGTTTTCATTGATGAAATTCGATAAAATAAAAAGCTATACGTTATTCTAACGGCAATTAAAAATGATTGCGAGATTTCCTCAAAGACATCAAATAACGTGCTCCAACAAGTCGAGGATGCAGTTTAGAGATTGTTTCATAAAATACCGTACAAAGAAAATATACAGAATATAATATTTACGAAATTTTCTTCTGTCATCAAGTATACGAAAAATTATCTCTGCTTTGCCCGAGAGAAAAATATATTGCGACATAAAAAAGATTCTCGAGTTAAATAAAAATCCCAATCATAGTAATCATGCTTGACATTCATATCACGCACCAGTCATACAATATAAACAGCAATATAAACACCGTGTTTCGGTGAAATTTTCGCGGATTTATCAAAACGATGCAAAGAAAATCCCGGTTCGTTCTCTGCGGCTGTATAAAATAATTTTCAGAAAAAAAATACACCGACTTCGAAATGCACTAAAAAGTATAAAATAATTTCTATTTCCTAATGAAGTAACTTCTATTTCATTCAATCATACAATTACGTAACATATATAAATGAAACCTATTTACTCGTTAGGTAGTATATTAAATATATTTCAACATTTTCGGAGGCGGCGAACATACATAGAAAAAAAATATACTGATCGAATTGAGTAACCTCCTCCTTTTTCGAAGTCGGTTAAAAACTCATTTGTCGCCGGACGCAGGAGATTCCTCGATCGCAACGACTACGTCGAAATCGTGGTGCATGTCAATTTTTTTCGCTCTGCAATTAAACCAGCCCCGTCCCATCGTGGATGTTCGATCCTGCGCCACGCCACGACACGCCACGCCACGGCTAAAAGCCATCTCTGTCGAATCTGTCGGAGCTGTCGATTTATATTCGAGGATCGTCGTAATCGCGCAAAGTACGGAACACGAATCAATTCCCCTGGCTGGAGGGTCGCAAGGTGGTGGTGGCGGCTGGTTCGAGGGTGAGGGATGGTCGTTCGTACGAGAAACTTTCCAGGAGTTCGCTTAAAGTAGCCGAGATCCTTTCCTCTCCTTCTCTCCTCTGTCTTTCGAAGGCGATCGCAAAAATCGGCTTTCGGCTTGAAGAAACAGTCGAACCGATTCCGGTTGCTTTCCAAACTTTCCTTGATAATTGATTGTTTAGCCAGTGGAGGTGACTGTTTCCTCGACCCTTCACTAGGCTACTGCCTTCCCATCGTTGTGTGCGCTCGTGATACATTGCATGTATTAGCTAAGGATGATTACTTTCATCTTTCAAATAGATTTTTTATACGTTTATTAATATTTATTAATGACCTGATGGTGATTTCTGTAGCATGACTGGTCTTCTGGGTGAGTATCTTGAGCAGTGACATTATCAGGCAAAAATTTCCGGTAGACAGACATTGTGATACGTTGGACATACAGGATGGCTCACCCCATTTTGCCACCTAGATTTGCGTCAATATGATTAGTCATAGCAAACAATGTTTTAGATGAAGTTGAATGGTTTTGCGGGGGGGCATATGCTGATGGTATTTATTTTTGTAGGTAGACGTGCAAAGAACATATGAAGGTCGTTAATGTTTTTTTAAAACATTATGGAATCATATATTTTTAATTGCATCAGCTGATTCTCCTTCATATTCTTTACAAAAAAGTATTAATCTATTTATGTTAAAAAATCATTAGTTTAGGAGATATTTTAATTCTAACTTGTTAGGAAATCATGGCTTTCTCAATATTTATGAATTGCTCTAAGTGAACAGCAAATGTTTCCCTACTTTTTTTTTTGTTACGCAGAAACAGTGGGATTTTATCTCTGTTACGTCTGTAATACAGTGAATACGACAATAGGGTGAATTATCACTTCATAATGAAGTATTCTAAAGAAGAAAAGATAGACATGTTATCAGTTTATTTCGAAGCTGGGAAAAGTGCTACACATACAGAAAGATTATACACTACGGAATGTTAGAGAGTCATTAATTTTTCGATTCAGAAAGTGTTCTGATGCAAATGGTCACCACATTGAACCTCTTCTGTAAATAGACATTAAAATTAAAATATCTCCTAAACTAATGATTTTTTCACATAAATAGATTAATACTTTTTTGTAAAAGACATGAAGGACTATCAGCTGGTACAATAAAAAAATATGTGATTCCATTTAAAAAAACATTAATGACATGTTCTTTACACGTCCACCCAAAAAAATAAACCGCCAGCATATGCCCCTCTGAAAACCATTCATCTAAAACATTGTTTGCTATGACTAATAACAATGACGTAAATCTAAATGACAAAATGTAGTGAGCCACTCTGTTGGTTGTATAGGTGTTAAGTAGACTATATTTACCAAAGAACGTAAATGCAAGATTGATTGAAGACTCAAATCTCAGAATTTCAAAATTTTTGCATCTTGAAGTCTTTAGACCTATTCTTAGAGAATTTACACAAAGTAATGTATAATTAATTTAATCAATTCATTTGAATTAGTCATCCAAATTCTCTAAAACGCCAATTTTTAAATTTGCAAATTTCAAGATCCTCAAATTTGCAAACCTTAAAATTATAGTAAAGTAAGAACTCAACGGTGGCTCGTCGTCGCATTCTTCTTCGAAAATTGTTCAAATCGTTCCCAATGCCGTCGTCGTACGCTACAATCTGTGATAGGAACTTCCTCCCAAGAGATTTCGAAGCAAAACTTGTCCATGTGTGCGTTACACGCGTGTGTGAACACACCATTAGAGTAGGTAACAGTGTTCGTGCACTTTGCGATCGGTTTCGTAAACTAAAAGTGGAACGCTACGTCTATGCAGCTCTTGGTGTATCTTTCCCTCGTTTCTTTACTGCGATTGATCGGGAAATTTTCGGTGAATCGATAAGACAATTTAAATTAGTATTCGTTACTTATAGGTACGCGGAAGTTAGTTGAATAGTATAGGTATGAAGACCACTGGAAAAATCCATTAACGCCTTATCTACGAGAAAGTACTAAAAACTCTGTCGAGATTTATTGTAAATTCAACGACCATTTAACTTTCTCCCTCCGTGCGGATTTTCAAGACCCCCTTTTTTAAACGGAAAGCGGAACACAATAAGCATATATCGTTCGAACACCTTTATCAGCGATCGAAGGAAAACGAAATAACGGATTTTCGGCGCCGGGTGTTTGTGACTGCAAAATTGCGCTCGTATTTGAAAGCGAAGTTGCTCGTCCGATAAAATTTCACAATGGGTCGGCTATAAAATAATATTTTAACCGCGAATTCTTGTACGCGCTGGTCGCGCGGCGAAAATCCGATTCGGTATAAAACGATCATTTGATCGAAATAAATGTCTCATACGAATGATTATTTTTATTCATTATAGAAATGTGTGCTATTAAACTGGTTATAATTTCGGTATAAAAATACCGGATACAATATTGGTACGAAAATGTATACTTTTAAATCGGTTATCATTTGAGTACGAAAATGTTTGCTATTAAAACGATGCTCTTTTCAGTATAAACGAGTGTTTTTTGACATCGAACGATATGATCGTTTAATTGCTCGTTATCGTGTTAGGAGTAGGTATCCAATCGTTTTAGCGAATCCAACAATAGAAATTATAATATGTTGCATGATTGACTTCGTGGCAGATGCGATTTGCGTGCAAACGCGGACGAACTGACGCAAGTTAGGGAGAGTTCAAAATTATACGCGACGAACGTGCAAACTCGTGCCTTCTCCATTTGGAGTATCGGCTCGATGTGCCATTGAATGCATTAGAATTGGTAACTGGTTCGCTTCTACACGTACATCAATAAAGAGCACCTGTTAGTTCCCTTGAATTCGCGTTTACGATCGCGATGTATTATACAATCGCGTTGGATGCTTTCTATCTGCTGAGAAACATGATCGAATGCGAAAAGTCGTTCATGTTTTCCTTCTTGTAGAATGATGTGATCTATTCTTCAAAAATGTTTTAATGTTTCGAAATCGGATATGAAATATTATTTGTGATAACACATTCAAACATTTTTATTTAAAATATATAATATTGTAATTTTAGATGCTTCAAGGAGACAAAAAATTAATTAATAACGCTCTCTAAAACATTGGACTAACTGATCGTAGTTATGTAAATTATTTAAATTAAAATATATTCATGCCTAAACGATTTTGAATTAATGTTACATTGTTCATGCTATTCGATATTTATATTAATAATGCCTTATTCATTTAATAGTTTAAAATAATATATTTGCATAGGAACATGTATTGCTTATGCTTAAATTAATTTATACAATATGTATATTAGTGTATTAATACAGGAATTAATATTTTAATATATAATTTATAATTGAATTAATTTAAATTTATTTTGCACTACTAATAATATTCATCATTTATATATTATAATAATTACTAATTTGATAAAATAGAAATTGGGAAATTTAGCTTAGAAATTTAGAAATATATAAATAACATGATATTAAGATATTATATTTCTGTATTTTATGGAATTATTGAAATTTTTATATTTCATAGAAGTATAGAAGTATAAAAATAATAAAGTCTAGTGATATATAGAAACGAAGAAGTTAGAAATACAAAAATTTCAAATTTTGCAACGTAAGACATGAACATTTTAAATACATCAATCCACAAATTTTCTAATTTTCATATTTAAAAATTTACAATTTAAAATATAGAAATATAGAAATTCGGTTACTTCAAAAATTTTAAATGTAATACAGAAACACCACAACTCCAAGTTCTCAAATTTAAAAATATTTTAGTGATCCACACATTTATAAATATCGAAATTGAGAAGTTAATTATCTATTAGTGCCCCTTGCACTGCTGCATAATGCTAATACTAATTAGAGCAAACTAAATCGACTATTTAAACCATAATCCAGAATTTCAAATACTTTGGAAAGTATGACAATATCTGTGTAATGAAGTTCCGTGAGAAGCGTCAGGTCGGAGGGGTTAATTAACCGCGTTTCGGCCACGAGCGAGAAATAATATTCACGTTATCTCCTTCGAATTCGTCGCGCGTGGATTACCGGCCGAGAATTAATTCCTGTATGCGTAATCGGATCACGAATTCGCATATATAATCTTCGCACCTCGCAGCTCAGCAACATCTCGACTATAACCACCTAGATATTAAAAATTATCCAGCCCGTGGACACATTTTATTTTCATCCTATCAATGGACGTTCATCAGAACCGTTGCTCCGTTTCTGGCAGATCGGACCAAAAAAAAATAAACAACGCTTTTCGAGAATGCACGTAACACGGACAATAGAGTCGGACAAAGAGAGGCCAAACGGGGTAAATGTCGTTAATACCGTTATCAGGGTGCAACCGTGTGTGTCAGCTCGGTAATGAGCCAAACGAAAGTCAATCAACGCCGGTAGCGCGTTTGCAACAACGCCGATAACGATTTTGACGATTTTACAGGTTATTCTCACTCCACGAATTTTCTGTAGGAGTTACGGAACTGCACAGTGAATTACGCTGCTGTCTATTGAAGGATTTTATACGGTACCGTTTATACAGGTACATTGTACATACATGGAAACGTTATTACGTTATTGCGTATTAAGTATTGAACAAGTGAATAAAATGAACTACTCTACAATAAAGCTATGTTACAATATTTTTTTTTTTTATTTGTTTAAAGTCGCATCAACCGCTAAGGGTTATTAGCGACTCGGAGAATACATTATTAGAGTTTGGTCATTTTGAGGTATTGTAGTAGATTTTGGGTCGATGTGTTCTCCTTCAGGTTGTCTTTTAGGGTTGGTTTTATGTTATGCCGTTGTCTGATTAGAATATATTTTCTGCAGTGAATGATGATATGTTCGATTGTGAGGTGGTCATTACACGTTTCGCATATTGGTGGGTCTGCTTTGTGGAGGAGGTGTTTATGGGTCAGTTTAGTGTGGCCTATAATAATTCGAGATATTATTACTTGGTCTGGTCTGGGTAATTTCCAGGTAATGGATTTTTTGTAGAAGTCGTTTTTCATTGATTTTATACGGGTTTTTGTTAATGCACTCCACTCTTTGTTCCAGGAATCTTTAATTCTTTCTTTAAGAGTGGAGAGTAACGTTTCCAGATGTGTGCTGTTGTCGAAATGGTTGGGGGTAGATGCGTTGGTTGCTTCTTTAGCTGCGCGGTCTGCTTTTTCGTTGCCAGTTATACCAATGTGGGAAGGATCCATATTATTTTTATAGAGTTGTTCTTTTGGTTTGATCTGGTATGAGCTTCTTGGCATTCTTGGATGACAGGGTCACTTGTCCATGGTTTCTGAATTGCTGAGATGGCGCTTGTGGAGTCGCAGAAAATTGCAAAATTTGTGTTTTGGTCGGTTAAAGTAGATTTAATGGCGTGTTTGATTGCTTCGAGTTCGCATAAGAAGATAGGTGTTTTCTGGTGGAGTTTAACTTTTTCGATTGACTGGTTCCTGACAATTGCGTATCCTGATCCGATTGGAGTCTTGGATCCCACTGTGTATATGTGCACGTGGTTTGCGAGTCCCGCTTCTAATTCTTGGAACATAGCCTTTAGCATAATTGGTTCAGATTTCTTTTGACTATAGTTCAATAGGGAGGTGTTAGTGGTAATTTTTGGAAAGGTCCACGGAGGGATGCCGGGGATAGATCTGCTCGATGTGAGCTGGATTTCCATGCCGAGCTCCTTCAGATAACTGCTGATTCTGTAGCAGAGTGGATGGGGTGTTCTTTTCCTTTGTTGCAAGTGATTTAGGTTGTTATTTCTGAATACATTGTGGAAGACTGGGTTCTGTGGGTGGGAAGCGATTCCGACGGCGAATTTGATACTTAGGTATTTTCTTCTGATTCGTAGTGGCGGTTCTGAAGCTTCGCTAAGGATGCCGTTAATCGGGCTAGAGCGGAAGGCGCCCACAGCTAATCTGAGAGCATTGTTGTGTATAGGGTCTAATTTCTTTAATATGTTGGTGGTGGCTGAGTTGTATATGATTGATCCATAGTCCAGTTTTTGTCTCACTATTGCCTTATATGTAAAGAGTAGGGTTTTGAGGTCGGCTCCCCAGTTATTTGCGGCTATTGTTCTGAGTATGTTTAGTCGCTGGTAGCTATCAGTTTTGAGTTTATTGATATGGGGCATCCATGTTAGCTGAGAGTCAAATGTTAATCCTAATAGTTTGATAGAAGATGTTTCTCTGATTATCAAGAGTTAGTTTTATGTTCGTGTATTGTTTCTTTCTGCTAAAGGTAATTGTTTTAGACTTGGTGGAAGAAAATTTGAACCCTGATGTAAGTGACCATTTCTATAATTTATCTAGTGTTTCTTGTAGTTGGATCTGGATGGTATGGGGGTTCCTTCCTTTGCATAATAGGGTTAAGTCGTCGGCAAATAAAAGTCCTTTGACCGGGATTAGTATGTTGTCCAGTATGTCATTTATAGCGACTAGGAATAGCGATACACTTAAGACGGAGCCTTGAGGTACTCCGTTTTCTAGAATTTTTGTGGTGGATAGAACGTTGTTGGTTCTAACTTGAATAGTTCTTGCAGATAGGAAGTTACTGATAAAATTAAGGATGTTTCCACAAACGCCACAATTCTGGAGAATTCTAAGGATTCGGTTCCTCCAGACCATGTCATAAGCTTTTTCTATATCTAAGCAAATAGCTGTTGCATACTGGTTATTAGCAAAGCCGTCGCATACATTCGTTTCCAGATTTATTAGGTGGTCATATATGGAATGGAATTGTCGAAAGCCACTTTGTTGTTTAGCTATAAGATGTCTTGATTCTAAGTACCATCGGAGTCTATAGTTTATAATTTTTTCCATTAATTTACACATTGCGTTGGTTAGAGCGATCGGTTGATAACTGTTGGGGTCCGTTGGAGTTTTGCCTGGTTTCAGGATTGGGATGACAACAGCTTCTCTCCATTTGGTTGGGAAGATGTTGTGGGACCAAATGCAGTTGAATATTGCTAGCATGTAGTTAAGCGCCTCTTGCGGAAGATGGGTAAGGAAGATGTTGAGTATTCCATCGGGTCCGGGACTAGTATTCGAGCATTTGTTTAGGAAGTATAGTAGTTCATCAAATTGGATAGGTGAATTTAGGCTGGAGGAATAAGGTGTTTCTTGGACTATGATTGGAGACTTCAACGCGTTAGAATCAGTTTCCTGTTTGTATTTCTGAAACTGTTTTGAATGATTGCAGTCACTAGAATTTTTCTGGAATGTCGTTACCAGGATTTCGGATATTTCGTTTGGATCGGTGGAGATAGAGTTGTCTTCCTTAATTAAAGCTGGTATTGAGGGAAGTTGATTTGAACCTTTGATAGCTCTTATCTTTTTCCAAATTGCTGAGGAAAGGGTATGTGGATTGAGAGTTGAGGTATAGTTTATCCATCGTCTTTTACTATCCTTTATGATCTTACGGGATATGGCTCGATATTTTTTGAAGTTGATAAGGTTTTCTGCGGTTTTATGTTTTGTAAACCGGTTGAAAGCATGTTTGCAGTCTTTCACAGCTTGTGCACATTTTTCATTCCACCATGGATTATATTTGGCGGTGGCGTTGGTGTTGTATTTTGTCTTCGGGATGGCTGCACTGGCTGCTACAATGATGGCTTCTGAGAAGTGTTCGAGTGCTAAGTTTAAATTTGTTGGGTTTATTTCAATTAGCAGGGAGGATGAGTCCAATATGACTTTTCGAAACATATCCCAGTCAACTTTTTGGAATTTCCATCTTGGGGCTTTATTAGCTTCAGTGATTCGGTTTTGTTTGCATGTCACTTTTATAGGGAAGTGGTCGCTGTCGTATAGGTTTTGTACTGTGTTCCATGTGATGTCTTGGGTGATTGTTGGACTGCATAGGGATAGGTCAATTGCACTGAACCGACCGGAAGCCGAACAGAAGTGAGTGGGTTCGTCAGTGTTTAGTAAGCTGAGGTTTAGGTAGCTCCGTCTATGACGTCAATTATTACCGCCTGTTCCTTGGTTGGAAAAACACTGCTTACCGTGGCTGATGCATACGATTTTGTAGGCTGAACTGTAGTATTGGTTTGGGTATGGTTCGATATATTGTCAAATTCCATGACTTCCATGACGGGTCTTCTGTATTAGAAGACTCGCTGATGACACTAACGTTGTTGTGTGGTGATCCGCACACCGACACGGCACAATAGGCTGAATTATACCCACAGAAACTCGCGAGCGATTAATTAGCAACACGTCTGATCGGTTTGACTGCCCGAAAGCGAATGGGACAATATTTGACAAGTTTATTTTCTGATATTTTTTCAATATAAACATAAATTATCAAATATATTGAAATATTTGAATAAATTCAATATAAATAATCTATCTGTGTCAAGCAAAAGACTGTTCTTCAAATTTTTATTTTTTTTATAATATATCAGTAATTTTTATAAGTTTCTTAAAATTATTTTACAATCTTTTTAAAACTTTATTGATAAAATGTCATATAACTCAGTTCATCGATAGAATGTAGGAATTATTTGATGACATTTATTAATGATATTAATACATTTATTTTCAAAGTCAAATTGACTATTTAGACAATTTTGTTTAATTATCGTATTAAGTTTCTTAAATTATAATTTCAAAAATTTGTCGACAATCATACGAGTTTGCTATTTATGTCGCAAGTTCTGCCACGCATTGATATATCCGAGGGGACTAAACCTCCTAACCTAGCACATCTTTATTAACGCGTACTCTCGATTTATTTCGGGGTCGATTAATCCTTCCACGAGGCGAGCATCTAGAGAAAGAAAACTAAAGCTTCACGGAAGTCTATCGTACCAGCTACATTTATAGCGGCCTCTCAACTCGTCACGTTACATACTGCTTCGTCGTTTTCTGCTCCGGTCACTTACGCGGAAACAGTGAATGAAATAACGAATGGAATCGCTTTGCGCTCCAAAACCAACAAGCTCAAATGACGCACGAAAATCTATCTTTTAAAATTTGTCACCTTTATTCTAAGTCTTTGGATCTTTGCATTCCAAACGTATTGCTTGAGGGACGCCATGATTAATTGTTGAAAATCTTTATTATTATTGAGTTAAAGTATGACGTACTTAATAAACTTAAATGGTAAAATAATCCTTATAAATTAGTCCTAGATTATAGTTTAATAATCTAAAATAATAACAGAGCTTATGTAGTTTAATACTAAATTGACATACGTATAATGCACATACACTGTGAAATAATAAATCAACATGAAAACTAAATAAACAAATGAGGAAATTAATATACTTGATGCAAGTTAAGATAGATTTCAAGAGTAATAAAAATTTTCAAAATTCAATAACCATCTAAATAATTTTTGTAACATGAAATAAAAAGTTTGTAAAATATTCATTTGACCGCATTAGTAATTCTAGTATTAAAATTGTAAATTGTTGCATTTATTAAATACTTTAATCTTCATACGTTTGAAAGTGTGCTAGTTATATTATATAATGTAAAACAGGTCATGAAAGACGTAAAAATTCACAAATACTATTTTTCTTTGCTGGCTGAAAAAATTCCCCTACTTATACGTTTTAAGATTTTACGAAGAAAATAAAGAAGTGCTAATAATTTTCTTCTAATAAATTACGTGCCCCTCTGTATTAGACAATAAACCGAAGTGGTTATGGAGAATATATTTTTCAACATCTTACGTTAAACGGCACTTCGAATCGCGAGGATAGTCGGGTTAGCGAATTCCATTCTCCCCTTGCATCTCATTCGGAAGTGCTTTCCCGGATTCGAGCGTAAATTAGTGACACGACGCCGTTACGTCGGCATAACCACCGGCATAATTTCTTCGGAAGTATGTCGGAACACTTTTCGAAAGTTATAGGAACAGGGGACGGAACGTAACCGTTTCTCGGACGTTTGACGACTCTCTAAAATTCACTCGGGTTCCGATTCCGTATTCGAAGATTCGCGCTAGACTAGGCGTTCCACTCTGAAAATACGAAATATCTGGGTGGTAACCTGTTCCCAAAGGGTAGTACCCGGTTCCAGAAGCGTGCAGTAAGCCGCGTACGCCATGGAAAGTTCAGGGGAATGTCAAATTTTCAAGCGTTCGCTTCAAATCAGTGTCCAAATAAACTACCCCACGGTCGACGTGGCTTCTTCTCATGGGGCCTGGCTCTCTTGCTTTCGCATTCGCTTCTGTCTTACGTTCCTTTTCCCGTTGGAATCCCTGGTCGCCTCGTTTCCACCCTCCTCCTTCGCTTTCTCGAGCTTCCCTTAGGATTCAGACGCGGCGCCTTCCACATCGACGACCATCCACCGTCAACGGCTAAGACGTCTCACTTTGCTCGAGATGCAGGCTACGCCGGATGTTTGAAAACGTTTTCTCGCCTTCACGTTCCTTCCCCGTCTATCCGTTGCCTCTTAGCCAGCATCTTTTCGTGACAGATGGAAATCTCGCGACCGATTTGAAGCCAGAAATGTTGATGAAATGCTCTCGTGTTCCGCATTGTCGGTTACTCGTACACTTTGGTCTAGACGATTCTTCTCTTTCGTCTGATCACGCATTCTTTCCTGTGTATTACTTTTTTCATTCTGCTCTCTTTTCTTACTGGATTTTATATGTAACTTGATTTCTGAGCTTTTCAAAGTAGTCTGATGTTTAATCATGCTCATTTTTAATACTTACTTGGAACTTTATATGAAACTTGATACATTCTAAAATTGTTTCTTGAACTTATACAAATTTTGTATGTTTAATCAGCATGTCTATGTCGATTGTTAGTTTTGGTATAAGTTATATATAGCTGTATTCTACAACCTGTATAACAATAAGTTTGTTGTTTAACAAAATAAATCACATGTTAATGCTGCTTCGACGCTTGCCTAAATTGCTGACAGCTTCATAATGTTGCTAATATGATATTGTAGTATTGTAATGTGTTAAGAGTAGCAATGGAATAATCCTTATATTAATTGTTATGGCATCTAGAAACTGGCAATAACCTCATTGTATTACAGATGTAACAACTATTTAATTGCCAACAAGTTTATCGTTTTGCCTAAGTGACAATGTGATGATTTAAAATGAGTAATTCGCATCGTTATATTAATTGTTATCTCCTGTCTAAATTACTAATATTTTCATCATATTATATCGTATATAACATAACGTTAGATGTACCAGTTCATAAGGCATATGCCTATGTTAATAACGCCAATTGCCAATAACGCTGTTCCTGTGACCAGTAGTCATGTGATTAATGCATATAAATACTATATAAACTACATACTAAAAATACACTAATGACTATTTTAAATATCTATATTAATTCTTGAAACCTACATAAGTTACCAATATTTTCATTGTGTTGTCAAAATGATAATACATTAGATCACCAGTCGAAAATCCACATCTCTGTGTCGATAGTTAGTATCTGCCGAAATCACCAATAATCTAATTGTACTGTCCATATGATAACACTAGATGTATCAATAAATAATTTTCATACCTATGTCGATTATTAATGTCTATCTAAATTACTAATAGCTTGATATTGTTCATGTGGCAATGTACTAGACAGACCAATAAATAATCCAAGTGAATTATGAATGTCTTCCTATGCCGTTAATAGTCTCATCGAATTGTCTATGTGCTAATATATCAAGTATTCCAATGAATGATCCGTGGATCGAGCGTATCAATCATAACAATTTTCAAAACTTATTTAAGGTACAAATATTGCCAACCACATGTTTATCATGAAACAGAGAATGTTATCTCGTGGAGCCCTGTATTATGACCTTTTAATACTTTACATAATTGTCATTGTTTAGATAATTTTGAATCGAAGATAGCACATTTCTCAGACCCATTACATCATATTTAATACGAATTTGGTACCATAACTTGAGATATCTTTGACGAGGTTAACGTAACTGTGTCTCTAAGATAGAGGATGATCACTGTCGACTTTGTTGCTTTACAAATTGTTAAAACCAATATGGTAGCAACATTCTTATCTATTTCTACCATACATCCCCATGAATCCAGGTCCCAGGTGAAACGCACTCTCTTCATTTCTCTAAGCCAATTCTTTCTAGCTAAACCAACAAAGAAATATGTGCAACATTAAATAGTACTATAACAAAAAAATGTTACATCAAATAACATCATAATAAACTGGTAGCATCAAATAGTATCGCATAATAAAAAATCAAATAGAATTGTACCAAAAACTGTGCCATCATATCATTCGTAATGAAAAACAGTATTATCAAATTACGTCACAATAAGGAACTATAACTTCAAACGACCTCATACCAAAAAACTATCATCACATATCAAAGAACTAATACAATTAACCAACATTATAACCCAGAAGTGCATCATCATATTCGTTCATTATCGATATTTCCACGCGCGTTCAGTTGAAATCTCTGTGCCGGTTGATCCTTCCGCACCTAACGAGTAACCAATGAGAGCTCTCCATCGTTGTCGAGGGTCGATACATCAGGTAGATCGGGCAGCAAGCGTTCCAAGCTTGCCAAAATACCAAATGCTCGAAACATATTCCCGCAACCACGGAGGGGCAGAGTATCGCGAAGCCCACGGCTCGCGCGCCGGTAATCTTAGCCTGTTGAACAGTGGTAGCGGTAATATTTCGAGCGAGTCGGGAGAGCCGGATCCAATCGAATCGCAATCAAACGGGCGCGGCTCGAATTAATTCCGTAAGCGGCATTCAATTCGAACGGTCGGTATCTGGTCGCGAGAGCCGGCCGCGCGCGTTAGCTTGCTTCTAAATCAAGACGGATCAGCCTGGAATCCTCGTACGTCAGAGGCCGTGGCCCAAGCGTCGCGTGCACGTGCGTGCAAGCGCAGTCACGTGTACGCGTACAAATCTATAACTGGTTACAACCGACCCGTTGGGGTTGGTTGCACTGCGGCTTGGGGTTGGAGGGCAAGGGGAGCTCCGATCACATCTACAGAATCTCGTTCTACATGCAGATACAACGTAGATTTGATATGGATGCAACGTAGACTGCCTTTTGATAAAGGAGATCAACCTAGAAATTTTTAATCCTATTATCACTAATATTTAAGTTGAAACTAAGTTACAGAAATAAATAAATAAACTAACTTCTACAATTTGTTTTAATACAGGTTAACACAGATTTTGATAAAAAGTTATTCATAATTTTTGTAAATAAAAATAGGAAGTGTAAAATGTATCATTTTACGGGTCCAATTTTCAAATATGTTAATCTCTCAAACTTACTTGTAAGTTTTAAAATTTTTGCATTACCAAATCTCTGTATTACACAATTGTTTGAATTTTAAATTTTTATGTCTCCGATATTATTGTATTTTTTAATTTTGCGTATCTTTTACTAACCCTAGAAACTTTTCGGCTGTTTTAAAATTTTTAAGTTTTTTAATTTCTGAGCCTTCAAATCGGTATATGTATATCGATATTCCTATATCTTCAAATTCTAATATTCCTAAATTTTTAATGTATCCTCAAATTTTCAAGTGTTCAAATTTATATTTCCGAACGTCTGAATCTTTACATTTCATAATTTTCAAGTTTTCATATTTTTTAATTATTTAAATTCGCAATCTTCTAGCTTTTGGAAGATCCAAACCTCTAATTCTTCAAATTCCCAAATTTCTAGATCAATAATATGCTATATTTGCAAATTTTCTAATTTTCAAATCTCTAGATTTATAAATTTCGGAAACCTCCAATTCTGCAATTTCAGATTTTGTTAATTCTCAAATTCAAAGGTTTCTACATATATGTGTCTAAATTTCCTCATTCTCAAAATTTTACATTTACGAATTTTTAAAAACTTAGATCCTAGATTTTCAAATTTCTAAATACTTGCTTACCTAGATCCTCAAATTTGTGTGCCCCTAAATCCCTGGATCTCCAAGATTTTATACACATGAATTTCCAGAACTTCAAGTTTCTGTGTACCTAAATCCCCCGATTCCCAAATTTCCAAACTTTCAAAGTCCTAGAATCTCAAACTGATAAACACCTAAATCCCAAGGTCCATAAATTTGTAAATACGTTTGCACTTACCAAATGGGTTAGTACATTTCTCCTAATCCAATATCCTCAAATTTCTACATATCTAAATAGATATATACTCAAATTTCCAATCTACATTTCTACACAACCAAATTTAAATCTTTATAACTCCTATTCCCTAAATCAATTATAACTCCTATTCTCAATTTCTGTACTATCAAATATCTTGATCTCCAAATTTCAAACTGTCCAAACAACAATGGCCCAAAATTCTTAGGACTCCAAATTTTTACATTCTGAGAATCCTAAATTCTCAAGTTCGTATCTCTCCAAATTCCTATGTCACCAAAATTCTCCAAAATTTCTAAATTCACCAGTTTAAAGCTCTCTAAATATTCCTATCTTCAAATTCAAAGTCTCCAAATTTCGACATCCATCTCTCTAAATTCCCCAATTCGTATTTTTCCAAATTTCTATGCTATTTAAATGTTAATAGGATTCTAATCTCAAATACTGTTAAATTCCTATATGTTCAAATTCCTATGTCCTAGACCTTCAATCTACTAGATTCCTGTAGTCCTGATCCCAAAATCTCTATATCTCCAAATATGCAGTCACCCTAAATTCTTTTGCCATCAAATCCTCAAGAGTCCCGAAAAATAAACGAGTGATAGGGTCGTTCCTTCCTTCGTTGCGATATTTCTCGTACGAAAGCCATTTGCTCTCTACTGTACGTCAAATGTGCGATCGGTCTCCGTATTCGTGCATGGCTGCACATATGCACGTAACTGCGCACGTGTGCACGTACACAATCGACAGCGTACGTTCAAACGTATATTACGTACATCCACACGTGTTTCGAAGTTATCGGGTGCCTTTTCAGTTGTGCAGCGCGGTGCAGCGCCGGTAGCCTAGCGAGTGCAGCGCGGCGGAATGCGAACGCTCGCATTATTTACGGTAAATTTGTCGGTGCGCGTGGCAAAACGCAAAACGCCGAACACAAAATGCAAAACGGCAGGGTAGACGTCGACACGAAGCAACGAAGGGAAAAAGAGCGGACGAACGGAAAGGCGGAAAGAGAAGGCCACGCGGTATGCGGCCGGTCGAGTTCAACCGATTGGAAACCAGCACGGGCCTCTGTAATCTCTCAAATTGTTCGCTCTGTTATTTTCTGCTTTCGTCCGACGGACTCGCCAGACCCTCCCTATTTCCTCCTCGTTTTCTCGCGCAGTTTTCTGCACAACCCTGTCGTATAATATTCCGCCAACTGCGCTGCCGGAAGACAGTTCTCTGGCTCGGAAGGGAATCGAATTGTAAATAGAAATGGGGCTCTCGCAAATGGAAATGGCGCCTCGGAGTATCGTGAACACGGACGCGAAACAGAACCATGGAAATGTTACGTACAATCTGAATGTTATGTGTTAAGTCCTTGCGTAAGTTAACCCTTAAAGGCGACACTCGGTCTGTTTAACAGAACAATTTAACATAAATCCATCGGCGTACAACGTGCACTTAACACGTTGACACACTGAAACACTTTTACATTATATTAGGTAGTATTTAAATTTTTAACAAATCTTATTAAAAATTTTCACAGTATATTGTTATATTTATTTTTTATAGTCTCAAATAAAAAATATCTGTAGTGAACCTTACTATCGACTAACCTCTTAGTCGACAAGTTTTTCGGTAAATGCGTCAGTTAGGGGTGTCTAATTATTACTACAGCGTTACAGTGAACAAAGAATGTTAAAATTTAAATTTTTAGCAAATCTTATCAAATATTTTCACAATATATTGTTATATTTATTTTTTATAGTCTCAAATAAAAAATATCTGTAGCGAACCTTACCATTATGCTTAACCTCTTAGTCTACAAGTTTTTCGGTAAGTGCGACAGTTAGGGGTGTCTAATTATTACTACAGCGTTACAGTGAACAAAGAATGTTAAAATGTTAAGTATATTTTGGACTTAGCGACTTTTAATTGTACAAACTGCAATTGGTATCGTACACAAAACTTGATCTTTATGCAAATCTTTTGTCCTATTTGAACTGTAACGTGCGTCACAAGCTTGGCATAAGTCTGACATTATAGTCTGAGAGGTTAATTATTTAACTTCCTCTATGCCAGAAATTGTGTTCTTTTTTTGAACAACTGTAATTTGTATCATCCAAATACTTAATATGAGTATTTGCAATTAGATAAGTGGTCGAATTCTGAGTAATATAGATGTTGAATCTGGAAATGTAAGTATCAGCCACGTATGTGCGACATGGCAAAGTGTTAAAGGCGAAACACATGCTATCGTTTGAATCGTGAGCGTAGGTGCGATCGAACGGTAGTTTTAGCACAGTATGTGTCGTCCTGCGGTATAGAACACAAAAGATCTAAAAGTAGAAGCATGTCATGCACGGAATCATTGCCACGAACGTGTCTTCTGGTTACACCGGTACGACAACCGTGGCATCGTTTGATTCACAACGCGATTTCACCGGCTTCGTCACGCACGCGTTAAAAGAGATAGCAGGCTCGACACGCGAGCCCCTAACATCGTTCGAACGTACGAAGGGTATGAAATAGCCGATACGAGGGTGTCATTGTTTTTACGCGTTGATAAGGGCCACGTTTAATGGCCTGTGGAATTTTCAAGCGACCGGTGATTTGTCCTCTCTCACGCTTTGCATTGACACCGTCGGTAATCCACTCGTTATCTCTCGCTGCTTCTTTCTCTCTCCTGCGCTGTCCTAATCTCGTCTTATCGTAAGTCATAAATACATTTCGCGCGAACCGTGATCACCGACGCTTCGGCGGTATCTCATGCCCGTGAATAATTGATGTTCCGTTTAATTACTTTTTTTCAACCGTGCTACTGGACGTAATACTGGCCGCGCGGATTATCAAACGTTTTAATTGATCCCCGATTATTTTGGGGTTTAAGCTTCCTCTCTTCTTCGCTGTTGTAAATAGAGCTACTATTTAGTTTCCGCTGGCGTGAAGCTTTGGCAACTATTTGGTAATATTTCGGCTCTATTTGTAGGTGTTTCTGTTATTATTTTGAAAGAGAGGCAAAATGTATTACTGTCGCATATGTATGACTTCTTATTTGAATAGAGTACTGAAAACTGAGAATTATGGAATGCATGAGATTTTAAAAGATACAAATATGTTGCATATTTAATACATACAATAGCTGTCGTTCATGAACCTAGGTTATGTAGAATGCTAATCGGTATGTATTTACTGTTATCATTTCAATTTCAATCGTTAGAAATGTCGCATTGGAATTTGAGAATTTGAAAATTTCGGAAAAATTTTCAATTTGAGATATTTAAAAATGTATAATTGAAATTATTTGTTCATCAATAGTTTTGGTTAATTGATTTAATAAAATTTCTTAATAGATAGGAACAGTAAATAATTATTTTAAGATATTTAATAGAGGGTAGTAAAAATTATTGGACCTACAAATGAAATGATTTAATAAAGGATTAATAAAAGTTTGCATCCAGTTTCAAACGTTCATATCTCTTTCATATTTTTATATTAAATGTAAATTCATAGGAATTTATATAAAGTATATGTTTATATAAATTTTTATAAAGTTTTTAGTAAAAATATTTGCTAATGTTTATTTCATATTTGATATAAATTACAAAAATTGTAATAAATTAATTTATTTTTTATTGCAATATAATTTGTATAAATTTTCATTTTAAATTAGTAACCAATTATTATATTACAAAAAGTTATAAATAGTTCATAATATAACATATAAAATACAATTAAAAATTAGTTATTTTATATAAAACCTATATGAATAACTTAATAAACTTTTCATACTTCAAATCTAAATGTATAGAATATTTAAAAATTTACTTTATACATTTTATCATTTCTAGAATTTCAAAATTAATTTCTCTAATTTCATTATTATTATCAAATTTTTAAATTTACTAATTCAAATGTTAATAAAATATTTTTAAATTTTATTCAATTGAATTTATCTATAAAAATAATTTTCCAGTTACAACTAGTTTGTCCATTTTCAACTCTTTCGCAAACAAAAACTTAGATCGATTGAAATTTCACCGAAAGGGCAAATGATTGCCCTTGTCGTATACAGCAAATATCAGTTGATATGGGACACAGTGTACATTGTACACAATGTATAGTTAATTACCGCATCGATGTCGATGAGGTGTAACCTTTCAAATTATTTCATCTGGCCTTCCTTTTATGCGTTTCTGCGCGTCATAAAGTTGCAGGTAATTACACGGTGGCCTGGTATACTATGATAATTTGTAATCGATGCATGCAAACATGCGAGCAGGTCTAAAGCTATGGTGTTTCCTCTACGAACGTTCCATGATCAGCGGATATTCGTTCTCCGTTATTAATACGCTGCTAAGTGGCTTTTTGCTAATTGCTCAGTTGCTTATTATCTTTATTGCGTATCGACTTCGCCGATGCTAAACGTTCGTGATACACCTCTATTTACGGCGGCTTCGATTACGCATACGATAATTCGCGTAATGCCTCTACACAAGTAATTCGATAAGATGAGATATTTACGATTAGTCGAGCTTTTAGGCAATCGAGTAATATACATATAATGTCGAGAGGATATAATCCGTACGGTAAATTACGTGGAACCCGTTTTTCCTATCTTTTTTCTTCCGCAATCGATAGTATCGGCTTTCGTACGACAACCTGACAAATTACTTAATTAGCATTGTGCTTTGGATGGAACTTATCTTGCCGGAATTTCTCTTGTGTTTCGAGAGACTGGTTCAATACTTACATTTGTAATCACAGTTTTTTTTTGTTATTTTAATACTTACCTACATCGATTTATTTTTATACTCTTCTACATTGAATTTTATGTTAATTGAATTCACACAAAAATTAAGAGTTTAAAAACGAAGAAAATTGTGACCTTTATTTATTTATCGAATTAATTCTTATCATTCTAATATCTACCTTTTATATTCATTTGATATCAAGGTTAAAATAACTTAACTATAATTTTTTTTTTATTTTATAATTTTGAATAATATTCATGTTCTATTAATCCTTTCTCATAATAATATAATAGTTCAATTACATTGAATGTAAAGTCAGATTAATGAAAATATATTATGTATATAAATCCATTAAAATAATAAAATAATGTAAGAATGGGAAAACCTTACA
Organism: Megachile leachella; assembly: GCA_963576845.1. Lineage (NCBI taxonomy): Eukaryota > Metazoa > Arthropoda > Insecta > Hymenoptera > Megachilidae > Megachile > Megachile leachella. The sequence continues at coordinate 12,645,785 of OY756256.1, read as the reverse complement.
AATTAATTTAAGAACTCTTAGAAAATACAACTACTCTTTATTTGTGATTAATTCAGACTACAGTATTCTTTTAACTTGAAACAAAATCTTAACCATTCGATCACAGTTTTCAACGCTTGTAAATTACATATGTTTCATAAAAGTGTCTTCATACGGACCTTCAAACACATACGTCTTTACACAAATCTTCAAACGTCTAAGAATCTCAAAAATATTCCATATATTAATAATTCTAAAATTCTCCGTCAATATAATTAGATCGAGTGTGAAATAAGCCTCCATTAAACAAAACGTCGAGAAAATAATCTTATTACATTTAGAATCCAATCTTCTCTCAACTAACCGTAATCAAACTACCTCTCCAGTTGTCCATTTATCCCCATCGATCGAAGTATCTCTTCCCTTGTACCCCGAAAACTCTCTATCCTTTGTGCAGCATTCGGACGAACGGCGAATAGTCGATCACAGGTAATACGCGATAATAGAAGCGTATCATTTTCCCTTCAGATCTCGCGCTCCTTCTTTCGTCCTACCGTTTATACTCGAATCCTTTCCACGGCGGCTGGTTCATTTAGTAGGGTAGTTTCGTAGTTTCGCAGTTTCCCGGGGTTTCGTCGGTGGCTGTGCTCGGCAGCGGCGTCCATTTGTATCGGGGTAAAACGGCTTCGGGAACTCGGAACGCTGGACCGTGGCCAGGAATTTATCCGATCCCTTTCCCTAACTCTGGCTCTTCCTATAGCTGCAGGTGGACCTGGCTCGGTCTCCGTGTAAACGCTGTATTTATTACCTCGTTCCCGATGTAAATGCGCGTGCCGTGGATTATTGGGAACTGATCTTCCACTCTCGAGGATAATTCCAATTGTAGCCGGGGCCCTTTGCTACCCCGTTCGCCCTTCTTCCAGCGCGCAACGGAACATCGTCACCGATCGACCAGATCGGGTATCCTTGTTCCAGCAACGGGTTTCGGCAAATAGGATAGATACGCCGGGAGAAGCGAAGCGAGACGGCCATGTAAACTCGCTGTACGAGCAATTGCGCACGTGGGCCTCGCGGCCACAGATAATATATCAATTGCTCGTCTGATGTATATGTGGGATCGCGCGTAACCGGACCACGCGAGCTATGCCCTTAGGCTTAGCCCTCGATCGTCGAATCGCTTGGCTGCTGAAACCGATTGCCAGCCACCGCCCAGATGAATCGCTACTGGGTTCAATCAGGATCCAATAATGGCTTATAAACTTCGCTTGTCTGCGTACGTCGTGGATACATAGAAATATTGCGCGATCTACCGGAAGGGACTGATACGGTAATGATGGAAATATGATGTTCTACGTGTACGACCAAGATAATAAAAGCTAAGTTCGTATTAATTGAGTCGAATACGTTATATAAGTGATGTAACTCTAACGGCAACTACTTTTTCCTCAACTGCATTTGAAAAGGGAAAGTTCCTCAAATAAGGATGTGACTCAAGTTCATTCATAGGGTGGTTCGTTCATCACACGTTCAGAAAAATGTCACCAAGCCTGGGATATTCTCTAAAATATAAATCAAACAAAAGGGTATAACGAAAATCTGGTCCTTAATCTTCTGACTGCAGCGTGCTGCAATAAGAAATTATCAGAAAAATGTGACGCAGTATTTACGTGACCGACCTAAGTGGTGGCATGCGTCATTATGTGCGTTGTTACTTACAAAATTCCACAAGATCTGTGAGAGTATACATATAGGTTTTTTATCAATGTTGATAGATCCATGAAAGTGTAATACACCTTTGATTAACGTCCATTATGTTGTTCTATCGTTAACTCGTCCCCAGATGCGAAATACTCGGATCTGAGGAGGCGAAATGTTAGCAGCTCCTCTTGCTTTAACTTGAAAGCCGATTATGCTTATCTTCAATCAAACTTAACTTCAATCAAGCTTATCTTCAATAAACTAAATCGGCAACAAGCTGAACTCTCACAATTATACCTAACATATCGGACCTACAATTACCACGTTAGTTTCAGAAAAAGTGAAGAAGCGTAGTTTAAAACAATAAAATTGGAAACATATAATTGCACTAATTTTCGCAGAATTATTAAGCTGAACTTCCGTGGTGTCCAAAGCGAGATACTCGGCGACGAGTTCATCCCGTACACTCGAAATTGAGTTTCTGGACCGCGATATCGCAGCGGTTAACACCCCTTTTCGTCCGTAAAATTGTCCGGTGGTTTACTGGCCACTATCAAAGATTCATACGTTGCAAACACGGCCGGGAGGAATCGTGCGTGTTACATTAGACGCGTTCTCCTCGCGTGAGGATCAGCTGCACCAGAGGAGAGTTGGTAACAGGCCTGACGTTAACATACCGCGGGATTGTCCGGGTGGTGGTCGCGGTTGGCAGCACTGCACACTGCACACTGGAGACCCGATGTCTGTGGTTAAGTCGAAGCTCTGGATATCAAGAATTCATGACTGACCTACAGTGCCAGTGTACAGAGTTAGGTCGTACTGCGAGACCATTTCTTATGGTTATTCAATGTTCGCTTGAATCCTGCATTTACAGACATTTAAAGACCACTTATATTTCTATCAAAATAAATACATAATGCGTAAACTAGCGTATGCAATGAGTATCTTGAGGGTTAACATCATGACAATATCTTCTTGTAAATAAAATATCTAAGGTCCATTTTAAGGGGTTCCACAAATCTAGTGTTAATGGTCAGCGTATTTCTATACACTAATATGCCTTTACGTGTTGTTCAATCTTTTTCCCATTTGTACTTATGAATAGCACATAAAAATCTCAAGTCTTTCAAGGTATAGATTCATACAATTGTTGCTGGTTGATGTGTATGTGGAAGTTTTGTACTTTGGATCAAATTGATGATAAGTAGACTTACCCAGTCCATTCATCATACTTATTTGTATTTAACTTGGTTTGATCTTTGTACAAGAAATGTGAAGATGTGAGAATTGATGAGTGTGGAAGGAAGGTCGTTTGATTCTATAGTACGAAATTTTATATAGAATTTTGATTCCTTATGATGTACATACGGTTTACGTAATTCTCACAGTGCGAAATATGCAAGATTTATTTATGAAGCTTTCATATAATCCAAAATTATACCTGGCATCACATGTGTCTCAATGTAACATTTATTGGGTTTTAGCATAAACTCTCATGTGCATAATTTGCACTCTGGATCCCGAAGTATAAACCTTTCTCTGGTCAAAGTAAATCCGGTGGATTCACATAGCTAATTAAAATTTATTAAATTACGAATGTAATGGAACAGATAACTTTTTGAACAGTATTATAAGAATATTGAAATTTATTTAAACGATAAATGACAGCTGTCCTTTATTAAAATTATGTATTAATAATCACATAATGGTCATGTCATATCGTAATCAAAATAGTATTACCCGTACAACACATTTTGAGTTTTTTACAACTTTGATATGGATACCGTTTTACCTTTTTCTGTATGCGTATTTGGGAAATATGGAAATTTAGAAAATTTTGAATTTGGGAATTTGAGAAATTAGAGTTTTGTATATTTGAGGCTTTGGAAATTTGGAACGTTGGGAATTTATAAATTTTAGACTTTAGAATTTTTACAACCTAAAAGTTTTGGAATTTTGAAGATAGTAATTTGAAAATTTAGTAATTTAGGAATTTAGGAATTTAGGAATTTGGAAATTTGGAAATTTCCAAGTTTGGGAATTGGAGAATTTAGAAATGTAGAATTTTAAGAACTTGAGAATTTTCTAATTTAATCATTTTTTAATTTAGGAGTTTTAAATAAAAAAATTAAATAGAAACTTAAATGTTTGAAAATTCTTAAATTACCAGTATTTATTCATTTATATGATTCTATGTTTCTTATCTCGTAACTTTCCCTAACAATAAATCAAATTATAGTATTCAATAATTTCCATGATCATCTTTCCCATCATCATTTCCCTGAATGAACATACCTAATTTTGACAGAGTTTTACACAGATTAATATTTAATATATAAAGTTTATTCAAATAAAAGGATGTTACTATATACATACATACGATATAAATGAAGACGTGCTAGTGCACGTTGCAACGTGCATCGCCGGTAGCCACAACTGCAAGATATCACACATTAATATTGCTACCAACTCATTTATCAGTAGTCCAGATAGATTCCAATATTAACAAATTTAACCTCCATAAAATACCAATCCTCTAAAACACTATCTCCACTAATTACACCAATATGCAACTACTATACAAATACAATTAAATTATAAAAAACAATCATCCACGAAGATGATAAACTTCGAATTCAAATAAACTAAACTTAACTTGAAATACTGCACTGAAACAATTACTAACGTTTAACTTCACTTTCTCCCAATAAAAATAATCCTGTTATGTCACGTAACAGCTTTACCATAGTATTTCAACGTCCAAACATATAAACAATTAATAATGGCTTTAATGTTTGATTTTGCCCGTTCGTTTGTTCCACTTCCTGGAATCACCAGGAATGTATGGGTGTCCGTTCGATCGAATGAAAGTTTTATGTTTACCAGAAGTTTGTTGCGAAGGCGATACGTTGCACGGCCTCATGGGAAAATCGATCGACCCACCGTGATCGGATAAGAATGCCTGAATTACGTCCTCCTCGACCTGGACGTCGTGCGGCTTTATTGAAATCTTTTTTAAGGGTCACCGTGATTGCAAAGATACGACCAGCTAATTGTATTACACGCCACCTAACTTCCCATATTTATGATTTTTTCTTGTCGGAAATTTTATGGTGATCGTGACGCGATACGAGTTTTATGCGTACGTGGAAATCAAGCTTCTCATTACCGTCTTTGTTGATTTGTGGAAGATCAAAATCTTTGAGGTTACAGATTAATCTTGGAGATTAAAACTTTATTGCACCTTCTTTATGCTTTTGTTAATGTCGTTTGAAGGGTTTGACTTAAGAGTTACCCTGAAAGAGTAATTATATTGTGAGATAGTAAATTTAAAAGGTCACGATATGATTTTGCGAGAGCAGGAGTTGAAAGTAAAGAAAATGGCAGAAAGCTTGTTCTGTTATGTGCTATTGAGTTACAAATTCATTTTGCAAAGAAGATTCATTCATCTTTCTGCAATTTTAGAAATTGTGAAATAACTTCAATCATTTTTATAAGTTCTGCAATTTTTAAAAATTTAATTATTCTAATAAGCACGGTAATTGTTGTAATTTTACCGATTTTAATCATTTCAATAAGCATAGTAACTTTAATAATTTTATTGAATTTAACAAGTTTTGCGACTTTAATCATTTCAATAATCTTAATGAGCTCTACAATTTTCAATAATTCCAAATAATTTTAAAAATTTTATTTTAAACCAATGTTCTATTACTCTTATTCGGAAAACATGATACCGCTAGAATCTTTTCTTTGAGAATATCTGTAAGCCAGAGTCCATAAATGTTGAACAGTTTATGATCAATATTTTTAACAACAATAGTATATCTATTCATTAATAAACAGTATAACTCATTAAAGATAGAATAATAATTATAAGCTCATATTCACAAAACGGAAGTGAACGTCAAAAATATATCTATTATTTACTATGTCTAAAAAAAAGAAGTTAACTGAGTTTATAAATAGGAAAGAGTTATGAACCACCCGCAATGTCCGCGAAGAATCAAGATAAACAGTATCGCTTTCGAGTGAAAATTAACACCGAATTTCAGCAGGCAAGACTCGCGATACATAACGTGATGCTTCAGGAAAATTACTTTCGTTCCGAAGAAACGTTTCTGGAGTAATATCGGTGCGGAGCGGTAAACGATAAAAGGCGACTGCTCTGGAACGAGTCGAGATCAATTTGCGATTTCGACCTCACGTTTCGCGCCGAAACTCGATCGAAGTCCCGACAATCTAGACCGTAAATAACGAGCGGAAGTTCCCAACAGCGGAAGATCCCTTGGCAGGTCTACATTTTGTCAGAGACGGATGATGCGGAGCTTTTCGCTGCGATCGAATCGGCCGGTGATTTACGGCGGGCCCTCGGATAGCGATCGTTCTTGTTTCGAGACGATTTCGATAGGCGCGAATTACGAAATCGACCGAGAAACGAGCACGCCAAGATTGAGAGCTCCCTCGAATCCACAGTAAACAATGGGTTGGATCTAATTGAAGGGATTGCGCGGTTAAACGACGTAACTCGACTTATACCCTTTTTGAATTAATCGTGCAACATGTACTTATTTATTGCATCGTATATCATGTATTAAGTATATGACAATGTAAATATGCTTAAATATAATGTTAAAGACAGTCTGTTGAGATTACACAAAATATGATAAATATACCAGAAAGATGCGATACTACTTTAGAAGTGTTGTTGCATCTTCAGTGTTAGTAAATAGCAACTTAACCTTTTAATAGTTAATGAATTCTTTTGACGTTATTATTTCTCTATCATTAGTTACTACTATTGTTTGCTGCGTCTTTATATCATATTTATAACGCTACGGATTTAGTCCAGTAATGCTAATTTCAAATTGTTGCATTCAACTAAATGCAAAGAGTTATGACACCTTCCTTCACTTGTGTGAATAAGCAAGTAATATTTACTTGTACAAGTAAATCTTTAACAGTTTTTACAACGCTTAGAAATTAATCAAGGTACTAGAACGAACCATTGTTATAATTTTCAGAAATGAATCATGTGATGTTATTTTATACAGCGCCAATTTTGTTCTTACTTTGTATAATTACAGGCGAACACCGAGAGTAAGAACTTTGCAAAACTATAGCTCGTAACTTTTCGAAATGAGGAAGAAATTTACGTTTATAGTTCTTGTAACTTGTGTTGAACTTTGTCTGAGAATAGTCCGGAATGAAGATGTATTGTAGCCTGATAGAAAGGGGTTAGGTTTATTAGTCAAGCAGACGCGAGTTCAAAACTTGTATAAAATTATATACACATTTTCATAATTTTTCTTAAAAACTAATTAAAGCAACAAGTATTTTATTCAATATGCGTGTTGTTATAGTATTTTATGCATGGAATACTTGTATGACACGTATGCTCTTATTTATTGTAAACAAATTCTTTATTTTTTTTAAACAAGAAAATACTTTTTCATTCAATTTTAATAAATAAATATTAATAAACAGATAATTGAAGTGAATAAGGAATTGATGTTCACAAAGTCACAATGTCTTCTTGTAAGAAAATGCAAATGAAAATATGCATATTGAATAAGGGATTATAATTGACAACAATCAATAACATTGCATCGTCAATCAATTTCTAATGTACGTTTTCTTTCTTTTTTCAGGTAAGGTAATCAGAATATTTTACACGTCCTTTGTAGGTCAGCTCGGTGAGTTAATCATAGTTATTAAAAGTTTCTCGACTAACAAATGAAAATGAATATTGATAATTTGTTATAGAGACCATAGAACAACTACGAATTAACGGTTCGATTCTGTTTCAAAGCTCCGCGTTGTAGCTTGACGATTACATGTCTCGAGAGTCATTTTTTCAACGACTCAAGGGAAATCCAGCCTCCCAACGACACGAACAAACACGGAACCAGAGAATTTCTCGTTCTCTGCGGATTCTAGTTTTCCACGTCAGCGCGTAGATGGCAGTACCGTACACTTTCGTGTTTAAAAGCTGTCCGACTAATTTTTTTCGCCCCCGCAATTGCATGTTGCTTCCAGTTGACGTTGATAGCCTGATCCTTGCAGATCTCCTTGAAAATTGAATTGCATCTCGCTGTAAAGATATAAGGAATCTTAACGCGTTATCTCCAGTAGTGGAAACTGATGTATGTGGTCAGACACACTATAAAATTATTAACTCTGTGCCAACCCGTTTTTTCCCCACTTGTCGTTCAACTTGTCGTTCTATTTGATGTTTTGACTACAGACGGGTAATGCAATTATTAATTATTGTATATGTAACATTTAAACAAGTTTATGCAGTTTGTTTAATACTACGTTTTTTATAATTTCTTATTCTTTTAGTGGACGTATATGTTTATTAAATAAATTAAATTTGTTATGAAATATATGCTTTCAGCGCATTGAATAAATATGTCTACGTGTACCATTCATTCTACACATCGCACGGAACGTGTTAACATTTCACATAGGGGCTACATGAATTTACGTTTTTACATTTTTACTTCCTAAGATGGGCAAAATAGATTTTACAAAAGGATACATTTAATATTTCCATTTATATCTTAAAAATAATTTCAGAGATACTTATCAAAGTAACGATAATAAATATCTTTATATCAATTTTCATCTCGTAAATACAATTTTTTCGAACCAAAAGAAATACGTATTACATATACATATATTAACATAATATTATACTCAAATTTAGATAGACTTGCTTAATCTGATGGATCCATTAGAAATACTTTCTTAACGCCTTTTAATAACCTCTTGAATGTAACCAATACAAAATAGTTAATGGCTTACATACTACGACACTTCTATCATTCAAAATTAAGCATAAATTCACATATTCTCCAATTTACAACTGAAACTACCCCATTCGTCCATTTTCAATTGAAACTACATTTCTTCGTTTTATAACTATAACTGTGAGGTTTGTTTTTTAATAAGTGCGTGAGTTGGTATGAGTGAGTGAGTTGGTATGAGTGAGTAAGTTGGTATGAGTGAGTAGGTTGGTATGAGTGAGGAGTTTGGTATGCGTGAGGAGATTGGTAGGACTGAGGATGAAGAAAAAGAAATCGGGGATGAAGGAAAAAATGAGTGTGGAGTGAGCGCGTCGGAATAATGGAAAAAAGGTTTTATGTATTTTTATAAAGAATTAAAATAGTTTAGTTCAAAGAAAGATAAACGTTAATTTCGAGATCACCAATTCCCACAATAACAACACATGATTCTTCAGTTCCACAATTCAGTTTACAACTAGAAATTTTTCAAATGTACCCAGTGAAACCTAGTGAAATTTAAAACGTCAGTTCCTTTACAGTACCCAGAATCGAAAATCGTCGTTAAATTCCCATCCACATTTCTCTCATTTCTTTTCAAAGCCTTTCTCGATTTCTATCACCACTTGTTTCAAACAAAAGACACATGCAATTTGGTCAGTCTCTCCCCCGTTTTCGACCGAGCAGAGGAACGTTCGGTCATTAGCCAGCAGGACGATTTAGGCGTTTCGAACGCGAGTTACAATTGCCTACAGTTCCGATTACCTCGCCAAAATTTGGTCAGCAATAAATCATTTTTCTGAATTCGCGGTGGTCGACCAGGCACGCAAACAGAAATAACTCTTTTTTTTACGTTGGTGTACGTGCTATCGACTCGATACTGCGTCGTCGACTACCCCGTTTTCGGTATTTTTCTACGTTTCTCTTTTTGCGGGCCGCGTTTGAAAACTCGAGCCGTCGAGAATTCACAATCGTGCTGACATCGGCCACGATTGTGTTACGAAATCGCGAGCGAACAATGCGCGGCAATTAGGTCGCCGATTACAATCAACGAATCGCTTTTCATCCCTTCTGCGATCATAATTCGCGTCACAGAAACGCGAAAGTTTATGCAACGAGGTATCGTATGAAAATGATGAATAATTATGCGTATGAAGTCTGTTGATACAGCATGCGAAATGAGGACATCAGTTTTAATTGATCTTTTAATGGAGTTTCCCTATATGGCCTTTAGGACTGTAGGAAAAATTGGGGAAAGAAAGGCGGGATTGTTCACGTGTATACTGCGAAAGAATTATCTATTTTTTGAAAAAGTAGAACTTTGATGTACTATTTGATACTTTTTAATAAGATAGAATAATTATTTCTATTTTTAATGAAATAGAAGGATCAAATGATTTATGAAGAATAAATATATTAAAACTATGTTCTTTCTGCATCAATACTATGTATTTTTGTATCAATAGTATATACTTTTTGTATAAATATTATGTTCAGAATATGACATTACTGCATAGGGATACCATTTTCCTTTTTGTATACATACTAGGTTTAATAATGGCAATTGTATAGGAAGATTTTAGAGCGTATTTGGGAAGCTTTGAATTTCTTAATGTGTAAATCTGAAAGTATAAAACTTTCAAAGTTTATAAATTTTTATATCTCAAAATTCAAAATCTGTAAAATTCAACCTAAGGTTGGGCAATAAGTTCGTAGCGTTCACTTCGTGAGGCACTCAGGCTCCCAATTTTTCGACAAATCCCATTGAATGGAGATGATTGAGAATAGTTTTGTGGTCACAGTTCATTTTTCCGACCAATTCACGACTAGTATGAGGACCATCCTGCTTCACAAGTGCTCGGAGACGCTCTTCGTCGAACTCACAAGGTCTTCCGTTACGGGGCGGTTTTCGGCGTTAAAATTGCCATTTTTGAATTTTGCATACCACTTCCGTGCTGTCGACTCACCTATGACCGTATACATTGCAAATATCCCGGGCTGCTTCAACAGCTTTTTGGCCGCGATGGAAAGCGAAGAAGAGCAGGTGTCGAAAGTGCTAATTTTTACCATTTCTGAGCCTCAATAGTAGTAACGAATGAAACTACTGAAAAAAACGATCAACACAGTTTTGTAGAGCAGAAAGAGCTCTATCGAATGAATATTATAACCCTTTGCAAATTGCAAAATGTCGCTGTAAAAAAAAAATGTCAAAACGCTACGAATTTATTCCCCAACCTAATATTATAAAATCCATGGTACAATTTTTTATATATAATATTGACTCTAATTGATCCTGTTTTGTTCTGTCTGTATTTAACTTATACACACATTGGACTGCTGTTTGCGATTGTATAATTTATATATACTTCTCATTGAACGCATACCATTTGGTAATTATAATTCATCTCCCTCTGGAATATTTTACGTCTCTCGTGGAACGAGCGATAATTGAAATTCGGTGTTTTGCAAATTTTCTCACGCATCACGCACACATCTTTGTCTATCGTTGCCTCTTTGTTCCCCCTATTCTTGATTTACAGTGTTGCCCAAATCCAATAATTAACAACACTCGATAATTAATTCCATTGAAGTTCGTTTCGTCCAACAGCGGTGTCGAATTGTTGGATTTCGATGAGTATTGGATATGCTGGTATGTATTGTGATCATCGGATCATGAAACGTCGTTCGCGAATTATGGCTTGCAAATTGTAAATCGATTATACCCTTATTTCCTTTTTCTTAATAACGTTTATCAAAAATTTATTATTTATTTATTCTCTTCAATCCTTCATTCATTAACTTTTATCGATTTTTATGTTCAGTCCAGGATTTCACGCTGGTTTTCCATGTTCAATTGAAATTTGTTGCTTCGTTATGCAATTTTGCATTTTAACTTATTTATGTTTGAAAATGCACGATGTGCAATAATATTATAAAACAATTTGTAGCATTGTTTCGTTATTTATTTATACATTTATCCATAAATTGTACAGTTATAAACCCAATATATGAACGTAAATAAAAATTACGTAATAGACAAAACTGTTGTAAAAATGAAATATAAAATTGGATACAAATGCAATTATAATAAATTTAAAATTAAATTTGTATAAGCGGTTAGTAGCAAGTTTTGAAAACTTTTAATTATTCGTGAAACAATAAAACAATTAAATACTAATTAATAATTGAATATTTCTTTCATTGAGAATTAAGATATGGATAATTGTTAATTAACACGTTGAGTGCTACGCCGGTCCCTAGGGACCGGCAATGGACTTTCCGTTCAGCCGGCGCCGGTCCCTGGGGACCGGCAATCAATTTTTCGTTTAAGCGGCGTTGATTCTAGGGACTGACTGCGAAATTCTCATTTGATCGACATCGGTGCATGAGACCGGCATTGTCAAGGGTTAAATTATAAATCACAATACAAAATTTAAGTTAAAATTTAATGAAGTTTATTGAAACATTTTAAACAAAAATGTGAATTGAATGCCCCATTCTTACAGCCAAAACCTTAAACCAAGCAGTGAAATAATGTAATCTTCTGCTTATACTTTTCGGGCCAGTGAAGTGTTGATCCTCCGCGTCACGCGGCGTAGTAAGGCGGCAGCGCTCGGCATCAAGTGCTCACACGCGCTTAGGCGACACCGAGCCGAGCGCTGCCGGCTGAGCGGAAAGTCTAGCGAAATCGGCACCGCACTCAACGTGTTAAATAATTTCATAATTGGGAGTTTTCAAAGTAAATATTAAAATCTTATTTAAGAACCTTTTCAATTTACTATTACTTCGTAATTGTTGATTGAGAAATTTTAACTTTTAATTAGATTCCGACTAATTACAGATTACAATTTATATTAATTTTTAAGAATAAATAATTTTTCGAAATTCTTAACTAAAGTTTTATTTATATTGAAATATAACAATGATTTCTACTAAAATTTCTTGAACTACCATAAAAATAAAGAAGCTGCAATTTTATTTATTTACAGTCGTAAATATAATATTTTATTTCTATTTTCTTGAAAAATTATAAATGTAAATGAGCTACATTTTCATACAGGACGATTCAGAAAAAAAAGTGATCATCGCTATTGACTATATATTACATTATTATACAGAGTGTCTCACTGAATTTGCGCATCTAACAAGTTATTTTAATTCCTCTAAAAATTAGGAAAAAGCCACTAATGAAGTTTGTATGATGAAAACAAAAAACTGAGCGTATAAATTTCCGCTAATTATCTTTAATGTCAACAAAAGTGAATTGGATGCTTAATTTAAGCGACACTCGATAGTTTTACCGGAATTCAAATCTCGTAGCAGCTTTTAGTCCGCGTACCGAGGGTGATTGGAGATGATTATTTGACCCGAATTGGCTCGATGATTTTTCGATGATCGCGCGAAATGACGTTGCAGTAACGCGAGTTCGCAACGGCGCGTGTGCAAAGATCAATACGAGCCAATTAATCGTTAATAAATAATCAGTGGTGCACGGCTGGAGCCAGCCAGATTGCAGCTCGTCCTTTGTTTCCAATATGGAGCCGCGGCCGCGTGTGTAGGATATGTACGCTCGACTATCGGTGTGTATATCGATATAGGAATCGTATATTAACGGCATTACCATATAGAATTCGACACGGAATTGCGAGATTTTGCAGCGAGCACGATTTGCATGATTGATTGCACTGTAGTTTGCGCGGCTCATCGTTTACTCCTCTAACCTTCTTACTTTTTTACTGTCAAATCCATTCCCTCTGAAACGATTAAAATATGTAATACTCTTACGCATTCCGCAAATTTTCATACCAATAGTATGTAACATCCTTTGTGCTGAAATAAAGATCGTATTTACAATTCAATGTTTATTACGTGAGCTAACAGCTGTTTGCTTTTAATAACATCGTTGATTTATAAATGTTCGTCATTAGGGTGACTAAACAAAAATTTTCTTTTGGATAATTTTATTTCATTTTATAAACTTTTAAATTGCTTTAGGGACCACTTCAATTTTAATTTTGGAGCTCAATATTTGAAAGGTTTTTTTGCACAAAATATTCTTTGAATCATTCTATTCATCACATGTAATTATAATAATAGTATAAATATTGATTCATCATGTACAACATATAATAGTAATATGATAAACATATAATGATTCATCACATATAACGCATAATAATAATAATATAAATATATAATAGATTATCACACATAAAATATAATAACATAAATTATCTACAATTTCAATAAAATTTACTGACTTTAAAAAAATGATTTCTGTTGAATTCTTTATTAAAAATGACAGAAAGTTGTAAATACGTTGGATTTATAATCGATGAATAAATCAATATATCGAATCGTATAAAATGTTAAATAACGCTGTTCTAATTTAATGTCGATTTTCATTGCAGTGCCAGAGGCATTCAGAAACTTCGTATAATTTCGCCGCATACTTCTGAACAATGGAAATTATCGTTGAAATTGTACCGTAGGTTAGATGTTTCGCATACTTTTCTGCGCTGGCAGAAACTTAAACTGAAACTCCAATCGATAAAACGTAACTCGATTCCAACGAAGTTACATTTGTTATCTATATGGAAATAGCTATCGGGTTCGCTAAGACGATTTTTGAAATCGAATTGTCTCCGTCGTGACTTTAATTTGATTTCTTGAGTAAAATTCGATTCCGCCGCGCTGATGTACGAGCATATTTTCTTGGCATACAACCCATACGAATAAATCTCGATTCCTCGCTTTAATGGGATTTCGTTCTCCATTCTATTTCCCGTCGTTCCGCTAAATGCACCTTCATATTCTTCTCATACGATCATGGTACACATATTTCGTCCTATTCCCTTCAATACCTAAATGAACAAATGAGTAATCAAACCTTTCACTGCTCTTGCAATCTTTTTTATCAGAGCGTTTTACACCCCCATTTTGCGAAATTACGATATAGTCCTACCGTGATATAGTCTTACAAAATCATTACTTTTTGGTGAGAGAAAGCGAAGATAAAAATAACATTTTTTACATTTGATCTATTTACTAATCATGTTTTAAAAACATTTCTTCCTTGAAGCTTATTTTTCAATTAGTGTTAACATTAAATTTATTGGCGTACAGTTACTCACAAATTAAAAATAAGGTGCAATGATAAATAAGTAACGGATGAAACCCAAAGTACTTTGTCAAATAATTTCTCATCTCGATAAGAGTTACATATTTGGACCAAAATATTTTAGTGATATCTGTAAATTAAGATAACGAAGATGCGATGTTAAAATCATTTGACCCGGAAGGGGCGAATATTTGAGTTTCCCATTGCAGCTAATTTATTGCGCTGAAACGGCTTATAACTCGAAATAGTTAAAATCCTTGAAAGCAGTTCATGAGAGTCGGCCACCGGTATCGAGCATCAAAGTAACCTCGTTCTCTTTTCACCTTCTCGTCGTCTTCGTGAGATTGAAAGGGAAAAAAGGAGACTCTCGACTCAGTGCCATTGCTCTTCCTTTATCCCGGTATCTTGTTCCAGTGTTGCGTTCGCGTCGCGGGTAAGACAAGTAAGAGAGAAATGCAGCCGTAATCCGACACGACGCGATCCAGTAATACCGGTGCACCGTGTGTAATTTCAGATCGGCATTCGGCCGCGATTTAATCGCTTCAGCGTCGCTCTCGCTCGCTTGTTCGCCCGCCCGTTTGCTCTTTCGCTCGTTCGCCCGCGAATTAACTCGACGTGTCGCCTCGCGACAGCTCGCGTAACGGACGCTGCACTGATTTTTGAATTTCTGCGCGGTAAATAACTGATCTACGAGCAGGGATAAATGGTAACGATAACTTGCGGGATTAGTGTCAGGTGTTGAGGATAGGAACGATTTACAAAGAACGCAATTTATCCTGAATAAAGAATAGGATCATATGATTTTATACTGTGTTTGAACATATCGGGATAAACAATTGAACAATATTTTTTTTTTTAATTGAATGCTTAAGGTCACTTGCACCTTTTTAAGTTATTAATGACCACATTTGATTTGGGACTATGTCATAAATATAAAAAAGTTAGAATTTTTCTGCACAAATTTACGTACAATAACTTATAACTTGTAACTGTATAACTTCTTAAGATGATATTCTCTTTTTAATCTTCAATAGTCAGATTACGTATACAGATGTCCGTATACGTATAAGAAATAAATAAATAAATAAAAATTGTACTTTAATTCTTAATCGACGGAGTTAGTTAATATAATTTTTAATTAGAAAGTAAATTTAAATTACATGGCAATTTAAAAAATTGCAATAAGGGATGCAAACAAAATTGATTTAAATTTGTACAAAATCCAAAATAAATTGCAATTCTCTTCAGTAGACACGAATGAACTATAAATTGAAGTTATATTCTTAATTACAAAAAGGTTTAACTACTGAGAGCTAATTAATAAATGAAAGCACTTCCGATTAAAACTAACTGAAAATCTTTAATTTGACAAGTCAATTATCACAAAACTGTAAAAGCGAGTTAATATGTTATAGTAGTATACATCTAACAACATATGTCACATCAAATAAACTCATGAAAATAAAAGGTAGAAGGCAATCTGTGAAAGGTACTTGTTTCTGTAACCAACGAAAGTGTTCATTCTGTTTTTCTCTAAACAAATTCTCCAACTTCTTTTTTAACAATTACATATAAATATTAGATACGTTCACTATACGACCTAGATTAATACTTGAATAAGAATAAAACTAAAGACAAAGAATTTTTGAAAAACAGACTAATTAAATTTTCGCTCGATCTTCAGTTTAATCCAGCCTTATAAATCCAATTCTCCGCGGCGGCGAATGAGTAGAGCATCCAAAATTAAATTTACATTTCCGAAATTGTATCAATTCTCGAGTGTGCAAACGTAGTCGAGCAATCGGTCGAGGTCCTCAAACACGCAGCTTTTCCAATTCCACGATCGAATGAATCAACGTCTGGTGCTCGCATCCGCTGGCTACGAGGATCTCCCCTCGAAGATTATTTTCCAGGCCGTGTGCCGGGATATCCATCTCCGCAAAACCCGTTCCGCAAATTGGCGTCGAAGTATCCGAGTGGTCGCTGACAACCACTGTCAGAAACGCGGGGAGGTAAACACGAAGCCCGGAAACATTCGGTTGGAAAGAGACGGAAAGACGTAAACCGCGATAGCTAGCGGATTCCAAGAGGGGGTCGAGTGGATGCGGATACTGCAGTCGGCCAGGTTCGATTCTGCCTGAACGGCAAGTAGATACGCCATGATCCAGGAACTTCCGTTCCTCTCAAGCTTGCACGAGTGTACGACTAATCTGGGGTTAAGCCTGACAGTCGCGAGACAGAGAGGAAGCAGAGAAAAGGCCGAGAAAGGAAGGGAAAGCACAACGAAGGACGGGGGTTGCAAGGGGGTTCGAATTAAGCCGAACCCCGACGCGGGTTCGACCCATAACCCAACTCGCGGAGCGTATACCGGAGATGCATTAGCCTAACTCCACTTAAATTAAAGCAATCTATCCTGCGGAACTCTTGCGCTAAGCCGGCAGGTTAAGCGACCGACTACTGCCTAGGAGGAGCAATCGGAGTCGTTTTCGTAGCCGCTCAAGAAAACCACTTTCCTTTACTTTCCACGTGAACACGTTGTCGCCTCGTCCTTGAGGATTTACCTTCTTTCTACTTGTCGTCCACCTGCCCACCTATCTTCTGCCTTTTATACGGTTTTGTCGAGTTTAGGGCAAACGCTAAATTGTAGTTTAGTGATGTTTGATTTTTAAATGCACCCTGTTGTCGGTTCAAAGCACACTTGAAATTATTAATTTAATATAGGAGAAATTACTTAATATTTATTTGTTTTAGGTACCTGTTGTTATCCACACTAATTCTTAGAAAAACCTATTTGCGTATACCCTCTTTTCTTCCTTCAGCCGACCTGAAGGTTAAATTAAATATTCTGTTAAATAAATTAAATATCCTGTCAAGGTAACTTGAATTCGCAAAAGTTATGTTTTCATTTAAATGCTCGTATTCGGTCTTGATTGTACACGTTCATCTCTCTCAAATTCTATGCATGACACTGCATTATAATGTACGTGACATTAATCTTGTTTTTAATTGAAAAACGTAATATAAACATTTTTTTATAGCATGTGACAACTTACGATTGCATTCAAATTCAGATTTTTTTTATTTTGGGGGAACCGTATTTTTTATTGCAAAATGTAAGTTATTATCTCATTTATATTAAGTTTTGATAATGTGTGTCTCAAGTATTGTGCATAATAATTTATACTAATGGTAAATTAAGTTGTAATTAATTAGGGGTAAATTAATTATGACTTTATTTTCAAAGATGTTCATTAGTTTCACTTTATTATTTTATACTGTAACTATATATCATTTTTATTTTTCTTAATTTCAATGTACAATTTGTTTAGACACTAAACACAATTAAACATCATTATCACATTCTAGCTAAAATATAATAGTTAAATTATCGGACATAAAATATTATAAATAGTATATATGATTATCTGTAAATAAAATCATATTATCTATTTCTGCAAATATTGTACTCCTTACGACTTCAAAAATGCACATGGTGTTTTAATGCGATAATAAAATATTTGATATGTCTAAAATTGTAAATTGATTACTAATTTGTATACAGAGATTAATATTTCCTAGTTTACCTTATAATTCTAAACATAATTATATAATTTCTATAACATTTGAATAATTTTTAATTTTATATGCATAATGTTTTTACTAGTTACCAAAGAGAGTTTCATTATAGAGAATTCATAATAAATCCATGTTCATGATAAATATTTAACTAAACATCCATTTAACGTCATTCTCAAGTTTGCGCGTGACGTAATCAATTTCCTCTTCCAGTTTTCAAATTACAGACATGAGCCTGCGAGCAATCACTTTTGATACTTCAAATTCAGTTCTTCCATGAAATTGAAGTTTCATGTAGAAATTAATGGAATTCAAAAGTTTGAAGTATCTTTCACGGTTACATCAGATGAACGAAACGGCAAAATTCAGAATTGTCTCGAAACGGAGTTACGCGCGGAATTTCCCGAAATACGTGTCACCGATTTTCACCGTGAAAACACAGAACCGCCACGTACAGGTTGTCGGTGCTCGGAAAAACGCGCTTAAACCAATTACTCTGATCGGCCAGTTAAAAGAATTAAACAGAAAATCGTGTCGCCCAACTGGGTTCGCTTTTATTTCAATTTTCCCAAAGCTGTCCCGTTGCTCTCCTTCGGGTTATCGGCCGAAATTAAAATGCTCAACCCGCCTTGAAATGAATTTTCATGCAACGCGTTACCGTGAGAAGGACACCGACCGGAAAAACAAATCTTTTTCATCGCCGGCATTCCGGACGCGATATTTATTCTCACCCCCGTGGCGTCGAACGCGCGAGCAACAAAAATTCGCCCCTCTTTTGAAACTGTGTAAATTCATGCATCGGCTGTTCTCTCTCTCGATCCGTTCGTTCTTTGACACCGTCTTTCTCTTTCGCGCGGACAAACAAAAGTCCGTTTGATTTTCATTTCCTTCTGAAAGCCATTTACCGTCAGTGTTTAAACGACCTCACGTTCGATTTAAACAAACGAGTTTATACGACTGCCCATAACATCCCGTAATTCTTTCGTTTACTTGTTTACTGTTCGCGTTAATAAATCAATAGTTATATTGTTAGCGAGATAATGAGAGAAGGTGCAATTTCAGCGCTATTGGTTTCATTTAAAAAACTAATTTGCATTGCTGCGGATTTAATGAGAGTTTAAAAAGAAGTAAAAGAGGATAATTTATTTGTGCTCGGAATTTTATCGTTCCTTTCGTTACTTTTCTTTGAATAGATATTACAAAGTATAGATTTTAATCGTATGTACGCGAAATTTAAAATTTTATAGTTTTGTATTATAGAAAAAAAACCATAATACGAAATGATGTAATATGGAAAAATGGAATAATGTTAGTAATAAATACGTAAAAAATATAATTGGTAGTGTACCTCACAGTTTGAAGGAAATTGGTCAAAATCGTTACTGTACAAGATATTAAATTACTTTATGAAATACAACATTTAAAAAAAGATTTACTGATATTTCAAGTAACGCTAAAATTAGACAGCGTTTAATCTAATAAGTTTTTAACATTACATAACAGAAATATACTATTATTAATTAAATACAGTATCGAAATATTAGATATATTTACGTTTTACATATGTACAAACCATTTACGTCTTTCCCCGTTATAAGAGCATAATGCAACAAAATAGAGATTTTGCGATTCAGTAATATTACTGACGTAAAATGTTAGTTATCACTATATATTCTCATACATTGTGTTTTACGTAAAATAAACAAATACCGGAAAAGAGAAATACGTAACAATACATACGTATGTACAGTAAATTACATACTTTTTAACTGCCTTCATAATTAAATTCGAATGAAGTTAGCATGGAAAAATAAGAGAGATAAAACAACGGAAACAAAATTTATATTTATTCTAGCATTGTTAAACGATTGAATTGAAGTTATGTGCTACTCATTTGCAAAACTACCTTTCACACGCTCTATTTGTCAGAATTTAAAAAAAATCAGTTTTCCTAACTCGTAAGTCCTCATATTAAGTGTTCTTATTCTGTACACTCTGTTAAAAATGCAAAATGCAGTATAATAAAAAATATTGGATACAAATGTCTTCACGATAAAAACTGATAACAAAAATTCAATAAACAATTTGTGTAATTAACTCAAAGGATAACTAACATCAGAAATTCTTGAACCTTGACTATAACAGCTTCCAGGTCATCATACATAAAAATTGACTAAAGAAAGCAAGGCAATCGCGCAGCTTATCCATAGAATATTCGAGAGTACGGATTTCAATCGCGAATGTAACTATCGACTTACAATGGTCGTGGGTATGATAACGAAACCACGTTCTCTGGAAAGGCAAACGAAACGTGGCGAATCGAGCTGTCGTTTCAGGGCGTGTCGATCCACCGATCGCGGTATGTATGCGCGATCGTCACAGTTGAAATCCGCGAGAATCAAATATTTATATTGGAGAGCTCGTCTAGGCTGCGGCTCTGTACGCCCGAGCTGGTGGCCGCCTACTCGATTTTCAAGCGGCGACTCGCGTGAAATACGCGCCGCGATATATCACTCGTCCATTGGGATGTTCGCAGCTACAAGCTATTTTTCCAGCGTCCCTGCTAAAATTGATCGCACGCTCGGACGCCTCTATTTATCGTCAAGAAATAATAACCGTGCATATTCTGACCTAGATAATCCGCCGCGAATAGACCGTGTACTCTGACCCGCGCCTCATCATCGTAAATTAAACAGCGTTCGAGCATCGCGACCGTGATCGTCCTCAAGTAGATAAATACAGTGACGTTTAACTCTCATTCGGATTTTTAAATTTCGATACTTTATATTATTTTGAGAGATTTATACTCAGCGATTGAGGACGTTGAAATTTAAGAACTTTAGAAATTTGGCTATTGTGGGATTTAGGGATTATAGTACTTGAAAATTTAGAGATTTCGGGAACTTAGGACTCGAAAATTGGAGATTTCGAAACGTTGGTATTTGGAGATTTTAGGATTTGAAGATTTAAATTTGGGATCTTTGAGATTTGAAGGTATTCGACTTTGGGGATCTTAAGTTTTTAAGGATTTACTCGTAGTGTTTTCAAACATAAGGATTTAGAGTCTTAAGAATTTGGGAACATAGGGATTTGGGATCTTTGAGATTTGGAGGCATTGGACTTTGAAGGTCTTAAGATTTCAAGAATTTAGAGTTTTTAAACTTAAGGATTTACAGTCTTAAGAATTTAGGAACGTAGCGATTTAGAGACATTGAGATTTGGAGACGTTAAGATTTGGAAGCTTCAGAATTTAGGTAGCTTGGATTTGAAAATCAACGGTTTCGAGACCTATATGAAATTAGCACCCCATTTCGAAAATTTTTAAATTTTAACATTTGTTCTAGGTTGTTCTAGACTTGTTCTAAATTGTTTCAGAAGATAAAAGTCTTATAATAATTATTTTGACGAAAAATATAAAAAAAAAAACAGCTTTTTGGCCTAGCACCCCATTTTTCGAAAATCATACATTTCCAGATTGTTCCAGATTGTTCTACCTGTTCCAAATATTGTTCTAAAGTAATAATTCCCCAAACAAAGTATTTAAAAAGAAAAAACTGGCCTATTGTAGAGTTTATTCTTATACTCTGATATTTTAATACTTTAATCTTGTTTACTTTTTCTTTTACAATATGATTTGGTAACTAATAATCTATGACACTCATTTAAAATGAAGCAAGAAAGAAAATAATTTGAACCGTCTTATTTATTACACACTGCACCAAAACTGATAGCAATTTTGGTATTTATTACACATTATACCAAAAACTGTTATCGAACATGTTCAGGAAACCACTATAAATTTCCTCATTAAACAAAATATAACGATGTTATATGAATTATAGCGTAAATATTACACGAGGAAGAATCTAAACCTTAATAAATTCGTCGTAGACGCGTCGGTGGCCCAACAAATTATAAACGAGCAGCTG
Source organism: Megachile leachella (assembly GCA_963576845.1). NCBI lineage: Eukaryota > Metazoa > Arthropoda > Insecta > Hymenoptera > Megachilidae > Megachile > Megachile leachella. Next base: position 12,623,694 of record OY756256.1, on the reverse strand, counting down.
GATTGACAATTTGGAAGAGTGAGCAGACTCGTTAATCGCCTTCGACGAAAACAATTTATTTCTCCATCGAATTACCACGGCATCGTTGTCGGCTGTCGTATAGCAAGCATAATGAAGTACACGTTGGTTCTCCAAAAAGCCCAGGAAATTGATGTAACCACCAGAACGACACCGATCGAGGGATTTTCCCGTCGAACGGTTCTTTTCTGGCCGGTTCGATGATCCGAGCATCGAAGATCGATGATCGGCACCGTTTCACGGCTGATCTCGCGTCAGTTGACTGCCGCTGCCTCGAATTTATCGCGTTTACGCGAATATATGCGTCGCACACGGGAAAAGTGCCAGAATGAAAAGCTGCCCTTTGTTACACGTGGAAAATACTCATTTACCGAATTTAAACACCAATCGCTGGCCAACTGCTCAAAATAAAGATCACCTACGAAATTTTACTGTGCGCAATTCACTTCATTTCGTTTACGATTTATTGCAAAGCTGTGTGAAATATACTATGAAATTTCTATATGATATAGCATATGAAACTTCTATATTTTGTCAAATGTTGCGAATAGAAAATTTTGAAATTTAAAACATTCTTTGTATTTCATAATTACAATCTCCGTCTTTTCAATCTTTGTATTATTCTTTTTGATATTTTTTAATTAGATAACATTTCTTATTAGGTTGTTATTCGTATTAATTATGACTGCTCTGAAGCCTTCTATAAAATATAAAAAGATCAGGGTAAAAGGATTAGCTATTATCAAGAAAAATTCAGGTTTTAAATAATCATTCTAATATTTAAGTTAATCAATTTCCTTCTACACAATTTATATTTAGAACTATAAATTAGAGTTTGTGAAATATTACCCAGACATCTAAAGCACCTTCGATCCTACTAAAATTTCAGATCACTAAAAATATAAGGGGTATATTTATGCAGCATACTATATCGCAAGGTGGATATAACGCTTTCAATGTAAATGAGGAATGCATAAAATCCTGAATGCGTTAATATCACAAGCATTGAACGACATAAATCACGGACCGATTCATAAGTGATCTGAAATCACTCGCGAAAAATAACGAGTCTTGGTTTACGTCACTTCGTTGTCCTCGTGACCTTTTCATTTTACGGACCGTCGTCTGGTTTCGCCCGTTATTTCGTCCGTGCCATTTCTTTTCTCGTCCGTTGGTTAGCCGCTAATCCGCCCTCCGCAATCGTCGAAAGTAACGCAGATTATCGAGCTGGTCGTCCGAGACTTTACCCCAACCCTGTCATCTTCATTCTCTTTCGCGTCGAAGGATTAAGACCTTAAAACCTTATCTTCGGGGAACACGATGCGCTCGTGGATCCCGTTCGCTTGGAAGTCGGAAATAACTCACACCGTTCTTCCGCAATGTCGACCGCTTCTGTGAAGGCATTTAAATTGCTTGTTTTGGTTCATGTCGCGCTTCTTCTCTCTAATATACTTCTGAACTAAATTAGGTGCCGTGGAACGCAGGTTCAACATTTTTTGTGTTTTCTGTAGTCGTTTTTAGGGAGAGTTAGCTCATGGTAGTCCGTAGTTACTGACTGTGTTAGCGTTAGGTTAGGTTCATTATTCATTTTGGAAAAAATAAATGTCAGCTTTACACTACAGTGTTATACTACAATATAAATGTTAAATTAGTTTCATATTTCGTTGCTTTAATGTCACACGTGTGCTACTTTAATATGATTGATAGACATACAAAGAATTGTTTAATAAGTATATTTTTGTTTAACACTAAAACTACCAAATCGGTCAAATGACCGCTCTACAAGTTTCTTATTATAAGTTGCACATTTTGTTAAAGTACATTCCTTGAAATCCTCATTGATTTCCATCAAGATAAAGAATAAATGCGTGTACTAATTTATGTTTCGTCATTTTGTTTATTTATTTTTTAACTTCATTTTTAATTTCAAATTTAGTACACATTATATGCCGATAGGTTTAGGGTTAACATTCTTACAGAGTTTAAATTATCTTATGTTTAAAAGTATCTATACTGTTGCACTGGGATGCAACATCGAATCCTTATTATAGGGAGAAGAGTACTGCATAGACTTAAAATTTGAAATTTTCAACTTCGTAAATGATTAAATATCCAAATATAAAATTTGAAAATTAAAAACTTCTATACATTTAAATTTGTAAGCCTGTAAATTTGAAAATTAAGAATTTCTGTTTACTTAACCCTGCAAGCTCATAAATTTGGAAATACAAAATTTCCATATATTTAAACTTGAAAGCTTGTAAATTTAAAGCTAAAAAAATGTCTACAAATCTAAACTTGAAAGCGTACAAATTTTCCATAAAGTAGAATTTAATAGCTTATAAAGTTAAAACGACAAAATTCTTATATGCCTAAACCTGCAGGCTCATAAACTTAAAAAGAAAAAATTTCCGCGCATATAAACTCTAGGTATTGCACAGATTCTAAAAAATACATATTTACAAATTAAAAACGAAGGAGCGGCGATACTATTTATCTCAATGTACAATTTGCATCCAGAAGTCACATAATCCTTGTAATAGACTAGAATATCTTCCATTGCGTCTCCGAAAAGGTAAACAAACATAATACGATGAAAGTTGTACAGCTTGGCAGTGTGAACAAAAGAGATTGTATTGTTTTACATCACAGTCCTTTCATTTTATTAAAAATCGAAGCAGACGAAAGATAGAAAGAAAGGAAAAAAAATAGGTGGATTTTTCATCGCGGTAGTTACGTCGTTCGCGGTAGACGTCGCAACGGAGAACCATTAAAGCCAAGTCCACGGGTGGCGGCGTTGATTGTCATCGGGTGTTTTACGAAGCATCGCGTTGCCGGCTCTTGTTCGTTCATGGGATTGATATGGGGGATAGGGGGCTTCGTCGTTACGGCCGATTTTATCGCGGTCGTCGTGCTCGGAACGCGGTTCGTTTCTCCCCTGAAATACGAGTCACCGGGTTGTTCAGCAAAAACCGGATTGCCCGGCCGAACGATGCCGCTTGCGATCGATACGCTTCACGCCGGTTAGGTTTAATCCACCGATCGATCTCTCCTCCTACATACTGACACCCCTTCTCGTATTTTTGCAAACTGAAAATTCTACCTTCGTAAAACAATTAACCGTAGCGTGAAACATCAGATACTTTTTCTCGCCCTTACTGCTGGTTATATTATTAAATATAATATTATCTATGCATTCATAAGAATTTACATCAACATGTGATCATCACCTGTCATTTCATTCTATCAATACATCATGTGCTATTTACAATAACATGCGCATTTTATTATTTGAGAAACACAATCTCAATTGTTGTCAATTTAATTGTTTTACTTACAAATTTCATTATGAATACAAAACTATTTCTTGTTGGATTACACACACTAATGCATCGATTAAAAGAAAGGATTTTAGGAATGAGCAAATCGCATGATTTTAGCAGGCAATGTATTTATTGATGCACCAACCGAGCAACAATTGACGTACTATCATTTGCAATATTTGATGATATAATGTCATATTTGCTAGAATGGTAACGCGACCACATGCTACTGCGAGATGTATGTATGCATATTGTGTATACATGTGCATCGCTGGCACGCGTGCATCTCACGTATGACTGCAGTACAACGCAGATTGCAACGGAACTGGTTTACGATGTAACCTCGGTAGCAAGAGTTTCGGTGTTCTCGTTTGTCGATGTGGCTGTCACTAATCAGTGTAACGGACCATCGAGTAACTCGCATTGTACATACATTTATACATACATACATTCATATACATACACGTTTGTCTAATTTTCGCTGGCTGTGCGAAACGCGGACGTATTCGATTGCTCGTGATTAATTCAAATTTAACGCGTCGCTGTTTTCGATATTAATTGCATCTCGTTCGGGCTCAAGGCAAGTCTCGCACAAGCTCTTCAGCAAAGAGTGGGTACAACAGGAGGCAACACTCAGGGTGGTACGTTTGATATTCGACAAAACCTGCCCTTTAAATTGATTATGTAAACGAGCAGGTAATTATGTTATTTAGGTGCTTGGTTGTTTAAGATTTCGGTCGTCGAGGAATTTGATTTTTTAATTACTTAAAATTTTCTTAAACATTTTCTTAGAAACTTGATTACTTAGGAATTTGGATATTTAACTATTGAGGATTTCGCTTATTCACTTATTTAGGCGTTTAAGAATTTGGAAACGTATGAATTTGATCATTTTAGAATTTGGTTATTTAGGTATTTAAGAATTAAAAAATTTGAAAATACAGCAATTTAAGAACGCAAAAATTAAAAAATTGTAATATCTGGAAATTCGGAAAAATTGGATTGTTGGTCTACAATAGATACTAGTATTGCAATATGAATCTTTAAACAGATGTCCTAGTTACGTTAGTGAAAACGATACACGAAAATTTATGTAACCGAGTGAAAGAAACGCAGCAGACTTAAATGCTCAAGTACCACTAACTTAATTCAAACAGAATGACAGCGAGCTGTTCCCTTATAACTCTTTGTTCTTTTAGCAAGATTTGAAGAGAACAGAGAACCGGCGTCGTGAGCAACCAGAAACTCTCAAACAAAGCTGACTACAGAAGTAGACTGTTTTTTAAACGAGTTAAAGGAAACTCAATTCTCCCTGTTTTTCATTCGCAACGCCGTGGCTATAATCAAAGAACGTTGCCGAAGTAGCGAAGAACTGAAACCGTGTTACCATTTAATTTCTTTTCTTATGCCACAAAGAAGCCTTAAGTTACAGCGCGAGAGTGCACGGTGCTGGAACGTTAAGATCACGTCGATAAATAAATTTAAAACACGAAGTTAAAGAGAGAAAAATAATTGTAACGGAGCTGAATCATCGCATAACGGGTCTTTGATGATTGCTGTGCCTCAGGAAACGTCTCTGTATTTAAAGTATATTTTAGATGGACGATTAAGATATTCGCCAAGTTTAATATTAGGTTTGCCATGTAATAAGTCAATTGCGTCAAGTATGTACTGCATGCGGATCAACAAGACTTTTTCTACAAATAAGAGAGCTCTATCCATTAATTATGTTAAAAAATATATAATTCTATTTAAATATATGGTGATGACCATATATTCTTCTGCTGTTTTTTATATGGCTGTATTATCGGTTTTTCTTGCAGAATATTTCTAATATAATAAAGTCGATTATACGTCCAAATATAAATCTAGATTATTATCTGTTATATGTATCTATCACCTATAACGTATTGCACATATGACAATAGAATAATATCTACCACTCATGACGTAATGAATATGTGAAAGTAAAATATGCTAGTAAAACTATTTATTATCTCAATTATACTATCAATAAGTTCTAGTAACTTACTGACAGTGTAACGGATTTGTAGTGGTAGAATATGTCGGTCGTAATGTAAACATTGAAGTTTTAATATATTCGAAATTAAGGGCCAGTATACATCGGAAAAATATGTGTATCCAAAATTCTGTTTATGATAATATATTTCGAAGTCAGTGAAACCGGTCAGGTGAGATTTGTAAAATCCGTTATATTTTCTTAGATATTTGAACTTACGCGTTAAGTCAATCAACCTCATAACCAAAGTTTACTAACCTATTGCTCTTATTTAGCAAAATGTAATAAAAATTACAACACTCAATTAAAATGATTTTAAAAACAATATCTGAATACCTAAGTAAGTGTGGTAACTTTTGATATTTAATATTTTAATCATGCCACCCATATTTGTATGATATATAAATTTATATTTGTACTAGTCAGCTATTATTCAACCAAATCCTTATTTATCGAACCATACTTAATTAATTTTATGAAGTGCTTCACAAATTATATAATAAAGAAAAATAAATATCGTCAGATTAATTAATCAGGTTCGTTGAAAATAAAGGAACTATCAGTTACAATTTTTGACAAATTTAAAATGGCAACGAAAGTGTTAAGATTTTCTTAAATAATTACATACTAAGTTTTGTTGAAAATGAAGTTGTTGTGCGTTACAATTTTGGGTGAGTTTAACACGACAGTAAACGTACTAATTTAGATTTGTTTGAGTTGTTACGTAACAAGTGTTAAGTGAGATTCCTTTAACCTGTTACGTAACAAGTATTAATTGAAATTCTCGTAAGCAACTCGAGAAAAGCTCAGCACAACCATTATTTTAAATTCATTGAAAATCGTAGTGGATAGCAACTTTATTTTCAACAAACCTCTTACGTAAGAAGTTAAGAACATTTGAATACTGTGACTGTCATGTTAAATTCGCCAGAAATCGTTACGGATAGCAACTTTGTTTCCAACAAACTTCTTACGTAACAGAGTAGGAAAATCTCAATACATACTTCAAACGCCATGTTAAATTCATTGAAAATCGCAACGTACGCCATCTTTATTTTCGATAAACCCATTCCGTAAGAAAATTAACAAAATTTGAACATTATGATTACCATGTTAAATTATTTTAAAAATCGTAACATATAGAAGTTTTGTTTTTAACAAACTAAGAAAATCTCAACATTTCAGCCGCCATGCTAAATTCGTCAAAAATCCTAATATATAGCAATTTTATTTTTAAAAAATATTTTACTTGACAAGATAATAAAATTGCGACAAACTATGATTTTTTCATTGAACCTGGTGCGTAAATTTGGAAATATCTCAGCAGTTTGATCACCATGTTAAATTTCTCAGAGATCATACCAGGTAGCAACATTATTTTCCAAAAATTTATTACGTAACAAGTTACGAAAATCTCTTTAGTAAAGCAAATTATCTATTAAAATTAAATGACTATTAAAAGTTACTTTATTTTCAACGAATTTTCAGTAACTCGTTACATAATAAATTTAAAAAATCTGATTTAACACTTTTACTAATCCTAATAGTAAAACTTGCACGTCAAAAAGTAAAAAGTAAAAAACTTGCACGTCATATTAAAATCATCAAATTCGTAATAGATAGCAACTATATTTTCAGTCGGATATATACCAGAATAACTTCGACTGTTTCAAATATGCTAAATACTACAAGATCCGCTCACCATACTAAATTCCTTAAATTCGTAACGAATAGCAACGATATTCTCAGCTAAGCCCGTTGCGAAACAAATTAAGAAACTCTCAATTAACACTGACTAATCCAAATATGCTAAAACCTACAAAACTTGCACTCCATATTAAATTCCTCAAATTCGTAACGGATAGTAACTATATTCTCAACTAACAATAAGCCCGTTACGTGAATTAAGAAGAATTTCGATTAACAGTTTGTCCGCCCTATTAAATTCGTCAGAAATCGTAACAGTCAGCAACCATAATCCCAACAAAATCCGTTACGTAAAAAGAAAAATTAAGCTACGTTAAAAATTAGTCAACTATCTTCGTCCTCTCGTACCGACTCGTGAACCGACTAGTTGTCTTCGTCTGGAGCGTTCGCCACAATTATTCATTCCGCTTCCGAGCGTCGTAGTTCACCAAATCTGCCGACAGAATCGGAGAATATTCTGCGACGCGTTCGTGCCGCGACAGTTATTGTTTTTTAATTGAAAGCCGCGCACGCGCTACGAAAGTCTGCCGGTCCGCGTGAAAGGCATCCACCACTACCAGAATCGCGGCCTGTAAAAAAGTTGGCGTGGAAATTTTTTCAATTAAAAACCGTCGGCGCGTACCGCCCGACGAGCTTTAGCGACGGCCAGAAGCCAGGATGGGACGCGGCGCGGCTCTGCTCGGCTCGGCTTGCCGTGGCGTGGCGTGGCGTGGCATGGCATGGCGCGGCGTGGCATGGAACGAACAGCCGAGGAGCGGACAGAGGGGTTACTTTTAATTACTGTAGCATCGTTACGCATGGCCCGCTTCAGTAAGACCGAGCTAGAAAAATTCTGGCGGCAGCTGCGACTGTCCGCTCGTCCCGTGACATGTCCCTGGAATAACCTAAGAAGATGAACGGTCCGGAAGGAAATTAGGTTACGGCCGTTTTCCGGTTACGTTCAGACGAGATACGTTTTTACTTCTCAGCCCAAAATGATCTTTATGAAAGTTGCCGGCGTAAAGTTGCGAACGGAACTGGATTTTACGATTGTTTTTTGCTAATTACAGTCCCTGGTCATCGAATTAGGACCGTGCACGAAAATTTCACGTTTATGGCTGTAACATTATATCATATATGGATATCGTATTAGGTCATGCAAATTATTACTAAATATGTTGATAACGATATATTCATAGCAATTTGTTACTATTCTAATAATGAATTGTGTGGGTGATGAGCGATTAAGTGCCGTGCGAGCGTTTACATTAGGCTGGAATATCGAAAGAGCGTGAGGTCAAATTTGGTGAACGGAGCCTGCTTAAAGGGCTAGTTTATTCTCCAGCACCATATTATCTGTCTTAAAAACAAGAATTACAGATATTTGGGAAAATTATGAAGATATGAAATACAGTATTCCCTCCGTAAATGTGACTTTTGCCGGTCTCGATTGTAACATTTACGGAAGAGGTGCTCTATTCTTTGTAATGTGCCGAACGTAGAAAGAGACAGCGATACAAAAGACAAGGAGGGATAGAATTTCGAGCGTTCGGCAAACATGAAAGACTCGTGCGTGTTCTGTCTTTTAAATTTAAAAATTAAAATTCTTTATTTTTGGTTTTTCGTTAATGGAACTTTTACCATCGTATTTGTTTCGTTTTTCTGATTAAAATGACACCAAACACGATATGATTACCATCATAATTACTTATGTAACAAGCCATGAAAGTTTGGGAAATATTCACTCCGCAAATGTTACTTTTGGCGGTCTCGATTGTAACATTTACGGAAGAGGAGCGAATTCCTAACATTATCCGTTCCAATTGGAGCAGTCAGAAAGAAAATCTTGCACCACAGGCGGTTTTTATGCAATATGTGCGTTGTGCCTTATTTAATACAACTAATTATTAATTTAAAAATATATGTTAGAATTTCATATAGAGTTTCCTATAGGTTTACGACATGACAAGAGAAAGCGGTCACTTTTGAACCCTATACATAATTTAGTATCCGTACCATCTGCATGCCAGCCATACGATGGTACGTGACAATTTATAGTTTTTAGCAGATGTATTTATTGTTGCACTAGTCCTTAAAGTTTTTGGCTTCAGTGACACAGGCCATGTCATAAACCTGGAGGCTTAGAAGTCTCTTAACCTGTGTTAAGATATCAAAGGGACAACTTTATGATACGGCCAAATATTCATAGAGTCATTTGTGACCTGTTACTTTTTTCTTCTTTGTGAACATGCCGGCCTATAGCCAGTACATACGCGGCACGTAAAAAAATAGTAGCACCTCTTCCGTAAATGTTACAATCGAGACCGCCGAAAGTCACATTTACGGAATGAATATTTCCCAAACTTTCATGACTTGTTACATAAGTAATTATGATCGTAATCATATCGTGTTTGGTGTCATTTTAATCAGAAAAACGAGACAAATGCGATGGTAAAAGTTCCATTGACGAAAAACCAAAAATATAGAATTTTAATTTTTGAATTTAAAAGACAGAACACGCATGAGCCTTTCATGTTTGCCGAACGCATCAACCTTCTGCCTCTCTTTATTTTCCATTTGCCGTCCTCTTTTATGTTAAAAACTTTAATCACTCGTTACACACGCAATTATTAACGTAATTATATCATGTTTGGTGTCATTTTAATCAGGAAAACTAGACAAATACAACAGTAAAAGTTTCAAGAAAAAATAATAAGAAATAAGAAAGTTGCAATCTTTTTCTAAGCTTGCATTAGTATGTGTCTCACCGATATTCGATCCTCGTCGTTCGGCGACCGATCGTGTTTCATTCTGGACTGATTTCGAGGGGGATCCCCCCCAGTAGTGGGGATAGAATTTTAACATTTACGGCAGAGATCTTTTTCACATTTACGGAGGGAATACTGTAGACATAAAAATGAAGCCTAAAAGCAAAGGGTAGAAATGCAATATAACATGTGTTAATAATGTTATGTACAATAATAGAGTATCATGTTAGTAGTAAATAAAGTATATCATTACAATTGGAACAGGCTTTTCAATTTTACGGAAAACGTGTAAAATACTGAAAATTTTGTATTGGTCCTAATTCGATGGTCAATTACTGTATGTAGAGTAAGAAGAAAGGGAATTATACTCTTAATATATATGTTATTATAGTTCGCCCCTTGCTATATTTTGACAAGTCTGACGGGTGACGCCCTCACGCTAAGACTGTAACGAATCTTACTCGAATTTATAATACGCTTCAATCTAGAATTCAGGTCCAATTACAATTTTAACTTATTTTCTCTGTTTTGATATTGCTGCAGTAATTAGTTAACTTCGACTGATGCATCTGACAAACCATACTGCAAGGGTTTATTGATGAAAAATGTTCTTATAAATTTGTGTCTGCAAATGTATTGTTGAAAAGATATATTAAATAATATTAAATTAAATTATTGAATGAAATTGAATTAAATTATTATACTAAATTATTTCTTAGAAAATAAATGATATATTTTAACATAAATTTCAATTACATATATGCGCAGTGGCAACTCAAAAATAAACTTTTTGGATACTTAAATAAACTCATTTCTAAACTATAACAGCACAATAATTTCTACATTAACATGGATATCCCGCACACTTCCATTGCAGCGCAAAAACACGTGCTTGTAGTACAACCGGAAGACAAAGTATCGCCGATACCGATATGTGCACCAAAGTTATCCCCACCATTGGGGGGAAGACCCCTTCAGACGCACAGGAGCTCGATCGGGGAGAAATGTAACACGAACCGGGGTCGGGTATATCCGTGAAGCAATACATACACAAATATAAAACTTTTTTATTTTTGATTTTTTCGAGATCCAACTTTTACCAATAGATTCTTTACATTCTCCTGATTAAAATGAGACCAAACACGACGTAATTTGAATTATATTTACTTGCAATATCTTATTCTAGTAAAGTCATCGATGTGCGCGTAACATTTGAAATTACAAGTAAATATGTCCCAAAGTACGTCGTGTTTGGTCTCATTTTAATGAGAAAAATATTACAAATATGATGGAAAAAATTTCAAAGAAAAAAAATCAAAAATAAGAAAGTTTTATTCTTGCATTAGGAGTGTCCTTCTGGTAGGTCACTGTTTGTTTACGTTCAGTCTCCGTCGCTCGAAATGTAGGAACTGTACGATATCTGCACCAGTTCGGTCCCGAGAATGGTGCACATATCGAATATGTACTATACATAGCCTAAATTATTTAGTGTTTAGTCTTGTTTTAATCAGAAAAATATGAAGAATCTATTAGTAAAAGTTGGATAACGAAGAAATGGCAAATAAAGAAGTTTTACTCATTAGTATTATCCCTCACTATGTTTCCGTTTGTTTACATTCGGCATCCTTCGCTTGCTGTCCTTTTCTACGTTCGGCAAAACATCAATCAATGTAGGAACTGTACGATATGTGCACCAGTTTAGACCCAAGAATGATGCACATATCGAATATTTACTGTATCCCAGTAACGTATATACCACTAATTTACATTTAATTAGTGTAATTTACATTTACTGTATACCACTAATTTACATTTAAATATCTAATATTATTAAATGATTAAATGTTGTTTATAGTTTAGTGTGACAATTATAGAAAAATGTTGGAATTTAAAATTGATGTTTAAATTCAATATGGAAGTACAAAAAAATTGTTTAAAGAATTATTTTAGATCTACTTACAAAAATAAAAAATTATAAAAAAATATGATGGAACATGTGAATCGATTTGATCACAATAACTAATTCAATCGTAATTTAGATGTATTTAAAAAAAAATCGTAAAAGACTGAGAATTTTTACAAAATTCAGAAAGGAGTACATTACGAAATAAAGGAAGAAACGCTTGGTAATTGTATTTCACTATCTGTTGCAAAACATACTAATAATATTAATTCAAAATGACCCTGTTCACTACTTAAAGATACAACATTGTTTTGCACTAATTAACAAATTTTATAATAATAAAATAGTGAACTTCTAAATCTGTCACTTAATCCTTTTGATAATTTTAACAAGTTTTAAAAATCATTAAAAATCCCGATACTTTATTATGTTCGTAAAGTTTGTTATCCATATTCTAAAGAACTATCGTTTGTGGATACCAAGAAATGCAGTAAATGATTAAAAATCAGGTCCCACCTCAGCGGCCGCAGGTTTACGATAGAATGACCCGTATGAGTTCACAGGTTCTATCGAACAGTTCCACAGAGACTCATAAAGAGGTTTATAGCGCTCGGTGAACAGTTTTTCGTGACTCGCAGATGGGTTCAAAGCGCTTAAAAGGGTTAACGAAGCCGAGAAATCGTGCCGTAGCAAGCGGCGATTGGAGCAAGTCTATCGCGGCTACGTGCTTCTGAAAATGTTTAACGACGGACTCGGTTGACGGAGGTGAAGAGAGCACGAGAACACAAGCACGTCTGTATATTTATAGCGAGTAACGGAGGTCGTCACGTGGGAATAGACGCCCGGCGTCCATTGACGCGATAAATGTCGCCGTCAGCCATTAACGACGCTCGTCTTGCCTCATAATCAATGGAACCTATCTGTCCCCTCGCTGCTTCTCTCTTTCTCTCTCTCTCTTCTCGACCTGTCCCCGCAGTTTCCACAGAGTCGAGCTCGACGAATTAATTTTCTCCGTTTTTCTGCCTTCCAATTACCGCGCTGCCATCGGATCACGTTGTCTTCCTCGGGAAGGGGTAGACTCGATTTAGGGGTATTAGCGGATCCTCTAGCACGACATTTCGAGCCGGAGAGAACCGTGTCGTTGCCATTCAGATTCGGTGGAACGTTGCTAAATCTGTTAACGGGCTAACGCGATATTTTCCCAATGTTACATCGTGCAACACGCTAGCAGAATGCTTTCGTCGCTAGCCTGACGCACAAGCCTTTGCTGCTCGCGTGCACGTATTTATAACGCTGCGACGAATGAGCCTGATATTCCCGCCACCATGGGGGAATTAACATTGTTTTGAAGAATATTTGACACGGCCATTCCAATTTTTCAGCTCGTTTGTTCGGAAGGAAGCTGTGACGTGCGATACGAGCTATATTTGTCACCGTTCCGGTTTTGACCGATGTTTTCACTTCTCGTTGACTCTTTTGATATGCACAGTCGTTTATTTTTAAACGCTTAACCTGCTGATTGCCACGAGGATCATCGGTCATCAACGCCCTGGATTTCGTTCGGATGAATTTGACGAATGAAAACAAAAATTTGTGAATGCTCCATTTTTCTGGGTAGTTTGAAACAAATAATTTACGGAAACAAGTTTTCGAGTTTATACATTTCCAAACTTTTTAGTTCGATTTTTTTTAATCTTCGAATTTCCAAGTTTCTAAATCTCTATATTTTTAAATTTCGCAGTTTGCAAGTTTTGATGAATTCCTACATTTTTGCAATTTCCAGGCATCTAATTCGTCTAATTAAGTTTCTAAATTTTAAGTATCCGAATTTCTCAAATATTTCAAATTTTTCAAATTCCACAATTATTTGAAATATCTTAAATTTGTTAATTTTGTCAAATATTTTATATTTCTCATTTTTTCCAAATATCTTAAATTTCTCAATTCTATCAAATATTTTTAATTTCTCAAGTTTTTCAAATTTATAAATATTCAATTTCTCCTGATTTTTTCATTCCCAATCTCTAGATTTTTAAATTTCTAGATCCTCAAATTCGTGGGTCTTCAAACAACTACATCTCCAAATTCCTAGATTTTTACATTCCTTGATTTTCAAATTTGTATCATTCATGAATTTCCAAATACCTAAACCTGTAAATGCTTAAAGCCCCTAATTTCTAATTCCTCAAATCCCTAAATTTTCAAGTACCTCGATCGTTACATTTCTTAGCGACCTAATCTCTAATTTCCCTAGATCGCAAAATCTCTAAGACTTTAGACATATCCATGTTCTCAAATTTCTAAATCCACAAATATTCATCTTAAACAAACACAAAATATCAAATTACCAAATTCCTAGATTTCCATACTCCCAGATTCTGAAATTTCGAAGTTTCCAAATATATCTACGTCACCAAATTTATAAGCCTACAATTTATTAAGCTATTGTATATCTAGATTTCTATATCTCTGCATACGTAAATTTCAAATTCCTGAATTGGATCTTAAATTCCCATATTCCTAAGTTTTCAAATCTCCAAAATTCACCTTAAATCACTTACAATTAGTGAAAGGTATTTTTCCTTTTATTGTCTAGGAAAAATCTGATTTTGATTGTACTTTACATTAGTTACTAGTTCCATACAAATTTTGAAATCAAAGTACCTTATAAACAAATACTTATTCTAAAAAAAGTCAAAAGCATTTTGTTATACTATATAGGTACTACTATGATGTCTATGCGTTGTATTGGATTATGGGTAAATAATTATAGTCTTCTATCTGATTTATAACTTGATTTTATTATACTGGCTCGGAAGAACGTCTTTACTATTTGAAAACTGTTCTAGAAGTGAAGTTGACGCTCTGACTCTAAAAGGAAAACTAGCGTCCACTTAATACAAAAGAAAACTCTGCACCATGTTTATTACCCTGGCGTTCGACTCTAAACAGTCACAAGCCCTTAGACCCGGTGGTGCCAGAATGATTCTTACAAAGAAAGAAAATAGTGATTCTCAACGATTCATTTTTGTAAAGGATTATACATAAATAATCCAACACGTTGTCACTCCAAAATCGATTGCAACATTTGTTCCTCCTCCACGTTGCATTAGATTTTATTATCTTGTTCCTTCTTATGATCGATTTTGTTATCTTAATTCTTCGTGGATTTCTCAAAATATAATCTTTATTTTGATACACCGCATCCTTGATGGACCCTATACTAAGTACTAGACAGTACTCTAAAATGGTTATGAGTAACATAAGTAGTGTACAACTGAAGCGCAACAAATGGGAATCATCATCGTTATTAAGACACCAGCGCATCAGATGATACAGCTCTATCGGCAGTGTTAAAGCATGCTTGATGGTCGTTCGACCGTTTATACGTTCACTTTACAGGGTACTAAAAATTCCTTAGAAAGGAAGGTATAACGTCAATTTGTTCGGTGGACGTGTTTTACAATCCCTTCGCGAGCAAGTGTCCGCTTAACGAGGCCTCCTCATCTGGATACGTATCTCGGGACGTGGGCAGGATCGCTCGGAATCGGCTCGGTTGAAAGCCGGGACCGGCATTATAGGCGCCAAGAGAACTCTGTCTCGCATCCGCCGTTAACAAGATAATAACCACGCGATTACACGTTTAATTCGCCGTGCTTAAGATGCGTGCCGGCGATAAGACGTGACAAATATTGCCCATAACCTCGACATAACAGCCGCCCACCGTGCTGACAGCCGCGCGGCACCGAGATAAAGCGAGACGCAGCGACGGCGAAGAAACGATGGAAAAAAGAAAGAGGGAGATAAGGAGACGCGCGAACACGTGTGCATTCGTGCGTGCATACGAAAGAGAAACTATAAGGGAAGGAGAAAGAAACCGGGAACCTGTTTCGCCATTGAGACGCGGATGCTGGCTTCTGGGGATTGTTCCACGATCGTCTACTACCTGCCACGATTAAAGGATACGCAGATCGCAAAACCAGATTTGCCGACTGGAAATCGACCTTGCTTGAAGATCGCTTCGACATAAGTACTCACCTACATCACTTTATTCGCATTTTATCTAACGTTCGAACTACAGCTTTGCACCTACACCTTCATTCTTACACTTTGATGAAAATTGATTCGTAGTTCAGCTATAAGTTTTCATTATATATTTCATGTATGCAGATTATAACGAATCAACTGAAAAACAAATCATCGAAATCTATGTAGCTTCTGATTCCTGAGAAGGCAATTTCTCATGATAATTTTGCTAAGATAGGAAATCGTGAATAAATCTGAGTTTGAAGCCTCTAAGTTTCAATCGTCTTGTTATGAGCTCGTTCATGTTTTCCTGATGTTCTTTTTAGGTGATGTAATGGATACAAACCTTTGTTGTGTACTGTTCTCTTTATGCAGGTAGTGGCTGGTAATCTTATACTTGCGTTGGGGAAAAGGTGGTGAGAGCCGAGTTATGAATGAGAGTGTCCAGTTGTTTGAAGCTATATTTGAATGCATTTTAAGCTTAATTTTGATTAACATTGTGACTTGCGGCGGGTATTTCACAAGTTAACATTAAAATTTACACATTTATTTAATTTTTGAATATACACTTTCGTTGCCAAACATCTCACATGTGTAACGCAAGCGCTAGGTAGAGTCTAGCACTACATTTTTATTTATTTGATATATTTTGGTATTTATCTGGGTACATATGTGATGATTGTGACGATGAAAGTCGAAATTAATAAAAACATATTATGTACATAGAAATTCCTTCATTTCATTGGAATTCGATAAAAATTTATAGAAAATATAATGCTAAACTAAATTAAATTTTTAAATGCCGATATTTCCAGTGTTTTATTGTTTGTCGCGTTGTACGAAAAATTACACTATATAAAAACAGTAGTCGTAATACTTTTGGTACATTGTAGAAATTTGCATAGTGAGAACTCGCGTTATACGGGAATTTGCCGTACAATGCTAACAAATAGCCATACCCAATCGCTTTCTAATCCATTTCCTAGCGAGATTCTACTATTTCAACCGTAGCTCGTATGTAAAGGAGAAAATGATATCAATAACGAATCGGATAAACTGATAAATCAGGATTTTCGTGACCGATAGTAATCGCGGGCCGTTTGCGTCGTTCGCATCGAGAATTTATCACGATACCATAACTTTCGCGGTAGCAGCCGAAGTTCGGGCAAAGAATTTTCCAGCGGAGGGTACAGCGAGGATACAAGCGGTCGTAATTCGAGTTGAACCGAGAATCGCATGCACATAAGTCGAGTCAGCGATTCCCTTGTGAAAGATTACAACGTAAGGGAAATAACGACGTAGATAGTATGGATAGGTTGGAGTATGGGAGACGGAGGAGAACAGGGAGATATAATGGGTTAAGTTTCATCGTCGTGCTTCGACGAATTTCCGGGTCGAGCTCGCGCTAACGCGGTACTTCCAAGGGAGTACCAGAGGCTCTTCTTGGGTAACCAAGTTAAGTTGTTAATTTCCACTTTACGCTTGGCTTGAATTTCTTATGCGAGCCTGATATGCACCACACCACGCTGCCACGCGAAAAAACTTACTCGACGTTTGCGCCACGAACGCGCTGTTTATTTCGGTTTGCAAACGCTTTGGTAATTTTCTCCGCAGCATAACGATTTCGGAGATTCCCTTCGAAACATCCAATGCCGTTGAGCGTTAAATTGTTATGTGACGATACACTTTGTGAATTAACTACAGGAATCGTGACGGTTCAAGTTTGGTGTATGCGAGTAATTAGTATGAGCGAGGAGAATACAAACTTTGAACAGAATTAATATGATGTAGACGATAATTTACTCCTTGCACTACGACTTGTTCAGTACATGCGTCAGACATATATTTACTGCTATAATCTAAGAACGAGTGAAAAAAGTTAAAATGTCACGCGTTTTTTGTATTTAACTTTAAATATGCAAATTATAGTTAGTTTAAAAATTCAAACGTACGTAAAATATAAGCAAAGTCACATTTGAATTGCGAATGCGTCGTAGGTAGTTATTATAGGAACTTCACTGGTACTGCTAATGTAAATTGTATTTGGGTGTACCAAATAGTTATGCAAAGTGATTTGATATTAAAATGTAAGTTACAGGAAAAGAATAATATTTTTCGCCCAAAATTTTGTTCATTCGTTGTAACATTCTTCGTAAGAAAGGTCGAGAGTCTCTTCGTATCCGCATCTTATGCGGTTAATGTCGGAATGAATCTATCACAACGGAAGGGTTAATCGAATGGAGCATCATTTATAGGGTAGACAAAGCATGGGTCAAACCTCAGGCATCTTTGTGCGAACAATCATCGGTTTATAGGAGCCAGGCAACAAGGCTACACGTTCAATTCCGCCTGATTTCGCGACAACCGAAGGCGAATTGTGGTGAGACTCGGCACGCTCGGCACGAGTTTAATTCACCTGGAGTAAACTATGGTGACCATTGTCCATTATCCTCTGTCCTTTGTCCGGTCGCATTCGGCTTCTAGCAGCGACACGCTTCACCAGACCTTGCACGATGTTTCCCCTTGGTAATTTTGGGACATCGTTTGATCCGCGCCTATGACACATCCGACATCGCTTCATCTTGGCAGAATCCGCATGACGAATTCATTACCGGAAATTGGAACTCCCGGTTTAACAACTTTTCAGTTTTAATTGCTAATCAAGGCAAGCCTGAAAAGATTACGGTTGTCCGACTTCGCTTGGATTTCAAACGAACACAACTTTCAGGACCTTTTGTGACGTAAGAATCGTCGTTTTAATATTGAATGATCTTCGTCATAGTTCGTCGAAATTTTTGATGGACTTGCTATTCTCTTGAGGATAATTTACTATGTTGATGCAGTAAAGATGGCCGTAACTGAAATATGTAACATGAATTATGAATTAGCATGTTAGATTTAATGTCCATCTTTTATTTTATAACGCGGTCCTAGCGGATCTAAGAGTTTCGTAGGAGGATTTATAGCGTTTGTAAGAAAGTACAATACATTGAAAGACAAAAGATTTTTACGGTAAAACAGTAACAACATTTTAACAATAAATTAATTCAGTTTATTGTCTGAAATGAATAGTTTGTAGTTTTTTTTCAAGAAATTACAATGAATTACAAAAATCGAGGAATTACAATGTAAATAGATTAAAATAAATATTTTGTATATCTACAAAAGCGGGCATTATTTCATATAATTTTATCAATCAAAAAAACGAATCTGGAATAAATTCGTTATTTAGGATCAATTATCTCGAACAAAGAATTCGACTAATTAAAAAAAAAGTATAATTAAAAAATTTCAGTAATGATTCAATAACAATTTACGAAATGTAAAATTTATTCCGTTAAAGAATATAGAATTACATTGCGGATAATTTCCATTTAAATTGTAAAATTGACGTAGCATCCACCATAAAATAACAACCGAATTTCAGTACATCGTTGAGTGAAAAATCGACAAAGTTCAAAAAGATCTCGCTGGGAGCATTAAAATCGATTAGCGTTCGCTTCGTTTTCCCACTTTCCCCATCGATCCACAAATTAAATCAAACGTAATTTCCCCAGAAACAACTAATACCGATACATAATTAGCAAAAATGAAGCGTTTCGGACCTTGCCGCAGCGCGGAATTAAATTAAACGCGGCCGACAGACGAATAATGGAAACGAACGCGGCCCGTGATTAAAACGCTTCGTTTACATTCCAACGTAACGAATATAAATCGTGTGAACGCCCGAACATTCGATCATCTTTGAAGCACCGAAATCAATCAGAAATTCAGACTTGTGTATTTTTCTGTACTCCATTGAAAACGCTCGAAAAAGTTTGGAGAGAAGTTCGCGGAAATTGAAATGTAGATTACAGTTTTTCAATTTTGCCGTACACTGATTTTTATTATGTTTTGTGACAGATAGTTAATGGTAAAGAAATTTTTAATTGATAAATGGCGTTTCTTTTGTTTTTCACACGTGTTGAAATGACTTTTATAATGAAAATTTTGTTACAGAGAAAACGAGAAACGATGAGCAATGAAAGATTGTTATAAGTAGGGACTACGTTTGGGTAGGAATCATGTTTCTGGTTGTTCTCTGTACATTTACAAAATTTTTTAATTTTGGTGTTTACAAATTTTTGATATTTTAAGACTTCGAAATTATGGAATTTGAAAGTTTGGTTTTTGGAGATTTGGTAATTTAGGACAATGGAAATTTAGAAATTTGTGAATTCACGAATTTGGAAAAAATTCTAAAATTATGTGATCTTGAAACTTTTTAGGTCTAGAAATTAGGAACCTCGAAGATAAATGTGGAAAACTCTGGGACTCTAGAAATTTGAAGATTAAAAAACTTGGGAATTTACGGTTTTGGAAATTTGTGAATTTAAGGTTTTAGAAACTTGTGAATTGAAAAGACGAGGTCCTCAAATTTGTAAAATGAATATCAAAATTACAAGGCTTCTAAATTTGGAAATATGTAAAATTTACTCTTTTAAAAATCTATTAATAGCAGTTCAACAGTTCGAAAATTTTATAATTTAAAAATTTCGAGAAGTGATAATTAAAAAGTTTGTAGATTTGGAAATTTAAAAGTTTAAGGAGTTGTATGTGTAAAAGTTTCAAAATCTTTCATATTAAAGTCCTACATAATAAACCAGATCTTAAAATACAATAAAATTACCAATAACGTTATCAATACATAATTGGACAACTTCTCATGCATACAATTAATTTTATTCTAAATTATTTCTCGTTTCCTCTCTGTTCATCCACTCTCTTCAATTTTCTTATCGAAAACTACCTCTATATTCCTTCCACTGTTATCAGTTCCTATAAACAAAATTATTATCTATCACCTTCACTCCTATAATTACCTTGAGTCGGTTGTGTTCGCCCCATAAATGTCTATATAAATATACGCATCTTCATTAACATCGGTACTATAAGTAAATAATTATTTACCGTGAACAGTTCACATTTGGAAGTCGGCTCATCGCCATGGAACCACAGAACAAGATCCGGTCGGCGGTATCCGCGGTGAAACAGTAGTCATTTCGCGGAATCCCAGAACAGCGCAATAAAGCGCGAGCGCGAGGGCGCATAAGAGGTGGATTTGGGAGAAAAATCCGCAGTAAGCGGCAATAAAGTGTGACCACGTCGCATCAACTCGTAACGACTAATTGCCACGAGCAGCAATAATCGACCGCGGTCGTACACCGCGGCTAGCAATTATTTTTACGACGACGATAATATTGTCCATTTATTTACCGCAACGTGAACCGGCAGCCGCCTCGATGCCAATACCGCGTTTACCGCGGTATAAATTTCTGCGATTTACACGACCGTGGATGACTCTATTCCGTGGGTGCTACGAGTTCCTTGCCAGCTTTCTGTCGATTTCATGCACCGATTTTCACCAACTTTATGTTTTGAATGATTGGGGTGCTTGCCGTATTTGGTATACGTCCTTGGTTAATCTTGGTTAGAGGTCGAGGACACTTATTACCAATTTATAACATCAGAGTGTTATGTGCTAATCACTAAATTCGACTTATTTCGATTTCTCTGATAATTATTTATTATTATTGCCTTAATTCGTATGAGATTTATACGGCAATCATAAAGTACATTGTAGTTAGTTTACAGTAGATATAGTACAATAGTACATGTAGTACAATGCATTAGTACAGTAGTTAGGTTACATTCATATGTTGTTGAAGCTAAAGCCTTGAATCAGAGGGAGCCATATCTGGTCTGTAGGGTGGTTTCAAAATTCAAAATTTCCCGCACTTTGTCGACATTCGTATCGGATCGGTACGATGACGGTCGTTCAACGCGTTGCTCGTCTTCGACGTCTTCACGACCATCTTTGAACTTTTTGTGCCACTCAAAAACACGCGTTCTGGACATGAAATCGTCCTTGTAAGCTTGACGAATCATATGAAATAATCCGTAGCAGATTTATTTAGCTTAACGCAAAATTTAATGGCACAACGCTGATCGACGGTTCGTTGCATCTTGAATCTCGACGCGAACGTTAAATACGCTTCCACTTCAAGCACAATATAAACAAAACAAATGGTGGAATATAAATGAACTTAGATTTCTATTATACATAATAACCCCCTGCATGGATCTAGTCAATAGAGATTGCTCCCTGATCTTCCAAATTAGTAGAAAAAAATCAGTCCCGATATTTATTGGACAAACCTGTATGTAAAAAGAACTTCCTTTTCGGTTGCCTGAAGTAGGTGTCTATTTTTATGTCAAGTAGTCGCGTGTATAAAGACATAAGGAGCAAATTTTTAGTTTGAGATATAATTACTAAGTTTTTAATTTGAGATGAGTACTGCTCGGCTACATGACCGTAAATCGGTCCGTTTATGTGGCTGTTAGGAATCTTCACAAAATTGTGGAACTGCTGATTCAGGATAGAGTAATTACCGAAGATTTGTTCTTATTGAAACTACTGCGTTCAAAATAATACCAAACATGATGACTGTGTTAATTATTTTGCCAATTTTGGGGAACTGGATAGTTTTGACCTCAATTATGTATGTACATGTTAATATAAAATTTAATAATAAAACTAAAAATAGGATTTTAGTTTTATTCTGGGTGTTGGGTATTTTTACAGATACACTAAAGGCAATATCTAAGTTTGGTATCCTATTCTATGATAGTAATCATAATTTAAATACTAAAAAATTGTCATAATATGGCGACTTTTATATTTCCTTAGATTTTTGAATTCTGAACAAGTAATTGATAAAATTACAAAATTATGCAAGAAAATGTAAAAAAGTTAGTATTAATCTTAAAAAGAAGCAAGCAAAAGCTATTCTGATATGAACTCTTTCCTTGATTAATAATTAAGGAACTTATTTTCTTCACGTTCGTTAAATACGATGTAAACTTTTTAGACGAGAATCATAATTTAGAAACCAGTTAGGTAAATAAATTCGTCAATATTCAAAATTAAATTTCAGTTCCGTAAGATTAAATTAATAAGTTTGAATAAGTCACAAACTTTAAATTAATATTATAAGTTCGCATAAGCTCTAAAACTTAAATGAATAAATTTGAATAAATTTAAGAAATTAAATTAATAAATTTAAATAAACTAAAAAAATTAAATTAATGAGTTTGAATAAATTAAAAAAATTAAAAATTGAATACATTAAATTAGTAATTTAATAAACTTGTATAAGTTTACAAATGTAAATGAAAAAGTTCAAACAAGTTTCAAAACCTCAATAAACAAGTCTAAATAAATCTGAAAACCTAAACTAATAAGTTTGAGTATATTTAAAAACTGAAATTAATAAATTTGTTTAAGGTAAAAAATGCACCTAACTAAGTTTAAACAAGTCCTAACTAAAATTTATCACATTAAATGAATTTCAACTGCAGTTTCAAACATCGTTGCATTCTAATCAAACGTAATATTTTTACATGTCCACAGCAGACATCGTTTAACGTGCTTCTGTGAAAACAAAGATGTTCCCTTTGTATTGTACCATGTAATCTTCTTGCAAACGTACCTTTATTTCCATGGATAATACCGATGTCTACATTCTCTTTCATTAAATAAACTTGGATCTTTTACAGAGATAAAGTAGAGTATTTCTTGTAAGGTTGAATAATCGCTTTATCCCCGATCGATATAGCGCTTCTTTTAAAACCTCGATCAAGTAGGTTATCAACGGTTCTTGTATTCTTAAATCCTTGAACTTTCTTTTGTACAAACTGCTTTGACTCGTGCATATTCTGCTGTTGCTGCAAAAGACATTTTATTGTCTTTTGAATGGTGCTGTAGGAAAACTTTTTCAAATCGCTTCGCGTTTACTGAACTCATCACAGAAAATGCTCTTCGACAAGTTTCAAAGATGCTGAACAGATCTCATTACTGTACATTCTAAATGTTTCATTGTCAATGTTTCTTTTGAAATAAAAAAATACTGTGCTTTTGTATAACAGATCGTAAAACGAGTTGTTCAATTAACAAGGAACGAATGAACTACGTAGTTTAACGTTTAGAAATTCTTAAATACTACAAAACACAACAATGCTTCGCGTTTCATAACACAGCTTCAACTGAAGCTTAAATATTAATATAATTGTTTTCGTTGATAATGAAATATAGTCAGTGCTAGATTCTTTTAATTATTTATTGAGATATTGTGATGTTTTATAGATTATATTGTTCTATATTAGGTGTAGTTACTTTTTTAAAATGTTGCCTTATAATTTTATTCATTCAAAAAATTCACTTTACTTCAACAAATAAAATTTTTCTATAATCTCTTCTGAACAATTAAGAGAAAACTTAAAGCAATTTTTCGTGATATTACAGAATTGAAAATGCTTAGAATTTTAACCAGTAATATTAACCCCTTCATTTATAATATTGTATTACACTCATGCACATCACAGTTCAGATACAAGGAACAAAAATTATAGCACGATTGAGTCTGGATTTAAAAACCATTTATAATTTGCATAATAGACGATTCTTAAATCTAAAATGTAGCTAACATTTCAATTTTCTCCATAGTGCAACAATAATTACCTCAGACTGACGCCACTGCTGAAAAAGTCATCGGATAATATTATTCATAAGCGTAGACTACCAAGAAATTGAGGGTGTTTATAATTTTGACCAGCAATGTTTGTTAAATAATTCATTGATGACACTTAAGTATAATAGTTCCTCATCCTTTCTCCAAATTTTCCATCATAATTACACACTGAACACACACTCTGCAACGACCACGTACGATTACTCATCGTTGTCCCAGAACTGTCGTCCTAACGCTATTCTCCACAGCGGACACGAGAGAACTTGATGGAAATAATTACCTTCACCACGGGCCATAGAATAAGCGACGCTTATTAAGCATCGGGCAAAGAAGAAGTCGCGTAAGTCACGAAAGAATCTCGACCTGATACAAGAAACGAACCCGTGATTGCGGTTTTCGTTTCTTTCACGACAGCACCGTTGTTTTCTCCACCCTTTCCCTCTCCTCCTTTTCCTTTTTCCCCTCTGTCCCTCCCGGGTTCTGCTTAGCCATTGTGTCTTCGCGTTCTTTGTATTTTTCGCATTTTTCTCTCTGTTCCTCCATTGTCCCAGGCTCTGCTCAGATTTATGGCGCGTTATTACACGCCGCGATTCGTTTTGCTGTGACGCTTTGTCGGCCGACAGTTTTGGATAAAGAGATAAATATTCTGGTCGATGCATAATTCTTGGCCAGCAATGCTCTGCGCAAATTTAATTGGCTATCGCCGCGATGTTTATTCGCGAAACTTTCATGGAAATTGAATGGCGGGCTAGGCATTGACGCAAGTCGATGGACGTAACGTATGGCTGGCTCATAAACTGTGAATTGGTACACATGTTACGTGACAGATGTAGAGCACAGAAAAGTTGCAAATCTGAAAATTTGCAGGATTTACGATTTTACGGTGCGAATTTGCAAACTTCCGTATTTAAAGTTTAAAGTTTTCAGATTTTCAGAAATTTCAAATTTTTATGTTACGAAGCTCTAAATTTCCTAGTTTTAGATCTTCCAATTTTCTTTCTTAGAAATTTAGAAACTTTCTAAGTTCAAATTTCTAAGTTCCCAAAATTTCCAATTACAAAATTTATAATTCGCAAATTTTCTATCTCTAAAATTTCTAAATTCAAAAAATCTAAGATTACATAAATTTCCAAACTGCCTAATTTCCTAATTCTCCAAACTTCCTAATTTTCCAAATTTTCCAATTTTCAAACTTCTAAGATCTCTTTCTTTGCTAAATCCCCAATATTCTTATTACAAAATTTCCCAAAGCCCAAATACTCAAATCTCTCAATTTCCAATGGAGCTTGACACTGTTACTATATCTGAAGCACTCTACCCGTCTCTTACACAAATTCCAGTTACGCGGTTAAAATAAAAAGAAAGTTGTTCGCGTCACTTATGCGCATATATATCACATCTCGACAAGAAAATACGACTTTGCGAATGTAATTATAGGCGGTTGGTTTCGAAACGCACGCTGAAATAGGCACATAGTGCGCTCTATGTGTCAGAACTATTAGTCAAAATCAAAAAATAACTTTGCTGCTCTGATCTGCTCATCTGGCACCGATTGCATGATGGCGAAATTAGGATCTGGCTTTCAACGTATCGATTACTCACGATCGCGCTAGATTGCTCTGTCACATTGATCAAAATGCAACGAGGAGTAATTGAAATGCTAGAAACTGTTGCTGAAATCTCAAACGTGCAACAGATACTCGAATTGATCCATTCTGCAAGATAGTTGAATGTTAATTTCGAAAATCTCGATCATTCAATTTCAAACGCTGCAGTTTTCAATATCGGGTCATTTTAAATTGGATGCAGTTTTCCTCCGACTAGGTCTGTGTTGGTAATAGATTTTTAGTATGTAAACAAAGGAAATTGAATTTCGGTCTGTCAATGTTTAATTTAGTGCATAGAACGGTCAAAGTTTTAATCGACACGAGGCATTAGTAACGGTATTTTGTTTTAATTGTAGTTCGGTGCTTGAAAATATCCTGAAAATTGATTCATTCTTGGTCACTTCACAGTTTGCTTGCTAACAGAAGGTTTCTAATACTTGTATCAATAAATGATATTCCGTGATGTAGAAACAATAATCTTCTTTAACTACTGTTTAATATTTTCTCCATTTTAGTGCTACTTTTATAATTAATGAAATTACAGTTTGATCATTGAAAACTCTAGAAATGAAAAAAATTTTATTGATAATATATAGATGCAATTACTGATATAAATATTTATTGATAATGTGGATAACAATTTATTAGTAATATTGATAATATTATTGGAAATGTTTACTAATATTAATGCGAATGTCACTTAACGCAAATTATGGACAATTCTATTCCGTTATAGAAGAAGTTAAAAAAGAATATTTTCCTTTCTATTTCCAACAATTTTTAAACTGTTTTTTACTGTTATTACTTACAGTTCTTGATCAGAATTAATGCTTTTACTATCACTATTAGACTTCAGGATTCATTTATGTCTCTTATTTTCACATTCCTAGCAGTATTACATAAACGATTATGGTAGTGTATCTTAATATTTCAAATTAAGTAAATGATTATAAAAGTATATCATAATATTCTGAATCCCAATCAAACACTTCAAAATGTGTTCATTAAGAAAAGAGCTGAATACGTTATACTAATAATCTACTAACCAACTGTCCAAACAGCAGAATATTCGCATAATGGTAGCCGAGATAATACAATTTCCCTCGTGCTCCATTCAAATTATGTCAGCAACGTAATTAAGCTTTCTATTATACATAACTTTTACCGAGTGCTTTGGATTAAAATTAACTCAAATTTGCTACCACACAATGCGACAAAATCCCAAGAAGAAAGGGAAAAATAAAAAAATGTTTAAGTCCGGCTTTACATCTTGATATGCACATACAAGTATTTCGTGAAATAATGTTACGAATTGTTGAATAAGAAGAATAAATAAAATATTGTGATAGTATAGTGTGTGTGTTAATATAGTTTTTCCAACAAAATTTTAAATCAAGCTTGTAAATTTTTATTATGAAATCAATAGTACCCTTCGAGATTTAAAATAAGATGTATTGATTCTGGTAATTAATAGAAAATAATTAATTCTTTTTTGAGCAGAAATCCATTAAAAAATTATGTTATTGATTATTCTTGTTAATTTGAACATACTATTTTATGAAGATAACAACTTGAAAACTAATGTACAACTTTTATAGAACAAATTATGTAGTTGTAAGAATCTATAATTATTGTTGTAATCTATACTAATTGGTAGATGTATTCATTATCAAGTGAATTAAAAAATTGGTGGGTTTAGAAATTTCAAGGTCTGGCATTTTGGGCCCTTGGGAATTTGGGAACAATTTAGTTTGAGATTTTGAAAAGTAGGAGATTTCAAAATTTGGAAATTTAGAAGTTCGAACTTCCGAAATTAAAAAATTCTAGAACTCATAAATTTGAATCTAGAACTCGTAGATTTGTAAATTTGGAAATTCAACAATCAAAAATATAAAAATTTGAACCTTCTCTTATCCGGAAATAATAAACTTTGAAAATGAATTACATTTCATAAAATTTTAATACAGATCCGGACAGAGCGACAATTTTAAGTGTTCTTCAAGATGAGAAGAAACAGTTTGAAAAGATGAGCAACAGAATGCGATGAAAGCGTAACGAATGTTGCAGCGGGACCCAGTGTTATATAAATGCAGCGTTGCTAATGTTAAATCGCCAGCCTAGTAATTACATGCAAATAGCGGCAGCCACTGTTTAAACAGCGCTGCGTCTGCAGCCCAGCGTCGATCCTCGTTTTCGTTTCGACCGACCACCACCATTTTAAAAACTCCTCTTCCTGCTCCATTTTACCTCGTAAATTCGAGCGTTCGTTGTGAAACGGCGGATTGACGGGGCGCTGTATCTCTTGCCACGTTCGAAACGCAATGCACAATGGAAATCGCAAAAAAAAAGAAATTTAACGTACCACTTTTTGCGTTCAAAATGCCAAATCTTATTATGGTACTTTACAGAAAGATTTTTGCCTGTGTAAAAGAGATATGAATATGCATTCTGCTTCAGTAAAATTTTATAGTTCCTCTAGAATCACTAAAGAAAAAATCCATGAAAGAATAATATATGTATCATCTGTACTATCGATATATTATTAACTGTTAATAAAGTCCTGATAATATATCGACAATTCATAGTAACGTCTCTAGTTCAGTAACGTCGTCACGAAAGACAAAGAGACGACCAATCTCGTTAACTAGAATACGTTCATTAACCATCCATATAACCTAATTAATTAGAACTATCCGATGAGCAAAAAACTCGCAGTCGTCGGTGAATTCAGCAATTGAATCGTTCTCATTCCTTTCATCCCATGCGTATTTAATTCTACCGCAATTCTGTCCGAGTGAAACTTCTTTTATTCCTAAATTTGTAAAATCGTATTATTATGAATTCAATGATTTAATCTAGATTAAAATGCATCATCCATTTCTGGCCACCTTGCACCATTCAACTTCCTTCCCATGTATTCTTCTTAATCTCGGACCAAGTAGTCCTATTTCCCCATCTGTATTCTCATTGCATACGCAACTATTATAGAATCTATGTTTGACAGAGTAAAGTTCTGTTTCTCCTGATAGGGTCGTTTAATTACGTTTATCGAAGAGGTACTTTGGGGTTCTTAGTGGATTTAGATCCACATCAGTTCTATTGGAGGCGAGTAGAAAAATGATAATACTCACACGAATATTTCTATTTTTAAGACTTTATTTTCAAAACTAGGAAGCACGTCATTCCTCTTCGAAAACTGAACAGAAAGTGAGAAAGGTTGGAGTATTCTGCCCAAACTACAGCGAGTTTATTATATGATCCTACAGGACTAAACAGAGATGGTGTCCTAAATGTGATTCCATTCACTTAATTAGCAATGTTTCTTGACAAGTAATTCACTAATTTTAAAGTAACCCACCAAGATCCATGGAATTTATATGAACCGGTGTTTCCTCGGATCTCGCGGAGGAGTTGCTTTAAAGGATGCGCGCAGCTGAGACCGCGTAAACATTCCGTCGAATGGCATCGTGTAAAATGTAATTCCGTCAACGGTCTCGATTCTAGTCGCTGCTGGGCGAACAGAAACGTCGTTGAATCTCGCTCGAACACGCCATTCTTGAGTTATAAATAAGCGAGTCTCGAGACGATCTACGAGAGAGAGGTTAGGAACGCGTACACGGATGAATACAGGTAAAAGAAGAGGGACCGGGAAAGGAGATGGGCGACAGAATGGACGAATGAACCGGCCACCTGACCGCGTCGCTCATCTCATTGAGATTCTTATAACAGCTGCATCGGTCAATGGGGAGAATCACCTCGTGGATTGACCAATTGTGGCCCGGACTTAAATTAGCCGCACCAATGACGACGGCGCCGCTTTAACGTGGAACAGCTCGGACCAACCCGTGCTCGACGAAATTGTTAGAGAAACTAGTCGTTCTGGATGCGTTTCCCCCGCTTTCCCTCCTGGCCTGCGTGGAAAATTCATTGGAACCGCGACCGGCTCCAACTATAGTCCGCAACTTGCCTAACGATGCCCGATCCGGTTCACCGCTCGCTTCAACCGCTTTAAACGCTTCCCCTATGTTACACACCATGAGCTTCAGATGGATACTAAACGCGGCTTATATGGACAAAGGCTGAAATTCATAGTACGACCTCGAAATAAAATTTTAGAGCTGATTGAACCATTCAGAGCTGATTGAGCGTCTCATAACGTTAGGATAACTCGGGGAGTGATCGATATCACTACTGTTCACAATATTTCATTCAAAAGCAGTCAGTAGATTAAGTTTCGATATGTAATTAAAACTTTAGGTGACTAGTATATTTACGTACTAGTATTTTTAAGCATTTAATATTTTTACGTAGCATATAATTTATTTTCTTTAATTGATGCCAAGTCAATACCGTATTAAATCAGGATCCGTCTAATGTTCCATGAAGGTAGACCCTAATGAAAATGTCGATTGACGGTATCAAAGATTTTATGCTTCGTTGATACTTACATAGAGAATGTATCGATTCTCAAATTCCAGAAGGAAAAGGCTAAATGACAGAATAAAAAACAAAGAATTATATGAAAACTTCTCTTGTTTCTGATCCTATGTAAAATCATAATGAATAAGTTCTTTGATCATATCTAATATAATAATATCCAATAAATCTATCCACAAATATGTATGAGCAACATATATCTTGTAGAGTGTACTGGTTAGCATACTTCCAGAGGAAAAAAAGTTGCATCGGGTAACATCTTCCTGTCCAATATTCGAAGTGGCTGCCGCACAAGAACTAAGTTGTTCCCAAGAATTTTGTTCGTTTCTGAATTTTTGTTCGTCCTAAAAGATGCAAAGCGATACGTCAACGGTTACTTTTAATCCGTATAGTGGTTCCGGTATTTTCCACGGCTGACGAATTCTTTGAAGTTCTTCTGTTCGTCCGAGATTGAAAGCAACCGTGAATAACAAAGTACTAGATTCTGTTTTCCCTCGTTGCGACCGAGTGATTTTTCCGACGTCTGAGTGGCCCGCGAAATGTACCTGCGTTTCTGAACTACTTTTTACAGAAATGTAACAAATTCGCACAATTTACGTGGCACGAAAAATGTACTCGGTATGTGTCTGAGCACGAAACACGCCAGCCGCGAATATTTTGCACGAAGCGTTCAACGTGACTGCTTTTTAAGTAATGAACACGTATATTTCCACTCTCAGCCTGGTTATCCCTTGTATAATTTATTATTGTACGTTAAAATTTTCGTTCATATGTAATGTAAACTGCGTCGCATAAATATACCAACCCTTTTTGGTTTCCATTAATCTGAGCCTTCGGAAAATTGTAACCAATATTCTTTAAATGCTAATTTGTATGAAACGAAGGTATTGTTTATGAACTCTCACATAAAGAAATAATGCAAGGTTGGTACCCTTATGAAAAGCCGGAGAATCAGGTTTTATGTAACCCAGCTTAATATTAACATTGATACATCAATTTTTATTGATAAAATTTACTCTTTATACGTTACGAAGTGCTTAACCTCTGAACTTACAATTTCCTAGGCAGTTGAATCATTCACAGCTTAGTATTGTTAGTGTCAAGACAAATAAAGAAAGTTAGGCATATTTTGCATTCATGATCCTTGCTTGGAAAGATTAACATATAACTGGAATCGAACCCAACATTCAATGGTAGTGAAAATACAAATGGGGTTGGTCCCCCATCATATATGAAATGTACTATGTGTCTCAAATGCGACACAAGGTTGTAGGGAAAAATGTGTAAAAGAATGCAGACCATAATTTCCTGCTGAAAATGCACATCATTGAAAATATAGATAGGTATATTTATGCAACGTACCACAAAGTGGATACAACGCTTTCAATTAAAAAAGTTTTATTAATTTTTCAAAAACATGTTATGAATTATACGTTTGAATCGCGTGGTTCGCATGTATCTGATTTCCAATGATTTAGGAAGGATGTCACGACAACATGCGAGGATTACACGAAGGTAAACGAAGTAAGTACAGTGTAGGCAGTGTTGTAAAACAGATCAGGTGGAATGACAAAGAGTGCATGGGGAGGGTACAGTTTTTGTCCTGCAAAGGAAGAGGGTGGTCCTTGCGACCGTGTAATTTCTGCGGAGGTAATAAAACTCCGACTCGCCAAGGAATAACATCGGCTAAATTATCCGCAACGAGGTGCAATCCTCTTCAAAGAACCTATAAGAGCATGCACGAGCATGTTATTTACGTAAATTAAGACGCGGTCGTGTTGCAGAACCGAATGCATGTCGGTACCCATGAAAGAATAAATTGCACACGTCGTCCGGTGAACGTGTACGGCGACTATCGTGTTCTCGATGTGACGTTCAGCTGGAAATAATACGGTCGGTGGACAGTTTCGCGATGGAAAATTGCGACTGAGACACTGGCCATTTCGCGGCTGAATTTAAACAAACGTCGGAACGGCAAATTAAATGT
This sequence comes from Megachile leachella, assembly GCA_963576845.1. Classification (NCBI taxonomy): domain Eukaryota; kingdom Metazoa; phylum Arthropoda; class Insecta; order Hymenoptera; family Megachilidae; genus Megachile; species Megachile leachella. The sequence goes on along the minus strand of OY756256.1, from coordinate 12,591,349 downwards.
TGCTGTTTCTACATGCGATGTCCGCTTTTTTTTCATGAGCGAGTTATGCAGTTTGAGGGTTTGATAGAAATTTGAATAAATGTACGGTAAAACAAACGCGAGTAGTACCGATGAATTTTACCGTCCAAATTAAATGGTTCACTAGTTTCATGTGCGTCAGAAATACAATTTGATATTTCATACTGAATGTTTAAAAATCGACGTGAAATTTATTTCCAATTTTTTATATAGAAAATTATAATTACAATATGTGTTCTTTATCAAAGAGGGAGCAAAAATGTGAAAGTCAAATCAATAGTTCAGAAATTATGTACAAATAGAGATAAAATAGTTTGGAGATTTTATAATAAACAAGAATTATTTTTTCTTTATACAGGTTTCTTTATCATATTTTATTGTTTTATGTTTATTTATTTTTTGTCCTGTAATATCACCGGATGGAGGAAGTATTGAGATTGTAACTAAAGATGAAGACTAAAAGAAATTATTTAAATTGCTTGTAACGAAATTAGAATTTTTCGTATTCATATAAAAAATAACGCAATAACACAATAATGAGATTACAACGAAACTCTGTTGAGATTATTTTTCTGTCTCGAAAACGATCGATTTTGTCGTTTAAAGTTCAAAACAGCACACAGAGGGGAAAAAGAACAGAGGCGAACGGATGACAAATGTCAGGGAACCGGTGGAGGGTCGATGGAAAACGTTTTCCATCGACAGTCTGTAAATCGAATATTACGCGGTGGCGAACGGCTCGTTCCACATCACCGATCATTCTTTAATCCCGACGATCGACGTGAAATTATTTAAATCCCGATTTCCGCTTAATTGCCGGGGATTTCAATTCGGTCGCGATCGGTCGTCTACTTTCGGGATCAATTGGTTCCACCTATTGTACTGTACATTCGCCTGCGACGTAGCCTGCTTTTGGTTAAGGGCACATACGTGAAGTTGAAAGCTTTTAAATTATCGAATTTTTATGTTTTTATGTTTCAGTTGCTAATTTAAATTTCATATGGAATTTTCGAGTATAGGAATGTTGGAATTTTTGAGCACATGTTTTCGAATTTCTGAAGTTTCACATTTTCTTCTAACATTTCCAAATCCATACATTTCCAAATTCCTGCGTTCCCAAATCTTTAGATCCTGAAACCCAAAGCTAAATTTCCAAATTTCGAGATTCCTAAATTTCTAGGCCCCAAAATTCCTACATCTCCAAATACCTACACTCCCAAATTTTTAGATCTCCAAAGAAGTGAATGTTCAGATTTACAGGTTCCAAGATTCCTAAATCGTGAAATCCCTACATCCACAAATCCCAACATCGCCCAACGCCTAAATTCTGAAACTCCCCAGATCTGCAAATCCTCGAATTCCTAGACCCTCAAATCGCTAAATCTCCAAATCGCTGTTCTGTCAAATTCCTAAAACCCCGAATTTTTACTTTTCCAAATTTCCAAAATCTGAAGCACATAAAAATGCCTAAAATAAAATTGCTTCTTTCCTTTCTTGTCTTATTTTTCCAATGATAAACCGGATAAAGGTAAAGGAAAATTCGACTATCTGGCAAGGCTACTGACGTCAGTTACTGACATAATGTGGACGTTCTTCGCGGGTTTCCTTTCAAACGAAAATTAAATTTCACGCTTAAATACGGAGTTTACGAATCTCCTGTGCAACAATAGCCGTGTTCGAAACTTCTGAACGTTCTCAATCGTATAATGTTGCCTTATCGGCAGGATCCACTTCCACCGGTGCTTTCTTAACCGGACCTTTTGATTCAGCTTCTTTCGAATCGAGGTGAACTCGGCTGCTGTTCGAAGACGAGCCGCGGGTTTCAATTAACGAAAGATAGTGCAAGGCGTTAATCCAAGAACAATCGGCCCACGGGGGCGGCGATTACAGGGGGAAGTTCGACCAGCCGCGAACTTTGAATTAATTAAATTCCCGTAATTTCGTATCTGGTTTCCGCACACGTGACCCTGGCTGCCGGAAGTTCGATCCTGGAAAATATCGGCTGCCGAGTGAAATGACAGCCCATTGGGTTGAAAGAGAGTACAATTGCTTCTATAAAAATGTACAAATGATGTATCATGTATGTAAGTAGAGAACAAGCCTACTTACTTGAAATTCGGTAATTAGTAATTTAAAAATTTGATAATTTGTAAATTTGAATAGTATATCACTGGGTAATTCAAAAACTGACTTTAAGAAATAAAGATGTCTTAAAATTTTATAAATTTAAGAGTTAAAAAATTTGCAAATTAAAATTCACGAAAAACTTATAAATTCATATTATTAAATATCAATTCTTTTAATAGTGCATAGCTAGTAGAAAGCTTTGGCATTATTCATGCTATAGTGCTGAAACAAATAAATACTGCTTGTACAATGTACCTTGTAATAAACCCAATACAAAATGAAAACTCCAAACATACTTAACCTAAAAAAAAATCTTTTTTGTGAACATTTCATAACGTCCGTGTGCAAATAATGTCTCGAAACATTTCTTTATAGCCTCTTTACGTTAAGCTGCCTTACCGTCGCTGAATTACGAGCGGAAATGAAGCGGAATTTATTGTGTCTTGCCGTTGGTAATATTTCAAGCAGGACGCGAACGTACACAGGTGTGACCGAGCGTGAAGCATTAGCGTTCGTAATGGAAATATTTAGTTCGCATTAGCGCGAATGCTTAGCGAGACGGTGAGGAAATGTAAATTGGTTTTAGTTTATGGATCCGCGTCTGTGAAAAAGCTGCTATACCGTCAAGTGGCCCCATTTAACTGAAACCGTTCCACCATCGGAACGAAGAAATTACGGCGACGATACGTGTAATAATCTATTCTGGTTACGAGCTCGTTAATGGTACTCGTTAAACGAACATTACCTATCGATTGCCACCTTAAGAAGCTAGCAGTCAAGCTGGAAATCACTTATCGACATAATGCTTTTCTTTCGAACTCGTTTAATGCCTGAAGATGTCTATTTAGATCAGAACAGGAAATTATTCTTAAGCATAGGGTGCGCGGACGTATAAGTAGTTATCTAAAATTGATTCATAATCGAATTGTTAATTAAAAGTTGGGAAATTTGAAAATTTCAAACTTTACATTTTAGACTTTTATATTACTCGGCTTGTGAATTTTTGAAGGCGATGATTTGGAAAATTTGAATTTAGAGAAAATTAAATTTTTTAATTTTTAGGTAACTTAATTCTCAAACTTTTATTTTTTTAAATGTACAAGTTTGAATATTTGGTATTTTTATGTTTGAAAGTTTGAAAATTATTAGCCACCAAATTTATAAAATTCTACGCATTTTTAAATTTAGAAGATTGGATGTTTTGAAATTTGATATTCGTTCATTACTAGGTTTATAAATTTTTGTGTTTCTGTATTACTAATTGTAAGTATGAGAATTATTAAATTTTCAATTTTCTAGTTGTTAAAATAATAAGTTAGCAAATTTTTAAATTGTTAAATTTAATATGTTTATACATTTTCAAATTATTAAATTCAGTAAACTTATAAGTTTCAAAATTATTAAATTTAAAAATTTGAAAATTTGAAAAATTGTACATAAATGCAAAAATTTAATGTTTCTGTGTTTCTAACTTCTAAAACTTCCAAAATTCCAAAATACCTATTTTCAAAATGTTTAAATTTGGTCTAACAATTTAGTATTTGTATATTCTGAAATTACCAAATTTTTTAAATTTTGCACTTCCAAATTTTTCAGTTCTTAAATTTCCTAATTTCTTTTCTTTAGTCCACGAATTCATAAATGTTCAAGTTCCTTTTCCTAGTTCCTACTCTGAAATTCCAAAACTTCGAAAATCCTTAACATTTAATTTTTCGAACATAACCTGTTCATAGGGCGTTTGATCTGCACATCTCAAATATTAAGGTTAAAACTATTCTTAAATTACTTGTATATTAACATATAAAGAAAATTGATATGAATTGGTGTCAACTTAATGTAACAATACATTTACTTTTTATATACCATATGTATAAAGTATTTTTAATACCACATAACTATATGTTATTATGTATTTTTAATAAGAAGCGATCGCATGTGTAATATTTTAATATAAATTATCTCTTTTTGTTCTGTTCTAATGACAGAGTTACGTATTAGCTTGCAATCGAATTAAATTTAACGTAATAAATTTACAATTTCAGAAATGTGAACAAATTAATAATTGTGGAATCAAAAACTTTTCATGAACATATTAACAATTACTGATACAAATAATGCTTAGTTGAACTGAAAATTATTTACTTAATTTCAATAAATAATTTTGTAGACCGTTCTGCTCTTCTAATAACACTATTACGCAAATGAACTTACAAATGAATTACATTTATTGTACTGATAATCAGATCATTTCGCAAATAAAATACCGATTGAAATTTGTTACAACAATGAAATCGAAAAATTATTATTAACCTACCTCAAATGTTATTAACTCAAATGATACATGCTTTTACTAACAATTACTTCTCCAATTTTAATGAACAATCGTACAGCTAATGAAAGACGAAAATCATAAATGTAATTAGCAACTTAGCAGAACTAATTTATCATACCGCAATGAATTACTAATTTCCTATAATTTTATCGAACTGACATTCACCTCCCAATGCAATTAAGTCTAAATGTGAAACCCTTGAACGCAGGAACTATGATTAGACCCAATCTAACTATAACCCACCGATCAAAGTGCAACCATGATTTAGTTCATCATATCGCAGAAAAAGGGACGAACGTTCGCCAAATAACCCTGATATAAAACACGTCGATTTGGCATGTTTCCACATTATCCATCCGAAAGGGGTGATAAATATCACGAGCGTCAGGTATTCATTAGAACCGTGCCCTAAGTGTTCCATCAATATTTAATCCCATCGAGAAGTCTTTACAACGTGTAAATCTGCTTAATGTACAACTTTTAATATTTCACCCGGGCCATTTAAATGAAATTTATGAACTCTTCTTACGATTCGACTGTCTTAAATAGTGGCCTCACTCGTCGCGTAATAAAGTAGCTAGCACCTCCGGCACCGGTGCTCTTAGAATACCCCGTGGCAGAGGCCATCGATAAATCAAGTCGGAATTCGTATATTAAGTGATGCCGAGTTCACGTGTTACAACGACCCTGTAATTAGATCGTGCATTTATTAGAATGCAGAAACGTTAGCCTGATGCTTCGAGGTAACGTACACTTTTCGTGAAACAGTCTGTTTCTCATAACGTGATACGCATCCTACTTCTCGTAATTAAATTTCTGCCGTGTAATTTTCATTTTGTAGAGTTTCTTAGTTCAATTGCGTGTATTGGATTAGTAGAGGCTGCACTTGTGAGGTAGCAATGCGTGGGTAAGCAAATAATAGGCATTCGCGGCTACTGTTGGGTGGTCAGGTTTTCAGATTGAACATCTGGGAATTGGTTAGTAGAAAGATTTAATACTTACGCATATCTATATTTCTAAATTTGAAAATTTCTTTATTTTTAAATTTTAGAATTTGCAATTTCTATATCTTCAATTTGAAAATTTGAAACTTTCGTGTTTTTAAACTTGAAAATATTGAAAGAGTCAGCTGAATATGAACCTGATTCTGAGGGAACACGTGTAATACCTTTATTACAATAGTTACTCAAACTGAAATAAAGATATAAGATACTCTTGTCCACAAAATTGAAATATAATAGAGCAATTTTTTAACGATAAAATTGAAATAAAAATATAGCGCAGTTTTTCATCTACAAAATCGAAATGAAATTATAAAATAAACTTTCGTTCGTTTAAAATTAAAATTATAGAGCACTGTCTTGTCTACAAAATTGAAAGAAAGTATAGGTCATCCATCTACATTGTTAACATTGAAAACGTTAATGACTAATGATATTTCATTGAACATATTCTTCACACTACAATTATTTCCAACTGAGAAATGAAATGAAATTGAGCAAGCTGGAACGAGAAGACAAATGATGTGAATCTCAAACATTAATTCGGTCCAGAAGGTAGTCGAATTGTAGCAGATGCATCGGTTTCGAAAGTGCACGTTGTCGTCGGATTTACAGTTTACAAAGAACAGGTGATTATAACTGACAGATGTACCTTGACTACCATAGTCTCCCGGAAGTGACGAGTGATGTCCAGAATAACTCCGCAGGACATTTAGAGGCCCGAAACACGCTCATAGCCAGAAACCTTATCGCGATTCGGGTGAGCCGACGTGACGATTGGTCCAGAGCCAAGAACGGTGACCTCTTGGGTATCTCGATGTATATCCAGACGAAAACGAAGAAAATTTGATGTCTGGACACGTTAGAAATTTTCTGACCGTGTCTTTTGATCTTATTTCAAGAGCGTATGCTTTATTTTCGTGATCGTGCCTCGAATAGCGAATTTCACCGGCACCACTGTCGATTCTTTTGCCCCATTTTTCGTAACGCCATTTTAGCACGGACATACGTTTCCCTTCGTGATTTTTATCACTCTTTTTTTAGAGACGTTTAAGCTCTGGCTAGTTTTTTCGGCCTTTTTGATGGGTGAGGAAGCGAATGCTTAAACGTATAAGACTCACGCGCTATAAGTACTTAATTTGTTAATTTGACAATTTGAGGGTCTATGAATTTTCAGAGCTTCAATTTTTTAAATATTCAAAGTTTGCAACTTGTGTATATTTAAATTTATTGATTTTCCATTTTCTGTATTTCTAAATTATCAAATTATCTCATGTGTCCATTTCTAAATTTCCAAAGATTCGAATTATCTAGTTTCTGCATTTCAACGTTTTTAAATTTGAGGGATTGTATATTTATTATATTCCTGTATGAAAATTCCTTAATTGCCAACTGTCAGTATTATAAATGTTTAAATATCTAACTATCTAAATTTCGAAACTTCCAAATTAATAATATTTTAAAAGTTCAGAAATATTTATAAGTTTGATAATTTGTAAATTTGACAGTTCGTAAATTTAACAAATTGCAAGTTTGACGACCTGTAAATCTGACAGTTTGCAGAAATTGACACTGAAAATTGTATAATTTATAAATTTCACAATTCATAAATTTGATAATTTGACAGTTTAAGAATTTTACATTTTAACAATTTGATAATTTAATAATTTAATAATTTAATAATTAAAAAATTTACAATTTAAAAATTTGGAAACCTAAGAAATAAAAAATTTAGCAATTCAAAAGTTTAAAGATTCAATTTGCAAATTTATTATACCCTTATCTCCTGAGACTTAAACAAACTTTTCATAATTTTTCCTCAAAGAGAAAAGATAAAAAAATGAAAATTTTTCATGGAAAATATCACGAGGAGGTCGAAGATTTCTTATTTCTCAAATCCTGATTATAATTTCCCGTTATCTACTGCGAAATAGTTAATACTGATCTAGGATGCGCACCTGCACCCTCTTTCTATTTGTCCTCCCGTTTAACCCGTTGTCTTTTCAACAAAACACGACTTACAGATTCGTGTAATTAAGCTGGTTCAGGAATTTCTCATTCGCGAAAAGGAGAGAAGTAATCCCTTCGTTCCTATCTTTATCTTTCGACCTATTCTTCTCAACTAGAATACAAATGCCCTCGGTGTGTCATAAAGCGTGATAGCGGGTGATTAATAGCGATGAAAACTCACCGTTCGTTTGTCGGCGACAGAAATAAAGGGTGTGAGAAAATGGGAGGGTGAAGTGCAATCAGGAACAAATCTGGCTTCCGTAGGTAAAATATGGCAATCAAAAGAGAAGCAATTGCTCGGTAACTGATTTTTAGATATTCTTTAAAGTTTTGAAGTTTTATAAATCTTGTGATTTGAAGATTTGGAAAACTTTAGTCATAGGAATCTAAGGACTTGGTTTTCCAGACCTTCGAATTCCTTCCAGAATGTGGGAATTAAGAAATCTTGGAATTTAAATATATTTGTATTTGAAGATCTACAGATGTGGAAATTTAGAGATTTGATGGTCTAGGTATACAAGAATTTTCAAATTTGGGAAGTTTGGAATTTGTGAATATGAAAGTTTGAGGGCCATTGAATTTAGGTACATAGGTACCTAATTTAGCTTTATTTCTAAATCCTTCAAATCCCACATTGATAAATCCTACAATTCCAAAGTCTCCAGTTTGTCAAATCCTTACGTCCTCAAATTACTGAATTCTCGAAATCCTACATTCCCAAATATCTCGATTCTCAAACACAATGTTCAAATTCTAATGTCCTCAAATTCTTAGTCCCACAAATTACATCTGCAATATTATTTATTTCCAAATGTCTATATTCCCAAATTTTCAGATCTCGAAATCTCCAAACTCTCCTATTTTTAGGTTCCCAAATGTCAATATCCCTAAATTCCAAGAACCCCACATTCTTAACTCATTTCCAAATTACGAGATCGCAAAGATCTCTAAATGACAACAAATGGAAGATATCTTCGCTGCTTAGTCTCTGTATCTTCCCCAGGGAAACCAGATTTGCTCTTAACTGTGCAAAGAAGCGTCTTGAATACCGTAAGCGATCGGGTTGAAACGAGTTTAAAGGTAGGAGAAAAGGCAGAAGAAAAATCAGCAGTTACGATGGCTACGTCGTACCTTAAGAAAAATCGAGCAACGATTCCGGTCACGCGCGTTCGCGGGATTAGGTTCTGTTTCCACGAGATGGCCAACCACGTATTATCTCGCGTTGCAGTTTACACCGGGCGATTATTTTGCAACGAGATACCGAATTCCGTTGCTATCTCCGTTACGTTGAGAAGTTGCTGGTGTTACTAAACGCTCGTACACCGCTGTAAGTGGCCATTATTGAAATCGATCGAACGAATCGGTTGAATAAAACTTAGTTGTTTAATTTATTCTATCTAGGTACACAGGTATCGTTTCAAGATTTTATGCAATGTATCTGTAGAAGATTTTTATTGAATATTCTTCGACTGAAACAAGGAATTAATGTATTTATATTATCATGGATTTAGGTACATTTATTGCTCCGAGGAAAAATAATTTTGTATTGAAAGTTTATTATTTGTTGATTCTGAATTTTGAAAAGAAATTTTTCGACTTTTATGAGCAATAATTATAAAAGAAGAAATATTTCTTGTTTAAAAAATTAATTTAAAGAAAAACAAATGGTGTAGCAAATTTATAATATTGTATTATAAAATGAAATTGCAGGAAACAGAAAATATTTGTAATCATTATGAATAATTATATTAATTATAAGAATTTAAATTTCAAAAAAAATGGGAGAAGAGAAACCATTTCCGTAATAAAAATTTCCGAGAACCTTTTACATACATTTGTGAATCAAAGCAAACGGCATAACTTTCCTTTCAGAAATTATACCATTTTCTTCAATATTTCGTTCACGATTTATAAGTAGTTACATAGACAAAAGAAAGGGTCGATTTTTCCCTTAAATTAGAAAGCAGACATCAACGAATTACAAGTATATTTTTAGATAGTTCTAATTGTGTAGAGTTTCATGAACTTCGGTATGTATCAGTTACCGTGGTTCCTTTGTAACTGAATTGCAAGTATAATAACTCTTATTGTTACCTATATTTTTCCTAATTGCTCCATTATTTTCAAAAAAGGTGGCAGATACATTTTTCATGTTGAATATGTATGTTAGCATCAAGTCGTGTGAAAAGGTGGCACACGTGTCAGAATCATCGTACTCCAGACTTTGATCTGGTTTCCGGGGGTTTTAAGATGTTGATGGCATGAACTAATGTTTGTCATTGATCGAAAGATCGGTAGTCGAGGACTTCTAAGAGTTACGGATGATATGATTAGAGGTTGATGCACTTCTTTTGAAAATCGCCGAAGGTGCCATACCTCGTGGCTGATGACCTAACGTCGTGGTGCCGTGTGGCGCGTGCGAAGCGATAAGGACATTCTAGAATGATATGGTCACAGAGTGGGAAGGATGAGAACCATGAGTGATAGCATATCACATAACCCAGAATCTTGATAGAATACGTATCATGAATAATTAAATAGTTCATCTAACATGTGGAATAACGATGGAAAGTAAGTTCTCCTTTTGGAGTGCCAATACTCGTCTCTTTTAACAACTCACCTTTGAGCCGTCGATCTTTTTATTAAACCACGAGAAAACGGTTGCTTCATCGAGAGTTAATCCCGAAGAAGTTGCGGAAAACGTTGGGAAACGGCCTCTCGTTTAACAGCTTCGTAAGCTGAAAACGGGTCGAGAAGCAACCGGCTGAGGCGAGAAAGGAAAGATAAGTCTCACTTGAGTCGAGCAGTTCGGCGCGTGCTCAAGGAATTTATTATTAAAAACAAGGGCTCTTCGACAACTATCTTAATTCCTCGGTTAACTGCTTCACGGTCTTCCGGGCTTCTTGCGTCGGATGTGCTTAAACTTCGTCACATTCCTTCGCCAAGATATTCGCGAAAGTACCGGAACGTGCCAGCACGAGCTTCGCGTAAAGGAACTTTCCTAATACTCGCAACCTTTTTCCATTAGCACGTCCACGACAAGCTTTATGCTCGTCCACGAATATCTTCCGGGCTTACGTTTATTTATTCATGCCATTCTTTCTCGCCGGGAGGAAATTAGCGCAACAGCATCGTTAAGCAGAGGAACATCTTGAACGGTGAAAGCTTATAAAATTTTTGGCTAAATAATTGCTCCCTTGGGAGTATTCGGAGGCACGAGAAAATTAAATGCCGTAGGGAACGGAAATGAAAGATTACTGTGTAATTGATGCTCATTTATTTAACTGCTACTAATGGCATGAATCTTTGGTTTTTATTTAGTAAGTGATAAACTGCGGATATTGTTAATGCATATTTTATGTTTTACATATTTTTTTTTATGTCGACATCATTTGTATAGTATAAAATACCGTTTTAACCACTTATTCGCGTACACAAATGTACGAAAACCGTGTCATATACGACTTTTTGTCAAGGAACTAAACTTTCAATAAATGGGCTAGAACCCTCAGAGAAATTGTCAAAAGTTGTCAAAATTGTCGAAGGTTGCTAACGGGTAGCCTGGGGGACAGAAATACCTTCAGCGAGCGAAAGCGAGGGTTGTTTTTATTATCATATTTTTATTATGATTATTATTACCTTACTGTATCGTTTTTGTTATGAATCTCATTTATAAACGGCTGATAAAAGAAGGAATAATGTTAACCATTTCTAACGTATTTTGTATTTTTGTATCTGCTTTATTTAAAATACTCTATGAGAATATATATTTTTGTATTATTCACAAAGAACCACAAAATTGCAGACACCCACACATGGTTAACAATTGATAAAGACAGTTTGAAGAATATTTTTGTGTAAAGATTATTGTTTCCTAAAAAATGTTAAGTTCTTTAATATTTATTTTACATATTAATGTTCAATTCAAATAATATCTCCCAAAATTAAAATTAAATGTCAAGTTTATTTTGAAGTTATTTTAAAAAGTCATTAAGATGATTTGTATGTTATAAATTTTTATTATAAATATTCTTTGTAGTATTTCTTTGATTCGATACCATTTAAGCATATTTTTCATATTATTACATCTGAAGAAGTTAGATAAATTATATTTGTAATTTTAGCTGCTAAATGTTCAGATGCATCAGATTGATTGCAAATTTGTTTCAAAAATTAGATTTCGCATTAAAATTAATTTTCTAATCATAAGGAAATATTTAAAAAACTTGGGAAATTAAAAATTCGTAATGTAACCGATTCCGTACTATTTTTCAAGCCATGACGTATTATTCAAATTAAGAAATAGAGATTTCGATTCCTTTAAACCTAAAAGGCAATCTTACTCTTTAAATATTCCAAGTTGAATACTGGCACCTACTGAAACTATTCAAAATGCGTAAAGAAAAGAACAAATTGGAATTTCGAAGAAGCTGAGTGCAGAATTGTGTGGCGTGGATATGAATTAATATTCCAGTGCAATTCAAGGGTCACAAGGAAATAAAACAGCGATGGCTCGTAATTCTTCGAGCGTCTTTTAATCGTCACTCGCTTCGCTAGCGTCCGCAGAATCTCGTGAAGCACGCAGAAGGACGTTTTAATCTCGACGGCCACTTAAAAACTCGCCGCATAGATCGTGTCGCTATCTCGACGGTCAGATCAGGGTATTCTAGGAACGGAATAAAACTTCTATGAAATTTAATAAGTTCCTTTGCTGGCGGTCGTAAGTTTCCCCGTAAACGACGGAAACAAGCGGCCTGCTCTTTGCGCACGGATTAAGTCACTAAATTTAGGGGCGTTCCTTTGCATCCGTGCTCAACTCCAATTTATCTGCTTTACAGAACCTATTAAATCGAGCACACGATTGTCCGGTGCGGATATATTTCGTAGGATCATGCGTGACAATCGGATATCCAACTCGTCGAATCCATTTATCAGCGAGAAAAATGACCGTCTCGCAGAATTACCGAATAGATTCTATTAGTGTAGTAAGTAGTCGCGTGCTAGAAAAATTCACTTATGTGCAGTTGTATGTAAGAAGAAATCACATACATATAGTTGTGTGCAAGAAGAACCCACTTATATGTAGTTGTGTATAAAAAGAATTCACTTATATGTATATGTATAGTCGTATGTGATTCTTGTCACACGTGTATATATAAATGAAATAAATTAGATTAGTAAATTTTTGATGGATAAATTAACAAACTTGAGTATATCTAATAATGGATATTAACGTTTAGTTTGATCAGTAGCGTCAAAAGCTGCAACCGTATGTGATTCACGTGTGAACTTACCCATGGATCACATATGGCTTGCAAACTTCTACACTGTGACTGGAGGCTGATTTCTTAAAAATAATACAATAATAAATATTACTTAATATATCTTCGAAATATAGAAAATTAAAGAAAGACGTATCAAATCTTATAGATATTAACGAATGAACATGAAACATATATGGGAATATTAAATTTTGATATATTTATTATGCAATCTTTATGCGTGGAGAGTAGTTTGTGATAAAATTGTAGTAATGTTTCAGTATATTTTATTAATTTCATTTATTAATAATAAAACTAAAATAGAAAATATAAATATTAAAAACCTTTCAACAGATATAATTCCTTTCCAATTTTTTATTAATTCTTTCATATTTTAAATCGATGATGACTTGTATTTGGTACTTATTGTTAACAATTCATTATTTAATCACACATTTTGCAATTTATTAGTGGTTTACGAAATGCAATAATTATACATTGTTTTACGTAGTATACGTACAACAGGATACAGTGAATGATTAATCAACTATTCCAAAACCGTATCTCCGTGAAGTTCATTTTGTGCTTCCTATTCTTCTCTTTGGTCATTAACACAATAGAAACACATGAAACAATTACCATTAGTCTACCGAGCTTTTTAAACTGTGCATAGTTTCATTTAAAGGCTTGTAACTGAGGTAATTTTTCAAATTGCAGAACTTTTATTCAGGAGTGCATTCTTTAGTATAAAATGTTGGAAAAAGAATATAAAAGAAAGATTTTAAAAATACAGTGATATAATATAAATGTACAGTAATAATAATTGATTGATTTTCTTTTTGTTTCAGGTGAGTGATGCTAACGAAATTTATTTGATACCAGTTATCCGGATTTGTAATGTAAGTTTTAGTAGCTTAAAAATTTGCATTTTAAGTAAAAAGCAGTAAAAAGTTGAAAGTACTTTCAATTTACTCTTTAATTGACTTCATCGTTCAGTCTTCCCTTACTTTATCCATTTACTTTTAAAAAATCATGCATTTATTTTGCTCTTTGACTTTAGGTTATGATCTCAAACAGAAATGATTTAAATTATTATATCTTACTTATTCAAATCCTAATTACATTTCACATATTTGAAACCAGCAGCGGTTAAATACACAAATTCCAGAAAAATGTAAGAATGATCACATATGCGATCATAGATTATTGTATTAATATAAAAATTAAAACTATAAGTATTCTGAAGAGATGAAAGAGATCTAATACACAGTTCTACACACTATTTTTACTAACATAATTATTATTTTTTCTCTTTCTCATACATGAAACAGTTTCTGAAGCACAGAGATCTGCTATTTGTTTTATCTCTTCTTTTCCCGGAATCGAATGTTCCGGAATTTTTATAATCACTGCAGTGAGATGCCACGAGAGGAATAATAACAATTATTGTACCGTGGCAATGTAATCATAATAAATGAAGTCTGATGAGGTCGAACAAGCATCAGTGAATTCTTCGCTGGAATATTACGTTAATTAGATACAATTACATCCGACAGAATCTTTTTACAACGTCGTTTATTCCATTCACTGAAATCAACTCGAGCACCTCGCTTTTTCCTCTCAAATAGCTCACTCGTGTGTTTTATATGATCAGTCGTATGCAACTAATAGCTGTTTATATCAAAGAATTATATTTCTTGGTATTATAATGTGTAATGTGACAATCGTACAAAAACGTAGATTGAATATTCGCCTGTAGGTTTAATAAAAAGATACAATGTCAAAAGTTTTTCTTAGAATTTAAGAATATAGACTAATGAACCACTGCAGTAAAAATAATTCTTACTTAAATTGAAATCAGTTACGAAATGTTAAATATATACTTCCGAAAATGACACTTTTATCAACATTAATTTGATGACTTTCGTTTTTGATTCCAACCTTTTGAACATATGTACATATTTTACACATTTTGTCAGGCGAATAATTGCCATTTTCTAAATCCGTAGCAACAATTATTATTGCTAGAAATTAATTTTAGTTGCAAATAACTGTTATCGATGTTAGACATTAATTTTAGTTACAAATAACTATTATTAACGAGAGAAATTAGTTCCAAGCACAAATAACTGTTATCAACGACATGAGTTAATTTTGTTCACAAATAGCTATTATCAATAACAGAATTTAATTTTGGTTACTAACAACTGTTATCAATTACGAAAATTGAGTTGCGATTATCACTAACATTGGTTAGTACGGTTTATACGTGAATGAAATCTTTCTTTGGTATAAATTAGGTGACAACCGAGAAACCTCTCATATTCGATAATACTTATAATCTTTCTCTAAGATTCTGGACAGTGCTGTTTTAAACCACCTAAATGCGTTACTTATGTAATTTGCATCTTATATTTAGAATATACCAGTATCTACAATTTAAATTTCGCGCCACTTTGCTGCAAAATGACAGCACCAATGGAATACCCTTATTTCGTACTGGTAATCAAAGTATCTGTGAAATGTAACCAAACTGTACGAATTCATTGAACTGTAACCAAGAATAATATAATATTATACGATGTTTCTTCGTTTTTACAGTAAAGTCAGGAATATTAGTCGTAGTTACCCTATCTGCGAGTTTGATGATCGCGTAATGTAGTAAATAAGAAATTGCTACAGAAGAGTCCTAAGGAAACATGGTATAAGATCCATATTTTCCATTCCGTTTCACCGTGATCGACTTAACAGCTTCGTTGATAAAACCAGCGTCAAGGGACTTCGTTTACGAATCTCGATGTCTTGCTCGCTCGCAGCGTCACGAAATAAAATTAATGTGAAAAGAGGAAGAGAGTTCCGAATAGCGAAGATCCCGAGAGGGAATAAACTGAAAGTGTTGCATCGTGAACGCGACGTTTCCTAAGACGGTATCTAAGTGTCTATAAACATCGCGGCAGTACGAGGCAAGACGCAAAATAATTAATTCGCCAACGACCCGGCTGCACCGTAGAAGTTTGCCGTCGACGAGAAACTAGTCTCTGAATCGTCGACTAATGCTCGGAGTCTCGCGAGTGGCTAATTAGGTATTATAATGGCGTTGAATCGGTATTGAGTCGCGCGAGACGAGACGAGACGGGGCGAAGCGTGAAAACACGACGCTAAACCCCTTTCCGAAGCTGAATAATCTCGCCGACGGAAATAATTAAAAGGTGAGATTTTAATCGACCTAACACGCCGCAACTTTTTCACCGAATTGACCTGGTTCCCGCCGCGGAATCGATACCATTGCATCGGCCAGATTCCGCGAGCAATTAGAAAAATGCACCGTGGAAAGAATACGGATTTCGTTCTCTTATGGACAAAGGTATTGAGAGTTTGCAATTCCCGGTGAAAGGAGGAATATTATTTTCAACACTACAGGCTGTTCCAAAACATTTACTTACACTGGATATAACACATATACTTTAAGGTTATTCGCATATTTCTGGTTTGGTAGAATAAATAAATAAGATTTAGTATAACTAATAGGAGTGAAAGGTGTTCACCTTTATGTACAGATGTAAAGCTTTTCACATGAAGCAGAAAGAGCATCACTGCGTTTAAGGAAGTTTACTCGGTTTATAATATACCTGTACAAATTAATAGAAGTGAAAAATATTCACATTTGTGGGCAGATGTACGTAAAGTTGTAGAAAGTTTTTCATTAGTCACGTTGTTTTTATCGAATGTGTGCGTATCATGCAGAAGCCATATTGCCTTTAACTCAATGTACTGTAAGGTATTTTTGCTATCTGTAGATTAGTTGAAAAGTTTGATGAATTTTTCCGATGTTATTATCTCTCTATTTATTGCCTCTATTGTCTTGTTGACAGTGCTTGTACATTGCACGTACAACACTATAAATCTGGTTAAGAAGTACTTATTTCAAACTATTGTGTTAAACCGAGTATGAGTCACGTTTCGAGCGTAAAGGGTTAAGTTTATCCAGTTTGCAAAATACATATATGAATTGACAAAAATGAAAGAGATCGACATTTGTAGACAAATGTGTGTGAAACGTTTTCCCAAATTGCCGAATTTAAAAATGTTGAAAATTATCACGTAGAAGCGAAATTCTCTAGTTTCGCTTTTAGAGAGAAGAGTGAGTGATCCGAGAAGGCGAGAACGGTGATAAAAATTGTTGTAGAGTATCGATGATAGGAAACGTAACGAGGATTCGCAATATCAAGGAAGGGTTCCAGAACTGGCAGTTTAATTCGGAACGGGCCGTTCCGCGTTAACAGAAGCGAGGCGGAAACGAATGAGGGAGTTTAAGTTCGGCACGCGAATGCGGCTCTCATCAATCTATCTTCCCGAGCCGGCGTCTGACAGTCGTTTCGAATGCATTTAAGCTTCCCCTCGCGCTCCAACGGTTCTGGCTTCTATACAGCTGAGAACATTACTCGACTCGATCCTCCTTACATGACGAAGTGAACTCGCTCGAGGAAATTGCTCCGCCTTCCTGCTATCCAGAGACAGACGGCTGCTGGATGATTTGTCGAAAAATTCCTCTCTGTAGCGCCTGCCTCGATGAAATCGAGCGGGATTTATTAAGACAAAATTACGTTGATGATGCCCGCAAGTGTGTTCGCCCACATAGCTAGGTGTAGCCTGTTGACTTTCGACGAAGATGCTTGCTACGTGCGCTGTCACGCAATCCTTTTGAGGAAATAAGCGCGTGGGCGACCTTTCATCCTGGAAAATTAGAAAATTAGAAATTATGAGATTTTTTCGGTTGGGATTAGAAGCTTGTGAATAGAAAGTTTTAACTTTTCAACTTAGGAAGTTAATTTCTGAACGAAATTTAAACATTGTGGAATTTAGGCGGTTTGAGAAATTTAGTACAGTTATGAAAACTAGAAAACTTGATTGTTTAAAAAATTAAAAATTTTGTGATTTGGAAATTTAGAAATCTTAACATTTACATACGTAAATAACATTCCGTACAAAACTTTTGTGTATTCCGCAAAAGACCAGAGAAGCCCTTTCCTCGACTACATTATCCATACACCATAATAAATATCAAATAACAGTCCATAATTGTCATCTATTTATTAAACGTACTAGAATACATACCTTTCTACTAAGAACGTATCGATAGCTCTCCCGCAAAGAATGAAACTACAAAGTTGCAGCGTAAATTTCATGTTCGAATAATCCTCTAAAAAGAAGAATTCGACTAAGACGGTTCGATTGAGATCGGTCAATCATGCGGGACGATTATGCGGATGATCGAAGCTCCGACTGCGGGCTTTCCCCTATCATTTGAAAAATTAAATCGGCCGATTTATCGTGAATCTTTTCCCGCTATATTCGGGGCATCGAGGCGGGTTTTCATCGAGGGAAAGGGAAGGGAAGTGCATCGGATCGTTCCACGGGATAAAGAACGCGGGGGTAGAGGAAAAGAAAGAGGGAGCCGATTCGTTTCCTTTCGCCACGGTCGATGAGGGTGGTGGAGGTAGATTTATAAGAAGGAACCCTGTTTGAAATCTCATGCAAATCAATGCAGAGTAGAGGTGCCAGCTAGAACTGGCGGGGATAGTAGGCGGAACGTGTTGTCGATCGTTCTCTGCAGATACACGTAGATACAGCCGCGACCTGGAGAGCGAAACAGCCAGGGCTGCCGTAGGTGTGTGACTGTATTATATATCCCCTATCGCTGGTTTATGCAGCCATAAATAGCGTTTATACGCTCGGTAAAGTATTCCCGAAGCACCGGCGGGCCTGGCTTCCCGCCTATCCGCTATCTATTCTATTATGCCTCGACATAGTACCTACCTACCTACACCTACCCCAATACCAACTACACCCTGCCATACCTCTCCATCTCCACCTCATTCTTTTATTCCTCTTTGCTTTTCCATCTACCTACCATCGCCGAATTCCATCACTCGTTCAACGATAAAATTGCACCAGATATCTTCGGGTTGCTTGCTACACACTGTATCGCTTCTAGCGATCAATCACATTTTATAAGATTGGGCCACAAATTTTGCTGGTGTCTTCAAATTTCACTATATTGTTTTCGTAAATATAATAAATAATTCAAATTGCTGTACTCTTAGTGTAAAAAGGATTTTGATTTATTGTGGTTTATTCGTTGTGTTAAAACATTATAACGAGATAAGATATGCGGTTAATCTTTCAAGTACGGATTTGAATCTCCCATTGTATACACAGTAGGATGAAATTGTAATACTAGGGTGACTTGCATTTTAGTTTAATTTTTCCACGTTTGTCATTTGTCGTAAATGTACAGTATAATTAAAATCGATATCAGTAAATTTGCGGTGACTTGAGGCATTGCACATTTTATGGTGGAGTATATAGAGTATGTGGTGGAGATGACTGTAGTCATCCTGCGCATTTAATAGATTAGGTAAACATGATTTTGTACAGATAATGTGGTTAAGTTGATTCTATTTTTTACTCAATGAACACTATTGTAGTTCATGAATTAGTTGTTTTAGAGTACTTTTAAATTCACCTCCAGAGATTGCAGACAATATACATTACTAGTATTTCAAAATTGTCAATCTGCCATTAATTATTCATAAATATGTTTACTGCGATATTAATGAAATACAGTAATATTTACTAATACATTGTATACAGATTAAACTTCAGCTCAAAGTAATATATTATTCAATAATAGAGATTGAGAATTTTAAAATATTGACTATGTATATCGACTATCTACGATCTATCTACGAGTTATATGACAGAATTACAAAATTACATTCAACTTTATATTTCTATAGATTATATATTTATATAAAAAAAGTATTGTAAACATTAAAAGTTTGGAACGCATTGAAATACTGAAAAACTGAAAATCTACACCTATTCATATTTAGAAATGTATGAATTTGGAAATATTAAATTTTCTTTGTTCATAAACTATTATATCATTGTAATACGTTTGATTTCACTCGCTTATTATATTAACAGTAATTTCGTTCTCTCCATTTGAAAACTTCTTACAAATCCAAGTATGAAATAAAATTTATCAGAATTGATATCCAATATGAGACGGTTCTGCATGCAAGAGGAATTTACCGACATAGTTACCCGCTGCGTAAGAGGAAATCGTTCCGATGAAATACCTCTTCGATTTTATGGAATCGCGTAAAACGTGTCTTTCGTGATGTACCCATGCGTCGGACAGAAATCGAGAAAAAAAAGAATCGCGAATCGATCTTCTAGTAAGATGTAATCGTGACGGCGAAACGTTTTATGTAGGGTCTCTAAATTTAACTTTGAAGAGATAGAAAAATTGTGCTTGTGCCAATACTGTATACAGAGGGATCTCCTCCCTTAAAAAAAATCACTATTTTAATTGATATAGTATTTTATTTTAGTTCATACTAAAAATATTTAAACCTTTATATTCAGCTTGCTACTGATAGATCATATGTTGATCAATTTAATAAAACAGTAAATATGTTATAGTTAAGAAAAATATAAAACCTCTCACAGTAGTTAATAATTATCATTTTGTCAGAAAAATAAACGTAAAAACTGTTTAATACGATATTTATCTAAAAGCAAATTTTGTCCTTCATCCTGACACCCGCCGTACAAAACAGAGCATGCTCTTCACAAACCACTCCACCATAACAAATGAATAAAACCTAAAACACTATCTCAGCCTTTTGAGCGTGTTCCTTAATCCTTCGATGCACGTTTCCGGTTTCCTCGACGAAGAACACCGAAGTCAGCAGCATCGGTGCCAAATAACACGCGTCTTTTCGTATCATGCTGCGTCGCAAGGAGTTTTGAAGGAGCTAGCCGAGCGAAAAGGACGGTCAAAGAAGAAGCAAAAGTAAGATTGCCGTAGAACACGCGGCTTGGCGTGTTCCGATTCTTCAGGAACGAACCGAGGTTGCATTTACTTTCGAGTGTACTCGGTCGGGTTTATTGAGCCTTCGAACGTTCCAAACCCCCGTTTACCCCCTGGCGGCAAGGTGTGTAACGAATTCGATCTAATGCATTCCCGCAATAAAGTTTATTGCCGTGTTGCTTGCGTACGGGGCTGCTTCCATTTCTCGTGAGCTTCAGCACCGGCACGGTGCCCGTGCCGCTCGCGTGTTTGCTCGCCGCGCCTCTGTGTGTGCGCGACTAGAAACGTGGCTAGAACCCATGGAAACTGTCGCTGAAACATCGATGGAAATGGGAAGCGGGCTTGTGCATTTGCATCGCAGTCGAATCGCGATTTTGTCCTCGAGCGATGGGATTTCGGTTCGGGTGACTCTGACAATTTTGCGGATCATGGCAAATATATCTTGCTCGAATTTTTAATTCGATCTAATTTGACGTTTAGATTTAGATAATAATTTGCGTAGTTAAGAGAAATAGACATAGTGTTTTAATTATTTTTTATTTGTTACAATGTTGAATAGGTTGTTCTGATTCACACATTTGACAAATAAATTGCACGGTATGGAATAAAGCTACAAATAGTATAGACTTTAAAGTTTGTATAATTATTGTAGATGATAGGATTAGATTGCGAGTGTTTATAATATCGGTACATAAATACAAACGTCGTGTAAATGTCGACTGCATAAATTAATTACTGCATAGTAATTAATATGTTATTCAAAGAGATATATTTTATAATAATAAATTATTTTGGAAATTTGATAAAATTCTTCAAAGGTCAAGAATGGTGTCAGACTCTCTATAGTAGTTTTGGGTTAAATACATGGTCTGTTGAAAAAAAGTTGTCAAAAGAGGATGATCTATTAAAAAATAGAGAAGTTTCAATTTTTCTGTAGATTTTAAAAGTTTAATTAAATGCTTGTTTATTCCTTCTTGTTTGATATTCTGCAACTATACAGAGTACTATTAAAATCGAATGGCAATGGTTAAATAATATGTCTTGATAGTATTTTGTGGTAAATAAATTAGAAACAGTATTAATAGTATTTTATAGAAAAAAAATTAGAAGTTTCTTATATTTTCATTTCATCATTTTACCAGTTTACGACTTTGTTCTACTATGTCATTAATGTATTATAGTACTATCTAAGTATTTTATTCTGTCACTCTGCTTGTTACTATTTTACCATACTATTATTCTACTAAACTACTGTTTCTCAATTACAATATTTTATTTCGGTACTACTACTTAATTACTCTATTACATCATTTTCTTATTTCGCTATTATTCAACTGTATTTCACCATTCTACAACTGTACTAAATAATAGTAAAAGGCAGTTTGAAAATTTTAACAAATGTATTACATTACGCTTTATTATTTCATTACTCTCTAAATCTGAATGAGTGAAAATCGATCGATCATCAGTAAATGGTCACTGTTCCAATAAATTATAGATACCACTGCGAAACGATGAACAGTCACTGATTTAATCAGTAAAATAAATTGGTCACTGATTTAGTTTGTAAAATAAATTAGTCACCGATTTAAATTGTAAAATAAATTACTCACTGATTTAATCCGTGAAACCTTCACTCGTTCAATCAGTAAAATTCAGATTAATGCATTCCGCTGATTTATTATTTACTTGCAATGATCCTACTGAAGACAACTATTAGCAAATTGTCATTAATCGACATCTATACGCCATACACATATGCCATACCTTGACAGCATATTAATATCTATATTATTCTTTGTTTGCGTCACATTTTTGAAACGTTTCTGTTCAAACCTGTATATACGATAAAAATCAAAAGGAAGATTTACATATATCGTCACCATAGATATCATCCGTATATTTAAACTAAAACCGTCACATTTTAAATACAACCACTCTTCCCCGTAATGTTCGTTGAACATTCGAAAAATTTCTTAGTTCGTAAGAATCATTAAACATCCATCACGCTATTCACAAACTATTTGCCACTTTCGTCCGTCCATTGGCAGTGTTTCCCATTTAAAAAGTTCGCCTCGGTTCCCGCCGCGGCGATTCCTCGGTAAAATGCGCGTGCATTCGTCGACGGCAATGTACCGCGTCGAATTTAAGCGTCATTGCCGAGGGAGCCTCGTGTAACATGCGAAAGTTTCGCAAAGTAAACTTAGCCTCGTGCGAGCTGCAGGGCTTCACGGTTAGCAATCGGCCGTCTGGCTAGCTGGCTGGTTTGCTACTCGTGGTGGTTTTGTTGCTTCAACTCTGCTCCCTTCAACAGCCTCTTCTCGTTTCGCCGGTCCCATTCTGTTTCTCTGCTTCCCTCTTTGGCCACGTTCGTTTCCCTCGCGTTCGACCGCTTCTCTGTCGCCCCTTCGTCGAGCTACTGGCATCATTGTGTACCGGTAGCTGCGTAGAAAAAAAAGAACCCATGTAAATTACCCTCGAAGAACAATGCTGCCCCCTTGCCCCACGTCGCGATTTCTCCTTCAATGGCACAGCCTTGAAGCCAGGAGATAGCGATCGACGACGCAGCTACTTGCTACTCGAACAGCAAAGTTTCTTCCTTTACTCGGCGATCGACACGATCGTTTCCCTAAGGGACTTAACCAATAAGATCACCGATCGGGTCATGATGGAGTGGTTAATAAAAGACATCGCTCGCTAATAAACTTGTGTACGGACAAAGATACCTGCCGAACTGTCGTGTTCATGTTTTGGCGGGAAGTGATGCGTGACGTTTGTGTAACTATCTGTTTTGCTTAGTATCCGAAGGATCGAGATTTGCTCATTGATTTCTAACTGTAAACATTTATTTCATTCAATCATAAATACCATTTTATTATTTAATATTTCGTAATATTTAATATGTTATATGTTCTGTATATACATACAACATATTTATGTTTATATCTTATAATGTCATGTATGTTATACAATATATTATATGTGTATATATTATTTTATTTTATAATAAATGAAAGATAAGAAGCTTTTACTGGGAATGAAGGAGTTGACATGGTACGAAGATTTTAACATTTGAAAATTTCAAATATAGATTTTAAAAATTAGTATCTCTGTTTTTTGAACTTTCTGAACTAGCAAACTTATGAATTAATAAACTTTTAGGTTTGATGGCTTGAAACTTCAACAGTTGAAAATTATTGTATTTCTATAGTATATCTATATTTGTAAATTTCTACATTTAAGAATATAAGAGTTTAAAAATTCGTAATTTGTAATTTGGTAAATTTAAAAATGTTATGTACCTATGCCTCTAAATTTTTAATTACCACGATATCAAATTGTTGTTCTGTTCATTACAAGAGTGTGTGGCATCTGAATTTAACCGCTAAGTATTTTATAAACTATTAGCAGGATCAGGAAGACCAAGTGATCGTTAAAATTGTTATTCGCTGTTATAACATACACAGTAAAATGTTTTTATTGCGATCGTAAATGAAAGCAAAGAGAAAGATGCAGTAGGATGTAGTAGACACCGGAATCCATGTAGAGAAAAGATTTATAGGATACGTGTATTCGCGTATATACATAAATCATGCACAAGTGCTTTAACTCTTTGCTTTGTGATATCGGTCACTTTTTAATTCCAGGTACAATTCTCAGTTATACACATGTTTCCTTGCACAAATTTTAGAATTATTATAGAATAATTTTTAAATTATTGTATAATACAATAATGTAATATATTGATATTATATTAAGAACTACTATGTGCTTATTAATAAATGTTGATTTACTTTGACATGACATTGCATATATTAAAAATGTGATGTGTAAATTTTGTTCGGACGTTCCACTTTTAGGAGATGGGATAGCTTTTCTCATTTCATATTTTTAATTAGAATTTCTGCATAGTTCCATGTGTAATAAGGATTGGAAAAGGTAAAAATTTAAAAATATGAACGTTTGGATATGTAGGATTTTAAGAAATTTAAAATCTTGGGAATTTCAAGACTTGCAATAATTCTGTATTTCTCTCTCCGTCAATTACGAAATTCTAAAGTCCCCAAAGTCCAAAGCCCTTAAATTTTAAAGTTCCTAAATGTCTAAGTCTTCAAATCTCAAGGACTTCAAATTTTAAAGCGCCCAACTCCCGAAATTTTCAAATTCCTAAGTCCCCAAATTTCGAAGACTTTAAATCCAAAAATCCCTAAGTCCCAACTGTCTGAAATTCTCAACCAATCCTCAAACTATCAAATCTCTTAAAATAAATAAGCAGTAATTCTCTTCCCTCTAGTTCTCATACTTTTCCCAAGAGAAACCAGATTTGCCCTCGACTGTACAATTATTTGTACGACCCACCTGCGATTACCGCATCGTCGAAGTAATCAAAGAGTTCACTTTCCATCGCGATTAAAAAATTCGCAAAGTCGATTATCCGATAAAAAGAGCACTAAAAGTCCCGTTTGTTCGAAGGTAATCCAAGCTTAATAGAATCGCCAGGAACGTTCCTGGTGAGTGAATGATTAGCCAGGTGTCTCGTCAAAGTCATCCGTTCCGATCTGCTCGACGTATTCCCATTAAATCTGGTCGGAACCAACGGTATACTAGTGGGTATGGGAGAACAACGAAACCATTTTCATACAGACATGCAGCAAAACTTTTCGATCTTCTAACTGGCATATGTAACCTTCGTTCCTGTATTTGACAGCGCGATATCGCGTAACCTTGTCTCTTCACGTGGCAAAAGTCTGGACACGTGTTCCGTCTCGTTTCAGCACGCGAACAGACGAACTCGAGTCGGCGTAGATCGATCCATCACAGTGAACGCGCATTTCTCATTAAACACCGGCCGAGAAATTATGAAGCGAGTTTAATTGTTCCGTCCGACACCGCTCCGCCACCCCGCTCGTCCTCTTCGGTCGTTTTTGGCAGCCGGCTCTTTTCCACTTGTCATTACACCGCTCGATCCGCGATAATGACTCTCCACCGTAGGGATTTCGCGCTAGCGGAGGCCAGGACTCGCAATTTATACGCGAGCGAACGGGCGGCAAACGCTTTTTAAATCGATTTGGAGTCGCGCCAATCGTGCGAGCCGATTTTCTTCCGGCTCGTTCGTCTCCGTTCTTTCTAGACGTTTTTCGCGGCACGCCTAATTGGTTTTATTATGCTCCAGAGCCGGACTGATAGTAAGGCGACTGGCCTCCCGCGATAAGGAACGTTCCAACGACTATGCTCGCCCTCCACCTGGCCCGGATCGCACGCCGGATAAAGCTGGGCTCGAATAACTCTCGAAATTGATGGCAGAATTACGAGCGGATGAATAGAGAGCTCCGCGAGTTATTTCGCGGCCGCGGCGGACCGACGTTAATGCATGCAATCGCCTGATCTAACCGTACGTCGCGGAATATATGCTCGAACGCTCGAGAATGTGCCGCTCCTTGCATCTTGCCGGGTTATTTCAGAGATAACCGCCATTCAGTTAATTTTCGAGAGTTCGGAGGATATATGAATGCGATCGTATTGACTTAGTTCTTGACTTGTATCCTTTGATACTTACACCTACCCCTATAAGTATTAGAGCACATCAGATTTATTTTAAAGTGATCACATTGTATGACCTACTCTTATATTTTTAACACTAAGTCTGCCGACATGTAATAAATACCGACATTTATTATTTATCTTGATGAAGATCAATGTTGATTTTAACAAATGTACTTCAACAAAATGTGTACTTTATAATAAGAAATTTGTGGAGCGGTGATTTGACCAGTTTGGTAGTTTTAGTATTAAAAACTTCGTATGTTTGTAGAACCTGAAGTAAGAATTAGATACTTGTAATTTGTTATTTAGTTTGGATTTCAAATTATGAGCATTAAAAATGTAGGAGAGACTTTTGCCGAAGAAATCAATTTCAATAATATTATAGGTACTTATGTGAATTAATCAGTATTTTGTATGTGAAACTTTAGAGATTTATTTAGAAAGTACTACTCATGAGCCTACAAAATGGACAAATCATATATTATTGCCAAATTATTGAAAGATTGTCTTACATATCTTTTAACCATTAATTTCGACTCTTTGAAATCAATATCAATGCCTGTTATACAAAATGTATGATCGTGTTAATCGTTTTGTAGAATTCTTAAACGATCTCATTCATACATCTACGCAATAACCGAGTATAAACGGAGGCTAATTCAGCTGTGGCTGTAAATCTTGTCGACACTTAGCAACAAGCAAAGTCAAGCTTGACCCATTACAAACCGTGCAAAATTCAACAAATCATTGATCGTTACTGAGAGTGTCTTTCAGCATATCCAACATCTCAATTCCTAGTGACGCGTTTCATCTAATACATTTATTCGATAGTTTGCAATTTCACGATTATAAAACGCTTGTTAAATTGACGATTTCTCGCTACCTGAGTTGTGAGTTAACTCAATCAAATAGTGATGAAGATGGGCTAGATCTCTTAAAATATAAAGCAATTTCTACCCTTGTTTTCCCAAAATGTAGTAAATTTATTTTACGTAGTATAAAGAACGTTGGATGTAATATATTTTGTGGTTTGGACATTTGAATATGTGGACAATTTAGTTATTTAGATATTTCGATATTTATATATTTAGATATTTGGATATTTGGATATTTGGATATTTGGACATTTGGACATTTGGACATTTAGACACTTAGACATTTGGACATTTGATTATTTGGACATTCAGATATCTGGACATTTGATTATTTGGACATTTGCACAATTTAAAATTCAGACCTTTGGACATTTAAATATGTAGACATTTTTGAAATTACAAATTTTCATACTTTCGTGTTTATAATTTCGCTGTCACAGTAAATGATGTGATCCTGTGCGTTCCGCTGTTCAGTCTAACATATATGTCACTTTTGCTTACAATCAATCTTGCCTTTAAATTTTACAGACAAAACGAATATATAAATACAGGTGTGTGTATTTGTGCTTCAGGCATGACTGTCATTTCGACTGCTGCAACTTTAGGGTTAGAACTAACGCGGACCTCGTATTCAACCTTATAGTATTCTTAAAATTTGATATGTTTCTCTGGATATCAAACGTTGTTTCGCAATTCCACTGTGTTTGAGGGTTAAAAAAAAAAATTCTTCACAATGTGGAATGCATGATAATGGATGTATTTATATGTAAAAATTTACAAATTATATGTAAATTGTATACAATGCGTAGTCTACAGTTTACATTTTACATATTGTTTAAGTCATGTAGCTCTTGGTACCATAATTGAATAACCCCACAGAATAATTAAATTTTTTCATTGGCCAAGAAAGAAGAAAAGCGCCATTTTTGGAATCTCCCACATAATCAGTAAGGAAAAACAACTACCAAACATCAACCTCATAAAACTTAATAACCCATGTACATTACAATTTTCTTCTACTTCACGATTATCTATCTCTGTAGCGTCTTAAACGTGTATATAGAAAACCTAAACCATTTATGGTTATAAGACGTTCGGGAAAGGCCCAAATTGTTTTAGGGTCCTATAAGTTTTAACTAATATCCACCATATTCAACCGTCATAGTTTGAAGCAGTCCTTAAAAATTAGAACCTTTCCGAATACCTGTGCAAATTAACCGTTAGCCTTCTTCCTCCCTCTATCTTCTCCTTCCACCCTCTATCTTTTCCTTCCTCCCTCTACAATTCCAACGTACCCTGCGATTGGTATAACCACCACCACATCACAAAAAATTGTCTTCTTTATAATTTTCAAAATGTACAACCGACAGATTCAATCGAACATTCACCGAGTTAAGTAAAACCAATCTCAAACCAAAGCTAGTGTAAATTCTTCAAACCTATTTTTCTATACATCAAGTTCACCCATCACATTGGGTGTAACCGCTCGTGCTAACTTCAAGAAAAGTCGCGAAGAGCACGACACAACATTTTTTGGTCCTTCGAGCCGGATCCGGCGATTTGGAGCTGAGATCTGCAATCATCAACCAAGGGAGCGAAGCGGAGACAGGACAGCCTTCTACATTAGGAGCACCTCTTCTCCCGTCGGATCACCTTGTGACATCCAGGATTGTAGCGGAAGCAGTAGATCTTCTACATCAGGAGCATCTCATCCCCTTTCTGGATCATCAATCGATACTTTTGGGATCAAGATCATCGTTCACGTAAGCTTTGACTCACCTTCCTTACTTTCATATACCGAATTAGTCCTGTTCATTGCTTCAATTATCATATAATATCATGGCCGTCGAATTAAAATCATTACTCAAACAACGAGCCAATGTTAAGGCTCAGATTACACGTCTAAGTAATTCCGTTAGAAAAATAGAAACGTTAGAAATACCTTATCTCGAACTCCGTAAACAGAGATTAGAGGATCATTATAATAGCTTTGTCAAGATTCAAAATAATATAGAAGAATTAACCGATAGCGAGGAACAGGCCATTATTCACGAGGATTTTGAGAATCTCTATTACGAATGTGCAGATTTTATAAACAATGCGTTGCATCGTCTTAATACACGCGAGTCTAACAAAGAATCAAACAATCCTAACCCATCAACTTCTTCAAATTCATCGACAAATAGTATTATTCCAAAGATTCATATACAGCCATTTGACGGGAATTATGCCGCATGGCAGGGATTTTATGATACATTTCGTTCATTAGTACACGATAATGATTCTATTCCGATTATTCATAAATTCCATTTACTAAAATCATATCTAACCGGTAATGCAGCTAGTGTTACAAATTCACTAGGTGCATCCGAAGAAAATTATACTGTAGCATGGGAATTAGTCCAAAAAAGATTTAATAAACCGCGAAAGATAATACAAAGCCATATTCGAGCTATTTTCGATCTACCTGAAATGGCAAGGGAGTCTCCGTCTTCTTTACGCGCCATAGCCGAAGGAGCAGAAATGCATGTGAACGCGTTAAAATGTTTTAATGCAACCATGGATTGCGATGATTTTTTAATCTATATAATAACTGCCAAATTGGATAAGCAAACTCGTACTTCGTGGGAGCGCACAATTGAAGACGATGAAAGGCCAACATTTGTCGACCTTTTGTCATTTTTAAACCGATATTCGCGAGATGACGAACTTATTAAATTGCCATCTCACACCGGTAATGTAATACAGAAAAAACCTATTGATGGGTACAACAAATCCAAGTCTAAAGCCAATGCATTTGTCAGTACGCGTAATGGAATTTCATGTCCGTTATGTAAACAAAACCATTATATTAACCAATGCCCTAGTCTATTAAAACAAACTCCACAAGAGAGATTAAAATTAGTCAAGTCGGTCAATCATTGTGTTAATTGTTTGAGGAATAATCACTCAACTTTTCAATGTCATGCAAGTACTTGTCAGAAGTGTAATGGTAAGCATCACACTCTTCTTCATTTCGAAAAAGAGGTCCCAATCAATCAGGCGACAACGTCAAATAATACACCGCCTTCGGTAGCACTCTCAGTGCATGGAGCTTCCGAGATCCTTCTTGCAACAGCGCGTATAACGATTTTAGATAAAAATAATCAGGAACACGATTGTCGCGTTCTATTAGATCCTGGTTCTCAGTCTAACTTCATAACTGAGAAGTTTGCGAATATATTACAATTACCGAAAAAGAGGGCTTATGTACCAATTATCGGAGTAGCGCGACAAGTAAAGCGAAGTAACTATTCTGTCTGTGCGCAAATCAAATCTAAGGTATCAGAGTTCTCTTGTCAAACCATCTTCTTAACGTTGCCTGTAATCACTAATCAGCTTCCGTCGCGACCAGTAAATGCAAATAGTTTACAAATTCCTGACGATTTAGAACTTGCAGATCCAGAATTTTATAAGCCCGCAGAAATCGATGGTCTGCTCGGAGAGTATCTATTTTATAAACTGTTACTAGCTGGACAAATACGTCTAGCAAATCAGACCGCTGTCCTACAAAATACACAATTAGGGTGGATTTTATCGGGAGGAGTAAAATTGAATATTAACTTTCAACCTAATACCAAGTGCTTTTTAGTCACAAATCATTTAGAAAAGCAAATAGCTAAATTCTGGGAAATCGAGGAATATGATCAGAAAAAACCGTTATCTTCCGAGGAAATGGCCTGCGAATCAGCCTACGTACAAACGACCAATCGCGATCCAACTGGCCGATATATAGTTCGTCTCCCATTTAATAATCAACAACAACAACTTGGGGAATCGCATGTCATCGCGTTAAAACGATTTTTTACATTAGAGCGCAAATTACACTCTAATCCTACGTTAGGTGACCAATACTCAGCCTTTTTAGAAGAGTACGAGAGATTAGGACATATGTCAGACGTAACCGAAACAGCTCAGATTAATCATGGCTATTACTTGCCGCATCACGCAGTTATAAAGAATACCAGTCTCACTACAAAGGTGAGAGTGGTATTTGATGCTTCTGCGAAAACGAGTACTGGTCTTTCTTTAAACGATACTCTCATGGTTGGACCAACAATTCAGGACGACATTTTTTCTTTAATTACGCGTTTCCGTTCATATACTTATGTTTTAACAGCTGATATCGAGAAAATGTATCGGCAAATCAAAATACATCCTGAAGATGGGTGTTTTCAAAAAATACTTTGGCGAAAAAATCCAAAAGACGCGATAAGAACGTATCAATTAAATACCGTGACGTATGGCACCGCTTGTGCCCCATTCCTTGCTGTACGAACTCTACATCAATTAGCAATCGATAATTCTGAACGGTTTCCATTAGCAGCAAAGGTAATCAGAAATGACTTCTATGTCGACGACTTATTAACCGGGGCTAATACATTAGAGGAGGCCGAAATACTCCGTAACCAAGTAACCGATTTATTAAATTTAGGTGGTTTTCACTTACGACAATGGGCCACAAATGAACCGTCCTTAATCGAACCGTTAAAGGATCGAGCATCAGCTGACTGTTTATACTTAGACGTTGACGAAACTAGACGTACTTTAGGAGTAGTTTGGACACCACGATTAGATACAATAACATACGAAACGAAAATCGACAGCGGCTATAGTACAACCAAACGAAACATACTGTCTAGGATAGCACAACTTTTCGACCCATTGGGATTGCTAGGGCCAGTAATCATAAAGGCAAAAATTATTATGCAGCAACTTTGGAAGTGTGGTGTAGGATGGGATGATCTTGTCCCATTGACCATACGTTCAGCCTGGGTGTCTTATACCGAACAGCTATCGCAATTAAATACCTTTTCCGTACCTCGTGAAATTTTGTTAAAGGGGGCAATCGATGTCCAAGCACATGGATTTTGCGATGCTAGTGAGATAGCATATGGAGCATGTGTTTATTTGAGATCAACCGATTCTCAAGGAAATACTATTGTTCGTCTCGTAGCCGCAAAGTCTAGAGTAGCTCCGCTTAAAACAATATCGCTTCCTAGATTAGAACTGTGTGCAGCCGAACTACTAAGTAAATTATTCCGTATTATAAGATTAGCATTAAAGATTTCTTTCAATTCATGTCATTTCTGGTCTGATTCAACAATAGCGTTACACTGGATCAAATCTCTCCCACATACTCTAAAAACATTTGTTGCAAATCGAGTCGCAAAGATCCAAGAATTAACCGAATGTCAAAATTGGAAGCATATAAACTCTTTAGACAATCCAGCTGATTCTATTTCTCGGGGTCAATTACCAACAGAGTTCCTTAAAAATCATTTATGGCTGTCAGGTCCCGACTGGCTTTCTCAAGACCCTTCTAGTTGGCCTGTAGGCAACATACCTACTATTGAGATACCTGAGCGACGTACGGTTACTATTTTAGTAACCTATCCAGACAATTCTAATATCTTTGAACGATTTTCATCTATAATGACTTTACAACGGGTAATTGCATATTGCATGCGTTTTTATACAAACGTGTCCCAACAAGTAAAAATTACTGGACCTTTAACTGTAAAAGAAATTCAAAGGGCCCACAACCTAATCATTAAAAGCACACAAGCTCAATATTTCTCAAAAGAATTAATCGACTTAAAACAGAGGAATAAAGTCTCTAGAATCAGCAAAATATTAACGTTGTCTCCATTTATAGATCGCGAGGGGATAATACGCGTAGGTGGTCGTCTCCAAAAATCTAATTTATCTTACACACAAAAGCATCCGATACTTTTGCCACGGTCCAGTCACATTACACATCTAATAATACGTAATGAACATCATAATCAACTTCACGCGGGGGTACTGGGGACACTTAACGCAATTCGACAAAGGTATTGGCTCGTAGATGGCAAAAATGTTGTCCGATTGATTGTACGCAAATGCATCCGATGCTTCAAAAGCAAACCCACAAAAATGCCAGAATATTCTATGGGTAATCTACCCAAAAGTCGAGTCACGGCAAATCGGCCATTTCAGGTAGTCGGTATAGATTATTGCGGACCGTTCTTCATTAAGGAGAAACGGTTCCGGAACACAAAAAAAATAAAGGTTTATGTGGCAGTATTTATATGTTTTGTTACCAAAGCTGTGCACTTAGAAATAGTTAGCGATTTATCAACCGAGGCCTTTATGGCCACCTTGAAACGATTCTTTGCTAGACGTGGTTATTCACAAGTCATTTATAGCGACAATGCAACCAATTTCGTAGGCGCTAAAAGATTATTAGAAGACCTCCAAGCTTTGGTAAATTCTGAAGCACATCAAAAAACAGTTATAGAACGATTAGCAAATAAAGGCATTTCGTGGCGATTTATCCCTCCAAGATCTCCACATTTTGGAGGTTTATGGGAAGCGGCAGTTAAGTCGTTTAAGCACCATTTTTATCGAACAGTAGGCGATGCACTCTTTACATTCGAGGAACTTAACACCTATGTTGTCGAAATTGAAGCAATTTTAAACTCCCGTCCGTTGATTCCATTGTCCCCAGACCCAAATGATCTTAACGTCCTTACTCCAGCTCATTTCCTGATAGGTGAGTCATTGACAAGCTTACCAGAGCATGATCTTACTGATATACCTACTAATCGGCTCTCAGTTTGGCAGCATATTCAACGAATAAAGCAGCATTTTTGGATTCGATGGCACAAAGAATATCTGAACGAGATCAACATTCGCACAAAATGGCGCATCAACATGGCAACTTCCTTGAAAGTAGGCACACTAGTGTTACTCAAAGATGACAACCTACCACCACTACGGTGGAGTCTTGGCCGCATCATCGAGATCCATCCAGGAGACGATGGTGTAATTCGTGTGGTGACTGTACGGACCAACCAAGGTGTCTACAAGCGCAGCGTACGGAACATTTGTCCATTACCTGTTGATGTAGATGAACCAATCACTCCACCCAGTAATAATTAATTAGTGTGTAAAGTTCAACCTAGAGCTATATTAATTCCGAGATCTGTGACTACATCAATGAACATTCAATTTTAATGTAATAATTGACTAATGTATCATATGTAAATAACGTTAATCCTACCTACTAAGTTCATTGTATATAATTCGTTAAGTTACTGAATCTAGTTAAGAACCATACTTTGTTAATATGTGTACTGTATAGTATAGGACTTTGCATCTCGACAAGTTTATCTTAGGCTAAATGTATGTGATATTAATTCATTGAACGGAATCGTTCAAGGCGGGCGGCATGTAGCGTCTTAAACGTGTATATAGAAAACCTAAACCATTTATGGTTATAAGACGTTCGGGAAAGGCCCAAATTGTTTTAGGGTCCTATAAGTTTTA
This sequence comes from Megachile leachella, assembly GCA_963576845.1. Lineage (NCBI taxonomy): Eukaryota > Metazoa > Arthropoda > Insecta > Hymenoptera > Megachilidae > Megachile > Megachile leachella. The sequence goes on along the minus strand of OY756256.1, from coordinate 12,556,946 downwards.
ACTAATATCCACCATATTCAACCGTCATAGTTTGAAGCAGTCCTTAAAAATTAGAACCTTTCCGAATACCTGTGCAAATTAACCGTTAGCCTTCTTCCTCCCTCTATCTTCTCCTTCCACCCTCTATCTTTTCCTTCCTCCCTCTACAATTCCAACGTACCCTGCGATTGGTATAACCACCACCACATCACAAAAAATTGTCTTCTTTATAATTTTCAAAATGTACAACCGACAGATTCAATCGAACATTCACCGAGTTAAGTAAAACCAATCTCAAACCAAAGCTAGTGTAAATTCTTCAAACCTATTTTTCTATACATCAAGTTCACCCATCACATTGGGTGTAACCGCTCGTGCTAACTTCAAGAAAAGTCGCGAAGAGCACGACACAACAATCTCCTTTTTTAACATGCTGTGCAAATATCATACCAGGAAAAATAGAAGAAAAACCACCTTGCACGTGGACCGGTGTATCTAGTAACAATCCCCGTGATCTCTCGGGCTCGATATATCTGTAAAGAGTCGTAATTACGTATCATTCGCGGCTGCGGGCTATAAATTCCGCAGATTCGTCCGCGAGATAGTAGGACCTCCGGCACAGCCGGACAATAATTCACCGCACGGCCAGTGGGAGTTGCATCGGCCACGGTTAAGAACACAGTCAACAAGTAGCCATGGATACACGGACACGCTCTGCCAAGCATACAGGCTGCCAGTGCAAAAAGCATTACGTTAACCGGATGCCTTGTTAAGCCGGTCGGTGGAAGTCTCTTTGATCGCGCGGCTACGACACGCTCAGGATGTTTCGCCATCAGACGCGGAATCCGAGTTACATCGTGCTTGGCCGTGTTTTTCCGCGGACGAACGATCGACCTTGCCGCCCGGTAATTGAAGAATACTTCTTCTACCGTAATTGAAGAATGACCGGGCCGAGCGCGCACTTTCTTTCGTTACGACATTGGACAATTACACGGCTTTCGCAAAACCGGCTAATTCGAGACAGAATGATACAGGTGGGAATTAGGATGATTTCAACAAATTTACTTAGTGTTTTTTTGGAAGGGTATTAATTTGGTAACTTCGAATTTACATTTGTAAATTTTTTCAATTTTTCAGTTGTTGAATTTTTGAGCTTTTCGATTTTTAAGTGGGTGAATTTTCAGACTTTTGAATTTTTTAAGCTGTTGAATTTCCGGACTTCTGAATTTTGAAACTGTTACATTTTCAAACTTTTCAATTTTTAAATCACTGACGTTTCAAGTTTTTCAATTTTTAGGTTTGTGGATTCTTCAATTTTGGATTTTTATAATTCGGAGGTTTATGAATTATCAAATTTCTAAATTTGTTACAGTCGAGATTATTGGTTTCAAATCTCTGAATATCCAATTTTTCAAATTTCTTCATTGTTTAATTTCTTATATTCGCAAGTTTCTAAATCCGCACATTCCTAAATTCTTTCAGATTCCGAAGGTTTTAAATTCAGTAAATTTCCAAATTCCTAAATCTTTAAACTTTTTAAGTTTTTATATCTCGAGATTCTCAAATTTCTTGACCCTCAAATCCTCAGACACTCTAGATTTCCACATTTCTAATCTCTAAACATTAGCGTGTGGATAGCCTCTTCCTTTTAGTTAAAATATTCGAATGTACCGATTAAAAATTTGTACCGTTTGGAAATTTAGGAGTTTATTAATTTGAATATTTGTGAAATTTTAGGATTTAAAAAATGGAGAATTTAAAAATTTGATAATTTGGGACTTCGAACATATTTTCTCCAGGAAAATTGAATTTTCTCTCAACTGTACCTAAATTCAGAATACATATCAACTAATCGGCAATATTAAGACTAATCATTCAACATTAGAAAGTGTGTAATGATTGACAAAAGATTTAGTGTAATAATCGGTGCTTTCAACAATCACAAGAGTTTGGGAGATTATGACAACACTTGCTCTCCACCAAGTATAATTTAAAGCAGCATCATTTCGATAATTCCATCATAGTTATCTTTAACGAATATGTACAATCAAATAATTCAACAAAGTTGAACAAAATCGCTAGAGTAATGACAATGGTCCGTCCTGTAGCAAATTTCTTTGTTTGCAAAACACACGCAAAGAATCGTTCGTCGTTAACGTCCATTATTCTTTGCGAAGTATATTTAGCCTCATCTTCATTGTAAGGCGTGCTCGCACAAGAAACAAATCCAGGATTAATTACGTAAAGCACGCGAAACATGTGGTATTTTAATGGCGACGCTCAACCCCCAGGATTTATGGTGATCCGTGACGTACGACGAAGAACACGGACTCTTCACGCGTGAACTCATTTCGACGCTGTTAAACGATTCGTTCAAATCTCCCGCGAACGGTTCACAATGTAGAAGCGTTGTAACTTCTAATTACGAGCTCCGCCCTGTGAAACACTTGGCTCATTACCTTCAAATTCTCGGTATCATCAGTCTTAGTCGCAACTCGCCAACCCATCTTGCTGTTCTGGCTTCCTTCTGACTTCCTAGTCAGAAGACTTATTGGTGTATCTTCGTAAATGCGAGCTCATCTTTTTTCATCGCTCTGGATATCTGGATGTTAATTTCCATCTTTAAATTTACTGATTTCCTTGAAATCGACAAATTGAGATCTCTGAGATCTATGGTTGCTTATAGGAATGTAAATTTTGAAGTTTATAGTGAACATTTGCAATAATTGTACTTACATTAAAGTAACTTAATTTGCGTATACATAATAAGAAAAAATCCTGATGGTGAATAATCAGGCCAAGTATAATGTTTATTAATAATTTGACTGGGTTCATCAATGTACTTGTAAATTGACTAAATTATTTCTTTATTTACTTATTACTACATTTCCTCTAGAAACCTAAAGAAACCAACAGTCCTTTATAAACACTTTATGCAGAAATCTTGATATAAGAAGAAATACATTCAATCACATTTTTACATGTCCTATAATGAGATGATTTATCTGAGTATTTAGGAAACACGAGACGATGCTCATGAATATTAGAGGCAGTATATTAACATTATCAGAAGATGAAACCAACTATCCCGCAAACGCGGTGAAATTAACCCAACCCAACCGAAATCACGTTTATCTCCCCTCGAAGAGCAGTCGATTATGGCGAGTGACATCTACCCTTTTGCGCCAAAATGTACATCGTTACAATCAATGACACGGAGATCGCATCAAAGAGATTCATCTTGCCAGGTAGACTCGTTTTCCCTCAGTTCTACCCGCCCTCTGTTTTCATCCCTTTCATCACGATCCGTCGAAATAGCATGGAGAATTTAGCGGTCTCGCTGGGGAAAAGGTGGAGAAAACGGATCTACGAGAGGGGTTCCGGCTGATGGCGGTAGACGAACGAAGTTAAGTAGATCGGGGAATTGAGGATCATTTTAATGCTTGGTTAAATTGCGTAATTGTGAGTGCTGGTTGCGAGAGCGAGCGAGACGGGAAACCAGAGAACGATATTCGACAGTGGATAGAGCGGACAAGGAATGAGAAGGGAAAGGAGAGTTTGGACCGGTTGAATCTTGGTTAGCTTCGTATTTACATGAGAAAGAGTCGGAGATTTATAACCCGTATTAAAGTTACTTCGGATGAGCCAGAGAATGCAGTTACGTCCCGATAACACAACCAGATAGCTACGTCTTCTCAGCGAATTTCTACGCCTTTATTGGTTTTACTCGGTTCCTCGGTATAATTAACTTATAATTTAAGATATCGTGTTTGTACAAGTGGGCAACTGCAGAGAGTGGTGTGTGCGTCCACAGGGTCATGCATTCATGGACTCTAAAGGGTAGTTTCTCGATTTGAAAATTCGGAAATTAGAAACCTTGAGTGTGTTTCTTGACTTCTAAAAATTTTAATCATGAATTTTATAATATCAAGTTTCACTCGTGACGTACATTATATTTCAAATGTGGCAAGTCTAAATTTGCACCATGAGTTGAGTTTTCCGTTTAACATTAATTATAATTAGTCCAATCTCTTTCGATACGATTTATCAGCTGCGTCAATCAGAATTAATTATTCATAATTACAATATCAAAACGAAAAAAGAAGTTAAAATATTATATCTATTCTATATTCGGCTATTTATGACTATTCAAATTGTAAATGTACTTAAATTTCAAATTGAAGTGACAAGTCAGATTCGTCAAAGTACAAATAGCTAAAAATCACAAAATCTAAAATGTATCCATTATTCCAACTTTCTATATTTATCTTAGCATCACAAAAATAAATAGTTATGATGAAAACAATCGGAAAAGAATTGTACATCCATAGGTTAATACGAGTATCTCCAAGATAATTAATCAAATTTTCAATAACACAATTCATATAATGTCATTTATATGTACATGCATGACATGGCAGTTAAGGAAACAAACAGAGGAGGAATTTTTCCAATCTTTCAACCAACTTCCACTCAAATCAGAAGTAATCTCGATTTACAGCCAGATCCAGCGAATTTTTGCGTGATTACTTCACCCTCATTGCCGGCGGACACTTATTACGCCGTAATTACGTTTGCCGTGTGTTTACACGATAGTTGAATCTCGCGAGCGAACAAGAATAGAGAGAGACAGAAAGGGGAAGGGGTAAAAAAAGAAGAGCCGTGTAATTTACAAGCGCACCCATAGGAATGCAGCGTGTTGTTTTTCACGGGGGACGTAAACGAGGGTTCCTCGGAGCTCGAAGAATCTTACGCGTGCAATAAACTGCCCTGCTCTCCGCGTGTCGTGGCACGGGGCTGCAAGAGTGCCACGGCGAAATTCACGTCGCGTCTTATGAACCCTGTAAACCGACTGGGAGCGACGCTTTAGAGGTCCACCGGCTGCCCCGCGGAAACAAAACACTGCCATAAAGTATCACGGAGGCAGAGCCGGGTGGAGAGCACGTAGGCCTTTATAAATTTCCCTTGAACTCGTCCCGCTCGCGCCAGGGATACTCTCCTAGTTTTTCAAGTATTCTCGGCACGTGCTGTTCCATGCCCTTTTTTTCTTGACGATGGGGGAAATGCATTTACGTACACTCCTGCTCACTGGAGTAGTGTAGGACTCAATACAGGTGTAATGCAATGCGTAATTCTCACTAAAACCCCTACCGAATTGACGTTATTCCCCCATCGAGCTGTTTCCAGTATTGACCAATCCCGGGGCTCACGCTTCTATGGGGGGTCAATTGATGAAGTGCGTGTCATACTACATGTCTTGCAACATGTTTAAGAACGTGGCTATGCAACATGTGTCTCTGCAATATGTCCCTGCAGCATGTCTCGCAACATGTCTAAGAATGTGGCGCTGCAACATATGTCGCATGTCCCTGCACCATGTCTCTGCAATGTGTCCCTGCAACATGTCTTGCCACATGTTTAGCAATTTGCCTAGCAATTTGTCTAACAGCCAGTCTAACAGCTTATTTAGCAACATGCCTAGAAACATATCTAGTCTGCTTAACAATCTATCTAGCAACTTGTCTTCTTATAATATATGGAACGCTTTATGATTCTGCAAATCATAAAGGTACCATGCTAATTTTTTCTAAATCGTTCCAGTTTCATTACATACCATGCTGAAGAAGTAGAAGTTGATCAAAGCTGGTTTAATCTGATGTAACTTATGTAAATAAATTCTATTTTGAATTAATGGACTTAATCTAACTTGATTCATATTATGCAAACATAATACATTTGGATGATCACATATAGCTAATCTAATTTAACTTTATTTTTCCTATTTTATCAAAAGCAGTCAGGTTTGAATGATAAAATATAACTTAACATAACATATAGACAAATCTGAATTACATGTGCTGACTTAAGTTGAGCTGTTCTATTTCACATTTATCGGACTATTTATGAGGATTTGTGCTGTTCCCTGCCCAGCGCACAGAAACACAGCGCTGCTTCGTGCTTGTTCCAGTTGGCAGCACTTTTTTTCAAGGGTCGTGTTCGCAGACAATCGCCACTCGAAAGGAACCTAGGCGAAAGAGCTCGGCTGAGGTTCATCCTATTCTTCGAGGAAGGACAGCTCGTCGATCCCCGATCCTTGGCCGGCTGAAGGATAGCTGCTGCTCGAGCCCGAATGATCCGTTTCCCCATTGTCCACGGATGACATTGTTATCGATGATATCGAGATTAGAGGTTGGCTGATGAATTCAGAGCGTCCTCCCGGGACCGTGTTCCCCTTTCTTTCATTTTCTTGCGAACGACCGATGGGGTGTCTCGCCCGGTCTACTCATGGACCGTAGAGAAGACCGACCCGACGGATTAGATTCGTTACGTCGATACGTTAAGTCGAAGAACGCGTCGTTAAGGACCAGCGAATCCTGGGAGGGGAAAACTACTTCGGAGACTGGGGACGATTGTTCCAGGCCAATCCGTCTTCCGGAGTGTCCTTCGTCCCTTTTCATGGTTACAAGCGGGACCTGCGATTCTCTTTTTTTCCGAGAACTTTACTGATCTATTCTTGGGGATAAATGCGACTACCGGCGATTCGTAATCGGACGCTGGTGTAGATTTATCGGTGAGGGGCAGTTTGACGCTCTGTGTTCTATTTCTGCGAGGAGTAATGGATGGCTGAAGAAATTTGTTATCTCGCACTCTGGATATAATTACAATTTCTTACACGTAACATATAATGCAGCATTATGAGTGCTTTGCTTGGCAGTCACTAAACTATGCGGACCAGATCTGATCCTCCGGAAATTTTCATCCGGTTCAGACTTTTACATATACTATAAGAAATATAAATTTTATAAAATTTTATAACAATTGAGAACTAATTTTTGTCTGGAGTTAAAATAATTTAGTTACTTTCGGTAATGTCACAGTATCATTTCAATGTTGGCAATTATGAATATTACTATAAAAATAACTCAAATACTCGATGTAAACAGTACGCATGATCAAAGTTTTCTTTAACTTCTGTAACAGATAAAAATTGATTTTAAAAGCACAGCTTTTAGTACATCGTTGAAGCTGAACCATCTGTCGGTATTTGGCTGGTCTTCAAAATAAAAATTTTGAAAACCATCTTTAAATTCTATTACCCCTTGAATAATTCATTGCACAATTTTGTAGCAACTAGGGTTGAAGTGCTGCCATTTTGAAACGTACTGCGTGCGATATCTTAGATGGAGTCTAGACGATGTATATTTAAACACCCGAAGTTCAAAAAAGTCATATTAGGTCCTACGACTTTACCCTATAGTTATATTGCACGTGGAATATAATTACGCAGAATACAAAATGGAAATTATGCAGCGGTCTAACATTTCCCTTTAAACGCGATAATTTGATCTCACAGGTATCACTACACTAAAAAAAGCAAACTCATTCTTATTCCCGAAGAGAGATCCTTCAACGTTTCCGTTTGACACGTACCATTTTCGTTATCTAGCAGTCGGTCTGCCCTATACCCTTTCACGTCTCCTTCAACGAATAGCACTTTATTTGCATTTTCCAGCAGGTATCGCGTCGTTAACACTCTCTGGCCGCAGCGGCTTTCTTAAAGAGATTTTTATCGACATCCGCATTTTCCATTTCACCTGGAATAATGCCGAGCGATCCGTATCGATACCATCAGCCATAATTTCCCGTTTGTGCTACCAACCTCATAAATCATTCGTCTGGACAAATTGTCCATCTGAAATTATTCCTATGCCTGAAACGATTCGGGAGGAAACGATGGCAAGTGACTCGTCAAACCTTTCGGTCGATTCTTCCGTCAAGTTGAGATTATAAATTAATCGCTTCGAGACGAATTATCGCGATTTTGCGCCGATATGTACAACGTTGGATTTATAAATCGGATCAGAAGAGTTTAGGACCGATACTCAATTAGGGGTCTGTTATTTTATATCTGTGAAAATAAAATGTGTTGTATTTTAACGCATGAAAATTTTATGCGGTGAAGTTTTGTGCCCTGTACGTATTAGAATTTTATACGTTGTTAAGTAATTTATATTGTTAGTATTGTTAGTACTGTGTTATTATTGGTAGTGTTGTTAGTCCTGTTAGCTACTCCTTTACAGTACATGCGTTATATTGTTGTGTTGTGTTGCAACGCGTTATATTATCACGCGTTGTACACATGCTATATTGCCACACGTTAAAACTCGGCGTGTTGCATAGTTACGTGTTGTGTCACAAATCAGAAAAATTCCTCGCATTATATTGCCATTTATTGGATCGCTACGCGTTACATAACTACACACGTTATATTGCCACACGTTAAAACTCGGCGTGTTGCATAGCTACGCGTTCTGTCGCAAGTCACAAAAATTCCTTGCGTTATATTACCATTTATTGGATCGCTACGCGTTACATAACTACACACGTTATATTGCCACACGTTAAAACTCGGCGTGTTGCATAGCTACGCGTTCTTTCGCAAGTCTCAAAAATTCCTTGCGTTATATTACCATTTATTGGATCGCTACGCGTTACATAACTACACACGTTATATTGCCACACGTTAAAACTCGGCGTGTTGCATAGCTACGCGTTCTTTCGCAAGTCTCAAAAATTCCTTGCGTTATATTACCATTTATTGTATCGCTACACTTGTATAACTACACGCGCTATATCGCCACGAATAGTATAATTTTTCAAGTTATTTTGCCTCGAGTTCTATTGCTACTCGTTAAACCTCGGTGCAGCAGCGCGTTAAGCCATTAAAATTCTTCATGTTATATTACCATCCGTCGTATCACCACGCATTGCATCACCATAAATTAAAACACGCGTTGTATAGCAACGCGTAAAGATTCAATGCGTCATACTGCGATGCATTGTATAGCTACTTGTCAGCTGATACTTGTAGTCACATTTATAGTCTCGGGTGCGAGTTCTATCTTGCATGTGAAAAAGCTAATGAATAAAGAAATAAAGTAATGGAATAAAACAGAATAAAATGTGCAAAGTGGAATAAATTTAACCAGGTAGAATTTATACAGGGTATAACAGTACCCATGTGGTAAGTTGGAAGAATTTTATTGCACGTACGTGTCCGTATAATTGGAGCACTTTTTCAGTCATTATCGCTATAGCGAAAGGGTTAAACAGAGAGTAGAGTACGTTCACTAAAAGTTTGCCAAGTTGTGGGATGTAACGGTTACCCTGTGGTTGCACGCGGTCGTTTCGCATTTACATGCGATTAGTCGATACACATGGTAGAGTGTTTTAAGAGGAAGAACCCCCTATTTTTGGAGACCATATCATTAATTCAACCTACCATTTATTCTAGTTGTTAATTCTCTTCATTCACGAAATTTTACAAAGTAAAATAAAATGATTACACAAAAAGTTTTTAATAGGATCTCTCATTTTTTTCGTCCCCAATACAGATACATGTACTTTAAAGATAAATATAGTACTAAATATTTGTACATATAAATTAAATATTCATTATTGATAACGGTTATTCATAATCTGAATCTGCCGTCGATAATACTTGCTTGATATAATAAAATTTTAATCATTCATAATTGAATAGTCATTTTATTTAAGATATACAATACTATAACTTTGAAGGCCTTTTCTTGTAATAGTTATGATATTTGATTATGTTGATAAATATGTAAACGATTTTTGTTCGCAATTATGAGCATATAGGAACAAGGATGTGAAGAATTCAAAATTATTAAACGTATCCTTTTTCTACATAGGTTGCAGTATTGTCGTGAATGGTACAAATGTTGATACTCGGTTAGAATCGTTCAGAAATTGCTGGGAAACAACATTACCGTTGAAAGCAGCGAGGAAGAGTAATCATTAGGTGGATTATTTGTTGCTATTGTTTCGGAAAACTTGTAGTTACGTTCGACGAAATGATTATCGGAAGTTGAAAGGATTAAGAGAGATAAATTCTTCGTCACATTGTGTTCGCAACAACTCTACGCTTGCTGAAATGGTATCTGATGTCTCGTTTAAATGGAGATTCATTGTCTGCACTGTCTCTTTCATTTCCCGCTCTTCTTGCATAAAATGTCCTTTGAACTCCGACGTTTTTCCTATATTTCTTGGCATAAATACCGGATATTCGTGAAATGTACATGTTTGCGCAAGTTATGGCCAATTACCCGGCCAATGTGCTCCGTAAACGTCCTCGTAAAAACTATCCATTATGAGGCAGAATTGTTAAATTATTCCTTTATTAAATTAGCTAAACATCGTTTCATAAATATTTAGCGTGATTAACAAAACAAGACTCTTGGTATTTCTTAACTAACTCGATATAATTAAAGTACGAACTACTATAGAATAAACTGATACAAACGTACTGTAAAAAGTGTATGGTATTCTTAGAATAAAATCATAGAAAAATATTTATTAACATTTTAATTATACGATATAGAAATATTATTGTTTTGATTAATTTATACTTGTAAGGCATGATTTTTGACATACAAAAATGTTTAAATAAATGCACGAATTTACAAAATGAATAATAACTAAATTCACACTAACAAAATAACTTACTAATATTTTGTAACTTTAAAATAAAATGAAAATCACATGCGAGGTACAATACATTAAATTTGCATAAGAGAGAGGACTTTTTTTTACCCTTCCTCATAAATACTATCTATGAATTTAAAAATGGTACTATCGAATAAATTTGAATAAATAAATTATATAAAGTATAAACAAATCTATATAACAAGAAATTAACATAGTGTTATAAATTTTAAGAGGTACAAAAAGAACCAACAATCACGAAAGACAAAAGAATATTTTTAATAATTTTATCAATTTTTGCTATTCATTTCTCGCAGAATATAAGAACATATATATTAGTTCATATAGAATGTAAACAATGCAACGAGGTGTTAAACAGCGAGTTTCAATCCAGTCAGTCTGATCACCGTTATCGACATCTCAGCTTTACCGCAAGTATCAATAATAAATCATCCAGCTCGATATTTTTGATCGAACTTCGGCAAACTTGTGCATACCAGGTTCAAGCACGATAACAGGATAATTCCATTGAATCGCATTAAATTTGAACTCGTTCCGTTATCTGAATAGTTTCGGCGGTCAGATGGTAATTTCACGGCCGTGTCATTCGGGTTCCGTTTGCCGCATATTTGCGTTCATGCTTTACGAGCACGTGAAGCCAGATAAAAATCGGCCTCGTAGAAAGCCGAAGGGAATAATAAGAGTTATGTTCGTGGGAGTGGTCGCAACGTTTTAATTATCACGCTGGCGGTCGATGTAACCCGTTTTGTGCTCGCGCGAATTTATCAAACGCCATTTAATCGGATCAAACGGCGCGCTCGTCCCACCCTTTTTCCATCCCCCTTCTGCCGCCCTTCGACCTCGCTCGGAAAACAAAAGTCGAATATTTGCGACAGCTAGGGTTTGGTTTGCACGCCGGCAATCGCTCGCAAAGTCACCCCTTTTACACGTTTCACCCTTACCCCTATCTGCTTCACCCTATCTCTGTCATCCCTTTAACCTTCAACATTTTCTCTTCCGTCACGTTCGCCGTCTCTACCTTTTCTCGCTACCTGGCCACACCATTTCTTCCCTTTGTTTTTCCCTTCCACCCTCGTTGCTCGAACTAGACCTCGTCGTTTAAACGTTGCAGCATTGTGGCGTCCATTGTCGCGACGTCGAACGTTGCGGCCGACCAGCACAATGCAAATGACGGTGGAAAAAAAATGAAGTTCCCGTTCAGAGAAGAAAGAACGAACAAACGAGCGACACAGGATGCGCCGGGTTACTACTGTGTGTCTCTAAACGGTTTACGACTGTTATTTCGTGGGAAAAGTGTAAACAGAGATGTGGCACTGCTCGCTATATGGAAATGGTTCCACCGAGAACGATGAACTTATTCTGATATGAAACGAATGTGGATTTAACGATGTAGATGTTTGTGGATTAAATAGGATATTTGAAAGTTTGCGTGATGGCCTATAAAAATGCGGAGTTGTAATTAAACGAAACGTGAGCTTTTGTTTTTGATAGCATATGTTCTATTTTAAGAAATTACTGAGTTTATAAGTAAGCACGTATGTATTATAAGGTCATTCTTTTTATGTTTGCGCATTAATGTAATTACTAACGTAAGGTGAGTCTGATATATGGACTGACGTATACATATAGTTTGAAGGACATATGATATTTTGTATAGCTTGCAGTGGAAATTTTGATATTTGCAAATTTAAAATTTTTTAACTTCCAATTTCATAAACTTTTTAAGGTTCCAAACTTCTAATGACGCGCATTTTTAAATGTTGATTTTCTAGCTTTTGAAATTTCCAAGTATTTCTCGAATTATATAATTGATTAAAATATTAAATAAAGTTTTCTTATAATTATTTTGTCATTTGAGGCTAAACTTGCAGAAATCTTTATTACACACATAACATGATTCTTACATTAAAGTTTACTTCAACTTTAGCACTGACTACTACATATATCATCTACGTATGGCGTTTTCCGAACAAATCTGTCACCCATATTATTTATTCACTTATCTAATTGAAAACACTTGTATTAATTACTTACAACTATAAACAATAAATGTAACAAAATTTAAAGAAAATATTTTTAAGATTTGTCGAAAATAAAAATACTCCTACTGAAACTTTTATCCATTTCAGTGTGACAGTCCATGTTAAACGAATTATTCTTATAATTACAATAGTTAATCATTTCATACCAAAGCTATGTAAATTTCATCGACATACATGATGAGCAAATCGGAAGTTTCTCCGGCTAGATCAGGTGGAATCAAATACGCCGGATTGTCGAACAAACTCGACGTCGCGGACGGCTCTGAATAAATTTTCGATCGAACCGGTGCGCGGGAACCGTCCAGGGGAATAGAAGAATGACCAAGGTAGACTAGTTGAAATATATTTTCGCTGATTCACCGTCAACGCTGGTTGTCTAGTGCTTCGAGAGCTGGTCGGCTGGCTCTCTCACGCTGTTTTTCCGCATTGCCGACGAGGGCGAACAGCGTGGACGGGCACAAAAGTTGCTGGAAAAACTTTCCGACCGTGGGCCAAATGCAGACTATCTGGAATCGCTGGTGCTGCTAGATAGGAGTTTCAGCCACTCTGAAGAGGGTGAGGGATGACCGAAGAGAGAGTGGCCGTGGAATTGCGGCCCGCATAGCGGAGTCAAAGGCGCGTGCTGTGCTTTCGGATCCTCGTGCTCGACTATCGCCTTTGTACGTTTGAGGTTTCGTGGCCAGTAAAAACTGCGGGCGAATCGAGGGCCTGAAGTAAAGGGTGGCAACGGGGTGGCGAAAGGTAGCGGTTCGAGGGCTGGTCAGGTCACGAGGAAACATTTCGTGTGTTTCGTGAAACCGGTAGGGTCAAACACTGGTCGGCTTAGATCCGCAGTGGACCGCGATTTTGTGGCACAACGGCAGGAACAGCCGGACGGAAAATCGAGCAAGAATGTACGGGGATGATCCGGTAAAAACATCGGAACCTGTTGGAACGCGATTCGAAATGTCCCGTCCACTGTGGCGAAGAGTTTTTGGTTCAATTGATCGGGAAAACAATTTTTTTCTCTTGATAGCTATTGGATATGGTTGTTTTAGAAAATGCGCCGCCGGGGCGAGGTTGCGTGTGGTGCATGTGGCACGTGCTCGCGGCCATTGATGGCCAGTGAAATTCCCACTTTGCTATTTTTTTATTTAAAATATTTTTCTAAACTTTTGTATTTCTACATTACATTTCAAATTTTTTGTATTTCTACTTCTTCCGATTTCTAGATTTGAATTATTCTAGATTTGTACAGCTCTACATTTTAACATTTCAAAGTAACTAACTTCTCTGATTTTTAAATTTGATATTGCTAGAACTAGTTACAGAACTAGTTACAAAACTAGTTAAAGAACTAATTCTTGAATTATAAGTCATTCTGTACTTTTCAATCTTCTGATTGCGAAGAGACAGGATTCGTATCTATAAATTCAAAGTGTACTCAGGTACGAAAACTCAGATATCATCTTCAAGTACATTAGCTTCAGATCGCGAGATCGAGCCAATAATTTAAACTTTAATTTCCATTCTTCTCGTCGACTTCCAACAAACTCGGTTCTCTGAAAAACTTGCGGCCGAACTTTTCATCAGTCCGCCAGTGAAGAAGAACGTGACCTACTCTATTCAGTGGAGGGAACGAGTCCTGTAAAATGTTGCTAAGAAATTAACCCTTTGCAGTTGAGGGTACTTTTGCTATTTATAAGTAGTATCCAAAACTTTCTAGTTAAAAAATTCCAAGAATTCTTTCGAAGTTACTATTTCTCTATTATCAACTCTTAGCCAACCAAATGGGAAAATCTTTAACATTTCCCGCTTTAACATTTTAAGCTACAATTTTCTAATTAATTGCATCACTCGACAAATTAGTGTAAACATTAACTATTGCTACAGTGTTCAGATAAATAACAGAAGTTAAAATGTTAGATACTTACAAGGGAACATCCCGAAGTGATAATTTCCGATTTTGATGAAACTTGGATATAATGTAGTTCTCGAAAAAATATTCGACACGTATTTTTTTTAGCTGCCATCATTCATGTTTAGGGGGTGAAAATAGCCCTCAAAGTGGGGGGTGAGAATCACGTTTTGTGGAATATCTCGGGAACCAGTAGAGCTAGAGGGATGGTTTAAATTGCAAAGTTGTGTATTTTCTAATGCGGAATCCAACTGTGCAAGTGGATTTTAAAAAATCGCATTTGTTTAAATAATATATTAAAAAATGACACTTTTTTGTTAATTTTTCTATTTAAAAGTTGTTGTATCTTCTCGCAATTTTTTACGTGAAAAGTATACTAGTAAGTATAAAATACGGATAAAATGGAATTTTCATTTTTACATTGTAAATATAGTTAACGAAGTTATACTTTTATCGTACCTTTGCAGGACGCAGCCTCGAATGCATATAATCAAGTACGTAAAGAGCTTTTATGTCTTTACTGGTAACTGCATTATAGTCAACTTCACAAATTTTTTTCAATTGGGATCAGAATTACCGCCCCAAGTATAAAAGATAGCCGGCGGTAACCGTTAAGATTTTTCCTCGTGGGCACAAGGCCTTTATTGAGGTGGCTGCTGCGTTCAAATTTTTTCAAGTTTTTGGCAACTGAAACCAAGCTGTTCCACATATATGAATACATGGGAGCTATGGAAAAAGCTGGTTTTAATATTAGTTCCTGCAATTTTTTAAAATGCTGAACATCATGAAAGTATTAGTGCATTCAATATGTTAATTACAATAATGATATTCCACTAGAAAATGATTAAAACATAAATCCTCCGGACACCACGAACATTTTATACAAATAACGCTACTACAACAATTACAAGTTACAAGTTGATGCGTTGGTGAAACAAAATTCTATGGGGTTTTCAAATTTTCCTGGCATCTCGTCAATATGTGTAGCTGCACCGAAACGATGCCATATTGGAACAATTTTGTTTATCGAGGTCTTAGTAACTGGTTGTGTGTGTGTGATTGAAGTTTTATTATAGTATTACGGGCATGTAAATTTATATTAAAATTTAATATTATGACCAAATCTAATAATTTTCATTCGAAATTTTTCAAAGTGCGACAACTGAAAACATCTAACGGTTGAATTAAACCTGTAGTATTTTTGGGGATTTTTAAGATCTCCAAATTTATTCCTCCTGAGGCAATACTTTCAAGTTGATTGTAATACAGTTACCAGTAAAGACATAAAAGCTCTTTACGTACTTGATTATATGCATTCGAGGCTGCGTCCTGCAAAGGTACGATAAAAGTATAACTTCGTTAACTATATTTACAATGTAAAAATGAAAATTCCATTTTATCCGTATTTTATACTTACTAGTATACTTTTCACGTAAAAAATTGCGAGAAGATACAACAACTTTTAAATAGAAAAATTAACAAAAAAGTGTCATTTTTTAATATATTATTTAAACAAATGCGATTTTTTAAAATCCACTTGCACAGTTGGATTCCGCATTAAGAAATACACAACTTTGCAATTTAAACCATCCCTCTAGCTCTACTGGTTCCCGAGATATTCCACAAAACGTGATTTTCACCCCCCACTTTGAGGGCTATTTTCACCCCCTAAACATGAATGATGGCAGCTAAAAAAAAATACGTGTCGAATATTTTTTCGAGAACTACATTATATCCAAGTTTCATCAAAATCGGAAATTA
This sequence comes from Megachile leachella, assembly GCA_963576845.1. NCBI lineage: Eukaryota > Metazoa > Arthropoda > Insecta > Hymenoptera > Megachilidae > Megachile > Megachile leachella. The sequence continues at coordinate 12,540,737 of OY756256.1, read as the reverse complement.
TCACTTCGGGATGTTCCCTTGTTAGAGACACTTCATTCTGCAGATTACAATTAGAATTAATCGTAAAATTCATGTGAAGAATCCGATTATTGTTATTTACGTTTAAATTGCATTTGATCTTTGAACTGCAAATGCAAGTTGCATTTGATTACAAAATAATTAAACGTGATCTACCTTTGTTTCAAAATAATGTGTCAAATATGACGTACTATGTGTATCACATAATGCAATTATTAGTTTATCACGTGTGAACAATATCGTGAATCACGTGTGGCACGCTATTTCGAAACAAGATGTCAATTTTTACCCCTAATTACACCTAATAGTTTATTACATAAAAGACGTTGTTTTTCATCCACAATGAGTTGTTTAGTAAAGTAAGTATTATTTAATTAATATCTAAATCAACTTCTCTTATGCAAAACAACAAACATGAATAGCACCGTGTTTGAATATCAACGTGAATAACTTTGAATTTAAAGGCAAAGAAAAGCGGATAGTGTTATTGCACAAGATGGGGCGGAATCATTCATCAAGGAGAAGTTTTCGAGTATTCTGGACACGAAACAGCTGGCAGAATTTGACGCGATGCAACCCAGTTCCTTTAAGTTTCGAGGACACTCGTAGCGAGCGGTTCGAAACTAAGTCGAAGCGTACGAATCACATCGCGAGCCCGGTCTGCTTTGATTTACTGCGACGGGAAACACAAACAGCAAAGTGCGGGAAGAAAAATAGCGGCAAGCGAAAGGCGGGCGAGCATCGGCAAGAAACTGACAGAAATAGAACGATATCGACTGGTATCAGAGCAGACCGAGGCGATGCTCGAAAGCTTGAGAACTGGAACAGAGAAGCGATGTGGCGCGAGAGGATCGGTGCCGGGTCACGGGCGGATACGAAGGATTCCCTCGTTCGAAGCCATCTCGAAGGTGGTTACATTAAGTTGCACAGCCCTCGCTGCATCCACATGTTTCCGCAATATCCACACGATGGGTTAGGGGTAGCGGTTAGGCCACCGACACGGGATCCAGATTCCTGGAACACGATTGTTGCATTATTCGAGGGACGCGGCTTTCGAACTTGCGGCGTCGGGCTTGCGACGCCCTCGTTCCGCTACGAAACCGCCATGAAAGAATTAACCTCTTGAATACACGTCAACCAGCACTGGCTTTTAGTCGTTACCGCTGTTCTGCTTTCGCAGCTTCTTGCTCTTTTTCGACTTCTTACCCTTTTCCTGCCCGTTCGTTTTCTGCGAAACCCCCTTTTTCTAAGCGTTTTTCGTCATTTCCCGCGCTCGAGAAATTGCGAGAAGAGGCTGCGAATTCTTTCCGTTTCACGGCTCGGGGAAATCGATCTGAGAAACAATTTACCGACTCGTACTTCGCGATCCTTTTTCACTACATTTTCTGTTACTTTATTTCCTCTTGTACCCTGTATTAATTGGTAGCATAATTAACCCTTTGCACTCCTCAATTTCTTTTACCTACCGACTCCTTAATTTACAAAAATTGATCAAGATAGGGATCCTCAGTAAAATTTGTTAAAATAGTGTGAAGTATGTGACAAATACATTTTTCATTTATTATAAATAGTACATAAATAAAAATATATATATTTAACCAATCTATTTATCTGAATTATTTGTAAGATCCAAGAGAAATGTGATGTCGAGTCATACTCGACAGAGGAGTGCAAAGGGTTAAATTCTTCTCCCTAGTTGCACGATTGTACTTTTGTTCCTTTCGACTACTCGGAATTTATTTATTTTTGAAAATTTCGAGTTTTGTAAATTTTTGAACTTGAGAATTTATAAACTTTAAACATTATAAACTAAAAAATTATGTGGTATCGAGAAATTACCATTACCAACTTATTACTAATTGCATTCAAAGTGGCAGATGTATAAAATCTCTAAGTTTATTAATCTATTATAAGAAAACAATTTCGAAACTTTTGAAAACAAATTGTTTCGAAGCTCGATATAGTATTTGAAAGCATCAAGTCTGTGGCATCGTTGGGCCTGTAGGAAGCAGCTTTTCCAGTTGGCAGGAAACGATTAACCACGACGAATGTACTATCGCGATTCTTCCCCTTTTCCCTTTTTCCACGGAAAAGCGAGGAAGAGGAAACTATGCAAACTTGAGCGCGTTCGCGTGCAGCAGTTTTAATTTCCAACGTATATTTAAACTCCTTAAGCCGGCTGTTTTTGCGTGCGTTGCTGTTCGGTCGCATCGCCAACCCACCGACATTTTCCTTTTTCTCCTCTTTCGCTCGTGTTTGCCCACTTTGGCCCGCGGCGAGCAACAGACAAACTCCTCCATACGGAAAAGGAAACTTCCGTCCTGTCGGCGGAAATGAAACGTCGAGGTTCGGCAACCTCCCGGCGTAAACGCTACTGTTCTCCTCTTCCTGCTGGAATTCTGCTTGTTCGCTCAAAACTGTTCCCCTTCTCCCGTTTTCGATTCACCGCTCCGCGACGATGCAGCAGCGTCGTCCGTTAAAGAAAGAGAGACGGAGAATGCGACGTATAAATTGCCGAGGATATTATTATTCGTTCGAGGATGTTTCGAGCAAAGTTTCAACCGTGAGTTTCGCGGATAGTGGGTATTTTATATTGACTCGCACACTTGTTGATGTGCTTCTTAACACTAGATTTATCCGATGAAATGACCGATCTTTCAATTGCGAAAATTATTAAGAAGCTTCTGTTAAAATGTATGTTCACCTTCATCATGATAAAGAATTGTGCAAGCTTGTCAACGTATTGTTTAGATATTTCTATAGTTTCAGTTTAACTATAAGTGATCACTGAACGGAAGTCTATGGTTAATATTAATGTTTACAGTATATGAAGTAATCATTCTGTTATTTTATACTAATAACTACGGTTGAAATTTTTATAGAGATTGCTCCTTGACCTTCCAAAGTAGTAGAAAAAAATCAGTCCCGATACTTATTGGGCACACCCTGTATATTTTTATAACCCTAGATTTCTATGTCCCTAGATTCCTACACCCCCAGATTCCTATTTCCTTAGATTCCAATACTCCTAGATTTCTATACCTTTAGATTGTCATATCCCCACATTTCAATACCCACTAGATTTCTATATCTCTCAAATTCTTATATTCTTCAATTGCTATATTCCTAAAATTCTATTTTCCTGCGCTTTTGAACCCCTACATTCCTATATCTCTAGGTCCGTAGAGAAAAAAGGCAGCAAGATTTATCCTGGATACATAATATTTTATTTCGGTGTGTCCTTAGTTATGCGAGGACCCTGTGCTTCAACCTACTGAGCGTAATTGTGAATCCACCTCTGGATACTCAACTCGGGCTCGTTAGTTTCGTTTGAATAATGATGAACAGCACTTTGACTCGTGACTAGCGGATGTTTTCAAACGGACGCTCAGCAACGACTCAAAATAGGCACACGATGAGAGATCATCCTCGTTTGTTTCGGTAGTCGTGCATATATCTTTATGCCGCGCCTGGTACAACCGGGAAGTGGTTATTGAGACACACTTATAACGATATATCACTTCTGTTTTTCTTTCTCTTCTGAATTGAAAACATACCGACAAGCAATTAATTAATATGGACGACAGAAAATGTATAGGAATATTAACTAGGAGACAGACTGAGGCAATAGCACTTTGCTGGAAAATTCTTTGAATTTTTTGATAAAAATATTTTTGGATACTAGGAAAATGGTTGAACAGTTTATTGAACTTGTTCCAAAAATGCCAGTTAAATTGTTTCTTTAATCTTCCGTTTCATTTTGTGAGAAATGTAGGATTTAATTTTGCATTATTTTATATACACAATATTTTATTATACTTATATACGATATATTTAATATATAAAATACGAGACTGCGAAACACCTTATTGCACATAATAGAAAATTTACTATAAAATTCTGCACTTTGTACAATCTATATGAATACAAAATTTCCTAATTAAGAACTTTATTGCAAATATATCTTGCTTTTCATAATTACAACTCTTTGTTGTTCTTTATCAAAATGTTTCAAATTTGCAATAGTGCATGATTTTTTATAAATCAGTTATCAATATATCAATTTTTATAAATCAATTTCTTTAATAGAAAGTATTTCTTATTTTTTCACTAATATAATTCATTGAAGTTTACGAAAGTATTTTTTCAGTGACAAATCCATGCAATGAAGAGCCAAACTCCTTGATCTGAAAATCAATTATTTGACTGAAGACCAAAAGGACAAATATTGCTTGTATTACTAAAAGGCTCAGTTTGGAAATTCTTTTACAATTTCATCAAACGTAAACACGTAGTAAATAACACAGGTGATGATTTCTTGACATAAAAAAGGATACATCTTTCGAGTGAGAGAATGATATACAGCCCTCGTATTTCAAAATTACTACGATTTATGAACTTTCATGATTTCGGAGATTATTAAAGTGGTAATAACTGCACGTTCGCAAATATATCAAAGCAAAGTGATTAATAACGGCGATTTGTTGATATCACGGGGTTAAAACGGTCTCGATTGCGTCTCATCTCGCAACATGCAGCCCCGAATTGAGGCAAGCAGGTCGAAACGAAGGTGAGAATGTCGGTCCTGGTGAAAATGTCTCGCAATGTCCGATAGACCGACCTTTGGCTCGCGTTTTCATTCACACTTCTGTTGAAACCTGCTAAATGTGATCATTGTCGATGAAACATTCACCCAGTTCTGGCTGAAAAAGAACTTACATTAATGCACTTTCAAATCTTTGCATTTTTATTGACGTTACTACTGTTTAATTCAATTAAACTCGAAGTAGTTAAATATTTTATCAGCTTTGGTCAAGATTGACTTTTATTTGACTTCGCTATAGCCATCTCTGTCAGAAGCCATTCTGGTTTTTATATTAAACTAATTCAATATTTGAATTTAAACCACATATTTGAACTTGCAAAAATTAATTGTCAATAATAAATGTTTAATACAGTATTTTTGTACGTAACTACTCAGTGTTTTGATGTTTCCGATTTTGTTTATGTCGAACAATTATTTTATAAAAATTAATTGTCAATACATTTCTCAATACAGTACTTTATCTTTAATTATCTATAATGACTACTACAGTCTAAACTCTATAATAATATATAAAAAAGTAGTGATGTACTAAAACAACTATAAGGTCTTTGGCTACCTGATAAAGTAGTTGATTAGTTTCAAACTGGACATCCATGTAAGTGTGGGTATCCTCGAGCTTAAATAACCTTGAATGGAAACAATCTGCATATTAGCATCAAATACTCTGGGAAAACTTTTATTATAAATAAAATTTGCGTTCTTTAAGCTTGAATGATGTAATACAAATTACTATGAAAGTTATCCACTTTCGTTTAAAGATAAAAAGTTGTAATGTACGTATCCTGTAATACTTGTAAGAGAAATCATAAGATTGTTTCACGAATTAGCTAGGCCATTAACCTAGCAACGTAACAAGAAATTCAAACAAAGGCTATAACTTTTTTTTATCATGCCGCACAAGGATTATCGGGGCTAATAGAGTAGGTTGCATCAGGCCACCAAGCCACGCCAAGTTTAGCAGCGTGGAATCCAGCCCAAACACGACCGAAATAAATGCTAATCGCGATTCTTAATCAACGGATCCCGGTCTCTATATATAAAGACCGTAATTCTATCGCTGCCAAATCACTTCGAGCCTTGTGGATTATTTAAGGTAAAGCCTGTCACCCCCCGGAGGCTTGCAAATTGATCGTTCGCTAGAAATCTCCATGATTTTCACGTTGCTTCGCACTCGCCAAACTAAATCTGGACGGCTGTGTAACGTTTCGTGAATCGACAATTTCTGCAAGCCCTTCAACAGCTTTCTGCAATTCTATTATTCAAGATGAATTTTAACACCTCGCAGGATTTGTTGAATGTTTGCTCTTTTAATGATGGGAACGTTGAACTTTATTGTCTTAATTAATGTACGTCATCGTTTAAGAGATGAAGCCGTTCGATCTTTTGTAGACACTTAATTTTAATTATGTATTCGAATGTTCTTCGTTGTAAGTCATTTAAGAACGCATTTGAACTACTTAAGTTACTCGTATGTTTCTTTTATACATACTTCATTCGTATGTTACTTAAGTGATATACACTGCTGCCCAAAATGAACGCACCACTTTCTTTAGCCGTATTATTATTAGAAATATCTTTAATAAATGTTCCCATGGAACAGATATTTTATAATTTAGTAATAAGCTAATAAGTTAATAAGTTATCTGAAAACAATAAAGTCAGTAAAATTGTAGCACTATGTTTTAGTTTTATTTAAAAAATTAGTATTATATTATTCACATGTTTGATTCATATACAACGTGAAAATTGTAATACAAATAATTAGTAGTTTCATAGCAAGGATTAAGCAAAAAAAGAAACCTGTTAAATATAATAGTTTTGCTGTGTAACTAAAGTTAAAATTAATGGAAATTTTATAATACAGTTTATAATATACATGTTTCTATAATGCAATATACGAACTTAAATGTATCTCGGTATCGACACTGTAATATAAACATTAAAATCGATGTCTATTTGCGACAGTAAATAAAATAAATTGATTGTAAAATTTAACTAATAATTAATACTGTTATAACTGTAATACTATTCACCATACGATATTCTGTAATTGTTACAATAATTAAGGGTTTGTTTAATATTGATTTCTCTGCATCAATTATCATCGAAATTTATTAGGTGAGGTGATTTATCAAAAGTTTTACTTATAAAACTTTTTATAAGTTTTAGAATTCATATTTTAAATAGAACATGTTGAAACGTAATATTATTTTTGATTCATGATAATGATAGCTGTAATATCTATTTGAAATCAATTAACATCGACCGAAACCAATTGAAACCGACCGAAACTGACTGAAATTGTCCGAAACCGACTAAAATAGATCAAAATTGATTGTAATTAATCTAAATCGACCAAAATCACCTGAAATAAATCTAAATCAACCGAAACTAGCCGAAATAAACCGAAGTCGACTGAAATCAATTGAAATCAATCGAAATCAATTGAAGTCAACTGAAATAGATCTAAATCAACTGAAAACAACCGAAATCGATTTAAATCAATCAAAGTCGACGAAAATCGTTTCAAAATGAATCAATATTCAGCTAAATTGACCGAAAGCAACCGAAGTCAATTGTAATTAATCGAAATTAACCGAGGTATCCGGGAATAAGCCGAAATTGACCGAAATTGATGTAAATCTACCGAAATTGATCTAAATCGTCTGAAATAGATTAAAATTAAAATGAATCGACCAAAATCGCAATAAATGGACTGATATCAGTCAAAATCGATCGATATCGACTCTACTGTTCAAGAAATGCGTGTAAATCGTGGTCGGAATATAATCAGCGAAGATGGACGCTGAAAATCGTTCATCAGCAACAGGACGAATCGTTCCATCATTGTCGTTAGAGCATTCTCGTTACACAGATATTAACGGATCGCGAATCACGTTGCACAAGTGTGCTTGGCATAGTTTCGTCCACGAACGAACGCGTTGAGTTCCCTCTGCTCGTGACGCGGCGAGTTCAGGCCTCCCCTTAGCTTCTAATTATACGTGATCTATGTTTGGACACCGGGCCGATACTTTCTGGCATTGACAGTACAGCTTCCCCTTTTCTTTCTCGTTGAACACGCGACGCGAATCGATTCGATTCGATTCGATTCGCACAAGTGAGTCGAGTCCGTCGAATCCAAATTCGATTCCTGGTTATTCGCGAATGGAAATTTATCTCGGACACACCGATTGTTCCCCCTGCGAATCAGCCATTTACTTGTGACCACGAGGGGAGACCGGATTCCACCGATTACGGTGATAAATTTCACTTGAATATTTGATGCCCGCAAATGGAAATGAAGGATTCAGAGTTCAGTATATTGAACTCGACAAATTTGATATTGTGCTTTTTTTCGAGATAATGTTTAGGTTACTGTGATCACTCAGTTTTTGGTGATCTTTATGTCTACGTCGAATAAAATTCATTACAGGAATTAAGTGCTAGGGCGGACAATTTGAACAAGTAAACGAGTTGTTCAGTAAACAAGAATACAATTATTTATAATTTTGCAGTATATTCAAATTATGTATCGCTATATTAACAGCAGAACCATATACTTAACTATTATTGAATTTGCTGTAACATTGAAGACGTCAAATATCTTATCTTTCTATCTGTATATGACTTATTCTCTTTACAATCTTCTGACAAAAAATCGATTGCAAATAAATTAAACTATACTACGTAACAAATAAGTGTATTTTTATACAATGGAAGGAATTCTTTGTTATTTTTTCTACATAAAAACATGCTAAATATATATAACCAAATAAATGTCTAACAGTAGAATCTAAAATATTAATATGAGCGAAAGACATTTAAATATCTCATTTCAACTGAAACACCCAGTATATCGCAATATAACTCAAGCGATAGGAATGAAAATGTATGTCTATGGAGTATCGTTTCTGGATTACTGTCAACCTAAATACATGATGCAACAGATCACGATTTTTTGTCCGAGGCCCTTGCGATACGGATATTGGCGTTAAGAAAGAAACAAAACTACTGAAGTGATAGAAGATTGAGGAAAAAAGAGACGAGTCGAGTTGTACCCATGCATAGATGTTCCAGTTAACCTCCGTTAACCCCGACTGTTCGGTCTCGTTGAATTCAATGTATCGGTGACGTCAAAACGTTGCTTTAATTCGAGCGTATCGGTACGGATGTCTGCATCCTCCATTAATGTCTGACGAAACGTAAAATTGAACCTCTATTCATGGAGACCACCTTAATACGGCTATAAATCTATGGAAACATCGTTGAATTAATGATATCAATAAATTAGAACGATTTGTTCATATCATTGATAATTACTGAAATCGATTTTTTATGACTGGAACTTGAAACATTCGAGATTCATAGAAATAAGAATTTTAATTTTGAGTTAGGAAAATTTGGTTTTACAGATTCAAATTGGAGTAACGTACATTTTTCCTGCGAAATGCAATTATCTGCAAACTTAAATAATTATCTGTAAATTTAGTGCATTTACAGATAACACGTATAATTTTAATATGAAATATGTATAGGATAATAATATAAAAACAAACACAATACAAATTTAATTTGTTGTATCTAAATTTTATACATTACTCGCGTGTTTATAAAAGAATTACGAAAACGTGGATATCCGTTATCATTTTTATTCCTGTAATGAGCAGTATTGATTATGAAATAATTTTAAAAAATAATTTTCTCGAATGCCCACCATGTCAAAATTGCATACGAGTGTCAAGTAACTGTAGTACATTGAAATATTGTAATAAAAAATATAATAAAAATTCTCAATTAATTTCAATCGAGAAAGGAAAGCTTAGAAAACTAAAAACATAGACCCCATAAATTTTGCATAAAAATTAATTTGCGTGGTTTTTAAAAATTCACGCTACTGATGTTAATCGATACAGCTTTTGCAATTATGCAGAGATTTATCAAGAACGTGGCAATTTAATAGAGCAACGAGCAGTGGTAGATGAAATGAGAGAGGAGGCCAGAATGAGTTGAAACGCAAATAAAAACGAAGCGCGCGCCAGTGAAATCGGATTAAGAAATCGAGCTGGATATTGCATTTTTGATCGGGTTCTGCCGGTCGAGTGGTTTCCGCGGCTCGTAACGGTCCGGGCTTTCCTATTGGATTGAATTATTAAATTCAATTTTTCGAGTACTGAGAGATTTGAATTATTAAGCCGGCCTTGGCGCCGGAGACTTTCTTTGCAATCGCTGCCGCCGCGCCGTATGCGCCCCTTTTTGTTCACCCCTCTTACACCCCCGATCGTTCTACGGCCCTTCGTGTCGTCTAACCAACCCTTCGTACAGTCAAGAGCAAATCTCCTTTTTCTATGAAAAATATGGTGACCAAAGGCCTCTCATTTCATGATTTTTAGGCATTCGCGAGAACTTCATAATTTAGGGGTGGATAGGAAGTTAGAAATTTACAGAATTGGAGGCTTCTGGATTTCAGAATGTACGAATGTGAAAATCTAGATATTTGACGGTTTAGGAGTTTGCGAATGTAGAAACTTAAATATCCGGGGATTTGGGAATTTATAGTCTTGGGGACTTAAAAATGTAGGAATATAGACATTTGAGGATGTAGGAAATTAAGAAGTTCGGAATTTGAGGAATCTCTTCAAAGATTTTATGATTTAGAAATTTCAACACGTTGAAATATGGAAATTTTTTATTTTAAAAGTTTATGACGTAAATATATAGAGATACAATAGTTGGAAGATCTAGGAAATTGAAGGCTAAGATTTAGGACTTTAAGGATTTGACGATCGAGAAACCTGCAAACCTAGACATCTTGGAATTTATGTATTTGAAGGCGTAGAAATATAGGGTCATTTACGTAGAATTTAGGAGTTTAGAGATGTAGAAATCCAGGAGGTTCGAAAATTGATAGACCTTGAAATTTCTTTAGGGCTTCTAGGTATTTGAGGATAAGGAAATTAAAAAGTCTTTATATTTAGAAGCCTAGATATTTATGACTTTCCGTATTTGAAAATTTGAAAATTTTAATATTTAAACTCTTGAAAATTTGGTAATGAATGAATTTGTTAAATTTCAAATTTCGTTTTCTAATTTTCAAGTTTTTAAATGTCCTAACACTTCTAAACTACTAAATTCCTGAATTTCCATAATCTCAAATGTCTAAATTGTAGAATTGTCAAACGCTACGTTCCCAAATTTTGTGACTTTCAGGTCCTCAGATCCGCATATTCCTATATTCCATAATTCCTGAATCCCAAAGTTTCTAGATTATCAAAACTATAGATTTCTATATTCCCAGATACTCAAACTCTAAAATTTCTAAATACTTGGTAAACTATAGTCCAACATTTCCTAAATCTCCAGATCTACCAATTCCTACTTCCACACTAAAAATTTCTACATTACCAAGCTCCCATATTCCTAAATTTCAAATTCCCAAACTCCCACATATCCAAGAATCTAAAGAAACCTCCGTCTTGAAATTCCTATATCCCAAAATTATTAAACCCTTAAACCCCAATGTCCACAGATTCTGAAACTGCTAAATCCCTAATCACCCACATTCCTATTATTCTAAATTCTTGAATCCCAAATCCTAAAATCTTCAAATTCCAATTCATCCAAATTTCTATTTCATCCACAAATTTTTCAAATTCCTAGAAATCTCTAAAAATCAACTCCTAATCACCCACATTCCTATTATTCTAAATTCTTGAGTCCCAAATCCTAAACTCTTCAAATTCCAATTCATCCAAATTCCTATTTCATCCACAAATTTTTTAAATTCCTAGAAATCTCTAAAAATCAACTCCTAATCACCCACATTCCTATTATTCTAAATTCTTGAGTCTCAAATCCTAAAATCTTCAAATTCCAATTCATCCAAATTCCTATTTCATCCACAAATTTTTCAAATTCCTAGAAATCTCTAAAAATCAACTCGTGAAACCACTTTCCCTTCGATTGGCGTATTTTCCCTAGGGATAGCAAATTTTCTCTCGACTGTACTACCATTTCAAAGCCGGTTACGGGGGTAATATTGTATCGTCCCGTTGAAAATGAAACCGCTAGATCGTAAGGGGAGAAACGAATCAGTGCGATCGTAGCGCGAACCATCGTCGATTTCTCGAGAATTTAAGCGAGACACTCGAGTATCGAATCGAGCAGCTCTCGAATCTCTCCTCGACTTTTCGCAGGGCTAGAGTCTATCGGGTTCATTCACGGTGTTGGAAATCGAAAAACGCTTTACGCTCCAAACTGGATATTTCACGGACAGGACGAGCGTAATATCGGAGCCACAGAGATATCCTGCGGATGTCCTTCGTTTCTATTTCACCGGTTCTGTTCAATCGTGACGATCTACTTCACTGTATCGATAAAAATCGCCTACTCCTTCGTTTCTCTGACGTTTATTTGCTTTACGTGCATTTTATGTTGTCTTTCAAAACCTGAACATTCAATTCTCGCTTGTTTTATAAAAACTTTATCTAAGTTATTTCGAAACATGGCCACTGATTATGAATTGTAAACAGTCATCAAATGATTTGTGACTTATGGGTAGGTTTGAGAATAATTGGAATTGAATGGATGTTTTAACTTAATATAATTAGTAAAATTTCTGAAAATACTTATTTATTGTTACTAATTGTTAATTAAATTGTGTAGACTCGAGTGCAATATTGGCTTCTTTTTTATAAGTAAGTGAAACACCGAAATCTGGAGAATGTTGACTTTCACCGGTGAATGTCAGCATTCACATAGTCGCTTGGTGTATGTCCGAAATATTTGCTCAATACCGTTATTTCTGACTTACACCGGTAAATGTCGACATACACCTAACCTAATTTAGGTGTGATTGTTGACATACACCGGTGAAGGTCCGAATGTACAAGAATTTAATAAAATATTCGATCTTTCACTGCCGTATTTGGTATATGTTGACATTCACCGGTGAAAGTCGACATTTTCCGGTTTCGGTCTTTCACGGTAACATAGATACATAAACTTGTAGACTTTTGTTAATTTTTAATATTAAAGCTTTCATATCTCCAAATTTTTAAGTCAGTAAACATTCAAATATTAAATTTTTTAAATTACAAATTTTAATTTTCTGTAATTTCAAATTGCTAAATGTTCAAATTTGCAAGTTCTGAAATCCTTTAAAAACTTTATCAAATGTCTACATTTTATCATTAATCTGTTTACGAGATTTTTTATATTATTTTTGCAAGAACAAACACACGTATGAAGCAATATTTATTATATATTTTTATTCGCTTTTTCTTGTAAAATTAGCTTCTTGCTGTACGACTTAAATGTTAATCGTTCGTTTAAGAAATAGTTGGTGGAATAGTCTTTCACGTAGAATTAGTCCATACCGTTTATACTTTCACTTTTGGAACGCCCTGTAGATATAAAGCAAAGTAAGAGCATGGTGCCACAAATGCGTTAATTGACGCACACGATCCTTCCATGGTGATAACGCATTAATAAAAGCATTATATCTGTATCTGAATGTACACAGCAGCGCTTAAAACAAACGTCGGTTGATTTATAGATACCGGTGTAAATCGTAAGCGGCTAGCCGTACATTTTTGTTTCTGTTTCATCCCATTGGCCGGCGATTAAACGAACGGACAGCGAATTTATAGACGACCGGTGCGGTGCGGCGGTACGAATACGTTTATACTTTTTGGCTGTCGGATCAACCAGCCACCGTTTGGTCTAACGAATTTCATCGTGGCTCGTTTGCTTTGTTCTTCAGCGGGGTTGTAGCAGCGCGTTTTCGAGCGTAGGCGAGCATTTTGAAAGCGAAACGGGATTTGGCGACGATGAAGCGTTTAATGCGTGTCGCGATATAATATGCCGCGGCTTTCCTCTCTCTGTGTTCTCGTTGCATTGTGCTTTCCGCGTGAATCGCGAATGCCCGTTTTCGAAGTCACCGATTCACCCAGTCGGACAGCGATTGCATTGTTTTGTAATAATTCGTTTATTCTTTTGGCCCGGGTTACACGGCTCGATTTGCCGTTGAATCAAATAAATTGAAAAATATTGCACGGCCGAGGGAAGAGTCATTCTTTGTTGCGCTTTTGTCGGTCGATGAATCCGATCGATGAACGCTCGTATTGCTCTGATTTTAATTCGTGCCCGATCACGCGAAAGAGTTAAATTGCTTGTCTCTATAAAAGTTTTGTCGTACGCCAGAGAAACTGTCCCTCTTCGGATTAATGTAATGAGATTCGGTAGAGGAAATGCAGCATATTTCGGATGATAAGGTAAGTTGCCCAATAGCTGACAGTTTAAGAGAAAGAATTCAAACAATTTAAATAAAAAAATATTTAAAATCAATAAAAACAGTCGCTAATATTTTATCAAAATTGATTGATCTTTATCTTTAAATTGACGTAACCAAAAGCTATTTAAATTTTATTAATGTTAAGAAAATTAAATACACAAGGTTGTGGTAATTACACCAATAACTGACATGGCCGAAATATAGTATATCCAATATCTGACATCTAGATACGCCAATAGCTGACACTTTTGTAAATGTAAACAGAAATTATTCATTTAAATAACAAAATTTATTTCCACAATAAAATAACAAAATATAACGTTAATTTATTCAAAATACATTGAAATTTGAACTTAAAGTTCCTGAGATGATGTGGAAGTATCACTTTCTATAATAAGTCGTTTGTATTTCTTTGCAGTTTTCTTTTTCTTATTCGGTTTTTCTGCTACCTTCATTTAAAAAAAAAAATATTATAAAAAAAAACAGGAATACCATTTATTTGCAGGCCGATTATTAATAAAATTGTTAATCTTTTAATTATTAATCTGATTTTAATTTGAAACAACGCAACGTAAAAATATAACTTTTTCAACCAATATCTGGCACGGATGTCAGATATTGGTCGGCAGGCTTATGTTCGTATCCCAAAAACTGACACCCCTGACATCCATCAAATTAGACGGTTCATTTAAATTCTTCAAAGAAAAAACAACACTATAATCTTTAATTAGAATAGGGAAATATAAGGTTGCTCTCAAAATAATCTAATAAAATTGTGGTATGTGCGTAGTGTGGTATGTTTGTTGTGTGAGTACTCTGTAATTGTATGTTTAGTATGGGTGCACATTATGAATGAAACTTGCGTATGGTATGATTGAAGTTTGCATGCAATGAAGATTGCTAGAAGATTGTCTTTTTGGTATGATTGAATGTTTTTGAGGAACGAAGCGAAGAGGGCATTGTTTTGAGTGAAATCATGAGATAGAGACGTGTGAGACTTGTAATTCGAGAGATTCCATTTGTGTTGTATTTAATTGGTTATATCTATTTATTTGTTAATAAATTTCATTAATCTTCGTTATTATTAAATATTATTCTACAAAATAAATACAAACCAAAATATCATGACGTGTTTCTAACCTTAAGTGATAGAAAAATCGAGCCGCTAATGAATATTACGTGCCGACTTGTAAACAATAATTGCAAAATTTGGATAAGTTCAAGCATAACGATTCTCATAAATCAGAGATGGCGTTGCATAATACACACTTCATTATGCACACAATGAGAAACAGATATTATTTATAGAGTCTTTATTAATTAATTACAAAGTTAAAAGTGTTAGTTATTGGTGGAGTGTCAGATATTGGGCAACTTACCTTAGTTTGTTCGAGACGAATAACAAATTACGATTTAGGATTGAGAAGAAGTTATTATACTTTTATGTTTGAAAATCCTAGTTTCAAATGTTTGCTCTTAATGAAAAATTGTGAGTAATGATTTTGTTACGGGTTTAATTTGAAACCCGTGAATAATAAAATTTTCTATCAAATGTCAGAGCACAGCAGCTATCAATTTAAGTAAATACAAATTTTATGTTTTATTCATTTTAACTCATAGTAAAGTCAACTATTCACTCAAATAAATTTTCAGAGTGAAATATAAAGAGAACATACAAATCTAGATTGAAAAAGCTTCATGTTAGTGAAAAGCCGCTGAAAAGAATAATATCATTGAAATTCATAGTAGTGAAGTTTCTTGAGGATTGTTTAATTTGACTATCAAATTATTTTTACCATAAATTCTTATTTCTATACCAAGTATTTAAATGTGTAACGTTGTAAATTTTATTTTAATGTTCGAAATACAGAAATTCAAAGATGTAGAACTTTATAACTATGTTTCTTATATATCGCACAATTTGTGTACTGTAGACCTAAATGTATAATAAATATATAAACATGCTGATTAATAATAGGAAATGAATAACTTCACCGATGTTTCAAAAAGAAACCTTCGAATTGTTTCCTGCATCCAAAATATCTTCGATCGTAAAGAGTTAATTTTGAAACGTCAGTGTCTCGCAGACCCTTGCAGAAAATGCTATTATTCAGCGAGTGTAAGATAAAGCGAGTTCCCGTACGAAAGTAGACACTGTCCCTTAATGGTGTCCGTCGAGGTGAGACGTACGAGCGGGCAGAGGCCGATGGAAACGCGTTGGAGAGGATCTTTACTGGCTAGTTTTCCGCGCGATTTCCCGCGAGAAAACGAGAAAGGATTGAGGGCCCGAGATTGGAGCGGAACGCTCGCGATCCTCTTCCTTTCCTAGGATCGAAGAAGTCGAAAAAGCTCGGCTCGGAGCTTCTTAAGTTGGTCGTCGTGAGAGGTGCAAGAAAGAGGAAAATCAGAGAAAGGAGAACAGAGAGAACGTATAAGTGAGACGTGGAACAGAGTGGCTTAGCGAGGAGCATTATCGTATGAGAATCTCTCATCGGATCCAATAGTTCGAGCGCACGGATGTGGAATAAAGCTCATCAAGGATTCAGGCTGCAATCCGCATTCGATGAATTAAAGATGTCGCCAGGAGTAACAAGAACGAAGTCCTCCGTCTTTCTTCTTTCAGCCCGGTGCGGGTACCGTTGCTTCCCTTTCGTCTTCGATCCGCCTCCTCTTTTCCCGACCCGTGAAATTGATCGGATACTTAGCCGTCTCATTACGAATAGGATTAACCTTGGTCAGTGGTGCTCGCACGATCTGATTCACGGGACGGAAATCTGCGATAAGGGAAACTGAATTTAGACGGATAAGCTGCCTCGGATCAGATGCGTTCGCTGATTGGATACACCGGAATACGAGAGATTCCGGCTGTCTTCTTGGCTTTCGTACCGTTCCTATCAATTTTATGCACCGCTGAAATATCCTCGAGACGTTTCTTCCTGTTCGTAAAATGAGATATGCTTTGAAGAGGAAACCAGAAGGTAGATCGGGTTACAGGAGAACGATCCGAATCCGGAAGTCTCGTTCACCTGTTGCAACCGAATAATTATATTTACGAGTGATTGAACTATTGGCAAGTTGTATTAATCGATGAGGGATTGAAAATATTTTTATTGAAATTCCGAGATTTTATTCGATCTTTGAATAATTGTGTTGAATTTTGATAGAGAAGATAAAAAAAATTTATGTTTGAAGTTCTTGAAATGTTTGACTGTTTTAAAATAGTATTACATGCAAAAATAGGCTAATAGGCTTTCATTTGAAAATTTACGTTTCTAATTTTAAAATTATCTAGAGTTCTTAAATCATCAAATATATGACTTCCCAAATTTTAAACTTCTCACTTTACGATTTTCTGAATTTTCAAATTTTTCAATTTCAAATTTACTAAATTTCCATTTTTCGTATCCCCTAATTTTTGAATTTGTAATGCTTTTAGTACTGCACTTTTTAAATTGTTGAGTTTTTAAGTCAAAAAATTTCTTAAATCAACTAATTTTCAAAATTTCGAAATTTTCAAGTTGTTCAATACTAAGATTTCTAAATTTTCAAATCTGTAGTTTCTTAGTTCCTAAAATTTCAAATTTCTAATTTTTTCCAAATTTTCAAATTCCCAAATTACAGTTTTCGAATCCGAAAATTTCCAAACTTTGAAATCCATAATTTTCACGATTTTCGAATCTCCTGAAATTTTCAGATATCCAAATTTTCAACTCTCAATTTTCGAACATCATAAATTTTCGCACTCTAGTTCTTTAAATCTCCCGAATCCCTGAAACTTTATACATGTTGTTTGAATTTTAATTTTAAATATAAGGAAAATAATAATTTCAAATTTTCTGATTAATTTGTAAAATTAATTTAACATGTATCAATGTTGTTAGTTTCTTAATTTTTCGTTTACAAATATAAAATCTTTATTCGTTAAAAGCTTTTAGCATCCAAAATCCAATGAGTGATAGTATCTTTTTATTATTACCATCTATCTGTACCTGGCGTACACTAATTAAGACGTGCTATTATCAATATATTATAAACTGCCGCGTACACGATACCGATATGAATTACACGACAGGAGTGCCATTAGTACACGATAAAAATTTAATTGCGCAATTAAACTACGTACAATCCCGTTCATAAATATCAGAACAATTGCCTGTTTTAAGTTTTATGTTTAACTTAATAACACTAAATATCCCCAAAACTTTATTATTTAACAATTTATTAGGTACTTTGCTATGCTGGATGCAATTTTGAACATATTTGAGTATTTTGCAATTGTTAGATGATTAAGTTAATTAAATATGTTCACAATTGTATACATAATACGGTTTTCAATTTTTTTATTAATGTACATTCAGAGCAGATCATCTTCGCTACAATCAAATTTTCATAATTTTGTCTATCTGGTAGTCTAATAAGTATTCTTTAAATGAGTCTTTAAAGTTTGACGTACAAAATACCTAAAAATAATTGTAAATAATTAATTGTAAAATACGTATAAAATACCTAGTTAGTTAACTCGCCTGTATGACTATAATACTATTCAAGTCATAATTTTTTAAGCAAAAACCAGCTCTAACATTAATATTCATAACTTAAAGTTTTAGTCATACTAAAAAACAAAATACTAGTATTCATTTCTCAACTGTGTTCAACATGTATATGAAGTTTTTAAAGATACTAAAGTACGCATTTACGAAGTGTGATTATTTTGCATAAAATAAATCTGACGTGTCATAATACTTCAAGAGGTAGGTGTACATACGATTTTGAGATTATACTTCAAGATTTTATGTATTATACTTCAAGGTGTATAATACTGTATAATGTTATATATTGTGCCTTAATAATGATAGATCACCGTGTGGGTGCGCATACGTCTTATGTATTATTCTTCAGGATGTATAAGATATTACATTATGTAAATATTATTTTTCAATCTCTCTTGCAGTATAATCAACATCACAGTTGCATAGCTACATTTATAATACATTAATTAAAGTGACTTGCCATCAGCATTCGTGACACTCTCAATCCGTAGTGTCCCGATCGTAGATATGCATCACATTGGATGAAAACGGGTCAAAAGTGGGTTAACCGCGAAGCAGACGCGAATAGCCGAATCGAATGGACAAATAGATGAAGCGGATAAAGGGTGGTTTGGAAAGAGAAATACCGTACGAAATCTGTGTATAGAGCAAAACGAGGAAGTGGCCATAAGAGGGGGTTCGACCAGCGAAAGCGGAAGTGTCGCGGTGGCAAAGAGCGGTACCGGGGCAAAGTGTCAGCAGAAAATCGCTCGCTGAAGGAACGTTAGGGCAGAGAGGGCGCCAAAGAGGGTGCGGGTAGATTTGTACCTGCGTGGTTGCCATCATTAGGATGGTGGGCCATAGCTGCATTGCGGGCACCCATGCGACCGAGTGGAGGGGCAAACACTGGGTTCCCACTATGCACCGACTATGCACTCTCACTATGCACCGACTATGCACTATCAAGAGAGGCGTAGTAGTGGGGTTGGCCCGTGGCCAGGTAAGCTCCAGGTTCTGTCATCCCTCCTACGTTTCAGCCTATGTGCGCCTACGAAATCAAGCAACCCTCTGAACCCCCTACAGCCCCTCGCTATGCAGATCGGCCCTCGAGGAAAATGACTAACTAATGTGTCTTCCCCGTGGTTCACCAAAGCCCACGGAGCATAAAGCACACGCGAATGCTTTTATCTTTTTGCGGTGGCCGGCTGCTCGCAATTTTCTGCCATTACCGATATTAGCGATCCTCTTTTTATTTTAAATTCCATCCATTCAACGGCTGACCTCGCCACAGACCGTCCTTCTTTTGCCAGATTTCGTCCGGTTCACTGAATTTTCAGGGATGGTAACGACGGTTTAAATTTGTAGCAGGTATCGTGAGGAAGGAGCCCAATAACCTCTGCCAGGAAGAATTAATTCCTTCTTCGGATGTGTCTTGCGATCGGGGTGAAAAGAATTGATTGCTATAAATTTGCCTGATTAATGAGTTTTATCGTTTTTATCGGTAGATGATATTTCATTTTTACGTCAATTCTTTACTTTGAAATGCATAACGGGCTTTTGTCTTTGCGTACATGGCTTTTATAAACTGTTTCAGGGTAGCTTGTTAGGAAGGACAATGCAAAATCCAATGAAATTTTTCATGTGTTATATATGGTTGACAGATTTGTCCAAAAATTAAGCTAGTTTGTAATAGTTGGACGTATAAACGGCAATTTGCGGGTTTGAAGATTTTGAATTTGAAAATTCTGTCGGTTTTGATGTAGCTAATTTACTACTAATGTAATAATATTTGCGAAAAATAGTAAAAATGATATTTACTTTAAGAAGAAACGTATCACAACGGATGTTCATTGCATTTCAATATTTGTTACAAGACATACCAATAATACTTCAAAATGATACATTTCCTAAGTGCTACCGGCAATAATATATCACTGCTGGATACTAAAATGTTTAAATCACGATCTTCCGTACTGACAGAGTTCAACAAACCCTGCGACTGAACGGGCATGGTGGATTTCGTCGAGTTGTCCGAGGTGGACGACAGCAATTAGCCGACGACGCCTGCGTGTCGTGTACACCGAATAAACAAATAAACATTGCTTCGTTGGCCGGACTAGGAACGCAGGCAGTCACTTTACCACCCTATCTGTTCACCTCGGGCTATATTGCTCGGGATAGCCAGAGACGAAGAAGAAAGGGACGAAGGGGGTCGAGTAGAAACCGTTTCGCGTTGCTCTCGTTCGCGTGCCGGTCTATTTTCGCGAATACACGCAGTATCCCAAAAAGACCCATGCTACGTGAACCAGCCGGCTTTTACGTCGGACCATTAACGGCGTTGTGAGTATAAACTTAGGACAATCCAGCATTCACTACGTCACTACCAGATGAACTTCGTAAAATTTGCCATTCTTGATTCATCGATAATTACTGAATGGATTTACGTTGAATAAATATACCGACCCCTTTTGTTTTTAGTAATCTGAGTTTTCGGCTAAAAATTACTCGAAGTATTCTTCAAATTGATAGTGTGTAAACAATAAATTGTATAAAACGAATTTGGCGTATTAATGTAAAATCAACTGATTTGCAAACAGACTAATTTTCAGACGTTCTATAAATATACCAACTGTTTAAGGGAAACGAAATTTTCATTTTTATCGAAAATTTGATTTGGTGCATTACCAATAAGACTTTCTACTATATTCTGAGATATAAAAATTCAGCTCTTGTTTCTTGTGTGAATTATATATTTCTTAATATATAATACGTGATAAACTTCTCTCCAGTAGTGCGATAAGTGACGATATTATTTATGAGACAATTAAGTAGATACTTTCCTTCATAAAGTTTTAATCCAATCGCAAGCCACGCTGTTCGCCACGAAGAGTTTACCGCAGCATCAGAAGTCTTTTCCTCAGGGTAACACAGAGCAGGGTATTCCCTTTTCGCCAGAGGACATCTGGAGCCATTAATATACTCACGGCACGCTCGTTGCTCTGTCTTTCTCTAACCGTCTATTTATCTATCCGTTCTCTTCACCGGTTTCCTAGCTCGTAACACGGAACAGTAACTCCGCGTTTATTCAAATGATGCTTTAGGTTGAGTCTTGAGCGTCCTTTGGCGAAGGATAAGTAATCCTAGCGGGTACGCAGGAGGAGAGAAAAGAAGAGAACCGAAGGCGTTCAAGAGTCACGAAGAAAAAGACTAAACGAGGAAAAGAATCGGAGAGACAAAAGGGGGACGAAATCGGGAAGATAGAGAAAGAGGAGTGACAAAAGGTGAAAGAGAGAGGAGTGGATAAGGCCATTCGTTTCAATGAAGGAACCAGCCCTTCTTTTTCCCCTATCCCTACTCTCTATCCACGTTCTTACTATAGAATAGGATAAAACTCGCTATATAGAACTTTATGCGAGTCCTCCCTGAATAGAAAAACACTCGAGAAGACCAACGCTTGCCATCTCTCTTTTTTATCCCCTTTCTTTTCACCGTCTTCTTACCTTCTTAGCCTGCCTCTATACTATTGCCCTCTCGTGTAACCCTTCTTCGCTCCCCCTGGTTACTTCTCTAGCCTGGATCTCATTTAAATGAAACCCACCACCCTGGCATACCTTTTTCTTCTATTCACTATCGCCCGGGTAGCCCAGGCTCCTCGACGGTACCAACCAATATGTTCCGAGGACTCGATTTCACGTAGTCGGGCTCTATGATGCGAGACGGAAGATCCTTCGAGAGGAAAACGGGCAAACTGGAGGGTAAAAAGGTGGCAAGGAAGGAAAGGAAAGATTGTGAACCAACATCCTCGGGCTGAATGGTAATTCCGAATTTCCTCCGCAGGCCAATCCTTTTGGAGACCCTCGAATTGATAACTGCGCACGAGTGTGGAGACGACGTGAAATAACGCCGATACCCCTTTTCTTCGACCATATCCATTGTGTACGAGAAACCGATAGAGCGTTTTACGTATTCCGTGCCTCGATTCGAGATTGATAACCGGTAAAGTGAGAAACATACGTGACCCTTTGCTATACCTTCTGAATTTTTCGCAGCAATGTTGTTTTCGATGATTTATGATGAATACTTTTGCGAGAATACGAACACGTCTTGCAAAAGTTTGAATTGAATCGTGTACGGTCAATTGGTAGTGAATTTCAATATAATGTTTTGGAAGAGAAACTAGAATTATGAGAATCAAATTTAAATAAATAAGGATGCTTATATGTTTATATTTGTGACATATGAAAGTGTTCACATCGGTACTGCTTTAAAAATAAATGATCGCATTCTTGGACATAAGCATATGATTGTCCAGAAATGGTCCGAAAGAAAATTCAAAAATTTGTTATGAACTTATGTATAATTTTTGCACGAGTTATTAATTATCGAATATTTCAACATTAATAATTATTATTAAACATTTAAAAATATTTAAAGGAGGCAGTTTTAAAATGGAGCATTGAATGATTAGAAAAGAAATTGTTATTGAAACTCGTAACTAGATCATTCAGAAATTTAGAAGTATGAATGTTTCCTAACATAAAATCTTTCATAAATTTCCAAAAGATTTGGAAAATTTATAAATTTTTAAGATTGCGAAGTTTCAAAAAAGAATTTAAAAATTTAAGAATATAGGAGTTTAGGAACTTGGAGCCAAAAAAATTTAGGATTCGAAAAGATACAAAATTGTAAATTTAAAATATTTGAAAACTTGGGAATATGAAAGTTTTAAAATTTGATACTTGAAAATATAAATCTTCAGAGTTCCAAAATTAATTTGTTTGAAATTTAGAAGTGCAAATTTGAATTTTCGATCTTTATAAAATTGAAGTACAGGAAATTGAAAAAGTGAAAAACTGAGAAATTGATAAATCAAACAATCAGAGAATTGAAGAATTGAAAAATCGACTAATTGCAGAATTGCAGAATTGCAAAAGTTCAAAATTGGAGAATTGAGGAATTAAAGGATCGAAGAATTGAGGAATTGAGAAATTGAGAAATTGAGAAATTTAGAAATTAAGAAATTCAGAAATTGAGAAATTAAAAAATTTTAAAATTGAAGAATTGAAGAATTGAAGAATTGAAGAATTGAAGAATTGAAGAATTGAAGAATTGAAAAATTGAAAAATTGAAAAATTGAAAAATTGAAAAATGGAAAAATTGAAAAATTGAAAAATTGAAAAATTCGAATTTTCAAGACTTTCAAAATTGTCTTTAATCTTTAAATCTTATGGTATGCACACATTTACTTCTCCGAAGAAAGACTATATTATAGTAGTACGAGCGTACATAAATGACACAAGATTTTCAAATGGTCTCTGTTGGCAACACTTTTCTTGAAAATATCATTTTTGAAAGGTCATACACATTCGGAGAATACGAACTCAATGTACTCGTAGTCGACACGAAACGGAAATCTAGATGGCAGGTTCTCTTTTGAATCCTAATAGGTAACACTGTGACGCGAAAACAGTCGCGTGTCGACCGATCGTTTCTCTTCTACCCCATTTTTTTTTAATTCTTTTTCCTCTGCGATACGGAACGAATTACTTTGCCCTAAAAGTGCCTTTTCCGATCCGTGATTCTCGACGTGCTCATAGTCCGGACGAAATAATTCAGCAAGTTCTCGGTTTTCGAGCGCTCTCTCCGCGAGAATCACGCGCAAAGATTGCGCGGCGCGTTAAAATATTTAAATCCAACGAGCTGCCGCGTTTCCCGCCAGAAGTCCTATGGGAATACCATCTGTCCCGGACGGATTCCCAACGCGAGCACTATCCCTTTGTTCGCTGTGAATTTTTCTCTTATTAAAAAGCTGTAATTTGACGAACAACGGTTAGTTTAAGGAAATTACGTAGCACGGATTTATATAAGAGCGTTTTAATATTTTACTGCGAGTTACCAAAAGAGATGCCTACCTTTTCTTTTCGAGGGATCTTCTTGGTTTAGAAAGCACTCTCTATGGAGTAGGATAACTAAGAACGAAGACGAATAATACAGTCCTTTCCCAAATTGTGATTCAACGATTGTTTTCATTTTTAAGATGAAACTGTTCTGCTTTATTAAATGATTATATGCTGCAGTAAGTTTTTTTGTGGCATTATCAAATGAGTATTACTTAAGGCCGACATTTATTTAAATTGATTATTCGTGATTGCTTTGTGTACGATTTAATTTAGAATATAGCTTAAATAATTCAAAGCAATTCAAACTATTTTAACTGCAAATAAGAAATGACGATATAATTATAGTTAATAAGATTGATAAAAGACATTGTAATAGTTTCCTTATATAATAATTGCTTCAAGAGTTAGAAGTAAGTGTTATTTTAGCGCTTTCTATTTTATTTGTTTATTTCATTATTTAACATTATGTTCAAATAATCTCTATTTAACTAAGACGTTGTAAAAAGATTTAATAAGATAAGATTAAATTCCTATTTGAACCATGGAAATTGTTATACTCTATTATTCTCAATGGTAGTTTATAGAAAATAGTATGAATATAAAATATTGGGAATAGAAAAATTGTAGTGATATCATAGAACTAGCGGGATCATAGAATAGTTGAGCAGTCATGTAGCGAAATAATTTTGTAATGTGTTGAGTGATTAGAATACCAGAATAGTAGTGCAGTCCTACAATAAAATATTTTAGTAATATAATGAAATGATGAAATAGTAAAATAGAAAAGTAAAATAACAAAGTGGTGAACTGGTAATATAACACTATACTAGTAAAATAGTAAAGTAAAGGAACTATAGGATAATAAAACAGTTAACTAATAAAATGGTAAAACAATACTAGAATCGAAAAGTCGTAAAATAATAGTATAATAGTAAAATAATATCATAATAGTAAACTGATAAAGTAATAATGTACCAGCATAATAATAAAATACTAAGTTGGTGAAATAACATTGCAATACAAGAATAACAGTACCCCAATAATGCCACAAAAATTTGCTAAAATAGTAAAGCAGCAAGGTGTTGAAAACGCTAAATTTATGGAAGACAACAAAATAATAAACTAGAAACAATGTTTCTGAAAGTATGTTAGCAGTTAATTTTGTAAATTCAACCAGCACTCAACGACACGCCGTCATTATTCAACTAACCTCTCATAAATAGAAAATTATCGCTGTTTACTAGCTGCTAAATGCTGTAGTAGAGGATCTTCAATAACTTCGCGATACTATATAACAACACGACTTCCTTCGATACCGCGTGTCTATTTATAAAATTAGCCCAATAGAGACGAGTTAGCCGCTAACGGAAGCCTAAAATATTCAAGTGGTCCATCCTCTCGCATAATTCTGCCGTTCGAGTAAATTGGCACCATTTGGCTCGTCCAGCCGGTTACCTCGCACTGCGGATTTACGATTTCGACGTGTTCTGCTTTCTCTCTTTCTCTCTCCATCTTCCTGCTCCTCACATAGCCGCCCATTTTGAGAACTTCATTCCGAGAAACAGGAGGGACTCGATAATCGTTAACGAACACACAAAGTGCGGAACAAACCTTGGCTGGGACTAAATGCTGGTGTTACGGTAAATAACACAACTGACTATATCTTCGACAAGTGTCATAGTGTCAAGAGAAAACCTAGTTTCTCCAGGAAAAAGTATGGCAGCTGAGAAAAAATCTGCTACTTGTTGCTTTTAGCTATTTCGTAGGAACTTTTAAAAATTCAAGAATATTGGTGTCCAGGAACTTGGCAATTTACAGATATTAGGATTTAAGGATTTAGTGGTTTACGGATAGTGAAATGTAATTCTTAGGATTTGGTGATTTATGAGTATTGAAATTTAGGGATTTGATAGTCTAGAAATACGAAAATGTAGAAATTTCATAATATAGGTATTTGAGAAGGTTAAAACCTAGAAATTCAGGATTTCTGGGAATTGGGGTTTGTAAACATTAGAACGGAAATATTTAGAAAACTTGGAAGTTGTTGATTTACGAGTGCAGGGATTTGGTAACAATTAGGAAGATAAGGAATTTAGGGACTTAGGTATAAAGTTTAATTTGGTATTTGGTGATTTGCGGATATGGGAACCTAAGCAGGTGGCAGTCAAAGAGTTTGATGATGAAGGAGTTTAAGGATACATATAGGAATTTGGTGATTTACAGATTTGAGAATCTAGGAATTTGACGATCTTGATGTAAGGAGTAAAGGGACTAAAACTGTTGGAACCTTAATATTTGGAGACACAAGCATTTAGCGAACTTGGGATTTTTTAAGTTACGGGTATAGAAATCCAGAATTTTGAGGAGCTAGAAATTTAAGAGTAGAATTTATGAACTTAGGAATCTAGAGTCATACATATTTGAAGACCTTAAAATAAGCTGGTCTACGAATGTGAAAGCCTAGGGATTTACTAGTTTACTAGTAAAACGATAATTATTTATAAGTCTTGAAATGTGTAAACCTAGAATTTAACTATTCGATAATTTATTAATTTTGAACTTTGATCATTTGGGGACTTCAATCTTTTGAAGATTAGTTTGAAATTTACAAATTCGAAAATGTACTAATTTTCAAGTTCAAAAATTCTAGAAACATTTATAAATTCAAAGATCCATAAATTTGAAAATTAAAAATTCTTGAAAGCAAAACTTTATAAATTAAAGAATTTTCAAGTTCACTGAATTCAATGAAGTCCGGACATCATCTCACAGTTTGTTTCCTTTTTCTTCCTACGTTTGCGTTTCATATAGACTTTTTCCCTCGGGCTCGGCAATGTCGCTCGACGTCCCTGTCGACAACACCTCTCCCCGTTGATAAAATAATTCCCTGAGTTATTTATGCCCGTCAAGTGTACTCTGCACCCAACGTGTCGCTAATTCGCACGAGATTAACGATTGCAAATCGTTTTCCACGCCAGTACGATCGCTAAGTGAACGTGTCGCTTGTCGGTAACACCTGTGGCTTTCTTTCACCCTGTGATGGCCATGACGTGTTATGTGCGTCAGCGCTGAAAAAGGGATTGGATGATCGTTAAACGGTTAAAGAAGTTACGTTACTTTTAACATCCAAATATAACTTAACTGACATTTTCGTTTACCAATAAGTGTATTCTTTATTTACTTATAGAATATATTTTCATTTATTTTCTCCTCTTAATTTCTCGTTTATCTTCCAAAATATTGTACTGTACGTACAAACACACCTAAAAAATTGAACCACCACTTACTATAATACATTCAATACGTTATATTAAACTTATGTTATTCTTCATTGCGGATATACATATATTATAAGTAAAATTACAATTTAAATTCTAATTGCAGCTCTTAGCTCGATATTGCTTTCTAAAAATTATTCTGTAAAACATTTTTAGAACACAATATCGATTACCAGGTCACACCACGTGGAGGTGGCTACAATAGTGACCCACCCTAACTCCAAATCCCTTCCACCCTCCAAACGCAATCTCATTTAGCAGAAGGATAAATGAGTTTGACTCTACCTATCTCGTAGGCTCGCATATACAAGTCCTTTACCACAATCCAGTAAGAAACTTGTATCGCACGCACGCACATACATTAATTTAATACTAATCGCATATTAACTTAATCTAAACGCCGCAGTGTACCTCTTCTTCTAACATTGCACTCAAATAATCTATAACGAAGCGAAAAAGCAAAGAGAAGAAAGTTAGAAGAACTTTCTGTGGGAAAAAGGGTTCAGTATTTTTTGCCAAGAGACCTCGCCTGCCATGGGTCAAAGGGTAGTCCACAGTGGCTTACGTGAACCACGGAGACAAAGATGAACCGAAAGTACCTTACGTGAGTTCGAGTGACACTCCCGAAATGGCGGAAGGTGTCCATTTTGCCCCTCTTGTCTTTCACGTGTTCCCGAGGGGGGGACACCCAGACCGTAATGCCCCTTGGCAGGATGGCGACCGTTCAGGGAGCACATCGGTAAGGATTGGTACTACCCCGATCGGCCCCGCCGAGATGTGTCATTCGCGCTACACCGGTACCCCCAGCCCACCAATGCCGCGTGTTCACAGCGCTATGAACCCCCAATGATCCACTTGGGTTCGGAACAATTGACAAAAAATAACCGGGTATACTATAACCTAACGCGTACGAAGATTCAGAATTGTGAAGATGAGTGCAAATTAGAATCAGATGTACTTGCAGAGCCTACGAGAACACTTAACTTAAAACTAACGCTCGCATAAAATTAGTTTAAAAATAACGCACGCAGGAAATTCTTAAAATTAACGCAAAATATACTTAAAATTATAAATTATAATAAATCCCTCGAAGGATGTCTTCAATGATGACCTATTTATTACCTATTATAGAATAAAGTATAACAATAAAGTATTGGAGAAACAAATACAAGATTAATAACATATTAATATTTAGCGAGACAAATTAGTAATAACATGCAAAATTCATATAAAATACACAATATAATTGACAAATCTCCATTCCAATAAAGTCCTGGAATATCTGAAAAATATTAAGAAAAATATGAATCATTAAAATAACAGGATCTAAGCTGAAACATACAAAAGTTATTAAGACAAATATAAA
Organism: Megachile leachella; assembly: GCA_963576845.1. NCBI lineage: Eukaryota > Metazoa > Arthropoda > Insecta > Hymenoptera > Megachilidae > Megachile > Megachile leachella. The sequence goes on along the minus strand of OY756256.1, from coordinate 12,511,748 downwards.
ACATTAAATTAAACAATTAACACCAAAGTAAAACCTGCAACGGATAAAAATAATTAAGACACATATGAAATATTAAAAATTAGTTTCTTAAAATTAAAACCTGAAATAGACAAAAATTATTAAGACAAATATAAAGCATTAAACAATTAACACCAAAGTAAAACCTGCAATAGATAAAAATAATTAAGACAAGTAATTAAAATCTTCAAGAAATTCTGCAGACAGGACGCGACACGTCTTTCGCGTTCGAAAGGTAAATGTCGAATGACTCCCCGCGCCTTCGTACTGCTTCGCTCGCTCCTCGCTTAGCGCCTATAATCCGGCACGAATAAATATCTGTTGTTATTACTCTCGGCCGCGCCGACGCTCCGTTTCCGAGAAATACATTCCCAAACACGAAATATAATTATTACGAAGTACGAAAATCTCAGAGCTCGAAAGAATGAGGAAAAATTCAAGAACATTAGAAAGCAAAATAAAAATTCAATAATGTCTGAAAATAAAAACATTTACACATTTAAAAAATGTAATTGCAATTGCAATTCCATTTCAATCACACAAATTACAATTTTTAAAGACTCTACATGTGCCTCTTGTTCTAAATTTACACTCGTATAAGGTAAAATTAAGTGAAGGAAAAATGAAGGAAATATAAAATAATTTCCCCAATTTAGTGCATTTTGAAGTCGGCGTATTTTTTCTTAAAATTGTTTTATTTGTTCCTCGCGTATAATGCGTTTATTATATCGATCGTGTGCTCCGTTTCCAACAAAGATATTCTATTTTTAACTATTTTTAACGCGAGTGTTCGCGCGTCGGGTCAAATATTAACTTTTTATAATTGTTGTCGAAGGTTGTAAATCTTCATTGACCCATGGCGTTTCCACAACTTGTTACGGTAGTGAAATAATACGTAGAATTATTATTGAAATAGAATCTATAGAGTGGTTCAGAGTCCTCCACACTGATGTGACCAAGTCAATGAAGGATGTAGTTCATCATCCCACTAGTTGCAATGGTTGTTGTGTGTTGTTGCAGTTGATAGTTACTGCAATTTGTAAGACTAAGTATATTTCAACCAAGGGTAGTCTAAGACTAATTATACATATAATTGGTTTGTTACCTCTTTGCTACAATTCATTTAAGATTCTATTAAAATCAGTGACTCAACTGTGAGGTTTCTTTATCTGTTCAACAATACGTCATCAAGACAGTTATAAGTAACTTCATTTTCTTGAAAACTCGAAAATAATTTTCTTAAAGGTTAAATCTTACAATTAGTTGAAAAACTGTTTTACATGTAAACAAAAACATAAGTCGAAAACTCGAAGGTGTTTTAATTTTCATAAAAATCGAGTCCAAGTTGACTACAACCTTCTGTTTGAAAGTAAACAAAAATGTCGATTTCTTGAAATCCACGTTGAGCTGGAAATGGAGTCCACGTTGACGAGCTTAGGTTAGCAAGCTGATGAACTTCGACGATGGTATAGTATTGTGATTGCGGCGAATACAAACGTTCGTGACTGGAAATTGTCTAAGCACCGGAGATTAAATGGGTACGGATTCCCTGAGCTTGTCTTGAATAATGCGTAAACGTTCTGGGTTTCGAGAATGGAATTGGGTTAAGAGGTTCTGTACGAGGGCGATCTTGATCTAACAGGTTAGGTGAGAGAACGCGCTGTTAATTTATTACAACATGCAGTAGATAAGGATTCGTAACTGCATCATTGTTATTGTTAACGAATAATAATTCCTTTTTATTTGTTTCTGTATTTTACTTGATCGCTTTGGATTTAGGCCGTATTCTCCTAGCATAAAAATTTGAGACCTACATAAATTATGAGTTAAACAGGACTTTTTTGTATTTAATTAATACTAATATTTTCTATGTAATCAGAGTTTTTTATGTGCAATAAAAATGAACATTATATTTATCAGAATTCTTCCATATACAATCTGAATTAATATGTTGCATATAATCCAAATTCTTTTATATGCAATCAGAATTTCCATTCTATGCAGTAATAAAAATATTTTTATATGTAATCAAAACTGACATCCATACAATAATAAAAACTCTTTTGTATAAGGTCAGAATTAACGTTCTGTGCAGTAATCAAAATTCTGTTTATTGCAGTCAGAATTAACATTCTGTATATATTCAGAACTCTCTCATATGCTATCAAGATTGACATTCAGTACGATAATAAAAATTCCTCCGTATATATTCAGAAGAAAAATAAAAATGAAGAAAATAATCAGCACCAGTGACGCAATACGAGTTGGAACTAATTTTCTCAATGCGTTTAAGCTGTTTCAGAATTCATCAATTGTCATTGACTTTAAACGAGTTTCAAGATATTATGTCACCACCTGACGTAAAGCAATAATTCATTCGTCATCATTGATTTATCCGCTTATGCGTGTTACACAAGTTCATTTCAGATGCACGTTTTGCGCCACTAAATTTATGCGATTAATATGACCTCGTTACTCACGCACAGTAAACTGAGGCTATAATTTCTATTAAGGGTAAAGAATTGTAAATTTATTATAATAGGTGCTCAGAGGTTCCAACATTAAATGAAATGTTTAATCGTGCTCGTTTGAAAAATAATACTGTTTTTAACCTTTCTAACCTTATTAACCTTCTTTTACCCTTAACATTATTTCTTTTAAATACCATTTTATTGAATCAAGTACGAATTAATATATATTGCACTGTTTAAGAACTTGATAAGATTTATCAAAATTTATACCTAAAGATTAAAGTTTTGCTAGTATCAAGAAGAATTTATTAGAATAGCTATTATTTTCTTAACAAGGATAACACGTTCATGGAAAAGAAGTACAAAGTTGTTTCTCGAGATTCATTGCGTCGAACAGAATGGCACAAGAAAGAGTGCATCGATAGAGAATCCTCGCGTGAAAAATAAGTTCTACCCGGGAACAATTAAGGAAATAATGTCCGTATATTTTCGTGAGTCACGGTAACGTTTTAAGAGTGTCTCCTCGGGAACGACGTAATTGCTTCCATCAATCCACATCCGAGACAAATTAAAAGAGCGTCCGTGAATGTGCCTAGACTTCCTTGACTTTAACGACATTTTCATAGTCTTCGTAAGAACGAAGTCTTACGTTGGAAAGTCGGTAGGGATGCAAAGTGATATTACAGCTAAAATGGTCGAAGAAAAAAAGTGGCAAAACGAGAATCCGCTTTTATTTGTTTCAAACGATCAACGGCCATTTTGTGATCTTATATTTCTGCAATGTAGAACGGTCTCAGGAAACATAAAAACGTCCACTATCTTATTTAATAAAATTTCTTCATCAAAATTTGTCACGTTCCACTGATTTTCCTCATTAAGGAGAATGAATGTCAAAGGAAAATCTAGTGAATTTTGTTTTTATGATAAGAGTAGAATTTTAATGAAAAGAGAAAATTTCCGAAGAAATTTTGTTTAATTAATGTTGTGTGCAGAATGTAAAATAAAAGAACGATTTGATAGCATATTCCAGAAATATCTTCGACATCGTTAGTTAGCAGCCGTTAGTTACCGGTAAAGGAGAGCCGCCTTAATTTTCCGAGAATACTAATTAAGTATCACTAATTAATTCCGTAGATGATGTAATTTATGCGAACAGCTCGTTACCAAACGGGTTGTGTTCAGCGACTAATGACCTGGGAACACCAATAATTCATTGATTAACGCCATCTATTGAATAAACAATAAGCACTCCACTTTGCCAAACCTCTCACCCTCGTCCTTCCCTTTTCTTTCCCCATTAGTAGACAACAATCAAATTTAATAAGATACTCCGATAATTCATTACGGACAACTCGAGTGCTAAGGCAGCGACGGGAAATCTTTTTTCCTTCGAATATCTGTAAAAACCTGATAGGTTTCGTTATTTCTCGATTGCGTTTTGAAGAGTGCTTCGACTCACCCCCTCGAGGAAGAAAGTTACCTAAAGATTGTATTCGAAAACAATGTCAAACTTCGTGCCGGTGTTTTCTTATCCCGAATGCTTCTGTTTCTTGCATCATGCGAACGAAACAAACAAAAGAAGATGGCCGAAAACGTACGATATTGTCCTTGCCGGGGTATCGCGATGGCGCATCTGCAATTTATCGAAGTCGAAGACCGTTTGCGACCGAATAGGCAAGTAACTACCGAGCATTACGAGCTCTTCACAACGATCTGTATAAAATAGCGTATAATTAGATAGGGTGTAAGATATATATTTGGAGCGTGTCCATTTTGGCCTGCGGCCAGAGTTCACCCTTTTGATATATACCTACAAAGGAGGTCAACAGGGTGACTCCTCAGAGGGATAGCGCGAACATGTTCGGTTATGTTCGGGATTGATTGAATGCGACATAAATTGCTGGATCTTATTAACACTTAACGAGCCAAATTTCACTTCCTGAGATCATGTGGACTTTAATTCGAATTTTTATTGAGTTGTGTTTTCCGCTTTTACAACTGGTCTTTTTGTCGTTACTATTACTTGTACTGCCTCTTGAACGTATTCTGTTTTGCTTGTTAGATAATATCTTTTTTGACTGCTAATTATATACAAATTCCATCAAGAAGAAAAATAAATCCATGTTGTGAAGAATAAAAAATAGATTCATATCAAGAAACATGAAGCAAATTGCTGGAAAAGAAAAGAATATTCTAGGAAGCCTTGAAAAGTGTGTAGTTCAAAGGAAAAACGAAACGAAATAAGATACAAATAAATATGTTATATACACGGAATTATTGTTTATTTTAATCAAAATAGTAATTTCATGGTATGGCAATTTCAATTTAATCTCACGAAAAATTTCATGAACCACTGTAATTTGTATAAAAATGAATGGTATGGAAATGCTGGTACATTTTTAACGGAGAGTGTTTTGTACTTTGTACGCATGATGTAGATGAGAATCCTGTGCGTTGATTTTTCAGCGTTGTACATCAAAAAATTGCACACCATTTTTTCTCGTTTTTCTTTTCAAGGATGTTATTTGTTCCTTTCGTACGCTTTTTGAACGAAATATTCCACATACCACGCGATATTTCGCAACGAAATCTCGAATCCCATTGCATTCTGAATTGAATACGTTTATAACAACGAGAAAGTTCGATATCAGATATTTCTTAATTACAGGATGCAGCTTAACCTATCAGGAGGGATTAATTTTCTGCGGGGTTAAGTTAAGCCAAAGCTCTCCCATAAACGCACGAAGCGTGTTCATAAATGACAGGGATTACGCTCGGTGCCATCGACTTACATTGTTATCTTATAATTCTAATTAGGATTTACGAATACCGACGTTGCATTTAGCACATTTCATAGTTTGATTAAAAACATTTTATATCCAATTAGCTTGGCAATAGGTTAAATAAGAAAATTTATGAATTATTGTGATATTTATTTTTAAATGCAGAAGCAATCATTGCTTATTAATTTAGAAATATTTCATGGGAATGATAGCGGAGAGAACCAAGTTCTGAAAAAAAAATATCTGTCAAACTAAACTAAGAATATCGGTTCGTATGAATTAAGAATATCAGTTAAAATAGGTGTAAAGAAGAAATGTAGTTAATTTTTTATAGTAACTTTTCATTATGCTACTTTATGAATCTTTCTTCCTATTTTTGAGATGACAACTTTAAGAATTTACATGTTAGGTAAATTTAAAAATATATATAATTTGAAAGTATAAAGACTTAGAAAACCAACGATTTAAAATTTTAATATAGAAGTATATTTCAAATTTACAAAATTAGGAAATTGTAAAATTTAGAAATATGGAAATGAAATTTTGAGACCTTACAAGTTTTCAAAGTTAAAAAATTTCGAATGTAGAAATTTAAAAATATATCACATTACAAATGAGAAAATTTTGAATTTAAAAATCATAGAAGTATGGTAATTTGGAAATTAAAATAAATATACCAATTTGAACGTTGAAAAGTTTAGAAACGGTAATTGAAAAAGTACAAAATTCAGAAATGTACAAGAGACATTGAAATTACAAAATTAGCTATTCAATACCTACGAGTGCATGTCACGTATCAGTGTACACACTCACAGATCACAATTGCCCATATAAATATAATCTTTATGTTCGCGTGCTTCGGCGTTTCTACTTTGATTCACAAAAGGTCCGGTCCGTTTTGAGTGCATACCTACATACGCGATTTTGAACAGGTAGCAGATAAGAGGTTCGCAATTATTCACCGCTGAAATTCAGTTCCTTAGCAATGGCACACCAACGGTACTTCAACGAAAACTCCACAAGCGACTGATTTGCTAAAATTATTCTTTAGGTTAGAGGTAATGAGCGTGGTGTTGCCGATAACCGACAGGAAACGGCCACTCGTAAATTTTCCTCGTATCATATGATTCACGAAATGGTCTGGTAGTTTCATTATGTTCCATGTAATTGGTGACTCGGCTGGGCTGCGTTCCGAAAATGGACCCTCCTTTCACGAAGATAACCAACAGTAATAAATCATCTGCAACGGAGAACTCATCAAAAAGTTTACTTTTCTTTTACTCTTTTCTCTTTCAACTCTGTCCAACAGTATACCTACAACTAACTTGTGGACTTTCATGTTTCTATTCTTTAATTGTATTTCATTCTTTGAGGTTCGGTGAGTGAAACTCAATCCATCTGTCCAATAAATAATACTTATATAATTTCATTTAATTATTATTATTTAATTAATGACTCTATTTGGACTCTATTGTTGCATTGTTTGTTAATAACTATTTTTTAAAATCCATATCTTTTAAGTGATCGATAATTTATCAAATCTTAGTGGAATAAAATGATATTTTTATTAGTTCATTTTGCGATCCATTTCAAATTTACTGTATTTTAACATGATTATGTTTGATTTTTATTTTCTGTGTGTATAATAATACATTATAATATAAAAAGTAAATGAATTTCATCCAATTAATCAGTTAATATTATAATATTCATATATATTTTTATTATATTAACTTGATTAGGAAGATAAATAATTGAATATCCTTATACATTTTTTATTACGATTTTTACTAATTTATTTTTAATCCATTAACTATAAAAACATGAAATAAACATGAGATAACATATTAATTAGTGAACCTGGTAATACATATATTTTGAATATAAAAAAAAGGAATTATATTTTCTATTAATAAAAACAATTTATTATTAATATTTCAGTAATATAAATTAAAAAATTAATAAATTTTGTTCATATAAATACATAAATTCATCATAATGAATACACCATGAATACATACATCATAACGAATTCGAGATAAAATTTTACGAATTCAAATTACTAAATAAATATGAAATAAAGTCATTAAAAATGAATGTCCAATTAAAATTGTTCCACCTTTTGCTTCCCTTTTTTACACGGAGATTTTAATCCACCTCGAAAAGATGAAGCTATGTTCAATAATTGAGATTAACACTTTTCTCATATTTTTCTATTGAAATAATTCTGCATAACTTAAATTTTATTTTCATAGTAATCATGTTGCTCAAAGAATTATTTAATCTTTATTGTCTCTACGTATGATATTATCACACATATACTGTTTAAAAATATGTATACCAGAATAAAAATGAGAATAATGTTTGCACTTGCTTCTAAACGAAAGCATAAACCGAACGCTATTGAATTTTATCCCGTCACGTTCAATAGCTATTTCGTCAAATTTATCAGACTTATCAGAACTGCGATGAATCAACGATCGTTTTCTCGTTTCAGAGAGCCTCAGGGAGTACTTCACCAAGTATGGGGACATCACAGAAGTCATGGTCATGAAAGATCCCACTACGCGACGATCAAGGTAAGTCACATATTTTACGAAACGAGCATCACGGTGGTTAAAAAACGTTCACCTTCCGGTATCAAAAACACGATACGCGTATCAAATTTATCACCAGCCCTTATCGACGCTTTTTACGTATTACTAGGATAGTAATCTGAGAAGCATCCAGGGTTTTTAATAGCAACGTGAGTATTCACGATCGCTTATCTTACCGAGGTTTTATGGAACGTTGTTCCCTTTTGATCCTGAATTATGGGAGTATTTGACGGTCGACCATGAATTCCTAGACCCCTTATTAGCGGCATAACGAAATTCCAGCTTCGCGTGCTCGCGTTTCCTTTCCACCGCAATCGTACAAGCTGCGTTCTATTCCCGATCATTATGCTAATCATGCTCCGAATTAAAAAGCCGTAAACAATTCTGGTTTATTCTAATAACTTACTGAATTGGTCTGTTATTACACAGTGGTAACCATCGTGAAAATGTCGCTTTTATAAATTTATTGTATTGATGCTTTTGAATGTGAGTTTGATATATGATATACATATGTGAGTTTGATGTGATGCAGTGCATCACACGTATATGATGCAGTATGATATATTATGAAAGATACGTGGTATTGTATATACACTATGATATATCATATACATCATATGTATACACCGCGATGTTTAACACAGTACATATGATTAACTATGATATTTCATGTATGATACAACATATATGATACACCATTATATATCATCTGTGATACGCTATGATATATCATATACGATATGGTATACATGTCAGCATGATATTTCCTGTATGATACATCATGTGTGATACATCATGACGTATCATATAAGATATTGGTCGATGGTATATAAAATTTTCAAAAATTTATATTTAGGTTTAGAGAAACTAGTCCAAAGATTCATTCATACATTTTACAGTTTGTACTGCAAATAGTACCTGATATTATGTGGCACTTAATATTGTATTAAATAAAGAAATGTTGCATTGTTTTAATTACTTTTTGAATACATAACGGAAGTGTAACTTATACTGCTTAATTAGCAATATTATGTTGCTACTAACAAGTGCTGGTAGTACAATATTTAGTAAGGAATGGAATTTATAAAATTATAAATGTATTTAGAACAAAATATAAGGTGTCAAATACTCGTTTTAAATATGTTAAGATATTTAATTATTTAATATGCCAACTAGGTAATATGGAAAGTTTTAAAAGAAAATTAATTTTTAATATTTGAAAATTTACATTTTAACAATTTTCCTTCCATTCTTCGTCTTTATTTAATAAAAAATAATAGTAACAATTTTCAACTTGTGTTTGCATATTTACGTACACATTGTTTGACATTTTTTCTCATGATCTCAAAATATATGTATATTTGTATTTATAAAAATACCCTAACTGATACCTCACTAACATACAATAACATGTACGTCTATCTCCCAGTTAAATACATCATCATTTGAAAAATAAATTCTACAGTAGAAATTTGACTAAATCAATCAAAATTCATGTCATTATTTTGTGACCTTAATTAGACTCTTAATGCAAATTTTCAACTTCAAAACTCACTTACAATCCCCGCCCGTATACCCAATATTTACTCACATCAATTATTATCCAATAATTTCGCCATTAACCAGTTAAGTGTGTTTGACGACTACATTCATCATGTGGCAGAATTTTGTATCATGACAACTATATCCCTCATGCGTAAAGTTTTGTTACAATTTGATATTAAAATTGTAATTTTGGCGGAAACTAAATTATATTCGTAAATCGTAATATGTTTAAAATGTTTAGAGGTCAACACGAAATGAAATAAACAAATAAAAAGTGTAAATGATTTCACATGGATTCATAAATTCTTGAGAGCTAACTCGTCATCGCTTGATTATCACGATATACACTAGTGCGCGCTTTGTGAAAAGATCGCCACAGTTAACTGGCTAATTGCTCCTAGTTTCTCAAGCTGAGATCGCAAACAAGCATTAAAGCAGTAGACACGACTTTTCAAAATAAAAAGACCGCCCGCGAATTCATTCTCTAGCAAACAACGATTGTCCAGGCCGGAAGATCTCCGGGAAATTGCTAATCGAATTTCCAAGCCGAGCCGATAACCTATTTTCGAGTCGGTCGGACTGTTTATGATAATGTCCTGCGATAGATGCGGGAAGGGATAACAGGCACGAAATCCGCTCGCGCACAGATGCAAGCGGGCTATCTGGTGCAGCGAGCGGCGAGTTGGTAAGTGCGATGCATCTGTGGTAGATAGCGAAAGGAAATAATGGGCGCTTGGGATCGCATCGTAGCTCGTACAGGTACAGCTAGCTCGCATTCGTTGTCACATTTATCTGGCTGATAAGTCTATTCTTGGCTAACGCATCTGACCCTACTATCTCCAAATACGCTGCGCGTGTTGGGCGCCTATAAGCGCGTTGCGCGACGACTTAGCGAAGATTCCTGCAATTATACTTGCGTGTGTCCTTCTTCCAATTAGATGCCTTGGATGGCTATTTTTTCTGTGGGTTTGTAACGTTGATGCGGGAATGGATAATAAGGCGGGTGTATACTTAACGTGTTAGCTGCTATGGTTAAGATGGCCATGTGATATAGGTTGGACATATGCGAGGAAGTCATAGTAGTTTTCGAATTTTATGTCAAGGTTTTAGCGTTTTTTTGCGGTATAATGGTGAGGCAGTGATAACGGCGTATATAAGAGGTCGTTCAAGTGACCATATAAGAGACTGCAAGAATTATTTAGGATATAATTGTTTTATTTTTGCTTTGTTGCAATTCAGTATAGTGGAACTATTATTCATCCTGCTCATTTGACGAACTTTTAAGTTCCTAAATTTCCAAATTTTTAAACCATTAAAGTGCAAAATTTTCACTTTTCATATTCCCAAATTCAGAAATTATCAGTTTTTATTGCAAGTTTTCATATTTTCAAATTTTCAAATTTGAAACTCTTCAAATTTGAAACTTTTGAAATTTCCGAATTTTCTGATCACCAATTTTTACGTTTATATATTTCAAAATCGTCTAATTTTTCAATTTTCCAAATTAAGGAACTGCCAAATTTTCAAATCACCAATTTGCACTCTTATAAATTTCCAACTATGTAAATATGAAAATTTTTGCGTTTCTAAACATCCAAAATTCCAAATTTCCAAATTTTCAATAGGCTATGTTCACGTATTCTCAATTTTCTAAATTCCCAAATTTTCAAAACCTCATATTTCCATATTTCTAAATAAAATCAAGTATTAATGCGTAGCTACCAATAATTATAAATAGTACAATTAAACAATCTGAAAAACCAAATAGTAAAATAAGAGCTAAGTGTTGTGTTACAAGTTCATGGCGAAAATTTAAACTCGGAAACTTAATCATTGTTACTGTAAATGTTCACTATTACTATACGCTAAATGTATTAATTAAATGATAAATCAATTTTAAGTATTATTCTAATTAACATTAATAATATGATAGAATAAATTGAAAAATTAAATTGGAAAATTGATGTTCGTAACTAATTCAGTTGTGCTCCTGCAGCAGCACAAGGGTGACTGAAGTTTCAAAAGTATTTGAATCTCAATTTGCATATGAATTGGAGTTATTTATGAATATGCATGTATCACTATGTACATCAAATAACTGCAGTTTTATCTGGGATTGCTGAGATGCGTTTCATGGAACCTTTATTTTTTTATGAATTAATTTAGAATGTTGAAAGGTTTATATAAAGGCAGGATTGGCAGTTTTTTAATTTTCCAATTCGAACTTCTTTTAATTTTTAAATTTTCGTATTTCCTAAACATCCAATTTTTTAGTCTTCGTATTTTCTTTTCATCAAATTTTCAAATTTTTGTATCCTCAAATTATCAAATTTTCTAATTATATCAAATTATCAAATTTTCGTATTTTCTAATTATATCAAATTTTCAAATTTTCGTATTTTCTAATTATCAAACTTTCAAATTACCCATTTCTTAAATTTCCAACTTGTTAAATTTATAAAGCTTCAAATTTATAACTTTTTAAATTCGTAACGTAAAAATTTTTAAATCTACAACTTTTCTAACTATTAAATATTCAAATTTATAAATTTCACTGTCCTCCAATTTGAAAATATTCAAATTCCTAATTTTATAAAATTTCAAATTCTTAAATTTCCGAATTCCTCAATTTAGAAATTATCAAGTTTAAAAACAACCTTTCAAATCTTCGAATTCCCAGATTTTTTCATTTTTATTTTACCACATTTTCTTATCTCAAGTTTTTAAATTTTCAACTTTCTAAATCTCCATATTTCTTGATTTGTAATATTCCGAAAACCAGTTAACTAATAAGTATTACTATTAATACTTCGTGTGTTGTTTATAGTCATGTAAAATCTTTTATGTTTTTTTATTAAGTAACGTTTATATATTTAAGAAAATTGTTTATAATTTACAATACATAATTGTTTCTAATACAACAAGTGACAAATATTTATACGTTTAAATACGTGTGCATTATAAGTACACAAATTGCTAATCATAATAGGATAAATCGAACTATGAGACTTTAATTTAGATTTTTAAATTTAAAACTAAAAATTGTACATTTCTAACAGAAGTAACTTTATTACAAAAAATTACCCAATATGGAAACAAATCTGTAACCAAAAAATTGCTCTTCTGTTGTCTTGAAGTCATATCAAAAACCTCCATTTCTTCCAAGTTTTCTGTCCACAATTCTTCTCGTACTATAACAAAAGCTTCTCAAATTCTGCAAATAATGTAGATCTACACTGAATCGCTTGTACTTGCATTTATTGCACATTCTATTTTAACGTCTTTGAACTTATTGTTAGTTTCATAGTTTCAATTCTCCCAACTCTCGTTTATCTTCAAAGACTAAGCATTCTCTAAACATCCTCAAAATCTACTCTCGGCTCTAATTCTAGAAGTTACAAATAACTGTAAGTTCATGTAGATGCTCGTGTTGACAAATACTCGTGCTTCTCAACGTCGTGGTGTCCTCGCAAAATATTGCCTGTTCTCTCTCGAAAACGCTCAGCGTTTGCATGTATCGAGCGGAAGGTGTAAAACTGTTCGGTTGTCAGTGAAACCGGTGAAATTTATCGGCGTAAAAAACATCGGTATCCGCGGTGGTGTCACGACGAGGTCGCAAAGTTTAAGAGCGTATTAACTAACGTGAATTTATCGAGCATTTTCAGAATCCGCTTGTTTCTTGCTCTAGTTGTTGCGAATCGTTTTTCGTCAGGGAAACTAAAATAATCTTCCGTACATATCGATGACGTCATTGGCACATGTGGCTTCTGGAAATTCCCGCTCCATTTCTTGACATAGGTGAGCGGGAACATCAGCTAATACTGAATGGCGAGAATGATTGACAAGACGAAGACTGACGCGTCTATAAATAATGCTATCCTCTCAACGCTTCTCAGCGTCTCCTTAAACTTGGAACGTGTTCGTTTTACAGAGACTCTCGACACCTTCAACATTCACGTAATTCTCCCTTACTGTTTTTCTAGCTTCCCTTACTGATTTTAAATAGCTTAAAGGAACTTTCGGATCGATGAAATTAAATAGTCTGATGTCAAACTCGGTTTAACGAATTGAGCTGTTTATTTCGATAATTTTTGACATTTTTCATAAAGTATGTATACTCAACAATTAGATTTAACATCATATGTAGTAGTGCAAGTTTAAATATATTTTCTCTTCAATTTTTTTGTGGAATATTATATGTGTCTATTATACGTTTGTTTAGAATATATAATACATTTTTTCTCTATACGTGAATACTTTCAAAAGATTACCTTGTCTATCTGTAGTTTGCCTCAAATATATTTTGAAAATACGTAAATGCTAATTTAATAAAATACTGTAAACACATTAATGGTTAGTGCATTCAGAGAGAAGTCATAATAAAGAACTTAATGAATTAGATTTTTCAAAACGATCAGGTGTTTTCAGCTACATACACTCATTATTTTGCATAGAATCCAACAATGTTAACAGAATTGATGATTTAAAGAATGTTATTGCGATAAATACACGTTCTCTTAATTTAATTACACTATGACCTGTCTCATAGTTTCGTTTAATATAAGTCAGTTTTATATTGATATTAATATAAGTCAACTTTTAAAAGTTTTCAATAAATCACACAGCACTATAAATTATTTTCAATAACAGAAAGTCATATTTGTTGAAAAATTTTGTTTCAACTCTGCTGTCCATTTGATAAATGATTGCTCGACAAATAACCACTTGATAAATAGTCGTTAATAGACACTCGTTCGATAAATAACCATTAACCCACCTTCTTCTTTCATTCATTACGTACCTACGTAAATGCGTATAGTCTTCGAAACGTATCATATATCGAATTAGGTTAATGTGGGATGCAGAGAGTTCGAAGTGAAAATTCGAGATACGAAAGTTCCGCAATTTCCAACTACCATCACAATACCTACATTTCACCAAGTAGAAAGTGGATTTCCAAATGTTTGGTATGATAAGTTAAAGTAATTCGTGGAATACGATAAAGTTTCGCTCCTTTCGGAAGATTAACTCAAAAAAGGCGTCGTCTGCGTCATCGGTTTAAATCGAGGCTGTATCTCGAGCTCAAAGCGCTTTCATTTCATTTATTTTCAGTAGTTACAAACTTTATCCGGAACCATAATGCTTTTGCACCGTTTATTGCTCCACTAATGTATTCATTACGACTCTCGCGTGACATGACTCGCAAAACAACGAACACTCCATGTTTTTTGCTCGATTTCTCACAGCTGATCGCTACGTTTGTGCTTATTTTTCACTTACTACCTAACAATCATTGTTCCACGATAACGAAGGAATTTCAAACAGTGGATGAACACGTGTTTTGCAAGTTTCTTCGCAGACTAAGATTGAAGGTGACTGCAACGTGCTTAGCTCTGAAGCTTAGTTGTCAGTAACATAATTTGCAAATATTTTTAAATTTAGCCAGTTTTAAATGACGATATTGATATATTTGTAGACTTGTACATTTTTAAATATCTACCTTTATTGGCGGTTTATAAATTTCTAAATAACTATTGATATTTAAACACTGGCTTAAGCATTTTTAGTTATCTATATTTTAAATATTTAAAGGACATTCCTAAATATCTGTGTTTAAATATGTCATAGTTTTTAAACTTGGAAAGCTGTGAATTATTAAAAACTATTAAACTTAAATATTCAAAAATTTGAAAATATTGGAAGTTAGTAAGTCCGTGATTCTGAAATAAAAAATTTATAAACATAAAAATCTGACAATTCTTAGATTAGATCTTCATTAAATTCTTAAATTAGAAATATGGAAGTATAAGTAATTGGAAATCTGTGGACCTTGAAATGTGAAAACTTGTGAACTAGTAATTTTCGAAATTTGTAAAAACATAAATATATAAATTTTAAATCTACATTTTTGTTTAAGTTAAAAATTAAAATTATAATGAAAAAACTAAGTTTGTAAAATTGGAAATCTCCAAATCTATAGATTTAATTATTCCACAAAATGTAAATAGAAATCACATTTCTTCTATAGCTTCTTCTCTCCATTCGATTTTCCACAAAATTAGTACAATTTCACCTTAATAATATCTCAGCAGCCGATTGTAAAGTAGCCATAATTGCAGACAAAATTTCAATAGCAATCGCTGTCGTGATACTCGGTAATCTTGTAACAGTTTAATTATTTGTACCTACGTAGAAGGGGTCCGTCAGGAGTAGCTATTTCGTAGGTAAGAGAGCAACAGTTTCGACGGTGGCAAACAGAAAATCCACACGACGATACGAACGTTAAATACCGGCATCAGAGTAATTACCGGTTTTTAAGTGGAGGAAACGAGGGGACGACAACGAACGCGACGACGACAAGGGTCGAAAGTAGGGGCGAGATCGACCAAGAGGGTGCGTCGAGCCAGCACAGGTGGTTGTGTATAGCAACAGCTAGGGGAATGGGTTGAATTTGAAGTGCAAAGTGCTTTTCGAAAGTGGATATCATTCGAGAAATCCTTGAATCACGCGATACTTTGCTCCAGTTACGTTTCAACAACAAGCTTGTTTTAAGTTTTTAAGTGCGATAGGGAACTCTTTACTTAAATGGAAAATTTCTTTCATTTTCAATCGAATGTTTCTGTGGCATAGAAGTACGATGACTGTTTAAAAGTTTTTTAAAATTCGGGAATTTATAGGCTTAAGGACACAGAATTTTCATGTTTGGAAATTTGAATATTTTAATATTTATGGATTTTTAGGGATAAAAATTTGGAAGTTTGAGGAGTTGGAAATACTAGTATTTGCGTATATGAGAATTCGAAAATCTGGAGAGTTAGAAGTTTAAAAAAGGTACAATTTGCGAATTTGAGAGTTTGGAAATTTGGAAATTGAATACTATAGCATTTTCAAATTTGGGAATTCAGAGATATTGAAGTTTGGGAGTTTGAAAATTTAAGAATTTGGGAAATTAAAAATTTTAAGCTTTGTCAGTTTGAGAAATTAACAGTTTGAGAATTTAAAGTTTCAGGAATTTGAGGACTCTAGAATTTCTTCACCTAAAATTTCAAAAATAAACCATAGAAATTTAAAAATCTGAGAACCTTAAAATTTCAAAAATGTAACTCGATAATTTGATGTACTCTTACACAGTTAAATATCCAAAGAAGTAACGGTGAGAGAATATTCAGCGAGTACTCATAAGGTGACACGATTTTCTGATTAACGAAGCAATACATCATCGAATCATAACAAAACACATTCGCTGCGATGATATCCACGCATTGTCCTTCTTATTTCCGTTTCAGTGTCAAGTAATATGTCAAAGTGTCCTGGACTTAATTCCCCAACTAGCGAACCGTGAATGCGGTTTCGGCGCGCCGAGCATTCCTGCTAGTTGCATGTTTATACCAAGCTTTGATCACAAGTCATTCGAGGATACATCAAAAGGAAAACCGTCTGTTTCCTGCTCGCACAGCGTAAGCGTGAATCATGAAAGCATGGCACTTCGTGAAGAGCATTACCCTAAGTACAACACGACCAATGTAATGAATTATCAAGACAACTGTGTCGGCTCGGAATTCACGATATCTGAAATGTCTGCTTAACATAATGGATCGAACAGAATTTGATGTAATAAGTGAACAACATGTTTGAGGCATATGTTGTTCTCGTTACTTTTATGAATCTAGTAGACAAATAAAAATAAAATAGGTTTATGAAATTTGTATTTAAATGTAATGCAAGTGAAGAATCACAAGAGCCTCCTCGAGTCGACACTGTTTATATACACTACCGTTCATAAGTATCTGGACACAAGCAAAATATGCATTCGCGTTGCATGAGAGTTATTCAAGTATCTGCAACAGTAACTAAAATCGATTTTTTTCTGCGAAGGTCAGAATAGTGGAACGCTTTTCGATTGATAATTCTCATTTGGAACTCATATCTCGATGGAAAAGGAGCTACAGACAAACTAAATCGAAACTGTAGAGTGCATAGCGTTACCTGCATTCTTATCTCCATTGAGGGAACCTAAACATCTACCAACAGTTTACAAACATATCGAAGAACCCTCTGAATACGTTCTGCACCATAGAAATGAAACACAGTAGAAATTAAAATTTTTTTAGAAGCGAAAACGTTTCATTAGATTCACAAATTTGGACTTTGTACTTCTGGACATGAATTTTACTTTCACACTCTTATTGTATAATTTGTACTTAAAAATTAATTCTATTACGTTATGACACCTCAAAAAAGGTAATAATAATTAGTACAAATGATATGATAACCCTAAATACCTTTCGTACAAAGTATCAGGTTCATAATAATAAAAGAAGGAAAAGCGTTATCAACGATCTTACATAGCATTTTAATTATTCTTCGCAAGCTTCCTACGAATGTTCAGTATCAGCTTAACGTGGAAAAAATTCGCACGCTCTCCACGTTTCTTTGCGCGCTATCTCTAACCCCAGTGGTACTACTCTGTTTCAATAGAGCAATTACGAGAACGTGGAGCAACAGGAGAAAAACTATAAATATAAACGGTTCAGGAATTCAAGCAGTGCTCTAACGCTAATAGAAGCTCTCAAGCTGTGCTCGCGATTCGAAACTATCTAGAAATTGGCCACGAACAGATATAGATTGCGTAAATAGCGGAACGAACAGCAAGTAACATCAGATTACAGAATTCATGATCGGGCAACAAGAGGAATCATTAGTATCCTCGGAGTCGCTCGAATCGCGACGGGCGAACAGTGAATTATTTCCGTGAACGTTTATCTCGGTATTCTATTGCCTTACACGGTATCTGAAATTCATTAACGCCAGACTACGCCGCTAATTGGCGCGTTTCTATAACAGCGTGTTGTTAAAGGGATTGTACAGCGATAATCACAGTTAAATTGTCGCGTAACTCTTTAAATTATCCTGTCCCGTTTGCTCTAGCGCCGGTTACTCTCTGCTGCCTTGCTCTTCTCCGTTTAATTAATTGGCCAGAAACTTTCAGCCGTCCGGGCCGGCTCTCTCTCTAATTATTCATTCCTTTCATTCCCGCGAGAACCGTCGAGGAAAAGAGAGGCGGCGGAAGCGGAGGAACGACGAGGACAGGATGCAGCTGGACAACAAAACGAAACACGGGACAACTTACTTGAGCCGGAGTTATAAAGCAAAAGCAACAGCCGTGCCTATTCACACCCGCTTATTATGCGGAAATAAAGCCAGCAGAATCGAAACGCGGACCCTCTTTTCCATTCGCGTTTCTTCTGTCATGGCTGCCTTCGTTCCTGGGGATAACCCCGAAGTCCAACGGCAATTACGAATTCCGCTCTTCGACATTTCTAAAAGGAGCTTCAATCGTGAACATGCTTCAGGTATCTGGAGAACGTTTTACGATCTCTGTTGGGAAATTTCATTCAATTTGAAGGTTGCGGTCTTGGCAAGTTGGAATTTTTTCCGACGACGAGGTAAAGATATGCAGTGAAGTTCACTGGATATTCGATGTCGGAAAATATTGGACCGAGAATTTCAGTCTGCGATATTTTTAACGGGTTCTCAGTTATGAACGTGATTTACGGAGATTATTCTGTACGAACATGAGTTTTGGAAAATTTTTAATTGTGATTTTGGGTGTTTGCAGGTTTTTGTGTATGTTTGTGAGTATAGTTGTATTTTGTGCGATAACATTAAAATATGATTTAAGAAATCACATTTAAATTTGTATTTTTTTAATGTAGCTTTATGTAAAATTTGTTTATTTTTTTATATAAATTGATATGGTTAAAAATTGTAATAAATTGTGAATGTTTGTGCATGTAGGATGTACAAAAAATTTGTTTATTCATGAAAAAGACATGTGTTGAGGACCACAGTATACTTGCATAAGAAAAATGACGGCGAAGAGAAAAGAGGATCAACCACTTGTTGATTTGTGCTGGGGAATTTTCTAATTTCGGAAGTAAGAAAGTTTCCGATTATCAAATTTTCTAATTTATTGATTTCTAAATTTTTTTATTTAACAGTTAACAAATTTGGAAATCTAAGAATGTATAAATTAAAAAATTTTAGGCATTTGAAGTTTTAGAAATTGGGGAATTTAAAAATTTAATAATACAGAGATTTAAGAAAGGAATTCAAGATATTTGGTAATTTGAGAATTTTGTGTAAAAATTTGTGTATATTTTGTAAGATCTTATTTAGTCATTCAGAGATGTAGAATATTGGAAATTTCGATAGTCAGAAATTTATGAATTTTGAATTTTGAGGGTTTAGAAATTAAAAAATTTAATAATTCATGGAAATATAACTTTAAAAAGTTAGCATTTGCGAATTTATAGAAACCAACCTTGACAATCTGTTTGATAACATTCTTTCACTTGTGACTCACGCCTCATTTCAAATGCCACAAAACAACCTCATATTTTTACCACAATTAAATATTAATTTCGTTTTTAACTACAATCAGTTTTACAATCGTTTTTAACTAAATAAAAAATATTTCGAAAATTTCAATGTTCCTTATTTATCTCAACATTAAAGCAATAATCGGTTAGCTCTATGTGACGCATCTACTAAAAAGATCATAATTTGTGAATCTAATCTGATTTCGCCCAGTACAATCGTTCTGATCCCAATTACAAGTAATTAAACCCTGCACGCTAATTTGTAGTATCACAGTCGTTCTAAACAGCACCTCTACCGCGTTCAAACATCAGCACAGTACAGGATAATCAAACGTTGAACGAGCGCAAGAAATTCACCCCTGGAAATGGTCCAATTACTTTCGGACAAGCGTGTTTCCCGTCTGCGGCACGTTACGCGGTATTAACCGGGACGTGTCCCCGATAGATTTAAATTTCTTCCCAGGAGATCTGGGAAATTTCTCTGGCAGGTAGAAGCCGCTTAAAGGGGAGGCTAGACGGGGAGGGTGAACGAGAACGACAGGCAGGAGAGACGGAGGAACCCGTCGCGGCACTATAGTGTTCGGGAACAAGGGTGGTTGAATCCCTCAGCGCCACGTCGTAGCTCATATCTGCCGCAAAGGGACGTGGATCCTGTATGCAGGGGGTGAACCATGGGGTTACTCTGCGGGTTGTAAATTAATGGTTAGCCCGTGGCACGGGGGGTTCGTCCTAAGGGTTCTGCTTGATCTATGGGCGGCGTGTGTGCTAGGTCAAACGGATCTTGCTCGCTGATACGAGAGCTTCACGAAAACCATCTCCCTCTTTCGTTGATCGTCCGGAAATCGATACCCGGTTGTCCACGCTCGTCGTATTATCGTGTTCCGGCCTCGAACGCACCCCGTCGTGGTCCATTTGCTGCGTTATCTCTTCCATAATCGATACTACCGAGGGTAAAGTGTCTCGATCGAGCTGTACGCGTTCGCATTCTCGAGGATCCTGTTTTACGATTTATACGAGCGGCTTCTGGTCTTGAAAACGATCGACGTAAGATATACTCAGAAGCAGTTAACTTGAGTATCGAGCTACTTGGAACATGGCCGATGGAACGAGCTGCCTCGATGCAAACATTGTTTGCAATCGTCTCCTGCTGCTTGGGTTTCGTACGCTCAGATAAAGGCACCGGAAAGTACCCTGATTTGGTGTCCCGTTGCTCTGACCAGGCTCTTCTTGAAAATTGTCATAATACCCGGTGGTCGGTCTATTATAGCGTCTTTGTGGTCTGTAATTCACTAAATCGCGCTTCCACAATTTTTACGATCGGTTCAGATCTCCTGATAGCCGTCGAAATCGCTATCGAACGGCGATCGAATCTGGAGGAAGTTTTCCGTTCGGTGCCAGAACGGTACTTTTCAAGTACCTGGAAGCGACCGTTATTCCGCCGTTAAATGAATCGAAATCCTCCGTTCTGGCGATTTTAACCTCCTCCCCTCTTTGAACGACCGTGAGATAGGGAGAGAACAAGGGAGAAGTGGAACGAGGCGTTCTTCTATCGACAGTCTCATTTCCTGCTTCGAACTTATCAAGACAAATACACGCTGAACACGCTCGCCCATTCTTCCAGCCGGTCTCTCTCGCGGTCGGAAAATATCTCTAATGAACAAACTATCCGATTTGAGCCCCGTAGCCCTGCCAACCGCATTGCCCGCCACGCTGCCGGCGCCATGCTCCTCCCATCAACTTCGAGGAGGTTGGAAGTCTTCGATAACCAATCTCAATTTCAACGTGATGTATCCGTACCACGATGCTCAGCCTCCATTTTCCCCGTTCTAGCTCTCGAGTTTTTACCTTTTTTCGTCCCGTGGACGGACTGCTTGTGTGTGGACTAGCTTTATCGGAAACACTTAAAAATTGCGTCTTTTTTGTGGTCTCGACTCGGTGGCCCGTTGGCCTGAATACGTCGTACGAATTGGACGAATGTTGCGAGACTGATTTTTTTCTCACGGGATTTTTATGATCGGGTCCTCTGCGTAAAACCGTTTATCCGTTCAGCGAAAACGACACCGATTTTGAAAATGAGATTTCATTGAATCGCTTTTCGAAGATCCATTGTTCCGCACGGTGAATTTCAGTTTTCGTTGGTGAATTTTATTTGGGACAAAAGAACAGAGACCGGTAGATTATTTGCTACTCGAGTTACAGGAAATCGAATGAGAACACATTTTGAGGGAATAAAAGAGGCGAATTTCTGTTTGAAAGCGAAGTAGATTGCGTAGGTTTGAATGGGAATACGTTTTTAGAAAGAGAAAATGAATGAGCTTTCTTACTTCTGTTCTCGTATTTTAACTGATAATGTAATTAAAATTCTTTCTTTTTCGGGAGATTTAGTACTGGAATAAAAATGAAGTTATTCCAATCAAGTTAAAATGTAACAGCTTTTGTAAAACTAACTGCACTTTATTTAGGATGAATTAAAAATTAGGGATTTAGATAAAATATAAATAATGTACTAGTTTTATTCAGAAAAAGACGTAGAATTTTCGTTAAAAAATAGTATAGGAGAAAATCATTTTTATATTGAAATAAACTAACAATAAGGAATGAAATAATTATAATCCAATTTATTATTCAAATACTCTACATTTTAGAAAGTACTAGATGTTGAAATAAAATGATCATGTTCTTTGATATTACCTGAAGATTTTCTACTGTATTTATCTGATTGCTATAAATTTAATTTTTTATTAATTACTGATATATGTAGTTTCAATCATTTTAACATGTATGCTATTACACTTCTCAAAAATTTTTATTAAAAATTTTATAATTTAGTATAATATTGTTAAAAGTGAAGTATTATTTTACTAAAATAACTATTCTATCTAATTCTACTATCAGTATAAATCAATTTTCACGATTCCTGAACTCAAAATACAAACTATATAAATAATCTGATTACATAAAACGAAATTTTAGATTAGATATCAATCATTGTATAATTTATTTGATCACATTCGGTAAATTCTTATTACACTTTAATATGTTTAAGTATCACTTGCTATTTTTAAGAAACAAGTCTCGAGAAAACTGTATTCTCCTATTTAAATGACAATCACGAATCAGAATTTTTCCACGAACAATTGCAAGCAGCATAACGGCGCAATCGGGTCTATCCGTCAGCAAGAAAGCAATTTTAAAATCGGCGAATGCCCGATAGTTTCTTCGATTACTTCAATCACAGGCTCGTTCATCTTACTTGCAGAAAATCCCATTACCTCGTACTCTTCTCTTTGGGAGATCGAGGTCGCTGCAAAGGAAGATAGCGGAGATTCAACGAGACCGGTCGACAGTCGAATCGTACTTAATTCGCGTGTCCGTTCGCTTTATAACGAACTCGAACTGCGAATTCCTCGGAAACTTGGTTGTCTGTTGTACGAAATTTTCGGCCGTGGAAAAGAAAAGCGGAAGTGCACCAGAAACGCCCGAAGCCAGGGGCAGAGAACTGAAGATTGCAGAAGCGTCTTCCCGCCGGGCAATCTGTTAATTCGATCGTAAATCGTCGTTAACGGAAAATTTAGTTGGAACTTAGCGGCGATAATTACACAGGTTTTGCAGCGGCGCGGGCTTGAAAACGAGACGAGATGGAACGGAAGAGGAAAAGAAGGAGAGGGTGGTGGTGGCAGCTGAAGTAGAATTTATTGGGCGATAAGCGCCCTGCAACTTTCTTCCCTTACGATCGTCATTCTTTATCAGACCACTCGTGGTCGACACTAACGTATCGAGGTTTGGATACTAGGCTTTATGAATCGGGATTATTAACGTCCTCGCTAGATCATAGATCTTCCTTCCCTGTCCCGTATTACGGCCTGGTCTCCAATTGCCGATGAAAACGTCATTGTGCGACTTTCCCTCCTCTATCTTCATACACCAATGATGGAAATCGCCACTGTTGCACAAAATCGTCCTTGCTTCCTTTTCTGCTTCGCGTAATTTTTCTTCGTTTTTTGTTTCGAAATATTGTATGTATCGAAATAGTTGGAAGTAATAAATAATAAAGATACTACCTAATATTTACGTATAGCTGATAAAACAATAATCAGAGAATTGAGATGTTTATAAAGGATTAAATTTGCCGTTTATAAAAAGTTACTTTTCCTAGCTCAAATATTACATTTTCACAAGTTTACTTGACATAACATATACATTTAAATACTATAACAATGCATTATCGGTATTAAGTTTTGTATAGCTTCTGATAACATGTGTGAATACACATGTGTGATATTTGATGATGCATGTATTAAAATATTAACATGAGAATGAATAGATTTGACTTAATGATTATTAAAAATATTAAATAAAGATACATGGTATTTCAAGCGATCGACTTCTCTTTAACCAACATCGCATTAATTTACATATTGTTTCATTAACATACATTTGAATTAATAACGCATGAGACAGAGAAAAACGCATACATTGTTTTAAAACAATACGAAGTAATTTACATTTTGTTGTTATATTTACTTTATCTTTTCATAAAGGTGTTGTATTCAAATGTCTGTAAAATTTATGTACATACATTATGTAGTACGTAATCATGACAAAAATAAACAGAGAGCACACATTATTAAAAGATTTATTGTATCTATAAAGAAAAGTGATAATCAAATAAAAATTAGAAATATTATCTGAGAGTACGTTACTATTTACAGTCGCAGTCGTTATTTTTCCGTTTTCTCCAATATTAAGAAAATAATTAAATTCCGAAAGGAACATAACAAGCGATAAACGCATAAATTTGAACGATAATAAACGTATCATTTTGAGCGATGTAACTCATGTTGACCCCGTATCTCGAGCATCTCCTTAGCTCCGTGTTATCCTCAACGAGGACGAAGGAGCTTGGCCTCCGGTTATAAGGTTTTCCGGTTGATAGGCTTGCGCGGTCTCGAAACTAGCACGGGAGCGATGGATGAGAAAGGTGTTGAGTAATTTATCAGCTCGCTTGAAAGGTGTGGGTTGCGATGGTACGAGTTCTCGTCAGTAAACGCGCGGATCAGCGTAGCGTGAAGTCTTATCTGGCCAGCGGGAGTCCCTAGGGTGATCATATCCCCATTGCACTGGTCACGATAATCTTCTTAGATAGCCGGCGACAGCAATGGAACGTCATAAATCTGGTATCTGTTACTGGCAGGCATAAAACGGGGGACAACTGATTCCTCGTGCACGATAGGTTTGCGATTGCAAACTTTAGACGCTCGAGCGCCGTTGTTGTTGACAGGGTACCTCGAGTGTAAACTAGTTCGTTACTCCCGATTGCAAGCTGAGCATGATCCGCATAAATTCCTTGATTCCGCATTATACACTTAATACGACGGGAACTGTAGTAGAGGAAGTTGATAAGATTAAGAGAAAGATTGATTGCGGCGTTATAGTTTATACGAATTTATATTCTACTTATCGAGATATAGAATCTTAGATTTGTTATAAATTAAAAGTTTGAATATATTATACATAAATTGAGACTGTCGTGTTGGTATAATTATTGTATAATATCGAACATGAGGATGTAGGTGGCAGAATTACGATACGGGACAAGTTTCTCTGCGCATGTGCGAAAAATGCGGCATTAGTAATAAATGTGTCAATAGATTTGTCATTTTAAATAAATCAATATTTCAGGTAAATTGGTTAATCAAGGAACATTTCTCTTTTATTTATGCATTTTATTGATGTTTTGCATGCGCAGGAAAATGCATCCTGTCTCGTGACATTGGTCGATGTTACTTCCAGATTTGTTGCAGCTATCTCCAGATTTCTGTATTCCTAAATATCTGTATGTATACTAATGTATTTACAAGTGTACACTCTTAAATCTCCATACACTTGGAAGTCTATATACCTTAATCCTTATGTGATTATACTCCTAGTTCATTAAACTCCTGAACCCTATATCTATACTTTATGCAGAGATCCCTACGCTTCTGTATATTTCTTATATCCTCATATCGCTACGTCCCTTATAACTATATTTCCATATCTTTACATCCCTTAACCTCTCTACTCCTATATCCCTATTTCCCTAGTATAATTAAAACATAGAAAATAGTGTATCCCTACCCTACTTACCAATGTTCTGCGGAGGGTGTAGCAACCGCAATTAATCATTGCTTGTGCAACTGGACGTGCGTGATGGTATCGATACCAGTCATTCTGTATAGCCGCAGGGAAAAAGCCTCTAAGGAGGCCTACATCGTTCGCAGGAGGAGCGAAAATCACAGAAGATCGTGTTCCGCTTTTTCTTTCAGCGGTTCTTCAGGCCAGTTGGAACTCTCTTTCTGCTGTTTGAACCGACGGTGTTCCGTGTTTCGTGGCGGGAACACGCGATTCCCGCGTTAACTCCCGCAGAGCACAGCGGGTGTCCTCGCGCGGACTCACATTAACCCACCTTCGCATCCTCTTCCACCTTCTCCCGACATCCTTTCTACCCTTCGAGTCCCTCAACCCTCGTTCAAGTCAGCGAACGCGCGTACAACACGCTGGCTACCTTGCTGCTATCTCGACCTCGCTCGACCGTGTGTACGTATGTACTTACATTGTACCTACCCTCATTTATTCTTCGGCGATCCGTGCCGCAGATGTAGCGGCGTTTAATAACGCATGCACGCATCGGCTGTTAAATTTAACCCTGCGGAAATTAAGAGTTTACCACGGGTAATCGCTGTGCTGTTGTGCGCGAGCACGCGATCTCGGCGCGAAGATTTGGACGCGCATTTATCGCGGGAAGATGCGTCTGACATTTCTACATGAAAAATTACCGAAATTGTGTTAATGCAGATTACTTGTTTCACATTGATCAATGTTTCATATTGATTGATAGCAATTTTAATTAATTGTCGATTTTAATCGTCAGTTTTGTGGATTGTAAAGGATTTTAATCGCGTTGTAGTTAAGTCAGTTTTTATAGTCTTTGATAGCGTTAATCATGTGTAGCTTCAGAGATTGATGGATGTTGAATGTGATACTTGTTAAAATATTCGAACATACTGCTTTACTATCTTAGGAGTTAATTTTTACATTACACAGCAGTATAAGAATTATTTGCATATTAGTAGCTAACTTGTATGTACAAAACGACCCAGATTTAATTTTATCTATAAACCCAATTTAAATGTAACTGGTTAAATATAATGCAATTGACTAGGACTACATATTAACTAATATGTCAGTATTGTTATAAATGAATTAGATATGTAATACTAATGTTAGTATGATTGATTAATTAGAATTGACATATTAATATTAATATAATTAATTAAGTGAAATGGACATTTTAATATTAATATGATTCTTGAACTAAAATAGACATATCAATATTAATATGATTATTTAATTAGAACTGACATATTAATATTAGAATGATTGACATTAAAATTACAAACTAGTGAAAATAACTTGTTTTACATCTGGTATCATATCGTACATTATAAAGGTTTTATTACCATGTTTTTATGAAAATATCTGTAGATAAAAAATCGTGTCTGTGTTAATATTTAAACATTCATTTACTTTCCACTTTATTTTCAATTTAAAATTAAATGCGCATTTAAAACCCATATTAATTGGAATTACCATATCAACTAATACTTTACGATTAATAAATATTTATTCACTAGTGTTTGATAAAAATGAAAATTTGGATTTCTCATTTGTTTATACGGTGTGTTATCTTTTTACAAAAGCAAATGTAAAAATTACAAATTATGAAATTTTCTAAAGTAGGAGATACATAAAAAGTAATTGTATAATGTACACGACTCAGGGAATATTCTAACTTGTTCTCTCAAAACATCATTGAGATTTCATTGTGAAATGTAATTCAGCGCAAGTTCATCAGAATATTCAATTCGAGGGTCAATATAATTAACTACCAAAACGGAAAGAGCTTCTTTATGTTCGCCGCCATTTTCTCAGAAAATTCCCTCTAGAAGACCGCACAATGCGATACGCTTTCAAGCACAATTGTTACACCATATTACTACGCCGAGCTGGCGAACTTTTCTTTACATTTGCCGCCAGTATCACCGCAGAGAATTCCCTAGGATCATAGATCAAGAAGGCCCATGGGTTTTATGGAAACTCCGTGCATCGTTTCAGAGCTATCGACTGTTTAACAGCTCGTCTTTATGGCATTCCCCTATAATACTGATGTCAGATGGTGTGTCAGCCACGGGGATACGCTGCAACACCGTAAACCCCATATAACAGGACCGTTGACTTGTCTTTCTGCTATGACGGACCGGCGACAATTTATTCGCTGAAATACCATCGAGAACATGGCTCCCTTATTTCTTTATGGTCACCATAAAGTTATAAATTCCCGTGATACCAGTCGGCAAATGGAAAATTACCGTGCTTTATTACATTGTCGCGCCATACCATTGCAATGTTGTATTTATATCCGCAGTTCGATTCGAATGTCCGTGAAATTGTTATGTAACGTCTTTGAAGTTCGTGATAGAATTGTGAAATTATAAATAAATTCTGAGTGTACTATCTCGAGATTTATTCAAGCGAGAAACGTGCCAATAATGCTTGAGCAATCGGTTGGTACAATTGTTACTCTTGGTCGCGGTTGGTCGCTAAGCTAATTAAGCTGAATTAGAGTGCAGTTACCTGTGAAGCAATTCCATTGGTTATTTTCAACCGGAAATCTGGAACGGAGCCGGTCGACCTCAATACCCGACATCTCGGTAAGGCGGAAAATGCCGCAAATCCAATTATAAATTAAGGATCTCGGGAATAGAACCTCAGCGAAAGACTCCGAGTATATTCCATTTGAATAGCCGAACTTTGTTCTCTTTTAATGGACCCCACCGCCGAAAACCAGGAAACGAACTGCTCTGTACTCGGACCAGAAACGCTACAAAGCGTTCACGTGTTTGTACAAAACCGCAACGTTTGCTTGTAAAATTTTAATAAACCTTTTTACCGCAAACTGAAAATTTTTTTCCTTTAATTATTACTGATACAAAATATCTCTGATCGTATTCAAAATAATAATTGAAATTTTGTACACAAATAATGTGTAATATGTTAATTTATAAAATTATAGTTGTTAATAAATCTGGCTTGGACTGTAATGTTGTGCAAGTGACATGGTAAAAATGAATATGTGATATTATTTGAATTATAGTATTATAGGATTTACATAGTAAAAATGGGTTTAATTGACTGTTTCGTATTTCGTATAATAATAAACGTTTCCAGAAATGAACAGTCATTTCAAGGTTACTGAATGTTATTTTAAGGTTACCGTTTAATAATAATAAAAAATTAGTTATTCAATTTAAGTGGTACACACTGTATAATAGATGGTTATTATGATTAAAATTTAACTCCTATTTTTTGAGTAAAATAGATTGTTAATCGTTATTTCCTATTCTGTAGCAATTATATACACATTTCATACAGATACAATGTATAAAAAGTATTTTCGTAACTACAATATCACTAAATGAATTTAATGTTTAATATAATATACAAAATCAGTAGAAAGGTTAGACAAAATTGGGATACCATTTCTATCGCAAGAATAAAACTGATATAAAATTTACAATCAAATTACTTTATCATTCAATTTGTATTTTAGTGCAAATTGTAAAAATCAAATAGTGGTTTTCTAAAACAAGCAAACTTACAAGATAAATTAAACAAATAGTAGAATGCATCGAGATCAATTAAATCGCCGCAAGAAAGGCGTAAAGATGCAACCGAACACTTCGAAGCTACACCTGTGACCGCGTATGTCGCACGAGTACGTTGCGGCTTAATATTTAAAGGTGGTATATTAATAAGCGTCTGGCTTGGTTAACGTTAGCAAATAAAATCGGAACTCGAATTGAGCTGTGTCTGCAAAAAATCACGAGTCTTAGGGAAATTGTACAACACCTGGCGAAATATCTAGCATCTGCGTTTCTCTGAAAATACCAACCGCCATATCGTTATGCGTCGAGTGTATGAATGCAGTCGGCAACGTCATTAAGCAAATCATGCGGGCCGGTCTCTCTGAAATTTAATGGGTGTTCGCTCCATCGAGCATGCCAGACCGTGGTTTCTCGTTTTCTCCTCCCTCCTTTGCAACCCCCTTCTACCACCCTTCGCCACCTACGTACCGCCATCGTGAACGCGATAAATTTATACGATTGTACTTTTTTGCGCAGCCCACAGCGTACGAGCAATTTATGGAACGATATTCGTTGTTCTTCTTCGGGAAATTCATCGTCGGACATGAATTAACCTTTTGAGAAACGATGATTTTGCGAAACTGAGAAATTTTTGTTTGAATAATAATATTGTATATTATATAATCCTTTCTTTCGTGATTATTTCGAACTTGAAAAAGATATGTGTTTTTTAGCTTCGACAAGTAATGCTGATAAGAAAATAATAATAAATAAATTTATGCAAATTTGATGAAAGATTGAAATTTTGCCGGCTTCAATAATCCAAGAGCGTTAAGGTTTGTGTTAAGGAGTGTTTTATAATAAATCCAGCTAGAAATTATCACACGCATTTTGTATTAGTAATAGTTTTTTAATTCTGAATATTGTTGATTTTCCAAAGATTTCCTTCGCAAAGTCTCTTTCTCACCAACAGCATAATTTGTACCTAAATTGCTGTTTGGAGTTAATGTAAATGGCAGAGGTAGGTAATTCTCGTTGTAAAATAATCACTTCCGTTCACAACACACAAATTCGTGGATTTAATCACTAATATCCAGTCTAAAGCGATCTTGTACAATATATACATTGTGGATTCACACAACGTCAGAACCTTACTTAGCAAGCTAAGTTACGCCGGAAATTGTACGTACAACTTCTAACGACTCGTGTCGTTATTTCTGACCGAGTGAAACAAGAACATTGTACCGAGTTAGGAACATATTCGAGAGCAAGATACTCTGTAACTTCGAAACTTTAACAAGCCAGCCTCCGTGTTATACAACTTGTATCTTTGCTTGCGTTCTATTCTGCGATAGTCAAAAATTGATAACTGATCGATACATGACAGATGAAAAGCTCTCGTTGCGTCACATTTTGTCGGTTATTTATGTTCGTTGCGGTGTAAATAGGACATTTTGTAATTTATTTTAATTTTTCATAAATGCGGAAACAAATTGTTATATTCAAAATCGCAATCATTACTTAAATCCGTCATTTAGTTAGGCTAAATTATATTTGGTGCAGTTAGAATAGGTAAAGTTAAAGTTACAGTAGGTGGTTAAGTTATATTAAATTAGGTTAAATTGTGTTACGTTAAGTTAGATTAGATTATTTTAAATTAGAGGAAATTAGGTTATAGTAAGTCAGATATGCTGTCAAATTAGACATTCGTTTGATCTGGTTAAATTAGGTTATGTTATGTTATCATTAAACCAAAATTAGGTCAAGTTATGTGAAATTAAGCGAGGTCTCATTAAATTATGTAATTATGTCTAAATTGTGTTAAGTTATATTAAGTTCATTTGCATTGTAATGTGCTAGATTAGGTTTATTTGCAATTAAGATATCACATACTGGCTGTTGTGTATCCTCAACCAAAATTTTCATTACCACAGTAATACAAAGTAACAAATTAAGAAGATCACGATGAAGATTTCTACTATAATCTGCCTCATTACACTTGTACAATTTTATGTTAGTTAATGAACTGGAATTTTCCCTCTTTTCACTGTGACCAGTACAATTTGTGACATAGCGGTGTTTCGTAACTAGCATAAAATTCGCTGAGCTACAATGAAAATTAGCCACGGCAGTTCGGCTTAACGTTTTAATTGCGATCGACCCGAGAGCCGTCGCGTGTCAACGGCGCCACAGGCCTACCTAGTTAACCAGTTGGTCATCCTGCGATGGTCTCCACCATCGAACCATCGTCCAGAACTATCCTCCATTCTGGTATTTGCAAACTAACTCGCCTGCCAGACAGGATGTCCGTGTTCGTACACACGTGTCGCGTACATCAGCATGTTGGCTTGTTGGCGGGATAGATTGCCGCGGATCCGTTGTTAAGTTAGTTTGCCGTGTGTTTCGTGCCGCTGTCCGGGGAGTAATTCTGCTAATTAAATCGACGGGGGCGGAGAGGATCTCACCGCGAAGGGACCGCGGAAAAATGTTGCTTTCGACGAATGACACTCGGCCGGATCGCATTCTGGGGAATTTTCGACTACGAGTTTTGGTACTGTTACGGCGTGTTTTGTAACCACGAGCGATCTCGAAACTTGTGCCAGGAGTTTCGAGTTTTTAATTAATCCGTCGCAATTGGATGGAATTTCAACTTCTGGCAATGTTTATACTTATATTGTTAATTGATTTAGTTAGGTCGAAGTACATTGCGGTTTATTTACAATTGTGGAATTACGTGTACAATGGTTTTTGTTCGTTTCGATGTGGGTACATTTTTCAATGATCGTCTGGAGTAACAATCTTTTCTCTATTTGGAACTTTACCTAGGATGATATTGCATGCGTGTCTTGCATAAGAATCAGTTATCATATGTGGGATGATAAGAGACAATTTTGATAAATGGAATTACCTATAGTGTGTGCCTTTTATTTTGAACGTTTATTAACGGTAGCAAGTAATACAAGATAGGGGCTTGTATGATTTCAGAATTTGTTATTGTCAGTTAATATACATCTTTAACTGTTTAAGTCATATACTTAATTTATTAATAAGTTACTCTTTTGTAGTTTTAAACAATATAAACGCAATTTAAAATTAATATATTTATAATTTTTGTTTCATAATTTCAAGTGAATGATTTAAGTGGACATTTTATACAATGACTAGCATTTTAACTTAAATCCTATTGCAAATGGCCAGATTTATTTACTAATTTTGTATTGTAAAACGGAGCAAGTAGTTTACATTTAAATTTTTATTTATTTATAGAATAAAATGAATACTTATTTTAATTGAAGATTTTTAATTATGAAATATATATTGTAATAGTAAAAATAGAATGAATGTGTACTGATAATTCTATTCTTGTATTCTTTAATAAACTATTTTGTATTAATTTCGTAAATAAAGTATGAGGTCTTCAATGAAAGAAAACGCGTCTTAGTGTAGTTTCATTAGTGTTGTTGATTGTTAAAAATTAACGAAATGCTTGAATTTATTGAACAAGTACATAACGTTAAACATGGATACATATTTAAAATAGTAACATTTAACATGTAATTTGTATGAATTCTAACTGAGCATTGGTACATTAATAATTTGTAGAGTAAGAAAATAAGTACATTTCATTGTACTTAAATAATGATGCCATCCTGTATTATATAAATAATCAGAAATAATAATCAAGTTAAAATAGAACAAGAATTTTTAATAAAACCTTGGAATAGAAAAACACAAGTAAGTGTTGTGAAAACAATAAACATAGAATAAAATAGCGTGCAGCATATAGAACATGTAGAATATTATCATCTCTTTATCTAGCAACAGATTACGTGTGTAATAGGCTCTATTATTAACCGTCTACCATCACGTTGAAAGCAGTTATGCGTGATATGGCGCACTATAACTGCGTTTATTCAGGATACGATCGCTTTAATTTTCAATTTAACTTCTAAATTTGTTATCTTGTGTAATTATAATAGCATAGTATTATCTAATGTTTCCTAGATAAAATTTGTGCTGCTTCCCTTTTTTCCAATTAGTTCATTGTATTTAATTCAAATTACTGGTCACGGAAGATCCATATAACAGATAGAGAATTAATTATTAAATATTATGGAGTTACATATCTACTATTTATTATGTTGTTTATTTTTTTATTTAATTCTTTCACTATTTATTTATTTATTTATTTACTTATTTCATTATTTCATTATTTATTTACGTTAAAACAATTCATACATTAATTTAATCTACATAAGATAAGCTATACAGCTGTGCTGACAACATTTATATTAATCAATAATACATTTCTTAAAGAATTAAAATACACAATACGTGACGCATACGTGTTCCAACAGTAAATAAACACGACTTACAGTATTTAACTTCATGTGTAAATTCATATATTACATTACATACACGTTGAGAATATATTCTTTCCACGAAGAAAGCATTTATTAAAAAATTTCTTCAAACTTATTCATGTAAGTTATAAAGGATTAAAAAAGGGTAAAATTTCATAGATTCATCCTTATCTTTATATGTATAAATATAACAATAAAGATATGAAGAATTAGTGAATGAAAATTATGAAAATGAAAGCTACATCAAAAAAGAAAACTGCTGAAATTTAAAACGTAGGTACTAAGAAATGACACATAATCTATTTAGATGTTTGTCTCTTATGCTAAATCAATTTAAAGAACTAAATCAATAATTTATAAGACGAAGAAACTTGCATCTCCTAAAATATTCTAATTTAATAGAGTTTAAATAATACATTTAATAAATTATTTAAATAAATAATGACGTCGTAAATAAAAAATTGTGCATACAAACACCGACGTCGAAGCTCCTACGAGAAATGCCAGCATATTTTCATAAAACTCCGCTTATGATTAATTCCCTTTGTTTATCAGATACAAACAAAAATAATTATAAGCAAAAATCCTACCTTCTCCGAACACAAAATAATTTCATGATGTATTTTTCGCTAAGTCCCTACGGTAAAGTTACAAAACAGCAGCATCAGCATTAAAATATCAAAGCTCGACGTGATCGAGTCGTGGCCCGTAAATCGAGCGTTCGCTCGAACCGTTCCATTAATTAAAACCAGCTGAGCGTGGCAAAAATTTTCGCCGAAGAATATTCAAAAAGAATCGATGGTAGGGGGATGGGTTTGCGTGTTGGAGGAGACAATGGTATCGCGAGAATGGATGAGAGTTCCATTATACGCGACGGCGAGTGGAGGAACGCGCGTCACGGTGGTTCGGAAGGGGGTTTAGAGGGTGCAAGAGAAAAGGGACGCACAAGAGGGTGGATAAAGGGCGAGTCGACGGGGTCGGTTACCGGCGCATAAACCTGCGCTGCACACAATTACAATAACTAATCACATTGTTTTCGTAGCAATGGCTCAGGGTAATACGTCATAACATCCTAACCAACCCTCGAGCAACCCCCTTGTGACCTTTTGCTTAACCCATGGGCCAGCGTGTTCTCCCTGTTCGCCTGGAAATTGTTGGGCCACATGACAGAGAAGTAGGAAATTTGTGTTGGCCACGGTGAACGCGCGAGCTGGCCGCGCACGATGATGACAGACGGACATAAATACGTGATAGTGTTTACGCGTGAGCCCTCGCCGGAAACTTAACAGCCGCCATAAACTGTCAACCATCTACCCGCGCTTCTGTTTCTGATTTACGATCGTACCAGCTTTGTTCTCTATCCGTTTTCTTACTTGATCGATGTTCACCGCGCGCCACCCACGAAACTGGCTATTTCTTTCTCGTAATTTGTCCACGGTTAACGTGGCAAATTAACACGACGAGTGCTTGCACTTGATGAGGTGCTGACTTATGATTCGTTGTGATATTTGACGTAACTGACTAATTCACTGACTGATTGGGTGAGTAATACGTACGCCGGGTGCTTTGTCAAGAGCCGTGCTGCGACAAATATTGTTGAGAGCCAATCTGAATTCTCTAGGGAATAAGTGACGACCACTGACGAGTTTTTTGAAATCGAATATTTGGAGATAGGGTAAGAATTTGGGGACATAGGAATTTGAGAATTTTGGAATTTGGATATCTAGCGATCTAAGACTTTAGAGACATGGGGAACTAAATATTAAAGGATTCAAAGTAATTTGGGAATTAGTAAAATTTAGAAATCTAAAAATATACAAATTGGAAAATTTTCAAATGTGCGAAAGCAAAGATTTGGAGGTTTGAAAATTTAGAAAACCTTGGAGTTTAGAAATATACAAACTTAGGAGTTATATAAAACTTTAGACATTGGAGCATTTGAAAATTACAAATTTGGAAGATTTGAACTTAAAATTTGAAAAGTGGAACATTTACAAATTCTTTAATGAAAAAATTACCTATTTTACGTGCATGTTCTTACCCCAATGATAATTACTATTATTTATATTACGAATCATATATCTTGCATAGTATACTTTTTTAATAAGTTGAATCCTCATTCTTAATTTACAAATGTTATTAATAATTGTATGTATTATTGAGTATGCGAAATACATACTAGTACGTTGCATCAAGTTCGAGATACATTATGTCATATAAATATTCTTTCTCAAAGTTAAAGATCTCAACACTGAAACACTCATAGTAGTAGATTGCATATAACTTTTACTGCAGTTTCTCGGTCTTAAAAATCCCATTTTTCTAATATAAGTAACATCTCGCTGTGGCTACTTCGTTTAATTATCAAATGTGCGTTCGCACGTTGCACCGCCTATTAAAAGCCGGCAGACCGGCGGAGATGTATTTTAAACACAGGAGAAATTGAAACGGATAAATTAAACGTGGCAGCGCAAACTGTACGGAAAAATAAACTCTTTTTTTTCTCGTCTATGTGCGCCAGTGCCTAGTACGTCCGAACGAAGAGAATTCAGAGTCTGTGTCAACGAAGAGTAGACAAACCGAACCGAACAAACGTGTCGGATGCGTATTGGTCTCCCTTTTATTTTTTTTGTTCAACCACGTTCTTCATCTCCGGTTTGAAACGAAACTTCCAAACAACATCGAAAAATCCGCGATACGTATCAAGATCGTTGTTTAACGGAGGTTGTTTCTGTCAGCAAATTTGTGTTGAAACACGGTGTTAAGAAATGCAAAATGAAACATCGAAGCGAGTTTTACAGTCGACGATTAGCAATCGACAGAAACTGGCGCACAGTCGAGCGAAAGGTATTTTATTGCAGCAATTTTTACACGGAGACTGTTACCTAAAGCGTTTTAGTTGTTGCAGAATTTCGTACTGTCGACGATTTATTGATCTATAGACTCATTCATTTGCAAACATTGCGCCACGGTTATGCCAAACTTTTTCCCCGCATCGGCGTTATACGTCAAGTTTGAACCGGTTGTTGCACCTCCCCCGGTATCCCGTTCTATTTTTCTGCCTTTCGCGTGCTCCGCGTTCATTTTTCTGAATAAACCGAGTCGTACGTTCCTTCTCATAAATTGCTTGCAAATTGTTTCCGGCTTTTGAAGCCTCGATAATCGAGTGCCGCGTTTTGTTTCCCGAATAAAACAATGTCCTGATAGAATCACAATTATCTCGAATTATTGTTGTACTGTTTCGTGCGTCTCGGTGACAGAAGCGATGCAATTTCTTCTTCAAATTAAAGTTCGTTGCGGTGGACAAACTTTATCTGAAATTTCGAAACATATACAGGGTTTGCCATCTAGATTTGCGTCATTATTATTACTCGTAGCAAACAATGTTTTAGATGAAGTTGAATGATTTTTAGAGGCGTATATGCTGGTGGTATATTTTTTTACATATATGAAGGACACATCCAATGATTTTTTCACATACATATACAGATTAATACTTTTTTTGTAAAGAATATGAAGGAGTATTAGCTGATGCAATAAAGAGTATATAATTCCATTTAAAAAAACATTAATGACTTTCATATGTAGTGAGCCACCCTTGTATATATAAACTATGATATATGTAGATTAAAACTTATCAATTTGAATAAAATTTGAGCAAGTTGCGGGATATTAATTTTAATTGTAACACTTTTTAAAATAGACTGAAGTTAAAGTGGAGTATCATCTTTTTCTATTTTTACTTAAAAGCAATAACTTATATCAGTTTTCAGAATCACTCTATACACATTTGCTTCCAATGTGTTTTTATGGTTATACATATATATAAAATTAGTACAAGCTTATCGATAAAATGACACATCCTTGTCCATATTTATGTGATATGCATGTAGAGTATATTAGTGTTCGGCGGTAAAATGAGACATCCAGTACATATATTTATTCATGAGTTCTTATTTTTGCTTATGAAATGGCAAAGTTTGCCAATAAATAGTCATATGTGGTTTCAGTGTGTTCTTATTTTATTAATAAAGTTCAGCTGTAAAAGCTGGAACATCCTGTACGTACATCGTTCATCAACAAATCCCTGAGGTCCGTTTCTGACACTCGAAGATCCAATTAGACAAAGCACACATGCTGTCCATCGGTCCTTTAATCTGAATCAAATCGATCTCATCAATTACGTAACAAGTGCTTCGTAGTGATGTAGAGTTAACCACTTCTATGTTATACAATTCGTTAGCAACGAACATTTTCCCGCAGCGGTTCCAATATTGTTAAGGTCTAAAGTGGTGCAGGAATTCATTGGCCAGCCCAATAACACGCATCGTCGAGCCGTAACGTTGCTTCCTGTCCGATGGAACTGTACCATTTTTCCGACGTAATCGCGTCTCCCATTAACCCTTTCGCTGTGGCGTGTTTCAACCAAAATTCGCTCGCTGTGTGCGGAACGATAATTCGATCGTGTGATGTTTAGCTCACAATGAGTTGTGTGGAAAACGGAACGAACGTTAGTTCGTTTAATTACTGAACGTTAAAATGTTATAATCACTAAATGATACAACGTTTAATCGGTAAACGTTAAAATGTACAAATACTAAACGTTAGAACGTTTAGTCAGTAAACGTTTATGACGTGTAATTACGAAACGTTAGAACGTTTAACTTATTATTTTGTTTTATATCACACAATATTTGAATATTTAATCGCTAGGCTGTGGATGTTTGTGCGTTTATTAGTGTACCGAGGTATGCAAAGTGAACGCAATTCGTGCAGTTTATAGACTATGAAACGTATAGGTTATGTGTTTTGTTAATTATTTGTAGATTTTGACGTATGTAGATATGTGGATATTCGCAGTTTGATATCAAAAATTAATGGATTAATTCGATAATTTGTCTTGTCAGATTATTTGCATTTATACATTTTTGTTTACATGCATTGACATGGATTATTACAATAATGCATTATTATACTAGGTTAGTGGATCGCAACATTTTCGTAAATATATACCATCAAAACGAAAATTAGGTAATTAAAAATTTGGGAGATTTCAAAAATTTTAGGTATCTGTTAAACTTGAAAAAATTGTGAAATTTCTAAAAATTGAGAAATTTGAAAAATCTTGGAATATAAGAAATCTGAGAAATCTGCAGAATTTGCGGAATTTGAAAAACTTGAAACATTTGAGAAATTTGTGAAACTTGAGAAATTTGACAAATTTTAAGAACTTGAAATATTTAAGAAATGTTAAGAATCTAAGAAATTTAGGCAATTTGAGGAATCTTAGTAACTTGACAACTTTAAGAAATTTAAGCAATTTGAAAAATGTGAGACATTCAAGACCTTTGAAAAATTGCGAACTATGAAATTAGAAAACTGGGAAATTAAGAAATATAGAAGATTAATAATTTATAAATGTGAGAATTTTGAAAAGTTGATGTTGAAATATTTTAAATATCACTTAAAATTTAAGATATTTGTAATTATCAAACGTAAGAGATATGGAATTCTAAGAGTGTAAAAGTTTGGAATCTCGAAAATTCGGGAATTTAGAAAGCTAGAAATTTAAAAGTTTCAAATTTGGTTTTCAAAATTTGGCAATTTATAAGTTGAGAAAATTGACGATTTAGAAATTTGAAAATTTAGAGGAATCAGGAGTTTGAGAATTTAGAAACATTTGTGTCCTAAAAATTTTGAAATTAATGAATATTGAGATTTGAAAATTTTTAAATTTGAGAATTTTTGAATTTCAACACTCCAAAATTCAGAAATTAAAAAATTGAAACCTGTGAAGATTACAAACTTCCAAGACGTATAGAAATTCAGAAATAATAAAATCGTCAAGTTTTCATAGACACCCTTGTCCGTGTGAATCCTGCGTTACCCCCAGTGTAGATGTACGTCACAGGTATGGAACGGATTAACCAGCAATCAAGAGTCGTCGGTACTCGCGGTCGATGTTCGCATTGGTGCAGTATGGAGATACGATTATGCGTCGTGCTCGATGCTTAGTCCGCGATAATGAACGTTCGCATTAACGACGACGCGGCATCGTACGATTTCGGCTTGTTACGATCAGCCGATGACGCCGCCGGTTCCGCGGGCACGGTCAATCAGTCGATTCAGACTACCGTCGGAATCGTAGCAGCCCGGCCGAGAATAATCGCGTTACCTCGACGATTCTGATTAGCGACGTTAATTAGAGAATAGCGATGATGCGTTGCACTGTCGAGAGCTTTCAGTGCCCGATGCTTGCCCGCCGGCCGACGGCCTTCCAATTCGCGGAACTTAATTATCCGATTAGTCTATCTACGAAGCGCCACCATGTCCGTGCGCTCCTCGTCCTTTATCCGACTCTGCTTGTTTGTGCGTTTCTCGATCGCCTCCTCATTCTACTTCGCATCTTAACCCCTTGCAGTATTTTAACGAGACTCGTGACGCATCTACGGTTCAAATGCGACAAATCTTACGTGAACATTTAATACATTTGAAGTTCAAGTCTAATTATTATAGTCAAAGATAATTGAATACAAAATCGTCACATCGTTTTGACTTTTTTAAATTATTTTACTACTGATGCAGTTAATAATTAGTTCTGACTGACGCACTTGACAAACTAATCATGTAATCACTAAATATAATTAAATATCGCATCATTTTTTAAATATATAAATTTTCAAATTACCAAATCTTCAAAAATCTCTCGAAGTTGCTGAATAGCAAATCTTTTTGTTATACACTAACCTTTTAGTCAAAGAGAAAAATTCTCGAAGTCTAAACATATTTAAACAAATTTTGGCAAATTTACACAAATTCAGGGAAGTGTAAATAGAAGTTGTTAAAAATTGTTATAGTAACATCTTTGAATGTCATTGTTTCTGTACGTTATACGCACAATGTTCCTTTCAGAAATGTCAAACGCATTTTTTCCAAAACCGTTCTTTCAAACCGCGTGTGTAAAATGCTTCGAAAACTATGGGATTTGAAAAACGGATTTTCCTGAAATACGTGCACACTTTTAGCACACGTGTAGACAGGGTATCATCCTTTATAAACTGGAAATTCCAAAAATCGTTGTAGTATTTCGTTGTCAGCAGCGACGATTTTCGATAGAACAGAGATGAGAATTGACGTATTTCTAGTTGGGTATTTTTCAATATTTTCCGGCTACAGTGGATAATTCCTTATCTCGACTATTAGATACATATTATAAAACTGAGAAATTCTTTTAAACTTACAGGATGAAATGTAAGCATAAAATTAGTGAAGGAAAGTTATATAAAATTATTCTTACTTAATTGCTAGTTTTCTTCAATAACAGTTTTTTGAAATTTTTTATGTTTTGGATGTTTCAAGAGTTTCAAAATTCTATACATATCTTCGGATTCGAATTTTGAATTTATAAATTCGGTTCA
Organism: Megachile leachella; assembly: GCA_963576845.1. NCBI lineage: Eukaryota > Metazoa > Arthropoda > Insecta > Hymenoptera > Megachilidae > Megachile > Megachile leachella. The sequence continues at coordinate 12,470,484 of OY756256.1, read as the reverse complement.
AACTCATTCGTAGTTTGTTTCTTTCACTAGTTCACGACATCATATGAAACATACGAAACTTTATCAAACATGGCAAAATTTTAGATTCAAACATTGTCTATGTATTGTGGGTTTTTATTATAACTATTTACTATATTATATGTATACGCATAATATATGTTACTTCCCCTTTAATTAATGTTTAAAATGTAAACAAAAATCATTAGTTCGAATAATTGAAGTTAAGAGTACAGTAAACCATTTTCGATTTAAATTATATATGAAAAATTTTGTAATAAATTTTATTGACTTTACGGTTCTTAATTTACTTAAAATACAAACTCAATAAAGGTTTCGTATGTGTTATACAATGACAGTAATACACCTGAAATTAATTTCGAGTGAGCGCAAACCTTTATACAAAAAAAAAAAATACAAGTGTAAAGGGTTAATTCAGACTCGTACATGTCTGACAGTTCTTAAATACGACGTTATTACATTAAATTTAATAAAGGTTATCAAAGAATCTTTCGATCAGCAATGTTTGTCGAGTAATTCCCATCGTTCTCCGAACAACTTTCAGCATCGAGTGGTTCTCGAACGAGTCGGTCACGCATTTGTTCGTGGAATAAGATGGCCGTAACGTCGAATTGCCTTTTATTTGCACGGTTAAGGCAGTGTAGCAGGAGGCGGCGGGGCGTCGAAAAGACGGCAGATAAGGAGCAGCCGCGCTTGTAAGAAATAATTGAAACGTCGGGGACGTTTGATTCATTTCCCGCGGCTTTTCTTCTCATTTTACACAGAGCCCCCGCGGATCGGTGGCAGGCGCCGCGGTCAGGATTCTCCTGGCTGAGTGCTAGAAATCGAGGGGTTGGAGGCGAAAAGAAAATGGAGACGAGGGAGAAAGAGGCCGCGGAAGATCGCGCGATACGACATGAGAAACGTCAAAGACTACGGTATATCTGATTGGACGGGACATCTCGGCTCTATAGGAATGCACTTATCCGATTGGCTCTGCAATTCAGCCGTGTCAGCTTCTTTTCCCGATGCGTCGTGCACCCTGTCTCACCCCCGCCGTTTCCTGCGCTATGACGGCGAACGACAACCACCCGCCGCGTAGTTGATTCTGTTTCATATCAGATAGGATTTGAATTTCTTTAAAATAGAGAATCCGTCCGACGACGCGCCTTCCAGACTCCCTCTTGCTGTTGGAACGCGTCAAATGGGAAAGTTTCTGACTTAGGAAATTTAAACACATCCTGACCCGGTTCGCGCTGAGACCGTCGCGATTTCACCCGTTCGAGACTTTTGTCTTTTTTTTTTAACCTTCTTAAAGGATTTCAGCTTGTCCCGAGTCGGCTGCGACTTTATTTTCATTTCATATTCAATAGCCCTCTAGAGCGGCGTGTGAATGAAAAATGCATCGCACGGTTGTTCCGAACGACCGTTGAAAATGCCTGGAAGATAAGTCCTGTTTTAGCAACCCGTCCGAACAATACTTTTGTACTTATCGAGGAATGGAGTCGTTTTTTCGGGAAACTTTTGAGACGGTACTTGCTGCGAATAGCTTATGCATGCTGTAACGGCAATGCAGTTTTGATCTTTGGAGAGAGGCAAGGGAATTGCGACGCGAAACAAAAATTCTTGGCCTATTCTTGATTTAGCGGGGAAAAGTTCGAGTGAAGACTGGAACAGCAAGTTTTGTTTGAATGAGAAGTTAGAGAACTTTGGAATTTTAGGGATTTCATACTTTGAAAAATTTTGTACTTTCAAAGTTCAAAAATTTAGGAATTTGAAAGAATGTAGTTATATGCACATTTAGAAACTTAGAAATTTGAGAATTTAAGAACGATAAAATGTAAGGATATACACAATTGACAAATACAAGAAAAAATAATTTGTTTAAAATTTCATCAACAACAAACAATTGATTAAATTCTTATAAAAAAAATCGCACAACCTATCAATTGCGATACATCACTCTCCGATTAATTTATTGGTGGTTTCCAATTCGCGGCTAAATTCAAAGTGAATTCTATGTAAACAGAAGAGGTCGTGTTGCTCATAAACATCATCGAAGCGCGTATGGCGTTTCATTAGCCAAGATAATGTGTTTACTGCCGTTCCAACAGTACACCATTGCATTCTAACGTTATATGCATACCAGAAACCATGAACCTTGCTACAACCACGTTTCCACATCACAGTTCTGTCTCTTTCTCCCCTTCCCATAGACACTTGTTCATACAAACACGCACACATACACACGCATAAACGTTTGTCTACCGGTGAACCTTGGCCGAACCAGTCATGAATAGTGCATGGTGGTTCATGGTGGTACATGGGTGCTACGCACTCTGTAGCACAACAACCGAGTAGTTCCAGCTATCTGCTCGAGCTGTATCTACGTCGAATTGAATGGCACACGTCATCTAATATACAATGTGTTCCACATGTTCCGTGACGCGTTATGTCCTTTTGACTTGTCGCTATTTATGGCCAGATTGTATACTGACCAGCATGACATGCTACCTTAGGAAAATTAACGGAGTAGGGGAAGAGATTTCATGAAGTGTTAATTAATTTTTAGTTGACAAATTTTGAAATTTATGATATATTAATTTTGGAAATGTACAAGTTTTCTGACTTATAATTTTAGAAACGTAAAAATCTTCAAATTTACAATTTTAGAAATGTACAAGCTTTCTAATTTTCAAATTTGGAAATACAAAAATAATATGAAAAGAAGATTTTCACAGTTGTAATATTATAGATTTGGAAATTCCCGAATTTTCAGTTTCTGGAGTTTTAGAATTTGAGAAGTTAGAAAGAATTTGGAAATTCGGAACTGTTGAAATTTTTAAATTAAAGAACTTTGCATAATAAAAATTTGATTATCTGAGACTAGACAATTTTTTAATATAGAAATTTGTAAATTTAAACATTTAAAGGTTTGAAAATTTGCAGAATTTGGAGATTAGGAAGTATGATAATATCAGAATTTCATATTGGAAGATTTAGAAATTGTGCAATTTCAGAATCTAGCAATTTGAGAATTTATGAATTTAGAAATTTAAGAACACAAAAGTTAAAAAATTCTGTAGATGGAATTTATAAATTTTTGATACCCCAGGACTTGAAATAATTCAACAATTTTAACATTTATTAATGTAACAATTTCGGAATGTATAAATTTAAAAAGTTCTCGATTCTTCTGGAATCATAGCATAACTATTTTGACTACATACGCGATTACATGTTATTACAAGAAGAATATTAAAGAGGTGGAGCCATAAATCGGCAAAAAGACACAAAATTCAAACAAAGCACGCGGTTACGGCGATCACCCTACTTTTAACAAGCTCGACACCGCTTTGAAGGGAGGCAGCTCGAAAAGGGGGAGCGCGTGTAAGAATTTGCTACAATCAATTCCGCGGCAGCCACCCCTCGCAATCCCTGCTTTCGACCCTTTGTGTAAAATATTAACTTGCTCGATGGTGCCATCCTCCACTTTTATCCACAATAAGTGTCCGCTTTGCTACCACATCCCATTAAAAATTAGTCCAAAATAATCTAAACTTTGTTCTAATTTTAAAAGATATACTATAGTGTTATGTATGTTGATTAATTTTTTTTCTCTTTCTTTGGCGAGCGTTGCAATTCTCCATTTACCGTCAAGCAACACATTGACACCTGCTTCATAGAAGTAGTAGAACCATGCAATTTAGAGGCCAGGCAGAGTTAGATCGTAGTGTTCGATAGCCTCAATTATTCAATACAGATATAAATTCCTGAAATTGTAAATTTGGAAACGTACCAATTAAAAGTCAAACAACTAGCCCTTCCTCTGTGTTTACTATATCGTCCCTAAGAAAATCAGATTCTTCGACGATTATACTACCATTACCACAACTAGATAAATGCTGTTATAAATCACAAGTTTCCATTAAAACCATCTTTATCGATATTAGACAGTACAATAAGAATAATTCTAGCGTCCAAAATTTATGCATGTATAAATCGGTTTCTTACTTGGATCCCAACACGTTTAGATCCCATGGAATACAAAGTGAAAAGACCTTCGAACCGACACGATTGTTTTTTTTTCGCGTTAGGGAAAAGAAAAGTACTTCTCAAAGCTACATCCCCATTTGCTAGTATATTATTTTGAAGAAATATTCTAAACTAACTGTGTAATAGGGAACTTACATGGGTGTCTGTGTCCGCGTGTGACCTAGATTGCGTTCGCGAATATACATTTTTGCGGGGGAGCGTGAAATCGAAGGAAATATGGCCGCGGTGCTGTAACGATTCTGTTAAATACTAATTTGCATGTAATGCAACTGTAACGTGAATTGAAAATTTTCGACCGACGGCCGAGGAATGGCGATACAACGATTTGCATAAAATTTTTAGATATCAAGTTACGCTATCGAACGAGACTCCGCGACGCTGTTGTACAGTCACGAGCAAATACAACTTCCTTATATGGCATATATGTATATGTTGTACACTATGTGGCAATTATGAAGATAAATACTGCCTACCAGTTGATTTTGTTTAATTTTGGGGAATTTGAATACTTTAGGGCATAGGAATTTGAGGAACTTACGATTTGGTAATCAAGGGATTTGGATATTTAGAGTTTTGAGAATCTAGGGATTTTGGAAGTTTAGAAATTTGAGGTAACTGGGATTTATAGATTTAATGGTTTAGAAATGTGGGATCACAGAGATTTGTGGATTTAAAAATTTGAGACTACAGAGATTTGTGGATTTAAGGATTTAGGGATTTAAAAATTTAAGAATTTAGGAACCTAGGGGTTCTGTGGTTCAGAAATTTGGAATCACAGGAATTTTGGAAATAAGAAGGTTAAGATCGTAGGAACTTGAAGGAATAGATATTCGTGGATTTTTTGATTTGGAGATCTGAAGATAGCGGACTGGTAATCCAGAAATATGTGGACTTAGAAGTCTGGAACATTGTAGGAATTTCTATATCTAGAGATTTGAAAATATAGAAAATTAAGGACCTAGGAATTTGGGGCACTTACAGATTTGAAAATTTGTCAATATTTGGAAAACCTTAGAAAGTACTGAATTTCAAAAATTGGAAGTTTAGGAATTTGAAAATATAAAAGTTTTATAATCCAGAAATTTTAATGTGTAGAGTAACTTGATGTTGGGTAATTTGCAAATTTTAGGAATTTCACTACTTGAAAATTTAGAAATTCGCGAATTGAATAGATTGAAAATTTGAAAATTTGAAATGAAGACATTTTAGAATTTTCGAGTTCAGAAATTTAAGAATTTTAAATTCAGAAATATGATAATTTTAAAATTTTGCGAATAAAATAACTAATAAATGTGATGGAGCAACAATACAGTTTATTATAAAAATTTATTAAGCAAAGTCTAAACTTATATATAAATTGCACTAAATACAGAAAAGGTAAATTAAAATTTTAGTCTAATAAAAGGATTAAAATATCTAATACAAAAGTTAACAGAAATACAAGTTAATAAAAATATTATTTTAAACAAATATGTAGTCATTGAAAAAACACTATCATCCCAGCTTACAGTTGAAAATCATAATAGTTTCATGCGCCAGTACACCTGCAGCACGATTGAACAAAGTTGTGGTATATTTAACGTCTTAATACACCAATTCACACATGTCTTAAAACGCAATACCTAGCACAATTACAATTTTGCGTCGCTGACATTTACTTCACGCTCATTCGCCCAGACCATATAATCTTTAAACTGTGTTACAACCCGTGCTGCAGCGAGAAGCTGCTACCAACACATATTTATCGTTCCAATAAATTTTCCACACAAGTATCTTGCTCGAGTTTCGCTAAAATCAACGAGCAACATAAAGAGAGGATTAGGTACAGCGTAAATAACAATGCTGAGAATAAAGAGGAAAATACACATGAGGAATGGGAGAAAAAAGCAAGGTAAACGATACGGTGTATGTTTATGGACACTCTGTAGGCTTTTATTCGATAAAAATGGCTGTTAGAGGGACAAGTTTTCCACCATTTGTTTTCGACTTTCAGAAATTAATATATGAACTTTGACATTTTTAAATTCTCAAATTTCTAGATGTTTATATCATCGAATTATGAATTTCTGAATTTTTAACCTTGAAAGGCATCGAAGTATCAAATATTCGAATTGTGGAATTTCGAATTTTTACATCGAAATTCGAATTTTCCAATTTGAAATATTAAAATTTTCCATTTCCTAAAATTTCAAATTTTCAAAATTTTCGAATTTTCGAATTTTAATATTCTGGATTTTCGGATTCTGGAATTTGCAATTCTCAAAAGTAACAAATTTTTAAATTTCTGAACTGCAAATTTTCAAATTCTTAAAATATTAAACTTCTTAAATTCTCCAATATTAAAATTCTTATATTTCCAACTTCTGAAATGATCAAATTGTCAAATTTCAAATTTCTAAATCCTTAACACTCAAATTCCTATATTTTCAAATTCTCAGATTGTTAAATTTTCCTGGTTTCTTCAAATTTTCCTGATCCCAAATTCCAAATATTCAGTCACAAACACCAAATCAGCTTCCTAAAGAAAGTTCAAAATCTTTTAGTTCGGAAAGTTTAAAATGCTACATTTTCAATTTACCATATTTTCAATTCCTCTACTTCTTAAATTTCTGTACCTTTGCATTCCAAACTTTTCTAAATCTTCGTATTCCAAATTCCAAAATTTCACAAGTTTTCACATTCCAAATCCACACGTTTCAAAATGTTCATACCATAAAAATGTTTTCATATATGTTTTTATAATAGATACTCGATTTTTATGCGCTTGAGATTGATAATTCTTGATAATTCTGATTTTCAAATTTTTAACGCATTTTTAAATTAAATCGTTGAACATTGATTACATAATGATTGAAATTCTATTTTTATTTATTAACGTTCTCTTATATTGTATTATTACACCTTCTAATAAAAGATTGCAATATTTATTCATTGTATCTCTATTTTTTCGAAAAGTATTTGTTACATTTTGATTACCATAAAAATTGTATTTGTTAATATATTTTAAATAATCTATTAAAGCGTGGATACTTAAACATCTTTGCCCCAGGTATGGATGTGAAACTCTTATAACTACGTTACATTTAATTGTTTATATATACAATAATTATTTTTTGTAACTGAACATGTCGCAAAGCTATCAAATAGTACAGAAATTTCACATTAAATGATGCTTCTTTCAGTAGTTGCGTCAGAGTTAACTAATTATTTCTGCAATATTACAACAGATAAAGACAGTTAAAATGAAGCTATAATTTCGATTTAGTGGTTCTTCATTATTCAAATTGTAATTAGCATCGGATTCATAATTCCGTCGTGATGCAAATACAAATCAGATTTGTGACAGTTGGTTAAATTAAAGAATAATTTAAATACATAATACTATACCTCAAATTATATTTTTTTAATTCTGTCACGTCATCCATAAAATGGATAATTGATATATATACAAAATTATTATGAATGTGAGGTGAATTTTTGTATATATCTACACTTACATTATCAAGAATTTTCTCACTTTACCTAATTAAAAATACTCGTCGTTACTACTTGCAACTATGAATAACAAATATAATAAAACATAAGATGTGTTAAAAATAAAAATACCGGATAATTAAATTTCAAACTGCGTCAATGGTAATCGCGTTAAACGTGCATTAGCAGATCACACGAAAATTCAGTGTAAATAGTACCGTGGCTCAGTATCCCGCATTTATTCGCAGTTTCTCGCGCATTTGTCAATATTTTACCATTTCCCGGTTACTCTCGCCATAACTCACAGGGTCGCTGCCGATTAAGCGTAGCTCGCGACAAAAACCGGCCGGGCAGTCGATCATTCCGTGCAACTTCAATCATCCTGTTACAAAATTCCCGCGTATCACGCAAACACAACGCGGCGATTAATCTCTGCTGGCTGTGTGTCCGGCAAATAATCCGCGTTCGCGTTTCTTTCGTCGTTTACGCTCGCGAGCCACAACTTGTCCCGTTTCGGACGTTCCTTTTTTCTTCGGCGACCACGCGACGATTATTTCCGCGTCGTTTGTGCCGTCAACGCGGGCAAAACTGCTCGAAACGGGCAAACAAACGGAAGATAACGCGGACGGAAGAAAAGTATTTAACTTGCACGCTGAAGCGAGCAAGAACAGTCGAGGGGTCGCCATGCGTTTTAATTATTTTATCGTCGCGACGCTCGAGCTTTCCGCGCGATGACGCACGACCCTAGGCAAAACCGAAGGTCGCAACGGAGCGTTATTGGTAATCGCGCGTGCAATTATTCGTTGCGTACGCGATTTCCGGTCGACGAACCGGATGAAAGCCGCGATGCTCTGTTTCGACGAAACCGGCAAATTTAACGATTTACGCGACGGAACGTGAAATAAAGAGGGTGTGATCTAATGTTAACGTGTTGATCACGAAAATTAAAGTTTGTTGTTACACTCGCTACAAGATTATTAAAAACAAGGGTTTAACATTATTTCAACCTAGAGGTGCGAAAAGACACCTTTCAAATTTTAACTTAAAATTATTCTCAAAGTTGAATCATTCCTCTACAATTATTTTTTTTTACTATTCATACAATAGTTGACAACTTACTTCAGTGATATCATTTTCTTTCAGCTCACCCTATATCGAAAAATGTATATATGGTACACTTATTTGTACCATGAGGTGTCTTTTGACACCATTTTATGAAATTGCTGAATTTTAAACCAGTTTAGCTGTAAATATGAACACTATTTTGCAGTCATCATATCAATTATAATCAGATTAGAGAATCCCAATTTTAATAGCAACGTAAAATGCAGGAGTTGTGGCATAACTTTAATATTCGCTTATTTCCCGCCATGTTGCTTTTTAGTGTACACCGCTACATTTATATTTTGTAGATTAATAAATTAAGCTTGAATTTACAAACTGATTAAATAATCTCTAATAAAAATACATCAATATATCTACAAATTATCTACATTTAACTGATAATTTTAAATCTCAACAGTTTTGACAATTATTTGCATTCAAACGAAAAGGCGTCGAAAGATATCTTTTGGTCGAAATGGCTTGACGCAAAATCGTGGTTGAAATAGTGTTAACACTCCAATTTCTCCGTGGCAAAAAAAAAATATCAACATATTTGTTAGGGATATAAATAACAAAGCACAATAAACAAACGTAAGGGATAAATTAATATTTATTGCGAAAAAACAAATTGAATTATTTACAATATGTATACAAAATAAAATAGCAAATTAATTCGAATATAATATTTAAGGCAACTCCAATGCCTTAAATATTTTCCAATATGAATTTTCCAATATTCTACCTTTCTCTCAGGTTTTTCATTTGCTGCTTTACATGTCTTTTGAACTTAACAATATGCAAAAAGTGCATAAATGCATAATAAACTGAAATTGCTTTTCTTCTTACAACAAATAATTAAACCCAAAACTATGAAAATAATGTCAACGATTGAACTAAATTTAGGATTTTTGCATTTCTACACTTAACAATATTGGTAATATCACTGAATTTATCTTGATATCTTCTAGGAGGTTAGAAAATACAAATGTATTCTGTTGAATTCTCGTATGCATGAAATTGGCAAAAATAAATGCATTGATCAGTAATTAAGTATGTTAATAAAATAAAATACATATATTTCTTTTTGATTGTTTCTCTATGATTACAATATTTCTCACACGTATAAAACTATTGTGTGTTATCTTAAGAGGTCCTTCCTAGTCATTTTTTCTTATATAATAAATTTATTTAGTGTGTTGAAAGTCATTGTGTGTTTTGTGTTATTTTAAATTTAATAATCTCCCATATTTCATCATAAATCATACCCTATTTCCATTACATTCGCACTGAAATGCAAAGTGTTATGCGTGATCTTGCAGCTATCTGATAAAAAGGAGTTTAGAACAAACATCGCTGAGTAATTTACAATAAATGTTAAAAAACAAACTGCGAAAACAACTTGTTTTAATAGTGAAAAATAAAAGGAAGTTATTTACTGTCATTTTTTATTATTATTATTTGTACTAAGGAGATATTATTTTGAAAATCAATGCATTTCTGCCAGCTTACACTGAAAGGACGATTTTTATGGAAAATTATATGTACAGGAGGTAAAAGTTGGGATATAATGAAATATTTTATTTCTATAGTGGTATAGTACAGTTATAATATAGTTGTATACTGCAACTGTATAATGTGCTTGCATATATTAACTACATAGTGCAATAAAATTAAGAATTAAATACCGCACCGAATTCCGAACCTGGTAATTAATGCTGTAAGTTTCACTCGAAATCGTGTTGGAACGCAATTAACCTTTCACAAATAGATGTAACTTCGAGATAACATATGAAATTTATGTTGTAAACTTCAAAGTTCGTTCTCTGCTTTTTCATTGTTTCATTATCATGATTTTCCAGGCATTGTAACATGTTCGTATATTATAAATCAAAGCACCAAGTAAGATGTCTTCATCTTCTACTAACATGACTCAGGTGCATATAAATAAAATGCGCATTAAATATCGATATTACAATGTTACATAGAATTTATCCAATTTTTAACACTTTACCATTAGAGCACGATAGTCAAGTTTGAATAAAATGCAGGTTTTACAGCAAAATTAATCAGCTAAATTTAATAAAATATTAATTAGACATTCAGTTCCACTTAGATATATTACGTAAATTAAATTTAAATATGTAGGATAGATTTAGGTATATTCTTTAGAATAAATTGAGATGTATTATTTCGATTAAATTCTGATATATTTTTTAAATTGAACTTAGACATATTATGTGAACTACATTTAGACATATTATTTAAAATAAATGGAAATATTATTTAATTTGAATATATGTATATTGTGTAAGTTATATTTATGTATATTATTTATATTCAGTGTAAGTGTATTACCCGCATATGTGGACATAGAAAATGTTAAGTAATAACAGTATAAGGGACAGAATTTAATAAATCAGTATATGTAGTAGTATAAAATGCTATAATTCGAACAACGCTTTAAGCGTCAGCGTGGAGGTTATATGCGCATATGAAAAGAAATCTCAGATTTTGCCAACACTTTTCGAAGAAAATTGACATCGAGGAGGATAAGAAGAGTGTCGTTATATTGTTCAGAGGACCTTGAACGCTTTTATCGATCGTAACGAAATATCGTACCTATTACTCCGCTTCTTTCCGCGGCTATCGATGCGATTATTTTACTCTCTATATAGCCCGCGCCGCACAACAATCCTTTTGAAGCGCTTACAAAGGATGTTTAAGAAGGGAGGAAGAAAAATGTTCCGGTGTTAGCGAAAGCGATCGCGTAAAGCCCCGCTCCGTTGGAAACAATCGTATTCCGTGGACCATATAACGGACATTCAAGAAGTACGGATTTACGTCCCTTGCGTCACAAAGGCGAGGCGAGTAGAACAGTGAACGCGGTGGTTCCGGTTTCTTTCGACGGATCTCGCCAGAAAGAGGAAATCCAAGCGTCCTTTGTAGACGTCCCGTGCTTTGAGGATTCCGTAAGCCAGGACTCTGTCGTCAAAGCAAGTTAAATGCCGAACGGGGGAATCGATGAGACGAGCTTTTATTTATCGACTCGACCGAAATATCCGACGGAAAACTTAACGCTCGTGACACTGGATGTTTATTAAAAATACAATTTCGAAGTGTATAGTCTCCCCTCTAATCAAAATAACAATTCGCTTATCGGTCATTCATTGAAATCGATAGAATAAAATATGAGAGAGCGCGTGCAGAAGGAGCACTTTATATTTGGACATTGTTTGTCACACTTCAATGGAATAACATACCCAGCACACTAGTATGTTTACTCCAGCCACTAAAATTCCTTTTTATAAAGAAGCCACAAATTTTAATCTAGTTTATATTTCGTCTTTCCACGTTTATCGTGTTTTTAATTAAAATGTAAAAGTGCATTATACTCCAGTAGGTTACATGTTATTGCACAAATTTGGATATATTTTTGGTAAAATATATCTCCATTAATACACTTTTTAAACGCACGATACGTATTGTTATATAAATTTGCAAATTTAAGAGTTAAACAAAATTTGTTAATAAGTGTAAATATTGTTATTTTCAGTATAAACAAGTATAAACAAATTTCCAGCATGACCTCAAAACAGTTTACATATTATTATTTACAGTATTTAAAAATAAATTTCTTGTGCAACCTCAAAAATGTTAAGCCACAAATTCTACACAATTATTTAAAATTTATAAACAAACGTGAAGTCATTGTACTTGCGCTATTTCAGTAAAGGTGCAAATAAATTATGTTTTTTGTGCTGTGATAAATTCAGCAACAGGAAGCAGGAAAGTTAAAATGAGGATTTACAGAAAAGTGAATGAGGTAAAGATCGGGCGAGCGCTTAATTAAAAATTGAACTCGTTTCGGAAAACAAGGCAACAGAGGAACTCTTTAGTTTTGGAGCTTTCTGTTGTGCAATTTAAAGGATCAGGCGGAGAATGACCAGAATACAAAGGCGGAAGTTGCTGCGAGGTGGTCAGCGAGTACTCTTTGCCATTAGGGTCTTCTCCGAAACACAACTGCGAAATCCGCTTAACTACTTTTTGAATAATAACGAATGGCGCGTATGACAGCGGCGTGGAGTGCAGTATTAAGGACAGGTCAGACTTTATTTCTTTTTTTTTCAAGTGGAAGAAAACTTGTCTTAACGAGCTTCTACTGCGAACGTATTCGACCTTAAAATAAATGATCCTATTACCAGGCATGTAAGAATATGATTGTTTTTCTGGATTTCTTAATGGAATCTATTTTCAAATACGATATCGCCAATGTGAAATAATTATTAATGAAAGATATATTTTGTTTGAGATATTCTTTAATGCCTGTCACGATTTTTTGTAATTATAGGAACATGCTTTTCTGTGCTTTCACTGTTGTGTGTTTTTTCTTGAATTTTATTAACTGTTTTGTAGATCTATACATTTATTATAAATTGTTTAAAGACTTTAGAAATATTGTGAAAAATATTTAACAATTTATCTTCTTAAAATGGTTATCATGTTAGAGACTTGTTCCATCATTTTGTTCAACATTATTTTTTGTTTCATTTATGAAAGTGATTTCATGAAGTTTGAAGATATTGAAATCAATATTTATAAGAATATGATGAACTATTTTTTTTAATTATATTCCATTTTTCATATTTCTAGTACAATCTTCTTCAAAATATACATACATTGATTATTATACTAGTACATTATTCATATGTTAACAAAGCAATGTACATTTTTTAAATACATAGTTTATATACATTTGTATCATTTTGTTACAAATAAAATGTTCTTTAAAAATTATATATCAGAAAACTTCAATATCCATAAATATATTATATGTATGTAATACCCTTTATTTAATATCTGCATATATTATAATTTTATCAACATAAATCGTTTATATGAAAATTTCAAAAATTTCGGGGTTCACAAATTCACCAATATCCGTTTCATTTTGAACGGAGTATAGTCACAGGAACAAAGAAGAAAGCCGGTGATAAAATACAGGCACCCCCTTTCATCCGCAGATCGTCGTCGAATTTCAAAAAATATGCTGTCCAGCCAGCCATGACAAACACCCCACCCGAAAATCTACTCGAATCTCTCCCTTTTCTCGCCCCTCGATCGTTCGCTTCCTTTTCCAAACCACTCTTTTCCCTTTCATAAATGCGCATAATGCGTACGAAACTATAATCCGCAAGAAATGTACGGAAGATAAATTTCCTCGAATACGAAGGGTGGTGAAGAGCGGAAGAGTTCTAAAGATACTTTTTCTTCGCCCCTCAAACTTCCGGTCAAATGATGCGGCAATAGCTATACATACATATATACATCAATGATGAACAACTGTATCCGCCAGGGCGTGGTATCTCTTATGGATAGACACTTTTCCATTGAAAATTTCGAATTTTCCTTTCCGAATCCGTAGTTTTTAAAATTGATTAAACTTAATACATTTTATACTTGTATAAAATTATAAAGTTTTCACATTTTCAAATTTCTAATATTACAAATGATTGAATTTTTAAATACCTAAATTTTCGGATTACTAAACTCCCAAATTATTAGACTTTCAATTTTTCAAATTTTCAAGCTCCCAGATCAGTAATTATCAATATTCTCAGATTTATCAAATTGGATAAATTTAGAAATTGATCAAATCGCCAGTTTTCCAAATTTTTAATTTCTTAAATTCTAAACTTTTCACGGTTCAAGTATATTTACCTTTAAATTGACTAAATTGCTTCAAATTCACACCTTTAACATACCAATCTATCAAATTTTGAAATCACCAGCATTCCAAATCCTCAAATCCTTAAATCCCTAAATTTTTAAATTTCTTATTTTCTAAATTTCTAAATTCTCAAGTTTCAAAATTCACAAATTCAGAAGTTTTTCAATTCTTAAATTTCAAAATTCCCATATTCCCAATTTTTTAAGTTTCTGGACTATTAAATTCTTTATCAAATTAATTACACTTGGAATTACTAAATTTTCAATTTTTTCAGCTTCTAAATTACCAAATTCTCCATTTTTTAACCGACTTCGAAAAAGGAGGAGGTTACTCAATTCGATCAGTATACTTTTTTTTTTCTATGTATGTTCGTCGATTACTCCTGACTGGGTGGACCAATCGGAACGAAACCTTTTGCACCTGGTAGGATCTGACTCCCCATTGGTATCATTATTAAAAAATTTTTCATTTGTTTTTTGCAAAAAAAAAAGTATTTTTAATTTTGCGCCGCGTCCGAAAGGGTTGAAATGTATTTAATATACTACCTAACGAGTGAATAGGTTTCATTCATATATATTACGTAATTGTATGATTGAATGAAATAGAAATTACTTCATTACGAAATAGAAATTATTTTATACTTTTTAGTGCATTTCGAAGTCGGTGTATTTTTTTCTTGAAATTATTTTATTTAATTTTCTATGTTCTCAAATTCGCAGATTCCTGAAATTCTGTTTCCAAGCTCTCAAATACTTAAAATACTAATCTCTCAAATTTTCAATTTCCCAAATTTCTAAATTCCCAAACTTTCAAATTTAATAATTAAACATTTCGTTAACTAAAAAGAAGATTCTTAATCTCTTAAAATATTAATTTCTTAAATTTGCAAATTTCCAAATTTATATTTGCTTAAAATATTAATTTCTCAAATTTGTAAATTTCCAAATTTATATTTGTTTAAAATATTAATTTCTCGAATTTGCAAATTGTCAAATTTCTGAATCCCTAAACTTTCAAATTTAATAATTAAACATTTCGTTAATTATAAAGATGATTCTTAATCGATTAAAATATTAATTTCTTAAGTTCGCCAATATCCGAATTTCTGCATCCCTAAACCTTCAAATTTTATTAACTAAAAAGAAGATTTATATTCGCTTAAAATACTAATTTCTAAAATTTGCAATATCCTAAATTTCTAAATCCCTAAACTTTCAAATTCAATACCTAAAAATTTCACTAACGAGAAAGGAGATTCTTAATCGCTTTCCCTATTTTTCCTATCGTCACTGCACGCGCCGAGCACGGTGATTGCCCGTGAGCTCATCAACGAATACTTGATGTGTATCACTGGTATTCACCACAGCAGCGACACTTTTTTACCGTCACACGCGCACGATTATTCGAGAAAATGCTCGCGAAAAGTACGACGAAAATTTGGAGGGGCGCGTTAATGAAACAGCAAGGGAAAAAAGCAAGAAATAGGAATTTTTGGTGCGACGTAGCGGCTTATATTCGAGAAAAGAGTCTCTCGTATATGTTTAAACTAATACAAAAACAAATTGAATAACTTGGTCAGGTAGTTCCACGTGTCTGAACGAGCGGTGTGAAAATTGCGATATCACTGTAACAAGGATGCAGTTACACCCTCACTTCTTTGCTGGCTTTAACAGAGGATAAAACGAGAGTGCTAGGAGAAGGGGTTGATTCTAGTTTTTTCGTTTTATTCTTTCATCGCCACGCTGTTGTTTTACTTTTAGGACGACTGCGTGTGCACGGACGTTTAAACGCGTTACTACCCCTAAAAACAGACATCATAATTGTTCTAATAAAAATTTTAAAGGCTATGCTATAGTGCATAACCTTATACATTATAAGACTATACGTATATTATTTTAATACTTAATGGCCGAGCTGGTTTTTCTTTCTTTCTCGGTTTCCTGGCATTTTTTAAGAGAATGAAATAAACATGTGTGGTTTTAAAGCGTTGCAGCTTTATTAAATCAACACTATTTTTGATCAATTTTTACAGAGTTACTTGTTTGTATGTACAGTAAATCATTATCAGTAACAGAAATTTAACTTTTGTTGTTAATTAAATTTAATTTAATTTGCAAATAAATGATCAAATTTGTAGTTTGGTATAGGTAGCCACAAATATGTTGATTAATGATAACCACAATTTTTCCGTCATTAATAACAGTAATTTGTAATCATAATTAACTTCTGTCTGTGATAATAATTATAGATGACTAAAAAGAATTTTAATCAAGTTAAATTTGTGTAATAAATTCGTGTGATGAATTATGTATAAAATATGTGAAATTTCTCTATATATGAAATTGTATATGAATGTGAATTGTTTGAAATATTTCAGTGACTGAATTGATATTTTTTGATAATAGAATTTTTCAAAAAATTTCCACGAATTTCAATTTCAATTTTCCGTTTGAGTAAGGACGATTTTTCACTCACTTAATTTTTGTCATAAATGTTTGAAAAGTAACTCTCATTTTGAATCTCTGCTTAAAAAGCATCATGCAGCCCCAGATATTCTAACGCTTTTATCTACCTTGTTCCTATTTCAGTGATACGATGAGAACAATAATGGAAATTACGCTTCGAATCTACTAGAAGGTTGAACGAGGACTTTTCAAAGGTGTAGAAAGAAATAGGTCACTGGATGGTGGTAGAATGAAAAGGGAAGCGAAAAAACGTTTGCACGGACTGAGGTAGACAAAAGTCGAAAGTAAAAAATGATGCAGAACTGGAATGGTAGAAAGTTCTACCGTTGAAAAGAGCGAAGGTGGTAAAGGATGAAATAAAAGGAGAGCTGTACTCTGTTAGGCTGGTAAATAAAATGGCCATTTGCAGATTCTGTTGCTGCCAGCGTGTAGTATTTACGGTATTTTGTCGTAGTAAAAATATCTGCATTATGTCTTCAACTTTATTATCTCGTTATTTACTATTATTCAAAATTTTGTATTATCTATTCAATATTATTTAATTATCTTGATTTGTTTAGAATTATGATGTAATTTTCTTCATTTACTTAATTTTTCGGGTTTAACAGCTTATTGAGATTATAAATTGAGGATTGTAAATATCTGTTACTAGATTTGATGTGCATTTATCATTTTATATAATTATTTTTTAATTTTATTACACTATTATACTGCGACTCTATTATTTTTATTTTATTATTCAATTACTTTACAATAATTGTTATTACTATTTTACACTGTTACTATTCAGTATTATTTTACAAATTATCTATTATAATTTCATAATTATAATAATATTCTGATATTTTACATTAGTATACATATTCTAACATACTATAATATTATTTTGTAATAAGAGTAGCATAATGTTATTCCGTTCTACTATTCTAATAGTATACTAAAATTGTATTGCAATATATTACAATTATTCTACCATCATTAATCTACTATAACTGTTTCTATTAAAATTTTTAGAACTGTAATTGTAATTGTACCAGTTATAAAATAATTTTAAGAAAAAAATACACCGACTTCGAAATGCACTAAAAAGTATAAAATAATTTCTATTTCCTAATGAAGTAATTTCTATTTCATTCAATCGTACAATTACGTAATATATATGAATGAAACCTATTCACTCGTTAGGTAGTATATTAAATACATTTAATTCCAGTAATTACTAGGAATAATATCTTCAACAATTTTTATAATTATCAAATTTGCTGTTTGTTAATGTTTAACAAAACACAATTTAGAGAACATTATTTTATGTAATATATTAATTAAAAAAACCGTTTTCAAAAAATAAACGAATTATTTAAATATAAAAGAATTATGGCCAGTCGTTATTAATGAGTACGATTAAATGTAATAACATAAATTTTTCTGCTTCTTTTTAATAAATTCCGCAAATACCGTTTTCAATATCCAGCGGGATTTTTTGGGGACAATTTAAAAAATTTCTGTTCCCTCGTGTCATTTTCAATTAACAACGCTTCTCTACGATCCTCGTCGGGCTGTTTAATCGGGGATGCCGTTAATTTCATTTTTAACCAGTTGTAATGCAGCAATTACGATGGTCCCGGCTCATTTTAATTTACACGTAGCGAGCGACCGTTCGCAATAAACGTTTCACTCGTTTAATTTACAATCGCCGCTTCGTGACGTGCCCCTTTATCTCCCTCGAGGTGCGAAATTAAAATTTTATGACGTACTCTAATTTCCATTAGTCGAGCACGGTAAGTGCACGAGCTGTGTTGACCGAATGTTATGGTCTTCGAATGTAACTCGCTAATCCAACATTGATTCAGCGAAACCAGAGAGCAGTGTTATCGATGCGAATGGGAAGATTAAACGAGGATTAATTGCAGACGATCGTGGTTTTTAGTTTTTCACTTATTCTCGCGTTATTCTGTTATCACTAAATTTACGTCGAAAAGTTTGGAAAGTAAGTTCACAATTGAGATTACAAGCTTTTTTAACCGACTTCGAAAAAGGAGGAGGTTACTCAATTCGATCAGTATATTTTTTTTTTTTTTTTTTTTTTTTTTTCTATGTGTGCCCGCCTATTACGCCTAGCTGGATGAACCGATCGGAACGAAACCTTTTACATCTGGTAGGTTCTGACTCCCCATTGGTACCATTATCAAAAAATTTTTCATTTTTCAATTGCAAAGTATTGTTATTGCAAAAAAACCGGCAACTTTTGAAATAAACTTTTCTCGATTTTAGTGCGCTTTTAATATCTTATCACGGACATGATTCTGAACAATTTTGTTCCTATAAAAATTTCGCGGAAAGCTTTACTTTTCGAGATATTAGCGAAAACTTGTTATTAACTTTCGAAATCAACTTTGGACGATTTTAATGTCCTTTTAATATGTTGTCAGGGGCATTGTTCTGGACAACTTTTTCCTTATGCATAATTGACGGAAAGCTTTACTTTTCGAGATATTAGCAAAAAAATTGTTATTAACTTTCGAAATCAACTTTGGACGATTTTAATGTCCTTTTAATATGTTGTCAGGGGCATTGTTCTGGACAACTTTTTCCTTATGCATAATTGACGGAAAGCTTTACTTTTCGAGATATTAGCAAAAAAATTGTTATTAACTTTCGAAATCAACTTTGGACGATTTTAATGTCCTTTTAATATGTTGTCAGGGGCATTGTTCTGGACAACTTTTTCCTTATGCATAATTGACGGAAAGCTTTACTTTTCGAGATATTACCGAAATAATTGTATCTTATACAATTCTCCCCATTCCACTAAAAAGCATGAAATAAAATAATTTTAAGAAAAAAAATATACCGACTTCGAAATGCACTAAAAAGTGTAAAATAATTTCTATTTCCTAATGAAGTAATTTCTATTTCATTCAATCATACAATTACGTAACAGATATGAATGAAACCTATTTACTCGTTAGGTAGTATATTAAATATATTTCAACCTTTTCGGAGGCGGCGCAAAATTAAAAGGTTTTCTTGAACATATCAAACTTGGGACAGTCGAACAATTTGCGCCGCCTCCGAAAAGGTTGAAATATATTTAATATACTACCTAACGAGTAAATAGGTTTCATTCATATCTGTTACGTAATTGTATGATTGAATGAAATAGAAATTACTTCATTAGGAAATAGAAATTATTTTACACTTTTTAGTGCATTTCGAAGTCGGTATATTTTTTTTCTTAAAATTATTTTATTGTATTTTAAAGGCGTTGAATATTGTTAGACTTTTACTGCATAAAAATTAAAAAGTTATTGTAAATATTAATATAATTGCTGTACTATAAAAATAGTATAAATTTTTTCGCATGATTGATGATTATTTTGAATGAAAATCGTTAATTATTAAATTTTAAAAAATTTATACAAATTTTACATAATGCTGCAAAGTTGCAGATATAGTTGTCAACATACTTGGAAATATAATAATAATATACAAATTTTTAATTTCTAAACTATTCCCTTAAAATTTGGAATGTTCAAGTACTTGATACTTATAAATAAATAAATTAGATATTCAGAAGTTATAAAATTGTGCAATGGTAAATTGAAGAAATTAAAGAATTTGGTAGTATGGAATTTAATATTGAAAAATTAAGAAACTGGGGAAATTAGAAATTACATAATTGGGAAATTTGGAAATTGAAAAATGAAAGAATTTAGAAATTGAAATATTGATAAATTGTGTAATTAGAAAATTGGGGAATTGAGGTGTATAGGACTAGTAAATGAAATTAGAAGTGACACGAAGAAATTGGGAAATTTAGGTGTTTAGAAATCATAAAACCTTCATATGTAGAAATAGGGAAATTTAGGAATTTTATAGTATGGATATTTAGCTATTGAGAAATTAAAAAATTGCAAAATCGAGAAATGTAGATTTTTCGAAATTTGGACACCCGGAAATATAGAAATGATCAAATTGGATAGTTGGAAAATTAGAAATTTGAAAATTAAAATATTAAAAAATTGAAAAATTAAAGAGTCTAATAATTTAAATCTTCAGGAATTTGATGATCCAGAAATGCATTAACACAGAAATTTCAAAGTTCGAAAATTTCAAATTTTCATCTCAATAAATCCTACTATTTATATTAAAAAATTATCCAATACAAAGACGTTCGCAGGTAACTATGCTAGATGATCATATAATTATTAATTATACCTCAATCGAACTTACCAGAAACTACGAAACAGATTTTCCAATATTTCCACTTCTTGGCAGATTTAACCGATAAGATGAGGAGACACTTGATCGGAATTCTTAAATGACGTGTCCTCAAAACTCGAATGAAGAAAATCCCTCTCGTATTTCGTGCTATGCCCGATTACGAAAAGGAGCAGGACAGGACATCGATGTTCGTCTTTTATGAATTAAATTGGAATCGAAAGGCGATAATTGCAGCGGCTTAATGGTCGCTTTAAATACGGACAAGCACTCGATCCTTTTCGTTCTCTCGTTCTGTGGCACCGCGAATAATGTAAACTGACTGACAGACGAAGAAGAGACCGAAAAAGGGGTTGGGACACACAATGGCTTTCGATGCCTCGAAGGTAGACGATAAAAGGAGTTGGGGGGTCAGCAAATGGATCTCCTCCGCATCCCAGGACCGGAAATGAACGAAATGGCCGCTAAGCGAAAAGGGTTCTCTTCTTTGAACGGTTTAGGGATGGACAGAACGAGCCTCTGATAACTGTTGCCGCGTGAAAACAGAATTCTGATGGCTGATGTTTTATTCGAACATTTATTTTTTCATTCTTGATGTTACCCTCTTGGTATTAGCTTTCTTCAATATTCTCATTTAGTATTCTGAGTACTGGTTCTTTTTTTTTACTGTTCTCATGTAATATTCTTAGTACTTCTTTTTTTAACACTTATATTAGTTCTTTCAATATTCGTTATATTTAAAAATGTTATTTAGTATCCTTAGTGCTAGTCTTTCTAGTACTCTCAGTACTCACTTTGTACTTAACATGATCATTTCGTATTTTATTCAATATTTTTTATTGCGTATGTTACTAGAAAAACATGTACAATATTACAGTTACTTGTAACATTACAATTTATCTATAATCCTATTTCTTTCTTCAATAATTTTATAACAATTAATTAATTGGACATAATAAACCCTATGAGCTTGACAAATTGTCGAATTCAATTATCTCAAGAATTAAATTTTATACAAATAAATTTTATTCCATATTTTCGACCTACTTCTTTAACTAGAGTCACACTTTATTGTATATGACACACTTTATAAAGAAGTCCATAGCTTATATCTTTCCCAAATTGCTGCGATTTCTCAACTCGCAAAGACTCAATAAAATCTAAGAGGTATACTCGGTATGGTTTCCTAGAGAGATTTAACTGTTCGTTTTTTGTTCCACGCGACCACGACCAGTCGTTTTATGCACAAGTGGGGAGTAATGACTACAATAAGGCCTGAAGATGATATGGCATTAGTGTCGAGTACGATGACTCGCGTATTTGTCAATAGGTGGCTGTTAATGACAGGGCACCGTCCCTCGTCTCGTAATCCTCCCCGGATTCACCCCTGTTCTACTCACCCTTCCCTGCCTTCCTCTTTCTCCCCCTAGCCACTGCACGCTATCCTTGTCCCCCATCATGCTAACCCCACTGAACTGACTACTTATCTGTCCGATTATAATCCTTCTAGGTTTCAACTTATTAATTACGCCAATTTGAGGGACAGCTGTCGAAGCGCGACCATCCCCTCGTGTGCAATAACTTGAATTACTTACACGTTTGCTTTCCGACATTGCAGCAATTTATAAATCTGTTTCCTGCAAACGATCATTTACTTAAACACTGTTGAGGTCGTAGAAATATTGATTATTAATTATAATAAAAACTATATTTGGCAGATTGAAATTCACTCAATTAGTTATTAACGTAAACAATGAAAAATGAATGAAGGAGAATTAAAAATTTAATGTTTTAATAAAGACCAGTTTGCAGTTCTCTTCATTTTTAAAATTATAAATTTTTAATATTTGCAGAATATACAATAAATTGTCTCTAAAAAAGATTAATATTTTCGAAAGTTTCGTTAATTATGAAATTCGCTGATAATTTGTATTTAACAAAATACAGCAGTGTTATTTTAACATGAGTATAATTAATATTAACGCATCAAAATACTGTATTTATCTTATACATTGTATAATGTAGCATATTTGCAACACGAACGAAGGGTTGAAGCCGAAGCAACAAGTAATCAATGATTCCTCAACTTCCCTTGTTCGAAACGCTAGCAATTAACACGATGTTGTAAAATTTCGGTGAATAGAATGTGATTGAAATTAAATTCGTTTAAGAGTAGAATTCGTTCGGCTTAGGTACGATGACGATCATGAATGCAGCTTGATAACGATCGGGAAACTTAACCGGCATCAGGACAGAGTTTAAGCCTGACGCTCATAAAGGCTGTTCTCGTTTCATTGCTGGTTGGCCGAAAGGCAATAAAGCTACTACGTTTAATGCCTTATTGACGCGAGGAATGTTTAGAGCCCTTCGTGGCATGATCCCTGTGCGTCCTGAGCCCTAAGTTTATTGCTTATGAGCCACCATCCCCATCTATCTTCCCTTTATCGGTTATACCTTTGTTACAAGACAGCTGGTGTAACACCTCGAGCATCGGCGATTCAGTCTTATACGAATTTTTGGCAAGATAAAATTCACTGTTGTTATACGGCAGAAGTTATCGAAATTATCGATATAGGAAATTATCAAGATGGTATACATCGAGATGATATTTATCGAGGTGGTTTTCATCGAGATGGTATTTATCAAGATGATATTTATCAAGATTGTATTTATCGAGATGGTATTTATCGAGATAGGAATTGTTAAATTAATTGTGGTTATATTGAATGTTAGAGGTGCTAAATGAGAATTTAGGGCTCTAGATTTTCAGCAATGCTACACTTTAGAGAAATGTTGAAAATGTTCCTACTGGACCATATATTTTTTCAGAGAATGCATTATAAGCGAATGAGTTGCAACAAAATATTTTTTAATAACGTAATTAATTGGAATTTTGAAGTTCTGAAACCTTCAAAAACTTTCAAACATTGAAATGTCTGAATTCGTGAAATTTTATACATACAATACACGAAACAATGAATAAATAAGCTTAATTTCAATAATATATGCTAATGTTAATCGATCAATGATTATAGCAACTGTGAACTGCACTCCATTTAACTTGCTGAAATAACTGTTCACAGTACTTCGATAAACAAATCAGTGAAACATTTCCTGGGAAATCTGAATGAAACATCTACATAAGGATTAGAACAATGGGAACAGAACTATACGATGAAAGTTTCAACAAACGTCTAACTGTGAAACGGAGCAAACATTACAGCAAATGTATGGTTAGTGGAAATGGCTAACAGGAAAGCAGCTTCTTCGTAGATTTCAGTTGGTCGACTTTCAAACACGATGTTCGAATGTAAATTGGATTCTCACCGGAGAAGTTTCACGGTAAACACATTTGGTACGGGATCGTTTAGCAATCGCGTTATCTTTTCTAAGCCAGGCAACCGCGATTAAAGCGCAGCCAATTCTTTCACGGTTCGATGATAACGATAAGAGATCGCTCGTGGAGTTTGGCAAACTTCAAAATACCGATTTCTGCGCCATGTGGTAGCATCTGCTCTAACGCGTCAATTCTTTGCATCTTAATGATGAGTTTGTAACGCGTCGTTGTGTAATCTTCGCAGTACTGAAATTTTGGAATTTAAACAATTTTTGGGTTTAGGAATTTTGGAATTTTAGGATTTAGGAATATTAGAATTTTGGAATTTTGGAATTGGGGAATTTTGGAATTGGAGAATTTTGGAATTGGAGAATTTTGGAATTGGAGAATTTTGGAATTGGGGAACTTTGGAATTAGGGAACTTTGGAATTAGAGAATTTTTGAAATTAGGGAATTTTGTAATTTTGTAATTTTGTAATTTTGTAATTTTGGAATTTAGCAATTTTTGGAATTTTGGAATTTTGGAATTTTTGAATTTTTGAATTTTGGAATTTTGGAATTTTGGAATTTTGGAATTAGGAAATTAGAGAATTGGGGAATTGGGGAATTTCGGAATTTTTGAATTATGAAGTTAGGGAATTTTGGAGTTACAGAATTTCGGATTTATGGAATTTTAGAATTAGAGAATTTTAGAATTGGGGAATTGTGGAATTGGGGAATTGGGGAATTGGGGAATTTTGAAATTTTGGAATTTTGGAATTTTGGAATTTTGGAGTTACAGAATTTCGGATTTATGGAATTTTAGAATTGGGGAATTGTGGAATTGGGGAATTGGGGAATTTTGGAATTTTGAAATTTTGGAATTTTGGAATTTTGGAATTTTGGAATTTTGGAATTTTGGAGTTAGAGAATTTTGGGTTTGGGGAATTTTGGAACTATAGAGTTTTAATTCCCAGGAATTTCAATATTTACGGATTTATGAATGTATGAATTTATCAATTCACAAATTATGAATTTACCAATTTACGAATTTAGTTGGATATAGGAATCTTGAAACTTAGGAATTTGAAAATTTGGAAATTCGAATATTTAGGCGTCCAGAAATTTAATAATTCAGAAGTTTAAAAGTTTTGGGATAGCAGAATACAATTTTAAATTTTCAAAATAGATTTAAAAAATAAAAAAACCATAAAATTATAATGATAATAAACAAATAATAAAATTGATTAAGCACGGAAATTCCTAATACCCTAATTTTCAAGTGTTCAGATTTAAAAATAGTAAATTTGCTTTAAATAAGTTTATGAACTTGAAAGCTCAATATTCTGAGTTTGTTCGTGTAGCAGTTCCTGACATACTTTCGACGTATTATAAATACCTCTTTCAACGTATTATAAATTGACGCAAAATGAACGAATTCTTGCTACAAGTTTAACCAGGCATAGTGTTAACAGTGACAAAGTTTCATGTAAAATTTATAAGCTGATGTTATGTATTTAGCAATAATGAAACCAATATATTTGATTAAACCGATTCCTAGTTTGAACAACATTAAAACTAGTTTAAATTTACATTATTAAGATCATATTACCCTCTATACCAGTTCATAATAGCTTTTATATTAAGTTTATATTAGCTTCAGATATGATCAGTTTATTTCCAATATTTAATAATAATCAATATTATTAATAATTGATATTTCGAATGAATCCGCAAAGTACTTAAACGTAGAGTCACTACAATTCACTAAATTCGTATTTAATTGTATTTCATTATACAATCTTGTTAATAATAAATTGGTTAAATAATTATATTTCATATTTTTTAAACTCAAGATATTATTTTAGAGCAGTTAGGAAAGTTAGGACATGTCGAGTTACAGTTTTTAATTTTTGTAGGCTAAAACAGTTCAAATTGGAATAGTATGCTTTTGTAGACCAATTAATTTTATTTAACTTTATTTTTAAATATGTTTATATCATAATTGTACGACAATACATTTACATTGAAATTGTTCATATCAAGTATTTATATTTAATTTAATAAATTATTAAAGTAACGATAACATTCTGAATAAAGGTAATAAACACAAATTGTTCATTTATGCAATAACCAAATTTTTTAACGTCACATAATTTTATAATTTATAAAATTATAAAACTCTGATTTTAGCAGTCCTCTTACATTTCCTATTTTCAGATGTACATAAAACTAAGAAACACATATTACCCACTAAAGGGAGTTTTCACCCTAAAAGATTAAATCGTCTCGTATTTATAAAAATTCGCTAACATTCATCAAATTACAGCTTATCAAATATTTCAATAAAAGATTTCGTTTGATACGGAGTTTTCGAAATTCGAATACAAAGTTTTGAATCCACTTTGTAGTTCGTGCCCTACTATCGCGATGAGAAACGTATTTGTTACGGTAGTAAATTTTCAGTCGGAAGTTCTCGGAATTCACCTTTAAAAAGTATCTAAGGTTTTATCGTAGAATCGCTTCACTTTCCTTAGCTCGACTTCTTTTGTGAAACAAGCTCGCTGATATCGTGTAACAAGGTTCCCGAACGCCATTAAGGAACATCATCAAGAAGGAAGAAGCAAAAATAATAAATCTTAGATAAAACGGTAAGAGCGTTTGTTCATCTTCAACCCTCCATATTCTCCTTGACATTGTTACTGCAGGAAGGAGCTGAAGCCACTATCTGGCGGGACCTCTTCGAAGGAAATCTCGTATCTTCTGAGGCAAAGAAATATTTACATAGCTGAAAGCATAGAGGAAAACTCTTACGGACGTTCGCGTTCGCGACGAATTGCAAACCAATGCAAATTCCACCCTGACCGCACTTTTCAGAGTGGCTTCAGAGTAAACCCCGGGGTTCGCAGCCGAGTGCTGACTTAAAAAATCAATTAAATCACATCTCGGCGTTTGTCTTCATTCTTTTAGTATTCCTGTCGCTTTTCAGTTGTTTCATTTCCATACTGGAGTTGGATTAGGTAGAACAGAAAAATTCTTACCTTACTAAAATAATATATTTTTTAATCTTAAAAAAAATTCTTATATTTTGCACATCAGTGAAAGGTCATTTCTTAGTTTTACTGTTTGGAAATTGCAAAATTTTTAATTTTCGCATTTCTGATTTTCTATTTTTTTTGACTTCCCAGTTTGTAGTTCCAGAATTTTTAATTATTAACCTTTCAAATTTTCAACTTTCTAACTTTATAAATTCCTAAATTTCTTAATTTCAATGTACCTAAGTATTTAAGATTTCAAATATTTTAATTTTTAAAATATCAAATTGTCAAATTACCTAACTTCTGTAGTTCTGATTTTTTAAATGTCTACTTTCACTATTTTAATCAATAACTTAACAAATTTTTTAATTTTTGCGTTTCCAAGTTTTAATTTTAAAATAATTCAATTTGTCAATTTATTAATTCGTATTCTCAAATTCTTCATCTGCCTCCTCTATCGTATTACTTCAATATTCTCGGTTCTTCTCTCCTCCGGTAATCTCTATCAACTATTCCCATTTATTCTGGATCATTAATTTCTATTCCCATTAACACTATCTTCATATACTTCTTTCGTTCCACGCCTTCATCCATATTTTTAAATTCTTCAGCTTCTCTATCTTGTTACTCATAACCGCTCAATATTCTCGGTTTCTCTCTCCTCCGATAATCTCTATCAACTATTCCCATTTATTCTGGATCATTAATTTGTATTCCCGTTAACACTATCTTCGTATACTTATTTCGTTCCACGCTTTCATCTGTATTTTCAAATCCTTCGTCTGTCTGCTCTATCTTACTACCCATAACCGCTCAATTTTCTCGGTTTCTCTCTTCGATAATCTCTATCAACTATTCCCATTTATTCGACGGTCACAGGTACGCGAGGTAGGATAAAGAGGCGACGAAACCGCGCGGAAAGAGCGCGTCGACGACGCGTACAAGAAGAAGAATACGAGGCGATATAGAAGAAAGACGCTGGTAGATAGCGCGTCGTTTGCGCTATCAGCGCACTTAAGATCTTGTGGTTGGCGAGGGGATCGGAGGGATCGGTCTAAGAGGCAGAGAGAAAGCTGAAGAGAATCCCGAAGAGCAGCTTGAGGTCATAGTTACGCGATAGGCGAGCGTAGAAACGAGCAGGACGATGGTTCGCAGTTGCGACGTCGACGTCGTTCAGAACGATGGTGTGGCGATAGGAAACGGTGAAGATGGCGGTGGTGCCGATCGTGGTGCAGACTCGTAGCTGGCTTGAATATTCATTCGCGTTACATATGGATCAGCTCTGAGCGGCATGGCTGGAACGAGCTAAGAGGAAGAGAGCGTGGCTAAGCGTTCGAGAGGGTGTGCGCCGACTACAGATTCAACCTAAGGGTTTGAATATTGCGTCCTTCCTTGCCCTCGTTCGACGAACATTGCCAACTGGGCTGTCCTACAAAGGAAGGACAATCGTCACGGCCATCGTATACAGAAATATCTGATTAAGAGGACACTTTCTTATGATTTGTTGCGTCGGCTGAGTTATCTACCCATGCTCACGGTGCACCAAATCATATCCTTGAACCAATCGGTGTGTAATATACGCTTACTTCCAAATTCAAAATTATAGTGGATTTGCGGTAATATTTCTACCAATTGAGCGACGATATCTAGCGTCATCCGCGACAAGGAAGAATCTAACAATCCCTCACATGTTGAATGCTACGTTAATTTTACGACTTGTCCGATGTAGTTCACATGAACTTCTTAATATACTATGGTGAAATATTATTTACTGCAGATAAGTTCAAGTGTGTAATCATATGTGAATTTGTCTTATCATTGGAAATCCACCGATGACCTCCACGGTATTGAAATTCGTTTTTTGTTTTCGCATTGTGTTTTTAGTAATCTTGGCGTTTTTGGTCATCAGTAACCTTTGAGTTTAGCTCGACATTGAAGTTGATGTAGGAAGTGTGATGTCGAGCCACACTCGAAGAGATAAGAATGAAGGATTTAAACGCTACAAATAAGCTGACAAAAATGACAAACGGTAGTTGAATTTTTGTAAAGAATAAATCACGTATCAACTTTATTCGCTATAGGTAAACTGCCGCGAAAGGTGAACACGCGACTCGCATATTCGTGATCGGTGAACAGAGTTCGGGGACAGCTGGTAATCGATGGCGGAAAAGAACACACGCGTATCTCTTCTGAACGGACGATATCAAAGCGAGCCGGAGCGCATAAAACAATTTCTTGGAACAGATCGCATAAAGTCTCACCCAACTACCATAAATTTCTTTCTCGGTGCGCTGCAATGCTCCTCCAACTTTCAACCGTTTCTACTAAAACCTTCGGGCCCCCTTGAGTACCGTGAGCTCCTTCGAGTTGCGCTCGCCGAGGATCGATCCTCGGAAGCATTCAAACAAAAATTATTTTCTCCAGGAACTCGTGTAATCGTCAACGAGGCGAACGATTCCGGCGATATTTCCGAAGCTTGATTCACCGGCGGATAGAAGTTCGCTCCGTTTCTTTCTCAGAAATCGAACAAGATTCCTCGAGGAAAAGCAAACGTGTCACGCGCTCCTTCTGACGGAGAAGTTACGTTTTCAATAAGGATCGAATCCCGAGCAATGGTCGTAGACCAATCGCTTGAATCACTCCAGCAATTTATACGTGTGACATGCTCTTGTGTGCGACCTTTATCGATAAATTCAATTTTGAAATGTCATCTTACGCGCGATACGAGTTCAGGGTATCATTTTAGGTTGGTGCATTTAACTCTTTGAGTACTACAGGCATATATGCGCTCAGTGAAATAAGCTCATCTGACTTATTGCTGCGCGTATATGCAGTTGAAATTGAAGTTCGTTGATATAGGAAAATGTATTTTGATTTACAATTGTTACACCTTAAGTAATACAACGTCACAAAAAAAGAAATTTATTATACCAAGTCCTAGTGATACAGAAAGTGAACCATTAATAGGCATTCACAACTTATATGTACCAAAAGGATTAATTTTGTTTTCAAGGGTTATTGCTCTTGAAGATATTTTTATTGATAGCGATTTTAAAACTTTTTAAATGAAAAGTTTGATCAATTTTTTCGGAAGTTATTTTTCTATCATTAATTGCCATTATGTCTATTCTAATAAGTTTATACATCATACGTATAATAGTATCGGTTTAATTAAAAAAATTCTATTCAAAATTGTTATATTAAAACGAACAGTAAGCGTGAGTCTGTTTTCAATAAACATATCAGACGAGTGTATTTCAATTTGTTTATATGAACAAAATTTTCGAATTTTATTTCAGAATAAATAGTTGACCTTATTTTCGAACCAGTTTACGAAAATCCATAGTAAAACATAATTAAAATAGTAAAGTTACTGCAAAATTTTTTTCAAAATAAATTAGACGTCCCAAAATTGATTTCAAAATAAATTATTCACTTTATTCTAAGGTAAATCATTCACTTTGAAATTTATTTGAAGATAAATCATTCACTCCAAAATTTACTTCAAAATAAATTATTCGCTTTAAATTGAGTTTCAAGATAAATCATTCGTTTCACACAATTTATTTCAGTATAAATCATTTACTCTAAAATCTACTTCAAAATAAATCATTCGCTTCGAAATTTGTTTTAAAATAAATCAATTGCTTCAACATCTGTTTAAAAATAAATCATTCAAAATGTACTTCAAACTAAATCAATCGCTTCAAAATTTATATGGAAGAAAATTATTCACTTCAAAATAAATCATTTACTTATAAATTTATTTCAAAATTATCCGCGTCGAACTTTTTTAAGTTTCACAAAATTAAAAATATAACAGAATAAATTACAGCTTATACAAATAAAGAAAAGACTAAAGCAGTTCAAATTCTTGCAAATTGGTAACAATTTTTCAGTTTAATTAATATTCATGAAGGTTCAGTAATATAAAAAGAAACTAAAACGATTAAAATCCACACAGTCATTTAACTTGTACATTTGCGGAGGCATAAAAATGTAATAAATTAAATATATCTGTTGAATGCAAAACCGAATAGAAAAAAAAACAAAATTCGTGTAAAATATGAATTACAATTAATATTTCATCTAAATCAAAATGAAAATTTAGTCGAAATACCTCGTAAAAATTAATTGAAATGTCTACGATATGTTTGACTAAATATATTTGAAACCAATCTCTGCACGGTGATTATAAGAAAGTCGAGATATTTCAAGCTCATTGTAATCGTTAAAATTTTTTCTGGATCTTCCATTAAAGAAAATAAAATTGCAACAAAAACACGGACGTTTAATCGTCTCCTTTCTTATTACAAACCGTTCATCCTGTTGACAAAGCGAATGGTGGCCTGAGAAGAAAGAAGAACAGAAGGATATTCGCGGTATTCCCGGTATGTTCCAAAGCTGGTCTGCTTTGTCCAAATTTTTCCGTTCATTTATCTACACATCCTGCAATCCCCATGGTTTTCTCGCGGGGGATGGGACGCTGTCACCCTCTTTCTGTCAACGGTTTTCATTTCTGTAGTCAGCACGCGTCTAACGAGCCTCACTGGCCCGTTCCATCCCTCGAACTCAGAAATGCCTTTGTTTTTGCTGACTACCTTGCGATAGTGTCCTAAGCGCGATTGCAATTTCCACGGTTTTTTTTCACCACCCTCGCGACTCCGTTACCCCTTCCTGTGTCCTGGTTCTTGGTCCGTCGGACCGGCGAATTTTTTTGCAGAAAGAAGCGTGCGGATCGGCCTATCATCACCCTTTGTAACCTTTTTCTGTGGTCCTAACCCCGGGTCGCGTGGAATTTTCGATGAGAAATTCCTGACGCGGCGGGGACCCGGACGAAAAAAAGTGATTGCGGATGCTAGTTGCGGTTTTCGCTGCCGGAAGACCAGTCCCCTGTGAGGAATTACTTTTTTTACGTGAGCCATTCTCCTGGCAACAATTATGGTTGGATAGGGGAAATTTTAGTGATATCAAGTATTCATTTTCAATATTCTCCCTTTTATGCTTTGTACAGTGGACGGTTGAACTGCTGCTCTTTTATTAAAGTAATTTTATTTTTATATAGTAATTTGTATTTGTAAAATAAAATTGGATGCCACAGTAGCCAATGTACTTAGTATCATATCGGCAAAGACATACTTCTTGCTGCAGTGGTAAGGAAAAAATATACATTCATCACAGTAATTTTGCTTTCAGTCCACTAATTATGTTTGATTTATAGTACTTGTAAAATAGAATTTTCTACCGCTAGAGATAACTATGTACTTAATGTCTTATTGATGACAGTGTGATTTTGATTTATTACTACAATGACAGGGAAAAAATATACATTCTTTATATAATGCATAATTACAATATTAATAATGATTCATATTATAAACTTATTAGTTATAGTAAAATGCCAGTTTTAGGAAGATATAGAACTTCACGAGCAATGGAAAAAATTTATTTTGATTTTGATTTTAAATACCTATGTACAACTTTATACGATGACTTGGAATGGACAATTATAATTTTATGATACGAAATTCTCCAAATATTCATAAAGTTTTTTGTTACTATTAATATTTCAACAAATGTGGTTAATTTAATAAAACTGCAATGCTTTGAAACCTTGCATACATGTTTATTCAATTATCTTAAAAAATGCACGGAAACCGAGAAAGGCGGAGGAAAAATAACTCGTCCATTAAGTATTAATCTTCTTTAATTGCTTTAGGTGAGAACCAGTGGTATGTTTAGTAGTTCTTTTATGACAGCTACAAATAGCATTTACCAATTTATAATCGGAACGTTATCGTTTAAACGATATTTCATCAGGCATACATTGAAGGTACACTGACACTCACACGCATATTAACCATGTGTTGTCGGAGAGGATCTATGATCGAAGTGACGTATTACACTAAATCATGAAATGGGGTACAATTTTATACACGAACTGATAGGTAAAAAATAACATTAAATGAGATGGATGTGTTAATATGTGTAATACTATAATTAGCTAATACTATACTATCGCTTTTATTAAATTTGTATTAACTTTCTTGTATGAATAACTACCTCAAAAAGATTATAGGTTATATCGTCAAAAGCATGATTTTCGACGAAGATCTCATCGATCGGAAGACAATAAATCGAAAGCCTGGCTAGTTGTCGATCGCCTGCACGATACATGTGTACAAGTAGGTAACTGCGGTGGTATTGTCGCGAACAACATTGATTCTTGGGTCGTCACCTCGTAAGCTCACCGGTGATCGATCGTTTTAGGGTTACCGCAAACATACGGGACACGGTTCGCTTCAATTCCTGTCGGGACTCAGTGGAGGCAGCGATCTTGACGGTCTTTGATAGCAGTTCATGAATGTGTAAAGTAGGTAGTCCCAGGTTTCTCCGGATTCCATGGGCTGACTTGAGACGAGCAAGAGTCGACTAGGTCCAACGTCAAGCTACGTTGGATAGGGATGGTTCACACAGTGGCTCGATCTGTCGCGTTATCAGGAAACAATGGCTGTTTTGGCTGGCTTTGCTCGACTTTGATCGCTTCATGTCAGACGAAGTTTGTCTTACTTGAAACCGGCTCCTTTGAACGATCGCCCACTATCGAAATACGCTCCTAATGGACTATTTCAGTCGGCTCCCCCGTCGGGCCGTGTATTATCAGACTCTTATTATCGTGTTACCATGATCCCGAGAATCTCAAGTTTCGTGACGGCTTGCATTAAGGAAGTTTCTTCCGTAAACTCGTGCTGTAATTACCTGTGGAAATTCTTCTACTTTCTCGGTTTTTTCTTTTCTTTTATTCGTGGCATTATACGATAACGGTGAACCGAGTTTCTTTTATTTCTTTTTTTGCGCGCGAGGGTGAGAGAGTACAGATTTTTAACTTCGAACTTTATTGCTTCGGGGGAAACGGTAACAAGATGTTCCATTTAAAGTGTTAAACGCTGTACGATGAGGTCTTTTATGCGATAGAAAAAGTTTGGAAATTAATTTTTAGTGATTAAGTGTGCGGTTCATTTTTGAAAATATTGTTACCTACGTTTGTACGTAACGAAATGTAATTTACATGTATAGTCATTTCGTTTCATGGTATCTTCTTCCAAGAAAAATTCTTGAGGTGTAATCCTTCAGCCATTCGAGATAAAAAGAAGGCATTTTAATAAAAGAAGGGAACATGCTGTTACGTATGAACAGCCTAACCTGGCCCATTTTGAAGATCAGACGTTTATATATTACCTCACTTAAAGAAGAAATAAAAGAGCATCCTTTTTTGCTCCCGAGGGAGCCACATATCTACCCCTACACCTACCTAACGAATCTTGTACGAAAAGGAATGTTACCTTTATCCTCAATCATTTAAACGGAACATTTGTGAACGATATTAAGTAACAATTCCCATGCACAACAATTTCACGATATATTTTAGAACCCATAAATTCAGACCATCTATAAATTCCGTTGAAAGAAACAAGGAAGATTCTCAATAAACTGAGCCTTCGACGTGAAAAAATATCTCGCATCATAAATTTGGTAACCCTTGTCATTTGCACTTTCCGTCCCATAAATTTTTCCTTTCTTTACGCCTTACTCTGCAGTTTATTTTAGCTTCAAAAATTATATTGTCCAATCATTCAACCTTATATTCAACCTCCCATTGAAACATTTGTCAGAAATTTAATGTTGCACTACGTTTCCTTTATATTATCTTAAACGAAATGTTACTGTATCTCCATTCTAAATTTTTAAATTTAAAGAAATTTGTATGTGATTGTATATTGACAAATACTTAACATCCTCATTAAAGGACAAAGTTAATTTGGGAGATGAAAATAATCATTAGAGAAATAAGAGTAAATATTATAATCAATGGTACTATGAAATAACCTGGCGAACTACTATTCTGTAGCATAATGCATGCACAAAGTTATGAACAAAGTATTTTATAACTTTATATGGTAGATTCCTTATAGGAAACAACTTTTTAGTGTCATTTTATACTTTCAGATCAGTAATCATGATGTTGACCTGTGCCCTTAAACTCAAGGTCAAATTTTTTGTTGTCATATTACGGTTCAGGTATAATCAATTCTCTTGAAAAATGATGTGAATTGGTAGCAACTGATTTTATTTATAAAACCGACTGATAATACTGGTTTATTAAAAAACTGATTTTCAGTAAAAATTTCACTAATAACACTGATAGTATATATGCTTACATATTGTAATTTTAAAACATACTAAAATTACATATTGATGTAGGAACACATCACGGGACCCATAAAAAATAATTTTTTCCTACCTGCGTTATTCGTCAATCATTGAGAAAACCAACATTCACCTCTCCATTTCAATTTTCTGACACCGAAATTCTTTTTCAAGCGATCCCTCGTTGCTCTAGAATTTCACCGATTGGTTCGCGGCGACGAGAAACGTTTTCTTCTGGCAGGTCTGTACCGGTAACACGGTATCCATTAACGAGGGATGTTTTGTCGGTCATCGAGCGGCTAGTTCGCGTCATTAGCGCCTCTGACCGATCCCCATCAGTCATCCTTACCCCTGGATGACAACCGAATTCGCAATGCGCCATTCCAGATTGATGGATCTATCCGTTTCTCGGTACATCCTTTGCTGATTCCGGACGAAAATCCTCTATACTTTTCGCCGTACGCACCCGACATCGTAGAACGCCGGCAATCCGATGGCCATTAGTTATCAAATTATTTCGTTTGCCCGACCTGGACGTTAGGAAACGTTTATGCACGCGTCACGATGATTTATGGAATACCACAAGCTTCTGTATGTCCTAGGCACATCCTGAACCCGTTACTCGGAAATAATCGATGATGGGAAAATTATGTGGGTCGTGACACGTCGACCTGGTTCTCCGACGTTTCTGCTGAGAACGTTTCGAGGAATTATTGTGGTTCGGTTTGTTAGTTGGGTTGACGAGAAGACATTCTTTTCGGGTACAATATGATTGTGGAATCAGTCACATTTAGTTATATTGGCATTGTTGGTGTTACCCATTTCCACTCGAAGGTATTTTTACTGTTTGCAGCTTTAGAATTTACAAGGTAAATAATTAAATGAATTCTTTTGAGGGGATTATTCTTCGACCAATATTTTTCACTATTGTGTGTTTCTCCATGTTTAGACATCACATGTGTAATATTATAGAATTAGTTAAAAAATGCCTATTTCTAATTATTCTATAAAATCGTATGGCGTTTTGAATGCAAAAAGTAATAAGTTATAATAAAGGTATTAAAAGAGTGTACAATATGATTATTGTGTAACGGATCACTAATACGATGCTACAGTTATATTATACATTAAAAGCACTATAGTAGGGATTATTATTTAAGTATTATTACTACTATACAACAATATGGATTATTAGTATTGTATGGTAACATGAATGTGTTAAAAATTAATTATTTGATATAATATAGTATGTTTCTGTTTCAAATTATTGGTATAAAATTTTGTTTTATCAACAGTTAACAATAGAAGATTACATAAAATTTATATGAAATTTCTATGTTTGATTTAATTTTCTCTTGTACAAAATGTAAAAAAAAATTACAATTATAATTGCATATTAATTGTAATAAAATATAATTACGTGTTACATCGTGTCAAAATACAATTACAATTACACATTACTAAGATATAATTATAATTAATACGC
The DNA here is from genome assembly GCA_963576845.1 of Megachile leachella. NCBI lineage: Eukaryota > Metazoa > Arthropoda > Insecta > Hymenoptera > Megachilidae > Megachile > Megachile leachella. Next base: position 12,433,391 of record OY756256.1, on the reverse strand, counting down.
ACCGTATCAAAATACAGTCATAATTAAATGCATAATACAAAGTATAATTAAATTAAAGTACGTACTCCATAATTAAATTAAATTAAATCAATAAAGCATGTTGCGTAACGCAATACCGTGTGCGAAAGGGTTAAAAACGAACGTTCAACGCGGAAATCATAAACAAATAATTCGTGTGTTTTATCAAATGGTTCGTTTAAACATTCAGCACGGCATCAGAAAAGGAGAAACTTTCTTCCCCGTGGAAACCGTGTTTTTCAATTTTAAATATTTCCGCGGAATCACTGATTTCCTTTAAGCAGATTTCGAATCTCGGAAATAAGGTGATTTTCGTGGGTAAATCTCTCTGAGAGGCAGCCAGCTCTTCTCTTTCGAATTTTTCGCGATGAAAGTTGAACGCGCGCCCAGATTTCCCGATGCTGGCTCGTGTACGCCTCGTCAATCTGTTATTTTCCCACAGGCGTATGAATATTCTCAGGTACGAGCGCGAGGAACCGTTTCGATGGTAAAAAGAAGCTTAAACGTACGATATATAAAGCTACAGTCTGGTAAGGCGCACAAAGAGGAAAATAACGTTCACAGTTTTCTTTCTCGAGAGCTCAAACTCAATATTGCACAATTTTTCGCAAAAATAATAAAGCTACATTACATGTACCAAATTGTTTAAAAAATTCAAATAACTTCCATATATTGATCTAAATACTAAATATTGTTTGGACGCAGTAATAGTCCTTTGCTATAAACCGGAAATAATAACACATTCTGTCGAGTACGTAATCAGCTGTTGATGTTTTAGAAAAATTTCATTTAGTATTTGCTAAATGAACAACGAATTACTTTATTTTCTATGTGTATTAAAAAACTTAACCCATATGCATGTACAATGCCTCTCTGAATTTATCATAATTTCAAAAAAAATGTAAAATGACACCCTGAACAAAATATTTTGTGCGTTATATTTTCTCTAAACAAACTAGGTAGACTACACAACAGATTTAAAATGTAAAAATCTTAAACATCAACAACTAGTTAGATTTGGAATAGAAATATTAGAAATCTGTAAACGCCACCAAGTTAATTGGATTACGCATAATAAATTTATAGTGGAAACAATTATTGCTGTATCATTATTTAACACACAGTATGTTAGCAATTCTATTGTCTGAAATTCTAAGAATAGTATAATAGTGCTTTTAGCTCAAATATTAGCATAATTGCAAATTTCGGTACAATTACACGCCTCGTAAATGTGTAAGCGCTTTCAGTTTGTTTATCATCACATCAAATTATTACGATAACGCTTGAATGCCTATCAACCGAACATTTTCACCTAACCGTTCATTCACCGAGCTATGAAACTCAGTTGTTGCAACTCGGGCTAATCGGCAGGAGTTCTCGCATTTCCAACGAATTGCTCGTCAAACGGGTAAGCGCATGGCGTGCAGTAAAAATAAGAAGTGCCTCGTTAGAGGGACAACCCGTAGTTGCAATTGTATTCAGTTCTCGTAATTTGACGGTCGTTGTCGGACGTAACTTTGGATGTCAAAGGGCAGCAGTTTATTTAACGTCAAACCAACGGACAACACCGGTTTCCATGGCGGGCACGTGTACAGTGTGTTGTATAAATATACCAACCCCTTTTGTTTGTATTAATCTGAATTTCGGACTAAAAATTATTGTTCTATATAAAATAAAAGTTGTTCATTTTTATATCTGATCATAATTTTGGACTGAACTTAAATTGCTAAGTCGAGGGATTATCCAACGCGCTGTATCTGTTTCTTACAAGCAAAGTAATTATCTCTGGCTATTGGAAGCAGAGTGATTATCTCTGGTTATTAAAAGCAAGGTGGTTATTTCTGATAGTTGGATGGTTGTTAAAATTAGAGATAGGAAAACATTTGATATTAGTCGTCGCCATAGTGATCAAAACTAAAGAAAGACAGAAAGAACAGTATAAAATTCAAATCGATTTGTAAGAAAATAAATTGTCATATTAAAATAACAAAACAAATATTTTGATCACATTTTGTGAAGTCTTTTCAGACAAACTCTATTTATTAATATAGAATTATCTTTCAAAGCAGTAGTGACAGTAGAATAATTAACACAAACTGCACTTGCGAAAATGATGAAATTACGCAAAATTACTACCGTCAAAGTTGCTCCAAGATTTTTATACAGCACATAATGTTACATTGCCCAAAAAGCCATTCCACTAGAAAAGAGCATTCTTAAGTGGCGAGAAACATTTTTTTGCGGCAAGATTCTGTAGACACAGCCCTAAAACTATGAGTAGCAGTTTCACCTCGGATTTTCACGGCTTCAAAATATGCTCACATCCGAGAAAAACTGGCGCTCGCGTGAGCATATAAGGAATAATAAATTCTCGCTTCCGTGGTCCTCTTTTCATAAAATTTGAAGAACCCCTGTTACGAGTTGCTTAAAATATAATTAATGTAATATTTATAAATATTCTGTCGAACTCTAAAATGTTTCTTTATTGTGATTTTCAAACGGATATTTAAGACCACATGAACGTCTCCACAACTTGACGTTCCTAACTATGGACAATAGCTTTCTAGCAGGCCAGAAAAGCACATATTTTATAACGCCAATATAACTTTCTTTAAAGAAGTTTATTTCCATGGTCCGAAACTGTGCACCCCTGTAACGGGTCCCGGTACTTAGTTCTTTTGAAGGACCCAAATCACTTAACTGTTTGGGTCACTTTATCAACGAAACGTTTTACAACGTTGGAGTGAATGCTGAGGGTCCTACAGTTTCATTCGCTGACCCATCTCACCAATCCCTATATTTTACAAATAATAATCTGTACTGATTGGTCCCTTTTGGTGACGCCTTCATATCTTGAACTTCCTCCCTTGCTTTCTTTTCTGGCTGCTTAGAAGCGACAGACAGTCTAAAACTAACTTCGGTGAAAGATACTCACTTTTACAAACGATAGTCTCTAACAACGATAACGACATTTCAAGAGTGGGATGATGATCTACATCCTTCGTTAACTTGGGCACACCAGTGTGGAGGACTCTGAACCATTCTATAAATTCTACTTTATAATAATCATTTTACATATAATTCCACTACCGTAACAAGTTGTGGAAACGCCATGGGTCTTCGAAGATTTACAACCTTCGACAACAATATAAAAGTTAATATTTGACCCGACGCGCGAACATTTTGGTCCTTCGAGCCGGATACCACGAACTTGCTCAGTGCATAAACTCAGTTTACAGTGAAATAATCAGGATTAAGTGTTACAACGTGTGTTACAAGTGTTTGAAAAATCGCCATGAATGGCCACACTGGTGTGATCCCATGTGTGTCAAACGGATTATTAAGTGAAATCAACTTGAAAACATGTCAAGCAATGGACAATCTGAGGATATTCTAGAGGCTTCAACAAGATAAGTCAACGATCAGTATATGATTCCGCTTCTCTAAAGTAGGCTCGTTTAATCGTTTCGCCAATTCTTTTGATATTATTGTTACACGATTTCATGACGTCAGACAGTCATGTCAAACTCAACCAGTTCAAATGAAATACAACTCTAAGTATAAGAATTTAACATTGTTAGCTTGCGACACAAATACAGTAACTACATTTGACATGTTTCTTTGCACATGACCAATTTTATCAATTACTAAAATTCACATAAATACGATGTATCATTTCTCTCATGCAAACACAACTGTCCGACTTTAATATTCAATCAGTTTAACAAAAGTTAATTCCAATTGTTCCGTAGATCTAAACAGACACATAGTTTCAAAATTCAGGTTAATTATTGTTCTGTCATACTCAAGGTTATTGTTGTTCGAACAAAGTGTCCGATGGGTCCTTCAACCCGCCGTTCTAGCGCACTACCTGCCTCGCGCTTACCTACCCTAATGGTCATAAAACCATTGCAACTACGTTTACACGTGTTTTTTCTGTAAGATTAATTTATTATCCATTCTCTTTCTTAAACAATTGAACACAGTTAAAAATTGATCTTCAGTTTAAAAGTCATAATTTCTGAAGTTAGTTTTTTTTAACTGTATAACTGTCGCATACATTTGAATTAAGATACTATTGGCGCAAATTACGCCAGAGCAGTTACACTATACTTGTGCAATTTTGGTCATATTATCTTAAAACATTTTGAGACGTTGATCAGGATTCTCAGCTTCGATTCGAGTCTAAAGAAGTGCTCAATTTCTCTTGACTTTATAAGTCAATATACTTGTACAGTAACGAAATTACACACTTGGTGTCAAATTATAAACAGCTATACATGGTATCCGGTCCTTTCTTCCGTTAGAAGCTCAAGTCATTTAGCTTAATCTGACACGTTTGCTAAAAAATGTACAGGCAACAAGATCAAAAGCTCTATTATTCTTAGACTTTGTTTGACAATTGTACTTTGAGAGACGATACAATACAATTCTAATATCAAGGATGTTATCTTCTAGCAAAGCAAGTGTTCTATTTCGATTCAATGTTCTATTTCAATCCCTTTCATGGAATTTTGGTTTAATACCATTTTAGTTTTTTATTGGAATTTTCAAGTTCAATTTACATGACATCAATGTGTTCAATTTATGTACTATTAAGCAAACCACAGTGAATCTTAACACACGTTAAACTGTTTGATCTTTCTAAGGTTTTCGTTAATCATTCAGATTTGTTATATCAATCATTCAATTCTCATTAATTTTAAATATTTAAAAGTTCATCTTACGTTGATCGAGATTCATATTTCAAACATCTAATCTGAATTGGTTCATCGGGGGGAGCTTGTCAGCTCCCTAGTTCATGCGTAATATGTCGTGCCAAATGTAATTTCATTTACTTCAGTTTGTAAAGAACCATACTTCAATTTGGACTGTAAATAATGAACTACAAGTTCAGCACTTGCGAAAAGGTTTACGTTCTTGCTCTATGTCTCAGATTCTATGAACCACCATTTAGATCATAATTTAAAATTCGTGTTTTGATTCAAAATGAAATTTGATCATTGTATTATTTCTCAGACTATTAGAGATTCTCAGTTACGAGATCGATTGGAAACCTCATTTACGGTTTTCTTTTAAGAAAATTCAATAACTTTCTGCACAACACGTGGAACAACTGTTATATGCTGGTAAAAAAGAACCTCGTCTCCAGGTATACATACATATGGTCATAAATAAACTTTAACTCAGTGGAACTCGGTATCGACTTATTGTTAGCTGGAGTCAATTGCAGAACATTGTAGTTAACAACGCACCATTGTCATCAGGTTTTGACCCTCGATTAGCATATTACCTGATGAGACCCTGTCAATTTTGAAGGGCACAGATTGTTATAGTTCATCATTTGTACATTCTTTTGTCACGAAAGTTACTGTCGTTTAGTTTTACGGAACAAAATATCAGAGTCACGATTAAGAATATTGTTTTTAGAATCTACACTACAGAATGATTTCGGATCATTGAACATGATCAGAATTTCATAGAATAATTCAATTCTGAAGATTTACGACCTTCTCGAGTTGGAGATTCTATGTAATACTAAGACAACATACAGATACATGATATTTAACTCAAAGATTTTAAACTATCACAATTCTGTGTTAGTCAAATATTTCAGACATTGTGACTCATCTTTTCTTTATTTCTGGATGACAGTTTTGAAGCAACTCGTTTAGTCTTGGTTTACTGTGGCAATCAGACTCATTAATATGGCGCCCATTGTGCATCCCAACTGTACGCAATGTTTAACAAATCCTTGATTTTCCTAATGGGCCAATATATCCTAAAATAGTCACAACGTGTTCACACCATGGGCTTTCGCCGTGTGTTCACATAATGTGCCTTCCCAACGTGATCACACCATGGGCTTTCGCCGTGTGCTCTCACAATGTACATAATGTACTTTCCCAACGTGTTCACACCATGGGCTTTCGCCGTGTGTTCACATAATGTGCCTTCCCAACGTGATCACACCATGGGCTTTCGCCGTGTGCTCTCACAATGTACATAATGTGCTTTCGCAATGTGTTCACACCATGGGCTTTCGCCGTGTGTTCACATAATGTGCTTTCGTAAGGTGATCACACAAAGGGCTTTCGCCGTGTGCTCTCACAATGCATATAATGTGCTTTCGCAACGTGTTCACACCATGGGCTTTCGCCGTGTGTTCACATAATGTGCTTATAATGTGCTTTCGCAATACAAAGATGAAAACACGCAAACTTGGTTATTTTTTAAAAAAAAAAAAAAAACTCCTAATGCCCATTCCTTAATTCCTTTGAAAGACTCAAATCAGGTAGCTATTTGGGTCATGTTGATAACCAGCACAATGGGCAATATTCAAGTTACTTTTGGTGACGCACGTTCACCCTTGTGAGACATCGCAACAACAATATACGTAACCAAGACATACGAGGGTACATTAGAATGATAAGTGAAATAGAAAACCAGTTCTCATTGATCTGCTCAATTTCAAAACAGTGTAAGTCGCAAGTCGCAATACAATAGTGATTCAAACTGTTTTCATATGAATTTACAATTTTAACATCCTTTGAGGATTTATGAGTCAAGCCGAAACATGCTACAGATTCCATTATCAATTTTTCATTAAGCTGTTTTCTTCATGAATTCATGACTAAAAGGCAGAGCAATCAGAATTCTGTTTCAATGTTTGAAAGAACTAAATTATTTGTATGATAAATTATAACACATTAGTCATTCGAACAAGATCATTGTGAGATCACGTTTATTCATATTTATCACACTAGACGCAGTGATTTGCTATTTTGTATTTCGAACAATTTATTATTGGCGATTCGTTAACGAGTGCTACTTAGGCAGTAGATCAAACTATCAAACGGATCATCAAGATTCGGTTCTCAAATGAAAGAAAACATCATTTAGAAAAGTACATGTGCCATCACCGCAATGGCCCTTTGGTGCAGTGATACGCCCAGAATCGAGCAGCTCCGTCCAGGTGGTCCATATTCGGAATGTCAACACAATTCTTTTTCAAGAAATTCAGCGAATATCATAGCTGCCAGTCAGACAGAACGGATACACCCGGTAACATCGACGTAATCGTGGGTGATACCACTCGACACTCTGCAGTTCAGAGCTAAGTACACAGATTCTATTTTGTTGATCGGTACCCTCTCAACGGGGGGAGAATGTTACGAGTTGCTTAAAATATAATTAATGTAATATTTATAAATATTCTGTCGAACTCTAAAATGTTTCTTTATTGTGATTTTCAAACGGATATTTAAGACCACATGAACGTCTCCACAACTTGACGTTCCTAACTATGGACAATAGCTTTCTAGCAGGCCAGAAAAGCACATATTTTATAACGCCAATATAACTTTCTTTAAAGAAGTTTATTTCCATGGTCCGAAACTGTGCACCCCTGTAACGGGTCCCGGTACTTAGTTCTTTTGAAGGACCCAAATCACTTAACTGTTTGGGTCACTTTATCAACGAAACGTTTTACAACGTTGGAGTGAATGCTGAGGGTCCTACAGTTTCATTCGCTGACCCATCTCACCAATCCCTATATTTTACAAATAATAATCTGTACTGATTGGTCCCTTTTGGTGACGCCTTCATATCTTGAACTTCCTCCCTTGCTTTCTTTTCTGGCTGCTTAGAAGCGACAGACAGTCTAAAACTAACTTCGGTGAAAGATACTCACTTTTACAAACGATAGTCTCTAACAACGATAACGACATTTCAAGAGTGGGATGATGATCTACATCCTTCGTTAACTTGGGCACACCAGTGTGGAGGACTCTGAACCATTCTATAAATTCTACTTTATAATAATCATTTTACATATAATTCCACTACCGTAACAAGTTGTGGAAACGCCATGGGTCTTCGAAGATTTACAACCTTCGACAACAATATAAAAGTTAATATTTGACCCGACGCGCGAACAACCCCTCTTACACCGTCAGCTAGCGAGTCACATACTCTAGTGGAACTTATTTCTTTTTTTATCAGTAATATCCGATAGAGAAGGTTTAGTCAGCGCTACAAAATCTAGCTTTGCCAGATATAAGGATAAGATGACGTCACATTCATATTCTACGGTCTGTGTGATAAACATTGTTAGAATTATAGTATGATATAAAGTATAATTCACGTTTGTATTCGCTAACTTATTTATTTATATTATTATATCATAGTAAAAACCACGTGGCGCACAGAATGTTAGAAACAACAAAGAAGAGCAGAAGACGAAAGACCACTCACATAACTCATGCGACATACTTCGCGTACCCACACACGCACATACATACTATCATGCGTTGATAAATCAGCAACAACAAAGAAACATACATATGACAACAACAAACATGCATATGACAAAAATTATTTAAATGATCGAAACCGTGAAAGATTTCGATCCAGGGCTATGAATGCCCGGGGCAAATAAAGCGCGATAAAGATTCATGGGTAGGGCGCGGAAGTTTCATACGCAGAGCGTTCCTGTCGTTATTCAACCGGATGCCAAGAAGGGACAGGAAATTTTTTAATGCGTAGCCGGGAATAATTAAAATGCAACCGGTATGCGTGTGACGTTCGAGGCCCAATAAATCAGCGACACGTTTTGCACGTTCCCTCCCGTTAAATCTACCGGCACGTTATTTCCTGCTTGTGCACGCGCCACCAACACGCTCCTGTCCCCCTAATGAAATTATTTCCATTTGATCTTGCGGTACGACTGACACGCCGGCCATCTCGTCTGCCCAACAATGCATCTCTATAGAAACCGATACGAGCAGTGGTCGATAAAAAATACATCGTAATCCGGAGTTAGTTAAATTCAGTTAATTGGCAAAATCGTGCGTTACATATATTAAGCCCATGTATTCAGTTGGAAATTGTGGTGTGGAATGTTTTCCTTAAATACATATTAAAACTTCAGATTAATAAAAACAGAAGAGGTTGGTATATTTAAATGACTGCAGATTTCTTGAAGATCAAATACAGAACACACCCAGAATTTTTTCACTGCAGGTTCCGCGAAACATCTTACCGACATTATTTTTCCGTTTCATCTTCTCTTCGATCAAAGCGCTTCTCCGTACTGTGGCTTCCCGTTCTTTGATTTGTCGACACGCGCACACCTTTCATAGCCAGCACGACGTTTATTCTCTCTTTCTCTAATTCTCCGACTTTCACGCATCCGCTATGAAATTTTAATATACCGAGATTGCGGATCGCATTCCACACTTTCGAGCACATTCACGAACGGTTCGTTGAAACGCGTGGAAATGTAGGTCTGGCCCGTTGACGTATTTCTGGGACGAACGTAAAGCGAGTAGAGCACGAACGTTCGCCGAGAATGAAACAGACCGATTCCGGTACGTGGCTTTGAATCAATTCGTATTCATTTAGCGCAGGTGTTGCTAACGGTGAAAAATCGTTCTTACCTTATCCCGGGACGTCCTGCGCGGCCAATGAAAGGTACTCGTTACTTCGTGCCACGAAACGAAGCTGCCTCGGAAGGGTGGATACAGTAGGTGGAACCTTCGAATGATTTATCGTCCGCGACATTCGCCTCGTTCCTTTGATAAAAATAGCTTCGAGTTTCTCGCTGGCTTTCGAGGGGGCAGCTTTCGGGTAGAATGGGTGGAGCAAAGTAAACGTTCACCGAGATGTCGTCGAAGGGAAAAGCTGAATTTGTAGCCGACGAAATATGCTCTGTCATTAAACCGCGCTTACGGAACGCCTACTACCGTTTTTTAACTTTTTCCTCTTCTTTTTTACTCTTCCTGAAGGGGCTGCCCGTATTTTAACGCGAGCCACGATCTTGGTTGATATTGAAGGAGCAATTTCCAATTTGATTCCGTTCTTGAGGGTTCTAATATATTTTTATGTATTTCGATAAATTGTTTTTGTCCAAGGAGTAGAGGAATTGCTCCAAAATTCAAGTGAACATTGTGGAAGTAACATTGAAATTTTCTGCCGAAAAATATACCGTATATATAGAAAATATTAAAATATTCATTAAATATTGAAGTAGAAAAACAGTGTATGCAGAGTATAATGTATTAAGTTTTTAAAATTGTGAAATACAGAAATTTGAAGTATAAATTAGCAGTATACAAGTTTCAGGATGTGAAGATTTGATCATGCACTTTTATTGAGATCAATATGAAAGATACATTTACTAGAATTATTAGTAATTAATTTAAGAACAAACATAACATATTTCAGAAAAAATTCCACAGGATAATTTTCGCTATTTATAAATCAATAGTAGTAAGATTTATTTTCCTAGAAGAGTATTAGATTCTATCACTGACTGAACTACATAATAACATTTTAGAAGTATTTTAATTATAAGAAATTATAACCTTGTTGTAATCTATCTTTAATAGTTTGTTTAACCTCTTCAGGGATATATCCTTTTTTCTCTAATCTAATTTGTCTTAAATTGCTAGTAATTGTATAAAAAGAAAACCCCAAAGATGTAGTATTACAGAAAAAAAGAATATCCACGCATTTGTTATCAAATTTAAAAAAGTATACATACACATCAATGTCCTTGAAGGGGTGAAAAAGGTTAAAATCATATTTCATCAATTTCAGCGAATTTATTTCGTAACAAATTATCGGAAATTTTCCTGTCTTATAGTATTACGGTAGAGTCTCTTTCGTAGAAAAACAGTAATTAAAGGATACATTAATTACGACGGAATCGCGTTCCGTTTCACAAAAACGGCTAATACGCGTTCCGTCAACCTCGTTATTTTGTAATTCGATGTTTGTAATTCGATCACTCATCATTATCCTTCTGTTTCCTTTGTTTCAGGTAAGTAATTTACCGTTAACCTCGTTCCGTGGGGAAATCGCTTTTATGCGGTAAGTCTCTCGACCGTGAACGAATTGGTAACAATTAATGGATTTTCCTCTCTGCTCGATCGACCGCCGAACTTTACCACTTTCATTCGAGCTCAATGAAAATTTAACGCCAGCCGGCGATCCCTCAAAGACACTATTTATCAGCGACAAAGTGTATAAATAATTTAATTAACACGCCAGTTACCGCCGCTTGAAACGATCCAAACGTTCGCGATCAATGATACCAGAATATTAGTGGAACAGAGGATCATAATTATTATCCTAACCACTAATTACTAATAAGTCTTTAAATTACTTTTTTCTTTATACTGCAGATAAAAATTTCTCATTCTATTGTATAACATGATATACTCGTACAAGAAGATTGTAAGGTTCATTTATTGGGTTATACTACTTAGCATTGATTAATAGACATACAATTTTATTTGATAAGGAAATCAGAGGTGCAGTCGATTGAGTATGATGAAGTAGATCCACTAAATCTTTTCATTTATTTTGTATATATTTCATTTGGAAAAATTATTAAAAATTAGACTCAGTTCACAAAACTTAACACCTTGATTGCCATGATGGTCACTAATAACTGACTGTACAAACTCAGTGAAATTAAAAAAAAATAATAAAAAAGATAAGCTTGTTCTTCACATTAGTTCAATACTATACATTAAGACAATAAACGATCAAATTAAAAAATTTATTATCCAAAACATAACTGATGTCTGATCTCATACGTCAGTTTCCACTGCGGCAGTCAACGTATTAACTGCTTATAGTTTTCTTCAACAACAAAATTTTCTGTTAAACGAATTATTTTCTCTAATATTATTTTGATTTGTGAATGTAAAACAAAATTAGTTATTAGAAATATTTAGTATTTCTCATGAATCAGCATTGGTCATCACATATGACAATATCACATAATGGAAGTTATAATGTATGGTATTCAAAATACGTAACTTGAACTGATCCGTACATTATTTATAAATTGCAATGCAATGATTAAAATAATAATTAATATTAGTATATTCAGTTAATTAATTAATGCATTTACGTAATGCATTGTCCAGATGTTGTAATTAATACTAATCAACAGTTCACATCTTTCATCCATTTACGGAATATCAAAATTGAAACTATAATTTACTTCGAACATCTTTACATTAAAAACGGTATTAAACTAATAAAATATTATGCGAAAATAAAATATAGTAATAAAATATCAAGAATCTATCAAGACACACCAAGAATTTGTAGCGAGTAAATCAAGTGCGAAAAGCGTATATCTTTCAACGAGCATACTATACAGAACTCCCTTAAGTAACACTATCCGAACTATCAGAAAAATGCGAATCAATCTCGCTTACACTATCGTAACAAGCAAAACAAAGAGGTTACGACTGGTTGGTCGATTCAAGCTGCTCGTGTGACGTGCGTCCCTTGGGGGTTGGAATTTGAGGGATCGAGTAAGGAGAAAGGAACAAGAGAAAGCCGGCAAAAAGTAGAAAAGAACGGAAGGGAGAAAAACGAAACGGTCAGGCAGACTGCGGGGGAAAAAGAGCGTGGCGGAGACATCGTGAACCGATCGTCCGTGAAGCTGCCTCGACGAGTAGAAAAATTGTGTGATACACACGTCTGCGTTGGGGTTTGGATCTATCTCCTGCGAATAAGCCGGGCTTGATAGCGAAAACCGTCGATTCACACGCGACAGCGAGGTTAGAAGGAACTATAAGGAACGGAGAAAGAACAAGAAAGAAGGACAGGGCGATGTGGATGAAGGATGAACGAAGGAGGGAGAGGTTCAAGGTAGATGTAAGAGAAGGATTATCTTGCGTCGGGGCTTCGAATCTGATAGTGACTGTTCCGGAGGGTGTTTTCAGCGGTTGCTACGGGGTTAAGCGGGGTGAAGAGGTATGCTTTTAAGGTATTGGCCCCCCAACGAGTAAAGAAGACCGCTGCAACCACCTTCACGAGCATTCTCGCGTATTATACGCGCAAAATCGAACTTTCCGAACCTGACCGTTATTTATCCAAAGCAATTATTTTTTAGTTCGATATTAATCGCTGAGACTTCTGTTTCCAAGGGTTACTTCGATAACTGACTCTTATTTCTGATCGCTTTCTGCCATCAACCTTGCGCTTCCTAACGTGCAAAGTTCGAAGGTATATATCCCTCTAATGGAGAAGGTTATTTCTTACGTACAACACTGACCATCGAGTATTAGGTCTCCATATTTCGACCTTTTACCAAACTTGCGGTTCATTTATTTAACCCTCCGTGCAATTTTTGTTGAATTGACCGGCAAATGTGTTTGACACGTAAACTTATCAAACCGATACAATGGATTGCTGATATTTTTTATTGATGGTGGTCAAGCACAGAGATACAATTTTTGCTTTAAATATATTTCCATATCATCGATACATAGTATCGATGTTTATGTGGTATTGGATAAATCACACACATTGTGTATTTTAATCTTCATAGTGTGAATTAATATTTCTTGTATGAGGCATTTTTAAAGTAAAAAAAAAAATGTAACACAGCTTTCCACGAATTTGATTCCACCTAGACATTTTCTTATTGTTTGAAGCACAAAATAAGTTTCAATCAATAAAATCTAAATATTACACAACATATCTATCACAGACTCGCTTGAAACTGGCAGAAAAATGCAAAAATTTCTTTGTAGATTCTTATTTCCGGCAAAATATGAGCATGTAGCTCGCGATTTCACCGTTTCAGAAGATTCGCATTACTTTCTCCCCATTTCCTTGACCTTTGATCTCTGGAGCGTCCCGTCGGCTTGGCCACGTGACTGCGTCCCAGCAGGTTATCGTCTACGAAAAATTGACAATGTGATTATTCGCGTAACGAGGTGTATCGTCGACAGACAGAGGCGAAGTCGACGCAACCCAGGAACCACCATTCCCCTCGGGGCTGGTCCCTAAGTCGCAGGACCTTCGCTCGTTATCGAATCTTCGGCAACGCGACTGATTGGGATACACACGCGGCGAGCAATTTAATCCCGACCAAATTATCTCGCTAATTATCGCGGCGAACTTCCAAAATTTCGTTATCGTTCGCCTGCTTGTCCACAGTTTGTTTCCAAACACTTTGTCTGTTCGGAAGAAATTGATTGGACGCAATGATATTACACGTGGATATGGTGTGAGAAGTATTCTTCATTACAGTTTGGTGTATAAAGCTCATCAATTTGATACACAACGTTCATCAGTTTCGTGTATATAGCTCATTAATTTGGTATATAATGTTCATCCATTTTGTACACACGATGTTACCTCTATGGGACGCACAATTTTTTACCCACTTGTAGCTATTTAATGATAAAATAATTTTCAGAAGAAAAATACACCGACTTCGAAATGCACTAAAAAGTATAAAATAATTTGTATTTCCTAATGAAGTAATTTCTATTTCATACAATCATACAATTAGGTAACATATATGAATGAAACCTATTTACTCGTTAGGTAGTATATTAAATACATTTCAACCTTTTCGGAGGCGGCGCAAAATTAAAAATACTTTTTTTTTGCAAAAAAAAAATGAAAAATTTTTTAAAAATGGTACCAATGGAGAGTCAGACCCTACGAGATGCAAGAGGTTTCGTTCCGATTGGTGCACCCAATTAGGAGTAATCGGCGAACATACATAGAAAAAAAAAATATACTGATCGAACTGAGTAACCTCCTCCTTTCTCGAAGTCGGTTAAAAAAGAGTTTACAATGAACGTTTCAAGGTATAATAGATATCGGTAAGAAAATAATTCGAAAACAATGTATTTTCATATAGAAATCGAGTAACCGATTTTGCAGCATTAGTCACAATATGGTGACCAAAATATTAGCTGAAGTACAACTTCAATTTTTTACTACTGTATTTAATCTATTCTTTAAAACCGTAATTTTATCATCGTAAAAAGTTCGTTCAGCTTTGCCTCGTTGAAATTTTCAAAGCTTCAGTAGCATTCGGTAGAAGGATTGCAAAGCAACGATTTGGAACTCAGGAAACGCTTTCTAAATCAAGGCCCGCACGCCGGAAACGGTGGTGGCAGGTGTTGTTCGCTAGCCAAGATGATGAAAGATGACGCGCCGTCACCTTGCTTGAAGATCCTTCTGACTGGTGGTTTCCATCGACCCTGTCAGTTCGAGCATGAAATTACCAGCGTGAGCGGCACAACAGTGTCGTGGAACGGGTTGCAAGCGAGCGATAGAAGAAGAGGGAGATGCATAGAAGAGGAGAGCGAATCGTGTTGGGTGATAGTTGCAGGATGAAGGGAGAAAGACGACGAAACGACGGGAGCAACCGGGAGCATCGAAGAACGGAGACAAGCGGGGTGAAAGTGGCGGGGATGGGGGATCAATTATTGTCATTCCAGGCCGTAGTTGCTGGATCCTGATGGCTGGTTTCGTGTCGTATGTTAGTCGTGCCAGTAACACGACAATTCGTTACCGAAGGCAACCTCGAATCGACCTTTTCGGCCATGTTCCTAGCTCTGGCTGTTGGCGACGACGATTTCCAGCATACCGACGTATTACGTCCCGGTAATTTGTCACGAATAACGCTTATTAAGCGATTCAACTGTTGCCACGCTCGGTCATTTATCGGCCCGTCTGCGATACCGTAAATTTCATTAAGATCACCGGCTGGAGATTGCGAGCCAACCTGACATCGAGCTGGCAACTCTTCTCGGCTTTGGTATGCGGTGATCACTGCTCGTCGGTGGAACGATCGCTTTGGAGATTTGGCTGATTGCGGACTGATCGGGGACGATTAATTCGAGACCGTAGATTCTTGACAATGGTATCGTTTTGCATGGTTTAATAGCTGTTTGATGGTAATTGAGCCATTCGTAATCCGACGGTGACGTGAATCATAGCTGTAATGATCGGGGGTGCTGAAGGATACTGTACTATGAAGGGTATTGTATTATGTTTGTATTATCCTGTAAGATGAATGTACTATTCAAATTTGGATGTAATGATTAAGTACAGTCTGCTTTTTAAATAACAAATCAAATATTAGGAACGAAGACTTGCAGTGAACACGAAACAATTTTTATATGCTAGATGTTATTCATAATTTTTATGTTGGCTCATGCATTTAGAACGAGTCATTTTTTCTCATTTCGATTAAATTTAATTTGAGTATATTTTAATGTATATGTTTACAATTCTAAATTTATTTAGTTGATTCTGTGAATGAAACACTTTTAAAAAGCCTTCAATTAATGCATAATTAATTAATTATTAAATATATTAGTTCAAGTTATATAATAACTATATTATATCATAGCTTAAACTTACAATAATAGTTACAGTGCAATAAATAAATCTTATTAGAGGTCAAAGTTTAAATATTTTTTAAACAGATCATATTTAAATTAAATTCGTAAAAGCATGATTTCTCAATATTTAAAAGCTCATTAAATTTTATATTATATTACTTCAGAAGATTTTCTAGATAATTAAATCTTGATAATCTAGGAATCTAAGAATTTTTTAAATAATAAAAATACAATTTACATAAAATCTTAATAAATTAGCAAGCTAAAAGCTTCTCAAGATCGTGCACTAATTTAAAATTACATAAATATATACAGTCCGAAATTATACGAATTATATGTATAATGCGTGTAAATATTTAATGCAAACACGTACAATCTTTTAAATTTTACGTTCCAGAATTGAATTTATATGCTAGAATCGAATTATTCATATTTTATTTCTGTCTGTATGGAAGATGCATGGCTTCTTTTAAATTCAAAATTGAAATACATACCATTTTTGATAGTAAATTTTTCAAGAATTATTCGTCTAGTAGACGTTATTACGAACATCGGTCATGAAGTGGAATTCACTTGGGAAGCTGTAAAAAAAAAAGTTTATGTAGTACATGAACTGTTAAACGTTCTTTTTTTGTGACGATCCGATACATTTCCGTCGTTCAAGGGTTAACGACCGGCCAACCGACGATCTTGTCTCGCGTGTCGATCGCTGACGTCTTCAGGGATCACGCGATTAAACGATAACAATGAACGTAAATATACAGTTGTCGAGAATCGCGGATGCAGCCTAACATCCCCTGCTGAATCGGCTGCAATTTTATGGCTCGCGTGAAACGCACCGGTGATTCCTCACCGAGGAAATGATTATATTACCGGCAATTAGGCGCTTTAAAAAAGCACGCAGCAACCACCTTGTGTTATTAAAAACACGGGAAAAAGTAACGACCAATCTTGTAATTACAATCGACACGATATTATACACATCAAGCGGCGAGAACACATGACTATCATTACCGCTTCTTATCGAAGTATCGGTGTTCTTCGTGTTTGATTTGGATAATTATAGCACCTGCTTGATAATTGCTGGAATCCGGTCGCTAATTTGTGAAGACATTCTGTTAGCCAGAAAATATGTTCTCGTGACACGCATTAATTGTTAATAAAACACGTTATCATTATTGCAATGTTAATTAATCATATCCTGATAATAATCCTTACATCGTATTGCAAGTATGATATTAAATTTTTGTATTTTTGTATTTATTTATTTCAACATGAATTGCAAAGTTCTAATTAATATCTATCGACAACAGTGCTTGTTTTCTTTGTTATATTTATTGTACAATCTTTCGTTATTTCTTAAAAATGTAAAAGTTTGCAACATTATATAATTTTTCTTACGATCAATTTTTGACATAGAAAATATTCGTTGTTATTTATAGACTATTTGTTTATGGATGTTCATATATTTATTTATTGCTTTTTATACACAGTATTTATTTATTATCTTATATTTATATGATAGTGTCGAAAAACGTACTTCTTTATTTTTTATATTTTATTATTTAGTTTGATAAAAATATTAATTATATTTATTTTATACAGTAATTCGTAATACATAGTTATAACAAATATTACAGGAAATGTTACTATTGATGATAGAATTAATCACCATTAATATTTCTTTTCGCATTCGCATGTTTCGTTTCAATTTTGTTTTTTCCTCACGTAATTTAATTGTGCATTTTGTAATCGTTCTTGAAAAATTGTTTCCTCGTGCCATAATTTATTACGACATTTTATTCGACCACAGACCTCCTCGCCGTCAACAGTTACGACGAAATATCGTTAACATAAAATTGTTCATAATAGCCTGGTGTCTTCAAGACATGTTTTACAAATCGCTTAAGTATATTCTTGAGGTGAAGACTTCCGCAACGATCTTAATTATGAGTCTGCTTTACGTATACTATACTGCTCAAAAGCTTAATTACACGATGCAAAGGTTTAATCATACACCGAAAGCGTAACATGACAAAATCAAGTATCGTTGATATAATATAATTATTTTTATGAATTCCAATTTCCTCTGCCCGGTTCAAACTACATTTCCACGAATGAAATTAAAAATTTTTCATAAATTTAAAGAATGTTGTACTTATAAAAGCAGAAACGTGGTCAAAGCTCTTCTTGGAAATTTCATCGTATGCATAAACTCTTGCTGCATGGTTAACCCTGTTGTTATTAAAAGCGACTATGGTTGTTTGCTGCAAACAGACTGGATAGTACGAGTTACCATAGTTGCTTTATGTTAACCGTTTGCATTTCGAAATGAAAAACATGAAACGGAAATTGTAGCCTTTTCGTTCGTGATGTCCACTGTGGCCGATATTCTTGTTATAAGCCGCGTATAGCAGCAATAACTGTAGTTGGTGATTATATAACGATTAGTAATTAATTGCCGTTGCTAATTGCATGGTGTTCGTTGCGATTTTCGTATCTGTATGTTTAATTACCTATCAAACATATGTAACCTTAAAGTTGTTAACTTTAAACTATGTGATCTTAAAATTACGATCTTAAAAATGTATAACCTTAAAAATATGTAATCTTAGAATATCATTGAAATTGTGTTACGTTAAAATTATCACTGTTGTAATATTAAAATTGTAATCTCTGAACTACATAGCCTTAAAATTATAATCTTAAAAATGCACAACCTTGAAAGTTTAAGATTATAACTTCAAAAATAGATAATCCCAAAATTATAACCTCGAAAATATCTAACGCTAAATTATAATGTTGACAATATATAACTTTAATCTTCCTTCCATGATTACACTAAAAATTATAATATTGAAATATATGTATAAATATACAAAATAAGAAATACAGTAAAATAAATAAGACCTTCATCCTGTAAACGATTGAATGTTCGTACACGTTAAATACAAAGATAAAAGTATAAAGAATAAACCAGGAAGAGAGATGAGATTTTGGTAGCATAATTATTCTAGCGAGTGTGTTTCTTGTCGCTGGAACGAGACTCATTGATTTCGCGATAAAGTTATTACTTCGCGAAATTTAAATATGCAACGCGTTAGACGGGTTCGCGAAACAAAAAAGAACAACCCCCGGGTCACACCCCTACCTACGACCCCACGATTCCGTGGAGGGAAAATTTTATTTCGCAGCACTGCCGCTTCGTAACAGCTTGCACAAAACTGTCGGTGATATACGAGGCCGTGCATATACCTGGAACGGGGCCATCCACATTAAAAATACACAGCAACGCCAAAATTGATGGACGAGCGGTAGCTGTAATTATTATTATAAATCATCGCGGTCGGTGAACGCGAACGTCCGGTAACTTGTATTGTCTACTCACTCGTGACGTTTTACAATTTATAAAATAACCAGGCACACGCTGACAGCAGACTTCCAACGTTTTGGCTAATCGAATCAACGTGTAAACGATCTGATCGAACGATAGTTTCACGACTAGGTACATGAAAATACGACTCTAGAACAGTGATGGACAACTGTACTCGCGGGGGTGCGATGCATAGTCCTGTAAGTGACGTATACTCGCGGATACTGATGGGTCGGCAATTTCTCTATCTGAAAATTTAAAGCTTTTATATTCCTGTACTTCTACGTTTTTGCGCTTCTATACTTCTGCATTTCCATATTCCCATATTTTCATATTTCTATGTTTCTATATTTTTGTAATACTACATTTCTACATTTCTACGTTTTTGCGTTTCTACATTTCTACATTGCTACATTCCTACGCTTCTACATTTTAGAAATCTAAGAATATCTCACCTCGGGTATATAGATGCAAGCCAGCGTGCTGCTACAAGCTTAGAACATTCAAAATAAATTCAACAGTTAATTTTGTAGCAAATCCGGGGCAGGGTAGAAGACTCAGATCGTTATCTTAGATAACGTTAGTCAGATATATTTATAACTTTATAAATTTGTTCTCCCTGATCTCGGTTGCTATCTTGCCAATCTCTTTGTACCCTTCCCCTCTCTGACTTTCGCCATTCAAGAATCTTGCGTCCGAATGCTACAAAATATTTCTCGTGAAGAATGCTAATTCTCGCGAGAGAAGGAAAAGGATGCGTTCAGTAGGAAAATCGTACAAGCAGTTTTCGTCCGTTGATCGAAAATTTTCCGTTTGAAATTCGAAGGTAGAAGAGAGGTCCGAGCGTGGATCCGCTCGCGGGTCGTAGGCGGAGCGGAGGAGGACGTCAGGGGCGGAAGTAGGATTGGTCGAAGAAGCGGGGAATAGGAGGGCTGGACTGGTTCTCTCCTAATTTGACGCTTTCGATAAATTTAACAAGCTCGTCACGAAGGAAGGGCCCTGTATGTCCGGGCACGATGCCAGACTCTTGCCGCGTCCGACGCCCGGCGCACACCCGACACCATTACCTTCCGTATTCCTGACCGTGCGTCCCCAGGGACATGCCGGCTCGTCGACGTCCACTTGGTAATACGCTTCCTCCTCCAACCTTTCCACCTACTATTTCACCTTCTGCGACTCCTTCTCGTACCTTCGCTTCACGCTGGCCAGACTGGCATCGTTAGGACGCTTTTGCTCGTGTTCCTGACCCTCCGCCCTCTCCACCTGCCATCCTTTTCCTTCTGGCTTCATCCTACTACTTCTTTTTCCTACATCTTTCGTTCGTCGGGAAATTCACCTTTAAGGCTATTGCCATATGGAAAACTTGACAAGCGGTCCATGTACCTGTAGAAACACGTAAAACCGTGTCTTTCTGGAGAGTTGTTCGCCTTGTAGGTTATGGAAAATCTTTTCCTGGCGTAAAACAGCTTTCAAGGGCTTCGCTGTAACACTCCATATGATGGTATTTCTACTTGTGTTTAATGAATGTAATGGGCTGCTCATGTAGAAGTATTAAGATTCAACAGATATTCATGAGAATTTTCAAATTCTTTTGTCAGAAATCTTATTGTTAAGTTTGATCTTATATAATCGTAAGTTGATTAAATTGTAAGAAATCTGGATATTTATCTAGAAATTTTCTAATTGCAAGATGAAGAAATTTAAAGGCTGATCTAGGAATAAAAGAATTTATGAACCAAGGTGTCTTAAAAGAATTGAGTGACCTATGAATATACAGAATGTGAAGACATAGAAACTTATTATTAAGAATTTGGGAATATTGCAATATCAATAACATGGAATTTAAGAATCTACATTTGAATACAATATATACTTACATTTTCGCTTATGTAATGTATATCAATTTGCGCAATCTAATTTATAAAGGGTAGTAATATATTTACGTTACGAAGTTACCTCTTACTTTCACGATTTGAGATGAAGTTTGCTCTTTCGTTACTTTGGTGTCCAAAAGTTGCGGCTTCGGAGCGGTTTTAATTAATAAGATGATTAAATCCTCGCTAAACAGCGTGTCCGAGAAAGTTCTGGTAGTTTTTCGCTTCATGCCGTAAAACTGACGGAATTCAAGAGAGCGGCCAGTTAGTTCCTTCGACGGAGACATAAACAAAACGAGAGTAAACGAAAACGCTCAATATTTGCTCACTGTTTCGCGCTTTAACGCAAACGAGACGGAAACGAGACATCTGGCGCGTACAAGCCTTTTCCATTTTCTCCTCGTCGACGAAAATTCCATGTCAAAATACCGTTGATTTTGCGAAGAATGATTGTTTGATGTTGACGATGATTGCAAATCTAACAGTAACTTCCTAAGTTCAAGACGTTACTATGTGATTCAAAATTTCTCAGAGTTTACCGGAACATATTTATATAGCAAGAATCAGAAAGTTCCAATATCTACACTTTTTACTTTTTAGTTTTAGCGAACTTCCGTTTCAAATTTTTAACGTTCACAATTTTTAAACGATCTAGATTTCAAGTTAAATTAATATTTTATAGTTATACATTTTTCGTTTCTGAATTTTTGACTTCTCAGATCTATGGGATTCTGGAATTCTGAAGATAAAATTTTTTAATTTTTACATTATATAATTTTCGAGTTTTCAAATTTCTTAATTCTTCAATTTTAAAACTTTTGAATTTCCAAATTCCTTAGTATCTAGATTTCGAAATTTCCAAATTCCCTAATCCCCAAATCCTCAAATCCTCAAATCCTCAAATTCCCAAATTCCCAAATCTCCAAATCTCTAAATCCCCTAATCCCTAAATCCCCAAATTCACAAATTCTGTGAAAATTTTCGACTTCTTAAATCTCCTAGTCCTGCAATTCTCTAATTGCCAAATCTCTAGATTCTTAAATCTTCCAGAATTTAAATTGTTAAATCTTCGTATTTCAAAATTCCCATATCTCCAAATCCTTAAATGTTTGGTTTCTCAAATTTTCAATCTTCAACATCCTTAAATTTAAAAGTTGTAAATGCGACAATTTGTCTATCAAAAACCAAACACTAGCAAACTTCCTTTGTCTACGTCGCCATATTCGCCAGAAAATGTGCTCATCAATGCACATATTTACATCCTCGTTAAAAGTATAGTTTCTAAATGTAATTGTCCACATCTATCTTCATAATTAACAGTAATTATTGTACTTAAAAATAATATGTAAATTAACAAAACAATTCTTCAGCTTCAAAATCTGATAACTGGATACCTTATTACTACTAAAATCAGGAAATGGAAATTTTATCAATCATCTATACGTTATTTCGATTTCTGGAACAAGTAAATCATTCTGTAACATTGTATCGAATATTTGCATCTTCTAGCCTATTGCAGAAATACGCTACCGTCATTTGTTTTCTCATTTCGAGCATTTCCACCGAAGACCAGTCTCATTCTGTAGCGGTCCTTTCTTCTAGTTCCTTCCGTGCTCCTCTCGATGCAGCTCCTCCCGATAAGAGGCAAATTGCTCGATAACTCTCACCCCACCATCCTATTGGCGCCTGGAAACTTTTCAGAAAGGAGGGAAACAAACCCGAAGAGTTCAAGGATCATCTGACAACCAGCTGCTACTTCACCTACATGCACCGTCTCCAACCAAGTTCATTTCGTCGGGACTTAATAAACGTTTTATACGCGGGAAGACCTCGACGTCTTTCATATCTCCAGTCCTACCAGTGGTCTGAATCGTTTGGATACATCCTTGTTCTCTTTCGCGCTCTCTGAAGAAGGATGGCGGATAAATGACGAATGTGTACCCCTGCTTGGAATATTAACTCGTTGACCACCATGGATATATGATCGCTTCTAAATTCAGTTAAATCAAATATTTACTGGAGAAAGGAATTTTTCGGGATGTCAAACTAATGTATGAAGTATGAAATTGAATAACGTTAAATATGAAAGCCTTTGGCTTTTAAACAAAACCGTTTCTTGTTTTAAACGATTTACAGAATATTCAAAATGATCACGTTACAAGACTCAACATATTCTAGACATTTAGTAATAAAATCTAGATATTTAATAACATAAAATATAACCAGAACTGTGATTAATTGGAAAAGTTCTATTGTTGTCGTTTTTGAGAAATAAGTAAGTGTATGTGTGAATAAATAAGTGTTCCATTGTGAACGGTCATGTGGAAAATTCCATGTAACCGATCGGAGTAAAAAAAGGAGAAACAGCATTTGTCTCAGTCCTTAAGATAAATCGTCATACCATTGACGCAATTAATTTTATTTCTTAGTATCTATTAATTAGAATAATTCGGTTGGAAGGGTTAATATTTCAGATGTCCAAATGGGTAGAAATTTGGCGCTTTCCATCCTCTCCTCCCCAAGATATCCTCGTACGTAGTCGCACGCGAACGCTCGCCAGAAGGGTGAAGAAGAACGGAGCGTTGAAAGTGGCGAACTGCGAATTTCGCAGGGGTCGTCCAATTTTGAAGAAATGAGACGGGGGAGGGCACAGCCAGAGCAAACGAGAGCGACGTAAGAAGCTAGATTGGAGAGGTGTGGAAGGCAAGAGAGAGACGAAGAGAAAGAGTAGCTGTCAATCGTCGAGAAGGTGCGCAGCCGAGGCAATTTCGCAGGGGTGGAAAATCAGGGTGATTCTTAAAGTCAGTAAATTTTCTCCGTCCTTCTTCGCACTCCTCCCTGTTGATCGCCCTCCCTGTTCGCTGACTGAGGATGTATACGTTCTTCGAAGAGGTCGACGGAGTAAGAAAGGGGAAGAAAGTGGCGAGAACGGAAGAGCGAGAAGGTAAACAGGAAGCTGAGGCAAACGTACGTGGGCATAACCGGAGCAAAGTGAAAATTGCTGAAACCATTGGGTAGGATTGACCTTACGTGCCGCCCTATATCCCCAAGACCGTTCACAACGGACCCATATAGGCGTCCACGTGGAATTCGTAGGTCTGCTGTGTGCGTGTGTGTATGAGGACGTTGTTCGGTACACATAAATGTCTAGGATTTTCCTGGCACGCTGGAAGCTCCTCTTAAGCCAGCTTTCTCTTTGGGATTGTCAAGGATTTCCTTGGATGCCCGGCGCGAAGAATTGCAGAAAAATTCGTTCGTTCGTGAAATCGGTGGAGAAACGTTCGTGATGATCCTAGATACTCGACCAGTCGAGGTTTGGTGTTTTTGAAACTTGTAGAGATTACTGGTTCACGTTCTCTTACCATTGAACTATCTATAACAAGCTTATAAAGAGTAAGCTATATTAATTCTAGAGCTTAATCGTACTACTCGATGCATACTGATAGTAATAGGCCTTGGGATTGAATGTCAATTCTCTAATGAGTTTTTGCAGAGTTACAGGATTTGGAAAACTGAAGCTAGTGGTACTGACAGATGCTTTATTATACTATATTATGTATTCTACTTACATTTTTTATTTATACTATAGTATAAACTATATACGTCCTTTCTATAGTTTATAATATTTAACAGTATAGTTATTACTGTTGTCCATCTAATAAACCATAAACAGTTCAAAAGTGAATGTGGTGTCGTTGTTGAGATGTACATCCAATAATCTTTTTATCGCAATAATTTTACAAAGTATATTAATGTTGGTGTTCAGCTTTTTTTTAAGATTTACTCGTTAAGTATGATTTATTTATAATTTTCAAATGTATTTAATTGTTGCTTTGAATAAACTTTCTGAACCTGGTTGAAAATTTCCATAGGTAAAAGCATTGAAAGCATAAAGATTTTACGCACCATGTGCATCGAATGAGCGTTCCATTTTCACAGCTGTTTGTTTCATTAATTTTGTTCAGTTGCCAAAATTGACAGAAACGCAGTCGATCGCGTTTATCCACGTTTATTAAACATTGTTTGTCGGTCTTTATTTTTGATTGAATTATTCAATCAGTGTTTATATAGATTATTATTTCCAGTCTTTGCATTATTATTATATTGATAATCTTTATATTGATTACTTTTTTATCGGACTTTATTTAACAAATTAACAAGTGATTCTGCTTGCATCTTGTACTTAAATAAAATTTAATAAACGGAACAAACTGTTAGAATAGTAAATTTTCCAAGTAAAAATGTGTCAGGAGTGTTTAAAAAATGAGTTCACATTAGTATTACATTCGTGTCAAGTCTTAAGGAGAGGCAATCTCTGAAATCTGTTAGTCATTCTCTTGAAAGTCATTCTGGAAATTACTTTCTACGAGGCAACCTCAATCTTTAATCAATTTATATTAGTCTCTACAAACTTAGCTTCATTCCTGTCAACAAGCCCATCCTTCAGTTCCGAAAACTAAGAAGGCAATTTAATAATATTAAAAAATTTAATTCTATATTAAAAGTTCTTGTCATCATAACCAATAAAAAAGTTTCATAATAAAATAAAGAATTTAAAAGGAACAAAGCATTTCCCATGTACAACAAAATTATGAAGTTTTCGGTTCGCAAACTTACTGGAATTTGAATTTAGTGAAGTTTCGCTACATGGCTCTGAAAAAGATAGAAACCAAAAGACTTTCAGAATGAGTCATATAAATGCAACTCTTTCCATTTCAAAAGCTGTGGCAGTCAAACATAAAAGGATTTCCATTGTATAACCAATGGTATTACAGAATATAGTAGAACATAGAGAAGCCATATAGTGAAACTCTGTGGCATAGAATCCGTTATTTCACAATCTACAGTATGTGTTGTAACTCTCACATTTGCAAATAAGAATTCTTATTTAAAGAATTCCGGTAATAAAGAGGTTCAAAAATAATAAACACTAATAAAGAGGTTCATTAGTGAACTAGTCGTTTAAATATCTCCCTTTACCCTACTTTAACAATCCACCCCATGTCCTTAATTTTCTTCCCTTTCTGAACGTCCTATGTTTGACATTAAAGGTCAAGACGCAGAATATCCTTTATTTCCTTTCTTCTTCTTCCTTTCGCCCTCAAATGTGTCCCCTCTATTTCTGGAGAACAAGATAGGATAGTAGGTCTGCAGATTAGGTCGAACCAATAGTCCTTCGACGTGTTCTCCAGCATTTCTTTCTCTTCGATCTCTTTCCCTTTTACCATTCTTTATAACATTCTTTCTCTGTCCTTCGAGTGGATAGATAGAGAGATATCTGAGATTCACCTGACCCTCTTCTGGGTAAGGTCAGTAAGCTAAAAGAGCAGGAAAATCAGCGGATACATAAAACAAGTTCGAGTGTGCGAAAGTAATCATTATAGTTTAATAAAATTTCATTTATACAAGATCTTCTTAAAAGTTCTTAAATCATCTTATTTGCAGAACTTCAAATTTCTAGTTTACTATTTAAATGTACGAACTTCCAAATCGCTGAATTTCTAGATTCTTAAATATTTAGATCTACAAATTCCTAAATCTCTATGTTTCTCATTTCTCAAAATTTAAAAATTGAAAAATCATAAATTTTTTAACATCCTCCCAAACCTTAAATCTCTAAATCTCTAAATCCTTCTGTTCTTAAATCTCTAAATTCAGAAATATATTGTTCACCAATTAGTAATTTCCTAATTCAAAAATTTCCAAATCTTTTGCAAATTACCTAATTTAAAAATGCTTGAATTACTGAATTTCTAAATTTCCAAATTCCCAAATTCCCAAAATCCCAAAATCCCAAAATCTCAAAATCCCAAAATTCCAAAATCCCAAAATCCCAAAATTCCAAAATCCCAAAATCTCAAATTCCGAAATTCCCAAATTCCCAAATTCCTAAATCCTAAATTGCAAATAAATCCTTAAATTCTTATATTTCTAAGTCTCTAAAACCCGTAATCTCTAAACCCTTAAACCCTTAAATTCCTAAATCATTACATCCCCCAATCCCAACTCCAAACTTTCTAAATCTCCAAACTCCTAAATACTTCAATTCCTAAATTCCCAAATTCTCCAACTTCCAAATTTCAAATTCTCCATTCTCAATTTTCAAAATCTCCAAATCGTCATATTCCAAGCTGCTCCAGACTTTCAAATTCCGCAATCGGAGACCAGCGCATACAATCGTCCCCATATACATATATAGCTTAATCTATCGGTTTCTAAAAAAGACACAAGGTTGATTCGAGTAGATATAGTCAGTATAGAACAGATGATGAAGAGAGGAAACGGGAATAGGAGGAGGAGAAGGAAGCAGCAAAAGTACGGCGGAGGTCCAGCTACGGACGGTTGAAGGGAGAGCGGGAGAAAGCGATCGGAAAAGGAATTCGTTAGTGAAAACTGCTGCCCCGAGGATTGGGATCTTTTTACTTGAATTGTCGTTCGGATAAAACGATGGAATGCAGTTACGTCGTACTCTCTCGCTCCACAACCAACAAAAGGAATTCGATCGTTAGCTCGCTGGTCGGAATGAAACTGTTAGCCAGGCCCTGAACGGACGTACGATGTACGCCTCGGCTTCCGGAGTTTCAGCTCACCACCGCGAGATGCTTTCCTCTAGCCTCGAGATAATCTCTTCCCTTGCTCTTGGAATTTCCGATGATCGTTCTCGTTTTCGTGTCCAACTATGCCCGTCTCAACCAAAAACGGAACACGTGTCCCTGAATTTTCGACCTCGTCCAACTTCTTCTCTGAATTATTGCCGAACAGTAACTACAACTGGTTGAATATCTTTTAACATTTACAATTTTTGTGGAGATGTGGTAGGAATTTTGTTGACTTGTTGCGTGTCGAGGATTTGCAATTATTGACTGAATAGTAAACAGGATGGAGGTTTTTTATAACTTGGAAGCAATTTTGAAAACTTAAACACTTGGTTTGCATTTATTACGTGACAGATCGTTTACCAGTCATTTAGTCAATCAGATTGAAAAAGAACAAAAGCAAACTTGTTTCTCTGAATTCGTACAGTTCGTCTTATAGTGAGTGGGTTGCATATAATTGCTCAGATAGCTTTATATAATCTTATGTTGTTTTTCATATTTATTCAATGCATAATTGAAATTTATAAAATTATTTAAATGTATAGAATTTTCAATTACATTTCAGTGAGGAAAGAGAGTAAACATTTGATGTTGCTATAGTAGATACGAAAAACAATATTTCTTGGAAATTATTTATTTAAATATAATCAAGCTATATTTAACTTAAGATTTTACGTTATTCAATTGAAAATTGTTTTACGGAATACGAATTAAATATTATAGAAAATATATAATACATCATTTAACAAAAATATTTCATTAATATTGTAATTAATATTGCTATTGAAAGTTAATATTGCACATTCTTATATGAGTATGCGTACTAGTGAATCGTTCTTAGGTTGGCTTTGCGCAGGTCGGTTGTGCGCATGCGCAGATGCGTAAGCGAATACTGAGTGTGTAAGCGCATGCGCAGATGCGCAAGTAATGAACAAGACGCACAAATATTACAAATAACATAACTAACATAACATAAAATGCATATTTTTCATGAATCAACTAGGTGTAATATTTTTCTTTAATATATTAAGGTTACAATTAAAAGTAGCATGCATGTGTATTTATTTAATATTTTCCACATTCATAGAATATTTCTTAAAAACCTAACCCAACAACATATCCATAGAATTAATGTTAGCAGAAGTTAAACCTCTTAATAAGCATAATTAATAGCGTCCAATTAACTAGCAAATATGTGAATAGAATATTTGTGGAACTGTAATAGCGATGAAGAGGTACCATTAGCGAAATTTCAGTCGAAGCGTAATGTGGAGCGAATTATTCAACAGTCATCGAACGAATGTGAACATGGATCCTATAATATCAGTTACGTCATAATATTCTAGCTTTTACTACTGAAAAGTGTCGCAAACATATTTTATACGCTATATCATACAACTCTCCTAAACAATTACATTATACATTTAATAACCATTTTGCAACATAAACAGAGCTTTTGAGTATCATTTCTTAAAGTCTTGCCGCTCGAGTCAAAAAAGTTGTAGTGGTTTTTTCAGAAACTTTTATCTGTTAAATAATTTTCTGAAGACAGGAATAAACGATGATCAGACAGAGATACGCTGAGCGAATATAGCATTGAATTAAAGTTTTCCGACAAAGTTCGGTGATTTTTTACAAAGTCCATTTGCAGTGTACGACCTAGCATTGTCCTGCAAAAGTAGAACATCCTTTTGATTTATCAACCCCAATGGTTTTGTTGAAACTTTATCGTGCAACCTTTTAGTCATACTAATAATGTGTAGAAGTGCATCTGCAGCAGTAGTTCTGCCATTTCATATGTTTTCTCGTAACTTTACGCCACTTTTAATAATTAATATACTGACGGACATTTATTGGTAAACAATTTATCGGTTCCATTATTTATTATATTTTAACGTAATTACTTAATCTGAAAACTTGAGATTTTTTTTATTTTAGTTATATTTCTAAATTAATAGACTTTTGAATTTCTATATTTTCAATTTTTTACAGTTCTGAATTTTTACATTATTGAATTCCGAAATTCATAAATTTGAAGTTCAAAACTTTCCACACTTCTAAATTTCTATATTCCTAAATATCCAGTTTCAAATTTGTAAATTTGAATATTTAATATTTCTATATTTCCAAACATTCCTGCATTTGAAAATATGGTGAAAATTGTACAACTTTATAAGATAATAAAAATAAACCGCAAAAGATCGTTTCTGGTTTCCCTCATAAAAATCGAGTGGAAATCTACTGTCACGTACATCGTTAAAGAATGCAGTCGTTAAAATCTGTTATATATTCCGGTGCTTAAAATTTCATTTGTGAAAAATCGCCCACCGGGAAAGTTCCGAAAGGGTAAAGAGATCCATGAAATTAGCTAGAAGAAGTTTTCTCACATTTGACTTTATAACGTTCAATAAAGTGCCTGGAATCCTTTAGCTCGCAAATTTCAGCGGCTAGAGCGTTCAAACTTTTTCACTAAAAAATGATAGAACCAGCTCGATAGTGGAAGCAAAGTGAGAGAGAAGCTAGAAGAGAAAGAAAGATGAGGGCAATGATAAGAGCTAAATCGAACTGTCAAAGAGGCCGATTGGCCAGCAAAATGTGTGGACCATGAGAGGATAAATCGAGTCGAGTTGTCTAATACATATTAATAAGAAAACTAAAACTTTTGAAAAACTTGATTTATATATAAATGACCAATGGTTGCAAACTCTGCAGGAGATATGGAAATTATATACATAACTGTTATTTATGTAGAAATCATACTTTGCATATTTAGGAATTTGAGATTTAGAAATTACAGAAATTAGAGGTAAATTAGAACAATTTGAATTTGACTATTTAAATGTTCGGTAATTTAGCAAAATAAGAAATTATGAAAATTTGCAAATTTATGAATATGGAACTTTAATATCTTAGGAATTTAAAAATTTGCAACGACATGAATTTGGAAATTAGAAAATTAAAATATTTAGAAAACTGAGAATTTGGAAATTCAAGAAGTTTGATATTTGAATTTTCAAGCTTAAAAATGTGGAAATTTGTGAATTCAAAAATTAAAAAATTTGGAAGTTGAAGAATTGAAAATTTGAAAATAAAGGAATTTAGGAGTTGCTTCATCTAAAAATTTTGGAAGCAGTAGTTTCACTTCTCCTGCACTCACTGACAACAGTTTCGTTTAAAAAATTACGAACAAAACCCTAATAAATTTTTCCACTAAATATTATATTAACTGTTAAACACTGTCCATAATTAACTTTATTCTTTACATTCAAATTTTACATCTCCAATTAATTTTTTTATCTACCTAATAAATTAAATAGTATTATTATTCTCATGATAATGATCTTTCTAAAAACTTGATACCTTAAAATAACGTTTTAAAACGTTATTGATTGTTTCTTTGAATCTTTATCGACTGATTGTACTGAGTGCAGAAAATTCTTTTCATAGGAATTGATAGATGTCTGAGTTTCAATAATTCATAAATTGAAATCGCATTTCTGCTTCTATTTCAATCGATTCTTATATTTCTATTTATTCATTCATAAATGAGCTTAGCACTAGTTTATGTAATATAAAAATATTCTCGTTACTAATTGATGTTTATGATGCCATGAATTTGTTCGAAATGGTAATACGCTTCCGTAAATAAAACTTGAAGTTATGAATCAATTATTGCACTTCCGTCGTCTCCGGAAAAGGAGGTGTTCCAAGAATAAAATTGATTTAATTCTCTTCTAACTTTTATGTTCTTTTACGAGTATCATTAAATTTCCACATTCTCAAATTCAAATGGTTTTTTATCTTGTTTTCTATTATTCGCAATACATTCAGCTGTATCTTACTACGGTCTCAAAGTTGGCAATATTAATTTATCTATTTTCTGTTTTAGAATAATTAAGTTTTACATTGTAGAATATTAAAAATTTAAGATATTTGAGAACTTGAAGATCTTAAACATTTTTGGGTTTGGAAACTTAAAGGTTTAGTCATTTAGAAGGGTAAATTCATAGTTTGGAAAATTTGAGGTTTTGGAAGTTGAAAACTTTAGTATGTGAAAACTTGGAATTTAGGAATTTTCAAATGTGAAAATTTAATAATTTAGAAATTTACAAGTTTAGTAATTTAGGAATTTTGAAATTGTGGAATTTTGTAATTTTGAAATTTTGAAATTTAGGAATGAAGGAATTTAAGAATTTACAGTTTTAGAAATTTGTGAATGTAAAAGTATAAAAATCCAGAAATTGAGAGAAATAAAAATTTGATAATTTAGATTATTTTACACTTAGGAGTGTAAAAATTTAATAATTTAGAAATGTAGGAATGCAAGAATATTTATTATTTTACTGCTGAATATTACACTTGATATCACAAATATATGTGCTACACACTTTGCAGTGTTGCAATATATTTTACTAAAACGCCCTTTCTTAATTACTTGCATAAATTAATTAGGAAATTATTGACAAGTTATAAAGTTACAGACTGTAACAAGTTAAGATCACTATTGCTCTATAAATCTTAATTGCATAACTTTTATAATTTTAACATATATCATCTGTAATAAAACCAGATCTAATAACAAGTATCCCTACTAACAGTACCTACATTTACAAATTTCGAAAAAAGTAACGAAGCATTATTAATTGACGAAGAATTTATACAGTCTATCAAATATCTCAATTTCCCTCGTCATGCCGATAATTCATTTTCTTTTGCGAATACACGGGGAGTATAGTGTGGAAACAGTTACCCCGATTTCCGTCGCGAACGTTTCTCCATCAAAAGCCGGATTGCCCGGAGGAATTTTATTTTTCGGTGTTCACATCGTGTCCCATTCTCGTACCGCGAATTCGAGCCGCTATTTGTACACTCTATTACCCTTCGGTTACACCCACACCTTTCAAACACGTGCGTACACAGGCTTCCATTCGATCCATTATAGTAGGAAGCGAATTGTGACGTGTGATTCCAAAAGCTATTACACATAATAATCCACAATTTTGACGTCTGCGTCAACTACCTGTGATGATTCGTTATTTCCCAGCGGAGCAATTCACTGACGAAACTCGGCTGAAACTTAAGTATACTTTAAATAAGCATTCCATTAAAGAACCATCACTTAATAGTATACTATTATTTATTGTGAAAATGTTAGATGTCCAATGTGTTCAAACTTAGGTGTTAAAAATCTCTTGTTCAAAATAATATAGTTTATAAAATAATAATAATAGATAGTAGCCATTGTAATTTTCTGCTATTCCTTATTTGGTTTTTATCTAACGAAGATTGAAAATGGTTCAAGTATGACCGATATAATAAGAATTACCATGTCATCCTTTTCCGTCTTTGCTGAAAAAAAAAATGATAAGACTTCAAATGTTACAGTTTACAAATTAACTGAAGTGATAATACCATAAAAATTGTCCCTCAGATTTTTCCATTAAAAAAGGACCGAAAACGTTTCAAACGTCACAATTTACGAAATAATTAAGATGACGATAGTTACCATTCCAATCTGCATAACACCTGTGTTCATTAGGAAAGTTAAAAGCGACGAAATCTCGCGTTGGAAAGAGAAGACCGTAAAACTGTGACTCGACGAGCGACACGAAAAGCAGTCGACATGGGGTTGGTAAGTCGGCCAGCCTTCTCTAATGCATATTGATAAGGTAGAAGCGAAAACTCATCGTTCATCATGGTTGAATCGACCGAATGTCTTCCGGGTGTTCTTCTTCCGGTCGTGATTGACAAAAATGGACTTGATACCGCGACTTGTTCATTAAAAGAGACCATAATCGTCGTCTGAAGAGACGGCCAGACAACGGTTGTAATAATATTGCGAGGTAAATTAACGCTCGAGCATAAACAGCCGAATGATATTAGGTGGACGATATCGTGGCTGCTTTTATAGCGTCGCGGTATTACGACTGACATTGCGAGATTAAAATGGGCTAGTGCAGCCATTTTGCGTGCAGGAATGAGTGCACGGTATTAGCATAGAGAAGAAAATGGTGGCGCAGAAACGGCGAATAAAGGTTTATTTATAGTTTAAGCGAAAAGGAAGTTGTACAGAATGTAAGCGTGGTTAATATTTTGACGCTTGTTCTATGGAATCACTGTTTCTTTTTTAATACCAGAAGTAAACTAATTAAAATCACTGGTTTCTGTTTCCACATTTTGTATAGCAGAATTTTTTTGCTGTGCTTTATTTTACTTTATTCTTTTGCAGAGATATTTTATTGAGATAAAGAACGGTTGTATTTGTTATCTGATGCTGTGCTATTTATTTGTTCCTTTTTATACTTTATTTTGAATTTAAAAACAGGTGTACGTTTGACGCTGGTACTAGTTTTTGTTGAAATAATACTAGTGTTGATTTTGTTGTTACTTTTATTGGCAACAAAGTGACAGAGTATTACGTTAAACTTCCATCATATGAATTGAAGTAAAATATTTAATTCGAACAAGGATTGGGAACGTACTATTCAGATCTCAGCAATTTGGAAATTCAAAGATGGAGAAATATGAATATTCGTATTCCAAATATTTAAAAATGTAAAAAATTAGAAATTCAGTCATTTCAAAATTTGGAATTAAAAAATTTTTCGAGTTATCCAAAGTTATCCAAAGAAAGGCTGCAACTGCGTGTATTCACTACACTTTACTCTATTCGTTACTAAATCTTCATTTACTCAATTTGTTGTTAAATCTCAGCCTTAAATTTCATCCTCTTGGTGTCTTTTTCTGGTGCACTTTACCAAAGGCAAACATGTCATCAAGATGGTTTGGGATAAATACTGTGCAATTTATCGAGTCGATCGTCGAGAGGTTTCAGGC
Organism: Megachile leachella; assembly: GCA_963576845.1. Lineage (NCBI taxonomy): Eukaryota > Metazoa > Arthropoda > Insecta > Hymenoptera > Megachilidae > Megachile > Megachile leachella. Next base: position 12,398,509 of record OY756256.1, on the reverse strand, counting down.
GGTTGCTCAAAAGGCGAACCATCGTACCTGGACTCGTGGAGAGCTGTAAATTGTCTCGGTAACTGAACAACTTAAATTCCCAAAGCTCTCGGGAAAGAACGAACAGCCTAAAAAGCGAGCGACCATCGGAGCAAGAGGGAAGCTGGCGAAAAGAGAAGAAGCTGCAGCTAGGCGTTTCACATGGTAATCCTCTCATGAATATCCTCAAAGGACACTCCCTCTCTCGATTCCGCCTCTTCTCTCGTATCCACTCGCGAGCAAGACGCAGACACTCGATGCTCGAAGCGTTACGCTTCGTTCTGAATTGCGTGCGAGGCCGACAGACGGCTGCGAGACCTCTCTCATTCGATTAGGTCGCTGCAAAAGCTTAGCGACATGCTCGCCCCGGCTCGAGCCGAGTAATTTGATTAAAGCTCCGATGATGCGAGTAGGTGTCGATGTCGAGGATCCGGCTGCGGGAACACCCACGGATACGAGCCGAAGAAGTCGTACGACCGCTTCTTTCGCTTCATCTGCATTCCAGCCGCGTTCCTCGACCGACTCGCCGATAGAACGGCTTGTTTCCTTCGAGATACGTCGTCTGACGATGTTGCCGACTCGCTAGGAATTTAAACATTCGAAGCGTAAGATGCCCTAGTCTCGGGGGTAGCTGTTGCGAATGTAAATTGTTTAGGGTGTATTGAGTAGATTTGTTTTTTTCTTTTTTAAATTTAATCCTTCAAATGCGAATGCACAAGCATCATCATATTTCTGATAATTAGGTTGAATGTCGCTGTAAAAGTAGTGAAAAATTCATTAGGGACATTTTTCTATTTCCAAATTTTTATGTTGTAAAAGCACGAGGAAATTTATATTTAGCAATATAAAATGTGAAATCCATGCTCACAATCAGATTGATTGGAAGTTCTTGATAACATGTTGAGAGCCAAGCCTGTTTTATTCTTGAAAAAATAAATTATAACACTCTGTGAAACCTGTAGAAGATAATCATTTATGTACACGTCGTGTTTTAATTAGTATTCATTACATAATAACTGTACTAAGGATTGAAGGTTCCTAAGGGTTCAAAGTAAAAGTAAAATATCGAGGTGTCAGGAAACCTTTATTAGAACTACCGTTTTACAATCATTTGCTTTAACATGTCACAACATCTCACACCCTTTCGATTTCTATCCTTATGTTATTGATTTTAATAAGCAATATGTATACAATGAGTAATATTTAGCTAGGTTCTTTCTGGTCTCCAAAGTATTAAAAATTTATTAACAGAAAAATATAATTTTAAAAATATTTACTGTCAATCAACCTCGATTGACGCAAGCTGGACGGAAAGTATACAGTTACTTGTGACTGACGTGGCGATTAACGTTTTTACGCGGTACCAGCGAATAGTTCCACTTAACGCATCAGACAATTATACAGCAAGAGGTTGATTAAAATGTAAATTCTGGCTGTAAATCCAAGGATAAACGCGAATATGCCACCACACCCTAACGCAACTATTAAAGTGTGAATTATCGAAGTATCTCATATTACGTTACTTCTGTACTTGAATTGTGCAGGGTTCTCTGAACTGTGCAGGGTACAGAGCCGAAACGTAAGCTGGCAAGCGGGGGTTCTTCCTTGCCCCGTGAAAAATATGAGGCGATAGGTGAGAGAACTGAACGAAAAAGAGGTAGGAAGACACGAGGTGGAAAGCGACGAGCAAAGCGTTCTTTCACATGCTAATCCAGCAGGCGGACTACGTTCATGAATACCTACGGTCAAAGCGCATCCCTCTTCCTCTCTTTGCGTATCCCTTGCACCCTCTCCCTTCGCCATCTGTCGCTGTCTTCGTCCTCCTTTCGATTTCACGTACTCGCTCGTTCTCTGCAGCCTAAGGTACAGTCAAGAACAAATTTGGTTTCCCTAGAAAAATTATGGCTACCGAGCAAGTCGGAACATTTCATTCGTTCGTTTATAGGGATTTTTGGACTCCTCAAAATTTTAGGATGCGCTTAGAATATGCAAATGTGCGATCGGGTAAATGTAAATACCTTTTCAGGTTATAGAATTTGTGGATTTAGAAATTTAATGGCCAGGAAATGTTTTAGCCTTACAATTAATGGATTATAGTATTCGGGGTCTGAGAATACGTAGATCTAGGGTTCATACTATTTAAGAACTTGAGTATTTGAAGCACATGCAAATTAATAGACTTAATTCCTTTAGCTAAATTTGGTTCTTAGAACATAAGAATTCGACAATCTAGGGATTTAACGATCAGAAAATTTGGAGATCTTTGGATTATACAACTGGGACATTGGGACTTAGGGATCCTGGATTACAGAGATCTAGGGATTCTCTTATCTAGGAATGAGAGAACTTATTAATTTGGGAATATGGGAATTAAGGGATTCAGATAATGGAGAACACAGAAATTTTGAAATTAAGAAAACCTGAGATTTGTGTATTAATTTTACTATTTAAAAATTTGGATGTGTAGAAATTTGGAAACATGGGAATTAAAGGACTTAGAGGTTTGAGAATTTAAAGATTTGGTTGTCTAGGAATTTGGGGATCTTTCAATTAGATTAGGATATTTTGCGATGTGGGTATTTAGGTATAAGTAACCCACGAATTTGGTGACTTTGAAATTTGTGAATGAAGAAATTTGAATATACAAAAGCTTAAACTTTGCGAATTTCGAAATTTTGGAATTTGGATATTTAAAGATTGACATTTTTAGGTTTGAAAATTTAAGAACTCGGTAATTTGCGTATTTATTATGGTAATATAAAAATTTGAGGTATTGAGAATTTCAAAATTTTGGAAACTAGAAAATGTAATGGATATACAGAAATGTAAAAATCTGCAAACTTGAAGATTTGGAGAGTTAGTACTTTAAAAGTCTGGGGTTTTATGAATCAGAAAATTAGATAAATTGGTAGTGTAGAAATTTTATGACTTGACAGTTTGAAATATATAAAATTTAAAATTTACTTTAGGGATTTGAAAAATCAGTAATCCGTGGCTTGAAAATTTGAACATTTTCATTTCTAAAAATTCAATATTTCGAATATTTAAATATTCACAAATTTATACTTTCAAAATTTTATATGTTAAAAGCATGACAATTCGAAAATTTAAACACTTGAACATTTCAAAAATTAAAATTTTTAAATTCAATATTTGGAAATTTGAAAATTTGAAATTTTGATCTTCTAGAAGCTTGTAAACACGAAAATTTGCGAATTAAAAAATTAAAAAATTTGCGTACATGTCATTAAACGGAAGCTAACATTGCACCCGAGTGTACACACCGGTTCACAGCCATCCTCCCTCTCCACAGCCACCCTGTCACGCCTACGAGAACCCTCTATGAGGCACCCCCTCGCTTTCCAACCCCGCGCGACGAGGAGGCATCGCTGCAGCGGCAGCAAGAAAGGCCCTCGAGAAATGGCGCCGCTTTGTGTCCCGAATTTGTGCCGCGCCGTTCTCCGTGTTCCTTTACGAGGGGCGATAAGTCAGGAGCTTCCCTCTCCCGCATACACACACACGCACACACGTACACTCTTCACTCTCTCTTTCTCTCTCTCTCTCTACTCGTTGGTACTCTTCGGTACACTGACCTTACCGCTTCGTCTCTGTCCGTCTTCCTTTCTTTATCCACGTGTCTACCTGGTTTCGAGAGTCATGCGTTTGTGGTACTTTGTCGCGTATCACAATCGTGATACCTATACGTGGTGTCTCTATCGTGTGCCCTTATGTGTCCTAGGTATTTTCTGTAAGTTTATGTTTAAGTCCCCGAATTTTAATGTAAAGTGCAGTCCTGCAAATTAGAGCATTCAGAAATTTAAAAATTATGAAGTTATCGGATCCATTACTATGTTAATTGTAACTAGTTACACAAAATCGTGCATTAAGTAAACTCCTTGCAGTACCTTAAGAATGTCCTTATTGTCAAATTATTCGAACGGCGCATTAACGGAGTGTTTACTAATGCTACATCAAAAATGGCCATATTATTGAAGAATAATGCTCCCCATCACAGTTAATTATACCGACCCGTGCATTAATCGAGCGAGTACTGTCCGAAACGTCTTCGCCATCGAAGGATTCCAATTCTTTCGCTATCAATTATCCCGAATCATTAATCGAGGGCGGACTCCACATTAAAAATATTCTCATCATCGAAAAATTCGAACTTTTTCATAGTATTAGATGACTAAGCACGTAACCCTGTCTAATCTAAATGTTTTCACTACCGAATAGTGCTAGCAGTAGCCACAATCTCCAAAAACATATTATGTATGTTACTTATTAGTTATGAAAGTTATGATCATCCTTATCTACTAGAATTAAGATATATTATAGACAACATTGTTTCTGGTGCGTAGAAGGCCGGCCCAGAAACCTACTTGACCTACGGCCCTAATTGATCAAAAAAGATAAAAAGAAAAATGGATAGCTACGGTTGTAAGCTAATTCAGGTTTAAGGGATGTACCGCCTATCCCACCTTGGCCAATGGTACACCCTGACGTTCGACGTGACCTCCCGAAACGTTTATAGTCCGTCCTTGTTCTTTGGATCTATTATTGTGCATGATCCAATAGTTCCTATCGCTAATACATGCGAGTCTAGGTGCCCATTTATCTTCTTTATACCATTGGGACCGTAAGTGAGACAGGTTTCCAGATTCTTCGTAGAAACTTGCTTGACGGTAGAAAGTATTGGCTCGAGCAATCACGCACAAAAATAGAACCAAAGAACAAGGAGAATCGGCGAAAGTTTCGAGAGGTCATCTTGAATGTCAGAATGCCACATTGGAACTGTTCAAGCTGCGATAGGGGATACATCTCTGAAACCTGGAACAGAAGTACGGTTACGATCAGCGTGTAAGTATACACTCCCTGAAGGCAAGGCTCGAGCAGAGAAAAGTCCCTAACTGTCCAGTCAAGGTCTTATGTCATTGCGTCCTTGTTCGGTATTGCAATTAGTTGAATTTCATAGTGATCTGAGATCGTGATTAGTAAACCTTTCATTCACGAAAATGGTCAATCTCTTCACCTGAATCCCAACAGTCATCCCAAATCGTGCATTAATTGAGATCGTAGCTACCGCAGCGCGTACCGCAAAATGTCCACATCGTCAACGGTCTTCAACCCTTTGGTCCCTTCTTCGTGTTCCACTTTCGTTTTCCATGATGGTACGCGTCGGACGACCGGTATCACCGTAGGAGTCGAAAAACGCCGCGGTCGTTCAATTTCGTACCGCGAGCACGGCGTAATTGGGAGCATGCTCGGCGGGCTCGTTGCCGAGAATTTAGTTCCCGGTTCGCGGTAGGCGGTTGTCGAGTGTACGTGCGTCGGTGTGGGCGTCGTCGGCGACGCTGAAGCGTCGGTGTGTGCCGATACGTGGTCGGGATGGGTCGGTGGAGGACAGAAGAGGAAGCCCAACGGTGTACTGGCGATGTCGGCGGTGGGGCTGCTGGCGGAGTGTGCGAAAGGGATGGCGATCCCACGTGCTGCGCTCCCATGCATAGAGAGGGCTCATGTTTCCCTAATGCAGCCCGATAAATATTTAAGCATAACGTAATCGGCCGGATTATCCTGCTGGCGGAACGGAGACGAAGGACGGGCCGGGAAAAATGGAGCGAAGAGGAAACGAGCGCGAGAATGAGGACGCAGTTCGTAATGCTCGGTCATGTTCCCTATTGGCTCGCGAAATGGCGTCTTTCGTAATCCTGTACAACCAGCCGGATTGGAAATTTATCTAATATGACGCTTTAGCTTCGCCGCAACGCCACGAATTTTTATTGGGCTTACGTTCGGAAAATTGTTTCCGCCACTACATGTGTCGAAGGGGACGAGCCTGGATAAACGAGCAAAAGGTGTTTTCGTGGAGGAGCTGCGATCGACGCACCGACTTTGATTAATGAGCTGAACAGTGAATTTCGAGGGGAACCCGGGCCAACCTTGATGAGCTCAAGCGTTGCTAACCGAGTGCGGTTTATGAGATTCATGCGAATTATCATAAATTTTCAACGAACATATCGGTGTTGTAAATTCTTAGCTATGTTTTGTGATAGTTTTGACATGAAATGTATAGTATCAAACATTTTTTTTTTTATAAATTATCCAGTACGTTAGAACCAATTGTATGAGTCATGTAACCAGAAGAAGGGTCAAAGGAACTTCTAAAATATAAAGGAAGAATTTACAATACAATTTTCCATACCGTTTCTTCCATTTGAAATTTATTTTTTTATTGAAACTTTATCATATCTCCCATTTCTATATTACTTATAAATTAGCTGTTACGAATTAAATCACTACAGATACATTTAAATAATTTAAATTTTGGAGCAATTAATAATAATTTAAGGTTTAGTTGTTTAAGTTTTTAGTTTTAATTGACATTTCTGTAATTTGAGTTTTTAAGTTTTCAGCATTAATTTAATCTTCAGTCATTTAAATTTTTATATTATTTGAGTGTTTAGATTTTCAGTTTATAAGTTTTTAATTTAAATAATTTAGTTTCGTAAAAAGAACGTAAACTAGATTTTGCTTTCTTTAAATAAGTTTATATAATTGTTGATTTATTGAACAAAAATATTGCAATATACAAGCTGTGACAAAAAACAGAAGTATAATCGTAATTTTTAGATAGCAAACCAATACATTTATATCATAATGGACTCGAAACAAATCTACTTTTGCAAGAAGTTATACATGAAAATAATAAATGTGCTCGAATTTTGACCCAATAAAATGCATTATGTGATAAATGCTGATTTCATAACAATATTTTCATAATATTAGGATTATAAATTTTGTTAAATCTGTATAAAAAATATTATTCGTTTAACTCGGCTTCCAAGATATAATCTTGTGTGCACTGTGTTGCGTAATAAATAAATTGAAATTCAACGATCATATTATTTAAAAGCTATTAATGTTTAAACATGTATGTAAATAAAGATTGTGTCATGAATTTATTCTTCGTATCTGCTCGATACATAAATAACTTTTTAAATTTTAAGCATTGCAGAATATTTGACTTCACTTTAATATCGATAAACTGATATATCTGTACAGGATATTCCAGGTATTCCTGTCAAAATACGGATGTATATTCTGTAGGTAAAAATAAGAAAAAAGTATTATATAAAATATCGAGTATAAACATTTTGTTGGTTTTGCCGCAGGAAACATTCGCTATGTTTATCTTGTCAACGTAGTCGTACGACGTTTGTTATCTGATAACAATTTTGTGCGAACGATGACTATCTAAATAATAAGTCAAATATTTTCTTCTAATTAAATGTATGAAAAGTTTTAAGCTTTTTCCAAATTTTAATTAAAATGGGGGGAAACGGAATTACTTAAATGTTTTTATCTTTTATTTTCTATTTTCATTGAGTCTATCATACTTATATGTATCGTCTGATATAAATCTGCAAATTCATCAAGTTATTGTCTGATTCAACTTTTATTAAAACATTTCCATAAATATAATCTTTGCGTCTACAGGAAGTTAGAAATATTTTTTGGAATTATCATTGGAATGTAACCATTTTTGTTCAAATTGTTTTCACTAACTTTTTACGTAAAATCACTTGTTTTCATAAATTTTTTATTTTATATTTAACAATGTAAATTTTATTCTGTAAATTTTAATTTTGTGAAAGGACTCCACGCTGTTTCGTTTTGTTTTTATTAGTAAAAGAAATATATAGATTCTTACCTTGATAAAATGTTTTATTATTATGAGAAATTTAGCTTTCCCTATTTTGTTTTTTCCAAATTAAGTTATAAATAAGCTTAGCGTTAATGGATTTTATTCTCTAACTATGATTTTAATTCTCTATTATACTATCATAGTGATAATAAGATATCCTTATTATGTAAGCATAAACACTAAAAAAGCAGGATACTATTATTTATTATGTAATTTAAAATACGCAACCATATATCTACAATAATAGAAATGGGTGAAACTGCAAGATCCTCTTTCGGTCTTCATTAATTTCAAAACCACTTTGCCGCGTCAACGAATGTCTACAAAGCAGGTAAAGTGTAGTTCTGGAAGACAAAATACAGTATTACGCATATTTACATAACCTACCCAATCAAGTTAAACACGTTTTCAAAATCACGTTTCTGAAACTGACTTGCAGTGTAATATTTCTTCTTTAGTCCAAAGTCACCTAAACATTTTTTTTGGATTGACTAAAAATTTGTACAATATTTTCTACAATTAGTTATTTGTAGATGAATACCGATTTTTTTATTCATTAACAAGTTTTTCTCCCTTCGATTTGTTAACAATGCATAATTTGTGTATGAAACTTTTGTATTAAAAATGATATTTTTTTTTCAAAATATGATCATAGTTTTTGACAAATCAATATACAATGCATACTTCTACAGCAAGCAACATGTAGATTGTAAAAAATTTTGATTAAAATGCCAGAACAAAACTCTACGGAAAACATAGTTGTTCTACTGCAAGCTATTGAAAATGTTCCAAAATTGACAGATGCCGTATAGTTCCAATGTTGCCATTTTGTTTCGATACAATTGAACGGTTTTCTACACCTCTCAGAATTTGTGCAATAAATTCCTTGAAAGTCGTTCATTCCTGTTGAAGGCGTGAAAAAAATCGGTAATACAATAAATAAATACAATGTTATTCATAAAAAAATAAGACATACGAACTCCATACATATATTAATCTTCTCTTGCATACTCATAACATATGTATAACCCAATATAATCTTTTATTAACAGATACTGACTTGTCGTCGCACTTCATCATTTAACTACCTTTTTTGTTTTAATTTGTCGCGATATTTGAGCCCATAACCTGTTGGGGGGAGCGTGAAAGTTGATCCATAATAAATAAATGTACTATCATAAAATACACGATTTCGATACGTCACTGAAAGAACACAGAAATAAAATATATAAATCGTTAAGAACGAATGAACAACATATCATAAAAAACTATTGTTGAAATACATGGACATCACAAAAAATATTAATCAGATGGTGCCGTCATCGTACTGATTCGAATAACATACTGTATACAATTTCCATACTAGATCTATGCTTTCATATCTTCAAAAAATTTGTCAGATCTAACTCCATAAATAAATATCAAAACCTGCGACCGTCTTTGGCAACGTCATCGTTCTCTGATAACAGCGAGTTGGGGTTGCTCTTTTTCGAATTTCATTTATCGTTCGACGATGGTGGGGGTACTGCCGCTTTCACGAGCGACAAAATACCGACCAATCTGTCCACCCTACAACCACAGCGGCAAAATAGTTCGGTAGAAATCGGTGATAGGGGAGTCGGTTATGGGAGGGAGATGGGGGGTGTAGGCCGATGGGCGGACAGTCGAAGGGGGGTGACAGAGGATGGGAATGCAGCGGATGAGTTCGTCCAAAAGCGCCAGGAGGTGCACGGGGTGGTTAGGCAATTTTACGCTCTCCCAGTTACAAAAACCATTTACGCTTAAATGCTCTCGCGTCCCCCAAAGTCCCGCAACCCCTCGATGTCCGCCACCAGCCGCCCCCTCCCCGTCTATTCTGCCGCCACTTTTTCCCCCGTGTCCCACCCCGTCCTGTACGAAATTCGCTGCCGCCTACTCGCCCCATGCCGTGACACGATGGACAGCCACCCTCCAGGGGCTTCGATGTCCTGCAAATGTCCGGCTAGAATACCATGGATGTATCGCGATCGTACCGCATCGTCCCAAAAACGAAACCAGCTACCACGGATAGGATAGGGTTATCGTTAGTAGCACGAGCGTACAGCTATAAAAAATTTGATAAAAAGTTGTCGGAGTCCGTGCATCGTCGGTGACGCTTGTATCGTGTAAATTTACTCTTTTTTCCGGTGGATCTATTAGGCACTGCGCATTGCGTGAGGCTGACTTCGCTTAACAAATTTTGTGATGTCACTTGCCTGCGGCCTTTTATCAGTATGCAATGTGTAAACTGTGATTATTGTATTGGATAATGCAATCTAATGATAAATTTAAATTTACGTTGGAGAATACATTGAAATATTATGTGTGTCGCAGCGTTATGTAATGTAAAGAAAACGTGTTGTATAAATCTGAAAATTTAATTTGGAAGCTTGGAAATCAAGAATTTCGGAATCTCGGGAATTCAAGAATTTAGGAAACTGTGAATTTAAAGATTTAGAAACTGCGGAAGATATTTAGAAACTTAGGAATTCAGAAACTCGCGAATGTATGAATTTCGAGATTTATATCTCTGAAATTTTTTAAATTTAAAAAATGGTTTCATAGAAGCTTACAGACTTAAATGGAATCGTTATAACAAAATAATAGTAAATAATTTTAACGTAACAAATGAAACTACGCAGTTAAAGTATTATTAAATATGAATATGATTCCCAATAGCCTTCCAATAGTTTACAGTGGCGATACAATAGTTTTCAAGGAACAAAGCTGCAATTGTTTCATACTAGTTTATACGGATTAAGTTTTGGGCTTGTGAACTACATTTACACATCAAATACAAACTTGTAATGTTTGACAACTTGCCCTAAGTTATCCGGAACTGGAGCCTTTTACAGTCAAAGCCCTTTGGGGTTTGGCCTTTACTCACCAACCATCAATATTTCAGAAGGATTATTGGTTTAATCCAAGCCCGTCGTGGCTGTGGTCAGTATTGTTGGAAATTTCTGCTAACTGAAATTCTGCACCACCATTTAACCTGCTTTTTCATTTTTGTGCCCTTAATCTTCTATCACACTAGCGTTCCAAATTACTGAAATATTATCACTGAATGTTAAACGTATATTATGAGAGCACTGCAAATATTGTTTGCTGTTAGGAAAACAAAGCGATATGTGTAATGATAATAATTCTTTACATAAAATAAATTTGCAATAAAGTTACAAAATGTTTCAGTGAAGTAGAACTGAATCTGCAATTACAATACCGAAAATGTTATTTGTTGTTAAAGTAAACTTTGTATGTAGTGATAATAATTCAAATTAGTCATAATATAAAATTACAATAGTGTTACAGACAGTAGAAATGAAGTACTTACGCAATTGCAGGCGTATGTTTTGCATATTTAATGAGTTTACGCAACGTAATTTAAAAGACTTTTTTTATGACTGTATTATGATTGTTAAACAACTATTTATCCGTGTAAAATTTCTCTATTTCTCTTTTATTTATATACAACAATAAAAGAGAAGTATTTTTTGCATACTGTAATAAAATACAGTGTATATAGTGTAATCAAAAATAAATATTCTTAATAAAATATAATTTATGTACTATAATAAAAAATAAATGTAATTAATGAGCAGAAATAGAGCCATGAATAAAAACAGGGACCTTAACCTCACACTTCAAATATTTAACGTCTTTCCTAACTCTTACATTAACCTCTGTCTAACCTGAATTTTTAAGTTGATAAAAAATTCATTTTAACATTTCTATTGCATCTGTGACCTATTTCCAATTTTAAATCTTAACTTTTCACTTTATTTTCATCTGGTCTATCAAATACTAACTTAAAATTAATAATTCGTTTCTAAAAATGAATCCAATCTAGAAATAAATAATTTCCATGTATTTATATTAAACGAAACTTTTCAACATAATTTCATCCGTAATGTAACATAAAAAATAATAAATAAGAATAATTGAATTCATAAGATGTTCCGTCATAAAAGTTAAGATTATAAAAGATTATCTTTCATCCCGATCTAACCTCAAAATCGTAAATCTTCGCAAGATCGGTGAAGTTCTCCAAATGAGATCAGAAAACTTTTGAAGACGAAGTTTGCGGTAATACCAAAAAAAAAAGGAAGGAAGGCTAACGAGCGTTTAACAAGAGAAGAGAAACTGGCGTCTGTACCGGAAAACAGGTGCGTGTCAACAACACCGTACGTTGACTCGTACAAACCTGGAAATCACGTATTCATCGTCGGTCCATTCGTAACCCGTTGTGTGGTCAAGAATGGGGGTGAGAAGGGACAGAGAAGGAGAGAGCGATATGGGATGCAGGAGGGGAAGCGATTAATTTCACAGCGCGATTCATAATGGAGCCCCATCAATCACTGCCGCCAGTTACGCGGAGAATCGCGCATGGCGGTCCAAACTCGTACGATAATTAATTTCGAAAAATTATTAATCGCAATAATGTTCTCATTTACATAGCGCCGTGCTGGTCAGACTGTAGCGTTAATCAAGCGATTCGTTACAATACCGCGCAGTTGTAGAACACTTGGTTAGAGATAATTCAGCTAATAGAGTACCGGCATTACAAAGGTCCATCAGTGACATGGACTGAATGATATCCCTATATAAATTTTCTGACATCTCTCGTTAAAGCATGTTATATAGATTTAAGGAAATTTCACTTTATGATGCATCGTTTTTAGCATCGCAATTTTAATACCGTCATTCTTGAGACATATCGGTGCGTATAACCTTGCACCCTTGTCAAAATTTGGACGTTATAGGAAATGTTAATTACAGAATTTTTTAAATAAACTAGATAATTATAAATGTTTTCCTCATAAATGTGAGGAAACCATTGATAGTTTCAATTAGAGTTTAAATTATATCTGAACAGTTATGTTGTATGTAGATTAAAAAGTTGCAAATCTAGAAAATGATCATTCGGCACTTCAGATTTTAAAGCATTTCAAATGCGATAATTTGATAATTTGATGATTGTGGCGGCAATGACGTTTATATACATATATAATTTGTCTGTAGGTTATACCCATTCTCTACATTGCTTATTTTTGTCTGTTTCAGGTACGTAAACGAACATCGCTCTACCTTCAAATTGGTGAGATAAAATTCTACACAATCCTATCACTAAAAATAAAGTTCATAAAGACGTCAAATTCGAATTCAATTGCATGCATGTCAAATGTCGTAGTTCCTAAACACAGTAAAATTAAGCAGTGTAGGTCAATGTTTAGTCAGCCACAACGTATCACATATCTAATCCCACCTGACACATACAAGTCTCTTAAATAGATAACTACTTACTGTCTTTAATAGACACTATGTACTACAATACTACGTCTAACGTGCACAGAAGTTGTTTCATTTCAAATTAAATAATTTAAGTACACTGACACACGACAAAACGTGAAATTATCGTGTAACACACACGACGTGTGTGCACGTGCAGGGGCAAATATATCGTGGCAGGAATAGTGGTTAACAGCCCGTGACGTCGTAAATTGATAGTAAATGTCACATCCGGATTGTAGAATAAGAACGTTCTCCTGTGGGAAAGCTGCTGCTGCCAGCGATCACTTAGTCGTTCACTTCGTGAACCGTGAATGTCGTTCGCAACATTTGCTGACGATTACAATTCGAAAATATCGATGTTTCATTAAAAGTGTCAATGTAACAATAGTAATTTTTGTTTGAATGATTACATACTTGATCCGTGAGATGGTATTATTAGATATTCGTATGCTATTGTAAAACTTTTTTGGAATTTAGAATTTGCTTTTGGAATTATTTTGAGATTAGAGTTATTATTTCTGAAGGAAAATAGTACTTCGGAGTTGAATTTGATGACAAATTCAGTGACAATTATGCATATTAAATATGAATAGTGCTTTCAGGAAAAAGGATGCAAAAAAAAATACATCGAAACTATGATACCTTATTTTATGATTGATAGTTTGGAGTTTAACTACAACTTGCTAATAACAGTTCTTGTGCTATAGAATAAGAATGAGTAATAATTGTTGAATTCTATCGATGTGTCACAAGTATAAATGTAGTATTTTTAATTGGTAATACGCTGTACTATAATACAGAATTACACACTAGAATAAAATAGAACACAATAATATGCACTTGAATAAAATATGGTGCAACAATATATTATACTAGGCTAAACTTGTATTCAACACATTTTTATCATATTTATATTCGATACGCAAAAATTCATAATCCGCTATCGATCTCTCACGTCACTTTATACCCAGTTTCAACTAAAATATCGAAAGTTTGCAAACAACAAACAAATTACGAGTCTCGGACGCCTGTGTTTCGTCTTTCATTACCGGTCGACCGTTTCACTTGACCTTTCGCTCGGTCCGCTTGCGTGCACTGTGAAAATTATTAAAATATGAAAATTGCAGTCCGGTTGCCGAGGAAATTCCGCAGGAGCGTGCTGGATGTTGAAGGAGATCCAACGCGTGTGTTCAGGTCCGAACTTTATTTATTCAATAATCAGCCCGTTGTTCTTTTTGCGGTCTGGAGCGTAGCACGCGATCGTGCTATATCGCCTTTTGCGACGTTGGAACGCGTTTTGCATGGTAATCGTTCTCGCTAGGTAATCGTCTTTCGTCCATCCTTTTCAACGCGGAATACCGGTGCTGGTCGCATGATTTGTCGCACGGAGACAATGTTTTCCTTCGATACGTTGCGTTGGTATCCGCGGAGGGGCGAGTAAACGAGCGTATTCGTCGAAGTAACTGCCAGACAATCGATAGGTCGCCTATCCTGGTAACGCTTCGTTGTGTCTCTCAATTTCGACCGGGGGGCTTCATGAATACCCAATGGCCCGGCAGGAACTTCAAACCGTTCTAGGAACACCGGCTGGCACCGAGACCCGCTTCCATCCCTTCGAAATCGAAGCTACAACACGCGATCTCGCGCGGAACGCGCGCGTCCTCGTTCAACGATTTCAACCGACCGACGAGAACACCGTTTCAGAAATTCTACGGACCTTTTTATCTATCGTTTCCGCTAGATTATCGTTTCGCAATTCTTTCATCGCAAAATGGAAGCGGTTTATGCTGTGTTCTATGGTACAATTACAATAATTAGATACACGCAAACAGACGAAGTTGAGCTTTTTCAAACTCGATTCCTTTATCGAAAGCTCGTTATTTTGAGGATTCTTAGAATGCTTTGCAATTTTGCAATTTCTTTTGCAATTTTTTCTTGTTAGAAAATCAAAATTTCTTAAAGTACAATAGAGTATTTGGATGTTTAGGAAATTGTGGATTTAGAGATTCATAAATTTAAGGATTTGTAAAATTGGAAGTTTGAAAATTAATAAGTGTTAAAACTGAGAAATAACAATCTTGATATAACATCTTGAAATAACATCTTGAAATAACAAAATCATCAAATTTTTAAATCTGAACATTTAAAAACTCATAATTTAAAAAATTTTTTAATTCCCTTTATAATATACATTACATACATATCCAAAAATAATGAAACACAAATCTATTACTTGAATGACGAATCTACATTTTATCGCATTTATTTTAATTCTCCTAACGAGCATTCATCTACATTACTTTAAAATAGGATTGTAATCAAAAGATTACGATTGTCTCTGTTATAGAGACAAGCATAAAAGAATATATTTCCACAGTCCGAACTGGGAGGATAAAGATTGTAGCCAAGTATGGATAGAGCATATCGCTACTTTATCATTTCTGCTCTACCAAACTTAAAATTCTCTTTTTACGTTGTGTGTTCTCTAGTTGCAGTATGAGTCGCGAGCATACAGCAAACCATTAAATTAAAAGCTCAATGGAAACAGATCGTCCCAAAGTTGTCGTCGTAAATTGTGTCTTCAGGAGTTTCTTGAGAGGCTGCCGCGGCACATTCAAGATATATGGCGCGTTCAATAAACGCTAGAATGCGAATTTGTTGAGGCACCCGGTACAGAATTAGGTCGATGTCGGGTACTTCAATTAAATCTCTACCTCGCGACTCATCCACTGTTCAGTTTCATTTGAGAGTCGACCACACAATGACCGTTCCTGTCTGGAAGATCCTTTCGACGTAAAGGACATAGAGTTCCTGATTCATGGATCCTTCTGTACGATAAACTCTGGATAATTGTGCCGAATTTTGTATCTCTCACTTTGACTGATTTCTATCGATCAACTTTCTAGCTTATGTGCTTATGATGAAGGTGTTATAGAACTTTTTTGAAGGGACGCAGCTTCTACGGCTTTTGTGAAAGTAGATACAGTTTTAAATGGGTAAATTACTTTTATGAATTTGTTATAAAAACTGAAGAATTTAAAGTTCTTATCAGGGTAAATTATTGTGGTCTTCAGTTTTTTAAATTTCTAAATTCTTTAACTCTTAAATTTGCATATTTCTGGAACTTGGAATTTAAGAACTTCCAAATTTGAAAATATAAGAACATATAATCATTAATTTTATTCCCGATATATTTGCTTCAATCCGAAATTTGTGAAAGTTTTTTCAGACAATAAATAAGTGAAAAGTCTTGTATGAACGGTAATATTCTGTACATTCTAAACTGCTCTACTCCATTTAGTTAAAAAATTCTTTGAATCATATTTCCTTTTAGAGTGTAACCTTGCGTTTCCACATAACAGTGTTCCAAATAGAAAAATCCATGATTCGTGTTTTTATTCGATACACCGTAGCTTCTATACCGGACTCGCTGTTCAAACTTCACAACCTGTATCATTTTCTTCGTCAGAAATTTTCGTGCCAATGTTTCGAGTATTTTAGAAATATTTTCCGCTGCAGTTAAATGCTTTGTGCAAATATTTTGAAAATTTTTGCACCGTTGTTGGTCAAGGTAAAGAGAGGAAGAGAGATGTTTTTCAGCGCGAACGGTGCTGTTATGATGGGTGGTTTTACATCGTTCTTTCAACGTCGCAACCGTGTGTACAAAGGGACGAATTGCTTGCAAAATAACTCTGTCTTTTTCCCCGTGGCGTTCTGCGTCGTCGGATGTTCTTTAATGAACAACCACATTCAGGTATTCGAACAGACGCGCACGCAACCACTCGAACTTCCGAGGCTGCACTGCAATGAGTCAAATGAAGTTTACGCAGAGTAAATTATGTTCTTACAATTTGTTAATGATTCAAACAGCATGTGGACTGGCAAATACAAGTTTTTTCAATGGATACTCTTCATTGATAAGAAATTCTGTACAGAAAATTCAGAGAATTTTCATTGGACGAATTCTGCTCCAAAAAAATGGACATTCCTTATTTGTTAAAAGAGGATATTCAAGAATAGTATAAAGTAAATGTTTTGTGAAATAAAATATTTGAAAGTAATAAAAGAGTCTGGAAGAATAAAAGGTGTTTGGCATTTAAAATTGTAAAATCGGTGCAAGTACTACAAAATGGCTGCCATCGAATTTAACGCGATACACCTAACCTACATTTCCAAATGTTTATTGTCCTTATAGAAATTTTTCAGGTATTCTTTTTAACCACTTATTAATATCAAATTTAACATCTTACGCTTAACCTACTTTTCTTTAGTATTTTGTATTTTCTTTATAAATTTTGCAGATGTAACAATTTGCTTAACCATTCTATTGTTACTTACTATTCGTAATATAATAATTTACTTAATGTATTTAAAATTCACTAAACGTAATGTAGAAGAATCATTCGTTTGTAAACATAAATGATTGTTTTTTAATACGATCCTCTAAAAAGAACGGAAATAATGCAAAATATTTGCAAATTGAAAAGACCTACGCGGATATTGCAAATGTTTCACGAGTCGATTGAAATGCATCTCGACTTCTCGAGCTATCTTCGAGCTGACTATCGAAATTTCGCCTGGTTTCTGGAGATTGGTCATTAACCTTAGCTACCCTATTGTTCTCGATTGCGAACGGGCTAAGACCTACACAATACGGTCTCAGGCTTTCCATTATCTCCGAGATTATCGCTGGTTGTTGCAGCGTACCATTCGAGTTCTTAACTTTAGCGAGGTCGATCTTTCTGCGGGAAGAATCTCAAAATTTCAGCCTTATCGCTCCGATGAATCTCGTATATAAACGACTGCCTTAATCGCGCTGAATGGTCAAATCGTAGCGCATAATTAGACTGCGATTATGTTCATGATATCCCTTGAATAGATTAGATAAAATTGGGACGAAAGAACGTGCTAACAATTGTTAATATACAAATTTGATAATTATTCTTAATTCCTCAATTTGATAATTTGTGTACGTCTGAATTTCTCAGTTTGATAATTTTTGTACTTCTCAATTCTCAATTTTACAATTTGCGCACTTCTCAATTTCGTAATTGCATAATTTATTAATTCTCAGATTTTAAATTTAGAAATTATGAAATTTGTGATTTCACAATTTCTGAACTTCTAACTTACTGAATTTTCAAATCATAAATTTCTGGTCTTTGAAAGAATCGAAATTTTTAAATTCTCAAATTTCAGAAGTTTCTGAATTTCTTTAACTATACTACAATTTCAAATCCTCAAATTCCTGAATTATAGAAATGTTGGATTACTAAATTTACGAATTTATATATTTACACATTCATTGATTATTACCCTTCATTGATTTAATATATTCTGTCTGTGGAATTTAGGTATGATCACTTATTTCAGTTATTAGACAAAGTCCAGATATTAATGTCAAATATGCAGAAATTATGTAAAATATTCTGAATATAAATTGATCAACTGGTTTCTGAAACTCGGAAAACAGAATGGTCAGAATAATTCTGGTCGCCGATCTTTCTGAGCTTACGAACAGTATTCAAAGGTCAGCCGACCATACGGGGGACAGAATAGATTAGAACAACTTAGTTTAGGAATCCCATGAATTTCCAATTATCAAGTTGGCGGCACGCCGGCAACCAGCAGCCATTCTCACTGTCTACACTATGAATTTCATTCTTCGTCCTTATTCTCATACGGAAATGTCCGGTAAAAACTAATTATTTCTTCTTAAACTCATCATAAGACTCTATTCGTCTATTCGTATCAAAATACTTACTAATTGTAGCTTCGTGTTTAACTAAATACTATTATTAGTACTATTACCACTCACTAACTAGTTAATAATTTACTATTTTTCTACACTGGACACAATTTTTAATATATTAGAGTATTTTTACAATTTTCAAATAACAGGTATATTTAAAATTTATACGGCTTTAAATTTTGTTATTAATCTACTGTCAGGCCAGGTCATCTTCACTGTAATAAATTTTTACTCATTGGCCCATAATAATAATAGTAGCAAGTAAATATTTAAACAGAAATTATTGGCGAATATTGCTGTATATTACATTTTAGCTCAAAATTATAAATCAGTCAATCAAAATCAATGTTCCGTGACATCTGTCATTTGATTGAACCCATCTTTCAATTTGTAGGTTAACCTACTTATTACAAATTATACTTGTTTTCCTAATTTCGTTCGCTTATCAAATGAATTGTTCCATTTCAGTTAAATATCCAGTTCTTGTAAAAATATGATGAAAAAAGGGAGTTGCGAAAGCAATAAAAATGATTTTTTTTTAAATTTAATCATATACATATGTACATTACTCTTATCTCAGAAATATACCTGGATTATATTGTTCGAACAAGATTTATAATGTTTCAAGGTTTTCTGCAGTCATGGAAACTTTTGCGCTTATATCACGTAGATAATTTTCGGTTCTATCGAAATTTTACTGTAGTTACTATGAATCGGGACATTTTTCGTCGAATTTATTCGACCGGTTTTTCTGCAGAATCAGGGAAATCAAGAAAAACGAGTGAGAGCACAGGTAGTGCAGAGGGGTACATAGATGTGGGCAGGGTCGCGGAAAATAACGTAATTGGCTGGCAATACCTCGGCGAGCCGGCTCGTTAAGTTTTATTAATCTGATGCGAAATACAAGCGCAGAGAGAAGTTCGAATGCGAAAAGTCCCCGAGGATTGCAAGGACGAAAGAAGAAGGGCGGAGAAAACGAGAAACACAAAAGTATGGAGGCCGATGCTCGGACTGACCCAGGCCAGTCATTCTTAATTAAATATAATTGCGGAGGTCAGGTCGTTGATAGCGGTATCGATATGGTTCGATTTCCTATCGGAACGAGTCTCGTCCAGGAAGCTTTCGCAAAGTTACGCCCGGCACCGAGTTTTTCCTTTTTCTTTCTAAGCCGATGGCCTTCGATGTTGCCGAGATATCCGCTGCCCCCGAAAGCTTCGCCTTCGAAGATCTTCGAAACTTTTTCAATTGACGACCTTTCTCCGATTCCGTGCCACCGATGGCATTGAACATAATACAAAGTGCTCCCCTATTTTCATTATTCTACGGACAACTTAAAAGTGGCCCGATCGGTGATCGTTATTATCGAGTGTTCTTGATGAAGTATACAGCATTGCCTCGAAAGATAACCTCCGCACTGGGGTAAAAGTGTACTCGTGAATGTGTCTATTTTCAACTCATTTTTCTATTTGGACAACTTTCGTTTTGAATGGTACCTAATTAAATTTCGTAAGGAGACCAGATTTTCGATAAATATTTTTGCATTTTTTTATTTAATAACAAAGTTTGAAACTTTTTACTCTTTACATGTACTACTTCATTATGACCCTGACTGTAATTTTTAATAAATAATAAATTGTATTAATGTTTAATAAAACTCAAATGATTTTAGTAATTTGTCAACCATGTGATATTTAAAATAAAAGAATGCATAAAGTATAACAATACAAATATTTCTACTTCTTCGTTAGCATAGTGTCATATTTTGAAAGGTCGTTCTCATAATTCTCAGCGTATGATAACAAAATCGGGATGTTGTAGCAAGTTGAATGAAAATTAGTTTGCTTGGTCATGTAATCAGATTTCCTGGCCACGGATTCTCATAAATGGAGTATCACTGCTCTTCTTGGTGGACTACGGGGGATCAGCTGAGAGATTTGGTGGATGTCGAGGAAATAAAAAGAATGGGTGGGGAGAACCTCTGTACGAGCGGGTTTTCTGTTCTCCACGACGACGGTAAACACTCCCGACCGGCCGCTATGGTGGCCACGAAACGAAAGTGTGGGACAAAAAGTAGATAAATGGTGACTGGATAGTAAGGGTGGACCAATCTATCACGCCCCAGGGGAGTGTTATTGACAGTGCAAGAACTGTCTAACCCTCAACCTCTCTTTCTTCGTCCCCCTGCGTTCCTCTTGTGGTTATTTCCTCGCTCCTGTACCCTTGTCTTCTTCTTTTTCGACATTCTTTTGTTAGAACATCCTATCCGAACTTCTGTTTCGCGATCCACTTTTCTTTTCTGTTGGTACGACGAATGTACAAACAGTGGAGGATATCCGCACGGGGAATTATGTGAAGCACGCTCAGGATTTTGAAATATGAATGTTCAGAGATTTTTGAAGTTGGACGTGGAAGTTAGGGATTCGGGAATTCGGAAAGTTGGGGATTTGGATGTTTGAGAAGTTAGGAACTTGGGAATTTAGGGATTGTGGTATTATTGGGTATTTTAAATACTGGGAATTAATTTGGGGATTTATAATTTTGAGAATTTAAGGATTTTAGAATTTGGGAATTTTGAAATTTATGATTTTGTGAATACAGGGTTTTTGTAAATTTAGGAATTTGGGAAATCAGAATCTTAGAAATTTATTGATTTGGACATTTAGCAGTTTGGAAACCTTGGATATTGAGGATTTGGGAATTTAGAAATTTTTGTATTGAAAAATTTAGAAATCAATCAGGTTTAAAAACTTTGAAATTTGGAAATTCGCGAATTTGCAAACATAAAAACTGTAAAACTCCAATTTCCGCAAAATCAAAAAATTGAAAAGTCTCTTAATTATAATCTAAAAATTACACCGTAAGTAATTCGAAAATTCCAAAATTTCTAACATGAAATATTCCGATCAAACATTTCCCGCCAACTTCCATCTTCCAATGATTTTATTCCCTCCATATTATTCATAGGACCGTTAACTCTAATAGATTCAAACGAAATCGGCTGAACTGGGTTAAGTCAACAAACAGAATCGGAACAAACATCGTGTAAATTGGTCAGAAAGCAAAGCGGAATTTTCGAAATTTAGCGGGATTCGCAAGCTCATCAAATTACATGGATTATTCCGCTTGAAATTCATCGTAGTTCTGAATCGAAATTCACTCGGTCAGGAATAGAAAGTGCATTGGCGAAGCTACTCAAAATTCATCGTGGTCGACGAATTAATCCGTAAACACGTCGGTGATGGTGATGCAGCTTTTAAACTCGTCCCCATTAGTGGGACGGCAATTTTCCCGGAAGTTATTTTACTCTCGGACCGGATATTGACTTCTCGACGTGTAACTCCCCTTAAATGGCCACAGTAACATTAGTAGCGTTGACCACTTGGACGCACGTGCGCCCTTCTACAGGATGTATGGCGTTCATTCGCAAGGATGGGATTTCCTCCTCGAAACCGGAAGCTTAAGAGCGGTTCGCCGGCGGAGTTTAGCTAATGCCTAATGACGGGTCGTTTCAAATATTTACCGCCCGATTCCGCGAACTCCAGCCAGGACCGTAAACGCGATTACGCCCGACCATAGGGTATACTGCTAGCTTTCCTGCCTTAGAAATCCCTGTAAGAGCTGCCATCGATCCTCTGAATTTTCTCAAATAACGCAACCGCTGGATCAGCTGAAATGTCCCGTAGGCCAATCTGACTTTAATCCAACCGAGCTCCGTGAAATTTATTCAAAATACCCCATTTTAGAAGTTAAAACCTGTTACCGTGCTTATCCGTCCTCTTAATTATGCTTATACGAATATTTTTGTTGTTGCGCAATTATGTGAATAAACAAAATATATTCGCTTCAATTCTTTCGGTGCAGTACTAAGAATTAGATATATCTATATTTTAATGCTTTGTGTATTGGTGATAAGAACGATATACGAATCAACATTTACATTTGTCTTCATCGAACGGAATTAATCACCATTAATATTTCTTCTTATATTCGCATGTTTTGTTTCAATTTTGTTCTCTGTTTTTCCTCGTGTAATTTAATTGTGCATTTTGTAATCGTTCTTGAATAAATAATTTACTCGTTCTATATATATAATTTATTACGACACTTTATTCGGCCATGAATCTCCTCGCCTTCAACATTGTGTTATAAAATTTAACCTTTATAAATTTTTAAATTTAAAAGAATTTTAAGTTGAAAAAGGAAGTTTGCAAGTTTATGTTAGCATTGTACTTGTAACATGTACATGTATTGGAAAAGAGGATCGTTAACGTTGTTCAGTTGTTAAATGACGATTTTATTAAATTGCACGTTTTAACGAGTTATCGTGTTGCGCGATTTTTATTATTATTAATTTGCATTCCCTGCATTCTTGTATTTCTTTTTCTTTATCCACTGAACGCAATAACAGTTTCGCTAACAGTTTAAAATTTAAATTATGTAGTGTACATTTACTTTTGTTATTGTTTGAGAATTATTCATTTATAAAATAAAATTGCTAATTTACTAGTGAAAATATGTGGATATTAGTGAAAATTAAATGGTAGAAAATCAGGTTGTGTTCATTTAGAAAATAAATTATTTAACATATGATTTTTGGAAAAATTTCAGTTTAGTTTACTTGCACTCGCAATACGGTGCTCCATGAAATTATTCGTCCATGAATTTTGAGGTCCTGATATTTTTGGGTTAATTCAAAGTCCAGCAAACATTTTCATGTTCTCGACGCTAAAAAAAAATACGTACAAATGCTTATTGAGTTTAAAAATGCTAAAATATTAAAATGCTATCATGTGTGTATAATTTTAAGAAATTCTTTTATGCAATAAACTAGTTGATATTTTTCCTCAAATTCTAACATATAAGTAACTAATGTAGACTCTTTTTTATACTTTTTAATATCTTCTTTAAAGTAGAAAGGTCACTTTTCAAAATATATATATGTCAAATTTAATTCAAAAATTTTTATTCAAATTAAATTTCAAGTTTTCGAATTAGCGAAATTCAAATTTTCAAGATTCTAAGTTTTTAATTTTTTATTTCTTCGAATCTCTGCGTGTTTAAATTTTGAGGTTTTCAAACTCCAACATTTTTAAATTTTCCATTTCTTTTTCAAATTTCTTAATTTCTAAATTCGCGAATTCCTAAAATTTCGAAATATCTAATTTTCTAGAGAGTAAAGTTTTTAGATTTGTAAAATTATATATTTCCCACAATTACAATTTCGCAAATTTCCGAGATTTTGAAATACGTACGTTTCTGAATTTTAGAATATTCAAATTTCTCAAGCTCTCGATATTCAAGTCTCTAGACGCTCGTATTCCTAGAATCTCAAATTTCTTATTTCTCAAATTGCGTAGATCAAATGCCTAGTTTTCCAAATTTGTAGACTGCTGAATTCATACATTTCTATATTTTTAGATCTCCAAATTTCTTAGTTCCTGATTTTCTAGGTCCATAAATCTGTATATCCCTACAGTATCAAATTCATAGATTTCTATATTCGTAAATATTCAGGTTTTTACATTCCCAAATCCCTAGATTCCCAATTGCTGTTTTCTGATGTTCGTAGACTGCCAAATTCCTAAATTCCTATATGCTTAGATCTTTAAATTTTTAGGTTGCTACATCTACCAATTCCTACACTAGTGCATCCCTAGATTTCTATATGCATAGATCTTCAAATTCCTCTGTCCCTAAATTCTTAAATTGCCAAATATCCATATTTCCAAATTCCAAAGTAATTTCTTAAACCATTACTTAAACCGTTTGAACCAATACTTAAACCATTTCCAAAATTTAAAATCAAAAACTACTATGCGTGTGGCCTCTTCCTTCATATCCCTGGAGAAGCCAGATTTGCTCTTCACCTATACAGAACAGCGTTTATTGTCATCTTCAGATGCTGTCTTCTGCAATGTTATCGCCGCTGATTCTTTCTCATTTAACTGACAGCCGTTCGTGCTTGCTCCCGGGAAAAAATACAGAAGGGATGATTCGCAAAAGGGAACCCGGTAGTGGTAAAGGGTGCGACACTATGACGAGAGCACGATCCCAGCTAGGGGAAGCCGCGTAGTGGCACGGTGCTTCTCATTGTTTCAACTTGAGTGGCTTTACTCTGCTGTCATCATCATTTTCAATTAGCCAGTAACGACTGGGTGACGCGGTGTTCATTGAGAGGCTGCCTGCCCTCCGTCGATTGATTTATTAATTATTAAGCTGTTCCGCATATTACGTTAATTAGAAATGCAAATACTATCAAACACGATATACCTGCTCTTCTAATTTATCGCCCTTCTTAATCGAAAAACTCGGTCGTCTACTTTTCTGTATGTCGGTTCTTTCCTTTTATTACTTCTCGTGTCTCTCGACTTTCGCGTGACAAATGAAATCAAGATTATTTATCATCCTGCGCCATTATGTCCCTGTTAGGGTAGCCCTGGATCGCCACGTCGCTCCGGATAGATTCTTTCTCAAGAATCTGATTAAAAGAACCGTCTTATCGCTGTCCGCTTACTGTGCGGTATCCGGAACTTAATTGCCGTTTCAGTATCTTGGAAATTCGTTTCAGGGAATGGCTTCTTTTCGGCCACGTATTTTTTCGGCTTTAAGAAAGTGGCATGTAAGGAAAAGGTGGATACGTACGGAATAGTCCGAAAAGGTAGATGATCACAAAAGTATTATTATTAATATATTAATTACAGTTCTCCTAATTTAAATGGTAATTATATTACAGGAATGTAATGACTTTTGATACATAGAGTAAGAACATTAGAAACGCTTATTTTATAGGCAGTCAAGAAACTCTCTCCTTTCTCTCAAAGTTATCATATTTTCACTGCTTGGTATTTATAAGTTAAAATAGTTCTTTCACTTCACAAATCTGCAACGACTTAAATAATTAAGTTAAACTCGATTTTCTGATTCTTTAAAGTGGACTGAATTGATTTTGTGAAACTATTTCGCTAATTCAATATTAGTTAACTACGTCTCTAATTGTAATCAAATGTGATATGTGATTAATTATCGTTTTTGTACTGTACTATTTATTGATAAAACTAACGTTGTGGGAAGGTGATTCTGATCTAGAGAAGTTCTGGCACTGGTGGTTAGGATGGTTTACGTAATATTAGCTAACTATGTCTGTAACTGTAATCAAATGTGATCAAATGTGATTAACTGTTGTTTTTGTAGTCTATTATTTATTGATAAAGCTATTGCGGGAAGGTGATTCTGATCTAGAGAAGTTCTAGCACTGGTAGTTAGGATGGTTTACGTAGATCTTGGGCTTAATAGCGATTGAGCGAATGAATAGATGCGTACAAGGAGGCCTGTGATGCAGTTTAGGATTAGTGGGTACGACGCGCCAGGGGAAGCTCCTACCTATAAATTCATTGGATTACCGGTGTCCCCATCTATTAATATGTTTGCAATTTCCGAACATAGTCACGATGGGACCAAGGTGGATTCATGTGCCATTCCAAATTAAAAGGATCAACATTCCCTTTGAAATGTCTTACCTCTATCGCCGTAGTCTTGCATGGTTAATATGTGTTGCTAATATTTTAAGGTGAGAAGCTTGAATACTGAGAAATATTTATTGAGATATATTTAGAGTGAGAGCACTGCGAGATATTTGAGAATATTGCGAAATATTGGGAAATTTTGAAAAATATTTGAGAATAAAAGTTTAAAAAATGCATTTAGAAATCTGGGAAGTTGAGAATTTAAAAATTTGAAGTATTTTTTATTTTAAAATTTCAAAGTCCAATAATTTGAGAATTTATAAAATTAAACGTTTAAACGAACTTGGAAATTTATGAATATGAACATTTCGAAATTTTTAAATGTGAAAACTCGGTAATTTAAAAATGTATAAAATTAATAATCTGAATATTTATGAATTTGAATATTTGGAAACTAGAAAATATTTTCAATTTTCATTTTAAGTTCAATATTCATTGACAGTACTAAAACAATTAAAATTATATTCATTGTTAATATTTTCGAATTCTTAATATTTATTAATAATATCAGAATATTGACTATTATATTTTGTTAATATGGACTATGATGGCCTCAAAATATCAACCAGCACCCCGTAAAAACAATTAAAAATCTCAATAAAGAACATTATTTACACTTCCATTATCCGTACATCCCTTTAAATTAATAAAATTTTATTTTCTATAATCCTGTCCGTAACACTCAGCTTCGAATAAATTCTCCCGAAATCCAGGAAAATTATCCATAAAATCCCCAGGAATTATCCTTGAAAATCCCGTTCCATTTATCGTAACACAACGTTTAACCCTCGATTGTAGGAATTTCAGAAAATCCCCATGTTATAGTTTTCCTTTCTATATCTGGCTGTCTCTTTCTTTTCCCTTTCGTGGCCTTTGCTAGCCCGCGCTTGCCAGCTTGAGCAGAATTAGCATAACCAAAGCAGCTTTGATCAATCGTAACGGCACCTCGTTGTACGACTATGGCCATTAGTATGCACCATTGACCATGAGTCGGCACCGCGTAATTAGCATAATATAGCAATATCATAACGTGCGTATGGGGAAATGTGTGATGGTTGTGGCAATCGTTGGTTAGGTGGACATCATCTGGCTGTGCAAGCGGACAGCATGCCATTTTCCTGCTTGCTCCCATGAGATGTGACTCTGACTTTGTCACACGTACGCCAGGCGGTTTCACCGACTGCCATAATGAACTAGGACTTTGCAAACTGTCGGTGAAAACGGTGCCCAACAGCTTCCCATGGATTCTAGGGGAATTGAGACTACACTGACTGACGCAGATCGTGCTCTTTATCTCCATAAACCCATATTATTTGGCCAAATTAAAACCAGGTTTTTGTGGAAGATGGTAGATTATTGTAATTATGACATTGTAGTTGTTTACAAAGAAATAATATTGAAATGATTTAGGTAAATTTTAGGTAGTATGTGCTCGTTAATTTTTGGTGCAGGGATTGTCGTTTATGATTTTTCTAATTTTAAGATTTATAAATATGGCGTGCTGCACAATTTAAATAGCAAAATTGGTAGATTGTCGTATACTGAGGACGTCAATAAAATACAGTATAGTGTCCTATTTTACTATACATTTTTATTACTATAATAATTAATATCACTGATAAATTAGTCAAGTGTACTATCGGCGTGAAGGTGATTTGAATCTCCAGCGCAATTTGCGCAACCTAACCTTCTTCAACACATCTTTTATAAATTAAACCGTTAAAAATATCAATCATTGTTCTCATTGATATTGTTGATATACTAACATATATTATTATGAATTTATTGTGGTAACAATATTAAAAAGTTCACTGACTCATAATAATTTTATTTACAATTACAATTATTAATTTATGACATGTGCAACTCTTGCATTTGAGTACTTGAGATTAATTCTTGAATTAAATACGAATTTATTTAAAATTATCTTCCTTTTATAAAGAAATGATCTTACGAATATCTTAAAAAATTTTCCGTTTTAATTTTTTTCAAAAATACAATTGAATGAAAAAAAATTTTTGTTTATAATTTTTACTAGATTTTGTATGATTTTATAAAATTGTTCCTTCTTTGTATCATCAATGTAGAAATACCCCGTGTATTATTGCAATATTATTATTAAAAATTGTTATTATTACAATATTATTCAAATACCTTACAACAGTAATACTATTATTGCAATAATATTATTACAATATCTTCTGACAGTGACATCATTATAATAAATCCTATAATAATAATATTAGGTACAGCAACATATCATATCAATTTTTAATTAATTGTGCCCTATGCATAACGTCACGTATATCCATTTATGAAATCACTAAACGTAAAGCACTGATTCTAATGACACCGCAATTTACCTCGACCGCGAATCCATGTTATAATCATGTTCGTGATTATCGTGAGATAATAGCTAGCGCAGATAACACGATGACAACGGTTGTTATTGCGAAGAGTGATTAGCGTTGTTCGCCCGGTCAGTTGTGCATCGCGTGACGTCGCATTGGAAACTTATCCATTCATTGATTACATTTCTGATTGCGTGTGCATAACGATGATAGAAAATTGCGGCCACGTTTCACCTTCCTTCGTTTCTACGTCACCGGTCACGTTCATAAAAACCGAAAGAAATACATATATTGCTAATGGACGTGACTCGTTTGCTTTTAATATCGATTGAAATGATCAACGTGAAAGCATCGGCGTTGCGGTTATTATATTGCAATTAAAATTAACGAATGAATGACCATTCATCAAGCGTAATGTCTCGCGAGTGACACAAACTTTGTTCACGCTAATTAACGATCGCTCGTTAATTGCTATCCGATACATGAAAATAATAAGTGATGTTTGAACGCGTGCTTTGCTGATCTTGCTTTGTTAAGTCTTTTCTTTATAATTCTGGTGAAACCCACATAATTTTTGTTTCGTATTGTTCAGTTAATTACTAGCGCTTCTTTTAAGAGAAATTTGTGAATGTACAGTGATGAGTGTGACAGGGAATTTTTTGGAAGATAAAATTATGTAGAAGAGAAAAACATCAGTAGCTCTGTGGTTAATAACAATACAAATTTACAAATTTATAAATTCAGAAATTTTTATACTCCTCAAAATAAAATCCTCATTACACTCAAATAGAACTACGTCATACAATCATAAATTTTTCTATATATAAACATAATTCAGTTGAAAATATCAAATAAACAAGTACACAAGTTTCTGAGAGTGAAATGATTTCTTAACTGTTCCATACAACGCAAGAAATCGTAAGAAATCGTAATCTGTCGCACCACAAACAGAAATTACTACATCTACATTAATCACACAAAGTAATAAACTAAATAACAAAAAATGTCATCGTGCACATAAAACAACGAACTTCATCCTAAGCGACACACCGTAGTCGCACAAATCACTAGTAAGACAAAGCAAAAGTTAGAGATGTCCCTCGGCAAGCTGTGGAATTCATGAGCAAGTACTTGATGGAGCAAAATTAATTCATCTGGTGAAGCTGAGAGTACCTCTAACACGAAACTCGTAGAATCGCGTGTCTAAAGGCGAATCATCGATGCTTCCAGCAGGGTGGTCGCAGCGTTCAGTTGCGGATAGGATCGAGAACGCGTATAACATCCACGATGTTATTCCAGCTGTCGATTCATTGATTATCGATTTGCTATCGGTGGCTGGACTATGGCAGACTGAACTATGTACGAGTCACATCGACTGAACAAACACGATGGTTGCGTTCGTTTGGTCTAACACACGCGTAGAACAGGAGCGAGAAGGATGCATGGCGGGGAGGATGGGAGGTTAAGATACGATATTTGCAGGGTTATTAGATAGCAGTTGCAATTCCCCGCGCTATTCCCCGTGATATCGATCGTGCATTTACCTGATGAGCTACCCGTGCGTTATGAACACCCGCAGGGATGGATAGTCAGCCGGGTTTCATATGTAAAGAGTGCCGATGATTACGACGGCTCATCATGATCCCCCGCTCGACCCAGCAACCTATCTTTATCCTGTTTCTTTCACCGTTGTATCGGCTGTCTCTCTCTTCGGGAAACGAGGTGAATCGCGTTGATTCGTCCAGTGAGTCGAATCGAATCGCATTCGTCGCTGATTCGAGACGAATGAAACCAACGGCTAATTTATGAAACGCAACGAGCCGTGAAAGCGATCCTCGAAACAGGCCCCCGTTTTGCATCTCGAAGGAACCCACGCGTCATCTCGTATCCGCAAGAATAATCTGGATTCATTGGATTGCCACCGGATGTGACTCGCGTTCGGTCCAATAACGCTGTTTGGATGGGTACAACGAAACGTGTAGCACGCGTGTTAAGGTGTCGACGACGATCGTGTCTGAGTTCATCCAGCATTGTCGGTTGCTCCCGTGTATCGCGGTTGCTGCCGCATGTAGATGAAAGGGTTGTTTCACTGAATCGCTAACCCAGATTTGGGTGCAACTGGAAACAGGGTAGATTATACAAGCTCGGAGAATGGAATATTAATGCCGTGTGATGGAATACGGTTCCTATTACTATCTAAATATTTCCTAAATAGCGGTAGTCGGAAATTACTTACTTCGTGTGGGCCGCTGACGGTGCAGGTTATGGTAATGCAGAGTTTTTAAATATTCGTTTAATATTAGACAGTTTTATTGCACTTGACTAGTATCTACACGAATTACTGAAAATTTCATTCAAATAGCGAATCTTATAGGGTACATTTTCACCGCTTTTCAGCGTTTTTGACATTTAATTCATTGTTGATGTAATAGTTTAGTAGACACCAAAAAATGATACAAGTAATATGAAGAAATTTGCTTAAGTCTGTGAACAATTTTAGTATCATTCAAAATTAGTAATGTACAATGACTTATACAATCTAACTTTTTAGGCTCAATTTTTAGGTACTATATTTATAATATGTTTAATGCGTTTCGTAGAAGATTTCGACATCTGGTCTGTGTTGCATGTAAAGTGATTGTAAAGGGTTTCAGATCCTGAGAATTATAATTAGTAAAATACAAAAAACCTATTAAACAAGATTTAATATAATACAAAGTCAAAAATATAACTGATCACAACATACGATTTTCACAGATTTTATATTCAAATAATTAAGTGAAAATAAATTTTTAATTCTAGCTTTCTTTCGCTAAAATACATATATATCTGTTAATTCTTTACAATTTTTACAAAAATTGCATTAAATCGTTTAAATGAAAATAAGTACAAATTTTTAATTCTATCTTTTCCACCATTTCAAAAAATGCTTTTAATAATCCCAGAGTCCAAGACACATAGTTTCTAAGGACGTATAACTATTCGTGACGTATAACTTCATTTCTCGTTGTGTCATTTGTGTTTCAACTCCGCGTCGCAAACTGCAATCATATAGCTCGCGAATAAGCCGTCTCGGAGATCAGATTGTGTTCGGTGCTTTAGAAATCTGATAACACGAGATTCCAACTATTATCAATCGAGCTGTAGTCAAATGCCAATCAAACTTCATTGTAAATCCTCGCTTGCGGTATGCCGCCTAATAATATCACCCAATTCCGTCGCAAGCTTCCAAGTTAGCCGTGTATTTATTGTCACCTCTATTCCCTCGGGGCAACCATAACGCCGTTCCCATGAATCCGCGTTTTTTCCGCCGTTCGTTCGACGAATCGTATCGGATTTTCCGCGGAAAAAGATTCCCGAGATGATTCGTGCGATCTCACGAGGATCTCGATGGTGATTCGAAATCGCGTTGACCGAGGAACGACAATAGTTCATCCTCGAATCCGTAAGTGGGTTATTATAGGAAGCTGTCTGCGGCGCCTCCGACACGGAAATTGCTTATGCATTAAGCAAATACCAGACAGATATTCCGTGGTGGGATGAACCGATCATATCGTACGCGGCTGTCGCAGGTATCCGCAGAATTCGATTGTCATTATCACGCCTGTTCGTCTCTCACCTTTGATTTTATCCTGTGATAAATCCTTCTTGATGTCCCGAGATTTATCTTGACGTTTACTGTTACGAAGGAAGAACTAAAATTTTATGTAATTTGATTTTTCCTTTTGACTAACGATATGATAAAGTTTAATTATATTTTATAGATGTTAAAGCTTTTGTTATGAATTACGTTTAAAACATGAATAATGTATTTCACTCGACACATTTCTAGTCTTATCAAAATGTTACTTTGTAATATCACGCTACATTTCTTTAAACAAATACTTCCAATAATTTGTTAATTTATCACGCGAGAGTTTAAAGATACATCTTTTTAATCATACAACAAAATTAATATCTTATGCTTTTATGAACCACTAAAAGTAGACATAAAATATTTTATAAACTATTTATTTATAAATGATGCAAAACAAATTTTACAGAAATCGTAAGAAACTTGACGCGTTTGTTTCAATCGATGTAAACAAACATTTTACTTTTACGGAGCTTGTAAATCGTCGCAGGGTACCTAACTCCTCGCGTAAGTGCTCAACAAAGATATAATATTTGCAACCGTAATAAAGAAATTTAGTAGACATTCATTTTCCGCAGAAATACAGCACCATAAAGTCGACGAAACAGGCTATGTATCTTCATAAACTTAGACTGTTTGTTTCATACTTTGACAGTGATTCCACCGTTACATCCGATATTCTTTTCTTTTATGGATGCATTAATATTGACACACGTGCGCGATAACTCATTGATTTTGCCCGCAGACATTCGGTAGGACAGCAGATCTCACGCGGCTGTAGCCATAATTCACACGAGGCTGCGTTTTCTGCTTAAAACGGGTGGCTAGGTGGGGCTTTTCGAAAATGACAAGGACTAGTAATAAAGTTGTGATGAAGTTCCTGCGGTGAACGCGCTGCTTTATCATCAGAACTGTAACCTAGGGTTTTATCGTACCCTGTTACAATACACAAAATCCTTGCTACGCGTATAAAAGTGGCGTAAAACGGTCGTAAAAGCTCACTGGGAACACGTGTGCTCTAAATATCGTCAATCTATGCTTGTCTGGTTGGATCATCATCGTTCGTTTTCAATCCGGATCATGTGCTTTACTTCTACTTCTGCTGGGAGATCAGTTCATTTGTGTCAATCAAACGATACATTTGTTGTGTTTATAAGAGTAACTACACTTGTTTGGTTATAATTCGTGATTTGTGGATTTGGGGACTTTTTCATTTCAATGCTTGGAAATTTTGAAATTTGGGGGAAAAACGTCTGGAATGGAAATTTCGGAATTTGAGAATTTCAGGATTTCGGGACATCGGGATGTCAGGATATCAGAATTTTACGATTTTCAGAATTTCAGAATTTCAGAATTTCAGAATTTCAGAATTTCAGAATTTCAGAATTTCAGAATTTCAGAATTTCAGAATTTCGGGCTTTTCAGGCTTTCAGGCTTTCAGGCTTTCATATTTTCAGATTTTCAGACTTTCAGACTTTCGGACTTTGAGGCTTTCAGGCTTTTAGAAGGTCAGATTTGCAGACTTTCAGAATTTTAGAATTTCAGACATTTGGAAGTTTCAGAACTTAATATTTTTGGGACTCAAAAACTTAAAATGATTTAAGAATTTGAAAATTTGATGACTGAAAAATTGTTCAATTTCAGTACTTGGAAATTAAGTCAACTTAGAAATTTCGGAATAGTCGAATTTGAATTTGGAAACTTGCTAATCTAGAAATGGAGAAATTTAAGAATATAAAATTCTGATAATATGAAAATTTGAGAATTTAGAGATTCTGAAGTAAGATAATTTGAGAATCTAGTACTCTGAAAGTTTTTAACTTTCAAAGACGGCAATATAGAAATTTAAAACTCTAAATACTTCAAAATTTAAAAACCGAAAGTTTGAAGAACTTGAAAATGTGCAATTTAAAAATTGGAATCGTTGATTCAGGTGTTAAATTGGAAAATTACATAATTTAAAAATTTAAAAATTTGAAAACTTGGAATTTTGAAAACTTGAAAATTGAACTATTCGAAAATTTGAAAATTTAGTGGCTAGAAAATTTGTCGCCTTAAAAGCTTGAAAATTAAGAAATTTGAGAATTTGTATATCTGGATACTTTATGTCAAGTTAAACTTAAAAACTTGGTTTTGAAAAATTTGTAATTTTTAATATGTTGGAATTCAGAAATTTCGAGTCTAGAAACTTGAGAACTTAGAATTTAGTTATTTCAGAATTGTCGAGTTTAAAGCTTTAATAGTTTACTAACCTATATGAATAAATAGTTGATACATTTTTAAATTTTAAGTTATGTCGGACTGTATAAAAATTCCTAAAACTTTCCTCTAATCTTAACACCCAAAGAATTCGAAAAGAACAAAATTAATCACGGATAAAATCCATCTAAATTTGCCTTATCATCTCTTTCCCCGAAAATCACCAAATTCGTTGCGTAGCAGCTGTCTCGCGACAGCTCGTATTTACGAGGCCAAAGACCGTTCTCGTCGCGTCTGGGAAAGCCTTTGAAATTTACGCGCGTGTGTTAGAGCACGCCAGGAATTATCGTATTCGTGCATACACGAGACTCGGAACGCCATGGAAACGAATACGGTGCATGAAGTGCCGTACGCCATTAACGGTTATCGAAATGGCCGTCGAAAAAAAAAAGTTCCATATCCAGTACGGAGTGGGCTTGCCACGGCAGAGCTTTATGAACGAGATTTCATTTCCCGAGAAAACACCGGCAATACACGGGCTTAGAGAGGCGAACCGATTTATTCCAACGAGTTCGAGCCGACCGATTCGTCCGCCATTGCTTTGTGCGAGAATTAGAATCCTCGTACGACGTGCTCGATTGAACGGTTTACCTCCGTGCACCTTTTGTGACGAATTCGGAGGAACGAATTTTTGATGACGCACGCTGCTGTTGGATTGCTTCGCCGACATCAGTTTCCGGAAAACGATTTAGATTGCGCTTGGATTATATGGATCTCTGTATAAGAGTATTCTCGTTCTCTTTAACTTGCTTCCATCTTTAGCAAGAAAAATTAAACTCTGTTTTAACAGCTTTTCTTTCCAAGAAAAATTCATTCTTGTATAGTTTCGTTTAATTTAACTGTGTCAGGGACTATCTTCGATCAAAACTTGATTTGCTATTCACGATATCGGATGAGGTACTCAATAAATTCACAGTTACGCACACAGGTAGCTTCAAACTAATTTTTCGATTCAAGTCCGAGATTATTGGACGTAAAATATAGTTGAACAACTAGGACTGTTCATTCAATCTATCGATGTTTCTGACCCTTTCACACATACATTTGACACAATTGTATTAGGAACAAACATGCAAAAAACAAAATAGAGCAGCAGATCTTTATACATTCCACTTGAAATTATTGAATATGACGAAAAAAGAGGTAACTACTTCTTTGGACGTAATGAACATGGATACTATACTGGTTTCAGATTTAAAAAGTGTTAAACTAAAGAGACTGCTCATTCTATTTTGAAAGATACCACAGGATAAAAAACCATAAAATAAAATTTTCACATAAATTAAAACATTGTGTTGCATATAAAGTTTAAAAAGAAGTTGATACATTTTGTTTTCCTTCAAAATCTGGCATGTTGTGTATTACTATTCGTTCATCAAAAATTAATTCCGACCAGCATGATCCTTACATAGAAACTCGTCAATTTTGCTAAATGACTGCCTGCTCTGTATTTAGTATTAAATATAATATTTAATCTCAGTAATCTCACTCTATTTTTTTCAGTATCACATGCTTTCACTACATTCGTTTTCTTTGATCAGAGAGACGTTCATTTCTTTCGTGCCTTTATA
Source organism: Megachile leachella (assembly GCA_963576845.1). NCBI lineage: Eukaryota > Metazoa > Arthropoda > Insecta > Hymenoptera > Megachilidae > Megachile > Megachile leachella. The sequence continues at coordinate 12,362,386 of OY756256.1, read as the reverse complement.
CCTTCATCCGAGGAGCACCCACTCTTCCTACGCATTCACACCTGTTCACAAAAAGATGCATTACATATCCAATAAGGGTTCAATTTCATGATTTGAATGGTATTGGTAAGCAGATCACAGAAGAAAGAAAAATAAGGAAAAAACGGATGTAAAATTCAAAGAGAGCAGAACCTCTAAAATCTCGAGTTCAATGTGGTGAAAAAGTGGGGGAAGTGAATAAGTTCGAGTCGCTCAGAGCCAGTCACGCACGCCTTGCATGTTAATCATCCTGACTTATGTGCGGCAGCACTGGTATCGCCTGCAACAAGCGATAGTGATAAACGTTTGATGCCCTGCCAGACTGCCTCCCCGGGTTTCTCGGTCGAGGAAAATAGGGTGTACAGGGCTGGGAATTAATATTTGTAACTGCGAACCAGGCTTAAGAGAACCGACGTCTCGATTGCGGGCCGTTAAAGTGGAAGCGCTCACCGTTAGACGGGAAATTGCCGGGAAGAATAGTCGCATGCTTATGTACAGTCAGGGACAAATCTGTTTTCCCTAAAGAAAATATAGCAATCGAGAAATAAGAAGTTTCTTATTCGACGATTTTTAGGCATATTACAGGATTTTGGAATGGACTGTGGAGATAGGAGTGTAGGAATTTGGATTTGCGATTTAGGAATCTGTGGTTATGGAAATGTAAATATTTGGAGACGTAAGAATTTGTAGAACGTGTAGAACTTGGCTACTTAGGAACATTGATATTGAGTGTATATGAAGCCGGAAATTCAGCGTTCCAATTATTTGAAAATGTAGAAACCTACGAATATAACAATTTAAAAAAATTCTGGAGCGCTCCAGAAATACGAAAATTTTTGAATTCATAAATTGCCATGTTCACACGTCACCCAAAAGAAGCCTACGTTGCACCTGAGTGTACACATGTTCTCTCCCCAATAGTTCCCACTGACACACCATCTCATACCACCGTTTTTACTCTGCCCTTTCCAACTTTCTGCCCGGGCAGTGATTTAGGGGTTGTAAATCTTGCTACGGCCGCGCGTACAATCAGCCACGGAAGGACGTTCGATACGAGGATAATTGCCTCCTCCTTTGGCCTACTAGTATCCTTGAAAGCTTCACCGAACTTCTCTACACCCCCTAAACTCCTTCTCTTGTTCTCCTCTCTCCGTTGCCCTCGATACCGGCGTCGGGATCGACGATTAATCTACTGCGAGCAACGCTCTGCTACGAAGATCGTTTAGACGAGATGGCGTCGAAAAATAGACGAATCGCTAGCCGGAAATCTGAATCGAACTAACCGAAAGTTTGGAAGCTTAAAATATTGCCATACTTCGGAACTTGGTGAGCTGACTCTCGCACTCTAACTTTCCTCTCTGATTTTTCGTGCGAACCTTCGATTACCATGTTATTCAGTTTCTTTCATATTTAATACGAATAATCTTCCAAGTACAGTGATCGAATTAGAACTGATTTTTTAACAGCAATACGGAATAGATTAAATGCAGAAATTTGGTAATTTGTAAATTTATAAATACTGAAATTTGGTAAAATTTGTAAAGTATTTTGCTTCAAATACGTACACTAACAGAGTAAGAATGTGAAGAACTTTACAAATTTTCTCCGTTTAATTAAAGAAATTTAATAACGCGAGCATTTTGTGGTTTCGCCGAGCATCGCTGCTCTTCAATTTCCTTCCCGTCGAGTGGCCACGTTTGTGTTCGAAATTTGTCAAAAAACGCGAGACACGCCACCGTATACACACTGGGGAAGAGCAGGAAAATTGGTTGGCAACAACGAATCCATTTTCCAAACCGTTGAAAATGGCTATACCCGCTTGTGGAAGCGAAACTGTTGCAGTATGGCCGATGAACTTTAACGCTCGGCCGGGCAACAATAACGGTGCTTTTATCGGGCAATTTTTGGCGAATAGCTCGGAGACCAAGCGAATCCTCGGGCATTTACCGGCTAACCATTAAAACATTAACGCCGGTTAATACTTTATAATGTTCGACGCCAGTAGAAATTCGCTGGATCGTGGACACTTTCAATCTGAAGGCGAACCGACAACGGGAAGAATCGCTGGTGTAAATTTTACGACCATCGCAAAAATGCACCGAAAGTTTCCACTAAAACCGACATTCCATAAAATCGTGTCGAGGTTTAAACGTTCATAATGAAAACGTGCCTGTAAAATTTGAATTGGTACAAATAATTTTAAGTTTTCTTAATCAGCATTTAAATATACAGTTAGATAAATATTCGGACACGATATCCCTACGCTTAATTTTATGAAATGAAATAAATATATATGCTTACATGTATGATTATATTGCTTTTTGAAATCTGGTACTATATCGTAAATATCACTTCTGTTTAATTTTACAAGTTTGTTTAATACATAAAATTCAATATACATTTTAAAATAGAATAATATTGCAAATAGTATTGCAAAGTTAAACGTTAATTACAAAACTAAAATATCAAATCAGAGACGAAGAATTAATAAATTAGGAATCATTAAAAACTTTATTAATATCATTCCATCGCGACTTTAACGTTACTTCTACCACTTAAATCCACGGAATTGTTTCTCTGATTGAAATGCAGTGAAAGTTGCTTCTTTTCCAGGATGGAGTTGACTCTGAGTAATTTGATTGCATCCAGGAATAACAGAAAGCAATATCCGAATCTGTAAAAGATAAAGATATCTGGTAAAGATGTTTGTCAGATGCGAAAGGTTCTTACGGAAGGCGTGCAAACTTAGAGATTCGATGAAATGTATCGGGCACTTTGTAAAAAAAAAAGACTGGGACCCAAAGGAACGATAATCCACATTTCAGCTTTATTCCGCGGTAAGAAAGTTTTCCTTTGATGTGTCTCGATTCGTTGTTGCGAAAGTAAGACGTTTCCTCCGGAACGAAAAAAGTCACTTTGTTACGCAAATAGACGCAACCAGGGAATGCGTTGTTTCCAGGATTTTGGAGAGAGTTAAAACTATTTATCGTGATCGGGGAAAGAGACGAAGTTTAATCTTCGCAATGCGACGAGTATATTTCCGTGTAGCTGCTATTTGCTTGGAAACGTTCACGTCAACGGTAAACAGTTTTAGGAAATCCGTTCCGCTGGAATCTGAAACTTCGACAAAGAACTCACCGCTTGTTCCATTTTCTTTTCCCTTTTGCAGAACCAAAGGGAAGTAAAGCGAAGTCTCTGAAAAATTGACGTCCACCGGACAAACATCGAACAAACATTTTTCTTGATAAAAAATTGAATCATCCAAGAATTTCATATTTCACGGCTTTATCGATAGTATTTTTTTTCGACGGGATAAAAGCTATTGATGCACGCGTATTTTGGAAATAAAATAAGAAATGCCTGAAGATTCTCTGGGGCTCACCTCAGATATGTGTATTCAAGCTTATACTGTTTCAAAAGAGGCAACCCCTGCGTTCAAAGAATACGCTCGTCTTGAATATGCAGCCTTCTGAAATTTATATGAATGTAGGTCCGTGAAAACCTCTTTTCCATGCTGCAGCTATTCGATGCGAGCCTTGAAAATTCTTCAAGTTATCAAGGGCGATTCTTCAAGGCTCACGAACGAACTTCGTGGATCTCTCTTTTGAAATTCCTTTGATTCCTTGCCTCTCTCTGTGAAATTTCATCGAATGACGAGTTTAACGCTACTCACTCCGAATTTATCGATTCCGATTGTAGACAAATGAATATTTAAATGATAAAAATTATTAAAAAATTGTTCACAAGATTTAACATATGTTCAATAGCAATTTTTAATTCTTCAGCATTTAATTTATTTTTTCTTGGATAATCATATTGATATTGGTCAGTCTTATAAATAAATATCGGGCAAATATTAGAATGCATATATGCTTTTAAAATCATTAATTTCATTAAAAAATGTAGTCAATACAATAAATTTTATTTTATTTTATTCAAATTAGTAAAAAGCACGTAATTAGCAGTCTAATAAAATTAAAATATTAATACTCATGCGTGTAATTAATAAACATGGCCAATAAAAGGGACATCATATCAAATGTAATTTTCATTAATTACTCTGTTTTGTTTTATATTAAGTTTATAAAAGGAACTTTATATTTTACAAACATACTTATGCATTAATGGAAAACGATTATTTTTAAACGATCATATTTTTTACTGTCCGACAATAGAATAATTAGTTTGGTATTCGTAAAATAGTGTTTCTGTTTAAGAACACTACATGTACGAAACGTCCGATTTAAGTAAAAGATACTTTTAAAAAAAAACAACAAAAAAAATAAATTGATGAAGCATCTAAATTTGTAGTCAGCGGTTTTTTATCTATGTAACAATTTTGCACCATGTCCATGTTTGCACACATTATTTGTGAAGAACTAGTTCAGAATGACACTTGCATTATGTTGTACAATTTTGACCACATATCAATATTCGAACAAACAACTCTAGAAAATCTCACTGTTTGCCTTCTGGGTTCTAAAGCGATCTTAAACAGCTGCTGCTGTGATTATAAAGTCTACAAACAATTTGTCAACAGGACCAGTCGATAGTTTCGCGCACCAGCGACAAAACTGTATTTTAATATCGTGGTTGTAATTACAGCGAGTCGTAGAAACAGCGAAACAAGCAACGGTCCAAAAGAAGGAGGAGATAGGAGCATAGTCGGTCTCATAAACCGTCGACGACATTATGCTTTTCGCGGCATAATTTCTGTCGAAAGCGTCGCTGCAATCAGCGATCCTCGCCGCACGGCCAGGGGTAGCAGACAGAGTCTGGGCTGGGTAATCGCGGAGCCAAACACGCTAGGGTTGATAGGGGCGACTCGGAGAGGGCGAGATAAATCTCAGAATTTAATATCCTTCGAGGAGGTATGTAATATCCTCTAAAAGCCTTCCGCCGGCTTCCCCGATTCCACGAGCTCAAGCCTATCGCCGTGTAAAGGCGGATCCTCCATTTTTTTTTGCCTAAAATCACCGAACGAATAAACACGCGGTCGTCGTCGTCTTCGAGGTGCCGTCGTGTGTTACGCCACCCAAGGCTCGAAAGAATGGAGAAAGATTATTGATGGGCCCCGATAGCTAAGATGAAGGCAAGCGAATCACTGCCGGTGTAATTACGAAATGGCTGTTAGGACGGAACGCTGCCGTTATTCCAGCACGAACCGATCCATCATCCTCGCTTGCTATGGGGTGATGGGGCTGTAAACCCTCGGCCACTTTTTTCTCCTCGTGTTCCCGGCTGATTTCATTCGCGCTTTAACGCCTTCCAGATGATCAGGGGATCGTCGATGTAATTACCATGAAGTGGCTTTCACCGTGCTGCGCCCATTTGATGCTCTTAAGGTGAATTCATTGTTCACGGGGGATAGGTGGGCCACCCCGTATTGGGAATCGATCATGGATCACCGATGACACCATCGCGTCGAGACGTTATCATTCCACGTAGACGGCTAGGTGTTTTCTCGTCGGATGAATCCTTGCCGTGACAATTAGAAGGGAAGAGCCTCCCGACGTTTTAATTTATTTACCTGGACTCGTGGAACGGGCTGAGTAAGTGACTTTAATGCCTAGGCTACCGGATTTTATGATCATATTCCGTGATGAAAAGAGGCGTGTTTGGGGACGCCAGGAACGGCAAGGTGTTTCTTTCGAGTTAGTTTTTATTAAATACTGGCATTAGTTTTAATGAGAATTCTTCGGAAATTCGATTTTCGTGTAAACTTTCTTTTGTAATTTTTTAAAACTTCTAGAGAGTATATGTATTCTTTTTAAGAATAGAGCTGTAGCTTCGTGAGTTATACTTTAACTTCATATGTATTATCTACATCAAAGATTCAATGTTTTATCAAACTTCAAAATAATATACTATAACTTTTAGGCGTATTTTTAGGTCTTTCCTTGCCCACCGCTTTACTTATGTATAAATAAATGCTGCGGACAAAAGTACAATAAAATTAGTCTAATTGTAGGCTGTTTGGTTTTCATGTATATTCGCGTGTCATATATTCTATAAAACCACATCCATAGTTTTTAGAAAATCACATGTATGGTTAAACGAATCAAAAGAGTTAAAATAACAAAACCCATAAGTACTTTTGCATAATTCTAATAATCATCGATTCTAGCAATACGACGGAAACACAGAACTTCAATACCACCAGATTAGGTGTCCAAATTCGTGCAGATGGATCAGAGCTACCGATTTCGATTATCTTTATGCAAGTTCGTTCCTATTCGAGGTTCAATTAAGATCCAATGGAGCAACTGTAGCATTCAGCAACGAACACGTTTCATCCTCTTCCTCCGAGAACAAGGGGAATCACAAAATCCTTCGGCGAAACGTTGTCACCCATGGCGGTGCAAAGTAACTGCAGCAGTGGGTAACGTGTTATTTACCGCCTTGCTGTAATCTCAGTTCGTCGCTTGCGTTTCAACCCGTCTCCCATCCTCTTCAACGATTTTCTTTTCCCATCTTACTATGTCCCTCGCTCCCTTCATCTGCCCTTTTTCCTTCGAGCTTCATCCACTTCCGCTCGTCGTACCGTTCACGGCTTAAAAGTCGGCTTCTCGTCACTTGCCGCGAAGTCATCGCTCGCGAGTATCGTCTCAACGATCTTGTTCCTCTTCCTCTTTTATTTTCTTCCTCTTCGTCGTAACACGAACAAGCGGCTTTTGCGGAGATAGATTTGTGGAACGCGTGTGGACACAGAGCAAAATACGATTTATTAATATTAAATTCTCTCAGAAGTCCAACACGTTGCGGTTTTTAATCATTCGAATCTACTGCTTTGAGGATCTCTCCTATTATATTTGCTAAAGTGTTTTTATAATCGTTTAAGTGACGTCGTAATATGAATTTCGATGCTGATTGGCAGGGATGCATCTATTTAAAAATGTAATCATTATTTGTTGGTGCTTGTTTTTCACTTCAAGGGAAAAATTAATCCTCTTATCAACCCTCTTAGGCGGTCCGTCTGCGTAACTGCTTGTAAACCAGAAATGAAGGGAGATATTAAAAAATGTTTGAAACAAAAATGAACAGTTTTTTTTATATTAATAAACCTACGTAAAAGGATTTTAGAAAAAGTAATTTTTGGAAATTAAATTGCTTCTCCTCTGCAGTTTTATAAATTCTTATTCTTTCTGATACAAATAAAATTTCTTAGAAAAAAGTTCTTCATTGTGTTAATGTAATACAGAAAAATATATACTAAAATAAATCATGTATGAAGTACTGTAAAATTAAAAAATGAATTTATTGTTAAATTAAACTCTAGTCGATCTTCTATAAAAATAATATAAGGAATAATAATAAATGTTTATTGAAAAACTGTTCTGTTATAGATTTTCAATAAGTCAATCACAGTTTTTTTGCTTCTGAAATCGTGCTTAGAAAATTCAAGCAAATTCGTTCATTTTTTCGGACAGCCGAGCTACATTTTCCACCCTCTAGCTAGTTCAATTTAAACGGTATCGCTCACCGATACATTCGCGTTTTTTATTTTAACGAAACATAGAAAGTGATAGGGTTTCTGAAAAATTCATGGATCCACTATGAACAGTTTTACCGTGGATTACACGGGGAAACGTGAAATGGAATGCAAGCATGCAAAAACTCCGATTTCGTGGATCGACTGCAACGGTAGAATCGAAATATCATTTCGTGGCTTGAATAATGGAGAATTATCCTGGTGGAATTAATTCATGGTCGTACAGAGACCGTTCGCGATTATTGCATCTCCCGTGGGTCCGCCGGAGCCGATTAGGGTTATATTTCCACTCGTATTTAGACCATAACGGTGCGAGGATTCTGCGATTTTACTGCTATCATCGTTTCTATAAAGCGTAACGACACCATTAAATTCTCCGTTTCAAGCCGATATCAAAGTTATTCGGAAAGTAAATAATTTCTAATCGAAGTGACCGCGATAAACATCGTTTTGTTAAACGTATCAGATCAGCTGCTTACGGTTTTTATATTCATGTACAAAAACCTTTGCATTTTAAACAGAGATATTATGCAAGCTCTTAAGTTGTAAAATTTTACTCTCGAAAACGATAGTATCATTTGTTATTTACGATGTTTCGCGATGCATTCACGAAGATTTTAAAGTGGATCAACGAAGGAAATTATCTCATAAAAGTATGTACGGTAGTCTCGTAAGCACTTGTAACCTAGATAGCTAAAATATATTACTTTGTGCTTGCTGTTACACGTTCCTTTTTTTCTCTGTAAATCAAGGATTAACGCTAGTACTTTAATTAAAAGCTATTTAAATTAAATAACATGGATAATATTGTTCTAATTTTACATATTGATGAGCAATAAACATTGCAATAAATACTTATTATAATTTTATTTGTAATGCAATTGTGTTAATGTGAGTCTGGCCTTATTCGTTTTAAGTTAAATTGTTAAAAATTCCTGAACTTGTTTATTTTTAAATCTTTAAATTTCTACATCTCAATATTCCCAACGTTCTGAACCTTCCAAATATTCTTAAAATTCTAAAGCCGAAACTCTTTAAACATAAACATCCGTAGCATGAAAAATTATACATTCGAAAACTCACCAACAAAAATTCAATTACTGTTATATTCCCTTTCATTCCAAACAAAATTAAATTTCGATATTGAATAATATCTGGCAGAGAAATGTGCGATGGAAATTAACCGCACACAGAACTCAAACATCACAATTATTTTTTCTTCATTTAAATTATTTCCCCTGGGCTCTGCAACATATCTCGACGTACCTGGCTGCGCGTAACGCTGATTCGCATTTGTCCCTCAAAACGCAACGATTCAAACAAGCACTCGACCAACGGCTAATCCTCGAGTGGATAGAAATTGGGTTGTTTTCAAATTGAAGTATCAAACCACTGATAACTTCAGTGTGTGTTGCACACAGGCACGGGATCGGTGAATTAACCTTTGACCCAGTGCGATCTATTTCGTGTCACTCGGTCTCCTAGCGACTGCAGGTAACTAGGTAGAGGACATTCGCATGGAACAAAGGAAACTAATTACCGAGCTACAAAGGATACGCGTCGTCATTTTGATTGTCACCTTATCCGGAAGTGTTACACCCTATCTCTTCCCTTTCGACCCCCTTCTTGTTCTCGCGGCACACGCACTCATAGTTTTCGCGCGTTTATTATCACGAACTTCGTTGGCGTCCGTATGATTAATTATCTCCGTTTCTTCAGGATGACTTTCAGAGGCACGACATCGTTAGATATCGATTTAAGTTGTCGACGTGCCCTTGCCGGTGTATATTCCTGAGCAAAGGGGTGACGTGGGCGAAGAACGAAAACGCCTTTTTTTTATACGGCAGCGACGAAAATTCGTTGCGGATGACGAGGGCATTAGTTATGTTTTTCGATAACGGCCCGCCGTCAGAATAAATTACGCTGCATGAAAGCTGCTGGCACGGCTTATGGTCGCAGACTTCGACGAGGGGGTCCATTTTACAGGAATGACGTTAAGGAACCGGCAAATGCAACTTAACGACAGCTCGCGTATAAACAGGGATGGGAAATTTTAAACCCTACATCATTTAACCCTTTACGGTCACGTTGGGTTTGAAACAACGCCAATTTAGCTATAATTTTAGTCATCTTATATTATGAAAATCTGAATAAATACGAGGTTTTTGAAACCCCGCTTTTTAAATATTTTATCCTTAGATTGTTATATCTCAAAAATCTTTAGCTAAAATTTTAACTCTTTATATTTAAAGTGAACAAAATTTTGAATTTCCTTCTGAAAACTGTTATTTCTTCAATTACGTTTTTTAATATTTAATATTAAAATTTATCAAAATCGATTGAGAAATACGTTGAAACGCACTTCAAAGATTATTTGCAATTTTTTTCAAGTTGAAATAACCCGTAGTAGTTTTTCTTTGTTAGAAACATTTTTGGTGGTCGGGGTCTTAAATGTACCAGTGTGCCAAGTATGTTATTCTGTCGAAGTGTGACCATTAAGAGTTTGAGAATTTGAAAACTTGGAAATTTGAAAATTTCTATGTTTTTACATTTCCTGGGCAAATTTTGAGATTTGAAAATGTGGAATCTATTAGTTTAGAAATGTGGAAATTCAGGAATTTGAGAGTTTTGAGAATTCATGGGACTAGAATATTGGAAATTTAGAAAATTAGGAAATTGTGAAAGTTGAAAATTACAAATTGGGGAAATTATGAAATTGAGGAGTTGAGAATTGACATATGGAACAATGGAAAAATTGGTAAATTAGTAAACTGGAAACTTAAAAATTTCGGATTTTGAACCTTTTATGTTACGAAATTGAGAAACTTTGAGATTTTGGAGTAGAGAACTGAAAAATCAGATATTTATGAAGCTTCAAATTGAAAAATTTGAAAATTTAGAAATAGAGAAATATTAAAACTTAAAATTTAGAAATTTAGAAATATTGAAATATTAAATCTGCAAATATAGAAATTTAAAAATGTAGAAATCCGGAAATTTGAGAATTTAGTAATTTAGTTTATCGAAATAGTTTTCAAATTGAACAGCACGAGTGCGCCATATATTCACGTCTATATGTGTATCTCATCCCCGTAAGTGCATCACTATTCTAAACGACACGCATTTCCCCATTTTCCTTATGTACAATCAGAACTCCGAGAAAAAGAGTAATCGATTGTCCCGTATCAACGTTGTCCAATTTCTGAACCCAAACAGAAGTCTATTATTCTGTCGGAGAACGTCGATACTAATAACGACAGTGGCGATCGAGTGCACGTTGTCACGGGGGAAAAGGAAAGCAGAACAGGACGGGATACTCTCGTTATAATGGAACAGAACACTACAGGCCCACGCTGGCCAGAGAACGCGGTGACTGATGGTAACAATATCCGTACGATGAAATTGAATTATAATTAGCCCGTTTCTGGGCGAATAGCGGCGAGACAGCAATGGTCTTTTGTCCCCTGTAACGAGACGCGACTCCGCCGACTGAAAAAAAATCTACCAAACACATACAGCGATGTCGAGTATTCTGTTTTATTTTATCGACAATAAACAATGAAACAGACCGTACAACGTAAAAAGCATGTACAAACACGATATTCGTCGCATGAATAATTCGATGCCCGGATTGTACGCATTAGTTGTTCCAATCGTAAGAACGTCTTTAATTTCCGGTTCATTAGTTGCGAAGTAGCGGAGGAAACATGCTTAACGTATCTCATAATCGACACAATGTTAATTAACTTCAGATAGGGTTAATTGTAGCGAGGTAATTTTTAATTGCTCTTGTTGATACAGGTGGAATAATGCAGTGTTATTGTATTTCATTATTATTTATTTATATGAATAATTATATGAGGATTAATATATATCATTTAGACAGTTTTTAGGTTTAGTCTCTAAACGGCGGTTGTCGGAAGTACTAAATAAAAGAAGCCACTACTGATATCAACCCAGATTAATTGCTACTAATAATTATAATATAAATTAGTTCGACGTTTTAATTAATAAACAAAAATAAATCTGTTGAAAGTGACTGAGTATAAATAAAAAAAGCCTTGTTTTTAGACAATTTATTTTTCGTCGTTTTGTTTAATATCCGTTCCGTTGAACAAAATAAAAATGTAAAACTGAGTTAAAACAATAAAACTTTGAAAACTTTTTCCACATTTACAAAAGTACAGAAAAAACTTCTACAGCTACAGAAGTTGTAGTTTTACATGTAGCGTGTTACTTTCTGACGTTAAATATGTGATTTAGAAAATTCTTCTGTTCCTCATACTGTATTATGCAAAATCGGGGTAAGTAGAGATTTGAGTAGTTTTCTGTTTTCAAGCGCTGAACATTCAACGAGTTTATCGTTTTAAATTTTTATCCGAGAAGCCATAAAATCACCAAGTCAAATTCTGTAATCAAAGTTGACGTGTTTCAATATGTAACGGATCCCCGTAAACCCCAGTTTATTGTTTTAATAAATTCAGTAACTTTTATGGGCCTCTTTAATTCAGCAACCGCTAACGTGCATTTTATCCGCAACTTGTTCATTTTGTTCGGTGCAGCAATTCTCACGCGAAGCTCGGTCGAACTTATATTACACTATGTTAGTTAATACTGTGTAACTTTAAGAAAAAGGTTTAAAAGGCGTTGAAATACTTTTACACCACCTTGAAGCAAATCATCTTAATGCTAAAACTATCAACTATTTAAAATAACTGGTATCAGGTTTCATATTTTATATTGCAAAATTTTTTTACTGTGTTTGTCGAAATGTTATATTTTTTTACAACGAAGAATAGTTGCACATGATGCTTCAGTATTTACTTATTTATTTTTCTACTTTATTTTTTATTTAAACCTAAATTTTAATTAACTCCGGTGCTTGGATATTTAGATATCTTTAAAAGAATTAAAAGCTTTGATATTTGCCAAACGAACATCAACTATTAAAAATAAACTGCTGACTATTTCAAAATTATTCTCAGAATATTCACCGTTGTATATTTACATCATAATGAAGGGACAGAATAAAAGAAATGGAGGATTCATAATCTAATTCACTTTAATGATAGCACAGATATGTTCGTATGCATTTTATTTTTACCGTTTTATGTTTACTTCAGACATTATACTCTTTCAATGATAATTTATTTTTCTATTAAATTTGTCATTATATCAAAAAAAAGGTATCTTACAAGATGGAGCTGATGAAGGAATGAATATGTACACGTTCTAAATATTATGAACATTATAAATATATCTGAATGTAACGCATAATTATTGATCCACTTTATGACTAAATAATTAATCGTTGATCTAATTATCGGTTAAATACCTACCTTAATCGTTCATTGGTTAATAAATAATATAATCAGTAATTATAAATACTAAAATTGTTAACCGAGATTGCTAATTATGTTTCACTTGTAATTGTTAATTAAGTTTGATTATTACATATCTCAGTTATAATTGTCAATTGTTTATTTCTACAAATATTACCTGTTTTACACTGAATTAAAATTAAAATACGAGTATTTAAAACACTTCGAAGGTTTGAAAACTATAAAATGTAAGAACTTGAATAGTTCAAAATGTTGCAAATTTAGAAAACCTTCTAAGGGTGGTTTAAAAATATTCAACTATTTTAATTTTACAATTACAAATTACAAGCGGAAGTTTACAATATTAAGTTTGCAAAGTGTCCTGCTATTTCAATCATTTCTGTCTCTGCTCTCCTAAACACTTTAATCATTGATACATTAAGGTATCGTTAATAATGTAACATTTATCGACAACAACATAATCACGCCTCTATTATCATTACAATTCTCCGTAGATTTCATTAGCAAAGAGTTAAATTCATTCTGTTATTATCTTTTGTTTCGAGGTATCCCACGATTTCAGCCCTGGGGCAATCATCTTAACTGCTGAACAGCGGCCTAACTTTATTATCGTGCGCAGGTGGATATTTTCAAGGGACATTCTCGACTTGTTCACAAAGTCGACGGGTCGTTTCAAGCTTTCGGCTATTTGCACCTTTTAACGTCGCATTCTGTAACCGCGGCGACCATTTTAGCGTACGGTCCACCATTTAACCAGCTAGTAGCTTGTCTCCGTTTAGATCCGGCAACGCTTATGAATTACTACGAGCCTGTTCCCTTTCTCTCACTCGCTCTTCTTTTTTCTCCTTCTCTGTAATTTTGTTTTTCTCCAGCCCAAAGGCTGATTCACTCTGAACACGCTTGAACTTTAATGTAACACGCAAGGTCTACCAGCGTTAACTTACACACTGTGTCCGAGGATTACCGCGTCGTTGCTTATCTCCGCTCAGCAGCTTCGTGTTGGTATACCACGACGACGCTTTGCCTCCAGAGATATGCACGTTTCAATTTATTACACACTGCAGACAGACTCGAATTCCCACGTATACCTTTTGCCGTCCCCTGAATATTTCAGATTTCCGTCGCAACGCCGCCGCTGTAAACTAGACTCGAGTTGGTCGCCTTTTGTCACGTAGCCGGGCATAAATCTCTTTCTCTGTCCCCGTCTCTTTCTTTCCTACCCTCGTCGACCATTGGGGGAAACAGAAACGCGGGCCCTTCGATATTAATGGAGAATGACTACGTGGCGAGTTTTAAATTGTCAACGACGGTGTAACGAGGTCGACCTACGCCGAAGATACATGGACACCGCTTTCTTCCCAGCTGGAACGCTACTTTTTAATTTATGTTCCTCGCTTTGGTATGAAGGAAAAGGTGATAATTTGAAAACATTAGTTCTCCTTTCCAGCATTCGGGTTATCGTGTCACAGATATGAGCGTTCGTGATCCGTGCTGTGAGTCTGTTTTGTATCGTCGTTAAAAAACTATGTGGGTTATCTTGAACTATCTTCACTTGTCTGTTGCTTTTAGCGATAAGGTTGCTGAGTTAAATCGGGGATTACATTGTAGGTTGAACTGACTATCATGTCTCTGAATGTGTTACTGCGGTTAAAAGGTTATGTGGTTATCTTGAACTATCCTGACTTTTCTGTTGTACTTAATGATAAGGTTGCTGAGATAATGGAAGTTCACGTTTTCGGCAGAATTGATTATTATTTTTATGAAGGAGTAGTGGAGAATGTGAAGAATATGCAAGACATATTTTGAGAATGAGACGGCAAATAAGTATAATGGTATTGTAAAATGGTATAATAGAATAATTAAGAGTAAAATAGTGTAACATAATGAAACAGTGCACTAGCATAACGTAACGCTAAAACAATGAAATTAACAAGAATATAAAAAACGATAGGATATTAAAACACAAGCACGATAAAAAGCACCATACATTAACTCAACGTAAAATAATGCATGTAACATTAAAAAATTACATGTGAACTCAATTTTTGGTCAGAGGGTAAATAACGAACGTCCATTCTTCGACGTGGTGCATTAAGCCGTGTAAACTGTCAACGAAACACAAGGGTGGTCTAAATAAATCGATAATCAACGGAGAGGTTCGTTTATTCGGGCTCGCAGGTTGCCGAAAGTCGATAGAATAAGCGGAGACATGAAAGGAAATGGGGTTGACGAAACAGAAAGAGGGTTGTAGGTTGGGGAAGCAGCGAGATAGATGAACATCTGCCGATAAAAGAAAGAGATGGCGGAGAATAGGAATGGAAGGCGATTTCGTCGCGAGAGCAGTTCGATAACGAAGATGATTGAAAGCACGATTGGTGGCAACGGTAACTGCGTTAACGGGGTAATAATAACCAATCTCGAGGCGATTTCCTCTCGGCTCGTCCAATCAGAAGACGCGCCCTCGTTTCCGTTCTTGGACCCCTCACGTGTCCTGCCTTAGGTAATCGAATTTTTCAGCAGCTCGTTTTCAAATCTCGAAAAGTTATTCGCTTCGAGGGATGCTCCCTGTCTGAATGCGAAGTCCTCGACACATTTCCCCAACGTTCGCCCGCTATTTTTCTTTTTCCGCGAGAAGAAGGATGCTCGAAGGAATCGCAGGATTCTCGATGCCACTCCACTTCGGCAATAACGATCCTTCTTATCAGATCACAGCGACTCGCAGTGTGTTGCGCGTGCCACCGATACGGTGCCAAATTTCAATCAAACTTGGCCGAATTTCAGGAGTTTCGGAAACAACTGATAGAACGTATCGTATCCTCTCGAAACGATCCTCCGTTATCGACGATGAGACAGTTTCGAAACTCGCACTACTCGTAAAATTCCCTCTATAGCTGCTGGAATATGTCCCGCGTTTAACCACCCCCCTCTTTTAGTTTCTGCTTGAGGAATACACGCGCGCAGGTGTACTCGAGTATAATGCAGACTCTGGTTAAGAACTGACAACTTTTTGACAATTTTTATGTTCGAAAATTTCAAGTTTATAAATTTATAAATTCTCATACTTTTAGATTTTTAAATTCGATAATCTTGTATGTTCTCCAATTTGTGTTTCAAAATTTTTAGGTTCATAAATTTTTCAAACTCTCAGATTTCTAAATTTCTTTGAATAATTTCAGTTTATATTAATTTAAAACAGTAGAACTCATGTAAAGTTTCACAACTTTCTTTGTGTGATTATATTTTAAGTAAGAGAAAAATGCAAAATGAAATTCATTAGATAATGTGATACAGTGCTTTGAAAACACTTTTTACTGAATGTAGTTTTAGTAACTTTATTATTTTGAATTATTTGCAATTCTTAACTCTATTAGATCAACAAAGATGATCATTTTACCAAATTGTTCAAGCAAGATCCCAGATAGCATTTAATTATTAAAGAATGTTGCACTCAAATTGTCGAAATTTTCTAATAGCAATTCGTATACTCCGGAAATAGAAGTGACCACGTGAACAGGCGACTTTGTCTCGCGTCTCGTCGAGTTTATCCGTCGACACTTTTAACCAACTGCATGCCAGCTGCTTGACGTTGCGGCGACGAGCAAACAACTGTAACGACACGCCAGAAAATCACGTTCCCGTTTCGAGCGGCACCCCTTTTCACGTCGCATCCGTTTTGCTGTTATTTTCTTCCTTTTCGCCTCTCTCGACATGGCCGGCTTAGCTGCATCCAATAGCCTTCCTGGCCGTTTCTTCTTTCGAGCACGCGACATTCTTGGCTGCGGAAGGGCGCGGCCGCGATTCCGGTGTCCTTTTGCTTGTCTGACGCAAGGATACCATCCTCGATGGACGGTAAATCGCAAAAGGGAACCGATTGCCTCTAAGGAAAGCGTTTATAGAGCTAAGCCAACTCGTAAAGGAGGCGTGTCTTGGCCCGGAGACAAAGCCACCAGATGTCTTTGACGGCCCCACCACCACTGGCCATCGATGTCTATTCCGATTATCCTTTTATTCTTGCTCCTATCCCTCCACCGTACGTTTTCGTCTTCGTTTCTCGCCTCTCACGTACCTCTTTTAATCTACTTTTAATACCCTTACGGCAGTTTTATCGGTAAGAGAATTAGGGAACAGATTTTAGTGAAATTTCGTGTACCTCTGAATGTACTTTCGAGTTACTCGGTAATTTTGGCGATAACTAAAGAGCAGTATATTTGTACTTTTTTTATATGGGGTCTTAAGAGAAATCGCACTTTAATTGTTTCTATTTGTGTAATTTAAAATATGTATTTTATAACAACTTTGGAGTGGACATTTTTATAATGATTTACTATTATGATTTCATGTGATGAGTACAAATAGTAATATGTAGTACAAGCATTTATGGCTAACAGATGTTTTAATGAACAGTGGATTATATTACAAATATCAATAAAATTGTTATATAATAACAGCAACAATTTAACTAGAAATTCCAATAGTAAAATACCTTGCAAATTATTCTGTTTGGCGTTTAGTAATTGAAAAAAATATAACAAAAGAAAAAACGATTTTTTAATTCTTCTAAATTGCTGTCTTCTTCATATTAAACATACCCTCATATAATGCATATACATATAATTCAAGGTCAAAAATAAAATATAAGAATAAATAAACTAACAATGAAGCATAAATTAATATATACATTAAGTTCTTGCACTAGGACGTATTGTGAGTATACATCAGACATAAGTAACTAATCACCTCTACAATATTAATACAAATCAACAAAATTAAAATGTCATATACATTTTGTATTTAACGGCTTTTTAATGTGCAAATTATTATACTTATTATTTATTAGAAAGAATAGACTTAGTTAAAAAATTCTAGCGTACAAAAAACGTTAAGAAAGTTCAGCCTTGAATTACAAATGCGTCTCGTAACTCTTTATAATGCAAGGAATTAATTTTTCATTTCGATAAAAATCAATACAAATTTGAAGAAAAGTTTTCTAATAAGAAAATTAATTAGTTAAATAGTTTATTACTGAATATAAAATATTTTTCATTTTCGTAATTTAGCAAAGAAAACTCATGAGTGGGTCAAATAACCCGTTCAAT
The DNA here is from genome assembly GCA_963576845.1 of Megachile leachella. NCBI lineage: Eukaryota > Metazoa > Arthropoda > Insecta > Hymenoptera > Megachilidae > Megachile > Megachile leachella. The sequence goes on along the minus strand of OY756256.1, from coordinate 12,344,438 downwards.
AATTCCAGCGTTAAATAGTTTATTCGAATCGCATTGTTCAAATGATCCCTGACTCGTCGCGTGGAACGACAGTCGTGAAAGGGTAATCGTGAACACGAGATCTGTATTCGCGTTGAACGAACGCGGTTGATTAATAACGTCGGTGAACTCCTGCAAAAAAAGGGTAGTGGCTGGTGGAAAGCGTCAGGTAATTTCGTTGGCTAGTCATTCAGCCGTCTCGTCGACGTTTCCGTCGTTCGGAGTTTTTGAAAGAAAGTTCCGACGTTTCTAGTCGAAGATTCGTACGAAACGAACGAACCGGAAAGGAGATGGCGGTGGAATTGGCTAAAAGCGGAGGTGGACTGTGGGAATGTAAGGGAGAAAGGAGGGTTGTTGGATTCTCGAACGGAAAAGAGCCGTACCACGTTCCCCTGGCCGAGCTAAGTTAGACTCTTTCCCTGGCAAGTTTGGTATAAGTTCCAGATATAAGCTCCCCGCCTTATTTTGCTCCATTTCCTGACTCTTAATTACTTTGCTAATTCTTAACTAGGAACCTCGGCGTCGTGCTGGAGTCTGAAATAACAACTCGCATCCCTGGCCTCGCCTCGCCCTGCCACGCCACGCCTTATCTACTTACCTCGCTTCGGACTGTTTAAACCGAGGCAATTCTTTTTTCGTCTTCGTTACCCACCCTAGCGCCGCTTTCCCGTCGAGCCAACAACCAATTTCGTTCACCGTTAACATAGGATCGTTTATTTGCAAAACGGTTTTCGTTCGAGGCCGGTGGAAATTATTTGCCACGAAGTCACGTTCAACACCGGCCAACTTTCCCGCGCAAGTTTCACCGTGCTGTGTTGAATCTTTAAAGTACCAGATCGTCGCGATAGATAGACGGACTCGGTTAATACATTTTGCACTTTTCAATTTTTACTATTTTATCTTATCAACTTGTTCCAGCAAGTTTTATTATCATTTTGTAGACGCATTCCCTTTTGGAAAAAACGTAACGAAAAATTACGTATGTATAAAACTAGGTGTACAAAGCGAACTGAGTTAATACATTTTGCAGTTTTCAATTTTTACTATTTCATCTTATCGATTTAACATTGTTTTGTTAAATGCAAGTTTTACTACCCCCGCAAGTTTTGTTATGTATATCGTTTTACAGAATACGCATTCGTTTTTGGAAAAAATGTAATAAGAAACTTCATATGTGAAAAACCAGGTGTGTGAAACGGACTGGGTTACCACATTTTGCAATTTTATTTTATCGACTAAACTTCATCCCTATGAAACGTTATCGACATATTGCATTTTGTTTTCCCGAATAGGAAATTTTTAACGAGAGAAATGCGATAGAAAGTTGCAAGCTTGAAGAATGATGTAGTAATTGCATATGTATACATCTCAATTAGTACATTTTACAATTTTATCTTAGCAGATAAACTTTATCCTCTGTAAGCTTGATCATGCATAACGGTTTGGCGTATGCGGATCTGTTTTTAAAAAGAATGCAAATTGTTTACGACAGTAGAATTTATTTTTTATGACCTAAATTATTAATTAATCTTTGATGATATTTTGAACCTGTGCTTATTTCAGGCCCCCTATTTTCTTTAATTTACCTTAAAAAATTTCTTAGATTTATTTAATACAAATTTATACTTTGCTACATATTGTCAATGACAATGAGTCTTTTATTGTGGTACAAGCTTTGTAAAAAAAGTATGACATTATTGCATCACGAGTTTCTTAATTACGACATATTTTTATAGAAGCGAAAAACAACTATAATTAAAAATAGTTAATGTAACTTAATACATTGCAACAACATGCCTTAAGTCAAAGGAATTTTGACTTAAAGTTTCTCTCTACAGACTTTGCATATCTAGCAATATCTAGCAGTTCTAATTCTTAGTTTATGAATTCCTCATGTGTGGCGAATTTGAAGACATCAGCAGAATTGTGTGCACCTACGTAATTCAAAGAGCTAATTAAATACAGTAGCGCGTTAATTATCTGAATCAACTGGGACCGAAGTGGTTCAGAAAATCGAATTGTTTGGATAATTAAACATGCACGTACTTACCTAGTTTATAATTACACGAAGTAAGTCTGAAATTACAATTGTAATTTGAAATGTAATGCATGTTAAGCAACATGAACTCGTTTTCGAAGTTACAATATACTTTTATTTTCTACATTCTCCTTAGAATACTAAAATACTTTTTTCCTCGCACTGGTTGCTCGCAAAATAACATATAACCGTTCCAAATTATATTTGATAATATATCTATTTTGTAATTTCGTAAACAGGTGCTCGTGTATATTTCGAGAACGTCGCAGCATTAAAACTGATTACACGGCACGTGACTGCAGATGCTATGGATGACATTAATAACATCAGACGTTGTTTGCATAAGCAATTACTGTCGTGATAGTAACTAAAGAATAATTAAAATGCTTGTACCAATTACTACAACTCAAATATCACACTAAAAAATTTAACGATTTTACTTATTATTGAAACCATTTTCTGTAATCCTTATATTGTCTCAAACGTTTTATTTTTATTTTGCATATTTCTTATTTTATATATTATTAGTATGTATTACTTATTATGTTATTATTAATATCGTTTATTTTATGACGTTTAGTACCTTGTTTTCATTCCCACTAAGAAAATTTCTTTCCACTCTTCCAATTTTTAATCATCTCACAATTGAAACAAAGAGATTAAGAATTAAGGACTAACATAGAGGTTAAATGCATTTTGCATTATATGATTTACGTTTTTGAAATTCATGTAAAATTATCTCACACAACTCCACATCGTTTATTTACTTGCAATAAAACAGTTTATAACCAATGCACAAAAGCAATCTCGCTGCGATCATGCGTCTCTTTTTGTTTCTCAGTTAGGAGCAACGAAGACATATACATGTATGTGGGAGTGTGCTATTTTTATGTTGGTTTGTTGTGTGTTATATTTTGTTAGTTTGATTTGGCAACCACTCTGAAATTGTATGTGCGACTGCAGTTGTGAATAACGATTTATGAAAGGGACTGTGTGAAATGTTATGCGGAAGTGGTTGCCAGCGTTTAGAAAAAGTGTTGTTGTGAGTTCAGTTTAGTAACGGAAGTGATACGATTTTGACGTGTGCCGCGAATTACGAATTCGGAATACTGAACGTTTACGGTTTTATTATATTTAATAGTTTAATTACGTTATTGTGTGTTCTCTTAAATAAAAGGATAGTATTCAAAACTCTATATGTATGATAGTAGCGGGGGAGAAAGACAGCTCGTGTGCATCGGTCCTCAGGGTGACAGTAATTCGGTAGGTGATAGAATGGGTCTCTCACCCTATAAACATCGGACGAAATAAAACTAGCGTCTATGTACACGTACGGTTGTACCTCTTAACCCGACGGTCATAGAAAACACGTATAAATCTGACAGCGGTCGGTCGGTTAGGCGATCCGTGAGAGAGGGTGCATCTATCGCGGCAACGATATATAAATCCGCATCGACGGTATATCAGCTTTTATGGCCGCGGTAGTTATTTACGCAACGGATAAAAATGTACGTGGAAAACGGTCGTAAACGCGTCGAGAGGGTGGCTAGCAGATAGAGTCGAAAGCGGATTGCCGCGGGCTACGTGCAGGAAGAAAAAAGCCAGGCCAAGTAAGAGTGGAATTTTCCCTTTCGTAAGAAAGGAAGTAGGGAGTGGGAAGGAAAAAGGAGCGGAAGGACGAAAAGGAAAGGGTGAAACGGCGGAACTGAGGGGTGTGAGAGGCTATCCACGTACGTTTTCGTGGGTAACAAATTTATACGAGTTCTCCTGATTTATTGGCCGCAAGTTTAACAACGGACCATTCCTGTCTACCTCAGAAAAAGGGGTGTGCTGAGAGAGTGGCTGCCGATAGCGAAATTTATGACACGCTACCATGGATCCCTGCATCTCCAAGTAACTCGACTATCTTCCAATGAGATACTGTTACTCGCATTAATATTCGGACACTATAGAACTTCCGTATTTATTATTATGAAGGGGACGATTATACAGGATGGTTCACCACATTTTGCCATCTAGATTTGCATCACTCATAGCAATGTTTCAGATGAAGTTAAATGGTTTTAAGAGCGGCATATGCTGGTGGTATATTTTTTTGTAGACGGACGTGTAAAAGATATATGAAGGTCATTAATATTTTCTTAAATGGAATCATATATTTTGTATTGCATCAACTGATACTCCATCATATTCTTTGCAAAAGAGTATTTAACTTATGTTAACTTATGTGAAAAAAATCATTAATTTAGGAAATATCTTAATTAATTAGTTTAGGAGATATATCCTGCTGCTTATTTTACAAAAACGAATCGTTTATTGTAGACTGAAAAAATGGAAACAATTTCTTTTCAACTATAACATTTCGATGATAAATTTTGAGCAAGTTATGCAATATTTCTGTATTTGTTATTGTGCCCCGAAATGATTACATATCATGCTGCTTATTCTACAAAAAATGAATCATTTACTATAGATTGAGAATATATAAACAATTTCAATGATACATTTTAAACAGACTATCATATTTTGACGTCATGTTTGAACATTTTATAAAAAACAAATTTATATATAAAGTGTAGGAAAAACTGCAATTATTAAATATTACAAACCTCTTCTGTTTTTTTTTAATTCCTTGGTCTGACAGATTTTGTATGCACCATAACAAATGCAGGATAACTGTGTTCGAATATTAAGTATGCTTGCTATAAAGGGCCGATCATTGATTCGCAAACGATATATGGGCATCGTTTTCTCAGCGTACCATAAACGTTTCACGTGGACAAGGAAGAACGGATATTTATCTTCAGCATTCGCGGAATTCCCTCGGCACGTGGGGTAAAACTAGAAGCATTCCAACGAAACTTTCGAGCACGCTCTAACAATTATGAGATTAACGTGCCACGTAAATGTAATAAAAGGTGTCTTACGTTCATGTACCGAGCAGAAAATACGTACGAAGTTTTTGTATTCAATAATTTGTCATAGTAGATTTTTAATTACTGCATACCGATTGTGGAAGGTTATTTTCTCGTTTGGGAAAGATGGATGGTATGTCAACTTGTAAATTGTAGGACACAATACCTTTTGCCATGATTAGTTGTTACGGTTTTTTTTATTTAGATTCTTTTGTCCGTTATATTCGATGATATATGAGATGATACAGTATGCTGTGAAATATAGTTAAATGCGCTATAGTTGAGTTTACAATGGGATTTTGAGTTTCGTTATTTATGAAAGTCGGATAAAAAAGATTAATTTTAGTTTTATTTAGAGTTTCTGTATTGCTGTAAATTACTTTGTCTTTATAAAAAATTGCTCTATTTCTCTGGGTTTTCGAATTTCTTAATTTCTATGATCCTAAATTCCTAAATTTTCAAATTTCTTAATTTCTATGATCCTAAATTCCTAAATTTTCAAATTTCTTAATTTCTATGATCCTAAATTCCTAAATTTTCAAATTTCCAAATTCCTAAATTAGCAATTTTCAAATATTAAAATTTTCAAATCTCCAAATTCTCAGGCTCTAAAACCCCCAAAAATCCCAATTTTCCCAATTTTTTATTTATCAAATTCCCTATTTCCCAAATTCTCCATTTCCCAAATTTCCCATTTCCCAAATTCCCCATCTTCCAAATTTCCCATTTTCCAAATTCCCCATTTCCCAAATTTCACACTTCCCAAATTCCACATTTCTTAAATTCCCTGTTTTCCAAATTCCCACATTCAAAAATTTTTTAAATCTTAAATTCCCAAGTCTCGAAATTTGGGAAGAGCGGAATTCGTGGAATGGGGAATTTTGGAAATGTGGAATTCAGGAAATGGGAAATTCGGTAAATAAAGAATTTGGAGGATGAGGAAATTTGGGGAATGAGGGAAATAGAAAATTTGAAAAATAGGTAAGTGGGGAAATAACGAATTGAGGAATTTATAAAACAAAAAACATAACAAATACAGAATACATGGGAATATAGAATTTTCAAAACAAGGATTTTGGAAAATAAATTTGCAAAATTAAGAATTAGAGAATTAGAGAATTTTGAAATTATAAAATTAAGGAGTTAAGGATTTGGGAAATTTAAAAAGTAAGGAAACAAAGAATTAGGAAATTAAGAAATAAAAATGTTATATAATCAGAAAATGTAGAATGTAATTATTTGAAAAGTAAGAGGTTTCACCATTTATTATTTCAATGCACAGCGATGCACCGTATAATAATATATCGCATGGTAATTGTACACGTAGCTATATAGTCATTTAACGCATAGTAATTTAAAGTATGGTGATTTAACACGTATGAATTTAAAGCGTGATGATTTAACGCGTAGCAATTCAAAGCGTGGTAATTTAACGCTTAGCGATTTAAAGCGTGGCAATTTAACACGTAGCAATTTTAAGCGTGGCATTTTAACTCGCATCAATTTAAAGCGCCGTAATTTAACGCATAGCAATTTAAAGCGTGGCGATTTAACGCATTGCAATTTTAAGCGTTGCGCTTTAACGCGTATTAATTGGAATCATGATGATTTAATCAGTGGCGATATAACCCGTGGCGATTTAAAACCAACACCATCATATGTTCGCTCGATGGGTAAAATATTAACTTTTTATAGCTGTTTTCGAAGGTTGTAAATCTTCGTCTACCCATCGCATTTCCACAACTCGTTACGGTAATGGAATTATATGTAGAATTATTGTTGTAAAGTAGAATTTATAGAGTGGTTCAGACTCTACTGTGGTACACTCCACACTGGTGTACCGAGGTCAATGAAGGATGTCGATCAATATTCCACTAGTTGTAATGATTGTTGAATGTCGTTGCTATTGATGGTTACTGTGATTCGTAAGAGTGAGTATATTTCAACGAAGGTAGTCTAAGACTGATTAGTCGCCTCTAAATAGCGAAAAAAGGAAGCAATGGAGGAGGTTCAGGACGTGAAGGCGTTACGAAAAAATAGTGATTGGTGAAATGGTTCAGCGAGTGAGATTGTAAGACTTTTAGCCCTCATTCCAAGGTTGTAAATAACGTTTTGTTAATAAGGTGACCCAAACAGTTAAGTGATTTGATTTCTTCAAAAGAACTAAGTAATGGGGCGCACTGCGAGACTGCTGAATGATCGAGTCCGAGTACCTTGACTTGCCGAATATGCAAGGATTTTCGTAAACATTGCACACCGCGAGGGTGCACAGTTCAGGACCATGGAAATAAACTTCTTTAAGGAAAAATAAAGTGGCATTAGAAAGATGTGCTTTTTTGGTCTGCTAGAAGGCTATTGTTAATAGTCAAGAACGTCCAGTTTGGAGACGTTCATGTGGTCTTAAATATCCGTTTAAAATTGCAAGAGTGAAACGTTTTTGAGTTTGAAAGAATACCCATAAGTTTTAAGCTAATTATATTCCGAGCAACTCGAAACATCATATACGAAACCTAGTTTCATTAATAGTCTTTTACGAGACTAATAAAGCAGTCTAGTTTCGTTTTATAACCGGCAGCCAATTTTCATGTCGCCGGTGCTACATGAATCGTCTTGCTCAAGAAACTGTTCCGCTCGAGGCAATCTTGGTCAGCAGAAATTTAATTAAGAAGCACGCACGTTACTAGAACGCATGGTCGTTTAGTTTCCCCTGTCATTCGCCTCTTCCTTCCCGGTTCATTTGTCAGAACACCGACTCCTCCAGGGTGCAATCCGTTGATTAAGAGGACTAATACTAACGTCGATCAACGTGTCCCAGAGGTTATGGCACACTTAACCAGCTACGGTAACAATCTCCTTATTGTTAGCTAGCTCTCAAGCTAAATAGAGTCTGTTTAGAGCTGAATATTTCATGTAAATTGATAGGTCATAGACAATATCAACTGTTCGCAAATAGCCGTTAGTGATAATTTACGTATTGATTTTACTTGCTGAAATGTACGGCTGGAATGCCTACTAGCGAACATGACAGCTATAAATCATTCTCTATATTACCTTGAAGGGAAATTTTGGTATGCACATTCATTGCTGCAAATGTTATAATAAATACTATTATATTAATTTGTAGCGTATATATTCTTCTAGTTTAGTAGATTGTAACATCAAGTTTAAATGTATTTAGATTCGTAATTTATTTGTATTTCCAATTTGCAAATTTTGAATTCGGGGATGTGGGTGCTTGAGGATTTGATAATTTAGGGCTTTGGGAATCGGAAGGTTTTGTAGAATTGAATATTTAAGAGTTTAGAGATTTGGAGATTTGGATATTTTGGTAATTGGGGTTTCCACGAATTCCTTATTTTCCACATTCCCCTTTTCCCGAATTCCCCAAATTCCCCAAATTCCCAAATTTCCAAATTCTCAAATTCCCAAATTACCAAATTACTAAATTCCCAATATTCTTAAATCCCCAAATTTCCAAATTTGACAATTTTCCATTTTCTCAATTCGCCAATTCCCCAATTCCCAAATTCCCAATATTCTTAAACCCCCAAATTTCCCAATTTTCCAATTCCCTAATTCGTCAATTCCCCAATTCGGCAATTCTCCAATTCGCCAATTCGCCAATTTCCCAAATCTCCAATTCGCCAATTCCCCAATTTCCCAATTCTCAAATTCCCAAATTCCCTTTTTCCCAACTTTCTCATTTTCAAGATTCCCCATTTCCCCACATCTGTATTTCCCTACCTCCCCATTTCCAAAATTCCCTATTTCTTACATCCCCCAACTTTCTATCTCTCAGTTTCTCAAATGTCCAAATCTTAAATGTAAAAATTTGCAATTTCACGAATTTATCGAGCAAAAATCAGTGAGTGTTGCAATCTCTCTTATCTACGTCGCCATTTTCCCTAGGAAAGGCTACCGTATCCGTTTTATGCTGTTACAGATTGATTTACTCGAACCATAGATCGAGGGTAATCGTTTATGGCGGTCTATGATGTCAGACTAAAGCGGAATGATAATATCGTCTTTGTCATCATTTTCGTTCCTCGATGTGTGTTCATCTTTTGGGACCAGAATGCTCACTCATCCGAAAAAGCGGCAACAGGGTGGAAGAGATTTCGTGCTGTTTCATGAGTTTTCTGATTAGGCGAACTATATAAACATTAAGAAGTGGTTTCTGAATACAGATGCACGTAAAAATAATGATTAACTGTAGCAAGTTTAAAATGGTTGAACTAAAATTGTTGGAGGTAGAAGTCAAATAAGTTTGAAGCTTTTGTAATAAATTTTGGTGACAAATAAATTTATTCATAATAAATCCTACTGTAATATTATAACTGTTTCAAATTTGAAAATAATGAGATTCAGTTTATGTAAGTTATCTGTGTTTTTATAGTATACCTACGTTTATATGTAAGGTGAAGTGGGGTAAGTGCAGACTGATTTTTTGTAAAGTTGGTATTCAAACGTAAGTATTTTCGGTCTGCTATGTAAATACTTAACGCTGTCGAAATCGTACGCATAGCGCGATTACTACTATTTAATTAATATTAACTAGGACCTTAATTTTTTTTGTACCTTTTGATTTTGATAGGAAATTGTTTAAAATGTCAACTACTTTGCACTTTCCCCGAAAATGGGGTAAGAGCGTAACTTGAAGTTAAAAATACTTTGAAACTTTATTTCATGTGCAATGGAGCAAGATCAGAATTATTAACAAATCTGCTATAAAATACTTTTTACTGCATTATGTAAGTACTCTGTACTGCAAACAAGTACTCTTAGCTGAAATATAAAAAGGGATATAGTAAAACAAAACGGGGAAGCAAACATAGTAAACGAAAAAATTTCTCTCGTATTGTAACAAAAATAGCCTGTATACGCACTTTTTCCGTTTACGTACTTACCCTACTTCACTTTATAATAATTTGCTATAAATGAAGGTGATTCTGTTTCTGTGCCTTTTAAGTAAGAAGTCGGATGTGAAATGATTAAAAATCTATACTACGACAAATTTTTGTGTATTACAATTACGTCATCAATGTAATACCTGCATTGATCATTTAAATTTAACATGGTGTAAATACTAAAACAACGTTGTGTGTAAGAAAATGAGGTTCAAACAGGAAGTTCTTATTAGAAACAAATAAAGTCGAAAGGGTAAATCTTTTGTTCGAAGAAAAAGTCGTATAGTTGATTATTCTGTTGATTCTTTTACTTAGAACAGGCGAAAATTAATGACACCTTTCGTAAGGATCAGCAGGATTCAAGGGTTTTTGCTTTCTACGACCCTATGGCTATCAACCTCTGTAACTCGAGAGGTCCTTCCACAATCCCCGAGGTCGTCGCAATTAAGCTCCACAACCTTGGAATGGTGCAATCGACTGCTACTCGAAACTTGTCACAATCAGATCCCATAACTACAAGATCGTTGCTATCCTCTTGTAAATGAACCTTGAACTTTCAGGATTATTGCACTTTCACGTAAAACTGCGAATATGTTACTTAATTAATCGTGCTTGGAGAATTAGTTTTAACTAAGTAATGATAAATCCGTATCTGTATTTAAATATGTATTTCCGTATTGTAATTATTTTATATTATTTGTTTATATTGGAATTCGATATTTTTTAAGATTTGTTTAACTGAGAATTTTCATTTTTAATATCTATTTTATTTCGGCTGGCTGAAATCTAAGGAATAGTAATTTTGTTTTCGATGAGAATAATTATTCTGATTATATTTAGCTGTTTCAACTATGTACACCTTTAAAATATTTCTTATTGGGTCAGTAAAGTAAATGACTATCTTAACTGCTAATTACTGCGTCACTTAAATGAAGAAATCAACGAACAAATAAGGTTATTTATGTTAAAACTATGTCAAACGGTCTGTTTGTAGAAATTTTTGGTAAAATGTATTAGAACATTATGATAGTGATTATATCGACGTAGGGAAAAAATATACCACCTGTTCGTTTCTCGTTAGTGAATTTCCGGATTTGCAAAGTTCAAGTGCAGAAATGAAAACAATTTTCAAATTTAGAAATTTCTAAAACTATACATTTCCTATTTAGGAATTTAGAATTTGAAGTTAGCAATTTTTAAATTTGGAACTTAGAAATTTGACAATTTGGAAGTTTTAGAATTTACATATAGTACGTGGGAATTTCAAAATTTAGAGACTTACAAGGTTTACAATTTTTGAACTTTGTAAATATGAAGATTTGGCAAATTAGGAATTCGAAAAATTAAGAACTTGCAGATTCCAAAATTCCATCTTTAAAAATTTAGTACTTAGAAATTTACAAATTTAAGATATTAAAATATTTTTAAATTTATGAATTTACGGGTTTGAAAATTTTCGAATTCGTAAATTTGGAATGTTTTAATTGTAGAAATTTCGGAATTTAGAAATTTATGGGCTTAAAAATTTGAAATTTCAGGAATGGGTGTGGCGATTTCACTCCTACGCTCATCGCCACTAGATGGCGTATAGGATCGAGACCTAGACTTTCTCGCTAGTACTCAAAGAGCCTTCGTATTCATATACAGGGTGTCTCGTAATTCGTGTAATTAGGTCCATGAAATGGGGGATAGCTGACGTGATTCTGAATAAGATTTCCCTTCGCAGAAATGGAGTTTGAAGCTTCGTTTTTGAATTATTAAGGAAAAACACGGACCAATCAAAGTGCGAGGATTACGGTGCGCAGACGCAGGAGCAACGCCTTCGAGCTTAATGGCCGAGTGGGCGTAATCCTCGCGCTCTGATTGGTCCGTGTTTTTCCTTAATAATTCAGAAACGAAGCTTCAAACTGCATTTCTGAAAATCTTATTCAGAATCACGTCAGCTACCCTCCATTTCAGGGACCTACACTAATTGTAAGACACCCTGTATATAGTTCCTGTCCATCCCTTCCTTACATCCCCGCGTCTAAGGTAGAGCCCCTTACTGATGAGTCCACTAGTAGGTCCCGATCGAAACATTCTCCCTCTCCTTTACTTTTCCCAGCTCTCTACCTTATTTACTTTAACCGCCAAATGGGTAATTTGAGAATTTAAGAAATTAAAAATAAATATAGAAATTTGAAGGATTAAAAATTTCAAAATTTGAGAGACTGTAACATTCAAAATTTCAAGGATTGTAAATTTAGAATTTCGGAGAATTGAAAATACAAAAATTTGAGAGACAGAAAATTCAAAAATGATATATGTACTCTTAAAAATGTAAAAACATGAAAATCATGAAATGTGGATATCTGATAACTTCTTAAACGTTTATTTCGGTTGCATCGCAGATTACTTCGTATTAAAAATTTTCATTAAACTATAAAAATAATTCTGAAATCTTTATCGTTATACAACTGCGTATTTAATCTATCTGATCATTATATCTGTTCTCTACATTATGCATAACTTTTTTGTTTCAGGTACGTAAACGCATTTATACCCGGCTCCCCTTCCATTTTCAAATTGGTAAGATAAAATTTTGCATAGTCAATACTTTATTCTGCAAAAACCTATTTTGCACGAGATCTAATTTTTCTTTTCTAAAAGCACTCATGAACTCTAAAAGCACTCGTGCAACATTACTTTTCTTTCACAAAATTTATCTCACTACTTAAAATTTTATAAAATTGCAGAAATTTTGAGCGTAACATTTAGGGTTAATAGTTGAGAGAGTTAATATTTAGAAAGGTTGACATTTGGAAGGGTTAATATTTTGGAAGTTTAATATTTAGAGAGGTTAACATTTTGAAGGATTAATATTTAGGAAAGTTAACATTTAGGTGGGTTAATATTTAGAAAAGTTAACATTTAGGTGAGTTAATATTTAGAAAAGTTAACATTTTATAGGGTTAATATTTAGGAAGATTAATATTTTGCAAGGGTTAATATTCAAGTAGGTTAATATTTTGGAAGAGTTAATTTTTAGGAAGTTTAACATTTAGAAGGGTTTGATAAAAAGCGATCTAAAACAGACAGAAAACAAAATTGTTGTCAACCTTAAATCCATTTTTAGGTCCAGCGTTTCTAATTTTCAGGTCCTTCGTAAATACCCTAAAAAATAGAAAAGTATGTAAGTTAGACAGAAACGTCCAAAAATTTCCTCCTTACGTTTTGTTCACTTTCTATTGATAATATCTAGACATACAAATTCAGACACAACATTTTATTTACATCTAATATTAAATATAAGTTACTGTCACTAAATTAGATGGTGTTAAATAAAATTACAAATTTAACGAATCTCCTATAATCAGAACTCTGATTCGTTAGTTTCATTTAATTTTATAGCTACCAGAATTTCTTGAAACCTCGTAAAAGTATGAAATTTTCCGTCGGTAATATTAGAGCATCGTATATTACAAGATAATTTTGAGTTCGCTATAAACGTGATACAGTCTGGATGCTTCTTATTTCCTTCAGAGTGTACCGTTACAGTTTACCGTCCTCGAGAGGAATATCTTGACCGTTTAATTCAAAAAGAGCATGGAAGACAGTATGACGGGATACTTCGAAAGGATATTTCGAATCCTTGGAAAAACGGGGGACAGAAGTGAAGCACGCACGCTGTCGCATTTACGCGGATGTAAAACGGAATCAGTTTATGGCGGGAATTAAACTCCCGTAAAGCGAAATCGCCATCGCTGCGAAGTTATCAAGCGGAGTTATACTGCTGGAAATACAAACGACCAATGAGACGGCAAAAATTTATCGCGTGTACTAAAGGAAAATACTTTCTGAGAGTAAGAGTTTCACGTGGAAACGACATACTTCAATGACAAAATAAAAATAAGGGGCGATGCTGTGTTCCCTCCATTTTGTTTACGGTCATTTTTACAGCGTACAAAGTGACTCATGGAGATTGTATAAATAACTTTACAGCGAACTTTCACTCATTAATAACGAAGGATATTCTCTCAGTTGTGTACGAAAATTTATTGGACTTCATGTTTTATTATGAACCATTGTTTTAGTGATGAAAATACAGTGTTCTCCATGTATTTTCCTGATATACGCGTTTTCGTTAGCTATGTCACAAAGTTACATTTTTGTCATGATGATATGCGTTTATAATATGTAATGTATCATATACAAATGTATTGTATGAAATGTAGTATACATATACATATGTAATGTGATGGATGAAATGGAGAATTTTTTTTCACAGAATTATAATATTCAAACTTATAGCTTATAGGTTATTAGTTTATTTCTCCGTCTGTTTCCTACAGAATGTAACAGCGTAGTACCGCAGCGATTACCTCAATCCTTTCAACACACCGATATACGCGTAATACGGTGCACACGTAACGTTAACACGTGGCGCCAACAGGCACGAATAATCCAACGACTCGGCGCATCCCGATTTATTCGGTTGTAGGAAGGGAAGAAGAGGGTTATTTAGGTGCGAGTCTTCCCTCTTTCGGCTGCGATCGCCCTGGGCTGATTTACTTTGCCACACCGCGTGACTCGAAGGGCGCACACTGGAGACGCCGTTGGTTCTGTTAATAATTCGCGGCGGCTGTTAGCCCGCGGGCTTTTCATCCCTCTGCCTCTCCATTTTGCCCTCGTACTACCCATTTCACGGCGACGCCAGCAGAAGCAGCAACGCCAGTAACGCAAACACACCGCCGTCTAATTCGGTTAGTCGGCCCGCAAAAATTATATCCAATTACGTTCCGACAGCCCTACCAGCCATCCAGTCAGCCAACCAACACTACCCCCTGGAGAACTTTCGGCTCTGCCTGTATTTACCACGTTGTTCTTCTTCCTTTTCTGCCCCCCACTCTTCTTCTTTCGTTAACGAAAAATATCAGTGTTTTTCTACGTGTTCGCGTTTGGATAACGTTCGACCAGTTCTAAACACGATTCTGAATCGGAAATAATTGCTACACGGACATTTATTCGTGATACTGTTAGGTGTTGAAATGAGGGTGAATAATATTTTTAAGTTGGCTATAGAGTGGTATGTGATGTGGTAGTAGTGATTATTTAGGTATACATCCTGAATTCAGTAATTGTTTTTTGACTTTTGTGCTGATTTGTGTAAGGTTTTATGTATTTTGTTTTAATTTAAATTTTAGATTTTTGTTTGCTTCAAGTGAATGTGAAACTGCAAAATGTAAGTCTTCTTCCCTATATTATATTTTATATTGCATAAAGGCTTTATGAACACATATAGTAAATAAATATATCTTTAAAGAGGACTTTAAAGAGGAACTTATAACAAATGTATAAATAGTGCTTTGAAAACTCGGAAATTTAGAAGCTATATAAAAATATAGAATTTTAACAATGTTTCAATATTAAACATTGAAATTGATGAATTGTGAAATTTATGATGTAGAAACCTTTTAAAGATTTCGATTTGGAAATATGAAAATGTAAATATCTGCAAATTTGTTATGTCAAAAATTTAGAAATTTGGGTGTTTAGAACTGTTGAAATTACAAATTTAGAAGTCTGGTAATTGAGGAACTTAAGAATATGCACTTTTTAAAATTCTGTATTATAAAATTTGGAATATTATTAAATCTAAAAATTTACAAATCTTGTAATTGATAAATTTGGTATTTAACAAATTACAAAATTCGGGATTTAAAAATGTGAAAATTTTAGTCTTTAATTAAGTTCTGTTATTAATTAAGTGCTTTTGTTATAAATTAAGTTTTGTTATTTGATTTGACAATCTTTAGAAAAATATTACAACAGAAACTTTCGGATTTTTTAGGAGAAATATTACTGTGTAACTTTTTCAAGTAAAATATTATTGAGAATACCAATAACAATGAGAATGACCAGATGTTTTTAGTTAAATCTCAGTTTCCATTAACAGAATGGTCTCTTGAACTCCACAAGTGTCTCTAGATCGTTAGCTGTTTGAAGATGACAGCCTCCGTGTACGAAACAGGCTAGTTTAACAAGGTCCAGGTAATTGCCGCATTTATGAAGTGGCCGTATCAACAGGTTTGGCCCGTTCTATGAAGCGTAGAAGAATAGAATTTTCGTGAATTCGATTCGACAATTTCCAGCGAGATATTTAACTTCCTTTTCTTCTCGACAATTCCCGTTCAAAACACTTTCGTGCCGTTGCAACGAAACTTGTACCTTTTGTTATGTATATTTATCTGCAAAGTTATGGGAGTTCACTTGCTTGTTCAGCAGTTATTTTCGCACTCTTTTATTGCCGTATTACAATTAAGTTCGAAAACAAACCAGCAAAGTTTCGTCCAATAACAGCAAAAAACATTTAAATCCATTGGAAAACATGAACGCTAAAACGTAGCTATTCGACGAAATTCTGTTTACCAACTCGAAGAAAATTTCTCTTTTTAACAGCCGGCTATATAAGATCGCTTTACACTGGGCACATTTCCGTTTCCCAACATTACGTTCGGACGTTTATTTCGCGTTTCTCTCTCGGTAATCATCCTCGCGTTGGCACGTTCAAAAAAACGGCCACACATTTCCCGCCAGAATTACTCGGCCCGCTTTTCGCTGCACCCCCTTGGGCGTCCCTTCTATTTTAAATCGCATGCCAGACGAGTGCTCGTATTTTCTTAGAATCGCCCCAGAAGGTAAAAGTTCCCGTGTTTCTTTCTCGACAACGAGCAGTAAATACACTTTTCCCTCCCCTTTCCCTCGGCGCTGCTTGTACGTAGTGCGTGGTAGGACGGGACGAATGGGTGAAGAAGAGGTTTCACTCGCACTTTCCGGCATGTCCTCAGGAGACTACGTGTCCCAGGACTCAATAAACCTCTCCACTTCCTCGCTTTTCAAAGGCAGAGAAGATTTTCCCTCCTGCAGGTGTCTCGCCGAGTGGTTGGTAAAGATTCGAATCCGCTTTCTTCTGCTTCTTCTTCTTCGTCCTCTTTGCACCTCGTACGTTCCGTTTTTCCTCCATTCTCTTTACATCTTCCCTATTCCTTTTTTCCAGCTCGTCTGTTTTGCCCCCCTTCGCCCTTCATCGTTGAATCCACGCTGACTGCAACGGTTTTCTGTTTCTCTGTATTTTCAACGTCGTCGCTTTTCACCGCTGGCGACGAGTAAACATCCGAGATTCCGACGGCGCTGCATTCATTGGAAATTGGCAGATTTAGATAGGAAAAGCGAGGTAAATCCACCAATTTTCGGCGAACATCGCGCAACCGAGAACTCTATAGATTTGTTGCGCTGGAAGGATGATCCTGTGTGACAAAAAGCTTTCGTCGCATGAGCTTCTTGTTAATCTCTCGATTCTCCGAAAAATGCGTGACTTCGATATTGTGCCATGGTGATATCAGTTCTCTGGTTATTTGATACTGGATTGTCACTTTGATGATGCCATTTATTTAACTATTCGTTACCGAATTGTTACTGCAGTGATATCATTTCTTTTATTAGGGAGCGGATTGTTAGTATGTCAATACCAGCACTGTATTTATTTAGTACACATTTATCACTATCGATATACCAATTCTTTATTTATTAGATACTGGATTGTTATTATGGTGATACTATTTCTTTAATTATTAAGTACTTGAAATATTCATAGGTCGTTCTGTCAAAATTAGGTTTATTAGCATTTGTAGGAAATTTTCCTTCACGTCACCAAACAAAAACTACAGGTATTTGCGATGAAGAAATTGATTATGTCTTAAAAAACTGGACTATTAATTAAAAAGTCAGATATCATTAGAAAAGAGAAAAATGTTAACAAGATATAGGAAGTTTTAATTCTAAAAGCCAATAAATGTTTTTAATAATTATATTGTTACGCGGGAAAGAGCTCCGTTTAGATTTTAAAAAAACTTTTATTTTATTTCTTAAACACTACACGATTATTACAATAATACGTATTTGTGTTGTGACTTATCCGAAACCTTAACTCCGAATGTATAATGTCTGATATTATAATGTCTTTCGCGCGGCGGCCTGCTCCGTCTTATATACTTTCGTTATAGCTTAACTGCGTTACGCTTTTTGACTTATCTTGTTTATAACCCTTGAATCGTGCCTTATCTTGTTTATATGATTAATTCTTGGACCATGCCTTATCTTGACCATGCATCATTTGACCGGTGAGAACATTAATTACAAAATTTGCTATTTATTAATATGACATTAAAAAAATATTTTTTGTTTATTAATACATGATATTTAAAAAATATGTGATTTATTAATAAATGACATTTGATAGAATTTACAGAATTTTTTCCAAAAGTTTCACAGGAAATTACTTTGCGTATCAAATTTACCACAAAATGTAGTAGATGGTTAATGAGCTCAAGTCATTAAATAAAAATGCAAAATACGATAAAATGAACCAAAAATTCCACATAAATCGCTTTGAAAGTTGGACCATCCGTTTTATCCTTAACTCGTTTCTTCGTGACTTTCACCCATCAGCAGGCAACCTTTCACCGCTTACCGAAAGAAGGCTTGCGAAACGCGAGGCGATAGACCGTTCAGCCTTCGTTTTCAGTTCCATTGTGCTTCGTAATGCCCGCGTAAGTGCCTCTGTGCAGTGCTTAAGGAAGCTTGCGTACAAGCTCTCCTGCTATCTGCTGCACACACGAACGAGTCCTCACACTTACACAGAATCGCAGGGGTTCTGACAGGACGAGCCCCTTCTTTTGCCGCTTAATTTACTGTGAAAAGAACGTCATTACGCGGACGTCTATATTGTAACATTATCGTATCCCTTTTTTATGATGGTCGGTAGAACACGTGTCCCTGGGTGAAAAGCATACGTGGTCTGTTGTGGCACACGTGAACATGCGAGTAATAAACTGTTCCTTGGAGGATGAGGGAAGTTATGCTTTCATAGGGTTTTCGTTGAGAGTGTACACGATTGCAAGAACTACCCTGAGGTTTCGAGAAAGCGTCCTCGACTTGCCATATCCCCAGTCTCCATTCAAAAGTTTGCGGAAATATGAAAATCAGTGTTCGCTTATGTGGGACGTTGCGCGAGATCAAAAGGCTACCGCGAGTTTTCTGAACGCGAAAATACGGATTCTTCGCTGTTCAAAGTTGTGAAGAATGTTCGAATATTGAAGATGGGGAGATGGAAAGGGTAACCACTGCAAAGTGTATCAATGTTATGATATCACGGGTAAGTTTAATACGTATGGGAAGAATTGAAGAGGGATGTGGGGTGAATATGAATGACGCGCTGGGATGACTGAAAGTGCATTGTAAATGAGGGAGGATAATGAGAAAGATAATTGTTTCTCTTATCTTTTGCTTCGTTGATTTTTGTTTCGACAGACCCTGTGATACTTGGTTATCGATGGTATGTGTTAGTCAAGGATGTATTGCGTGAAATGAGTTTTCTAATCTGAGAACGTAAATATTTGAGTAATTCGTGAATTTTTATAATTTGAGAACTTGATTATTTTGAATTACATGCATGAGGAAATTTTATCAATGTTAATAATTTATTCAACGACAATGTCTGCAACTTAAAAATTATTCATTACTTTAGAAGTAACTTTGGTTTATTCAAAAGTGTTATTTTTATATGTAACTATTTAGTTTACGTATTTTTATATTTATATTAACATTGTAATACTCAACTATGACTCGTGACTAATTAATATACTGTTGATTAAAATTTTGTTCTATAAATTCTGATTTACTGTTTTCATATGCCAATTATGTACTTATACTTCATAAACATAGTATCTATTATTTCAGATCATAGTACGTATAATTTCAGGTTATTGTATCTATAATTTTGAGCAACCTCCATTTTTCATTTAACATATACCACAAGTTATACGAAAATTTTAATGCCAATAATAACTGCCGTATTTTACATAATACTTTATATTAACCTATCATCTTATTTTGCAAAATTTTAGAAAATTTCTAGATTTAGTATATACTTTAAAAAATTTTGTTATCACCATATTGAATCAATAATTATTTATATTCACTAAAAGCATAATTGTTATCAAATGTAATTATATTTATAATTTAATAATAATAAATATAATTAATTCTCGTGTAATAATCACTACTTACAAAAACCGTGAGAGAAAAATATTTTTCACTCTACGGCATTTACAATTACAAATTTCATTAGCCATCGTGTAACGAACAATCCGTTTTCCCGTAACCAAACACGTTAGAAGCAGCGGCAAATGTTAAATAAATAAAATCGCCTCTCAACGAGGCACGACGAAAATTCAACATAAGCAACAGGAATGACACATTTCGTTTTACGTACTCCCCTTTTGTTTGCCATAAATTCGTGACTGAAAAACCTCGCTCAGTCGTCGTGCAAGTTTTACGTACATCATGCAAATGTTACAACGTTTTGAACGTTTCGTGCGATTACGCGTTTGAAAATTTCACCGCTATTATTACAGTACTCGAGGAACTTTACAGTCAAGCAAATACGACGTATTCCCCTGCCTATGATACATCGCCGAAGGCTGTTCGTTCTTATTTACCAAAATTACAATGTAGCTCCGAGCATTTACGAGGCGAAGACACGTAGATGGAAGACGCATCGCGACTCGCATACCGCCGCTATAACGTGCTCCTCTGTAGTCGGTATAAACTTATATTAAACAATAAAATGCAAATAGAGTGCTTTATGTCGCGGTTGGTATCGCGGGGACCGTACTCGTGATTTCTCTTTCAGCTGCGAGTACGCGCCGAAAACGCGCGTAATCCAGCCCCGTTGCGAAACAACCAGAGAAGCGGTAAAAGAATCCCGGCGTTTTGTGGTCGTAATTAAAAAATGACTCGAAATATCCGCAGAGGGTCGTAACTTGGAGTCTTGCAGCTTTTATTCAGCGAATCTTGGTTATGGTCCGCTCGAGGAGCGGCACAATTTAGCTCGCTCGTGAAAGAGAGAGGAGAGAAAATCGCAGTTACGGGAATAGCAAAGGGAGACAGAAAAAACGTGGAACGAAGAAAGAAATTGAGACATTTAAGGATCTTAATTAAAAAGTGACTCAAAGCGACCCATTAAGTTGGCGAACGCTTATCGCGTTCAGCCAGGAAACCTTGATTACGCTTCACTAACGAAGAATCACTGTCCTTGCATCTAGTTGTTTTTATGTGCGGTATTCGAGGATTGCTAGGACATAAAAGAATAAATTTCTGGTGAAAATGTGGAATGTTTGTGGTATTAAAGTTTTTACACTCGATGGGTGGCTCACGTTTACTACTTGATTTATTACAACAATTTAAAATAAATATTTTTTAACTGAATTTACATAAAGTATTATACATATATATGTATTGTATATTGTATTTATGTGGTGTATAAATATAGTGGAAATTAATATTAGAGAAATAATAATCTTAAATGAATACAGCAAACTTTCGAATAGAAAGAGGCGAATGGAAAAATTGTGTTTCTTTTTTGATCAAATGGAAGTTTGGTAATATGGATGTTCCGGAAACTGAAAAATTTAGGAATTTGAAAAGTTTGAGAGCTTAAAGAATATAATATGTATTGATTTATTTAGAAATTTAGAAAGTTAGAGATTCAAGAATTAATTCAGAAATTCAGAAATTCAGAGATTCAGAGATTCAGAGATTCAGAGATTCAGAGATTCAGAGATTCAGAGATTCAGAGATTCAGAGATTCAGAAATTCAAAAATTCAGAATTTCAAAAGTTCATTAATTTAGTAATTTGTAAATTTAAATATTTCTAGTTTACATATTCAACTAGTAAAAATTTATACCACGTCTCGAAAGTCTCTATTCCCTGTACCTTGAAGAAAGCATGCATTGTGTTGGTCTGCGCTGACCGCAAAGTCTGATTAACAACCCACTGTTACTACTTGCCACATGACTGACCAATAATGCAATGATTCTACTTACCGCAAGGTTGATTAACAACGCACTGTTATTCCTTACCACATGGTTGATCAACAACAGACTGTTTCTACTTGCCATAGGGCTGATTACCTACGCACTATTACTACTTCCCTCAAGGCTGATTTACAACGTTCTATTACTACTTGTCACGAGGTTGATTAACAACGCCTTGTTATACTACTTCTGGTGAACTTTAACGTATTGACTATCATTAGATGTAAAGATTACCTGTCACTAACATTATAAGCTAGATATATTCAAACAATTATAAAATAAACCAAAAGAGAAACATTGAGATTATTTTATTTTCAATGTCTGTTATTTATTTAAAAGAGGGTATGTAATTAATAAAAGAAATTGTACTGTGAAACCTAAAAGTTCATTACTGATTGTAATCAATAATTTTGATAATCTTTAATAATCTATATTATAAGCATCTGTCTGATATATGTGAATAGTCACTGGGGATATCAATGTATTATATTATATAAATTATGCAAATAGAGAAGTGAACAGATTAAACTGTAAAGTGACATAATCATACCGTGAATTAGAACTTTCAAACTTAAAAGAGTGAACTTTACATTTATTCATTATGCATAACAAAAAGTAAAAATATAAATAATAATTTATGGAGCACATACAATACTGCACAATAGTATACCTATAAAATACTAACTAAAAGTAATTTTAATGTAACAGATGAGGCTTCATAAACTTTTATATTGTATATTCATCACATTACTTTATAAAAAATGTGCAAAACTTTTCGAGCACACTAAATATTTTTGTCACGTGAATTTTGGGTGTCCAATCGAATTAAGAGACGTTATAGGGTTTTTGTCAACAAGTTTACACATTTCCGAGTTTGCGCGACGAAAATATTGATATATTTTACACTACTGAAAAAGTGAACGTAAATCAACATGGCATACTAACAAAATTTATTGTTTTGAACTAGGAACCGAGAGGAAATGGTGTTTTGTTCATTGCCGAAGATACGTGGCGATCGAGCGCGATGGAAATACACACGTGTCAGTGACAGTCGTGTCACGTTATTTTCACGTGTCGCACGAATGTTTTCCTCTTAAAAGGATGCTGCGTGTACTCTCAATACAGAGTGCACCCTGGATGCCCGAGGCACGAGAAGTTTACTTCGATATATGAGCGTGCTGTGGTTCGATTCGATTTTTTACATCATCCATTTCCGATGAAAGTTTGCGGAATATCAAGTTCTATGCTCTCTTCGTAACCTATTTCTTCTTCCATCTTGATACTTCTTCCTTATTATTAAATGCCTTCTGTCTTGTTTTCGATACTTCTTTTTTAGCTGAACTAATTGTGAAATGGATACATGTATCTAAAAGTTTTCTGCTTTTACGAACTTTGAAAGATTTTTAAAGGATTGAAATTATTAAATTATGGAATATAGCGGATTTAATTAGAATGTAATATCTAAAGAAAATTTGTGGTATAATCACGCTTACACATGCTCCTATCGATTTCACAATATGAAGTTTACGAGAAAACAACACGGAATGCGGATGTGTTTAGAGGACTCTGATATATCAGAACCAGCGGAAATTTCAGTCGATTTGAAAAAAATGAGTTTTCATTTCAGCCAGCTAGTGGACGATATTCATAAACTGAGGATAATGGTTGCACATATAGCTCGATCCATGGTCTCAGGAAATGCGATAACAGTGTAGCGATCTGCAAAAAAGGTTGCCATAAAGCGAGCCACACGCAGCAAAGAAAAGCTAATGTTATTTCTTTTGGCTCGATGACTTCGGTTATTTCCTTATCTTGCCGCACATCGTTTTCCCGTCAAGCATATCTGAATATTTCGCATCTTGAGTGTTGATACGCAACGATAAACATAATAATATCGCTTCCGTCTTTTGATATCATCGCTGAGCACGGTTTATTAAAATTCCTTTGTATGTGTACTAAGAAAACCTTATGACATAGTTCCTCTTTTAGCCCTGTGTGGCAAGATAATATTGTTCAACGTGTATAATATCGTTCGAATAAGCTGGAACTTTCATTTAATAATTTGGTTGACAATTTCCTTCGGCAAATGTAAATAATAATATTGAATAATCGGGTTTAAAAATATGTATCGGTATAGCATGGAGAATTATAGCTTGATCGAGGATGGAAATGTATAAAAAACTACATTTTTATGTATTAGGTTTGTATTAGCAACAAAACATTTTGTGGAACACGTATGAATTTACATGCGTTAACATATGTATAAATGTTTGAATTATAAAAACAGATTTATTTAACTGTAAATTTTTAAAAATCGTATAAATATTAATACTTTTAACACCATCGAATATTAAATTACTTGTGTAATATTTTATCGAAACCATTCGGTGTAACCAACGAACAAATAAAACAATATAAACCAATTTTAAAATTGCACTGCTGTCCGATCAATACAATCTGAATCCGATCCGAAATCAAATTTCTGATGTAATTTTATTGGGCATCCATTACAATTGTCGTTTAAATACATTCTTTTAATGACAGTAATACAATTTCCATTAATTAAAAATTAAATTCATGTATTGATTAAATAAATTTCTAATTGATAAATTTTAATTAAAATTAATTGTAATATGTTTAATCTATAAACACAATTAAAAGCCGTATTAATTAATTACTTATTTTCAATTGAAATTGAAAGTTGCAATCGTTGAAAACACAATCAATTAAAGAATACTAATTAATACAATTATATTTTTATGGGATTTGGTATGAATGAAAATTAATTAGTGTTTCTACCGGCACGTTTTTCGAATTGATAATTAAAATATAATTCTCAATTCAAACTGATGATAATAATCCAACATGTAAATGAATAGACCATAGTTGTAATTTCATATACAGCATATTAATCTGATTTATCTCCTTTATACGTGAAATGATACTTGTACATATAACATCGGCTTATTATTGTGGCTAATGAGTGAAATAGTTCAATAACAAGAACACGTTAATGTAAATAGCAATTGAAATAATAATAGGAACATTAATATCATGTACAAATTTCTATTTAATTGGTAATTAATACTCAGTCTATAATTCAGCAATTCAGTTTTATAGACTGAATTGATATTCATATAATTAACATAACTTTTAATTACTTTTAGATTACATTCTGTTTAATAATTTTGGGAAATTGTAATTAATCTTCGTTTGTCATTAGGAGTTCAATAGATTCACACATCGAGGATTATATTTGCAACGGCAACCATATATATTCAGCAAAAATATCAACAATTGAAAAGTGATAAGTTTCTAATAGAATCTCATATTTTTATAATATATCATTTTCAACAAATGCTTGAAAATTATAACAAAATCTTTCAAAAAAGGTTGATCTTATAGATAATGCAGTTGGTACACTGAATCAGGTATAATATGTATATGAAATGAAGAGTATGCACATAAATTAATTATAATTTATTTTTATCTGTACAAAATATAATAAAAAATATGTTGTAATGTGCAGTTAAATACGATTGAATTAAAAATGAAATTTTAGTTGTTGGTTAAGGAAAATTACAATTAATGATTAACTTTCAAAAAGCTGTCTATCTAAATTAACTTTTAATACTCAATTCGACAAGTTTTAAAATCGAGTACCTTAATTTTCAAGTAAAAAATCATTTAGCTACCAGTCACTATATCGTTTCATTATCATTTAAAAATGGACTATTAATTATTTTATAATTATCAATTAGATATTCAATCATCGATGATCATTAGTATTGTCCGAAAAATTCTGTGCCACAAGTCAAGGTAACATTAGACGGAGGTATACTTACATAAATTCGACTCATGCGCAACAAGAGGTATTATGGGACTAATTCCCGCAACCATATTTATAAATAGCGTTGTTGAACTACAATTCTCATGTTATTATAATAATTTTCCATTAGCAATTAATTCACATTACATACATCTAGGATCACTTTATTAAAAACAGGAGGCTCTTTTTCGTTACGTAAACATAATTTAATTTTACATCGTTTAATTGTATGTTATTTACTTTCACGTTGTTCAATTCTGCTAAATTCTACTAAATTATATAATTTCGTTTTCATTATAATCCACCACACGAACAGATCGTACATACCATTGACGTCGCCATAAACAATCTATCTATCCTAACAAATTATAATGCAACCATTCAATTCTAAATGGGTTAATCAATTTGAAAGCCCCGATGGCGGTCAGACGAAACAATTGAAGTCGTTACTGGTATCCATAGTCTCCGAAGGAAGAAAGAGCGACGGCATCTCAGAATGCGAAGAAGAAGGAGGGTGCTAGGTTCCCAAGTATGCGCTAATGTAGCCCGTAGCTCTCGCGAGAGTTTGCTGTAGTTCCAGCATCCCCCTTTCCGGTGACAGAATGTGCGATCCTTATCCGAATCTATGCGAGAACATTTATACAAGGCTGCTCGCCTTGCAAGCGTTCGAGAATCTGAAAATTGCATTCCGAGCATCCGGCGGGTGAACGGCAAGGCCGCTCGGACGATTTTCCACGGTCACATAAGTGCTAAAACACCTCCCTAACCCCTCTAGGTTAGGTTCCTGAGGAATCAGGTTGTCCTCGTTCGTAGACGAGACTCGTGTCGATGCTTCGTTTCCGAATCGTTTCTGCCACCGGTAACTGGAACGTATTCGCTCAGCGAAAGGGAGAGCCTAAATGTCCCGTGAATTAAGATGGCGGATTGGACAAGGAGGATAGAGTCGGATGGTTTGTTACATCTTGCGTAGGGTTCCTGACGAATCCGCCCCGAAATTTGATGGAATTTTGAAGCCGGGTGTGAGGTGGCATCCTATATAATGGAAAATTAAATTGCGGAGATTATTTTAGTTTTGAAACAGTTTCAATAAATAAAATTTTATTTGAACTATATTTTCGAATTTATAACGCAGACGTGTAATCTTTTGTCTACAAATACAGAAATGTTTGGATAGTATACAAATTGTATAAAAATGATCTGCAAGTGTTTGTTTTTAAATATTTATTTGAGAACATGGATTAGGATAAACTTTAAATATTTGTTTGTGCTTCAAAGTATATATGTATTTAACAGTTTAAATTAGGACAGTGTTTAAATATTTGTTTATGTTTAAAAATACTGATTTCACGGCATAAAGTCGGACAGTTTTTTAATATTTCTTTGTTAATTGCAAAAATGGATCTAATATTAAATAAATAATATTTTATACAAAAACAGTAATTGCAAAAGTAAAGCCTCGGTTGAAAATTATTGAATCAATACCAGTAATCAATTTGTGATATGACAACCTTTATCAGCAGATATTTTTGTTTAGGTATTATTGGAGTATGGGATTTGATTACATTTATGGAATTATCTTTCACAGTCGTATTTTTAAATGTGTTCAATATAGGTGCGATGGCAATCAACAGTCGAACGATATAATTAGTTTTTACGTGGTGCAGCGAACAGTACATGTGTTTTTTACGGAAAATAAAAATTGCAGAAGAAGTGTCTCTACAGTGATTTTTGAATCATATATTTTTTATTTTGTAAAGTATACTATTAAATTTCACAGATGAAAATGCAGAAATTTTTAAATTTGCATATTTAGAATGGTGGAAATTAGGAAATTTGCGAATTAGGGTATTTGAGAATTTGAAAATATTAAAAACTTAGGAATTTCAGGATTCTGAAATTGACAAATTATGGAATTCGAAAATTTTCCTAGTTGGACATTTGTAAAAAGTGAAATTTATAAAAAATAAAACTTTCACACTTTAGAAAAATGATAATTAAGAAATTTGAAGATGTGAAAATTTAGACATTTGGAAATTTGAGTGTTTGTAACCTTCAAAATTTGAAAATTGACAACAATACAAACTCAAGAAATCTGAAAACGTAGAAACGCATAAATTTTCTTTTGAAAATTGAAACAGTTGGAAAATTGAAAATTTCACTTCTCAATTTGTAAATTAAACAATTTCTTAATCTGAAAATTTAGGAACTTAGAAATGAGGAAATTTGTAAACTTATGAAACTTAAAAATTAAAGAATGTTCCAGCCAAATATCAGGATGTGAAAATCTGAAAATTCAATAACTTAAAAAATGTAAAAATATGTACACCAAAAAATTCTCTACTTTTTATATCAACCCTAATCTCAATTGCATTGAATGTGCAACAAATATCGAAGAAATATATCATCCTTTTCCTGATCGACGTAAGACAAGACAACAGAGCGGAAGTGTTAGGGCATCGAGGCAGAGTGTGTTGAACAAGGAAGGAAGGAACGGCGGAATGCAAAGTTGGATTGCAAAATGGCAAGCCGCAGCAACGCAGGATTATTGTACGTACAAGAGATTTACCGCCTGTGGCCCTTTTGCTGAGCTAAAGGACGGCCGAGGTCGCTATGGCAACAGACAGGCGGAAGCCAGAGCCTACCCTTCCATTTCCCCGGATGCAAGCACCCGACGTCTCGCTCTCTTGCGTCAAGTGATTCTCTTGCACCGTCCTGCAACCACTTCTCCTTTTCCTCTTCCTTTCTTTTCCCTTTTTGTTCTCCTTTCGCTGTGTCTCCTACGCGTCTCGTCTTCCCTTTTGCCCTCCTCTTTGCTCCTCGAGTCGGCACCGCCACGGTTCTTCGCGTTCCTATTTGGTCCGACTCCCATTATCAATTCTTTTTATCGGCAATACAATCGAGGCTTTCGAATGGAGCAAGGAAAATTGTCCGAGATCTCCAGTTAGAGATACGATGATCCACTGCGGGAGTTATGGGGAGCTGATAGTGGCCGGTATGGGGGTTGAAATATTTGTGGACTTCAGCTGCCTTGAGGCGACGGTACTGCAGAATATTTCAGATGGATGTAGTCTGAAGTACTGTTCGGCGATGGAGATCTTTTGTTATTCGAAGTCAAGGTGATCTTTGATTCTTGGAAAGTTACTGTCTACTATTGATATACTAATTTCAAGAATATTTTAAATATTTTAGCACTGATTGAAAGAATTGTACCTAAACGAATTCCAGAGTTGGAAAAAACTGAGAGTGTTCAACCAAATTTCAGAAAGAAATAGTAAAAAGATAGCAGGACATTTACAAAATGTAAAAGTTGATCTTTGATTTTTGAAAATTTCTTGTACTGTGTCTACTATTTATGTAGTAATTTGGAAAACATTTGAATCTTTTCGATTGACTGAATTGTACCTAAGCAAATATTGATTCTAAGGAGCTTAGTAAGATTTGAGGAAGAAATTATAGAAAAGTAGTAACAATATTATGAACATTCAAAAGGTAACATGTTTGCTAATGATACATCGTTATACCAGATTGTCGTAGCACCTTCGAACGTGAACACATGAAAATTCCCATAAAAAGAATAATGTAAAAATTCCTTCCGAGTAGCATGTGGACGTCCGTATACAGTGAAGTTCAGCTAAATATCCTTATTGCACAAAAAAATGTCTAGTAACAATGTCACGGTATTACAGGTACTTTAAAAAAGTATTGAAGTTCATTCAAGTGTACCACAGCTTTCTTTGAATATGGACATAAAAAATCCTCGCAAGTGACATCGAGTGTAAAAGTCGCTACACCCATACCAATCAGTAGTTGGAAAACAAGACGAGAAGCCGGGGCTGAGACAGATTCGTCACATTGAGGCACGTTTCTCGGAAGAGAAGTCAGAGATCAAAGTGTTGGCATCAGGAGGGTGACTGAGTTCGAAGCGGGGCGGAATGGAGCGAGTGGCTACTTCGTGTCTGCTCGAGACTTGAAGAGGGCGTCGCATCCAGAAGAGTCGGAGGGGTAAAGAAAGGCAAGGCAAGATAGAACGAACGATCCGTCCACTCGACCATACTCCTGGGAACGTTCTCAATCCTTTGCCTCCACTCAAGCATCCGCGTTCGAGAATCAAATTCCCATCCGCCGCGGCACGTCGATAAACGCGCTACCTATTTTACCGCCTCCCGACAATCAGAATCTTCTTAAACCGCGCAAATCTGCGTCTATATTGTTTTTTCAGCCGCGTTTTCACCTAGACAGCAAACTGTGAACCGTTTAGCAGGAGAGCACCAAAAATTTACAATAATCACTCAGCAAGACGCATGGAGAATATTCAGGAGCGCATCAACAGGTGGTCATCCACCAGTTTTTTCTCTCTCCTAGCTCTTTACGTGTCTCACGATATCCTCGGTATTCGCCTGGATTCCAGGAATCTTGTAATCCTCCGACTGCACGATTTGTGAGCTGACGTGGAATCTTTCGCTGTTGGTTTTACACTAGAGTGGAAGGTTCAACCATTATCTTGCTGGTAACCAACGGTCCGATATTTTTAATTACTCCGACAAGAGTTTCGAGTAAAGAACACAGTTCTTTTTATTACCTTCTGATCTTTACACTATTTTGTTGTAATTAATAATTGGATGTTCTTCCACGAAACTAAATTTAATTTATTTAACATTAGATTTATGGAAGAAATGTTTGATTTTAGATATCTTCTTTCAATTTAGATATCTTATTTTCTTTTACGTAAATTATTAAGATATTGTTGAAATGTGTATTAACCTTCCACGAAATAGAAAATCATTCTATAAACTAATTCACGTATTATATATTATTAATTTATTTTTATAATTTAATTCAAATTTAGACACAACCTTTATTACATTCTTTAAATATTATTTATATTCTTGAATTCAACTTTTACTCTCTAGCAATAATTTTTATTTAATATACTCCGAAGTTTAACACATTCATTGAATACATTTGGTAGAACAGGTACAACTTGAACCTGATATTTTTGTCCTAATGTGATATATTAGATCTTCCTGACTGTATCTCCTAATTTTATGTACTTTCCCATTCAACTAATTTTACGATCACCAATTTCTTTTGTGGAGTGCATTTTGTTGAAGGAATTAAAGTTTCTGTCACATCCAGATAAAATGTTTGATTGTAAAGAAAATTTATTCTATTTTGTTGTTGACGAGGCATCGGTAAACTGATTTGTTTGCTAACGACCTAAAAAAATTCGGTCATTCGCAGTGAGGATGCAAAAGAACGGATCAAATATTTGATACATTGACAGGAACGTGCGTTAAAGAAAGAAAATATTGAAACGAGGATGCGAGAAAGAGCCGAGTCAGGATCACGCGGCTATCGAGTTATTTCAGTGGCGAGATAAGCGTTATCCGAGTCGAGTATCCCCTGCAGCTATGAATATTAACGAATTCCGACGTAGCGGGACGAACAAGACTTAAAAGGGATCGACTGGACTCTGGTTGTGTGTACGTGACAATCCGGGAATGAAATTAATTTTCCACCCCTATCGCGATGTATTGCTGTAATGCTTTAACCCTCCCAAGCATTAATTATTTATCCCGAATCAAGCGGTGAAAGAGAAGAGTAACGCGTCAGATCATCCTTTCTGCGATCTGCTCGATAAAATTCTGGGTCATCGTTCAAGTGACTTTTCATTGTTGTTATCTCCTGACTAGAATGGTAATTAGCGAAACTGGAGTAATTGGATCTCTCAACCTGATGGAGCTTATCTATGTTCGTGATTTCTGTGAAATACTGAGCATTATAATTTGAGAGTTTCAAATGTTCGGATGTGGAAATTACAGAACTTAGGAATATGAAAATTGTCAGTTTTCACATTTTAGAGGTTTTAATATATGACAATGTAACAACGACAAAATTTGGATATGTAAAAATTGTGGGTTTTTAAATTTTACGCGATTTGAAATTTGGAAATGAAGGTGTAAAAGAGTTTGAATGTGTAAAAATAAAAATTTTAAATTTCCAGTTTTTAAATGTTTGCAAATTTGGAAATGTAGAAATGAGAAAGTTTGGAAATATACAAATGAGGAAGTTTGGAAATACACAAACGAAAAAATTTGAAGGTACAAAAACAAACAAATTTTGAAAATATGTATATAAAATTTTTTAATTCACAATATTACAATTCTACAAATAATCATATTTAGAAATTTAAAAATTTTGTTATATAAAGCTATATGAATTGGAATTCAAAAATTTAGAGATTTAGAGAGATTTGGAAATTTGGTAATTTGTGATAAATTTGAGGTAATGGAATTTGCTAATATACAATTTTTGTAATTAAAGAATTTAAAAATTAATAAGTATATATCAAAATTCGAAATTTACAATATTGCAAACTTTCAAATTTTTAAATGTAAAAATATGAAAATTTAGAAATTTAGGAATTTGATTATTTTCAACTTATTAATTTTCAAATTCAACCACATTCAGGAATTCAGAAATTTAGTAACTCAAAAGTTTGATAACCTAGGAGTTTGATAATTCAAAAATGTGTCAGAAGATTATAATTTTGTAAATTATAAGAATCTTATTTCTAATAAGAAATTATCTATCCATTGTCAAATCATTGATGCCTATTCATCATCAAATGAAAGTATAGATAATTTCGATTAGAGAAATATGAAAATTCGAAAATTAAATATTTGAAATTGTGAAAATTTATGAATATAAAAACTTGAAGTTTAACAATTTTAAAATTTAAAACAGGAATGTAATAATTGGGCAATTCAAGTATTCAAAAATTTGACAAATTAGAAACCTTGAAATGATGTAAGTTGAAAATTTATAAACTAAAACGTTTCGTAATTTAATAATAATTATACAAAAACTACAAAAATTCGCAGAACGTGAGAATTCGATAAATATCGCAAACCTTGATAATTTAAAAGTTTACAAATTGAATAATTCTCAAAATCTACATAATTAATAAATAATTATTACAAATAAATAATAATTTATTAACAATAATTAATAAGTATAAATATATATAGGACTTCAATTATATAGAAACTTCCAGTTGCAAAAATTGAATACTTAAACAACGAGAAAATAAAAGATTTTCTATATTTAACTTCATTATTTCGATTTTAATTATCATTAACATATAAGAAATGACACAAAGAAATCATATAAAAATCAGAGCATTATTTCTACATATTTTTCATCGTTTATATCCAGCAAAATTACCTCTCTTTCGTTTACGCGATATTTGATAATACTACCTACGTGCTTCGCAACTTTGCCAGACGAGTTTTTCCTAAATCATATTTGAGATTCGCCGGCTCAAGAAGTTTGCCGGCAAATCAGATAGAGAGTGGACCGGATTTCTCCTCGTAGCAGCTCGTTCTGTACTCTGTGTCGGACAGCGGACAATTATTCCGCTGCTAATTGAGTTACGTCGCGGCCTAAATGCCCGATGAATATTCATATCCTTCCCTCTGCTATTCTGCGTGCACCCCTCGCACTGCCAGCGGCAAGAAAAAGTTGTCACGAGTTAAAAATGTAATGAAATTAGAAAATTACGTACGCTCATCATTCCGGACGAACGCTACAAATTTTCGCTTTCGTTTCTTTCCATCCTGTAACTTCGTTTCCTGCCTTCTGTCTTTTCGTTCTTCTACGGGAGAACAAGGAAATAACGAAACATGCTTCTCGAACAGTACTTTTCAAATTTTCACGGCTTTCAAATTTGCATGGTTTGAAATATACATTTTATAATTCAATTATATAGCAACCGATAGGAAAAAGGGTAAATTTCTTTTCAAATTTCCTGTTTAAATTTTTGTAGTTTTGAAAGTTGCATTGTCCGAATTGTGTGTTCTACAATTTTATTATATAAAATAGCAAATATACTAACAAAAAGAGTAAGGTGCGTTCTTTTTAAATTTTCTTAATTATTTTTTAAGTTCGGTTGTGGAAGTTATACATACATTTAATAAAGTAGCAAATAAGTTGATAAAACAAATAGGTTAAGATTACTATATTGTTTGCACTTATGTTGTAAATTTTGTGAAATGCTTGAAAAGACCGTCAAACTTAATTATAGTGTTATTTATTTGTCATTTTGTTCAAACCACACATGTACGAATGAAATTCAGGTAAACCTTTAAGGAATTAAATTTATTTACACCATAATGAGTCCAACATAAAAAAGAACTTATCTGTTTTATCATATATAAAATTGATCTTACTTTATCTAACATGAAATTGATGTTTCTGAGCACAGTAGTATAGAACATTTAATGAATCTATTTCCATAAACAGTTCATTACTTACCAGTGCCGTTAACAATTTTCCGTGTACAAGAGCTCCAGCTAATTCCGCATAAACCCGTTCATACTAGTTGCAAATTGAATGTACAAACACGCTATACGAAAAAGCACTCTAAGTCTAATGAAACAGGCTGGCTAAAATTCCGCTCGTTGAGCCGGGCGTCTTAAACCGCTTCTCGCGAAACTATATACGATACAATCTCTAAGAACACTTTAAACAGTTTCCCCGTAATGTTAAGCACCGTCTCGTTCCGTGCGCGGCGAGCGCACCCCCTAACAATTCGTCGTAGTTTTAAACGATTCCTGCAAAGAAACAAGTTCGTTGGTTTCTTTCCAACGCGGTTCCGGGCTTAATTACGAAGTGGCGAGAGGGAAAATTGGAATCTCGCGGATGGCGACTCGATTATGCATGCGGACCATAATTTTGTCGTTAGAGCCGTCGAAGCAGCCTCGTGGACGAAGGTGGTATCGCAACGGAGCCAACGGAACGGATCATCCAGATTTTCCTCTCGTTTTTCCGCCCCGATCTACCTTTTCTTTTCGTTCTTTTCCGTCTTCACCATCCTCCGTTTCACCCTCTCGTCGCGCGGGCCGCCTGCAGCGGACGGACGAGGTGACTTAGAGAGATTGCGATTTGCATAATGCAATTCAACGGGATCCCGTTTCAAGGAAAAGTCAAGAAGAACAGGGCAATTACAATGAAACTCCATGGGACGCGGTAGCTTTCACGGCCTTGCTACCGACCACCTAGACGATGTCGACTTTATAAATATTCAGCCGGTCATTAAGGCGAGCTAGACAGAGAGAAGGCGAGGAGAACAGGAACGGAATGGGTAGACGGGGAAAACGTAGAAAGGGTGTATAAAAGCTCGTGCAGCCCCACGCTGCTGAGTCGAGCGTTATTACGTGCTCTCGCGGTTTCTTGTAATTCGATTCAAAATGCCCGGCCTGATAATAGCGGCTGTATTGCCCCTAGCGAGCTTACGTTTTTACGTTTGCCGGTTATCTGCATGCGAGCCTCGCTTCGTGTGCGTTTTATCGCCGGTACCCAATTGCTGTTGTTGATAACGTTTCGCGTCAGGTACGTTGGAATTGTTTTATTAGTTCTTTCGGTTCATTTCAATTCGATGATTTCAAGTTGTGACCGTCGGAAATTGGAAGTTGTGTTAGAACAGTTAAAAGCTCCTATGAAAATTTTGAACAATATATTTGACATAAGTAATCAAATACAACATAAGTTTTTTTTATAACATAATATATAAACTGAACAATTTCTAAATTGATGTACTTTTGAAATTTTTAATGTTCAGATTTTCGAATATTTGGTCAACCGCATTCTAAAGTTTTCAGATTGCAAGTCTATTTTATTAAATTCTGAAATGGTTAACTTTTCAGTGTACCAAATTCTGAAATTCCCAAATCCACTTTGCAAATTTTCAAGAGCTCGGTCATGCTTGATTTTGATAATTCAGATTAATCAAGCTAAAGGACTCACTTAACACTGAACAAAACTCTCAGTTATACCAATGATAATATACGTATACATCATACAGGGTGTTCGGCTACAGGTGGGAACCCTCTGAAGGGGTGGTAGCTGGGGTGATTCTGAACAACTTTTTCCTTTACCAAAATGCTGGTTAAAGCTTAGTTTTTGAATTATTAATGAAAAACACTGACCAATCAGAGGGCGAGAATAGCGCGCGCTCGGATGCGAGAGCGACGGCTGCAAGCGTGACGATTGACACTGATCGTGAACAAACTAATCGCGCGACATCGGTAACGTAGTTACCACCGATAATGCGTCAGCCGGTAAGTAGTTACAAAATTTACTAAGTATACATTTATTAACGGAACTAAATGTATCGATGAAACGAAAATGAAGATGAATATTCAGAGCAATTTTGTCGCGCGATTTGTTTGTTCATGACCAGTGTCAATCGTCACGCTTGCAGCCGTCGCTCTCGCATCCGAGCGCGCGCTATTCTCGCCCTCTGATTGGTCAGTGTTTTTCATTAATAATTCAAAAACTAAGCTTTAACCAGCATTTTGGTAAAGGAAAAAGTTGTTCAGAATCACCCCAGCTACCACCCCTTCAGAGGGTTCCCACCTGTAGCCGAACACCCTGTATATGCAATATGCAGACTGACAGTTATATTATCCAAATCTATTAAAATCAGTATTCAAATTTTTTAAAACGTTAAAATTTCACATCAAAATGTTGCTAATTCCAACAGAGAAATTAACTCTTTACACCTGATTTTTGTGGTTAGTAAATGTCAACTCGGAAACATTCTAATTAAAAAACTTGAATATTTCTTTTGAAGTTATTATTTGTCTATTATTATTAGTCACTGTTACCAGCATTACTCTATTTAAATTACACGTTCAAATTAAGTGTTACAACACTTCAAATTTACTTAAAATATATTTGTTTCAAATTATTATATTAAATCAAATGAATGTGAGTCCTTTTAATGACCAAGGGTGAAGTATCTATTTCTTTCGCGATCCACTTAATACAAAATCCTTGAACTAAAATTGAGTTATTCCAGTGTTATCTTATGTTCAATACTTCATATCTCGCACCCACGAGTAATTTCACCAAAACATTATCCATCACCCCGAGCTGATAATCCCGCACGGAAGTTTAGGTTCGAGGGTGAATTAATAAAGGTAATTGTTTAACTTTAACAAAAAGAAATAACAATTTATTGAACGTAGTTTTCGTCGCTTCCGCGCGTGTGTCCAGTCGCGAGCTTGATACAATAATGCCACGAGGCCCGCGCTCGTGGCCACGCGTACCTCTCCTAAAACAAAATCCCATCGCCCCCTTGTAACCGTCTTTTGGTAAAATTCCATTCCGTCGTATAACGGTTCTGGAAAATTCCAAGAGCATTGGTACGCTACACTACCCCCCTACCAGTGATTAACGCTCACTCAAAAAGGGTATACAAGAAGTCATAAACATACTTCGCATAAGCAAAATCTTCGCACACGCCAATACACATACTAAAATTACAGAATTTACACGCTATGCCATTACAGTAAAAAAATGAAACGATACATAAATTCTTACTACTAGTACCTGGTATTACAATAAACGGAAAAAAATATATTATATGCATATATACACTTAAGGAAATCCCGCTTGATACCGATCTGGAAACCGAACTCTCCTACCGGACCGTAACGTACGTCTGTCGGTATTACTATCAGTTGGAGTTTGTATAATCACATCGTCGGTAACTACTTGCGGGTTACGCTCGCTAATATTTTCATTTAAAATAAATGCTGGCTTTAATCTATCGATTGAGACGGTAGACTCCTTTCCTCTCATTTCGATCACAAATGTTTTGTCTCCGCGCTTAATTACTCTAAACGGCCCGACGTACGGTGGGTGCAATGGACCCTTTACCGCGTCGTGTCGTAAAAATACAAAAGGGCATGTCGACAGCTCCTTAAACACGAAAGTCTTGTTTGTGCCATGGCGCGAAGCAGGTGACGGTTTTAAACCCTCGAAACGTCTTCGCAGCCGATCTGCGTAAACTGTCTGCGTATCTTTCTTGCCCGCAACAAAAAATTCGCCCGGTAAACGCACTCCCGTACCGTAAACGAGTTCTGCCGACGTTGTTTTCAAGTCTTCTTTATATGCTGTGCGAATGCCAAGTAAGACAATTGGTAATATTTCAACCCAATCATCTGTCTCATGACATTTTATCGCTGCTTTGATCTGCCGATGTAACCTCTCTACCATCCCATTTGCTTGAGGATGATAGGAAGTTGTTCGGAAATGTGACGCACCGATTAGTCGCGACAATTCACTAAACAGATTCGATTCGAATTGACGCCCTCGATCTGTTGTAATCTTTAAAGGAACTCCAAAACGCGCAACCCATGAATTAATAAACGCGTTCGCGACCGTCTCCGCGTCAATTTCTACGATCGGAACAGCCTCCGGCCAACGAGTGAATCTATCGATACACGTTAACAAATACCTAAAACCTTGCGATACAGGTAACGGTCCAACTATATCAATATGCACGTGCTCAAATCTTTCGGTGGAACTGTCGAAGCTGCCGACGGGCGTTACTACGTGCCTCGTAATTTTCGACCGTTGACACGCAATGCAATGTCTCGCCCAATCGCGGCAATCCTTATTTACTGAAGGCCATACAAACCGCTTGGTAATTAACTTTTGCGTTGCCCGAACCCCAGGGTGCGACAGTCCATGTAGCGAGTCGAAAACCGCACGTCTCAATGACAACGGAACGAAAGGTCTCGCCGCCTCGCCCGATGTATCGCACAATAAATATACATTAAATCCCGGAAAGTAAATCTTTTTTAATTGCAGAGCGCTAGAATCGGATTCCCAGATCTGTTTCAACTCGGCATCATTGGTTTGAGCCTGCTCCAATGCGCTATGATCGGGAGCATGCACAGCCTCAACTCGCGATAAAGCATCCGCGACCGTATTGTCCACGCCTTTAATATGACGAATGTCCGTCGTAAACTGCCCTATGTAATCTAAGTGGCGAAACTGGCGCGGGGAACATTTGTCTAAGTTCTGACGAAATGCGAAGGTCAATGGTTTATGATCGGTATATATGGCGAAGTCCCGGCTTTCCACGAAATACCGGAAACGTTTTACCGCTGTGTATACCGCCAACAGCTCCCGATCATAGGCACTGTACTTCCGTTGTGCCGCGGAGAGGGTTTTTGTCAAAAACGCTAGAGGTTGCCACGCCCCTTCCACGAATTGCTGCAAGACAGCACCGACCGCGTAATCCGACGCATCTACGACTATGCTAATGAGTGCACCAGGTACCGGGTGAGCTAACATTGTGGCTTTTGCAAGACTCTCTTTAACCTCCCCAAAAGCTTTATTCGCAGAGTCGGTCCAATTCACGGGCGCATTTCCGGATCTAGCGCCTTTTAAAAGGTCGTTCATTGGCTTCATTAACGACGCCGCGCTAGGAATAAATCTACGGTAAAAATTTACCATGCCCAAAAACCGTCTAAGTGTTTTTATATTTTCAGGCTTTGGAAACTTCGCAATCGCGTCGACCCGCTCGCACATCGGCTTAATACCCTCGCTGTTAATTGTATACCCCAGAAAGGAAATCTCGCTCGCGCCGAACTCGCACTTAGCCGGGTTAATAACAATTCCGTATTTATTTAATCGGTGAAACAATGTCTTTAAATGTTCGTAATGTTCGGCCTCATCTGTGGACGCAATAAAGAAATCGTCGATGTAGGCGAACACGAAATCAAGTCCCTGCGTTATTTCGTCTACGAATCGTTGGCATGTCTGCGCCGCATTACGCAAACCGAACGGCGTGAACACGAACTCGAACAATCCGAACGGTGTCGCTATCGCAGTCTTTTCAATATCAGCCGGCGCGACCGGTATCTGATTGTATGCCCGCACTAGGTCCACTTTGGAAAATACCCGTTTTCCGTATAAAAAATGTGAGAAATCCTCAATGTGAGGCGGCGCATACCTGTCCGGCACAGTACGATTATTGAGCGCGCGGTAATCACCGCACGGTCGTATACCTCCATCCTTCTTCGGCACAAGATGCAACGGCGACGCCCATGGACTTTTCGACGGACGGATGACCCCCTGCTGCAACATGAGGCCTATTTCCGCCTTGGCCACCTTCAGTCGATCCGGAGCGAGACGCCTGGGTTTGCAGTGTACAGGTGGTCCCGGTGTTGTCTCAATATGATGCACAGTGCTGTGTTTAACCGTGTCTCTCCTAAACACTGCCGGTCGAGTCAGATCCGGATACTCCGCGAGAAGTCGGTGGTAACACGTATCACTCGCGATCGTCTTTACTATCGGGTAACTTGCACTAGCATACCGACCGATTGAAAACAAATTCGTCGTACCATCGACTAAGCGTCTATTGCGCGAATCCACTAGTAGGTTATAATGTGCTAAAAAGTCCATTCCGATAATCGGTCCTTCCACATCCGCGATAATAAAACTCCACGTAAACTCGCGGCGCAGCGACAAATTCAACTTCACGGTCATTGTTCCATACGTGGCAATGCGTGCACCATTTGCCGCATACAACGCGTATTCACTTTCTCGCGCACAGCCACTTGCCTTTGACCGCGGAAAAACACACACGTCCGCGCCCGTATCGACAAGAAACCGAACTTTTGTCCCTTTATCGGTAACGAAAATGCGGCCGGATTTACCACCGTCGAAGTTTGCCGCGTTTAAGCACGACGGTTTTCCGCGTTTCCCGAATTCCACGCACAGGGTTCCTTACACGTCGTTGCTTTTTCACCCCATTTATAGTGATGCCAACACAACCAGTTTGGGGGTTTCGCGTTTCGCGCCTGCTGCCGATCTTTACTTACTTCCCGCGATAAACCGCGTGCCGGCGACCGGAACTTCTTCCGTGGAGTCCGCGTCTGTCGTAACACCGTATTGAGCTGTATTTTCAGCTGCTTCAGCTCCTCGCTCAAACGGTCGATCTCCGAGGTATTGGCCACCGCGGCTATTCGCCCCCTTTCTGACGGAATGTCGTGCACCCTATCCGCTATTTCGGCGAGTCTGGTGCCGTCTTTGTCCGATGTAGCGGCTAACACGAGCTGCGTCTTCACCGGGAGGCGATTTTTCCACATCTCCGTCAGGAATTCGTCGTTTACAGAGGAGCCCGCCAATTTTTTTAAATGACGCCAAAACTGCGTCGGCGTGCGGTCCCCGATTTCTTCGGATTCCAGGAGCTTTCGGACACGCGTACTGTCGGAATCGGATAGTCTCTTGATTAACTCTTCTTTCAGCGTCTCATATTTATCTTCGTCTGGTGGATTGCATATTATGTCCTCCACTTCTTCGGCGTACTTTCCGTCGAGTTGTGCCACGACGTAACCAAATTTCGTCTCGTCCTTGGTTATCCTGCCGATAAGAAACTGGGCTTCTAGCTGCTTAAACCATAAAGCCACTTTTTGCGGCCAAAATACCGGGATCCGCAAAGCACTGGTTGCAGCAACACTTATACTTTCACTACCGGTGCCCTCACTGGGTCCAATTTGTCCGGTCAGAGACATTTTCGCGCATAAACTACACTAAATACCACAAAATATATAAAATTCACCTCACGAAGCAATTTTTTAAAAAACGCGGGGTCACCAATTTAGGTTCGAGGGTGAATTAATAAAGGTAATTGTTTAACTTTAACAAAAAGAAATAACAATTTATTGAACGTAGTTTTCGTCGCTTCCGCGCGTGTGTCCAGTCGCGAGCTTGATACAATAATGCCACGAGGCCCGCGCTCGTGGCCACGCGTACCTCTCCTAAAACAAAATCCCATCGCCCCCTTGTAACCGTCTTTTGGTAAAATTCCATTCCGTCGTATAACGGTTCTGGAAAATTCCAAGAGCATTGGTACGCTACAGAAGCATACATCAATTCGCGGTCGCT
Organism: Megachile leachella; assembly: GCA_963576845.1. Lineage (NCBI taxonomy): Eukaryota > Metazoa > Arthropoda > Insecta > Hymenoptera > Megachilidae > Megachile > Megachile leachella. Next base: position 12,303,064 of record OY756256.1, on the reverse strand, counting down.
TATCAGGGATTAAATATCCAGTAGACATCGGAATAAGGAGTTTACTAGGCGAGGAAATCCGAGGGGAAATCGAAGAGGCTGAAATAAGGAAGAAACTCGATGGTCTGAGAGGAACAAAGAGGTTCGATGAAAGAGGGAAGATCGAAGGACTCGGTAGGGTGATTGTCTTCGCCTCGGAGAGAGAAAAGCGGATTAAGGTGGTTGGTTAAAGAGCAGTTACCATATAGTTGAGCAACGAAGCAACCGGCCAGGACGTAACAAGGGTTGCTCGGGGGTTGGCAAGTGGAAAAGGAGATGGTTTCTTGAATCGTGGGCTGTAGAAGCTACGCGGAGTTACTCCTACCCTTAGCCAGATCCATAACTAGCTTCAGTTCCAAGACAAGGAAGGCAGCCCTCTCGAGGTATATGGCTGCCACCCGTCGTTGTTGCTAGCACCACCACCGTTACTGCAATAGCAGAAACTGTCGAGTTAAGTAACTGCCGGTACTTACAGTAACTTCGCGCGCAATGAGACCGCCTACATAAATACACCTAATACACTCGTACCCTTTCTGTTACACCATAGCCAGCGATTCGCTCGTATTCGCTCGCAACGTGCATGATATACCCTATACCCGTTCGTTGCGGTAAATTCCAACACCAGTGAGACTCCGCCATTGCCTTTCGCCATGGTACGATAGTGCACCATTTCTGTCATACGCCTGCCTTTCGTTATGTCACACGTTTAAAGGGCCAACTAACTTACCGCACTCTTATCGTCTTTTTGTGATTCTACGGGCAAACTTTAGGAAATAGTAGAACTGTTTCGTGTGGATGTGAAGACCTGGTGATTTGGGACATAGGAATTTGGAGATGTAAAAGTTTCAAAATGTACATGTTTGCAGATTTTTGGATTTGGGGATGAAAGATATTTGTAGACGGGGCAGATTGTCTATACTTTTAGTGTAATTATAATTTGTTCATGTAAAGATTGAAAATGTAGGGTTGAAAGTATAAATGTTCTAGATACCACGCTTTTACAGAGATCACTTTAGGATATCTCTCCTTTCGGATTTAGAGACCTGTTGATTTGGAAATCTATACATTTGAACACCTAGAAATTTGAAAGTATTGAGTCTTGTGCATCTAGAGATTTAGAAATTAGAAAATATTGAATCTTGTGCATTTTAGAATTTGAAGGCCTAAAAATTTGGAGACTTAAGAATTTGAAGATTTAGAGATTTAGGAACCTGCAGATTAGAGGATATAGAAATCTGAAGATATAGGTATTTAAAAATGTAAGAGTTGGAAATTTTTGAAGGAATTGTAAAGAATGGGAAAACCCTATGGGGATTTTTATTAAAGAATTCTCTAATCTGAAACTTTGAGAATATAGAAATTTCAGAATATAAAAGTAGGGAAATTTAGAATTTTGAAAGTATAGAAATTTGGTAAAATGACATCTGGAAATGTAGAAATTTTAGAACATAAATATCTTAAGATATAGATATACATATAGAAATAAGGAAATAGAAAAATTTGGAGTTAAAGAAATTGGGAACACAGAAATTTTGAATATTACTACACTAAAATTTTCGTTTCTTGTTTACTATTATATCAAGAAAAATGGTGCAACTAAAATGTATTAAAATTCCAATACTTCGAAATTCTCAGAGCCTGGAAGTTTCAGTTCTGAAATCTTTAACGTGCTAAAATTTTTAAGTTCAGAAGTCTCAAAGATTTAAAGCCTACAAATTGAAAAAGATCTACAGTTCTAAAGTTTCAAAGTCCTAAATTCCTAAAATTCAAAAATTAAATAATTCTACATAATAGTGAGAAACTATTAATAAATATTCATTTTACAAAAAAGATAAGGTAGAAAGAATAAAATGAAGATTAAATATCTAGTGCGCGGAAAGAGAAATAGGGAGAAAGGGAACGCAGCTTTCTGTATTAATAATCCCAGCATCAAACCCAGCAATGAGTACTTAAAGATTAAAAAGTGTTCACGGAACCGTGCTTTCGCCGAAGACGGAGGTTCTTTCTATTCACATTTAGTGAACTTAAAGTAAAATTCCTTTCCTTAGCCTATAATTTCTCCTGTCGCTTCAGAGCTCGTTATCTCTGACAAAGACTCCATTCGCCTAAAGGTGATAAAAAATCTCATTATCTCGGCGTAAAGATTACTCTCCAGATTTATTATGACGTTATCCTTCCATCATAGTACCCTGTACTTATCGTTCATAATTCTTTCACCGAAGATCAGAAAACTCTGTCGCCTGCCATCTTTAAACCGATCGAATTAAACACTTCATCGATCCAAAAATACTTTATTATTATTTAGTTACATTGTAAGGCTAAATATAAGAAACCGATTAAAATGTGGCATAGAATAAATACGTGATAAACAAGTTTAGCAAAATCGAATTGCAGAATGTGAAAACAATATATAATACAAAATTTAAATTACGTTAAAAGATCTATTGCAGGCGAATTATATATATATAACTTCTCTTATGAAAGTGTTATATACCAATAGCAAAAAATCTGTACCCGAGGACAAAATACATGTATCATTTCATTTAATCCAAAATGGTAGGAAAACGAATGAAAAGACATATGATAAAATGTAATAAGTAAAATACAAAACTGAAATTATATCGTAAAACCTATTGCAGACAAATCATATAACTTTTTTCACGAGTAATATTCTTTATTGTTGCAAAAAATCTGCACGTAAAGACAAAATACGCGTATCATTCCCCCAATCGAACGCAACGTTCAATGACGATGGAAATCTAGTTTCCCGTAGATCATCCTTATGAATCCTATAATAATAGGATGATCCGCTGGATAATCCATAAATCCTTTACAGATTATCTGTATTAAGTCCCGAAGTAACTCTTCGCCGCTTCTGGTGGTTCTGAAACTCGACAAGAACGTTCCTGGCGTAATTCCATCATCGACGATAGCGCGTTTCATTTTGTTCGCCGAATCGTTCAATCATCGTGTCCTGCGACGTAACGTTAGCGTTCAAATAAACGCGGCTTCACCTGATTTCACCGCGAATTCTCTTCCGCGCCATCCATCTCGGCTGGCCTTATACGGCGAGAGCTCTTTTCCACACAGTGGAGAGGGTGTGACAAACAAATGCACCGCGTCAGCCCGGCGTGACACTCTTCCGTAGTTGGTACGCCTCGGCAAAGAGAGATGAGGCGAAGCAGAGAAGGGCGGCTAAGGCGAAGAGGCTGCTAGCTAAAGTAGAAGCCGTGCTCAAGTAGACAAGGGACACGTCAGCCGCCATCCTTCTACTCAGCCTTTTTATAGATTATTCACGTACAATGGTCGAGTGACAAGTGGCGGGCCACGCTCCTCGAAACGATGAATCTACGCCCCTCCTTTATCCCCAACACTGACGGAAATCTCGACTTTTTGTTGCTTCTAAAAGGTAACTGTCTGAAACTCCCCCTCACTAAGATAACGAAGCGATTGGTACGTTGTGGTTCCTCTTGCAAATTTATTTGGATGACAGAAAATTTTTTGGGATAATCACTGTATTAGCACAGGGGTCGGCAACCTTTTGAGCCGGAAGAGTCAAAAATTACAATTTACAAAATTTCAAAGCTTTTAAAGAGCCACAAAATTTTTTCTTGCCAACAATAAATAGTACTCGTATAAATAAAGTTCTTTGATAAAAAAAATAATCTATTTTTTCATATATATGTAGTGTTTTTCACAACAAAGTAGATAATATATATATGGCAATGTTAGATAATGAGTTTTTTTTTGATAAAATAAACAATATTTGCGTATGGAACTGAAGAGCGTGGTAATTCGATGCGCTGCGATTCCAGCGCTTGGTAATTTGACGCGTGGTAATTCAATGCATATCAATTCCAGCGCGTGGTAATTCGATGCGTTGGAATTCCAGCGCTTGGTAATTCAATGCATCACAATTCCAGCGCGTGGTAATTCGATGCGTTGGAATTCCAGCCCGTGGTAATTCAATGCATTGCAATTCCAGCGCTTGGTAATTCAATGCATTGCAATTCCAGCGCGTGGTAATTCGATGCGTTGGAATTCCAGCGCTTGGTAATTCAATGCATTGTAATTCCAGCGCTTGGTAATTCGATGCGTTGGAATTCCAGCGCGTGGTAATTCGATGCGTTGGAATTCCACCGCGTGATAATTCAATGCGTTGGAATTCCAGCGCGTGGTAATTCGATGCGTTGGAATTCCAGCACGTGGTAATTCAATACATTGCAATCCAGCGCTTGGTAATTCAATGCATTGCAATTCCAGCGCGTGGTAATTTGATGCGTTGGAATTCCAGCGCTTGGTAATTCAATGCATTGCAATTCCAGCGCGTGGTAATTCAATGCATTGAAATTCCATCGCGTGGTAATTCGATGCATTGCAATTCCAGCGCGTGGTAATTCGGTACATTGCAATTCCACCGCGTGATAATTCAATGCGTTGGAATTCCACCGCGTGATAATTCAATGCGTTGGAATTCCACCGCGTGGTAATTCGATGCGTTGGAATTCCAGCACGTGGTAATTCAATACATTGCAATCCAGCGCTTGGTAATTCAATGCATTGCAATTCCAGCGCGTGGTAATTCAATGCATTGGAATTCCATCGCGTGGTAATTCGATGCATTGCAATTCCAGCGCATGGTAATTCAATGCATTGAAATTCCAGCGCGTGGTAATTCGATGCATTGCAATTCCAGCGCGTGGTAATTCGGTGCATTGCAATTCCAGCGCGTGGTAATTCGATGCGTTGCGATTCCAACGCTTAGCAATATTAGATAATGAGTTTTTTTTGATAAAATAAATAATATTTGCGTATGGAACTGAAGAGCCGCAGCTTTACAGCCAAAGAGCTGTATGTGGCTCGCGAGCCGCAGGTTGCCGATCCCTGTATTAGCATGTTGATCATCACAATAGTTAGACTTCTATTCTACATTGCCTGAGATAATTAAATCTAACCATAATCTGTGATAACCGATCACGTAGAAATCATGAATAATAAAATATGAAACATTTTGAAAACATTTAATAAATCTTGTTAAAAATGAACTTACTATGCCAAATAGCAATATGCCAGACATGTTAAGTTACCTTTTATCGTTTTATTAATTTTTCCATTTCATTTTCAATTTTTACGCAAAAGTGCCTTATGCGCTAGTAAGTTTAGCGTTAAAAAAATCTGCAGGACATCGAATCCTTTACGTGTCGTCCCTAAAGCTGTTGTAAAGTATCGAAGGTATCGCAATGCATATTGTCACTTTAGAATACAAGGAGAAACAGATGCAACCTGTATGAAATTACGCAATCAATATATATTTCACGCGATATCGCGAACGCTACGTTCACGATTCCATTTCGTATATCGTCATAAACACGGCCATAAAACGTGCAAGAATAGCTAGTAGAGACGCCTGTAAATGCACGGACATCGAGGACCGTCTATGTTTCTCACGGTATTCGGTATCGCTCTGTTTGGTGTTTTAATGTTGATTGGACGACTGCCAACTCAGCCGACGTTCGTTTGTCGCGATTGTTGTTTCGACGCTGGTCGCGGTCGAGCGAGAATTTTCAAAATTCTGCATGTACGTACGGGAAACTGGAGCAACGTAACCATACGTGGATAGATCGTCAGCGAAATCGTGAACGTGGATGGATTTATTCCGTTTCAAACGTTAATACACCGTTTCACGAGTTGCTGACTTTCAGTTTTGTATTTGGTCATTGATCGTTAATTGTATTTCATCTTTCACTTAGACTGCTTGATATTTTAAGCTCGCGCACGGTGATATGTGCGTATAAGGGACACTCGTGTTCAAATAACAAAATTTCCTATTTACTCTGTATTTATATTGTTTTTTAATTCGTAAATAATTTTTTTAATTTGTGAATTATTCAATTCTACATTTTTCAATTTTCTAAATTCTTATATGTATTTAAAAAATTTATTAATTTCTGACTTTCTAAATTTTTGTAGATATAACTTTGTACATTTATAAACTTCAAACTTTCCGAATTACTATGTTATTATTTTTTAAGTTTTTTTAAATCTAGTATTTTCAAATTTTTTTATTTTAAATTTCTAAACTTCAGAGTACAGAAATTTGTAAAATGCGCTACCAAAATATATAATATATTATTTATTTCAGCACGTAGGTGTACAACATATTTATAACACGTTGAATCGTCACGATATTATATTCTATTTTAATCGTTTTATTTACGTAGATGAAAGATAATATTTCCGCAGACTCGTGTCCAGAATAACAGACGTCGTGACAACTTGTAATCTTCAGTTGATTTAGTTAGCTGCTACAAATTTGGCTGCACGTGCTCACTCTCGCTTTATCATGACTAATAGATTTATCGCTAGACTACGGATACACGTATGACCGTGTATTGTTATTATAAGGAGGGATCTATGAAAGCTATGAAACTGTCACGTAGCAACTAAACAGCAGTGATACATGTGTGCATAGTATGAATCTAAGTAAACGCTTGAATGTAAAAGCCAACATTGCTGCGGTGCACCCACACGGAAATTTTGATGGAGCAATGTTTACAGTCTCTTTGATATATCAACAGATCTGTCCGTACGTTTAAATTATAAACAAAGGTTTATGAAAATAATAAATGACGTTTGAACTGAATACGAAGTCATCGCAGTTGTGTTATGTCTGCCAAATTTATTATGAATTTACATGGGTCGACATTGTTAAAAGGAAATATTTCGCGACGCATTTTACTATGTAATTCGTACATGTTTTAATTTTTGTATGTAGCTAATATGTTTTTATGAAGATACCATGAAATTGCTATTATTAAAATAATAATAAAAATCCAACTGCAAAAACAAATTTTGCTCTCATAAGATTTATAAGTGTGTCCAGAAACATTTATAAAAAAAAGAATACTAAATTAAGAAATTAAAAGTAACAAACAATAATTGAGATTAACAATAAAATTCAAATTTCGTAACGTAACAAAAAAAATTGTGATTAAGCCAAATGGCTGTTTAACAAAAATGTTTTCCAAATACCGTAAATCTGACATATTGTGACTACAATTTATGGACTGTTCAATTATATACAATTGGAGGTAAAGAATTCAGCTGGAAACGTGAATCGTCTTTCCCAAACAGTTCGCGTAAATCAAGTTGTGTGGCCGTGCCGCTTGAGCGTGACATTCGATTCCGCAAACAAGCCGTAGAATCTGCCAATTTCGGCAATCCATGATACCGTGTCCCGTGGCTCGTAAATTCCCTGAACGAGGGACAAAAATGGACAAAGTTCACGCGACACCGGTTCCAGCGAGTTAACGTTTCCTCTGCTTGTATTCAGGTCGTAGCTCGTCCCGTAGATCCTCGTGTCGCGTGCCCGGAGCGGACACACGAATGCAAGTCGTGCGACTCGATGTTCGAGAAACGTCAGAATCGTGGGCGAGGTTGAATAAAGAGAGCGACGGGTATCGAGTCCATCAAAAATTCAGTCCACACGCGTATTCGTTGTCCTGGCCGAGGGACAAAAGGAAAACGAAAAGCGTTTTGAATAATAGCGGAACAGACTACAGCGGTGCGTGGAGCACGTGCCCGCGGATCAGGTTGTGGGCAACGAGATGCATGGCACGCGTTGTGTTTGAATGCGACGCAAGGGGAAGATAACGAACTTTTCTTTGTGATTTTGAGATTTGAAGTTTGGAAATCTGGAAGGATTTTTGAGGTGTGAGGTAATGAGGATTTTGAGGTTTTGGAAGCTTGGAGATTGTGGAGAAGAGAATTTCAGAATTAGGAATTTGGTGATTAGGGGTTTAGAAATTCGAATTTTATTTGATATAGGGATTTGAAAATTTGGTAATTCTGAAATTTGTAAGTTTGGAAATTTGGATTTAGGGAATTTTTGAGGATTTGGAAGTTTGAGAATTTTTAAGATGTTTGGAAATGTGGAGATTGTGAAGAAGAGAATTTCAGAATTAGGAATTTGGTGATTAAGGGTTTAGAAATTTAAATTTTATTTGATATAGGGATTTGAAAATTTAGTAATTCTGAAATTTGGAATTAGGGAATTTTTGAGGATTTGGAAGTTTGAGAATTTTTAAGATGTTTGGAAATGTGGAGATTGTGAAGAAGAGAATTTCAGAATTAGGAATTTGGTGATCAGGGGTTTAGAAATTCGAATTTTATTTGATATAGGGATTTGAAAATTTAGTAATTCTGAAATTTGTAAGTTTGGAAATTTGGAATTAGGGAATTTTTGAGGATTTGGAAGTTTGAGAATTTTTAAGATGTTTGGAAATGTGGAGATTGTGAAAAAGAGAATTTCAGAATTAGGAATTTAGATTTTATATGATATAGGGATTTGAAAATTTGGTAATTCTGAAATTCGCAGGTTTGGAAATTTTTAAATACATTGAGAATATTTAAATTTAAAAAGTTAGCAATTTGAAGAGCTGTAAACCATGTAAGAATTGCCGAAGGGGTTGTAAATTTAACAATTTGTTCATTTGAAATATTTACGTATTTAAGCATTTCAAAATTTATAAAACTGAAAATTTGAAAATCTGTGAATGAAAAGATTTGAATCTTTCCCACTTTTACGATTCAGGATTTTTGAATACCAGGAGTTTTGAATTTCCGAATTTTAGCTTCAGAAAAGAAACTTAAGAATTGGAAGATTTGAAAATTACATTAGTTGTAGATTTGGAAATTATGTTAACTAAATTCGGAAGATTCGGAAATTTGAAAATTACACTCTTACATTTTTGTTTATACATTTTTTAGTATGAAAATACATGGTATTATTATTGTGAATATATCAGTACGTACATGTACGTGTATGTATATATGTACATGTGCATGTGTGTGCATGTGGGTATGTAGGATCGACATACTTTGCAAATGAATACACAAATTATGTACATATAATAGAACAAATGTGAACTCACTTATGTAACGCATTCACATAGGCTCACATATTCACTGCTATTATAATTACTCGTTCTAATAGGCTGAAATTTCACTGCTGTTTTACTATGAACATAAAGTGTATGGTTGGGTCTACAGCGGTTAATGAAATCAGGTGGGAGCATCGTTGGAACGCACGACACTCTAGTACACATATGCTCGCGAATACACAAACCAATACAGCCTTACGCACGAAAATACGCACTCATGCTTATGTATTAACACATAAAGTCCTAGAGGTGCTCAAAAGTAAATCATTAGATATGAAACTCTTTTGGGCATTATTTTAAATAATATGACTTGCTAAATTTTAGAAGAACATAGATATTCATAATCAAGAATCAAATTATTTATTCAAATATATTTTTATGCAATTTCTTCGCATAATTAAAATAATGTGCCAAAATTGGAGTAGCAACTTAAAACTAACGAATAACAAATAAAAAATAGTCAATGATATAGCTGAAGTAAAACAAATTATACTCGAAACAAAATTTTATTCTAAATAAGAAAGTCTCAATAAAAAATGTCGTATGAAGTATTCATTTTCAGCAATAAATTTTAATTTAAACTGAAAATTATTCGTGGTTTTCAAATATTTTACTTGAAGTTTGTGTATCATAGTTGTTTGAAACAATTTTCAATCAGTTTGAATTAAAGTATTTAATGATTGTCTGGACACAGACAAATACTTAGCTCCATTTTTTATTACAAAAAATATCACAGTTGTGTAACACTTTACCTAGTAAACAAGAACAGAAAGAACCACGCCCTCGCGAGCACATTTGCCCGTTATTAGCTCAGAGCGCAGAGTTCTCGAGAGAGTCGAATTCACGTAAAAGAGGTGAAACGAGGAGAGACGCATCGAAGGAATTGGCGCGTTTGGTTTCCTGAAGCATGTACACCCCATAAATAACATGTAAATATTTTCAATAACTGCACACCCAGCCCGTGCATGAAAAATGCAAACCGCTTTGCGTCCGGTCCTCACCACGCTATCGTACACGGTGCACCCGGAGCCACTCCTACAGCGCTCCTCGAGCCACCCCAGATTGGTCGGGGCACCCTCTTCGACCCCCGGAACCCTCCGCCCTGTTACTCCTCGGCAAACTATCTTTTAATATATCTGTATGTACACGGTGTCCCGTGTGAAATTTATGGCACCGGACGCCGGCCGATATTTGTTTCACTCGAGCTGCGACTTCACCCTCCGCTTGCCTTAAACTCTGCCCGGAGTTATATGTTCGCCTCGTGTTTGCCATGGTAGCCGGTTTGGAAAAAGAGCTACCGCATGGAACGAAATAATTCCGTGAATGCGGTGTCGTGACTTTTGTCTGGCATTCTGGCGGACAACCACGTACTAGGGCGCTGTTAATCCTGCGGTAGGTTGGGTGGCGCCGTTCTAACATGGGAACCCCGCTGATTTTTATGAAACTTTGTACAATTGTTCGTTAGATTTATTTAATTATATAAACGTAATTCGTTGATGCACGGTTTTCACTTTTCTGTGCGCAGTTACATTAAAAATGAAATACAGAGATGAAACATAAATTAATTTACACAATTATTCTTCATCTCAACAAAAGTTGATATACATTTTTATGAAATCACCTTATTAATTTAATATAAGTGTAACATTATTTTGACGAATTTCGTAAATCTGTAAACTATGCTATCAATGCTATCCTGTTTTTTTACACACATGATAAACGGTCTTCTTATTGTGTATCTGTAAAATTAATGGAAAATTATTGTGTATTCCAGGGGCTTTGGATTCATCACGTTCGCAGATCCAGCGAGTGTGGACAAAGTGCTGGCACAGGGTAATCACGAGTTAGACGGAAAGAAAGTGAGTATTCTTAAGATTTATTATATGGAAAACAGTACATGCAAAATTGTGTTTCGAATGATTTTATACGGTTTTGTTTTTGTTTATATTATTTAGTTGGAATTTCATATTTCTTTAATTCCTTTTATTATAATTTCTACCCACGACTGTTCAATTTGGTTGACGTCAGTATTTTGCGGGGGTGTTACCGCTAAATGTGGGTTGTTATGGGTACTATATTAAGAGTTTATAGTTAGATGTTGTACAATATTAATTTACAGCGTGGGCTGCTTTATGTATAACATAATACTCATTGCTTTATAGCGTGGGCTATAAACCGAAATATCTTGCCGAAAATGATACACCCACCGCAAGTGCAATTTCGCAGTATTCTATGCTAAATAATCATGTGAAACGTCTGAATTATTCCATTTTGCTCTCAATTTTATTTGTGAAAATCAAAAATTGAATCTCTAGGAACTTATATCTAATTCCATACAAACCAATATTTTACAACAAGTACAGGAAAGATCCAAGCTATTGCATATTGACACTAGAAGTAAACTAAAAAATAGAAAGAAAAATAGTCAGGAAGACAAAGTAATAAATAAAAATATAAAATAAACGGAAAAATAGAATGCGGTATTTTTACTATCGTAAAAAATCAAATAAAAAGGTAGAACGAAAAATATATCAGAAAAATAAAGTAGTGAATAAAAATTTGAAATAAATGAAGAAATAGAGTGCAACATTTTTACTGTCATAAATAAAATAGAAAATATAAAAAATAGTCAGGAAGATAAAGCAGTGAATAAAAATATAAATGAAGAAATAGCGTGCAATATTTTTACCCCAGAAAATAAAGTAAAGAACAGAAAAAACAATAATAAAGGACCTAATGTAATAAATGAAGGCATGAAATAAATGAAGAAATAAAGTGCAATATTTTTACTATCATAGAAATTTGAAATTGGAAAGAATAATTAATAAATAAAAATGGAAAAATAAATGAAGAAATAGAAAGAAATGATTTAACTGGAGAAATAAAATCAATTGAGCATTCACATATCAACCCCCAATATTAATACTATTGTAACTTTTAGATACATAAAAACTCATTTCACTATTTATATTCAATGTCAATATTTAAATATTCACTTAAGAACTTAATATTTATTCCCGTGTAACTTTTTCTAAATAGTCTTGAAATCTAAAAGACCTGGTACCTTTCAACATTGTAGCTGTTTTCATTTTATTTTTGTTTTTGAACCAGTTAAATGTATTTGACGAAATGTGGCAGAATTTTGTGTCATAACGACTATATCCGTCATGCGTAAAATTTTGTTACAATTTAATATTTAAATTGTAATATTGGCGAAAACTAAATTATATTCGCAAATTGTAATATGTTTAAAATGTTTAGAGGTCAACACGAAATGAAATAAACAAATAAAAAGTGTAAATGATTTGAGATGGATTCATAAGTTCTTGAGAGCTAACTCATCATCGCTTGATTTCCTTTCGAAGAGTTCTAGCACTTTTGCACGCGCTGTTGTTTCATTGTTCACCAGTAACATGTAATGATCAAGCTATTGTCCGAGTTACTTTTGCACGATACTGCAACCCAAGATACGTATCGAACGCGGAGGTTGTTGAAAACCGGGCATGCTTGGTGGCGGCGTCTTGTTACGCACTAATTAGGGGATCGTTAGTTCGCCGTACGTAACGATCACTTAAGGTCGCCAATATCCATTCGCGGAGCCGTGAGAGGTATAGTGAAACAGTGACAGCCAGAAAAAAGGTAATGAGACGTGGCGCGAGAGAGAGCTGACAGGCGAGACAGAGCTGTGAATCGAAGGAGGAAAGACGTATCGATTGTCTGCTACTACGAAGACAGCTGGACGAGAAAAATCGGTTCGCACGATCCCCGCAATCAAATGTGTGTCGTGAGAGCAATTAACCACTGTGATCAAGATAATTGATACACCGTGGTCAGAGTTAATTGATCACGCTGATAGATAAACATTGCCCGCGTCTGGATTCCTGCGGTCGATATTTGTCTCGACCTGCTGGCGCAAGAAATTGATTGGTTATCGGAGTTGCGTTCGAGAATGGCGGGCTAGAAAATACGATAAGAAAACATTAGCTGCTGTTTTATGAATAGTTGTAGATAATAAAAAAGTTAAATTTTAGAGATTCAATTTTGAGGGTGGTCTGATTAGAAATATTATTTACGTTATGTAAGAAATGCAAGGTTTGTCTTGGGAAAGTAGTGGAATGGAAGACGTACCACTCGTTTATAAGTATAAAATTTATTTTTGGATTTAAGTAATGAATTTTAGGTTTAGGAATTGGAAAATTTAGAAGATTGTAGAAATTGGGTACATGCGAATTTAAGCAATTTAATAATTTGGAAATTTAGTCATTTTTTAGTAATTTGAAAATTTAGAAGTTTAGAAACCTCGGAGATTTAAGAATTTTGAAATTCGAGAATTGAGAAATTTAGAAAATTGAAAATGTAGTAATTTGGAAATTCAGTAACTAGAGAATTTTGAAATTTCAAAATTTAAGAATTTCGCTGTATAGAAAATGATAAGTTTGAAAATTTAGGAATTTGGGAAGTTAGAAGTCTTAACTTTGAATTTTGTAAATTTAAAAATTTCAGAATTTAGGAATGTGAAAATTTAAAAATTTAAAGATTTCGGAACTTGCGAAGTTTAATCATTAATGATGATATATTCTTTTCTCTTATTTAGAGAAAATCGATAATGCGTCAAAATATACACTTCATTTCCGGTACTTCATTATTCTATGCACAAATCTACTTTTATACCTTCCGAATTGCGAATTAATCCCTTCGGCATTTAATATTGGCATTTAATTGGTGGTCGCATTGTACATGCACACCCGTTTAATCAGCCCCTAATTATCTCCAACAATCTTAATATGATCGGTACGGCTACAAATAGCCGAAGTTACACAATAGAAACCATGAATCGTTTTAAACATCACAAACATTTCATGAACAACAAGAGGCGCACATTTTTTCAAATTAACAAATGTGAACATTTTTAAATCATCGAATCTAAAAATTTTCCAATTAATAAATTTTTAAATTTTCTAGTTCCCAATTCTCAGATTTTTAAATTTTACTATTTTTCAGAGTTTAAAAATCCCAAAATTCTATACCTCAAATTATGGAGTCCACAAATTCTCAGATTTTCTAATTTTTAAACTTTATTAATTTACTAAACTTCACTAATAGTAAAACTCTCCTTTGAAATTCATAACTTATCAAATCCCCAAATTCCTAACTTTCTAAATATAAAGTTCTGAAATTGCCAAATCCTCAATTTACTAAATATAAAACTCTCAAGTTACTAAATCCCCAAATTCCCAACTTACTAAACATAAACCTCCCAAGTTACCAAATTCCCATATTCCCATCTTACAAAGCCTACAACACCCCCTATTTCCCAAAGTTCTAAACTTCTCAAGTTCCCAATAACCCAAATATTCAAATACCTTTTCCAAACTTGAACGATTACTAGCGATTGACACTATCTACATTCCACACCATTTTCCCCAGGGAACTAATGATTCCCACAAGCATACAAATTGATCCTACGTTATAACCGACCAATTGTAAACATTCCTATTTACAAAGAGAGCAACATTTTCAACCGACAAACTTTCGGTTGGTCGTTTTCATGCGTGCTTAGACAATTACGAACGCGGACGAATCCAACCGGCTCGCGTCGTTGCGTCCTCGCATTGACCGTAACGATGCTTTCGCCAGTGATTAATCGTCCACATCGCGACGTGGCTCGGTTTGGCAAATTCGTGGCTGTCGTGCCTCGTTCTCGAGAAGACAATACGCCGGGAATAATATCGTAAGGTAGCGGCGGATAACAGCGGATAGCAGCGAGCGGACAGAGAGAAATAGTTGCGGACATTAGCTGTCCACGGAACCATAAGTACGACGACTGTGTGGCCGCTTCCGTAAGTACTCTGAATACGTATTAACCGTAGCGGCAGCGTTGCCATGGGTATATCCAGACTCACATAAATTTCGCGTAATTCGCTCACCTAATGCAAATTGCGAGCACGCTACGCCCGGAGTCTAACACCTCCTCGATAGCACATGGGGAAAGAGATGGCGCGAGCGCAATCTGCCGCATCCTATTAAGACTTCTGTCCCACAACTTCTGTGTTCTTCTTGTTTATCTTCTGCAAATTTTTCTTTCTTTTCGGTATGATACGAACATTCAAGATAGTTACAGTAGATTTATATTTGAAATGTTTGAATCTTTCGTTCAATGTTAAAAAGGGTTAATCTATTGCGATTCTCAACTGTTCCGACATTAGTTCTATGTTATGTTCTTGTTTATCTTCTTAACCCCTTCCTGTGCCATTTATTTATCAGACGCGTCAGTCAAGATTAGTTATTCAGAACTATAAAATTAAAACGGACAAAGAAATTTAAAATATTTTATATTAAGGGATTCTTGATAATACAACATACAGTTGGACCTAAGTTGTAAGTTGAAGAATATTCCAAATTTGAGTAGGGTTTGTCACATGTTAGCAGTAAGTGCGTCACGAGTGAGACTCGTTAAATCATGGGGTGAGGTTAAATGCGTTTTTTTTCGAATATGATATCTACGTTAATCGAGATGAGTATCGAAATACAATAATCAAGTAAGGCAGATTTATATTTAAGAGTTTTGCTCCTTGGAGTCTCCGTCCTCTGATCACAGTTTTAGGGGGTTTTCGACTTTCTGCGGTTTTTACATGCTTCATGCGTGTGCGCTTTTACTTGATATCAAGTGGAAAAATTGAACCTTTGTTGCATTTACATTCTCAATTATTAAGAACCGAATAAAAAATAATATAAGTCTTTAATACGTCAAAAAGTGCCATTTTGATGAGTGAATGAGTCAACGTATCAGTCGGACTTTAATTATAACATATTGAGTAGTACTAGCAGTAAAAAGACTAGTGATAATTTGGACATTTGTTTTGTGAGTTTAAAAATTTGAAAATCTGTGAATTTATAAGCTTTGGAATCTGATTCTGAGATATGAAATTTGGGGATTCTTAAACTTCGGAAAATTATAAAATGTAAAGGACTATGTAAAGGATAATTGAAACCTTAAAATTTAAAAAACCTGAAAGTTTAATACCTCGAGTTATCAAACTCGAAAATTTTACTAAAGTACTGCAGTACCGGCGCTATACTACATGTAATTCTAGTAAAACTTTTATAGTAATACAGTAGATAAACGAATGATAGGTAATACATTATGCAGGGCGTCTCTCAATTAGGTCCCTGAAATGGAGGGTAGCTGACGTGATTTTGAATAAGATTTCCCTTTGCAAAAATGGGGGTTGGAGCTTTGTTTTTGAATTGTTGAGAAAAAATGTTTTGAGAAAAATTCACAAATGTTTTTGAATTATTGAGGAAAAATAAAGCTTCAAATCCCATTTTTGCAAAGGAAAATCTTATTCAGAATCACGTCAGCTCCCCCCATTTCAGAGACCTACACTAATTGTGAGACACCCTGTATATTACTAATAATACTACTCTACTAGTACTACTATTAATATAGTTATACTAATGTACAACACTACCAATAGTATTGCAGTGGTATTACCACTATTATTATAAAATTATAATGTTAGTAATACTAGTATAACTAATATTAGTCACAGTACTAGTACTATAATACCATTACTGCTGTAATAGAATATTATAGTAACAGTGTACTAGTGTACACTGTTTCCCTGCTCTGTGTCCTCTTTTCAATCATCCATTTCGAATCGTTTCCTTTCAAGGTGAGATAGAAAGTGAAGGAGGAGCAAAGCAAGCTTTTGCTGGCACGAGTCTCGGCCACTGACAAGCTTCGTCACATTAATTAGCGGATCGTTCGTTCCCGCTCGTGTTAATGAACGCTCTCGTGTAATTCTGGAGAGGTCCTTGGGCCGCGTTGCGCGCGACAGGAAATAAACGAAACAAAACAAGAGGGAAGAAACGGATATAGATGCGGACCGGAAGTCTCGGCGCTTCCATCGTGGCTTCTTCATCGCTCTGTTTCGAACTGCATCAGAAAAATACGCATTGAATGAAATTTGTCGCGGCTTTGCTGAATAAAATAGGACTTGAGCAAATACAATTCACGATTACCTACTTCGCTGACTTTCATTCGTTTTATGTTTCGCTCGAGGATACTTTCTCGTTCGTTTCTTGTTATCCGTTTTGAATTATGAATATGATGAAATGTTCCCGCATTCGACGACGATACAGGAAAATATATGTACTCCGAAACAAGTGATACGTCCTACAGAGCGAAGTTTCGAATTTAGATGTGAATGTTATTGAAGTAAAACTAATGTAATTGTTTACTTTATAAAAGGTATCTTTCTGGATTTTTATTAATAGGTGTTGTTTAAATTCAGGAAGTAACGGGGGATCAGGGTAAACACTTAACTGATTTGGTTGCAAATCGCATAAAATAATATATACTTATGTGATACATGCAAATGTTTCAAATGAAATAAATAAATATGTATACTAATAATTTTTGCGTTAATTAATGAAATTATTGAGAGCATTTCTTATCTCTTTATTATATTTTTTAAAATGTTGCAGATTTGCAATACTTTCTACCAATTTATATTGAAATTAATTTATTTTTAACAATAAATATTTATTCATTCTTGGTCTCGTATTAATACTACTTATGAAATAAAAAATGTACTAATTTTAAAATAAATTACTAGTAGCAACAAATGTTTTCATTGTGTTAAAAGGAAAAACTTAATATCGATCCTATTTTTGGTATACAGAAATAAATCATATATAAATTTATTGATAAAAACTTTTATTTTTATTTTGATAGAAATATACTTTCCATTTATGTTTTCATGGTGTTTCAGGACACGTTCAGTACATTTATTGCGTTTAGCGTACTAAAATTAATTATACACACCGAAAAACTATTTATTTCATCGAAATGATTGAATGCTTTCGTATCGTCAGTCAGTATGATTTTTCGATTTCAATCGTGTTTTGTTTTTGATGTTTCGTAAACACTGCAGTTTGTACCTGCTTTCCGTTTATCATTCCAATTTTCATAATGGACCATTGTTATGCCAAAACGGAGAAAATTGATATTGTTTTCCTGCATGATAAATATTGCAAAATTATGAGAGAATTATTTCGTTTATATGTTGAAGTATTTCTTGATTATACTGCGTGTACATGTCATTTTTAACCTAACTAAAATTGTCTTAACACTTGGAGGTGTAAATAGTGGAAAGTTGAATGACTTTTGAAGATAACTAACCAAAATATGCATGAATCTTGTTATTTCTAAAAGTAGATTTAACCTGAAAACTAAATTATAATTAAGTTTTTAGAATCAAAGGATAATTAAATTTAATTTTTAAAATTAAATTAAATTTGTTATTTCTTTGCCCACATATAAAAATAATACCGCATCAAATCTTTTCTTTCTTGACATGAAATAACTGTCTTTGAAACATTCTTCTTTGTCCCTAAAAGTTAACGAGTTGATTAGGGTAACAATCTTAGTTGGACAATTCAGTATAAATTTTGTGATAACTAATTCGTTATAAAATTAAACAAATTACAAATTCATGGAACAAATTTAAGTTCCTTGTAATTAATTCTACATTTTGATTATAATAGAATTAAATATTACAACAAATTAAATACAAAGAAATGCCCTGAAAAAATATTTTCAATCTTCAAACTGATTGTATATTCAAAAATATCTTTGAAAAATATACTACGTAAATCTGTGTAATGTGGAATTTTCGTATAATAAAAAATATCGTTTGCAATCGTTATAAAATTATAAAATTATAAAATTATAAAATTATAAAATTATAAAATTATAAAATTATAAAATTATAAAATTATAAAATTATAAAATTATAAAATTATAAAATTATAAAATTATAAAATTATAAAATTATAAAATTATAAAATTATAAAATTATAAAATTATAAAATTATAAAATTATAAAATTATAAAATTATAAAATTATAAAATTATAAAATTATAAAATTATAAAATTATAAAATTATAAAATTATAAAATTATAAAATTATAAAATTATAAAATTATAAAATTATAAAATTATAAAATTATAAAATTATAAAATAATGGAACTAAGCATTTAATAACGAAGAGTTATTCTGTTAATAATGCATTAGTAGAAAACACGAAAGTAAGGGCAATATTTGCTGTAGGTGTACGTGTCATCGGCAGGCAACAAGAACGTTTAATGTTGTCGAAAATCAACGGCAACGCAACAACGATTTGGTGAATCGATAGCTACGTTGTTTCTCTCTATTTGTCCGGGACACAATGATTTCGCAACCTGCCGCGTAAGCACCCGCCTACGGTCGATCAGAATGGCCGTCAGATTGCGCTTAATCGGACCCGGATTCTGATTAAAAAATACACGAATCGCACGTGCCGCGACCACCCAGCCTCATTTGCCATCCGTTCAATTTTGCCGCGTGTGCCAACAATAGTCGTATCCGTTGATGATGTGCGCGAAAAACATGACAGAACTGAAAAATAACTCGATAATTATTTATTCTTTCGTCTCTGGTGCTCGTTTTTCATCGTTCCAAACAGCAAAGCTTTCATATTTGTGAATTTTTCAATTTGGTCAGATTCATACATTTTCAAATTTGCAAACTTTTATGAATCTAAAAATTTTTGTGTAAATAAATTATCAAGATACTTAATATTCAGGGTTTCAGACTCTGAAAAAACATGCAGCTTTTGCGAATTTCTTGGTCCTTAACTCTATAACTTCGCAAATCTTTAAATCGTGGAATCTTTTAATTCTCTAATCTTCTAATTCGCAATTTTCGAAGTTGTTATTTTGTCATATTTTTAACTCTCAAGATTTCTGAGTCTCTAAAATATCCAGATTTCCAAATCTCCGAAACTTCAAGTATTATTTCTGAATACTAGATGCACTACAAAATGATTTAAAATTAAAAGTTTTTTTTTGAGTTTTTTCTTATACTCAACTTAGAACATTATTACCGTATTAAATCTATTTAATTCAGCAGGTTAATTTCTACTTATTGTTAGATTGCTATTTAGACCGATATTCTATTATGTCTGAATACTTGATACCCCGCAAAAGATCATTTAAAATTAAAAGCGTTCTTTCCGTCCCCCTATACGCAATTAGACTTGTAACACCGGAATGAGCTTCGAGGAAGGGAGTTTACTCGCACACTCTTTGCACCGCGCGCGTGTGTCAGTTTGTGTGACAACGCGTGTACGGTGTCACGAATGAACTTGTCCTCTCGTCGTGTCGCGTACAATGTCATGTGTCATGTTCTTTTCATGTCCCGCGATACTCGACGCAGAACGCGATTATTGGCTACATTACATTGCACGTATGTACCGTGTAAAAAGTGTCGCGCGATGAAGTGTTCTTTAGCGCAACTGGCGATAAGTAAACCGACAGTGAATTATTCTGCACGTGTCGACTAATGAAGGTGAATTTAAATTACTTCCCTCGCAACTACCCTTTAAAGTATACCCCTATTAATATTGTTCTCGCGCTTTCATGTACGCAACGTCGACTTATTTACATCTGAAATTCTTCTTACCTACATTAGGGAACTATGGAACCATTTTTATACGGTTGTAGGGGTATAGAGATATAAGAGTATAGGAATATGGGTATCTAGGGAATTAGGATTTGAAGATGTAGCAGAAGAGGAATAGGAAGATTTAGGGTTTGGGGTCTATATTTAAGAATAGAGATATAAGATATAATGTATAGGGATATAAGAATACAGAGATAATGATATATACAAAAAAAATATATAGTTCCATTTAAAAAACGAAACATCACCATCATATCTTTTACAATGATAACATTAAACAAATTTTTGTTTACGCTAAAGCATGGAGCCTCTTTTACCCTGCAATTTCCATATAAACACTTTTTCGTGACATCAATAGTACATGAAATATCGCGCTGTCACCCTTAGGCGTGGACACCCTGTAGTAATAAAAAAATATAGAAATGTAGAAATGTCGAAATGTGGAAATGTGGAAATGTGGAAATGTGGAAATGTGGAAATGTGGAAATGTGGAAATGTGGAAATGTAGAAACGTGGAAATGTGGAAACGTAGAAATGTAGAAACGTGGAAATGTAGAAATGTAGAAATGTAGAAATGTGAAAATGTAGAAATATAGAAATATAGAAATATAGAAATATAGAAATATAGAAATATAGAAATATAGAAATATAGAAATATAGAAATATAGAAATATAGAAATATAGAAATATAGAAATATAGAAACACAGAAATATTGAAATATAGTAATATAAGAAGACAGAAATATATAAACGTATGAAAAAGGAAAAAAAAATGTATACTGATCGAATTGAGTAACCTCCTCCTTTTTCGAAGTCGGTTAAAAAACAGGATCACAGAAATGTAGAAATTGGGGGCACTAACAAAACTATAAGGATCTACGGATACAGAGACTTTCTTAAACAAGAATTAAACAATTTTTAAATTTACATACTTAACATTAAAATTTCAATATGCTATCTTATTCAGAAAATTTGTAATTTCGATTTAATTACAGATGAAATGCTCCTCTCAATATGGCATTTGATTTTTGTTCGAACTTATCTTTCCGTCAATTTAGTGATCATTCACATTCCGAATGGAAGAATCCGAAAAATTCTGTGTAAAGCTCGAATATCGCGAGGAAAATCGATTGAAATAATAAAACGCGAGTTTGTTAAAGTTACGGGCGTGAGAAGGGTATAGGATGGTCGTAGGTGGCGGCAGAAGGTGCGAGAAATTGTCAAAGCTCTTTGAAAATGTCTGCATGACCCGCATTCCTGAATATTCTGAATCGAGCCGAGTATTTCAGAGCATCTCGCGACGGCACACCGTTCACGAAGAGATCCGTGATCTTCTCTTTTCCTGTTTCATGAATAAATGGGGTAGCTGCTACCGGCAAGAAGAATGAGGATTTAACACCTTTGACTCACTTTCCACGTAACGGCCGTTACAAAAGAGAGCATCATGGAAGAACAAAGAAAAAAAGATAGGATCGATAGGTGATGTATATGCGTGTCTACGGTCGAAAGTGTTCTCCATCGGTTTTCTTCGAGTAAAACTCGAGACAAGTACGTGCAATTCTCGTGCTCTCGTATATCGTTACGTTAGTATGGGTCAAATTAACCCGTCCAGTGTCCTCGATAAAAATCTTAAGCTATAATTCGTTCTTTTAGTGTGGTTAAAGTTATGGTACTATTTTCACGATTAGGTTGTAGAGATTCTTTATACGATTCTTTTGTTTTAGTACGTTATCGTGTGGGTTCAAGTCAAATTGAATAATAAAAATTATATTGGTGGATTTACGCAAAATATCGCTTCTCGAAAATATTTAGTTCTTTGGTAATTCGTGTTAAAGCCTTATGCTGCACTCAATCATTTTGTGCTGTATAGTAGTTTTGTGTTGAGAAGCTATGTTTGCTGTTGGAAATGTTCGTACATGTATAGGCTATTAAATCGGTTTGGAAAAACAGTATACCTCTATTTTAAATATTACTACTTATTCCTTCTTTAATTTGATGTTTCATAATTAGCATAATGTTAACATCATTTAAAATTAGTTATTTTCATATATTAACACGTTACACGCATATGAGAGATGCTTGAATTTATAGAAAAAGTAATTTTCATATCAATGCAGAATTTTCTTATATTTAGAAATATTTAATAACAAATTTTGTAGATTTATTAAGCGATGTTTAAATCATTTCGTACGGATTAATCTTGAATCACATTTTTAACTTAATTTGTTAGTGCAAGATAGTAAATTAAATAATAATTGGAACTTGAAAATTTTCCAATTAAAAAATTTAATCAAAAACGTATCAGCCTAAAAATATAATAACTTAGCAACCTTTTTATTTAAAGACTTAGAAAATTTGAAACTTTAAGTATAAAACGAACACGTGTTCCATTTTCTCTATCTTAAGGGTAATATAGCGTTCAAGAAGTATGCAAGAGTCAATACTTCAAAGATAGCCAAACTTCAACAAAAGAATAAGAACTTTATCCACCGTAGAGCGTGAGAATCTACTCAGATTTTTTGAAGGTAACATTTCGCTGAAGTTCATGGAACGTAGACCATGAAAATATACTATGATATCCAAGGCCATAGTGAACTATGAAAATCAATGAATACCATCTTTTGAAGATGATACCATTTCGCTGAAGATCAGCGTAAAACTCGAGAATGGCTAAGACTCTGCTGAATATCGCCACAAAATTGATTTCAAAATCCATTTTACAGTCTGGATAAAGTCCAAAAACGTTTGTGAATGTTATAACCATTGAGGTTCGAATCGGGTGACTGTTTCGCTCGATAAACGCGAAACGTCGTTTCACTTGTTCGTCCTAGGGTTTCTTGTTACCGATGCTTCTTAAACGCTTCGCGTACATTTCGAGCACCCATTGCTGGTAGCTCGGAAAATGGTGAAAAATAAGCAGCGTCGCTCATCCGCGGAATAATTTATTTGGAGAGCCTGAAGCCACTAAGCCCCGCGGAAATTGTCTGCAGTCCTTTACAAAACTCCAGCCACCCCTGATTCTTCTTCTCTCCCTTGAATCTCTCCTCTCTTCCTCTCCTCTCCTCTTCACTTCACTTCTCTCTGCGCTCAGGCGTACACTTCTACGCGTTTCTTTCTTCTTTCCTCTCTCCTTCGTCGAGTGAGTCAACAATACGAGAAGCGTCCATTGTCGAATGCTTTTAAATTTGAAATACAAACCGTCTGCCTTACCACCCTCACCCTCCACCCGCCACCCCTTTCTCCACAACCTATCAACGTCATCGTGCATGCGCACCTTCTATCCAAAAGGCTTTCTCACTTGCATTTTTTTCTTCTTCTCGAATTCAAACTTTCTGCTGTCTCCTTCTTCGCTACAGTTTCGTGCTCGCACCCTTTCCTCGTTTTTCACCCGCTTTCCAGCTGGCGGTTTTCATTTTCTTCCTTCTTTTTTTTCGCTTCTTCTTCCGCTCTTCTAGGCGAGCCGTGCGTTTTGTTTTCCTGCAGCGAAAGAAAATTTCTGGGAAACTTGTACTGCTGCTGGATTCGTGCTGATGCGTCTTCGTGATGAATCTCGTATCGTTGTTTAATCGAACGTAATCGATATCTGTTGAGTTTTAACGATAAGTTCTGTTGGTATTAATATGATCCAGTTTGCTAAATGTGGTGTTTCTGGATTAATAGTGTGTCGAAGGTGAACTGTGAATTGCAGTTAATTGTATGAGATAGCATTTATTTTTGTGACTATTATTGAGAAATAATGGCGTACTTCAGTGGCTATATCTGACGAATAATAAATTGTTTATCTTAATAACTATTACTGACGAGTAATAATGCATTCAATTATTATTAACGAGTAATAGTATATTTTAATAACTATTAGTAACCAGCACTACTGCATTTTAATGTCTATTACTAACTAACAACGATGTATTTTAATGAATGTTATTAACAAGTAACAATTTAATGGCCTAACCTAACCTGACGGTATACAGAATAATTAAATTTTCTAGTTTAGAGCACCAAATAATAATTATGTTCTTCCTGTAAAATCGTAGTTACAGAATTCCTTCAGATAGAAATACTTTGTAATTATTTGTCGTCAATAAATTTATTATAATCTGGAAAATAGAATTCCACAAATGCAATCAAGATGGCCGCACTTGATTGATCAGATGTTGCCTCTTTGTTCGTAAGATGTTGGTAATATCCTGTTCAGCTATTGTAAACTAAATTGCCTGTTCTCTGTATAGTGAAGCAATTAACGCAGCTCGAGCGAGCTGCAACAGGATTACTAAATGAATAATTTTGGAGTAATATAATTACAAAGAGATCATTCTTGCAGAACAAACTTTTTAACAACGTCTTATTTAATATAATGATTAATAGTAGTGTCATGTGATATATCATAACAAGTATTTTCTGCTTTGATTATATGTAATATGTTTCTTATGATATATGTGTGGTATGCATATTCGAGGATTTAGAGTCAATGTTAACTTTAAATATAATATGTTGGAAACAACGCTGTGCCTAGTTAGTGTTCTTTGACTCCCAATAAATTTCTCAAAATCACATTATCTCTAAAAACTTGTAACCATTCAGTTTTTCTTAATAAATTTTGGTCAAACGACTTTTGTGGTTGTAAATCTGTCATTAACACAAACAGTGAATTTTTGGAGTTAACATTGCCAGACTCTAAACCTTCGAATTATTGGATTAAAATCAGTCTGACTGTATCGATGAAGTATGTTTAACAAGTTTAAATTTTTAGTATTTTTAATTTTCTAAATTTCAAAATTGCTCAACTCTAATATCTACAAATTCTCAAATTTTCAAGTCTACAAATCTCCAATGTTCCATTTTTACAAATTTCTAAAGGTCTTAAGCTTCAAACTTACAAGTCCAATTAAAGACCAAACAGTACTATTCTTCTTTCCTTCGACTTATTTAGCTGAAATTAGTTCTCAAACTATACTCACTAAGATACTCCGTAATTTATAAAATTAAAACCCAGTAGGTATCACTATGTTTAAAATCACGACGGAGACAAAATTAAAACTACAGCGGTATCTCACGGTCACGGGAATGAAATTACAGAAAAATTGGCATGCATGTGCGCAGTTATAGCAGCGAAATCACTGCAAGCACGTGATTTACTCAAATTGTTAAGCATTAGTTTGTTCGCGAAGTCTCATTTACATCCAACTTGAAACTC
The DNA here is from genome assembly GCA_963576845.1 of Megachile leachella. Classification (NCBI taxonomy): domain Eukaryota; kingdom Metazoa; phylum Arthropoda; class Insecta; order Hymenoptera; family Megachilidae; genus Megachile; species Megachile leachella. The sequence continues at coordinate 12,277,399 of OY756256.1, read as the reverse complement.
GCGGTGTTTTGGATCTGCACCCTCCAACCTACACTCATCCTCCCATCTGTACAGTGTACGTGGCATTTTTATGGTGGAAACTCGCGGAGATATAACAGGAAGGATATATATTGCTCTGCAACATTTTCTTTTCCACGCTGAAGATGCATACCAAGGACGTCCGACTAAATCAACCAGCGTCGCGTTTTATGACCATTTATAAGTTTATATTTCCAGAATATCTTTCTCAGGCGTCACCGTTGGCCGAATTTCACAAGTGATTTATCTTTTTATTTACTGATATTGGATGCCACATGACGAGAAACAATTCTCGTTCGTGATATGGCTGTGCTGGTTCGCAATTTACAGTGTTTTGAACGTAACGAACACTGTAAAATTACTATGATGTCGGTTTACATTGCAAACTTTTTATTTTGTTTGTGCTCGAAAAGTTTGCGTATACACGTAAAAGCCTTTCTATACTGGGATGAGGAAGATATTTGTTTTTATTACGACTAAAAATTTGTTACAAGATTTTTGTAATTTTGAGAAAATTCTGTTTGGAGCAAAATGGCGTATTGTGAATTTGTATGTGCACTCAATTTTATAGTGATAATTGGGAGACTTGAATTCAGGCATTTTACATATTTGTATTTTTACATACAATACTTTTAAATTTTTAATCCAGAAAAATATTTGTTTACATAACTGTATTACATGAAAATTTCGTCCCAGCGAAAAGTACACTCAAAAGCTCCTCAATCACAAAGGGTTAATGAGCAAGAAATTTATTACAGAAGCTAAGTAAACTAGGCTATATGTGGAAAAAATTTACAAACATGTGAGAAGATATTTCGTAATCATAAAACATCGTGAAAATATTCGAAGGTATCTGATAACTGGAGTAAAATAAAACGGCGAACCCTCCCCGAGGAAACCTTAACGCCATTCTATCTGATTTCCGGCATCGAGGAAACACGATCCCCTTAATAGCGCGTAACATCAACAGCAACTTTTCCGTCCAATTCCTTTCCTCGTCAAGGAGTAAACTGTCACTATCAGTTGAACAGTCGAAACAGAAAACCCGCCGGAAAAGTTACTCTAACCTATAAATCACATCGAGACGGAGACTTAAATATTTTACGACGAAACTTTTACTTTCCATCGGAGAATCTGTTGGAGAATACAACTGCGGCAGCGGTTCATAGGAACAAATCGCAAATACAGTTGTTTCTTTTCACATTTAACTTTTGGATCTGCTGTTCGGCTAACTTGGATTAATTGACACTGAAAATACCGAAGCAGTCAAATGATCGTAGTACAAGTTTCTTATTTTAAGTTAGTAAGTTTATTTTGAATTGCCTTTTTACTTTCATTTACTTCAAAATTTTTTATTTATTTTTAGGTGATTTAAGGTTTAGTTAAATCACTATTTAATTTTAAGTTACGATGATTTTGTTGAGATTTGCGTTGATTTCCATCAAGATAAAAATGTGTGTAATTTGATGATTAATGTGTGTATTAATTTATTTCTTTGTCTACTTTTTTGTTATTCAATTTCATATTTAGTAGGTTCACAAGGTATGTGCGTATTATATGCTGGTAGGTTTAGTGTTGAACTATAAAATGGAACTTTCTGAAATTGTTAATTTTTATAATCAAAAGTAATTTTTAATAACTTCTGTGAAAATTAAACGACTAACTTGTAATTGAAAATGAAATATTTTTGAATTCAGGATTAAAATTACTGTTTGATAGTTGAATTCATGGTTGATTAAAATGAAATGATTTTATGATTGAAAATTAAAGATGTATTTTTAATTCGAACTTGTGAAATTAAAAATTAAAAAATAATTTTAATTAAATACGTTCGCCATTGACTTTTAGTTATTAAACTTGTTAATACTGATTAGAACAATTAAAAATTAAAAATTTAATCGAAGATTGAAATGTTTTAGTTTTATGATACATATTAAATTGAAAAATAAATTTGTATCTCCGAGTAAGAGCGAACCAATTAAAAATTAACTGTTTAATTTCTAATTAAAAAGTGTTTCACATGGAGATTTAAAATTAGTTAACTGAAAAAGCAGTTGATTAAAAGTACCTTTAATCTTCTACTTGACAGGGTGAAATTAAAAATTTCCCTTTAATTTTCAATTAGGAAACCATACAATTAACAGTCCCAATTCAATGCTTAATTATACGATATTTAATTACAAATTAAGCTTTTATTGTTAATCGGTAGCCAATTAAATGAAAAGCTTATTTAAATGTTCGAATTGCAGAGCAAGACTAACAAGAGAGGTGTTCCTTTTGATTTTAAACAGAGCTTGCAATTTTAGTTGATAATAAATTAAAATATTACTAAATTTCTATTAAAATTAATTTTTAAGAAAAATATTATTATAATAAGATATTAAATCAGTTAAAAAACATGCAGTTATACTCTGCAAGCGAAATAATTTTATGAAATCATGGATTCAGATTCAGCAATGAATATAACAGACCTATGGATGATTCTATAAAAATAAGTTGAAAATGCATAATTCAATTTTTTACGTACTTGACTTCATTTTCGAGAAAATTGAAGTTAAGAATTTTTATTTGTTTGCTATTATATATGAGTAACAATTTTAACAGCTTTTCTGATAATTTAACAGTACGTAAATTAAATTAATAAATATGACTTTTAATTAATATATGATTGATATTATTAATCTGTCAATGTATAGCATCATAGATTTTTGGCAGAAATGTGATGAACATATATGCATAATAAATGATATTATGAAAACCTATGGCTAATAATATATTTTGGTATATTACATTAATTGATAATACAGTCATGTTATATTAAAATATATTAATAGTTCTATTTATTAATTTATATCGTTAAATTAACAAAGGAATTGCTAAAATTGCCACTGCCTTTGCCATACACAAATTTGCCTATAAGCAAATATTCTAAAAATTTTTCAAATATAATTTCTCGAAAATAAGTGCACACAAAAATAATTTTATTTGATTTTCACTTTATTTTTGCGCGTAGAACTTTTTCCTGTTCTAGTATCAGTATTATAACACCAGTTTATGATAATGATTTTCTCTATTAATTTACAACTGAATTAACAAATTAGGAAAGAATTTTGTAAATTATCTTAGCTGTAAATAAATTGATTCAAGTTTACAAAAGTCATCAAATACCAATAAATTTTATATCCTTCACTTATTTTTACACGCAGAGTTCCCTATCAGACATCATTCGGAACTACATACAATAATTTACACACAGTCTCCAAATAATCGAAAAGGAAAATAGTTCAAAAGCCGAAAATGTAACACGGCACAGCGAATCGTTAGACCGTGAAAAATGTCGCCACGACTCGTAACGTCGAATATAAACGTGGAAATATCGGTCGGTCTTTCATTTTTATGTCAGACCAGGGCATAAATGGAAAGTAAAGTTAGATAAGCGATAATCTAGCCGGCTAGATAAGCGAGCACGTAAACCGTTATTAATGACCAGTCTTTTGACAGACGCGTTAAAATTTAACCTCGCCACTGTATATAGATAGCGGAATAGTACATAGACGCGTGTGATCCGAATAAACGGAAGTTGGACGATATTTTCATGACGCACGTCGCTAGACCACGCACGGATAGAGTTTGAACAGCGCGCACGGTGTGCGGCGACGTATCATGAGTGTAAAATACCGCGTACACGTTGTAGGCAGCAGGTACCTGCCCTAGCGGTGCATGAAATATAAATAATTAGTATGATATATAAGCCGCCTGCGGCCGGGTGTGCCGAGCACGATATATCGACGTGACCCACGGCTTTATTTCAAGAGCAGCCACATTTTATCCGCTAAATTAGCTCTTTCACCCCGCGATTTATGTCACCCGCTTCGAGAAAATTGCTGCCAAAATAGATAACTTCACTCGCGGTGAAATAAAGAGACTGCATTAAAAGAAATTTGTTAGAATTTACGAAATATTTTCTGGCTAAAATTCACTGTTAAGATAGTAGTTTTGCACGTTTAGTGAAAGTGACAGCTGTTTCGATAGTCCTGTCACGTTTCATATTTTTTTTGCGAGTTATATTGCTGTTGTTTATATTAGACAAATTTAATTTTTTTAAGTTTTGAGAGATGAAGTTTTGATTTTTGATAATGTGGAAAAGTAGAATTCTGGAAATTTGACAATTTTTGTGGAAATGAGGAACTAATAGGAGATTTGGGGATTTGAGAAAATTTCAGAATTTGAGGACTTAGAAATTAAGGAATTTGAGAACTGGAGAAATTGGATATTTTAAAATATGAAACAATGGAGAATTTTAGGTTCTGGGAATTCAAAAATTAGAAATTCACTACTGCTGGAAATTTAGGCATTTGGGATTTGGAGAATTTGAAAATTGGGGAATTTGGGAATTTGGGAATTTGGAAATTGGGGAATTGAAGAATTGGAGAATTGGAGAATTGGGAATTGGGGAATTGAGAAATTTAGGAATTTGAAAATTTGGGAATTTGGGAATTTGGGAATTTGGGAATTTGGGGATTTGGGAATTTAAGAATATTGGGAATTGGGGAATTGGGCAATTTGGAAACTTAGGAATTTGAAAATTTGGGAATTTGGGAATTTAGAAATTTGGAAATTTGATAATTCGGGAATTTGGGGATTTGGGAATTTAAGAATATTGGGAATTTGGGAATTTGGGAATTGGGGAATTGGGGAATTGGGGAATTGGGCAATTTGGAAATTTAGGAATTTGAAAATTTGGGAATTTGGGAATTTAGAAATTTGGAAATTTGATAATTCGGGAATTTGGGGATTTGGGAATTTAAGAATATTGGGAATTTGGGAATTTGGGAATTTGGGAATTTGGGAATTTAAGAATATTGGGAATTTGGGAATTTGGGAATTTGGGAATTTGGGAATTTGGAAATTTAGGAATTTGAAAATTTAGGAATTTGGAAATTTGGAAATTTGGAAATTTGGAAATTTGGAAATTTGATAATTCGGGAATTTAGGGATTTGGGAATTTAAGAATATTGGGAATTTGGGAATTTGGGAATTTGGGAATTTGGAAATTTGAGAATTTTAGGATTTGGAAATTTAGGAATTTGGGAACTTAAGAAAATTGGGAATTTGAGACTTTGGGAATGTGGGAATTTGGAAAATTAAAATTTCTGAATTCAGAAATTCCATTCGAAAATTCAAAAATTTAGTGGGTTGGAAATTTACGTAGTTGAAGTTCTGAACATTTACAAATTTCGAAATCCAAAGATTGTTTAACTCAGAAGTTCCCAAGGTTATAGCTTTCGAATATTTGAAACTTTGAAATTTAGGAGTTTTATACTATAAAAATTATCGAATTTTAGGAACTCGAACAACTGGAAAATTAACAATGTATCAATATATAAATTTATAAATCTAAGAATTTGGAATTATAGAAAAATCAAAATTTTTGCAAATCTGATTCAACTTCATAATTCTCATATCCGTACATCTTTAACAGCGACCATTCTATGAGAACAGAAACGTGTCATCGTGTGCAAGTTTTTGGGCAAACAAAAGTGATAGGTTAATTGCGTGAGAAAAATTCAAGACGTGCATGGTGGTCCATTCAAAGCAGACCTAGGGGAAAGTGGTGTCACATTTCGATTTCACGTATGAGCTCTTAAAAGCACTCTATGGGGTTATGGGTTCTTTTCCTTGAAGACATACTCAAACACTTCCTTTCCTCTCGTCTACTTCTATACTGAAATTTATATTACTAAACAAATTTGAATTCTATCAATCACTTCTGTTGTGCAACAACCCTGTTCTATTGATTGTGTACTGTTTCCATTAAATCATCAATTGACAATTTTTAAATATTTTGAACGATAAATTACTTTTCCAAATAGTATGCTAATTTTAATCATTTTGATTTATATAATCTATTTATATGATCTTATTTATTTGTTATCGCTATGTGAGCTCTTTATAATGTGTTAATAACATTCTTTGAAGAAAATTTGATTTCCCATCTTTTTTAGATTTTTTCATAAAATTAAAAATGTAGTAAATGAAAATTTCGTTGCCACAAAAGTTACGTCATTTTTGTTATAAATCATCAATCTTATATCGTGAATCTCACGCTTCTGATTTTAACCTAACCTAAAAGAAAATGGTACGCAAGGCAAATTTTATCGCGAAGCAAAATCACGTGCTATAATTTACATATTAATTTCCAAATTAGGGGAATTATTTTTGTGATAGAATAAGATCACATATGCGATAAAATTGAATTTTTCGCCCCTTCAGCGTGCACGGACCTCATGGCTAAAAAACCGCATTCACCTCAAACAATTATTGAAAATCCGAGCGGAATGTAATCGAATGAACGGCGATATATCGACACGTTCCTATCAAACGAAACAAGTTACATACATCGTTCTACAGCGATTGTATGTCCCCTCACGTTCGACGACGAACAATTTACGCGAGCATCGTGAAAATAACCAACGCGATTGTGTCAGAAATGAAATGAAAGGGAACAATTAAATCACTTTGTTCTTTTCAGCGGTGTGTATTCAGCGGAAGCATAGCGTAAAAAGTGCTTAGAGAGACCGGGCCTGGTCAGTTTTCACGATACAAGTGGAAAAAAAGGATAACGAGGAGACAGATAGCGCGTCGCTGACTGGCACATACACTGTTCCCACCCTTCAACCCCCTTCAACCCCCTTCGCATCCCTTTTTTTCGCTAACTCTCGGTCCCTTCAACTCGCCTCATAGAGCCACATTCTCGAGCGATCCATTTCCAGATTAAACACGCGTAAAACTTCACTCTCCGCTGCGGTACATACAGCGAGCTTCGTCTCTCTCTATATCACCGAGCGTTTCTATTTTCGTCTCTTTGTCCCTCCGTGGTCTCGCTCTCTCCCGGGAATATAACGTGGGGTCTTATCTATCCTGTTTTGCGCATGATTGCCGCGGCTGGGAGACAGGCTGCAAAAAAGTGGTATGTTTTCGTCTACGGGCTTGTTCAAAAACTCGTTGAGGGAAATCTGTCACTCAAAGAAAGAGGTTTTTCGAATCGTACTCGGACACGTGATGGAAAGCTCTCTCCCCCTTCTGCTAGGGTGTCTGAAGAAGGCTGCGTTTCATAATAAATCAAGTATCGCTTCGTGGCCTCGTGATAAGGGAGTTCTTCAGTTCTTTTGTCTCTGCCGCTGGTTTCTCTGCCCTCTTCAAGAATGAAAACGTGGATGAAGATGAGCTGGATATCGGTATGATGGTACAGAGGGTGCTTCATTGTAATCCATTCGAGAAATTATCTAGAAGTGTCGTTGAGATACGGAATGGACGAAATTGATCGTAACTCAACCTAATAAATTTCTTACAATATCTCTAATTCGTTACAATACCTTCTTCTATTATTGTGGATTACAAGTTTAAATAATAATATTCTTTATGGAAGGTTATAGATACAGTAAATTAACACAATCAAATTTTGAACTGATTTAAAATAATTTTGCAATATATACATTTAATGTATAAATAAAATCAATAAGTGAAACTACAATATTAGAGGGAGAAATGCCAGAAAACAGACAGAGAAATCTTGTGTAAATAGATTTTAAAGGAAAATCTTTTACCATTGCATCTATAAATAGTTGATTATAAAGTGCTTAAATCATTTCCTCTTATCACATTTATTATGTGCACAACAAAATATCTATAATGAAAACTAATGAAAACGATATAGCATAAGAAAGTTTAATTCAAATAATCACTTGAAATATGTTGTCAAACTGGTTATTGAAATAAATTAAAATCTAATTTAATAATTTGGTACAAACTCCTAAAAATTTATTGAGTGCTCGGTTTCAAATTTTGAGTAAAAATTCTTATTTTAATATGTTCAACGTGGAGTCTTATGGAAATCGCACTTCCCTCGTCTTCATTTGCCTAATTAAAAGTATTTAACAATAAATTTTTATTATAAAATTTTGTAATATAAATCGGATGTTTTATGAAAATATACTGTACTCCTTAAGCAACTTGCAAATATAAGAATAAATTGATTGATAGGAAAATTTAGTACTTCTTGTAGTCGGCCATTATTAGTTACCGTGTGTGACAACATGGTGGTAGGTGAGATTAAAGCGCGCGCTATTTGAATTACTCTGCTTAAACTGGTAAATCGTTTATAAGTTTTTATAATTTGCAATGTAATAAATAAATTAATAATTAATATGAGTTTATAAGAGTCTATAAGCCATTTAAGACGTTTATGTCAGCAATGTTAGGTCAAAAACGAACATCTTTTAATTTAATTATGAAATAGAGTTTTTTTTAAATTAAAAATATTTCAATATCCCAAATTCTCAAACTTTAAAAATTTTCAAGTCCGCGAAAATGATAATTTTAATTATTATCCAAACTATTCCAATTACAAATAAACTTGCAATTATAAATACGTACACACGTATTTCCCAAACTCGTACAAAGAAAAATAAACAACTATCGCTACATTTCGAACAATCTCAGTGACTCTACCCGCTACGTAATTAAATTTCGAACAAATTACGAAATTCTCGCGTCAGTTACAAAGTCAAGAAACAAATCACACAGTAAATGAGCACCCAGTCGATTACAAGCGAATCAATTTCGTGGCCGTATATACTCCAGCAACGTTCCATTACGAACGAACTGCAATGATCGAAGCAGGAAACGAACAGTGTGTACACATTCCCACGGAGTAAAACGTTAGGGATTTTGAAATCAGACGGTGGTCCAGAACGCTCTGGGAACTCGAAAGAGTGTTGTCGATTATCGAAGTCGAAGACTTCCACGTAATTGCATAGTTCGTTTTCTTGTCCCTCGGCTTTCTTCCCGTGTTATTGGAAACACGTAAGCCGATAAGACGTTGCCCGCTGTAGAAGATCCGAGATTTTCATAAATTAAACTGCCGACCCTTTGTTTAACAGCGAAAGTGGACGTGACCCTGAATTCCAGGATAAACGATTCAGGGTCTCTCGTGTTTCGAGAAATGTAATAACACTCATGTAATAACACTTTTTGCAGAGAGAAAATTTGTATGGAAAGTACGAGGAAGTAGATGTGCATTTTTAAATTTCTTCATTTACAAATCTTTGTTGTTTTTATTCCTCACATTTTTGTATTAGTGGACCCTTAAACTAATTAAGATCGCAAATTCTAATATTCTCAAATTCATCAAATTTCAAATTATTAAAATCACAAAACTTCAAACTCCCAAGTTCTCAAATTTTGCAATTTTTCAGTTTTTCAAATTTTCAAATTTTCAAGTTTTCAAGTTTTCAATTGTTCGATTTTTCAATTATTCAATTTTCCGATTTTCCGATTTTCTGATTTTTTGATTTTCCGACTATCCGACTTTCCGATTTTCCGACTTTCCGATTTCCCGATTTCCTAATTTCCAATTTCTCGATTTCTCAATTTCCCAATTTCTAATTTCTCGATTTCTCAATTTTCCGATTTACCAATTTGTAATGTCCCAACTACCTAATTTCCATATTTCTAAATTTCTCAATTTCCCAATTTCCCAATTTCCCAATTACCCAATTTCTCAATTTTTCAATATCTCGATTGTTCAAATTCTCAAATTTACGGATTTTGGCACTATGAAAACCCTAGATCCCCAATTCTGAGATTTTCAATATCTGCTATTTTCAATTTCATAAGTTTCCAATTTTTCAACTCCCCACTTTTTCAGTTTCCCAATTTTCCAAATTTTTAAATTCTCTATTTTCGAATTTCACAATTTCACAATTTCCAAATTTCTGAAGTTTCCATTTTTCCAGTTTCCCAATTATCCAGTTCTCCAATTTCCCAATAATACCAGCTTTCAAAATTCTCAAATTCACAAATATTCAGTATTGGTGTGATAAAAAGTTGATATAAGCCGCGATAATGGCATTATGCGGGCGCAGGATGCGTGACGAGCAAGAGACTGCTACCTGCTCATCCCCTTGTTCCGTATGTAAATCGCTTCTGCCTTCTATTATCGATACGAGAGTTTCAAATACCATCACCTGTTCGTCAAATATGGAAAATATGTTATATCTACATATACAAGCATAAATAATGTATATGTTACGGTGAAACACCGAAATCTGGTAAATGTCGACATTCACCGGTGAATATCGACATTCACATAGTCGCTTGGTGTATGTCCGAAATATTTGCTCAATACCCTTATTTCGGACTTACACCGGTGAATGTCGACATTCACCATGCACTAATTGTGAATGTTGAACATGTCGTAGATTTAACCTAACCACTTCAGAAAGTATTTTAGAGTACTTTCTTTGAGAGAAATAAAAACAATTGTAATGGAATATACTAAGTATTAAACAATTAAAATAAACACTTATAACTTTTAAACTCTTTATATTTGTAATTATAAAAGATGGGAAGAAATATCAGATCAACACGACACACGATAACAGAATGTAATATAGAAATTTCATGAAGAAAACAAACACATAAAGCAATATTACAATTATTTTATTTTAATATTTGAGAATTTAAAATTGAATCGAGTGGCATCGAGTTAATAGTCGATAATTTAATGTTCATATTTATCAACATCTAATTACCGACGTTTTATAAGTTATCGATTCAGATTTATTTTTGCCACTCAATTATGAAAATTCAACAAATTGTCTTCAACAAAATGCAACAAAATTCAACAAAATGCATTTAATTTTTCAAGAAAAAATTCACGATTTATTGCAGTTTCCATTCAGTATTAGTTATGGTATCCGAAAAAAAATTAAGAAAACGTTACTCGCATCATCAAAGCTTGCATTAAACTAAAATCTAATTGAGTTCCAGCAAACCAAAGGATTTTGCGGGAGAGAGCCAGTCGTTTCTTTGTCGGCTCCTCTCGTTCGGACCTTCACCAGAGCATATCTGTGATTGTCGACATACACCGGTGAAGGTCCGAATGTACAAGAATGTAGTAAAATATTCGGTCTTTCACCGACGTATTTGGTGTATGTCGACATTCACCGGTGAACGTCGACATTCGCCAATTTCAGTCTTTCACCGTAACATATACATCATTATTAAAAAAAACACTATTTAAGTTCTACCCCTAACAATAAATTCCTAAATTTCCAAATTCCCAAATTTGTCAATCCTCAGATTTGCAATATCTCGATTTCGCAATTTCCTAAGTTCATAAATTCTCAATGCCTATTTCACCATCAGCAAATTCTGAATTCCCAACCGTGCCAGATACTTGACAGTCCAAGCTCTCAAATTTCGTGACCCTGAACTTCAGGGATGAGAGCGGCCGTGTTTCTCGTGTTTCGAGGAACGTCCACGTGTAAAGTAACGGCACTTGCCGTAGACAGAGAAACAACAGTAGAAGTTGGACGCAGCGAAACAGAAGGAGGAGAGAAAGAACATTGTTATTCTGACCGCTTAAATAATTCATAAGCAATATCGCACCGTTGCCGCGGTCACGTCTCGGCTTCCCTCCTGATTGGCTCGAATTTACGAGCCATTGTCGCCTGATTGGCCGCGCTTGTGCGACGGATGGTGGTTTCGTAAAGAAAAGCACTTTATCGCCTGAAAGCATTGACGTGCCAGCCGAGTCACTGGTCCATGCGTGAAAAGGTCCAAGGCTGGCAAAGAAAGAATCGCTTGCGATAATTTCTCCGATTTAACTTTGTCAAATTTCTTCCTTCTATTCGTAACAAGTAGTCCTTTCGTGTATTCCATGAGATGCGGATAGTGTGCAGGAAAATTGAGTCTTGTTTCCTTTCCTTAATTCGCTATTATACGTTACTGTGTGTACAGTTGGATTCTTTCTTTGACTCCTTTAAGCGTATGCAATAGAAATTTAATTTTTTTAAACGGTTTCATACATGTGCTGGTGTGTGCGGTAAAAAATTATGCTTAGAATACGCGATAGTAGGAATTTGAATGTTTTTATTAATGTAATAGGTATTGATTGTGAGTTGTGAATTAATTCATTTCAGTGAGTAATACGGTTTTGAATTATTTTTGACAGGTTCAACCACGTGTTCCTACACTGATCAGAGTATTACTGTGATACAGATCTGGGTCACCAGAATTTAAGATCAGATATAATGTACTTTCAATACAAACCCTGCTTAAAATTTTGTGTAAATGGAATTATTTAGAAAATTTGAGGATTTAGTTTGAATACTTGGAATTTTTTAACATTTACAGATTAAGAACATGAAGGCCTTGTTAATTACAAAAATTTGGAAAATTTAGAAAATTTAGTAATTAAGCATTTTGAGATCTTGCATAATTTAGTAACTTGAAATTTTCTCAAAACGTTTGAATGTTCACGAACGTTCAGGTATTCTATTTTTGAAACTATAATTTCACCATTTTCAAGTCGTATCTTACATATTTTACCGTTTATGCACTTTCCATATATTTTTAATCAACATCATCTTTACCATAACACATAAATGCAAATATCTTTGAATTTAACCATTCGGTGACCACTTTCTGATACGTAACATGTGCGTGGGGTTCTTAATCGTCCGTCTCTATGTACTACTTTACGGCCATTTTGTAGCAATTGGACGCAGCTACTGCAAAATGTCGGAATGAGCGAATCTTACGACTCTATACTTTCACCTACGTCATATTATTTCTACATTGATTAAAGTTAACTAAATGATTTAAAATAAACGTCGAAAACGTTCGAACTAAACGTAAACGATCAGTAATATTTTAATACAGGAATAAAACATTTTTATTTTCAATTTTTTTCTTATGAAACTATTTCTAACATATTTACTACATTTTCCTGATTGAAATGAAACCAAGACGACGTGATTCAGAATACATAACTTGTAATTTCGAGCGTTTCGCTTATATCGAGGGCTTTAACTCTAACCCCTTGGCTTATAACATCGAGTCAAACTCATGACGCACATAACAATCCAAATGTAACAAACCTAAATTGTGTTTGCATAAAGAATGAGTTTTGAGTTTAATATTAATTAAATTTTTTGTAATTGAAGATCACTAAATCCAAAATATTCCTCACATTTCAACTTTCCTTATCTTAAGACTGCTGTAATAATTAATCAGCTAAATAACTAAAGTTAGTTAGCACTGATTCAGACATCTGTAAAAAATTATAGGTTGAAGAACTGTATTAAGCTGCTGCAAGTATGTTGTGTTTCGTCGCATTCTTATCAGGAATATATCACAAATATGTTGGGGAAAGTTGTATAAAAAATAAGTAAAACCAAAAAAAGTTAGCAATGCAAAACAAATGTTGTTAGTAAACAACAGAACAGATCTCTCATCTTTGCAGCGTCTTTTGCACTCGCTATCCTTCTCCTTCAGGTTGAAATATATTTAATATACTATCTAACGAGTAAATAGGTTTCATTCATATATGTTACGTAATTGTATGATTGAATGAAATAGAAATTACTTCATTAGGAAATAGAAATTATTTTATACCTTTTAGTGCATTTCGAAGTCGGTGTATTTTTTTTTTGAAAATTATTTTATCGCATACATCATTTTCGCTTATATCAAGACTTCATGAACATCGAGACTTATTCGGCAAGTTGAGTATTGGACCGGTTTGCTTCTTCGTCGCGCGGGGGTCGCGAGTTCGTGAAGGGACATTATGCCCAGTGCACTCCCTCCGCAAGCAGCAATTTCAGTTCGGTCTGCTGGACCTCGTTGTCCGTGACACTTTGACGCAACTCCGGACAGAGGGAGCGATGTCCAGAGAGCGGTTGTGCAAGGCAGTTATGAGTTGCTTAATTGTTTTGTCACTGTTCCGTCCTTCCTCATCGTCCCGTTTGTTCCCGGTTCTCGTCCTCCTTGTCCGTTCTGTTGCCTCCGTTCCACGTCCTGCCAGTTCTCTCGTTGAGTTCCTCGAATGCTCGGGATCGTTTCCGGAATAGTACTGGCTTACCCCTTGACAAGTTATCTGTGGGATTCTAACGTTAGGAAAATCGATACCGGGAACACCATTGTTTGCCTACGGAGACTCGCAGGATGGACCGCAAGGAATAACTGTTGCTTAAGTTATTCACACGAAATCGATTCGGTGTCCTTGTCGTTCCTTTTTTTTTCGTCGCTCGATGCATATTTATGAAGCGTGCCAGAAGAACGTATAAAGGCGTTTCCAACGGGCCCGGTAATACGTTTCCGCCAGATTCAGCGGAAGAAGACGAAGAGAAAGAACCTCCAGAACGGTTGCTTAAATTTATCGACGTACTTTGCTGAGTGCTTAATGTTGCGCTGTTTGATAAATGTACCTTTGCGTTCTCGTTGCCAACCGAAATTTGCATCGTGCTTACGAGAAGGGTTGATGATTTTCTGATGCGCTTGCAGTGATATCTTTTTTGTACTCCAAAGTTTCTGCATTTACTCTTTTCAAGGTTTTATGTTTTTATAAATTAATTTGTGAACTTAATAATTGGAATCAAACCCTGTTTTTTACAAACGAGTCCGAAATAACAGTCGTTTACATAATAACGTAATAATGTAATTAACATTTTCTAGTCGAAAAGAGAATACACATAAATAATAAATAACGACAAAGAAATTGAGGCTATTCGCATGAACAACGAATAATTAGAAGAAGAAATAACTCTAATAATAATCCACACATTTCATTTATTTACTATTATCACGTTTTAAAATATCTGCAAATATTTATAATTAAATTACAACCGCTCCTTGTAAATCATACATGAAAGGATAAACCACAAAAGTGTGGGACAAAAATTGTTGTTTTCCAATACAAGTGTAGAGTGTCTATGTACTAAACTATGTAACTAAACTAACGATGCATAAAGTGCAAGGTTGCAAGCTTATTCGATTAACTAAATTTGGTGTATCGACTTGCTCGTAAAATGCAGCCACGCGCTCATTCTCGTATTTTTTTCGAGGCAACAGCGTTTGTTTTAACGAGAACAGAAAAAGAGAGTAGAGGTACAAGCTTGTAAAATAAAAGAAGCGTAACATTAATTAGTAATTTGTAGTGGCCGCTTTAATGTCGGGACTCAAACGAAGCTAAAATGTGGAAGGGATAGCACGAAGGGCGGGGACGAAGAATATTAGGGGTTTCATTAAGTCGACACGAAGACCAGAATAAAGGGTAAATCAGAAAGTAAGAAACAGGGGAAGAAGAATCTTGGGAATTCGAGATTTCGAAATCCCGTAAGTGGAAGCCAACTTTATGAATGCGATGGCTAGGATCGAGACCTTTCATTGCTCCTTAAGAATGATTGCTTTATTTGTCAGGAACGGGTACCGAGGAATCAATCGTTACTTCAAGGACTTTAATCCGCGAAACCTGCCCAGTAATTTCTCAGAGAATCAGAACGTCCCGATTTTATATTGTGATCATCGAGTAATTTGTCAGGCGAGATATTTGTTCGCGATTTCGTCCGTAAAATGAAAGAATATCTACGTTTGGATTAGATGAGTAATGGTACTAGATTTCATATAATATTATAACGGTTTTACATGTTTTACGGAAAATGAATAGAGGAGGAATTTATTTATTATTATTTATAGAAGGATTTAAAAGTAGGGTCATAATTTGTTATTCGAAATATTTTGCTGAATAATGGATGATTTGTGAGATAATTGTATTTAATAAATTTAAAAATGATTTCTAGATTTCTGAATTATCATATTTTTAAGTATTCAGATTTGTAAATTTCTTGATGACCGTATTTCCAAATTTTCAAATTTGTAAATCTAGAGGTTCCCGAATTTGTAAATTTTCAGATTTTTAGAAATATACATTACTAAATTTTTAAATTGTAAATACAAAAATTGTTATATTTTCAAATTTTCTACGTACCAAATTTCGAAGGATTGTAAATTCTTAAATTAACAAGTTCTCAAATTCTGATATTTTCAAATTTCTATATTTTTGAATTATCAAGTTTCTCAAGCTTCCATATTTTCATATTCTTAAATTTCATAAACCTTAAATTCTCATACTTCCAAGACGGTGTACTTACAATTTTTCAATTTTACATATCTCTTAATTTCTAAATTTGTATAATATTTACTATCTTTTATGTCTAAATTTAATGTTTAAATTTGTATTACAGAAAATTTCTAAATTTTAACTTTCTTATATCATAAACCTCTAAATTAAATTTCTAAATATAATTTTCCAAGAAACCAGTGACAGCAATTCTTTCTGCAATATCATTTTTCCTAATAAGGTTAACGATGTTCGCCAGCAGCACCCGTTCATCCGCGAGTAAAACAGAAATCAACAGTACAGGATATTTATTTAGGAAGCGAAGAGTTATTATAGATAAATTGTTAGTTTAGTTTATATGAGAAAGAAGTGTCGTCGACTGTGTTGATCGTTCCTCTGTCGCCTGACCGACGTTTTGCTTTCGTTGTCCACACACCTCTGACTTGTTTATGTTTGAAAAATTTCATCGTGTTTACAGAGTGTTTGAGTTATAACACGCTCGCAGCGAAGCCTCGATAATTTGTCACCCGTTTGCTCGTGACCCATTTTTTATTTTATACCTTTTTTCTCTTTTACCTTGCGCGTTACGTTCCATTACTTGCGCGCACAAATAAATCCGCGTTATTTTCTGCCACCGTTGTTTCAATTTAATTCGTCCATTCTGTAAATTGGCCGGTATTTTCCGTGGCCACGTTGGACAACAATGGTCTCGGACACATAACGAAGATGAAAATATAGCTGAACACGCATCCTGGAAAATCGAGCGTACACAAAATGGCGCTTATTACCGTACTCTTTAGCGTAGATACCCTGAGAATTATGTATGACCTTTCTCGTACTATGATGAACCGTTTGTTTGTTTACTTTCCTCCTTTCGAGCACGATACTTGCTTCATTTGAAGAAAAAAGGAAGTTAAATAAATGAACGTGACATTAATTTTGCACCTTGATAAAAATTATTATAGATTGTAAGAAAAGTTTGTAAACAAATTTTATAATTCAAAATAAGAGACTTATGAACTGTCTATTGTGTGATATTAGTGTCATATAGCTTATATTCATTAACTGTTAATATTCAGATAACTTTAAGGAATATTAAATGAGCGAGTAAATAAATGTTGTAATATTTAGCTGTATAATTAAAGTGAAAATAAGAGATATTATTTATTTTCGTTCTTTATTGATTTGCAGTGGTAATTATATAGAGTTAAAATGGTAAATCACGAGAGTCCTAAACAGTTAAGAAATAATGTTTGCAGGGTGTAAATAGTACTAATGTATAACTAGTATTAATTTGTACTTAACAAATTTATATACTTTATACTTATAATATTTATAAATATCGTATATTATACATTTTTAATGCACTTACTATATTCTATTATATTTAAACGATTATGATGCATTGTATTTTATAACATTTAGAGTATATTATTTATCACGTACTATAATATTTATAATACATTACCTTTCATATATAATATATAACTTGTTACATTTTATAATATTTATAACAAATTATTCATCATATACAACAATATCTATAAAACTAAAATTGCAGAAGTCAACATTGCCATGGTGAAAAATGAAAAATAATTAAATAAAAAAAGAGAAGAGCTTGCAGCACTCCAAATTTATGAAAATAATAATTATGAAGAGTCTATATAATTTAAATAATACATTGTGTTTGAAAATGAACAATCTGTTGCTGTTTCCATCGAAAATTTTCATTTCTGACATTTACATCGTTTACAATTTCATTACGTCGAAAGGATTTCTGCATTTTATTTAATATAAATTGCGCGCACGTTTTTATAACGCAGCATCGTTGTTTAGTATAAAATATTCGTGGAAACGGTTAAATAGGAGGAAATTCAGTGCATCGTGGCGACTCACGTTGAAAATTTATTTAATTGTCCAGTTTAACTCACATTTTTCATTCGGTGTCGGAAACAGATCGTTGCACCGAGATTTTCTGGCCTTTTTTGCATACAGTTAATGGAATTACAGATTTATTTTCTGGGTTAGTTTCTTTAAATGTGTATGTCTAATTCAGGTGTAATACAATGTAATTTTTTTTAAAGAAATTGTAGCAAATCTTAAATTACGCAGTTCTTACTTTATACAAAAAATTCTACTGCAAATATTTTTGTTGTAAAACTCCTATAAAATTTAATTCTGTTCGAGTTAAAATTTAATTGAAATTCAATTGTTTACGTATATGTGAAGGCATATTGAATTTTTAATGTTTTTTTGTGATTTAAGTCACGTTGCAATCATAATTATTAATTATATAAAATAATTGATTTTTGAAATGAAAATTTTGACTTATTAATTATTAAAATTGTTCATTTTCAATTTTTGAATTATTTAAACATTATATACACTTTATAACTGAGTTTCAATTTGTTATTGATTTCTTAATTCAATTTTTCATTTTCCAAAAACTGATATCAGTAAATTTAATAAAACATACAGAATTTTTTTACATAAATGTAAATTGAATATTTTCTATACTTACATTACATTATGTCACACACAAGGAAAATAAAAATTTGTTTTAAAATCACTTGGAATTACTTAAACATTTTAATATTTAAATGTATAATAATTTGTTAAATATATGAAGATCTAATAACTATAAAATACTGATTAAATATTAAATAAATACATTTCGCGTTTACCGTATTTTATTTATTATTTTATATACTTAATGTAGTTACAACGCAAATGTTCAATTCACAACAAAAGTATTTTGAATCTTAAAAAATTGTCTCCAATTTCAATAATTGAAGGTAAAAATATTCTTGGAAACCTATATTACAGTTTATTATATAATAAGTCATAAATTATAAATACTATAAAATATGATAAATAATACCTTTGAAAAAATAAATAACAAATTTTCAGCAATCACAATTTACTACTTTCCTAATTACATCTTATAATATTTCTTAACCCCAAACAGTTAATCATTTATAACATAATATAATCATAACTCTGAATACCGAATCTTTAATCATTTATTATAACAACTCTTAATCCCAAACAGTTAATCACTTATTATAATATCCCTTGTAATATCTTCAGTCATCTGTCTCTTCAGCAATATGATCGAAGAGAATAGATACTTCAAATCGTGCCATTAATAATGTGAGGGGATAAAGAAGCATCGATAATACTCGAGAAGATTATATGCACGCGGGAAGCACCGGCTAAATAAGAAACGGTGTGGCAGCGCATCCGGTGGCCGCGTAAATTCCACTTTTAATATCTTTTTATTCTGAAAATAGTTAATTAAAATCCGCCCGCGTTCCTGCGGCTCCGTGAAAAAGCATTTCCCGGCTTCTCGTAATATCCAGCTAATCTTCGTTGAAATATCATTGGACTAATAAACCTCGTTTCATCTTTCGGCATTCTCCTCGCCGTTCAAGTTTTCAGGATTTACATGAGAAAGGGAACAAATACATTAAACGAATTAAAAAGATTCGATCGCTGGCACATCATCTCGTGCTCCTTTAACCAGTTAGCCGCATTCGACGTATACAGGGTTTCGACGTATACGCTTAAGTTTTAGATGAAATTGAATGGTTTTGAGGAGGCATATGCTGGTGGCATATTTTTTTTTTAGGTGGACGTGTAAGGTATATATGAAGGTCATTAATGTTTTTTTAAATGAAGTTATATATTTTTCATTGCATTAACTCCTACATATTCTTTACAAAAAGGTATTAATCTATTTATGCGAAAAAATCATTAGTTTAGGGGATATTTTAGTCCTAACTTGTTAGGAAATTCTACATGCTTTGAGAGGTCACGTGTCACCGAATGAATTTTTTTTTTTGTTACGCACTAACAGTGACATTTTGTCTGTGTTACGTCTCTAATACGATGAATACAACGTTGCGGTGAATTATCACTTCATAATGAAGTATTCTAAAGAAGAAAAGATAGACATGTTATCAGTCTATTTTGAAGCTGGGAAAAGTGTTATACACGCAGAAAGATTATACACTATGGAATGTTAGTTAGACATTAATTTCCCGATTCAGAAAGTGTTTTGATGCATATGGTCGCTACATTGAACCTTTTCTGTAAATAGACATTAAAATTAAAGTATGTATCTCCTAAACTAATGATTTTTTTACATAAAGAGATTAATACTTTTTTGTAAAGAATATGAAGAAGTACCAGCTGATACAATAAAAAATATATGATTCCATTTAAAACAACATTAATGATCTTCATATGTTCTTTACATGTCCACCTACAAAAAAAATATACCAGCCTCTCTCAAAACCATTTAACTTCATTTGAAACATTGTTTGCTATGAGTAATAATAATGACGCAAATCTAGATGGCAAAATGTGGTGACCCACCCTGTATACACGTCGATTGAAAACTTTATTTCCCGGCAATTGACGTGCATACTCATGCTATACAACAAATTACCATTTGCTATTGAATTCTTTTTCATAAAATTTCTTATAGCAACATTTTCCCTGCGACGTATACACTCGTATAAAATAAAAAATGTTTACTATAGAAGTTTTGTTTCTAAAATTTGTGACGAAAGCGTTCGCCCTGTATTCGACGTGTATACACGTCAATCTAAAACTTTATTTCGTTGCGGTCGATTTTCGTGTAAAATAAAAAATTACTATAAACATTTTTTGGTTACCACTTACGATAAAATTTTCCCTGAATTTGACGTGTATACACGTCAATCTAAAACTTTGTTTCGATGCAGTTGACGTGTATATTGATGTTGAATAAAAAATTACCATTTACTATCAAAACTTTTTGTTGCAAAATATATGATAGCATTTACTTTGTGTTTGACGTGTATACACGTCGATCCTAAACTTTATTTCGATGCAATTGGCGTGTATACTAACGTAAAAATAAAAAATTACTATTTACTGTAAAAACTTTTTCCGTAAAATTTATCGTAGGAGCGTTTGTATTGCGTCCGACGTATATCCTTGATTTTAATCCTTTAACCTACAATTTTCAATGTAGTTACGTCATGCACAGCTAATTAATTATTGCTGCAGTGTTAAAACAAATAAAAACACTTCAAGTATTAGAAATATTTTGGGATTTTTAAGTGTATAAATTATAATTAAAACTGAACGCAAGATATAACTACGTTAAAAATACGAGTTTTGTTTGTCACACTTGAACCGTGCGACATGATGTTGTAGGGCAAAGAGGTCAATTACGCATCCCGTGATGTTGAAAATTAAATTCTGCAGTTAATGGAGTAATTGTTAATAAAATGAGATTAGCAATAAGGGTTTCGTTCTCTTTCGATCGTTCGTTCGTTTCTCGACATGTCTCCAGGTTTCTTCTTCGTAAAAAGAGAGTTCATCGTGTCGACAGATGCCGGCTGCTAAAACGTTCAGGCAGTGCAGGGCGATATTGGCTGGCGCCGAATGCCGGTGACGTTGTCGAGAAGATTTCTGACAAGCGTTGTTATTAAAAATTCCCTCACTGCTTGTACTACGCCGGCTGTGCGCGAAAAAATCGAAACAGCCAGCTCGCCTGGCTGCCTCGCGGAATAAATCGCACCGCTTCATCGATATCGTATCACGTTCCCTGTTAACATATCCACTTTTGCTTTCCCGAATATTACATAAAAAATATAGAAAAATATAAAAGGAAAGTAATTTAATCGGTAATTAAGCTTTCAAAATTCAATTTTTTAAATTACATAATTTCTTGATACTTTTTCGAAGCGTATACTGAAAATACGCCATTTCATTATGCAGAATGAATAAAAAAATAAAGCAGTCTAAATATTATAATATAATCCTAAAACTATTATATTTTTTTTTCGTTAATTTGATAATATTCCTTAAGTTAGTTTCAGGAATTGATAGGAGTAGGTATTTTACGGTCATATAAACAAATTCGCGATCATGTATTCAAATATACTTAACCGTTTTTTTGCATGCCAGTAAATATTACATTTTCCGAAATAAATTTTTAAAAACGGAAGCAAAAATTTGTAAGACGGCTTTAATAATAAATTATCCTAATGTTAATCGCGACGAAAAAGCTCATCCTAGACTGCCCTAAATTCAGTTGATTCAGAGGTTCTTGAAGGTAGCTAAATTTCATCGCTCCCATTTTTTCTGCTCCGCGTAGCGTGAGAAAAAAAAGCTTCGTCTCGCGGCACGCTTTATCCTACAACGTAACTGAACGTCGAGTTCCAGGGAAATTCTGGATGGTAGGTGCTGCTAAATGACGAAACCGGATTACGCGACGCTTTTCCTCCCCCATTTCTCGTACATGGGAGCCTTTCAATCGCGAAAAATTACGAGGATCCCTTCTCGACCGCGAAGCCTCGCTCGCAATCCTGACGAACAAAAATTCCTGTTCCCATGAAAGTTACGGATACGCAATTATTACCTGGCGAAATGGTTGAAATAACGTGAATCGAAACTGAACCGCGACCATTTTTATTTGGTCTCCATCTTTGACAGGAAATGGCGGGAAATCTAAACTCCGCTTGTTAGATTCAAATGATGCGGCAAAAAATATTTGTTAACGCTTTCATAACGCTTTGTTACATTTATTAGTTTTTTAATTTTATTTTCTCTTTTATAGATAAAGAGAATACAGTGGAACTGTAAAAGTAAATTGCAGCTATATGCTGATAAATTATTTAGTATTGAGGTATATGTAATGCATTGCATGATAGATTTATAAAATGGTGTATGCATTGCATGATAGATATACAAAATGGAGAAGTGATCTTTTTGAAAGTGGTATAACTGGTACATTGGACTCTACAATACACCATCTTAAATGATATAAGTGGAATATTAGTGTTTTTATAAATTGCATAAATGCGTGGGACATTCTATAAATGATACGAGTTTTCAACAATATTTATGGTTATAATGTTAAAATATTATCAAATTGTGAGGTGGTTATTTTTCAGAATTCTCTTTAACATTAGCAAACATCAAATGAAAAAAAAATCCTTTACACACATGCTTACAGAAAATGTGCAAAATATCGTAGAAGAAAATATCCAATTTTCGAATTTCTTAATTTTCCAACAGTTATACTTCATCGTATACTTTACAGATGAAAAAATTACAAAATTTTTAATGATCAAATTTTAAAACTGTATATCGTCTAAATTTTGTAATATCCGAATGCTTCATTTCGCAAATTTTTAAATTTTAAATTTTGTCAGTGTTGAGGAAGTCTAAAAGTTAAGAAACAAAGAAATGTCGAAACTTCAGATTGGAGCAGAACTTATGTTAGCTAAATCAACTGACCACCCTTGCAGAAGCACTTCTACTACAAAAATCCCATAAACTTAACCTAACATGTGTATTGAATTATTCATTATCATTTGCAATAAATATCCATGAATACGGAAAATATATAACAGTTACCACTTACAAATCACCAATTAATCAACCAGTTAAAAATTGCTTCCTGTATTCGGAGTAATTTTTCAATTTTCGTATTCGGTTATTTCTTGAAAAACTTCTGAAGAAGGAAAGTTCGCTGAGCATTTTTGCTTCAACCGATCGTAATCCACTCCGAAGCAAATAACTTACATTACATTAGTTTCGCTATATCTTGGTGACATCTCGAACTACCCAGGAATGACAGTTGCGACGGCCATTACGGCCAGTTTCGAGGATACCGCGAAAGTTTATGGCCCGGCAAGAACATCCAAGTTGCGTGTACTTTCGAGGATGGTTAAGAGAAATCCGTATTTTCTCGATGTCCACGCTTTCACGAGCTATTATAATCATTGAAAACTGTTGGAAGAATCTTCGTATGTCCTTCGGACTGCAAACACTTCGATCGTTCGTTCCTCGGACTTCGCAGGAACAATATCACGAAAAACTCATCGAACCTTCTTTACTGCCTTCCTAAGAAAACTTTCAACGTTTTCAACTTCACGTACTTAAGTCCGCAATTTACCGACACCATGTTTCTTCTACGATTGTATGCGTTGTGGATAATATAACTTCTGATGCCCTATTTTCACTTGATATCCTTATCGTACTGGCCACTTATGGTTTCTTCAAATAGAGTCCCTGTATTTTTCAGTCCGAGGAAGAATTGTGATGTACTTCAGTCGAATGATCATAAATAAAATATAATTCAAGTATCTTAATAATTTGTTGCTGAAATAGCATGTTTTGCAAGTTTCTCAATTTATCAAAAATATAAAAAAACTCTAGTTTATTGAAATATCTAACGTTTGTAATAAAGTGTGTCACATAGGTCTATTATAAGCTTCATTAAATCTGATGTGTAAGGAACTGATTTGCTGATTAAAAATGAAAAACGTTTTCACCGTTGGGAACGGAGTCTCTCGTTTCTCATTTTACTTAGTCGTAATTCTGGGTGTAACAAAGCGGTCCAAGGCCAATATATTTATCATGAGCGTTGAATAGTTAATAGCGCAGTTCAATTTTCGCCGAAGGAGGGGTATAACGAAAAGGAAAAGGGGTTGCAGCTTCCCGTAGTCCCGGTTTATTGTTTCTGGCCTAGTTTTCAAGCAATGACTGTATTGTCCGGCTACATATCCCTGTAGCTCCGTCCTCTTTCCCTCTCTGTCTTTTTGTATCATGCTTTTTTTTCCCTTTGTACACCTTTTCGATGTCCGATTCCCTTTTAGACGCTTCGTTTGCCTGGTTCGCGCTCCGTTTCTTTAGTCCCCGTGTATGAAATCTTCCATTCCCTGTTTTCAGCCCTACCCTCTCGCACCCCCGTTCACTCTCAGGCAGTTTCGTTTGCGCGTTCTGTCGCAGATTTTCGTGAAATCGGAGCGCAACGTCCGCGAGACGAGTGAACAACCCGGTCGCGTCGCGACACGAACTCGAATAACGAGGAAAAGCTCGCGGAAAACAACGAAAAAGCGAGCGAGAAAAGCGGCGTAAAAGGGGTTGACAAAAGAGGTGGCGTTCAAAATAAGCGACAAAGACGAGCTCGATCAAAGAGAGCGTTTCCGCGCCGGACAACAACAAGCGGACAACGGGAAATCGGAAGATAGAGTTCTCATGCAAATGGTTGCTCCCAAAATCGCTTTGGTATATTTACCTTTTGTTTACGACACTAAGCTAGTATTGAATAGGCGGGAATTTCTTAAATTCAAATTTGACTCGCTGCTTTATAGTAGTGAAATGTATAAGGATCTCTTATACTCCTAGATCCTTAGATCTTTATATTCCTGGACAATTTCACCTGTATATCTTCAAATTTAATATACTCAGAACTAGGTCCGTACGTCGTTATATCTCTACGTAGATATATGCACTGATATTTCTAGATTATACAGAATCTATAATCGCGGATGACTACATTTCTGGTATTGTATATTTTTAGATCTCTACATTCCTAGCTCTCCAGATTTTTATATTTCTATACATACACTATCATCCATAAGTATCCGGACACTTAGTTTCGTTACATAAAACATAGTCGAACTTTGTACGAAAGGTATTTAGAGTTATCATATCATTTGTAATAATTATTATTATCTTTTTGGAAGTGTCGTAACGTAATCGAATTAATTTTTAAGTACAAATTATACAAGAAAGTGTGAAAGTAAAATTCATGTCCAGAAGTACAAAGTCTAAATTTGTGAATCTAATGAAACGCTTTCGATTCTAAGAAAAATTTTAATTTCTATGGTGTAGAACGTATTCAGAGGATTTTTCGATATGGGGCAAACAGTTTGTTTCTTTTTATCATTTATGAATTAAACATTAAATTTAATGGAAGAATTCGCAAAATATGTATGTAATAATTAAAATTAATAACCATACGGTAAAAGATAAATGAATCCAACTTGGTCCTAAAATTTCTTTGTTTCTAAACTTTTTGATAATAACTGTAAATGACAAGAAATAAGACATAGCTGGAAATAAGTTAGATGGCAATAACAAGATAATTTGTATTGTGCAAAATCCTATTTTGATTTCACGTCGTTTGGTAAAAACAGTTTTGAGTTTGATCTAACTTTAGCCAACTTTTACGCTGGTTCCCAGTGGTCAACGTCAGATACAATAACGTCTATAATTTTGTTTTCTACTTTTGGCTCGTTCTTTAGTTTCTCTGCTCCTCGTCATCGTTCTTCATTCTACGATCGTTTTATTCTTTCACGATTCGCCACTTTCTTGTTTCGCCTTTTTCTGGTTCTCTTTCCCTGTCGCCATTTCTCATTTTCCGATACAGTTGGTCGAAGCGGCTGTCGGTTGAATAGAAATAAATTATAAGCACGCTGTGTTTAAATATCCAACAAGTGACGAGTCTGGGGAAATGGTACCGCGAAAAACGGGAGAAACAGGTAAATACGTCGAAATTTTCGGGATTGCATATCTACTGTAAGTAGTGTGAGTTTCGATGTCGCATGAAAGGATGTTGTGATTCATAAGGCGCGAATATGCAGACGGAATTTTAATCTTGTCGTAATTATTATACAAATTATGCTGGGAAATTCTGCTTTGACCTGCGATTTCTGCAGCAAATAATGTTTGCATTAACTCTTGTGTTTCTTATTACAGGTATAATTTGATGTCAATAATATTACAGTGATATTAGTGAAGTTAATTAACAAATTTTAATTCGCACTTGGGAATTTTTAACTTTTAAAATTTCCTATATTTTATATTCTCAAATTTTTTAATTTTATGAATTTTCAAGTATCTCTGTGACGTCATACATCGTATGAAATTTAATGATTATTATAATTAAAATAATTCGCACATGCTGAATTTTCTCTTTGTTAGCTTATATATTAAAATGAAACACTCATTCGATCACCGTTTTCAAGAAATAAAAAATAATTACTTTCCTGACGACTATAAAACGATAAATCGGAGATACTAATTCAACCAGTTCGATTAGAACACGAATGTTTCATAGATAAAAAGAAATGACTAAATTTAATTTCCAAATGAAAGGCATATTGCTACACTCGAGGAACTGTTTTTTGCTCGTTAAAATATGGCACTCCCATTTCCTGTTGCCCTAATTATCTTCGCCAAATGTGTATATATATCGTGTTACGAAAGCGTCTAATAGATACTTTCCAGTGATTAATAATTCTTTTTTAACTTCCTTCCAAAAGAAATGACTAAACAAGTCGCAGTTAACAACGCGATAAATAGCGAAAATAAAGAGAACTCACAATATCAGTAGTATTAGTCTGTTTATGGTCAGACATACAGGGTGTTCGGCTACAGGTGGGAACCCTCTGAAGGGGTGGTAGCTGGGGTGATTCTGAACAACTTTTTCCTTTACCAAAATGCTGGTTAAAGCTTACTTTTTGAATTATTAATGAAAAACACTGACCAATCAGAGGGCGAGAATAGCGCGCGCTCGGATGCGAGAGCGACGGCTGCAAGCGTGACGATTGACACTGGTCATGAACAAACAAATTGCTCTGAATATTCATCTTCATTTTCGTTTCATCGATACATTTAGTTCCGTTAATAAATGTATACTTAGTAAATTTTGTAACTACTTACCGGCTGACGCATTATCGGTGGTAACTACGTTACCGATGTCGCGCGATTTGTTTGTTCACGACCAGGGTCAATCGTCACGCTTGCAGCCGTCGCTCTCGCATCCGAGCGCGCGCTATTCTCGCCCTCTGATTGGTCAGTGTTTTTCATTAATAATTCAAAAACTAAGCTTTAACCAGCATTTTGGTAAAGGAAGAAGTTGTTCAGAATCACCCCAGCTACCACCCCTTAAGAGGGTTCCCACCTGTAGCCGAACACCCTGTATATCATAGTTATTACTTGATACGATACCTACAATATTTTTGTTGTAATTTACATACCGATATCATTTTTATTGCATATATTTTATGTATGTATAACATATTTCGGTTTTTATTTTTAAAAACCTGTATTATTTTTAAAATAATCAGCAATGTGTAATACAGGTACATAGACAGTTTGTATAGTACATGATCTACAATAATTCTCTAAGACAACTCATCGTTTTAGAATACGAAATTATTCCAAGTTTACAATAATTTATAATAATAAATTACATAAAATAGTACCAATTTTGACACTCTACTAGGCATTGACGTATTCAATTTTAACAACGATCTAAGACACTTTGAAGATGACTCGTCCATTTGCAATAAATTCTTTTCGCGTTTACATCACAGCATTCAAGAATAAATTAAACATTTTTATATGTATATTATCATTTACATTTAAAAATATTAACCATAATACATATCATACATTTAAAAATATTGACAAATATCCATAATATATTTACGTTTAAAACTATTAACAAATATTCATAAGAATGATAATTTAAAATGTAAAAACTACAATTAATTCTGAAAGATATGATGAATAAAATGCAAGAAGAATTTTTCGAAAATATCTGACAGTTTCTGAGAAAAAAGAATTAAAAACTATTACTATTTGCCCTTTCAACCTGTCATCGGTACCATAGCAAATTTTGCGAAAATTGTAAGGAGCTAAAATGGGAGCGTAACATTCGTTTAAAGATCCAATTTTAATCTGTGAAATATTCGGAGACGTATTAGGCTAGCAAACTCGAGCTCGTTCACAAGCGATATCGCCAGCTAAGTACGCGTGCTCGCAGCATAAAAATTATAGCGTTCTCCGTACAGGCGTGGGTCGCGTTTCTTTATGGATACGCCGTGCTGCGGGTGAAACTCATTACTTTGGCATTCCACCCAATAAGAGAAGGTCTTTCCTGCTCGATTAAAATTCAGCATGCGTGCGGAGACGGGCTCGAGTGAGTCTGCAGCAGCCGAGAAATGCGCGTCATTGACATAAACCGGGGAAAATGGGGGAACGACGTGAACAAACGGATTAAGTTATACGTGAGGAATCTTTGACTGTGCCACGCCGTTTTATATTCGTGTCATCTGCTGCTTTGAAAAAGATTGCACTCCACACCGGTTACTACCGCGTACGCCACTTCGCGAATCAAATAACCCTAAATGGAACTACATTCTCCATTGATTATTATTAACGTAAGTAATTTTCTTTGAGATTGAACACTCTTATTGAAATACACTCACATGTTGTACTCGTGTCTCTTTTTCTCTCTGATTTAATCTTAATCATTTAATCTTTTACTGCATTCCGTTGAAAATGTTATATGATGTAGTGTATTAATAAAACTTACGATATTCTTATATGAAATTCATATTATTTGCACAGTATGAATTAAGAAAATTATGTGAGTAAAGAAAATTGATTAATGAGAAAATCTTTCCAATTTATTTCTGTTGTTGAACTTTTAAAAGTCGTGAAGATGATATTTTATTCTGCAACTAATCGCATATGAACGTTCTATCTTATTGATCATATCATATGGAATTACATATCTGGGAAATATGTTGCAGGAAGTTTCTAATGTAGCACAATTAAATTGCAAATGTAATTTACAAATATATTTGCAAATGTCTCATATATCCAATTTAGAAAATGTAGAACAAATAAATTGAAATAAATAACATTCTTCTGTTCAGTTTTCAAATAAAACTTATAGAAAATATAAACAAATAAGTTATAGCGCTTTAAACGTTAGCATGACAAAGCTGTGTGCATTTATCTGATATTGAATGTTTCAGTCTAGTCTTAAAAAGAAATTTTATCAAAGTACCTTCATAACTCTACAAAGTCAATTGTAATGACAAATATACAAAAACAAAAGTGTCCCTGGGTATAGTTTCTTTTCCACACGTCCCGCGATACTTTTTGAACTAGTAAACCGTATCGTCAGGACAGATAGAATTAGAGAGGGCGGTGGAAAGAGCGTAGGGGGTGAAAAACGTGAAGGGAGACGAGCATCGTCAAGGGATAGAGAATTGCTCGAGTGCGGGAAAATCTCCCACTTGTAGCTCGCAGATATTTACTTCGATCTTACTTCAACCGGAGGTAAATCTTGAATGACACTCGGACCCGTTCTCTCCCTATCCGTCTGTTTTAACCCCTTGTCGACCGTGGAGTATCGAAAGAGTGATCAACGCTGAACGGTCTCTATAAAACTAATTCGAGCAACACGTTTTCCTTCGTGTACAATTTACCGTTTGTGCGTGCCCAGAATCCGTGGCATCGATGTACAAAGAGTAATTAGTAACTGTGTTACGCGTAGCGGTAGTCTCCGCCAATAACGCGACAGTGCAATCCAGTTTCCGAAATCCATTTGCATTCAGATCAGCCATAAAGCGCGCGAGAACGTCGAGAATTTATCGTCAAAGTTCGCAGGTTCGTTTGCTGTCCGCGCACCCTTTACGATACACCGTTCATAGAAATCCAGTTTGATAACGGCCGCATCAACACCGGTCATAATTCTTAATTACCACTTTCGGATCTCGTGCGCGACGCATTTTTAATCGCTTCTCGTCGCGCTCGTAATTTCAACTTTAATAATATCCTCGCCGCGAACAACTTACGCGTCTCGCGCAACAATTTAACCTGTGGCGTTTGAATTCCGCCGGAATTACCGCGAATTCGCGTGTGAAATTTCTCATTCGTATTATCCTGCGGCCGCAGCCCGGTCTGGGTGACGAGGCCGCTTCCGGTCGCCTAGGGATTTCCTAGATGCGAACGAAAACGCGAGGAAAACGGTGTCACGGATTACTTTTCCAAATGTGGCCGCCACCGCCTCCTTTCTCGAGTATCCCAGAATCATCCGACCGTCGAGGATAGCTGGCTCTTCCAATTTCCAGTTGTGCCAACCAGATTGAATTTCTATCGTCTACGTTGGTACCCCTACCTCGTCTCGTGCTCCCCGACGCCGATCATTTCTCGCGATATCGGGTAACCGGGTTATGTTTGCGAGAATGGCTTCGAGCCTCTCGATTTTTCTCCGTAATGCCCGCCACCACTCTCTTCGACTTCTATCCCGCAGGATCTCTGACTTTGTCCCGTGTGTCGCGATACTACCCACCCGGAACCGAACCCGGAACGAATCGAATAACCCAGAACGTCCAAGGTAATCTCGTTGATCGACTGGTCGAGCACGATTCACTGTCCACCTGACAAATTTCAATCGCGACGATGTATCTTCCGGGGTTATTGCACGTTACTACGGGGCTTGATTGTGTTTTGTATGATCCTGAGGGAAAAGGAGCTGTTCTGACGTCGATTCATCGGTATTTGGGGAAGCTCGATATAGCGGAGCGGAGATTTGCTGGGTTTGGATCCTGAAACGGGACGGTAGGAGGATTGCGAGATGGTTCTAGGTGGAAGAGGATTTTGGAATTATTTAATTGTGGGGATTTAGGATTTGAGGATGTTGGATTTTTATTGGAATTTTTGAAACTTTGATACTTTGCAAATTTGGTGCTGCTCTTTGAGGTTATGTAATTTTAAAAATTTCGAAATATAGGATTTTAGATCTTTATACTTTGGAAATATATAATTTTTGAAATTTGGAAATTTGGGATTTTGGAATTTGCGAATTTCGTGTTTCTGAAATTTTAGAATTTCGAAACTTTGAAAATTTGGAATTTTGGGACTTTAGAATTTTTTAACGTCGAGACTTTGAAAATGTATAATTTTCGGTTTGTAAAACCTCGAAATTTTAAATCTTTAAGAAGGGATCAAATTCAACACTATTTTAAATGTTATAACTCTCTTTTTTAATAACTGCGATATTATTTCAAACTTTAAAACATACAGTATTAATGACGCCACTGCGGATAAGGAAATGAGAATAATGAGCTTTATAATGCCCTACATTTTTCTTTTGCTAATTCTTTTACCACTGTTTTATAAAAGATTTAAATATCCAATTAGGTAACAAATGTTTAACTACTGTTTTTTAGGAATCTTTTAAAATACTTACATTTATATACTTTAAGTATAAAGTGAACTCAATTGTTAACTGTATAAAATTATTTAATAATTATGAAGCTACTTTGCAAATTGAAAACATTATATTTTCTGGTAAGTTAACAAATTTTAAATATAATGTTCAAATGTATTATATGTAGTGTTTCTACTTAATAAAAATAAAGTTTCGTTTACTTCAAATTTTCTAGCTTTCAAATTTAGATATATTTAAATTGTAAGTTGGTCCAGAGGGGCCGATAGCGAAGTTCTTGCAGGGAACTCTTTCTCTCGCTTTCACCTCTTCCTGTTCTTCTTGCCTGTTCTTCGACGAGACGAAGAAGCATCGCGGCACGATGAAAACCGAAAGACATTCTCTTCACCCTCGTCGTGTCGTTGTAGCTGTCGACGTCGGGCCGCTTGACGTGCTCGAGGGCGTCCGGGGGCGTGCGAGCGACCGGTGTGAACTTCGCCGTAGGGGATTATGCAAACGGGGTAGTTCGTGGGGGCAGGGAACAGGAAAGGGAGAAAACACGGGACGAGGAGCTACGCCGACGGCGTGGATGGCGGCGGGTTTTCTTGCTTGTCATTACCACGTTCGTGGCTTCCTCTCGCGTTTCGTTTTCTGCCGCCTATCGTACGATGAGACTGAAATTCACAGTATCGCGTCATCTTTTTAAGGGAATCGTTCTATTTAAGGGGCCCGAGGTGAAGGGTGATCTCGAGAGAGGCGACGGAGAAAGTATACTGGAGAAATCGACGCTATTTCGTACAGAATTGCTGTGAAATATCTGTGGGATCTTGGAATGGATTTATTAGATTCGCTGGTAGAATTTTGGAGATTCGGTAGAATTTAGTGGATAATAACTTGAAAAGGGTGTGAGGTGTCTTTGATGGTTGGAAATACAATTTTGTAGATGTTGAAAATGGGTGTGAAATATATCTAATATCTTAGTTTCAGATTCTTCTCTTTAAATTCGAAAAGTAAATTCTTGGGTTGACTTTAGTATGTAACATAAAATGGATATGAAATAGCTTTCATACTTGAAAATACAATTTAGTGAATTGATAAGTAAAATTTACTAAGTTCCAACTCAAAATAAGTATAAAATATTTTTAATACGTTTAAGTACAAGTTAATAGATTCCGGGATTTGGCGAATATTATTTGGAGAATTCTAATTAGTTACAAATTTGGGAATTTTAAAATTTAGACCCTGAGGAGCTGAGAATATAAACATATGAAAACTTGAAAATATGTTGAGTTGGAAATTTGGAAATTTGAAAATGTAGAAATGGAGGGTGTGGGTATTTAAAAATATGTGAATTAATAAAATTGATAGATTGATAGATTGATAGATTGATAGATTGATAGATTGATAGATTGATACATTGATACATTGATACATTGATACATTGATACATTGATAGATTGATAGATTGATAGATTGATAGATTGATAGATTGATAGATTGATAGATTGATAGATTGATAGATTGATAGATTGATAGATTGATAGATTGATAGATTGATAGATTGATAGATTGATAGATTGATAGATTGATAGATTGATAGATTGATAGATTGATAGATTAATAGATTGATAGATTGATAGATTAATAGATTAATAGATTAATAGATTGATAGATTTGGAAAAAAAATTTGGAAATTTTGGAGAGATTTTTAAAAAAAAAAATCATATGGTAATTTAAAAAATTAAGAAATAAAACGACTAAAAACCTGATTAACATCAAAAGTATTTTTACCTATCAGTGATATACTGCTCCCTGTCTGACTACATACGACATTTTACTACTGATTCCACTAAATTCCACATACACGAACCCCTCCTATTGATCCTACGCCTTCAATCTCTTTACAATTGCATTTACTTAATTATAACAAATAATACTCTATTTCTCCATCTCAACTCAATTCTCAAAAGCAAACAGCGTGTAATAAATGCAGATAATACATACCATTATTAACACATAATTTAGACACAAATAACCGGTGATAGCTTATTAACTCCCCAGCATCTTTCGGTATTAATTAAGATGCCTTTTGAACAACTGTTCCCTTGAATTTGGCAGTAGAACATCGAAACCTTAATTATCTCTCAGCAAACAAAATATTCCTTTGAACAGCCTCGCCCGTAGCTGTGTCTGCACGGTTCATTTATCATGGCTCAGTGTGAAAGATGAAGCGTCTTTTAACGCTCCGGATTATCTGGAAGACATTCATCTTAATTACGACACCGCGTCGGTACGTCGAAAGGATTTGTAATGAAAACCGCTGATTATTCGATACAGAGACGAGGCCATCGTTGCATCCGATTGAATAGATTTCACGAATAACGTGTACAGAATGGCTGGATTTCGTAGCAATTGATCCTGATCAGTGGTCATGAAAAATTGAAACCGAAGCGATCCACGGTGAAAGCAAGATTATCATAAATCATCCTTCGTTGGCAGGGGATTAACAGTGCATTTGTATTTTTCTAAAGTGTCCGTGAAATGGAGGACCTCGTAGAGCGGGAGTAAAACCGTTTAACGCATTTCAGATCATAGAATAATGAGTCACTGCTGTGGCAGGGGCGGATTAAATTTCTCCCTGGCCCGGGACTATAATTTTTGAGGGTTATATTAGTTTACTAATACGGACAAAAGGAATACAAAATTTTTTACATTATATGATGAGAAAAAAATGTAATACATTTTTGTAATAGAATTTATTGTTACACTATTAAACACTTTATAATCATTATTTTAACGATATTTATATATTATCTAATATTTTACATTATTACATTTCATTATTAATAATTGCGAATTTGTAAAATTATAAAATTTCGTTTTAGGATTTAAAAGTTTTACTACTTAAGAAATATAGAAATATAGAAAATTGAGAATTTAATAGTGTAGCAATTCTGTAGTTTTACATTTTGAGAATTTATTAATGTAGCATTTCTGCAATTTGATAATATGACACTTTACATACTTCATAAATAAAGAAATTTAAGAATTCAAAGATTTGGAATTTGCACGTTTTGAACCTCGAGCACATTCATATTTAAAAACTTTAAAATATGAATTTTGAGAATATTTTAAATTACAAATTTTCAGATTAAAAATTTTTGCAATTTCAGGATTTAAAACGTTAAGAAATTTATTGTAAATTTCATAATTTCGCCCTTTATTTCTAAAACTTTTGAATGATTTTAAAACCTGATTCGAGTTCGAGACCTCAAAATCCTTGAAACTTGTCGATTAAAATAAATTGCGTGTTTCGTTAAAGAGTAATAAAAATGCGGACATCAGTTTCGTTACATTAAACAAAAATTACATATATCTAAAGAATTGTGAAACTTTAAAGAAAGTAGAACATCTTTCTGGCAGTTCCTGAAGTTTTCCGAAGTTTGTAAAGTTTAATAGATAAATGTATCTTGTATCGATTCTGTGGATACCAGAAGGATAATGTTGCTTATTCGTTGCGCAACAAAATTTGACTCCGTTTTCAGACATATCCTTGAAACGCGGAGAAATAGAGTCAGTTATTTCCGGTGTCAGGAGTGACCTAGGAACGTTGGAAAAAAATTACGCGATAAAGACAAAAAAGCTGACCCACTTTTGAAAATACGAGGAGAAACTCAATTGTGATAAAAAGTCGCCGAATCAGCATTCTCGACAGTTGGTCGGAAATTAAATGCTTAATGTATGCCTCAAACTGCTATTGGAGATATATTTAAACGACGGTATCTTCAGTGGCATCTAAGTGGAAAATGCATTTCATTTTAAACGGGTGGCCAAGAAAATGTATATTATTAATTGGATCCGTGTATTTTAGACAATATCGAAATTAAATATAGACGTTATAAGCATACTATTTCGGCATCTTAGAAATTTGTTGTAATATCTTTTTCGATCTATTTCTACTTTGCTAAAACTGTAACAAAGGCATTGATCTCGTATTTATGAAAGAATTTTTATTTTCATATAAGAATAAAAATAATCAAATTTCAATTTTTATCTTGAATTTTCTTCGTTTTCTAGAACAAGTTTGAACAATTAACTGTTAATTTTAATAGTTAATATTAATCATTTGCCAATAACTATTTTTGGCTCAAGTATGCGATTATTATTGTGTGGTTAGGTTAGGTTTAGATTTTATTTTAGTTTTAACATAATTTTGATCCAGACATTGTTCCCAATGTTAAAACTAAAAAAATTTAGCAGCTTGAAATTCCGAGACGCAAAATTTTAAAAAATTTTAAATTGTCCAAACCTACAGTCACAAAATTAAAAAATGTCAGAGGTTCTAAAGCTTGAAAACACTAATTTCGAAAATCTGAAAATTCTGAAATTCTGAAATCCCAAAGCTGCATTGTCTCATATTCTAAAAATATAAAAATTGATAAGGTTTCGAAATTTTAAAGTCAACATTTCGACATCCTAATATCTTAAATTACAAAAATCTCTCAACCAGAAAGTTTTACATTTAACAAATCGTAACAGTTTGAAAGTCCCGCATTTCATAAGTTTCAAAATTTCAATATTCCAATTTTTCAAAGTTCAGAAACTGTAACAACCAAAAATTCCGAAGTTCCATAAATTCTAAATTTCCATTATTGCTCTGTCGAAAATAACAATTTTTCACAAACCATCCATTCACAATGCACATTTAGAAATGAAAGATTTTCAAAACCTTAAATATCTCTGTATTGTTTTCAAATTTCTTATGCATCTATAAATATAAAAATCAACCCACACCTTCACACTGCATATTTAAAAATAAAGTAAAAAATTGTTACTTCAATGAAAAATTATCCAAATATGAAACATCGCTACACTGATTAAAAATTTTTTATACTTCAGTAAGTATAAAAATCGACCCATTTGCTCACAATGGATATTCAACACTAGATTTATAGACGTTCGATGACCATTTACTTTGAATTTTTCACGTAGAAAAATAAATAAAGCATAATACGTAAACTAGCTTATAAACATATAAGCTTATTATTATATTAGATTATTATTATATTATTATTATATTAGACATGTTTGTCTAACTAATTAAAAACTGACATTCTGACAAAGTTTCTTAACAATTGAAAATAATAAATGCAAAAACAATTTTTTAACGAGTTCCGTAAATCTATTGTCAAAAATACCAAGTAAAAAAATGATCGCTATACTGCTAACAAATTGCTTATCTACTACACTATATAAATACAAAAGCCTTATTTTGGTGTGCATCTGTGTGAAGCCTCTCCATATCTACTACACTATATAAATATTTTTATAAACTAAATTGTCAAATTTAAAAATCTCTGAACACTTAAGTTTCTAATGTTAGATTAGGTAAGTTAGTTTGGTTAGATAAGTTATATGTGTTAGGTATGTTAGGTTAGGTAAGTTAGGTAGGTTAGATATGCTAGTACTTCAATAAATATAAAAATCTGCTCACCCAAGAGTGCTCTGAGTCCGCAGCAATGTATAACCTCGTTTCAAAAATCTCTAATCTATCGTAACACCATTCACCCTCCGTGCCATCTGCAAGTTTCACGCTTTCCGTTTTCTTTCTCTTCCAACACTTCCTAACTAAACCTACAAATTTTGCCGAATCGTATTATTATTCGAGGCACCGTGGAACTATCGGGTTCACGGTGTTGTACGCAGGGAAAATATGCAAGTCGTTCTGACAAGGGTAGAGAGCCGTTCGAGTTCTCGAAGATTCGGCTGCTTTAGCAGCCCGAAGCCCGAACTTCTGAAATGGCTGCCCGAGCGAACGACGGTTCTGCGATCACGTACGTTTTCGCGTAGCTTCACGCACGTAAGTTCGAGGGAAGGCCACGAGGGAAGCCGGGACGTGCATTCGAGCGGCTCGATTTCGCGGCGAAAATTTACGTCGTGGCTGCACAGGGAATTCCATGGCTTCGCGGCACCGTCTCCCTTCGTCTACGGGATGGGTTTTTGCTTTTTAGCCACGTGGAGCGTAAGGTGCGGTTTCATTCGACCTGGTTGCCCGTCCCTTTGGACGAACGTAGAAAACAGGGCAGAGAGAGAGTTTGCTTCGCTCGAACGATACCTGTTCCAGCTAGATCCCTTTTGCAACCCCTTCGCGGCTCTATTCACGGTATTCAACTGCCTACTTTTTATTGCCCGGTAATTAATTGTAATGGAAGTTCCATACGAGGAAACGAATGGTTTATTTATCGAGTTTTGTCGTACTTGTTTCCGCATTTGTTGAGTCCAAATAATCTGCTGAATGTGTGCTATAGAAGAAGTCAGTCTTGCCAGAAAAGTATAAGATTTAATTCCTAATCTAAGTTATTTTCAATCATATCAGAGATATACAGGGTTTAGTTACTCATCTGAATCAGTTTCAATCGTGTCAGTAAAATACAGGGTTGAGCTACTCCCCTAACTTATTTTCAGTCTTCTTAGAAAAATACAGGATTTAGTTACTCATTTAAATTATTTTCAGTCTAGTCAGAAAAATACAAGGTTTAGTTCCTCATCTGAATTATTTTTAATCTTATCAAAGAAATACAGGGCTTAGTTACTCATCTAAATTAGTTTCAATCGCGTCAGCAGAATACAGGGATGATTTGCTCCCCTAACTTGTTTTCAGTCTTCTCAGAAAAATACAGGATTTAGTTACTCATCTAAATTATTTTCAGTCTTGTCAAAAAAAATACATGATCGACTTACACGTCTAAATTGTTTTTAGTCTTCTCAGAAAAATACCGGGTTAAGTTACACATTTAAATGATCTGCATTATAATTAAAAGTAGGAAAGGGTAAAGGATGGAAGTTATATAATTTTAGAATTCTTTTTAATGTCACTGAATGTATGTTTTGGAACTATATCATCTTTCAATTGCTTCTTTATACTTTTAATGATAATAAAGTTAATTTAGATGTCTAAGTTAAGTGAGGTACACTAAAATGTGTAATTGTATATGGAGTAATTACAATAACCATATACCGTAATATATCGTTGAAATTGTAAAAAATGAACGCTTTTATTCCTGACTTCGAATAAAATGCGTGAATAAACAACTTAATTTTTGTAGAAAAATTATTTTCTGCAAAGACTTTAGACATATTTGCAGGCCTTAAGAAACAATATAATTTTTGTTTCAAATATTTTTTAAGATCTTCCGACATATATAATTTAATATAAGCATTTAGGTAAACGGCATACAAGGGTTTTTTCTTATGTCATTTAAATTTAAAATATCATTCAAATAATACAAATAAGTAATTATAAACTATAATTAGTTATCTAATTATAATTACATATATTAGAAAAGTACTTTTAAAATAAATTTTTCGTTTTGTTACAGATCGACCCGAAGGTAGCGTTTCCCAGGAGAACACACCCAAAGGTAAGAAAATAAAGTTCGCTTTTAAGCAAAGACACCGAATCCGCGAGAGACGACAATCGTCACGCTCGAACCATCTCCTGATCCGCCGACGGTTCCTTTCACGCATGAGAAAGTCCTTTGGCCGAAAAGTCAGGTGCTAAAAGATAAGCCAGACTGCGGACAGGAAGTAGCTAAGGGGCAGACGCGAGCTTTGAAAGTCGACTAACGAAAGAAGGGAGATAGGAAGGGGTTTGTACAGCGAGGGAGAAGGGAACAGACGAGGGAGAAGGATCGCGTCTGAAGAGGGAATAATAAAGAGCCCTCTCTGGTTCTCGTAATAAGAGCAATTAGATGTAATTCATTTCGAAACCCGGAATTATTTTCTTCCCGCTCTAACGGGCCGTTAGTCACGGCCGAAACTGCTCGCCGCGAAACTCTGAAACGTACACTCGGGTGCAATGCTTAATTTCATTCGTGTAAGGACACATGCAAATTTGACAAATTTTCAATTCGGAATTGCATTTTCAAGTATTCAAATTTTCAGATTTTCGTATTTCCAAACTTTCAAATTTTTCAATTTTTGAGTTTTCAAATGCTTGAATCGTTTATTATCAAGTCTAGCAATATTTATGTATTCGACTTCTAAGGTTCAAAATTCTTTAAATTCTCAAGTAAAAGCTTAGATTCTTGTGTCCTCAAACTTCTCCATTTACAAGTTACTAGTACCCAAATTCCTAGATACTTAAATCCCTAGGTCATCATATTTCTAAACTCTCAAGAATTATAATTTTTCAATCTCAACCCTAAATACTTTTGTCCTGAAATCTCTACATCCCTAATTTCCTGTATCTTCCAATTTCTACGTCCATAAATTTCTAGATTCCTGTATTCCTATGTGCGCCAATTTCTGAGTTCCCAAATCCCATGTTGGATAAATCCACAAATTCTTAAATCCCTAAGAACACATACTGGTAAGTTTACATTAGTTGGTCCGTATATTGGTAAGTTCCTAAATTTCTAGGCCTCCAAATATCTAGATTACCTATACTGTAAAATCACCAAATCTCCATATCGAGAGATCTCTAAATCTCAAGGTCCTTCAATTCATATGAGTGCTACCTTTCTATGTTTAATGCATTACAAAATTGTTAAATCTCAGAAATATCCCTAAAAATGAAGGAGTAGGTTGTTATATTTTAAGCGAAAGGAGATTTGCTCCCGACTGTACACGCTCCGATTCGAACGAGGATGGAACGATATCAAAAGGGAAAGAGGCAGAATGCAATACACACAGACACATACTGAGGGTCGAACGAGCCGACGTTTGCGTGTGTACGCGCGTGTATTCGCGCGGAACTAGGAAAAGGGTGAGAGGAGAGGCGAGAGAAATTTGCGCGGCTTAATAATATAAATGCCAGGCACACGAATTACTGGCGAGTGACTGAATTGCGCTAATTTTAATTGTACCCTTTCCCTTCTTCCGTCTTCCGTAGCCCCATCGCCACCCTCTCGTCTCCGCTCGATCTCTCGAACCACCCCCTTTTTCGTCAACTCTTTTCAACGCTTCTATGCGTCATGTCGCCGTGGCGTTCCCGCATCTTTTTTTCCCGCCTTTCGCTATCCTTTTCCGTGAAACGAGAGTACGACCTCGCGACCATCATCCAATTTTATTTGATTTCGTCGTCAAAAGCCGGAAACGCATAAATTATCAGCTGAACGGGAAATCACGATTCAGCACCGCTGCCGGTAATCACGTATCCGGCGTATTAACGAGCCGCACGTTCGATCGGCCGGATTGCATCGATGAAAATTTTGTTATTTCTGTTGCAAAGGCTCGTCTATCGAGGACCGTACTTCAATTTGTGCTATTATACGATCGGGGAGGGGAGTTGGAAATTTGGTCGCGTTCTACGATATTGGGATCTTTGAAAGAGGGTTGTTTGCGCGGAATGGGTTTATGGTCGGTGGACAATATTAGTTGGATTCGTCGCCGATTGATTATTTCATTCACGATGTAGTACGTTTTATTGGCATTTCGACGTTTAATGGACTAATTTTTCATTCTTTGTGGGAACAATTTTGCTGATCGAGCGGAGTTTTGGTACGCTCGTTCAACCTTTCAATTTACGGATTATTTAACTGTTATGAACGAAATATACATTTTATTTTTATTACTGTTATTATATTTAATCATTATTTTACCAATCTAAAACATTATTGAAATACTAAGTTTGAAAGATGGCTGAAGAGAACAATGGTAGAATAATACAATAATATATTGTATTATTTTGATAGAAACTAGGTGAGGTTAGGTGTGTCTTATTTGCATACAAGAATAGTTTTTTGTTTCAACTTTTATTCGGTATTTGAATAATTTTGTATAATTCTAACACTTTCTGCCTTAACAGCATCAAATATAAAAATATTTCCGGATTATTTTCATATAATAAGAATATAAGTATATGCTGCCGCCATGATAGATTTACTCCAATATGAATGTCCTTCTGTC
This sequence comes from Megachile leachella, assembly GCA_963576845.1. NCBI lineage: Eukaryota > Metazoa > Arthropoda > Insecta > Hymenoptera > Megachilidae > Megachile > Megachile leachella. Next base: position 12,235,700 of record OY756256.1, on the reverse strand, counting down.
TAATTATATGAAAAATGAACACAAATTGAATTACGTTATAAAAGTTTACAAACTTTGAACATTTTTTAACATAATAAAACTTGTCATTAAAACGAAATATTACACCACGTATATTTTCACGTATTATGTATTTAGGATTCATAAAAATCGGGAATATGTATAATTATTCAAGTTTCATCAAAATCGGAATATGTCATAACTATTTATTTTTCATCGATGTAAGTAATATCCACAACAATTAATGTCAATATTCAAGCAATATTCAAATTTCATTAAATACAAGTTTCATACAACAAGTATAATACATATGTGGGAATATTTACATAGGGTGCATGCAACAAGTATTTAAGTTTCAATAAAATCATACAACTTGTATACATTTATACACACACAGGAATATGATAAAAATCAGAAATATGAGGAAGTAGTCGTTCATAAAAATAAGGAGTATGTAAGTGCAGGTACTTAAGTTTCATGAAAATCAGTAATATGTAGAAGTGATGGTAATCGGCATTAAGCAACTCGTTGGGGAAAATCAGCGGGACAATAGTAAAAAGTTCCCAGAAGCAGCCACGAACGGAACGTTTGGCGTATTCGAAATAAAATAACGAGCATTAATCGCGAAATGGGGACAACATATTTCGCTCGAACGCTCGGGGCAGCTGGAACGGGCGGTGCAATTTTCATAAAATCGTGGTCGTACCGGGCTGAAACCCTCTTCGCTCCTGTTCGTACCGCCCTCCTCGTTCGCCGTCGAGCTCGTTCGAAAAAGTAATACGAATGCACGCGTTCCGTTTCGAGTTTGGGAGCAATGCCAGCGACTGTTCTATGCCCGTGCGCCCATGTGCCCGCGATACATACGATACTAGCACGTCTGGCGCGATTCGCGGCGTGATAACTCGACGCTATAATAGATGTCATCGTATAGTCATTCTTAAAGGAACTCCTTTTATTTCGATGTGGAATCACATATCCGCTCGAAGTGGACGTAAACCGAGAGAAAATTTTACCCTCCACGACCATAATCTCTGCCAAACCAACAGGCATCTGCTCGTGAAGAAATCTTAATTTGAACAGCGTACGTTCACATTCTTTCATTAAATTAGATTGATTAGAACGTTTAAAGACCCGCTCTGTCGGGTTTTAAATTGTGATTCGTTTGTTTTCTTCTGGTTGAACTTTTGTGTTTAATAACTGCGATTATGGTTACGCGCGCAGTAGGGTGAGATGCGTGCCACGGCCGGAGTATTTCGTAATTTAGACTTTGTTTTGGTGGAGACTGATAGTTAAGAGATTCAAAAAATATTTTATGGACATTTATTCTAAAATTGCTAAACCTACACTTTTGAACATTTTTTAAGTTTCAAATTTTGAAATGTTTAAATTTCTGGTTCTGAAGAATTTTAAATTCACAAAGTTACTGAAATGTTTATATTTCTAAACTCCCAGGGTTACAAATCTCTAAATAAACTTTGATGATTCCAAATTCTAAAATATTAAATTTTCGAAATTTCCCCGTTTACAAACTTCTAAACTTCTAAAATAATTTTTATATTTAATACTTTCATGCTTCGTAAAGGGTGTAATTGTTCGATTTCATACATTGATAGTGCCCTATTTCAGGAAGGATTAATTTTTTATATTATTTTTATGTATGTAATTTTTTCATAATTTTTGTTCATCGTATACAGAAATATCTTCAATATTTATTTTGTCCTCTTTACATCATCGTTGTTCTTACAATGTATTATAATTTCATGTTTTACAATTATTATATTATCACTTCAATCGCAAACACTAAATGCGCTCTTATTAACATTTTCTGAAATGATGTTTCAAAGGTTAGAAAGAAAATTAATCTAATTGTTTATATATTCATAAATCCATCAAATAAACAAATTTCAAGTTATTGATATATAGACAAATATGTATTTTTGTATGTAAATATAAACAATAAATAAATATTGTTGTTCGTTGAATTCGAAAAAAGATTTGGACATCCACATGTGTAGCAATGTTTCAAGCAGATTAAAAGTGACTATTTTATATTACTAACGATATAGCAAGAAAGCTATCAATGTAAGTACTACATACAAATTACAGTGGTCAAAATAATTACTGTTCTTTCGTGAAGCGCTGAGATAATCCACGTGTAATTGCATAAATTACCATTCTTCATAGAAAGTTAAACTATAACCGCTAAATGTTAACATGTGCTCGAGCCACTGTTCTAATTCACGTTTCGCAGTGCCTCGGCTGTGATATTACTCACCCCCTAATTCCTCAACGAAGCCAGAAATTTAGCGTCAAAAGTTCGTCAACCCCCCAAAACACATGTTAAGCCCGATGAACTTTACGGAGAAAATGGCTGCGCCGCAAAGTTCATTGAAATGTCACCGAGTGTCTCTACGCTACAACCCGTCGTAACAACCTCCTCGAGACCGCGTGCCGGAAGCGCTTTGTTACCGCACTTCCGAGCTAGCGGAAATGGCGCAATGCGCTTCCGACATGGCGGAAAAGTAGCGACAGTCATTACCGAGTCCTCCAGGAACGCCTTAACGTCCTCTTTCTCATCGGTTAGCTTTCTTTTGTATTTCTCCTTTGGCCTTTTGTCTGACCCGTTGAATGTACGCTGTTGGCATGTGAGCGTCAAAGACGTGTACAAGTAACTGAAGAAACGAGAATTGCACTTGGTACAATGATATATTGTCTTAATTAACCTTCCAGTTATCCTTGATTACACTTGTTCGGGGCGAATAATTATTCAGTTCTTCAGGTCCAATGATTTCACTCGTTCAAATAATAATTCAACTTAATTAACCTTCAGTTTCGGATTGCACTTTTCAAAGACAATTACTAATTTAGTCAATTGACCAGTTCAGATAAAAATTCTAGTTCACCAATTGAAAATAATAATTTAATCAGTTTATCAAATGCTTCGTTTATAATTTCAAGTAGTTGAGATATATTATTGGTCAGACATGAAAATTCACGCGGAAATTTTTCATGACTTACTATTAGTATTATAAGTTACTGTTTATAGATAAATACATTCATACGAGGTGTTTCGTTCAAATCGTATAAATTACGTACATTGAAAATAGAAAAAAATAACTGATGGCTGTTCATGTGGCGGTAAAACATACTGAAGGCATATAAATTTTTGTGAGCTACTTTTTTCTCTCTTTCGGAGCAGTGAAAATAAGGTAGACGTTAAATTCAAGCGAGATGCTATATGTCACAAGGAAAAGGTTTCAAACCATTGTGCAAGTTCTGCGAAGATACGTATATACTAGTGTAATTTTGAACTACTAGTACAGTTAGAAATTTATTAAGAGTAAGTTGCACACACTTGATACAATGTTCCATAATCATAACACATGAATCTTAATACTGCTTGAATTTTATAGAATAATTTTGTTATTCTATATACTATATTAATTAAAGTTGCAATTCATTGTATTTAATCGCTATGATTTCATATGCTGTACTATTTTAAATCGACTCTACGTATGTAAATATCAGAATTTACAGAATAATTTACTATACTAACTCAAATATCCTATAAATCACACTTTTCGCAGCATAAGCTATTTACAAAAATCCATCCTTCACAGCAGCACAAATAGAAGCACTATTTCTGTTATCCAATATGCAGTTATCAGCAGATTTTTCTGAATGGTTCACATAGTTGAAAGGAAACTTGAAAAACCGTAGTATAAACGATTTCGAACACACGTGCAGAGCTTATAGCGTGTCGGTGGTGTGTGGGTCCCCTTAACCAAGGGCAACGTAGGTCCATGGTGGTATCAGCAGCGGCGGAATAATATCCACTTGTTACTGAGTAGCGATACGGCCGTATAGACAGACAAGCGTGTACGTGGGACATTATTCAGAGCGGCGCTACCTCGAAAACGTGGGGCGTCGAGAGTAGCGGAGAGGGAGCAGGATAGAGATAGATGTGCAAAAGGATCAAGGTTTGAGAGAATCACAGGACAAGAGAGGGAGAAATAGGGGGTTGGAAGGGAGAATGGGTAAGTGAAGGAAAGCCCAGGAAGAGAGAATAGAAGGGAGAAAGAGAGCTGTAGCACGTCTCGCGTAACGAGCTGCCGGCTCCCCAGGGTGTTCAGCTCCTCCATGTTCACCCCTCTCTGTTCGTCTCCTCGTCTAGTATCATCTCCACCTCTGTGCCCTTGCAACCACCCACGTACTTTCTTTCAGCGAAGTCGTTTTGTTTCCTTCGTCGAGTGAGAGATACCCAACTAGTCGACTGGTCGTTGCCGCTCATGGTGTATCGACGCCGCTCCCTCGCGGATCCACGGTTACCGTTTTTGCCAAGCGCCATGAAGGGTTCATCGGTTCGTTCGTTTTCCTTTGCGTCATTTTATGTCTTTATCTTGTACAGGCTGTTCAGAAAAAATAGTCGATATTTATGTGCTATACTAATGGACGTTACATTGTTTTTGATAAGTACATACACGTAAACTTGATAGATATTGAATAGATTTCTATAACTCTGAATCTTCATGGTCTTTTAAGTTTTCGAATTTTTTAATATTTCAATTTTGAATTTTTTAAATTTCGTAGTTCTATAATTCTCACAATTGTTTTTCACATTTTCAAGTATTCAAAGCATTGCATCACCCAAGTCAAATTTTTCAATTGTGATGTTTTCATACTTATTCAGTTCACAAAGTTTTAAGTTACTAAATTGTTGAGTTGTACTACTAGTTCTTCAATTTCCTAAAGTTCTAAATTACTAGATCATTAAATTTCTATATTTTCAAATTCTTTAGTTCCAAAAAATTTTCTAATTTCCTGATTTCGAAGTCTGAAAATCTAAATTGTTAAATTTCCCCTTCACCAAACTGTTAAATTATCAAACTTTGACCATCTGAATATTTCCCATATTTGCAGCCCTTCAACTAGGATTATATTATACTTAAATTATATGCGATTGCAATTAAATTATATTTAATTCTTCAATTTTCAGAAATACTACATTATTACATTGAATTTGCGATAATTATGATAACTGTGGTAAAATAATGGGTCTTCAGTCTATTCTATTGCGAGTTCAAATTCTCTAACAATCAATAATTTCTGTTCTATGTTTTACAAAGATTCAGATCATTCAATAAAAAGCGATATATTAAGAAAATGCATTGTTCTCATTTCACTTAAGAAACACACTTGATTTATATACAAAAGAAATTTACGTATCGATTATTATGTTTGCTCCTACCAATATTCAATATTTAATTATGTATTTAAAAATGAATGCATGTATCTATGTAACAAAATTACAGTAAATTTTAAAACGTGAAAAGGCTATTGAAAAAATTAAATAAAATGGACGATGTATCTATAATATAACAAAAAGAGAAGAAAAAGTGTTAACGATGAAAAGATTTTAACTAATAATAAAACAGTTCAAGAGTCTACCACTGTCACCTTAGCCACATCTATCGTTAAATAATGTGATAACACAATATTCGTAAAAAAGAAAACAATTGTTAGATATTCTCTCAAAACTAGTGTTCAAAGAAGCGTTAAAATGCGGATTGTTTCTATCCTACATTCATTAGAGAAACTTTTCCGAAAATGAATAATACAACTGTTTCCTTGTTAGACAAACACGGAATATTTTCATTATCTCGTCCAGCTCGTGTGTACGCACCGTACAAGGTCTCGTTTTCTTCTTCTAACGCGAAAAGTCGAGTTGTTCGAGACGTTGCATGTATAAACAGGCCGGCGTTTCTGGAGATTCACTCGAGGCCAGATCTCGAGGTCAAAGCGTAAAAGGTTTGTAAGGATCGGCGAGAATCACGTGACAGCGGCAAGCTGTCCCGAAAGACCAATTTGTGATTCCGAGTAGAGCAAGGACCACAACCACACGTACATCCTTTAGGTACTTTTGGCTCCCATTACCTTTCTTGGTGGGCGGGTCAAAAGAGACCTGTTACATTCATCTTTCGGGACTAAATACGCTCCCTGGCAAACTCCCTGGCCGGCATTAGAGCGAAATCCCATGCATTTTATACGCGGCGAGGTCATTCAAAGCGACGGCTCGTTACTTATACCGGGTGTGTACTCTGGAACACCCCCTCCCTTAACGGTTCATCCGTGGCACCCTTGTGGACACAGTCCAACCCTGAGGACCTTCGCAACCTTCCTCTAAAACATCAACCTCTCTCTTCTTCCGTCTTGCTGTCTAACGTGTCCACTTTCTCTTCAGCAGCTAGTAGCCTTCCGGCTGTGTGTAGCGAGAGCTCGGAAAAGGGGTCGGATCGGGTAGGGGAGGGAATGTTTGCGCGTCGTAAGTGGCGTCCAGTGTCTGTACAACGTTCCACGTCCCTGAAGGTTTCTACAGCCGGAGTCAGGGATCATACACGCCATTTGGTGACAGATACCGCAAGATTCGAGTGCATTTATGGCTGCCAACTTACAGGGTGGACGAAGGTAACGGAAAGCCGGAGGTGTAATGTTATCGTTTGCTAGAAAAATACCGCGTTCCGTGGACCGAGAAAGGGTGTAAAAGTGACAATAAAGCTGATGCTCCTTATCGTTACACGTCGTGAATGGTATCGTTACAGTTTCACCGGGAAACTGACGAAACCTCGATCCGACGGAGGATGTTAAAATATTTCAGAAAAAGTTGTCCTGTTGGATCAACTTCGTCGTTACTGTAATACGATCGAATATTATTTTTACTAACGAAAATGTTTTCGATCGCGAATGCTAGCGTGTTGCTCACTTTGATCGGAGACATTTAGCGGCGTCGCCGGTCTCGGAGATATGAAAAGTTCGGTACCTCCAGTTTTCAAAAGGTACGAACCGATAATCTCTCTTTTATCCCGGTCCATTCTGACTGGAGGGTCGATCGTTTCAAGGCACCAGATTGAAATTCGTAGCTCGACTGAGCGCAAAGCACTTTAATGCGCCTCCACCCTTCCATGCCTTTCCTTCCTATCATGCGGATTTCGAGGTGATCAGTTTTATTGCCCTACTCGGTCCCCACTGTTCTTTTTTCAAGACTTATACAGTCGCGTCTCAGAAACCTTTACCGAATGTAGTTCCGAAGTCACCATTCCAATACCGTATTTTATGCTCAATTGATACCAAAGAATATCACACACTTTATATATGAAGTGTTCTGTTTAACAAAATAATAAATAATTATACTTATGGGGAATTGAAGTACCTTTCGTTATATTGCCACCGAAAAGTGGCAAATTTTGTAGTGAAAAATGGATGTCTTTATAATTCTTGCAAATTGACTTTTTTGATGTGCAGATTATACATTCTAAAATATTTGAAGATTAGAGATACTTTTGCTAAAAATCACTTTTCTATACCTTTTCTTTATGGCGCTTACTACATAAATTTCTTTGAAAGTTAATAAATTTTATACATGAAAACTAGTATGTATATTCGAAAATTTGAAAGTGTAAATTTGGAAGGTTGTAAGTTTAAAGATTGAAATCAGAAACGTTTGAAATAAACTGTGTAATTGTATTTAATTGAAAACTTTGAAAATTTGAATACTTGAATATCTGAAAAATTGGAAGTTCGTGAGATAAAAATCTTTATATTCTATAATTTAAAGTTCTTAAAGTTTGATAATTTTTGAATTTCAAAAGTTAAGAATTAAATTAAAATTAAACATTCAAAAAGTAGTAAGTTTGTAACTTTGAAATTCTAAAAATGTATAATCTTAATAATTCGGAAATGAAATCTCCGTTGATCTCCATATGTTGCAATCGATAAAGAATCTTCGAGTCAACATGAGAATTTATATAAAGCAAAACTTGCTCAATCAACAGTATTACAAAAGTTTCCTACACTACCATATGTATTTGCTTATCATAAGAAATCTTTTCAAGCTGCTATCAAACTGCTTTTCCCGATTAAAAAATACCAAAATACCTTCAGCAATTATTTCAACTATGCCCCTAATATAATTCCCCAGGGAAACTAACAACCACCATCCTGTTAAACACATCCTCGTCGAATTTTCCGAATTCCTCGCGCCCCGGATCAGGTTCGTTGATAGCAAAATACGAAAGGCAAGTGGACGAAATACATCAAGTTGCTGCTATTCACGCGAGCGAACGTTATCTCGGTATCCCTCGATCAACTGTTGCCCAAACGTCCCCGGCATAAAACAGTCAGCTCGAGTGGCAGTCTGTTGCGTCGTTCGGCAAATATACTGTCCTTGGACAAGCAAATAAATCGGCGTGTTAATCTTCGACAGAAGTTTGTAAAGCAACGGCGTCGGGTCGGTGGTGTATCGTTTGACCGCGAATCGCACCGTGACTGCCACCTGTCGCTACCGACAGTAGTTTCTCGGTCGGCGGGAGACAGAAGCCTCAGATATGTTGTGTCGCATTGAGATAAGCTAAGCTCTCGCGTGATGGAGCAGCCCGTAAACTCGGGGAGCCACGCCATGATGCCACCGAAATGGCTGCTGGATAATGTATAGGTGTACGTGATGCTCACCAACCCCTTGCTCTCCACGTTCTCGCGGCTTCGAGACGCTCACACGTAGGACGCCTATGTTGTACGTGGAGGATAGGCAAACGCCCACACCACTTTTACGCTTCCCTCGTCGCCAGCGTGTACTCGTTTCTGCTCTATCACGAGTTCTCGCGGGTACACGTAAGCCCGTCCCGTCATTTCATCGTTTCTCCCTCGCTGAAGAGAGCCAGCTATTTTCGTAGCGATACTTCACTTCGTGGATACACCTGGATGCGGTTCGGAGAAACGAGCCCCTATCGTGCTTCCGGCGTGTAACGTGCTCGCCAGATTTTTCGGTGTCGCTCGCGCGTCTCGCCTTTGTTTCGGGAACGTCATTAAAAGCGTTATTTTACGCTCGACTCGCGACGTGCTATGACTCGTTCGACGCCCTGCTGTAACCTGTACAAGTATCTACCTTCGCGCGATGCGTCATGCGAGGAAATAGGTTTAGTGATTAAGGATGGATGCAACGGAAGAAAGAGATTCTTTGTATATGAAATTTAAAAATTCGGGGTGCAGGATGTTATGAAATTCGCGACTGTTCCCTTTGCCACACAACTTATTTTTAACGAACGATGTTCAGTTTCATTGTCCAAATATTTAGGTGGAGTACTTGTTTCTCATATTACCAAACTCACCCCTTTTACATTTTTGCGTATCATTCAAGAAAAAAAAAATTCTTTTAAAAAAAATTCTTCTTTTATCAACGTATATGATGTTGATTGTTCTGTAATGTTCCTTCCAAACTTCTAATTGAGTCAGTTCTCCCGTCCAACATTGAATACTTACTAAAAAATTATTAACAACATCTCTTTTATTGAACACTATGATGCATAATCATTAAATTGTTAATTACATATTTTTTGTTAACGTGAACAAGTTGTGATACTGATTCAAAAATTTGCTTTATGAAATTGATCATTCAAGAAATATACATGTATTATAAATCTTAATCTTATCAAAATCAAAGATTGTTGTCATTAATACTTCCATAAGAAAATAATTGTTAAAATAGTAAATAAGTAATAAATAAGTAAAGATACTTGTAATATCAACATTTTAAAGTTTTAATAGCTGTATTTATAATTTTTAATAAAATGCAATAAAGAATTGATTATAAATCTGGTAATGGGTACATTTACTTAAATGTACTATGAGAAAACCTCATGCTTACATTTATAAGTAATATTTTACTGTTGAGATTTAACACCATTCAAATAACTGAATCAAACGTCTAAAAGGAATGTCATATGGTAACACCAGATTGAAAAATGTATTCTTTACTTTATTCGTTTTGATAACTTGACGTTGTAGATATAATTGATAAAGTTTGTTTCAAAAGAATTAATGTATGGAATATGCATGACAAACTCGCAACACATTCAATCTCACATTTGGCAATCGATATGCCATTGCATATCGATTCTTACTATCACTGGAACGGAAAGTCTCGTTCTATGTACAAATAAGTTTTTAGTTTCTATCAATATTCATTTTCTTTACATCCTATCGAAGTGTCAGCATTGAATAACAATCAATGTGACTTTTATATCATGTTATTTTAAATAAATTGTCTTCATCACACATCTATGTTTATTGTTATTGTTTGCTTAGTATAACTTAGAATTGTCGAAAGATGCATTATTTTGTAAAATATAAAGGGTCATGCAACAAAGAATTTAGGGGTAGAATAATTTTATTTAAAAGAATGTTTACAATTTATTACTGCAAGATGCTTTTTTCCATCAAAGCAGTCAATACAGGCAGAAATATGGATAGTGTATAAAGTTGTTCCCTTTTAATTTTTTCTTGGAAATAAAAATGGTGTCTAACAGTGCTATATAAATTATTCATATAAAATGGTTTTCAATGAAATAAAAATACAAAAATTCGCATCCTTTGTAAGAATAAAATACAAAGCACCCAGTTAAATTTATGTTAACTTAAAATACATGTTTCTAATCTTTACAAAGATCGAAAACACAGTATTTAACTACTGTACACGAATGATACATTATTATCGTTCATTTAATAGTCTCCACGTTATTCAGCATTTTCCAAAACCTTCGAACATAACTTCGCGTACACACGCGAATTTCCATCGATGATGAAGATGAAACAACGTTCATCAATTAACGAAAGTTCAAAGTTTATCAGGAAGCTTGTAAAAACAGCGTTTCGTTTCGATCGCTCTATTAGCATCGACGTCAGAAATCCGTTAACGTCTCGACCGAAAAATCCAGCCTACGAAATCATTTTTCATCGGTCGTAATTGCAACGTTATCGGAACGCTCGATTCCGTGCGTGTAGCTTCTCGAGCGTCGACGTTACAGATTCGATGATTAACGATCCGTCGCGACACAAATTCTCGACGCGGCCCGCGAAAATGAAAACCTGCAGCAAATTCAAATACCAGTGAAATGTAAATTGAACGTCTAACGTGTACGAGCGAGGGTTACTCGGCCGATCGGGGATTTTAAAACAGAGCAGCCGATATAGATCACGTTGCCCCAGCACACGGGCAGCGTTCTACGAAGAAAACAAATTACAGCCGCGTTTAATGGACACCTCATGAATATTCAAAAACTACGCTGCTGTACCTGTTGAACGCCCCGGCCTTATTTATTCTCTTATTCTTTTAATCCGCCCTACTCGCGTATCGTCGCCACGATTTAACGCCGCTCCCCCCGGACCTAGCGGCGTTGATCGAGCGCAATAAATACCGTGGGTGAGGTAACGTGTACGTTCCGGGTCTAATATGCTTAATAGCTCGAGGTTTTAATGACGACTCGGTGATGGCAGGGTAGACGGCAGAAGCGGGTTGCATCGCGAACGAAGCTGGAAACAATGTGACACGGCACACAGGTCCGCGTTCTGGGTTGCACGCGCGCGCCTCATCCGAGCGAGCTCGACGGACTCAAAAAGCTTTTCATTTTTTGCCTAGCGCGCTTTTTATCATCGCATTGAATCGACGTGTAGAGAAAAAGGGGGCGGAGGCAGAGAAACGGAACGGAGTGTGTGCGTGTGCCTCTCTACCCTTTCGTCGACTTCCACCCACGCTCGTATCCTCCTCCTCCTCTCCTCCTCGTCCCTCTTTCGCTCTGTGCGTTACCGACGCGTGTCTCGGCGTTGCATCACGGTGAATGGGTCTGGTAATTGCACGCTTAATATTTCAGGGCTTTCTCCGTGTAAGCATGTGAAAAAAAGTCCGCGATTTAGCCCTGTGAAGCGAGTCCGGGCCCCTCCCCCGCCCTGCCGTTCCGCCTTTTCACCGCGATATCTTTCTTTCTTCGCCGGTGTTTGCGATGCACTGACGAAAGTAGCAAAGCGGAAACTCGTTCCTCTCGCGCGCACGCTGCCTTTATCCTGTCGCTCTCTTCAGTCTTACTTTTCCTTTGCCGCCTTCCTACCCCGCACAGTTTTTCCCCTAGCCAACAGGAAAGCTAAACTTTCGGTACTGTGTCCGGACGATTTTTCGCGAGCGATGGCATCTCGTCGTCGAGACGCACAAGGATAATGGAATGGAGTGGAGGAATACACGTCGTTGTTTTAATACTGATACTCTAATACGAAACTTGCTTTGTGTTTAATAACAAAATTACTACTTTTGTAGTACTTAACCTACTTAATTTTGGCGATATTGAGATTTTGTTTAGTATCTTCAGAGAATACAGAGAAATATAAGATATTTTTAACACGTTTCGTGCCACGTGTACCATTTGTGGTCAAACTTGATCTATAGGCCACGTGTACCATAAATGGTACACGCAGACATATTCATTTAATCCGCCAAAAACATATGTTTTATGATAAATTTAATTCTATAAAATATATTTCCACTAAAAGAATGAGGCATTAAACAAAAAGCAGTATAGAACAAAGCCCATAAATTTGAGTTCACAAGTCAGCGGTTACCGGCCGAACTCACGTACACGTGACTTCGTGCAATCGGCAGTTACCGACTGGGTTCATGTATTCAAATATTTCCAAAGCCTCAGTTGCTTATTGTTCATCTATTGTTTGTCTATTATTTATCAATTGTTAACAATTCCGAATACAACAGATTCTCTTTATTATTTGAAAATTTGCGAACTGATTGACTTTCACAGTCGAAATGATCGCAGCGCCACGTGTACCATAAATGGTACACGGTGTCGCAACTATTCTAAACAAGCTAATTATTTATGGATTGATGATGTAATGACATATTGTGTGACAATATATCAATTTTTAGTCAAAACAGCGAATGGCCTAGAGATCATGTTGGGAAAAAACGGCGTGGCACGGAACGTGTTAAAAAATGCAAAATGAAAATTTTAATTTTAATCACTGAGGAGGAACGATAAAAAATAGACTGACGATTTGAAACTGGAGTCAGAATTATAAGAAATTTTTAAAGAAATATTTTATTTCAAAAGGGACATCAAAACAAATACTTTATTTCTCATTTTACTTCCACATTTTTTAATATTATGGCTGTGATATATAAAATTAACAAGATGGCGCAGGGTAAAAATTTTCGAAGGTAGCGTTGTAAGAAATTAAGAAGATGTAAAGAATTAACAAGATAGTGGTATAGAGGTTTAATAAAATAATAGTGCAAAGAATTAACAAGATGGTGATACAAAGAATTTATAAGATCAAACATAAAGATTGAGCAAAATAGTGGTGTAAATAATAACGCGCAGATTTGTTGACGTCGACGCTGATCACAGATGGATAAAACTAACTTATCTTTCACTCCCGACATTACAACCGGAGATACTAGTTTATAAAAATGTAAATCGGTAAAAGACTAGTGATAACGGTTATTTCATTGTGAAGTATTAAGATCCACAGCAATTTAATTTGCATCAGCGATTATATGTTAATAGAATAGATCCTCAAACTCCACTCAACTGTCCCTTGGTTGTAATCTTAAGTATCAAACGCGTCTGCCAAAGTGACTCTAAAATAGCACGTAAGGTGGCTACGATCGAAAGAAAACGACTATTCGAAGGTTGAAACCGTACGGCGTTCTGTCGCTCTGATAAGGGACAAAGGGTGTCCTAATGCGAGTCTCTCGACAAAGCGGCATTTCGGGTTCTCTCGTTCGGCTCGGATCGTGCGACAAAGGCTCGTCGTGATCTCAATCACAAATTGACAATAAAAAATGTCCAATTAACCCGAGGAGCTCGGTGGATAGAATCGACTCGAATTGACTCGACTCGTCCCCTCCCTTCTGCCATCAGACGTCTTTTCACCGCAATGAGGGAATCCGGAGAGAAACAGAGAACCCAAAGAGTGTGCCGGCGATGGAGAGAGAGAGAAAGAGACGAGGAGAGCTCGCGTGAAGTTGGAAGCAATCGAGAAGGTTTAATCCCACTCGATTGCGTTCCCTGCCCGGCAACTTTGGTTCTTCGCCGCCCTCTTCACCCTCGCGTTTCATCCCCTGCCTTCAGCGAGCCACTTTTCCCTTTTGCTACGGCCCGGTATGAAACTGGCTGTGCTCGCGCGATCCTGCGTGTCTTCGTGTACAGTCAAGGTCAAATCTGGATTCCCTAGGGCTAATACGGCAATCGAGGGGGAGGAGGACTCCCATACGTTCATTTGTAGAGCGTTGAAATTATAAGGACAGAATTTAAGGACAGGAAAGTCGACGTGAAAATTTGGACATTTGGTCTACAAATTTGGAGATTTGGGAGGCTATACTACAATTTAGAGATTTAGCAGCATTTAGATTTGAGTACATAGGTATTTGGTGTACCATGGCGTCTAGGGCTTTAGGAGTTTAGGGATACAAATGTTTCGAGGACTTTGAAATCTGAAGATCTAGGGATATGAAGGTTTTTAGAAATCTAGCGATCTAGGGATTTTAGGATCAGAAAATCTACACATCTAGGAATTTGAAGACCTAAAGATTTCGAAACACAGGAATTTGTGGATCTAGAGATTTAGAGATGCAGAAATTTGAAGTCCTAGAGATTTGGAATTCTAGTGATTTTTGTGCTTAGGAATTTAGAGAGCTAGAGATATAAATATCTAAGATTTAAGGTGCCCAGAAATTCGAAAGGTTATTTAGGAAGATAAGAATTGATGTGTTTAGAAATGTGGAAATTCAGAATTTGAATACTTACAAGTCTAGGAATTTGAAGCTTTGGAAATGTAAGAAATTCAGATGAAAAATTGAGAATTTAGAAATTCGGAAACCTGAAAATTCGTATGCATACAAATATATGACTTGAATGCTTAAAAAATGTTTAAGTTCACGCATATACACTTATCCAAAGTGAGCGTTGCGCCCGAGTGTACTTTCACGACTCACACGATCTCTTACACGTGGATGTGTAAAAGAGAAGAGTTCTTCTTTTATTCACCGCTATCTTCGCACATTCCCGTACTGGCCGTATAGAATCTCGAATCTGAGAGTGCAAGTCGCACACACACGAGCGTACTTCGAATTGTCTGTCGACGGTCACAAAAGGTGCTGTCTAGGTTGCCGGTAGTCAAGCTGTATCGGTATTGGTGGCGGTGGTTGTTCAAGATGGAGAGGAAGGGAGGTGAGACTGCCTCGTAAATATTCTACGGCCAATTTCCCGTTGTACGCGAATACAACGGTTCCCTGGCCGAACGAATCGCAAGCAGGGGCCACGAAAGTCAAGACATCGTCGAAGATATTTTTCACCTCGCCCCGACCGAGGTCGGGGATTTCCGTCTATCCATTGTCGATGAATTCCTGTGGGTTCGGGGAGACGTTTCCTTTTTTTTCTATTTTTATTTTATTCTTTCCCTTTCTTCTTCGCCCTCGACTGCCTGAAATCGAATTCGCGCGTCGCAAATCGACGCCTTAACTTTCAAAGAAATTGCCAGGGAAATAAACTGTGCGCTGCACGTGATGTAGTCACGTTTTGCTGATGAATAATTTTTGTCGCACGGTATTTTCCATTTTCTTTTATTTTTTGTGTATTGATTTTATATACATGATTGCGGCACGACTTTTTAATGGCTTCATATTGAATCTAACTTCTTGCATTAGTTATTATTGTATATTTTGTGGTTATTTAATTTAATAGTAATTATTCAATTTAGTTTGGATACCTGTCAAAAATTTGTCCAAGTGAAATTTCAAAATGTGACGCAACGCAAAAGCGTTAAGAACTGCTAGCAGATGTGGTCATTAGATACAAAGTAAGTAAATTCTCAAATTCACAAATTCTTAACATTTAACGATTTTCAATTTTTAAATTACCAAATTGTTAAAGTTTATTAAATCCGTAAATTTTCAAATTAACCAACTTCCAAATACTTACATTTTTATATGCTTAAAAACTGAGCCACGTCGCTTAGTGCACAGAGTTCTTTCAAACCAGATTATAAATGCGTTCATTCGAAATCGTCATCGTAAAAATTGATAATTATCGCCCCGACCGTCATTCGAAATAGCAAAGTTCCGTGCAATAAAGTCGATCGATTGTTTGATCATTACCGTGCACAAGCAACGAGACACGTTGTTCGTTCGGCGAGCAAGGAAATTCCTGTCGTCGGTCGCGCAGGCGAATTAATCGCAAACGAATTTATCTTTGACGCTCCGGGTTAAACTAAAACGCCCAGATATTACGGGGAAGTAAGCTCGTTAGAGGGTTTACAGCATCACCGGTGCCTCGACCGACTACCCCTTTCCCCTGCTGTATTTCTCGCGTAGGTGGTAGTAGCTTGCGGTCTGGTAACCGCAGTCTCTACTGCGCTGTCGGTTGCGGATACCTCGGCTTCGTGTGCAACCTCGCGTCTGTTTTGTGCAAAGGGCTTTCAAAAACCGCGACTGCCGAACCGTACCGACTCCCCAAGAACAGACGCCACCGGTACGGCGTGCCAGAGGCCTCTCTCTAAAGCACCGTCGAATACACTTTGCCGGGCCCGTTTTCGATGAAGCTTGAAATCCACTCTTCAGCCAGCCGGCTACGCTAATCCTGCGCGCGACGCGTCGTGTGGATCGCCCATACAAATTTCACTTCGTTATTGTTGCGTAAATCTGCGGATATACAAGTGTCGTAACGTCTCGATATGAGCGAATCTTACCGGTCTAAACTTTTGTTTATATCGCACTGTTTGTACAGTGATTGAAGTTTGCGAAATGTTGAGAAAGAGTGAAGAAATGTCCTGCAACGTCTGCGTCGCCCACTTAAATTTCACTTCGTTATTGTTGTGTAAATCTGCGAGTAAAGTTTGGGTACAAACGAATCTTTCAAATCCGAACTTTTTCTTAAAATTTTGATTCATAATTTGTTTACTTAGTAAGACCTTTCTATCATCACTTTCTCTAAAGAACAATATATTTCCTTACTTCGTAATTCCCTAAATCAACTTTCCTACATATTCATTCTTGCGATAAAATTCTTTCATAACATGTCTAAAATAACAGGAAAATTAAAGCGGTTTGAGCTCTGAATTTTTCTCAGAATTGATGGTATGTAAATTTTAACTGATTCCTGTCGACAATAAACGCTGTTCTAATAGGAGTGGCGAGACTTTGAGAATTGGTTCAAGGCGATGGGATATGAATTTAGTTATCGGGAAGCGTGTGCGTTCGTGCACCTTTGCCACCTATCCCTTTTCGCTGCTTGCCCCGTCTAATCAGTAATTAGAATCTGTGGATATATGTACGTGCGTCTATCCCTTCGTGGCAGTCCTTCCGCGCCGCGTGCAGCACGCCTCTCCGTAGACCCTTTCTAGACTGCTGATTAATATTAACCACGTTAGTCGCGCTGTTGTGATTAATATGACGTATCGATCGACGTTATCTAAGTGAATAATTAATTCGAGATTGTACATGCAGTCGGTGCTCGTGTATAATCGTTACGCAACTGGCACGTTTCTGTATCGTCTTGAATACACGTGTGTCCGCCTGACACAGAGTAATTCGGATTTAGGGTCGCTGCAATTTCACTGTAATTATTAGTCTAACGCACCGGTGCACTGTTGAGCTTTGTTATTGTTATCGTGGACTGAATTATCTCCACAACTCGTGTCTACTCCCCGTTGAGAAAACAGAAAGATTTAGCTGTACATTAATCGCGTTTATTAATTAAACTTAACTCCTTAAATATGTATGAGCAGTCAAGAACAAAATCAGATATGTATTTGCTAGCTTAACAGTTTAACTGTCAATCTTAAGTGGAAATATATTACAGAATACAAATAAAATTTCACAAAATACACATTATAACTTTCTATAAGTATATCTCATTATTGTTAGATTGGTGACATATTATTATCATCATGGATAGAAAGATGATATTGCTCAATAATATTTTATAAAATAATTAATAATTTATCGAAGAAAAAGATTTAATCACGTATTTAACCATGGGGTACAAATCAATGAGATTTACGACAAAAGAAAGATGTACAATATGCGCACTCACAAATTATATTGGTATTGGATGTGTACAGGTTAGAAAGCGCATGCGTAGATCCGAAACTGCGTACTGAGACTGCGCTTAAGTGTAAAAATGAATTAAATAAACACAGATAAGAGTACAAATGTATTTGACACAAGAAAGATTGACATAAAAGAAAAGTCAAGAAAGAAAAGTTGACACACAATAGATAGACACTCTGCAATATATGCGCAGCATTATTATAATGATTTAATAAAATTGTTACGAGCCGGAGGGGTCACAGCCGCGTGGCTGGGGGCTGTATTTTTGGTCAAGGTAGTGTTACTAGGCTAACTCAGGTTTGTTAATCAACCTGAGCGCCAAAGGAAATAGACGCGGGGACGAACCGACGTATGGCTAACGCCGGGAGCCCCAGGAGGTTGGCTATGGTGAACGAACCGACGTATGGCTAACGCCGGGTGTCACAGGAAAGGTCAAGACGTGAGGACGAACCGACGTATGGCTAACGCCGGGAGCCTCAGGAAAATGATATGTGAACGAACCGACGTATGGCTAACGCCGGGTGTCACAGGATTTGTTAGTATTTTGTGCTCGTAACAAAGATATGCCAGTATACCTCGAGCGGCTAAGATATACCGACTGGTGGGTTTGTTAGGACTCTAGGTTGCAATTGATTAAAGGCAAAGATTAAGTTTAAAATAAAGAGTTGACAATATATTCTTTTCCCAAAACCGGTATTACAAATGTTTATGTGTATTTGTCGGTTAAGGTGATTGATACAAGAAATGCTCTTGACTTGAATTAACTTGAGTTTAAAATGTTTCGACTCCGACAAAGCGAGAATCTAATCCTGCCTAGTTTTAACGAAAAACAAGCGAAACGGGGACCCGAAGATACTTTAGTAAAAATGCCTAACAGTAAAACTATACGTACTGTATGGTTATCAAGAGTTGCTCGAAGGGGACTCTAACCCGATCTTGCTCTAACTAAACTCGGACAAAGGTTCCGTGTTACTCAATAGTTACAAGTTAACTAGGTAAACGGACAGAGGTTCCGTATTAGTCGACGATTAAAAGTCTACTGGGTCCACGGACAGAGGTTCCGTGTTACTCAATGGTTAAAAATCAACTGGGTCCACAGTGTCTTCTCCACAACCCCTTATATACCCCAAAACATGGGTAAAAACGGGTAGTGGCGGAGGCAGAGGGAATGAACCAGCGCGACGGTTTCGTCTAACGAATTTCGTCGCGTTGGTCCGAAGACGTTAGAAAAATCTCGAGCGAAGCCTAATAAGGAAACCTCGGTAGCTGGGAAAACTAGGCAAGGCTAAACTCTCGCTTCGCGGTGGTCTTTGACTATTCTCGAATATTCATCTCCAAGGAGCAAAAATCATTGGCGTACGTAACATCTCCCCCCTTAGAGGAAACATCGCGGTAACCGATGCTTTCAACTCCCTGGAGGTGAATATTCAAGCAAAAGAAAATTATTTATAAAGAGTATATGGCTGGAAAAGATTTTATCGCGCTGTAGTGTGCTGTTGTTTGAGTGTACGTGTAGGTAAGCTTAACTTAAGTGTGAGAGTGTCTTCCCGAAGGTAGTATTCCGTTATAAGGTGGCTGGTTGGCGTCTGTCTGGTAGTGACCATGGGCTGTTGGGTCATCTGCTCAGCAATCAGGGTAAGGCTGCTCATCGGATCTCGGACGGTTGGCTGTCCGGTGGAGATGTTGGCTGGATGCTGGTGTGGCACTTCCTCCTTTTCTCCAGTGGATCCCCCGACATCCTGCGACAAACTGTTCCGTGGCCAGCAAGGGCAAAAGCTACGGCTATTGTATATAAGCTGTTTTCAATTTATCCTGATGTTTGCGTATTATTTTGTTGTTGTCTGTCCTTAGAGCGACGTTGTTTAAGTCCGTTATGTCTATTATTTCATACGGTCCAGTGTAGTGAGGGTCTAATTTATGCCTTGGTTCCTTGAGAACGTAAGCATAATCTCCTATTTTGAATTTAAATGGTCTTGCGTGTCTGTCATAATAGCGTTTAGAGCGTTCCTTTGCGTTGATGAGGTTGTCTGCTGCCAAATTGCGGATATTGGTCATTGTTGTGATCAGGTTGGTGAGGTAGGTTCCATAGGTTTCCAGGGTTGTTCCTTCCGGGAATGCGCTGGGTAGACGTGCTGGTTTTCCAAAGATAAGTTCATGTGGTGTGAAATTTGTCGCTTCGTGAACAGAGGTATTGTATGACAAGGTAGCGTATGGTATGTAGGTGTCCCAATCTTCATATGATTCCATGTAGTGCTTCAGGTATTCGATGAGTACATGGTGACTCCTTTCCAAAGATCCGTTGGATTGAGGTCTGTACCCTGATGTTGAAACTTGCTTGATCTTGAAAATTTCCGATAAGTGCTTCATAACCTTTCCCATAAAACTGGTTCCTCGGTCGGTTAAAATTACTCGGGGTGCTCCAAAAATAGAAATGAAATGTTTTGAGAAAGCGTCGGCTATGGTTGTAGTTCTGATGTCCGGTATTGGTATTGCTACGCAATATTTCGTCAAATTATCCTGTATGGTTAAGATGTGGCGGTTTCCGCTGGGCGTTGTTGGTAGAGGTCCAACTGTGTCCAAAGAAATTTTGTCAAAAGCGTCCAATGGTGTGTCCGTGATGATCATCGGTTGCCGGGTCTTCGCTCTTACAAGCTTTTGTTCTTGACAGCTCTTGCATTTCCTGATGAAGTCCTGGATGTCGTTCCTCATTCCTGGCCATGAATACCTTGCTCTTAATCGTTTGTAGGTCTTGGATACGCCTTTGTGTCCTCCTATTAGGCTGCTATGGGCTTCTTCAATGATTTGGGTGCGGTTGTCTTCAGGTGGTAATTTTGTTGTTCCCAGACAAAGTGTAATTTCCAGGTTGCTTCTTCCAAATACGCTTCCTATGAGAGTTTGGTATCGTTGAATAGATGGTTGGTCTTGCTTGTTGGCTATTGTTAAACGGATGGCTGTGGTTCCGGTTTCTTGAAGTGCTATTTTTAAATTGTGTAATGCTGCAATGATGTCTTCTTCCTTTGGCTCTTCAAATGAGTGTTGTGTCACAAAAGCAGTAAAGATTTTGAACTGTTCCACGGTAGTAATAACGGTGTGTCCTTTCTTTGGCTCCTTACTCATCAAGTTATTCCTGTCCAGGTAACCAATATCGGCAAGGATCTTCCCTCCAGGATCGGTAAGTTGACAATCGGCCGATGTGAGGTGTGCATAGTTGCTTTTTAAGGCGATGATCGTGTCCTGTGATGTGGTTAGCTTGAATCCGTGGTTGTGTTCTTCAACATCCTCGGCAGAAGATTCATCCGTTAGAGGTGATGATGAGCTGATGTCCGAATCGTCTTCAGGAAGTACTGCGGTGCTGAGTTGTCTCGGAGAATTTTCTTGTGGTTGTGTAATCAATGGAAATGGTAATCGTGCAGGCAACAAAGGTGGCGGTAACCCCGGAACTGAAGGTTCTTCTACCTGGCTGCTCGTTGATTCACGGGTCTGCTGAATGTTAACAGGAGAATGTACTTCTTCTGCTGGTATGATGACTGGTTGTCCAATTTCCTCTTCTTTAAAGGATATTAGGTCCTCGGCAGTTGCGGAAGTATTGGGAATGCTCAGGCTAGGTATTGGATTATTGTAGGTTTGAGTAGAATGTGCGATTGGTGTAAAAGAGCTATTAGAATTGGGGTTACTTTCAAGGATTGGCTGAGGTAACTGTGGTTCCGGTGTAACAACAGTCGTATCTGATGGTTGGCTTCGGCGAATCCTTCCTCTTCTAATTGAAAGGTGCTGTGGTGTATTAGGTGATTCGTCTGAGCTGCTACTTGATTCCACATATGTTGGTCTTCTTTCTCGATCCCGTCGCAATTCGCGAATACGATGACCGATGGTGTCCACTGTAGGTTCTAGGGTTGGAATTGGCTTCTTGTATTCTTTATCTTCTCGAGGAATTAATGGAAGACAGATGGTTGTAGGGTTCCTAGACAGTGCGTCGGCATTCATGTTTATCTTCCCTGACTTGTGTACAACTTCGTATTCGTATTCTAAGAGTTTCAATTTCCACTTTACCAAACGTGAAGTGGGGTCTTTCACTGAGTGCAACCATACTAAGGGTCGATGATCAGTGACAAGTGTAAACTTGCGACCGTAAACATAAGGTCGGAAATATTGTGCGGCGTAGACCATGGCTAGACATTCCTTTTCTGTCGCTGAATAATTTCTTTCGGCTGAGTTCAAACTGCGAGATGCGTATGCGATTGGTAGGTCGCGTCCGATTTCTCCTTGGCTCAAGACTGCTCCAATTGCGTAATCAGATGCGTCCGTGGTGATGATGAAAGGTCGGTTGAAATCCGGATACTGCAGAATGGGTTGGGTGCAGAGTTCGTCCCGTAGATTTTCAAAGCTCCTTTGTTGTTCTTCGGTCCACTTGAAACGAATTCCTTTACCCAAAAGTTGAGTTAATGGTTTTGCCTTCAAAGAATAATCTTTGATGAAACGACGATAATAACCAGTTAATCCCAGAAATTGCTGAATGTTCTTCTGTGTTTTTGGAATAGGAAAATTTTTTACAGCTTGAAGTTTTCGAGGATCAGGTTTAACACCGTCAGCAGAAAGTATGTGTCCTAAATAGACAACTTCCTTTCTCAGAAATTCGCACTTACTAGTTTGTAGAGTAAGTCCAAATTCTCTGAGGCGATTAAATAATTTTTTAATTTTAATTTCGTGTTCTCGTAACGATGAAGAGACGACAATCATGTCATCCAGGTATACGAGGACATCTGTTCCCTGCATGCCAGTTAATACTTGATCCATGAGGCGTTGAAAGGTTGGTGGTGCATTCTTCAGACCGAATGGCATCCGTACAAATTCGAAGTGTCCATGCGGTGTGGTGAAAGCAGTCTTCTGCCTATCCTTTGGATCCATCTCGATCTGGTGAAAACCATTCGCCAAATCGAATACGGAAAAGTATTTGGCTCCTCCTAGTTTGTCCAAAAGTTCGATGATTTGTGGTAATGGATATTTATCGCTCACTGTCTTTTCGTTCAGTGCACGAAAATCAATTACCATACGCCAACGTTTATTACCTTCGGCGTCTGACTTCTTTGGAACAATCCATAAAGGAGAGTTGTATGGTGAGGTTGATGGTTGGATGATTCCCTGGGAGAGTAAAGCTTCTACCTGTCGCTGTATCTCCTCTTGATGTACAGGTGGATAGCGATACTGCCGGGTGTTGATCGGAATTTCGTCTGTTACATGAATGGAATGATAAAAATTGGGTACTTTGTTTAATTTATCTCCGGGCAGGTAGAATCTGTCCGAAAATTCCTCGATAATACGGAATACATGTTGACGTTCTTCCGTATTGAGATGGTCGGTCCTCAAAGTCTTCTGAATTTGAGATATTCGATCTTCGGGTGGTCCTCCAGTTAAATATGATGTAACTGGATCTTCATCCGATGATTCGAAGATTTCGTAGGGTTGTATGAATTGTGGTTCGATGTCCATCTCGATGTCTTCTTCTCCGGTGTTCGTGGCAAGTACGTAGCAATTCCCATCGCGATTGCAGACTGCTGCCTCGCCGATGAAAACTCCTTTTGGCGTCTTTAACCGTGGCAGATATCCTTCCTCGACATCCGGATTTGCGATCGGTATGGAAATTTGCTGTATTGTTCGACCTGGAAGACAGTACCTGATCGGTGATCGAGGACGTATCTCCATGTCTGCGATATTACTGAAGAAAATCGGTTTAGTGGGACGATTACGCGTAACTAAAGTTTTATGATAGTATGAGATTTCAGCCTGTTCCTGAAGAAGATATGGGCTCCCTATGAGTCCATCCACAGGAATGGGTAGATCCTTGACCACGTAGAATTCAGTGCTTGCTCCGTGGATCTGTAGAGTGGTAGTACCTAAGGTTTGAATAGTACTTGACGCTAGTCCCGCTATGGTGATTTTCTCTCTTGAGGTAATAATTGCCCCTTCTCCTAGAGTATCCAGGACAATTACGTTGACTGAAGCTCCTCCATCGATTAGGAATTCTCCTTCTCCTTTTTCCAGTTCTGGAACCTTGATCCTAATTCGCGGGGTTGGTGCTTCTTTGACTCGACGTTCCGTGTTTCCTCCGAGAAACGGACGGTCCTTCGGCGATTGTTGTCCTGACCGCTCATCGTATCGCCGATTTGATGAGCGCGATGCGAGTTTAAAGCTTTCTTCATCGGTTTTGGTGATGAAGACTTCTTCGATCCCTCGGCGCGTCGACGTGGCTGGTAGTCTTCGCTCCGTCGTGGTTTGCTGCAATTATCGCTGTTGTGCCCGATTGTACTACAGTTTCTGCAATAATATCGGTAGATATCTATTACTTCTTTTCGAGGATCCTCCTCGAATTCTGACACCTCTGAAGAGTGTCCCGGAGAGCGTGAATAACGTTGTTTACGCAAGGTCATAGCCGTTGCGCGCGTAGGGCTCTCCCCGTACTCCGACTCCGAACCAGATGTGTTCCTGTCCCGAGTGTAAATCCTACGATGAGGCGACGGTGAACGAGGGTACACATTCCGGCGGTAAGTGTCTCGTGGCGATCTCCAGCTGTGAGAATCCTCTTTAAAACGTCGCGGTGATTCTTCTTCCCGAATTCGACGTCGATTCTTCAAGCGGCGTTCGATCTCCAACACGGCTTCATAGGCCTCCTCCAAAGACTTCAATTTGCGATCCAAGGTAGCAATCCTCCAGGCTACCCTTTCCGGCAGTCCCTCAAGGAAGTTTTCCAGGATGTCCTTCTCCATTTCCTTGATGATCTGCTCGGTGTTGCTGCTGTATCTATCCCTGATAGCAGCACGAGCCCCATGCGCCAGAAGACTCGTTCTGTCAATGTATCTTCTGAGCGACTCGTCGTCACGAATTCGTAGTCGTGAAACCTCGCCTTGGAAGTACGCTAAGTTCTTCCCAGGAGCGTAACGTTTCTTCAAGAACGCTAGTAACTCCGCTACGTTCAAGAAACTTTTATCCTGAACGTTAATACGCGCCGGTCCGGTAAGTTTCGTCAACACGATGGCCAGATACTCCGATTCTGACCCTTCCGGTACTAACGCGAGCCCGTTCTCTACGCTTTGCGCGAAAACCGACAGAGTTGGATTCTCGCCATCAAAGGTAGGAATCGAAGCTGAAGCAAACTGTACGCAATTCCGTTGCGTTAACAAAGCCATAGAATTGGCCAAAGATAAAGTTAAATTTGAAACGTCATCAGACGAAGCTCTAGCTTGTGTCTGATTCATTTTGACGTCAAAGCCTCAAACAAAACAACAGCAAAAAGTCCTAAAGTATTCACAATCAACAGCGTAATCCGCTGAATTCGATTATGAATATATCAAGCCCTATCAGACTGATATCCTATCCCACCGCTGCCACCAGTTTTCTTTTGTTACGAGCCGGAGGGGTCACAGCCGCGTGGCTGGGGGCTGTATTTTTGGTCAAGGTAGTGTTACTAGGCTAACTCAGGTTTGTTAATCAACCTGAGCGCCAAAGGAAATAGACGCGGGGACGAACCGACGTATGGCTAACGCCGGGAGCCCCAGGAGGTTGGCTATGGTGAACGAACCGACGTATGGCTAACGCCGGGTGTCACAGGAAAGGTCAAGACGTGAGGACGAACCGACGTATGGCTAACGCCGGGAGCCTCAGGAAAATGATATGTGAACGAACCGACGTATGGCTAACGCCGGGTGTCACAGGATTTGTTAGTATTTTGTGCTCGTAACAAAGATATGCCAGTATACCTCGAGCGGCTAAGATATACCGACTGGTGGGTTTGTTAGGACTCTAGGTTGCAATTGATTAAAGGCAAAGATTAAGTTTAAAATAAAGAGTTGACAATATATTCTTTTCCCAAAACCGGTATTACAAATGTTTATGTGTATTTGTCGGTTAAGGTGATTGATACAAGAAATGCTCTTGACTTGAATTAACTTGAGTTTAAAATGTTTCGACTCCGACAAAGCGAGAATCTAATCCTGCCTAGTTTTAACGAAAAACAAGCGAAACGGGGACCCGAAGATACTTTAGTAAAAATGCCTAACAGTAAAACTATACGTACTGTATGGTTATCAAGAGTTGCTCGAAGGGGACTCTAACCCGATCTTGCTCTAACTAAACTCGGACAAAGGTTCCGTGTTACTCAATAGTTACAAGTTAACTAGGTAAACGGACAGAGGTTCCGTATTAGTCGACGATTAAAAGTCTACTGGGTCCACGGACAGAGGTTCCGTGTTACTCAATGGTTAAAAATCAACTGGGTCCACAGTGTCTTCTCCACAACCCCTTATATACCCCAAAACATGGGTAAAAACGGGTAGTGGCGGAGGCAGAGGGAATGAACCAGCGCGACGGTTTCGTCTAACGAATTTCGTCGCGTTGGTCCGAAGACGTTAGAAAAATCTCGAGCGAAGCCTAATAAGGAAACCTCGGTAGCTGGGAAAACTAGGCAAGGCTAAACTCTCGCTTCGCGGTGGTCTTTGACTATTCTCGAATATTCATCTCCAAGGAGCAAAAATCATTGGCGTACGTAACAAAATATATAAAACTTGTATTGCACTCATTCAGTTTAATATAAATTTTATTCATGGCATCAACTGTATACCGCACTGAAATTCATGCTTCTTATTATTCTTTCATTATTCTGTCGTAAAAGAATAGCATCATAACATAATAAATTATGTAAATAATATAATAATCAGAAAGTTTGAAAAATATTACAACTTTTCAGTAGCGATAAAATTTAACAAGCCAAGCTCTAAGACCATCCACATTTGCATAATTTATGATATAGAAAATGTTTTGATTATTGTTTAAAAAATTCTTTTCTGTACATCGCCATTTCTCCAAGCATTTACCTACCGACTTAAACTCTCTCCTCGCGCCGAAGTCTCACGGCTTTCTTCCTTCTCTCGGAAACAATGAAACTCCCAATCGCATTTGCGATTCTCCAGCTTCGCAGTCGAGACCCCGTTTTACTCTCTCTCGCTCCTGTATTTTCCTTCTTTTTCCGTCCTCGGCTCGTTTCCACCCACGCCTACCGGCGCTGCCTCGAAAACGGCTCGCCTGTGAATCCTTTTACATTTTTATAAAGCAGCTTAATTCGCTGCCAGGCGAGATGGCGCGGCGAAGCCGAAACGGAAACGGGAGCCGCTGCGAACGAAACGAAATAGAACGGGATAGCAATTCCAGGCGTGACGAGGGTGCACCAGGAATCTATGTAGCCCGCGTACCGCGGCGAAATTTTGACGAGCCATCGATCATTTTTTCATATTCGGACGCTCGTGTTTCGTCGATACCGTTCCACGTTGTTTTATTCATCCATTTGACTTGCAAATTATGGATTGGCTGCCCATAAATCAACGATTCCGTCTTATCAGACGATCCCCCTTTTCCCTTAGTCCTGCGACTTCTTTTATCTAGGTGTTCGTTACGGCGAACGTTGAAATAATAGTCGCCTCCTACTGTGAACTGCGAGGTTAACTAACCATGTACAACTTTGAGGAAACCTGCAGAGAAAAAAGAATAAGTAGGCCCCTCTTTTGACCTGAAAACAATTTGTTCTTTTTATTCGCAATGTTGAATCATTTATATGTTAACTATCAATTAACAATCTCTGTACATTGCAAACATTTTTAAAATGTTTTAATTAAGAATTTCTGAAATGTTAATTTTGTCTTTAAAAACTCTTTGTATGAAGCTTTAAATTTGTTTACAAACGTGCGGTCACAGAAAGTTATGGGCGGAAGCGTACTGCAAGCATTCCTATTAGAAAATAAAATTATATCCTGGAGTTGGCAAAATTAAATCTGTAGGGCACGAAGGAGGGAAAGAAATTCCGACTTGAGCCACACATCACTGCAGGACAGCATCGGTGGCCGACAGAGGAAAGCCGGAAACGGAAGGCGCTAGGGGGTGGCATTCGGTGGGCGAAGCGTGAACATGGGAATGATAAATCGTGGCCGGTTAGGTACGTTAGCTACATACGGCGGCGCAAGGAGAGAATTATTATTGGGGAATTTATTTCACAGCCGAGAAATTATTGCCGCCATTATGCCAGCGGGCGAACACGTGTTTTAACTGGCTAGCCAGGTTAGGCGGCCGTCCGTGCGAACCTGAACGAGCTGCCGCCACGCTCCTCGGACATAATGGTCATTCCACGGGAGCCTTGCAAACGACCGCCCTTGTAGAATTCGCCACCCTGCTTTACACCCAACCGACAATCATCGCGCACGATGAATCGGTCACTTGAGAACAGGAGCGCATTTAGAGATTTTCAGACCCTGAGCGCTTATAAGTAACTTGTTAAGAGAAGAATGAAAATTAATCACCTTTCTCGTCCTCATAACCTTTATAACTTGTTATAAAAACAAGAATGAAAATTAGTCATGGTCTATACAACTCTTCTAATTTGTTCTTGTAAGAACAACAAAAATGGAAACCACTACCTTAGTTCTTATATACCTTGCAACTTATTGATAGAACTACAAGAATGAGAGCTGGGATAGTGAACGATTTTTGTTTCATATATACAGGGTGGCTCATCCCATTTTGCCACCTAGATTTGCGTCATTATTATTACTCATAGCAAACAATGTTTCGGATGAAGTCGAATGATTTTAAAAGCGGTATATTTTTTTAGGTGGACGTGTAAAGGACATATGAAGGTCATTAATGTTTTTTTAAATGGAATCATATATTTTTTATTGCATCAGCTGATACTCCTTCATATTCTTCACAAAAAAGTATTAATCTATTTATGTGAAAAAATCGTTAGTTTAGGAGATATAGCAAAATCTGGTGAGACACCCTGTATAATAGTAAGAATAAGGGTTAAATATGGTGCGAAAGATTTAACTTTTAAAATATTGCATAGAATCTTAACATCTTCTATGTTGAAAAATAGGGTTGGTCAACATTTTATTA
This sequence comes from Megachile leachella, assembly GCA_963576845.1. Lineage (NCBI taxonomy): Eukaryota > Metazoa > Arthropoda > Insecta > Hymenoptera > Megachilidae > Megachile > Megachile leachella. The sequence continues at coordinate 12,206,830 of OY756256.1, read as the reverse complement.
CATTTCATAACGTCTCCGAGGGTCTCATCTTATTAATATTTTGAATGATGAATCCATACATCAGCTTCGCAATAAGTCTGAAAGTTGTATTCAAATTTCACCTAGAGGTTGCCTAACCTTATACTTGTCATCTGAAGGTTAATCTTGAATTTTATCAGTAAGCAAATAAGCCAAGAAAACAAATCGTCCCTCGTCATTGCTCATCCCCAAAGGTTCGCTTGCAATTCCCAATCATGCGTGATACGAAAATTATCACCTTCTTATGCATTAGACATGTAGTCCAGTCATGTATCGTCGGAAACAAGGTCGATTTCTATGTCAGTGATCGAACTACATTATTCATTCATGACTTTCTTCGGTCCGAAGCAATACATATACAAAAAGAGTGGATTCAGGGTACGCATGGAACATCGTAAGATCCCGAGGCATTAATTAAGCGGATACCTTGTATTTCCCAGTGGACTAAGCAGGTCGAGATATCGTTCGCCACCGATCTTGAAGAGTTTCGGTTTCAGACTGACAGAAATGGGAAGATGATAACGGCTCAAGCAGGCGAAGGAAAACAAGTTAAATTTGCATGCATGCGGTACAGTCAACGACAAATCTGACTTCCCTAGGGAAAATATGGAAAACTATGACGAAGACGCCTCACATTCAATAACTTTTAGCGAGTTCTGAACGCTTGAAAATTTGGGGGTTAGTTCCCAGGGTTAGTTAGTATCAGGGTGTTCCCAGTATGCAATACGCATTATCGATATACATCCGGTCGGTGCGAACTACAAAGGAAATTTTGAAAAATATTCCTGTTCGGAACGTAACAGATACATGGAGATTTAAAAAATTGTAATTTTAAAAGTTGGCAAATTTAAACATCTAGTAATTTGAAAAATTGAAAATTTACAAATTTACCAATATGGAAAATTTAGAAATTTAAAGATTCAGAATTTTTATTAATTAAAAATTTTAAAATTTTTTATTTTGACGTTTCAAAAATTTAATAATTTCAAGATTTGAAAATTCAGGAATTTCAGAATAAAAATTCAATAATTCAGACATTTTAAACTTTTGGAAACTTGGAAACTCAAAGACATGAGTACTTGAAAATTTGAGAATACGAGGATTTAGAAATTTAAAACGTTAAAAACTTCAATTCTCGAAATCTTGAAAATTAAAAAGTGTGAAAATATAGCAGTTTGAGAATTTAAAATATGTTAAATTTACATACATATTCTTATCCAAAGAGGTCTATGTTTCACCCTATTCAATGAAGAGGTAAGTCGCGAATACAGAAACGTGATGAAATAAGGAGAGGGTGTAATAGAATGTGCATGTAATAACGGAAAGAACTATACCCTATATAGCTTCCGAAAGAAAGAACGAATAGAGGAATAACAGGAGGCGTGCAAAACTATGGAAAGAGAAAATTTTCTCTTGTGTGGAAGAAGTTTCGCCACTCTACCTGGCGCGAATGTTCGTTCGCGCAAATTTTCTGGGTTTGTTTGCCGAGACACTATTGTTTTTTACTTTATTTCCAACTAGATACACGTCCTACGAATTGTAACGAGATTCTTTGTAGCTCGAAAGACATACCGTCCTGCGAAATGATATTTGAAAACAGTGGTGATAGAAAAGCTTTGAAGTTCGTTGGGGCAAAGTAATCCGCTTTTCAATTCTTGTTGGTTTTCGTATATGTTGTATTGTTTCGTGCTTTGTAAAATTCTGCTTTTCGCATTTAACATTATTAAATTAATAAAAATAACAATGAATTCATAAAATAAAACGGACTGATTAAAAAATTTAATTGAATACGTACGCAATTCACAACCCAGGATTTACCCGAGATTGATTAAAAAAAATAAAAATCAGAAATTTGTTTAAACATTTCTAAGAAAATTTGTTTACAAAAAAGATAAGGATTTTAATACACGTTTCGTTAATTTAACAGTCAACGAATATTATAAATTAATAAGTATAATTTTTAATATCGCAAAATTGTTTTGCTCACTATTATTCGTCTTGATATTGGGTAGACATATAGTAATGTGGATATATCAATTGATGTAAATAATATGAAATCCATTTTCAACACAGATATTTTTGAATTGTTCAATAATAATTTTGCAGTTTATCTGCGCCCACAATAAACATTGCAATGATAGTAAAAAGTATTTAATCTGTAGCACCTAAAATAATACTGTACAGGTTGCAATGAATGTGGTATACAAAGTTTAACGGACTCCCCAAAATATAGTAAGGGTTTAAACCTCAGACTGAGAACTTTCGATACGTCGAAAACCTCTACAACTCGAATACTTTAGCTGTTCCATTAAAGTGGAATCACGTGAGAAAAAATCGTTTGCTCAATTATGTCGAAAGCAAAGGAAGACAGTGGGCTGAGGAGAGCGGTGTCTAATTGAATCGGGAATGTTTGACCGGATAATGCTGAGCAACGTCGAAATCCGTTCACTCCACGGTGTCGGCTACAGAAGCTGGGACGCATTTTGTCTGCGGAACACCGCAATTAACTGTCTGGGATTTCACGCGAGCTCGTACGACGAGGACAGTTGGTGTGAAACGTCAGCTGCATCTCTGGACACCTCTGTCGTCGCGTCACGGTCAAAATCTGTGAGAGGCGAGATGAACGTTGCTTGATTCCTTAAAAGATCGACAGAATGAACGGGATCTACGAGACGCGATAAATCAGGGAACGAAGGTACGGGTTTACGTTCGAGGAAATAAAACCGACGAAGGTGGTGAATCTTTGTGTAGCTGAAACTTTTCGACAGCGACGAAATGTAAGGAGGTGTCGTGTAAACGATTCCGGGGATAAGTCCGGCCGATAAAGCCTGGATTTTCCACGGGCGATCAGTCAGTCACCGCGACTCCAGTTATATTATATTAAAGTAGTAAACCGGATAATAAAGTGAGCCAGATCCCTCGGTGTCCGTTCGTTTTACGACTGCCCGTATGATATCTTATATCGCGCACTTACAGTCACCCTCTGCCAATCATAGCCGAGCATGCTGGTCACACGTATGCCCGCGAACGGTTATTTTTCTCTCCGATCGTGGACGGAACGTATTATGATCTAAAATCGTTTATTATCGAGGACTGAAGTTTTGTTGATCTGGACTGAGCGAAAGATCAAGTGGATGCAGAAAATTCGGTGGTGAAAATCCAGGAAGATTCAAAATTTAGATTTAAAAATGTGAACAATTGCATATTTGGGAGAGTAAGACTATAAGAATTTGAAGATGTAGTTGGGAATTAAAAAATTTCAACTTTTGAAGATTGGAAAACTCGGTGATACGAGAATTTGAAAATTACAGAACTTTAGGATTGGAGAACTTAGGTATTTAAGAATTTAGGGATTTAGGACTTAAAAAATTTCTTAAGTTCCATATAAATTTTCTTCCGAAGTACAAAAAATTGGTTTGTGGTCCAAAAATGAAGGAAATTGACACGAGAGCTTCACGTATGAAGAGTGACGCGTGTTTGTCTCTGACCGCCATGTTACCGTTTCATCGTTCAAAAGGAAGCGTACGTATAAGGACACCGTCGTCGATGTATCAGTACGAAAGGGTTCTCTAGTCAAATGCACAGATTGGTTCCGATGTTGATTGAAGTGTAACGCAGATAACTCGAATCGTGGCCAGCGGAGCGCTGAATGCACTTGCACGGATAGAGAGATTAGCAAAGGACGTAATGGAGTTCCGGAGACTCAAAAACGATCACGCTTCGTTGAAGCATCCGTCACCAACCAGCCCAAACCATTCTCCTGGTCACGTGCTCATGTAATTCCTGATATAACGTCGTACGTGATTCATATCTGGACGGCAGCCTCGTCTTTGTTTACATAATGCGACCGTCCCTGGAGTCCAGCCAACTGTGTCCGTCCATGATAATCGTCACAGTGAATTTAGTCAAAACGGCGTTGCTTGATAAGAACGAGAAGATGAATCGATGTCAGGATGAAGTACTCTCTTGTACTTAAGTTGAAATCACGATGGATTTTTCGGTGAAAAGTTTAAGAACTATTTTTAGTTGTTAAACTGTTTGTGGATGGAATTTTGGTTGCTTAATGTGGATTTTTTTGAGGGAGGCTGTGAGGTGAGATTTATTAATGTTTGGAAAGGAGAAAGTCTAATTAGAGAATTTGGAAACTTGGAATATGTAAGATTTGAGAATTTAGAAATTTATATAAATTAATAATTTATAAAATAAAAAATACTAAAAGAAGAATGTTAGGCTAAGAAAACACTATAAGAAGTGTTCTACTTAAAAATAAAAAATGAACATACAAATATATAATGAAGATAAATAAAACAATTGCGATTTTTTAAGAAAAATGGAATAATTAAAGGTAGAAGTATTTAAAAGTGGTCGGAAACGAGTGACTAGATGAAACGAGGCTTTCGCAGATGTCGAGGCGAAGTAGAAGATTCCGACGACGTATACATCGCGCAGTGTTATGGCAATCTAAGTTGGCATGTTTAGTCAGCTCGAATAAGGCGCGCCCGTAGCGAGTCTGATAGCTGGCTGAGTCAACATTCACGTATTTGCTGTGGCATCGCTGCGAAGCTATCTAGACGAAGCCCAGTTAGCGAACCAAGAACGAGGAAGGGATGCCTCGTGCCGCGCACAATTTGGTGCAAGATATTGCTTTGAAATGCAACCACCTTACCCTTTACCGCCCTGTTACCGGTGTTTACCCTACCTACCTGATACCAGCCACACGCTTCAGTGTGCCTTTTTGACAATGGACAACTTCATCGATTACGAGAAGCTCTTTTTCGTGCTATTCTAGCAGTCATGTTGGCTGAAATCGTGTATGGTAACTAATTAAGAGGGTACTTTTATTTAGAGATGTAGATTTTGCACGATCTATACAATGAAATCGAATTATGGTCGATTAAGAATTTCGAAATTTTGGACTTTTATTTGATTCTTAGTTTATGCAGATTTTTGGAAGAACTATGATTAAAAAGTATCAAAGCTCTAATATTTCAAAATTTCAAAATTTCAAAATTTCAAAATTTCAAAATTTCAAAATTTCAAAATTTCAAAATTTCAAAATTTTTAAATTCCAAAATTCTCAAGTCCAATATCCTCAAATTCCAAAATTCTCAAATTCCAAAATTCCAAAATTCCAAAATTCCAAAATTCCAATATTCTCAAATTCCAAAATTCTCAAATTCCAAAGTTCCAAAATTCAAAATTCTACAACGCCAAAAATCCAAAATTGCAAAGTTTTAAAAGTGTAAAATTCCAAAGTTCCATAACCTTAATGTTCTAAAATTCCAAAGTAAATCAGATTTACATATTAGATTTTGTTCAAATTTAAAAGACGCAAAACTCCTCTCGTAGCATATTACTTCATGACGCGCAGTTTTAATATTTCAAGCTAATTTCTGTTGTCGAAAAATCGTTTTTCTCCACAAATTGTTACTATTACCACAGCAAGTTCAGTTTTGGCAAAGTTCAGAACATTTTGAAAAATTTCTTCATTTTTGCGTATGAATCAAAGCGAATTTTCAATTTCGGAAGTTACAAATCATGCTAACGATGGTAGCCAGTAATCGATGTTTTAGCAAATGAGGTTTCGAAAGTAACGTATAACTCCCACATTTTGTAAGTTTTACACTTCCGAAGTTCAAAATTAGCTTTATACTTCATGAGAAAAGGAACTTTTTACTGGGTTATTAGCTTTGAAAAATGTTCCCAAACTTCACCTATTTTAGATCTATTTTAGACCTACTTTATATAGATGTATTTTCCTTAAATCAAGAAATTTTTTAGAAGAAATAACTTATGTTACTAAATTTGCAACAAACAATTTGTAAAATTACAATGTTTTTATTAAATTTTGTGATAAGAAATTGTTTATCAGTGACTGAGGCATATATTTAAAGACGATAAAAATCTGAAATAGTGATGCATCGTAATTTTGACGTTTTCTATAAATTATTTATTTCCACATATTTTTAAAAATAATTACTTCATCGCAAATTAGATGAAACAAAAATAAGGAATCCATCTAATTCGAACACTGATATAAATTGATGACTGCAATTTGCCTTAAAATTACTATGGATTCAAAACATAACAAAGTCACTGAAAATTTATGACAAAACATCTCCGAATAAATAACATATTTCGTTTTTAAGTAAAATATTATCTGACAAAGAATCAATTGATGTAAAAGAACGCTGTGTACAAAACAAATATGGCGGATGTAAAGGTGCCTTTAGCATTAAGTTGATACTAAAAATTTGTTGCAACAGTTTGTAAAGAACGACTGAAGCTTAATATCATGTTGTTACAAAACTTTTATTTTTATTATTACAAAGAAGTAGAATCGTGTTTGCAATGTCACAAGGCACATCCGCCATTTTTAGTACTTCACACTCAGGCTGTTAGAGTTGCACGTTAAATTTATATTTCCACTATTATAAATGTGACAATAATGTATTTTATATACTACAAACGCAACAACGACTAATTGCATATATCACATGTTACAAATATCATATTATATATATTACATATTATAAGTGCAACAATGAACATATAAAAACACAAATGAATAATTAAATGTGTGAATATGAATAAATATGAATTTATGATTGATCCATCAAAAGTAGGAGGCAGAATCCAGGTGAATGATTAGACTACAGGTTAGATGAATAAGTGAATTGAATGGATGAATAATTACATGAATAAATGAATTTAATGAGCGAAGCTGTCAAACAATGAATTGATGAAGTTGTGACGTGAGTAGGTTTAAATAATTTTCAGTAGGTTAGCACGGCAATAAAGATCGAATAAGGTATTATTTAATGAATAAAACTAAAAACGAACTCACATATTTTATTAAAAGTACAAACTTCATTAAATTTGCAGTATTCTTAAAAAGTAGCTTACTTCCATTGGAACGGTTCTGTCCAAACGTTTCTTCATCTAAATTCTTTTAAATTATTCCGTTCCTCGATCGTAATAAAAATTTCAAGGAGGGTAGATAGATTTGTTGTAGAATGATTCAATTTGCATCGGTTCCAAACAATTTTTCCTCATTACTACGCGAAAAACAGGGTTGCAAATCTTTGCCTTTGGCGCTGAAATCGCGCGCCAAGTTGAACGCCGAAGAAAACTACGCAAATTTTTATCGGTGATTATCGCGTTACTGAATATCGTAAATGCATTTGTTTGACGTGTTTACTGGTTTCGAATTTCATCGCATGCGATTCGTCGATATCCGACTAATATTGCGCGAAATAACGAAACTACGTCGTTTGCGAAGTTTTACCCCGTTTGAAGTATCAGATATCGAAAAGTTGGCGCAGTCTTACAAGACGCTTTTGCAAAGAGGATTTTCGGATACGCGAGTCTCGAATAATTTCGCGGAAGCACGAGGGATCGTAACGTCTGCCACGGAATCAGAATTGTAGGTGAAGATGTTAAACAGTTGTCAAGTCCACCCCCGTATCCCGGTTCGGATTTTCGGTCGATAGGGGGTTCGCAGCGACGGTCTGACGAAAATTATACGGAAGGGAGTGAGAAAGATGCTCGAACGGGACGAGGAGGGACAAATGTTGGCCGAGAATAGAAAGAGAGAGACATAAGCAGACAGAGGAACAAGCAGACGCCCCGTGAAATTGAATTACAATAAGCAAAGTAAAGTTGGATGATCCAACCATTGTACCCTCCCGTCCGTTGCTACCTCACTGCCAGTTATCTCCTTTCTTCTTTCCGTGGTTCTCTTCGCTTCTATCCTCAAGTTCGTCGAGTCCCCGGTTGAAGAAGAATTTCTCTCGAGTACTACGACAACCGACGGTATTCTTACGCCTTTGTTCCCCGCGGGGCTGAATTAATTGCTGCGTTTTTGACATCCATTCATTGTCGGGTCCCGGCAGACGACGACGACGACGTCGGCGACGTCGGGATGAGCGGATAAAGGGAAAAGTTACCGAACGCCTCGTCCTCGTCTGTGTTTCCTCTCTCGCGCCAGGACTTTCGCTCGGATTCGCGAGCATAGCGAAGAATATTATTCCGGCAAAGTCGATAACGTTCCGAAACAGCGAAAGGATGTTTCTCTTTCGACGCTTTCATCTTCATCCATCCAGCCAGGATCGTTTCGCTGCCGGCTTTATTATTATGCGAACAGCTGAAACAAAACGCTGGTTTCAAAGAGCATTCAGGTGCGAAGTTTGCGAGTTGGTCGACTAAATAAGCAAGAGATTGATACGATGCTTCCTCTTTCCTTGATCGTATAAAATACTGGGTTTATTCCTGCATTCTCAGCTATGGTTTCTATTCACATATCTCAAACTTTTCCTGGTAAATTGTTGCTGCGCATTCTTACTTTTATAATTAAATGTTTATTAAACATTGTGATATATTAAACAATAAGATACTTTGTAATTTTATACTTAGACGATAAGATAGGCAACAACATAATTAAACAATGAGAAATTAATCTCAATCTATCTCATTCTAATATAAGTGTTATATTTGGACTCATAAACAATGAGACAAAATTCTAAATCGATACGAAAAAATCTCACCTTCCATATATTTCATTTCATAAATTAAAACAATAAAAGAATTTAGGGATGAAAATAAAAGTTCAATACAATCTAAATAAATCATAGAAGAAAATTTTCTACCATTATATGTATAAAAAATTCATTCATATGTATCTGACCATAAATATCATTTTACGCTGTAGTGATCTGCATATTACGAATAAAGGTATTTAATCTTCTAATTTTTAAAGTATACATCAATTTCTTATAATGAATGCAACTAGATTTGCAACATCAATCATATGATTACCGTGGAATTCAATGTATTAATAAATTTACTAACATGAAGTTTGAAAACGTGCGAAATAGTTGTGGTATTTGGCGGGAAGTATAATAATTTCATTCTAACCAATCATGTTCGAATTACGCATGAATCGATAACACAGGAATCTCGACATTGAACCGGAAGCCTGCGTCGTGATCGTTCGCGGTAAATCGTGGCACAATCGTCAAGTACAACGCGACTTGCTGGAAACTTAGTTGAACCGAGAACTTTCCGTGGAACCGAAGGAAATTGCCGAGCAGGGCCAGCTTTTGTCCTTCCGGTGCATCTCGAGCCAGCCGAGCCGGAGTGCATAACCCCTTCCGGTTCCGGCGACACCGCTGGGAAACTATTGAATATGCATAAGTTATATTAAATTGGGCCACCGGGTGCACGGTGCCATGTGGGGGTGGAAAGTACCTACCAATTACAAGTACTTGGATGAAGTTCGGCTTCTTCCTTTTCAGAGGGAAAACTGGAACGGCGGATGATATACGCACCACAGTATTGCGGATATTTCAGTCGTTTTCAAACATCCGCGATTACTTTATAAAGTAGGGATGAATTATCGAACATATGGGGACTTTCATAGTTTGGTATCTTGTGATAAATGCTTTTTTGGGCTTTGGAGTTTTAATTGAAATTTTCGGTCGATAATTTCGCTCGTGTATCAGAAATGCTTGACGTAAATCCCTTAAAACAATTAATAGATAGCAAAACGTGTAAAACCACGAATATAATGTTCATTTTAAGTAATAGATATGTAACAACTGTTCTTAATATTTTCATTTATTCTACATATAAACATGTACAAATCATAGGGTCAGAACATTAGGAAAATTTATAGTTTTCAATTAATGTTTTATATTTTATTCCACTATTTTACTGCTTTACCGTGCTATTTTGTATTTCATTAGTCTGCTAAGCTATTTTTTCCTGTTATGCAATTATTAAAGTATCTGACTACTCATTCACACACTTATAATACTAAACTTCCATTGTATTATTCACTGCTTCCTACTCGCTACTCACTACTCACTACTCACTACTCACTACTCTACTACTTCTTTACTCACAACTCACTAGTTGTTATTCTCTACTTGTTATTCACTATTTACTATTCAGCCCTCACCATTAACTGTTCACTGTTCACTATTCGCTATTCACTTTTCGCTCTTCGCTTCTCTTAATTAACTCATTTACTGCTATAAGCCACTCACCACTCCTTATTCATATTTACTACACAGTACCCACTACTCATCACACAGTACTTTATTATTCTTTTAATGCATTTATTTTTATTTTATTGAAACAAACTTAATTTATTGCTTGATATAGTGGTCAATAGCATATGAATCCTAATAATATGTGAATAAATAATATATGAATTATACAAATGATTATTAATGATGAGAGTAATGAAATTATTAATATGTGCGTATGAAGCATAATATTAATTTTTTATCAAAGCATCTTTTCATAAAATGAAAGTTGATTTTTATTACGGTAGGAAGTAATAGTATAAGTTACTTTTCTTTAAATCTATCTTAATATATAGTAGTCTATGCTTAATTATTTACTGTTCTCTTATATTGTAAATCTCAAAATTGATCGACAAACGTCCATATCAGATTATATATTCATCAGAAATATCTGATATCATTTTATGAAGCGAAAGGTGTTTATACGAAGATCAGTGTCGGTGAGTATTCGTGCAAGTGTCATTTCGAATAATTTATAATTTTAATGAAAGGAACGTAACGATGAACAAACTGTGAAATGCGAAACGATAAACAAAAATTAGTCTCTTCAAAAATTTAATTTTACTAATGACAGTCCCATTTATTTCCACTCTTCAATACATCTTCATATTTCCTATCGCGCATGTTTGATCAAGGTCATTTATTTTAATCGCGGAATAAATCCCTGTAATCGTAGGACATAACATTAAAGCAAAATTTAAGTTTTTTTTATTCCGATACTTATTCCCAATTTCTTTAGTGAGCTTTGCGTTAGATCTCCTATTTGCGTGATCGTATTTCATAATCTTAATGTGACAAGTTATTACGAACTTGACGCCAAGAGAACATGCAACCTGCGATAATTACTGTCACAGTATGAAAATTATTTATAAACTATAGAAGAATTTAACTAGTCGGTCGTTGACAATATGAGAGTCGGTTTCTAAGTATTGGGTCCCGAAAGTTCGTGCTGATTTTGAGGGGAACTGAAACACAGCTCATTTAAATTTGGTACACATTTATTAAATTATATAGGTGCCATTCTGATCTATAACCTTTCTCCGTTTTTTATATAACTTGAGAAGTCTTTCCAGAACGTCTTAGGTTTTATGGCGAAAAATTATTCTAAATAAAATTTCATGCCGCCTATCGAAAATCGGCACGAACTTTCGGGACAACCTAACACATGCGGTAATGTCTGTTGTGGTTGTAACAGATCTCCCGGGCCGACAAAACGACCCACTAATAAAAATTTGCGAAACACCACACTGCGTGCGCTAATAAAGCACGATATAAGAGAGCTCTAAGTAGCCAGGCTGTTATCACGCCGGTGCTAGATAACGCTCACCCGCTGATTAAATGGTGCGAGAATATGTTACCAGTATTATCGCCTCAAAACGTGAACATGTCACGAAGATTTTGCGGATTTATTATGCCTCACCTAATTTTTCATATTGCGTTTTTCTTTATCTTTTCATACTAGAAATACCTTCACAGCTACGGTTACCAGTCCTGGAAAATAATTTGATATACACTGTTCCGGAATTTATGAATTTGCGTAATAATTATTTGTAAACGTTACTTTTTCGTTAGGAACGTTAAAAGTTTAGTAAAATCAGTACTGATTAAAATTATGTTTAATGTAACTAACAATAATTTGTTAACCTCAACGAATCATGGTAATTGTTCATAAATAATAATTTAACAGGATAGAAGTACCCTTTTGGGTATCCAATGTTTTTACTCTAATTTACTTATTTCGCTTCAACATTCCAACGTTAATTAACTGTTTAATGTTCGAGATGGCTGTTTTTGTTGCGTTAAATTCTCACACGAGCAAGAGAGAGAAATTCAATTATCCACAATTATGGATACTAAAATATTAAATGTTATTCACCTCGTGAGCTTATGAAATTCTACAGGCGATTGAAGAACCTTTTAATCGAGTTTGTGTTCAATATTGTTCTACGTGCGAAACAAAAGTAGCGGTGAGTGTGGGGATAATAGAATTCGACCTACTTCAAAATATTTACTGAACAAATAAGCAGTTCGCATAAAGTGGTGTTATGTCACTGCGTTAATCGTATTTTCGTTGAACATCAGTGAAAGGGTTAGAAGGGTCGTTGGAGCGAAGGAGTTGAATGGAACAGAAGGAAAAGCCCTGGATATCGAAGAAAACAACAAGACGGAGAAAGAGAAACAAAGGCGAAGGGAACGATTCAGAGGGAAGTTGCGACAAAAGCGTAGAACGGATTAGTCTTTATCTATGGGGTTGCGTCTGGTTCCGTAAATTGAAAATCGAAAAGCAGAGAAAGTCGTAGTGGATGAGGAAACGAGGGTGTGTCAGGGGTAATTTGGATCCGTGGCTCGATTGGAAAGCATCGAGACGAATGGATTCCGGATAAATGAGACGAGTCCCTCGTAGCCTCTCTAATCATTCGAATAATAGATTTCAATGACGGACATGAGCTATCAAATAATGATTAACACGTTGAATATGGAAACCAGTGCTTCAAATTTCGTTAAAATAAAATAATTTTAGTAAGAAAATAATTCTGAAGAAAAGCTTTTTTCAGCATTGTAATTAGTGTCACATTAATAATGTAAGGTAGCATGCTACAGGGTTGCGATAGGAAGAACTTATAATTATAATTGTATTTATTCTTGTTGCAGGCTGTGTTACTATTTCGTAACTGAGGAGTGACTTCAGATAGTTATCTCAGTATTATAATTTATCTAAGTGTTAAATTACCTTCATATTATAATTTAATGTTGGAATGGCTATAATTATAAGGTAGCAATTTATTTTGGTGGTTAAGCCACTAAAAAAACTGCAAATAAAATTCGAATGCATATTGGTAATTTTCATTTTATTATGAATATTTACATGTAGCTTTTTAATACAATTACAGAAGAAACATTAATTTAAATTTATATTAATATTTTGTAGAAAATCAATAATTTTATTAATACGCAGATTTATATTTAATACGTCATACGGATTTGAAGAAAATATCATCTAGCTAATATGTATACATTGTTATAATTAGTAACGGTACTAGTTTGATAGATGTATGATAGATAACCAGATTTATGTCTGAGTGAGATTTACGGTAGATTTATAATAGATAACTAGATTTATGTCAGTGTGGTAAGATTTAACGTAGATTTATGATGGATGACTAGATTTATGTCTGTGTAATAAAATGGAACGACGTTTAATTACTTAAATTATTTACAGCATCAAATTCAGCGATTTAACTGGCAGTTTCTAAAAATGTGACTGTAAGCGTTTGATATCAGCTCCGAGTTGAAATCCACTCACAGTCGCTGTTCAGCAAGGGTTAATGCGTGAAAAGTCGTTTGACGTTGATTCGTTTATTTTACCCAGTTTGTCCACCATTCCATTTATTCGTTAACGAGCTTATCTTCCCCTAACCATGCGAACCAGTCGGTGGTCTGGGATTCGAGAGGTAGGTTCTCCAGGTGTTCCCCGACCGCTTTTGACCGTTTCACGCTCGTTGACTTGGATAATAACATAATGCTCCGCGCGGACATGTTCGGCGTGCAGAATCTGTGCTCGCGGAATGCTACCCACCGCGATGTATTAGCGGGCCTTTGATAGTTCGTCCGCTAATGCAAAGCATTTAGGATGAAATTAGCTTCCTCGTTTGTCGCTTGTTCTCTCTCTGTCCGTTTTTTCTTTTCCTGTTTCGCTCGTGTCGGTCTTTCGTTTTCCTCGCTTCTTTATTCCCACGAGTCGCGCGGAAAAACTAAAGCGACACAGCGTGTTGCCGTCGGAAATTCTGGTCAGAGAGGACGAACGAAACACGAGCAAAAGCTCGCAAAGCGGCAGTCCACACAAAAGGGACGTTATTGTTGCGATAGGGAGAATTATTATTTGGAGGAACGCTTCGCTACGGAAACGAAAATGGATGTTGTGCTATTGGCAGCTGACAAGATGGCAGTTGCCTCTGATTGACTCTCCCGCAGTCGAGCAATCTTCCCACCGGACACACGCGCATTTATCTTATTGCGCAAGCGATAAATTGATGCGGACACGAAAGGGTGATAAAGTGGCTTACTCCTCTTCCTCGGTGACCAACTTTTCAGCTACCTGTATTCTAAAAAGTTTACCTATAATCTAATAGTCTACTTATAGTCTGAAACCTTATTCAGATCTATATTCTTTGGTCCATATATACGCTGTTGTACGCAGGTTATAGTGTTCTATATTGTATTATAGTATTAATAAGATGTTTGTGAACGGTTTTTATAGCTATACTGTTTTATACCTTAATTATACAGTTTTTATACCATAACTATACAGTTTCATACAAAAATTATACATTTTTTGTGGCATAATTATATGACTTTTATATTATTGTTGAAAAAATATAAATGATAATGAAATTTATTTCCATGTTTAGGAACAAAAGTATGTAGATTCGGACTGCGCATAGGAACCAGTGAACATTTCTCTTGTGTAATTTTTAAATAGATGAAATTGTGCGAGAGATTGTTTTCAATTTTGAATAATTTTTAAAATTTGACATGTGACTAAAAGTATGAGATAAAAAGAGTTGCAGGAAAAATAAAAAGAAATAAATATGAGGAATGTCTATTAGGATGAATGAGGAATATCCTGAACTCTGAACCTTTTTCACATCTTTCATTTTTTTCTGAACCTTTTAGCTCAGGTTATGAAAATTATATTTACTTTGTTTACAAAGTAAAATTATAATGTATGTTGAACTTCAGGTATATTAAATAATCAGTGTTTATCAATAATTACACCAGAAATATTTACAGTCCCTCTTATAACAATTAATTCACTCCATGTTTGATCAAAATCGTATTAAATGAAACTTCTGCTATACCGTAGTTATTCAAGCCTACTAAATCTATTTAATCATTTAGATCTATTAATTCGTACGGCGTTATATCGAAATTATGTTATGTGAAAATCATACTATATCGCAGTTGTTCAAGTTTAAGTTATGACTTATAGTTTATTATAACAGCATAATACGATATGCTGCTCACCCGCTGGTTATAAAGCTTTGGAGGCAGACTGTTCCATAAACAGATATTTATCAAACAGTTGTGCAAACAGTGGATCATAAATGTTTTGGATATCTGGATTATTTTTAAATATATAAAAATAGTTTGTTATAGCGCTATAATACGATATACCGCACGCTCAATAAACACCCGGTTTAGGGGCTTTAGAAGCAGGCCAGTAAACGAACGTTCCAGTAAACGAACGTTTATCGAACGGCTGCATATTCAGTGGGCCATGAATTTTTACGTTATCTGCGTTATTTTAGAAAAAAGGAAGTAATTTATGTATAAAAATGGTACGGTATACAAGGAAGCATAATATAGTAATAACAGTTTTTTGACTCAAAATAATTGTAGAACGGAATTCTTTTGTTAATATAATTGATCTATCGGAATATTCTGAATTTCAGAAATTTGAAAATATAGAGAACTTAACAATTTGAAAATTTATAAACGTAAAAATTTGAAAATTCGAAAATCTGAAAATTCAGAAACTTGAAAATATAAAAATTTCCAAATATAAAATCTTCTTAATTTTTAAAATACATGTCCTTACTCACAAGAAACGTCCATTAAACGTACCTTGAGGGGATATCCCCTATTATAGGAAAATTATCTTACTATCTATTAAATATCTTACAAAATTCGTTGCAAATATATCCTAATAGCAACGAAACCATTTATCATGAATTTCAAATCTAAAAACACCCATTTACCTACTAATCAAACTATACACGCACAACCAAAATTCGCACACCCCCCATATTTCTAATTATCGAAGACCATAGAAGAATAATATAATCTCATCTCGTTTTGCAATTTTATCACACACGTACCCAATTGCAACAAGATCGTTACAGAACGAATGTGCCTCCTAATCTCGCTGAAACAGCGAGCGGAGAAAGGACGCGAATAGAAAGATGAGAGAGAGAGAAGATAATGATTCCCACAGCAGACAGAGACGAGAGAAACGTTAGCGGTGGCGAGCTCATCTTAGTTGCTCGACTAAATCTCTCTGTAAGTGGAGTAAGCAAGCTACTGTGGCAATTCGTAACAACTATTAGCGAACCGACATTCATCTCGTTTAACTCGAGTTAGCGGGCAGGCCGCGTAAACCGGGTCCGGTGCCGTGTTAGCAAGCTACGTTGCTTAATGTGCACGGTGCCAACGAGAATCGCCCCACTAATTTATACTAGCCGATGCGGCCTATTCACACTGGCGACACCATTAATCAATATCGTTCATTAGATCGATACAATGGACTACGCACGTAGCGATTAATGGCAAAACAGCCTGTTCGGTTAGAGAACCTGGCCTTATAGACGCCCTGTGTACCAACCAGTAGAAATAATTAAACTGTGCCCTAACGGATTCGACGATATTTGATTCGGTTGATTCGTTGCGGACTCAAAGTCAATCTACCACCGTTCCGATACGATCAATTGCGCCGGTGGATCCTGTTATGGATTTGGAAAAGTTATTTATGCGAGTTTAGAAAAAATAAAATAAAGTGAAGTGGGTAAGTAATAAAGTAAACAGAGCAAGCGCGTATACAGACTATTTTTATTATATGAGCGAAATTTCTCAATTTAGTATGTTTGTTTCCTTGTTTTGTTTCACTATATCCTTTTTTATATTTCAGCTAAGAGCACTTGTTTGCAGTATAGAGTACTTGCATAATGCAGTAAAAAGCATTTTATAGCAGATTTGTTAATAATTCTGTTCTTGCTCTATTGTACATGAAATAAAGTTTCAAAGTATTTTAACTTCAAGTTACGCTCTTATCCCAGTTTGAGGGAAAGTGTAGAGTAGTTGACATATTAAACAATTTCCTATCAAAATCAAAATGTACGAGGAAAATTAAGGTCCTCGTTAATATTAATTAAATAGTAGTAATTGTACAGAGCGTTCGATATCGACAGCGTTAAGTATTTACATAGCAGACTGAAAATACTTACGTTTGAATACCAATTTTACAAAAACCTGTCTGCACTTACGCTGCTTCACTTTAGTACATTTTTACATCGGGATATCTATTTTTTCAATCGAAAATTTGGAGATGAAGTGTGAAGTTTAAGCATTTGAGGTATAAGATTTTAGATAAAATAAAAACCTAGGTTAGGTAGAATTTTTGTATACAGAAAAATGGGAAAAATGTTTATTTCATGAACATGTTGCTATTTTGTTTTATGAGTTGAAATGTAACACCATTTAAATCTGAGAAAAATATGCAACAGTTTCTGACTTACCTAAGACCAAATAGGTTCTAATGCTGAGCATAATTAAGTTCTAAAATTCCATAATAAACCGTCATTATTTTTCTAAGTTCTCATTTGTTAAATTTGGGAGTTTGAATATCTTGATACTTGGAAATTTGAAGTTTTCTAAATTTCCAAATTTGTAATATTTTAAATTTCCAAATTTTTAATCTATTATTAAACATTCAACCCTTCGAACTTCTTCGTCACAAGTTTCTAAGTTTTTATAAGTTTAAATTTTCAAATTACTAAATTTAGAAGTTCTGATACTTTCTAAATTTCACTATTTCCAAATTGTTACATTTCTGAATCTTGTCCTTTTTGAATTTCCAATCCATTTTCGAAGTCACTAAATCCCCAATTTTCTAAATCTACAAATTTGCAATTTTCTAAAAAGTTAAATTCTCGAATTATTAAATTCTTAATTTTCCAAATTATAAAATTTCCAGTTCTCTAAACCTCAGTTTTCCTAATTCTTAAATTCTCCAATTTCCAGATTTTTAAATCATCAAATGTACAACTTCTGCAATTTTCAATTTTCTGAAGTATTAAATTCACAAATTTCCCCTTTTCAAAATTTCAAAATTATTAAACCATCAACTCCCAAGTTCATAAATCCTCGAATCACCAAATTCCCAAATTCTAATTTTTTTAAAGCATCAAATTACCAAATTCGCAATTTTCTGAATCGTCAAATCCTCAAATTTTTAGATTTGCAATTTTTTAAATCGTCAGATCCTCAAATTTCCAGATTTTCAATTTTATACGTTATCAAATCCCCAAATTTCCAGATTTGCAATTTTCTAAATCATCAAATCCACGTTCACAATTTTCTAAACCATCAAATCCTCAAATTTCTAAATTTCCAATTTTCTGAATCATCAAATTCCCAAATTCCCAAATTCGCGAAAGTTTTCTCTGTAGACAAAAATTCCAGCCACGTCAACGTCCATCAATGTCGCTCAACCCCAAACAATGCATCCCACAGTATCCAAGAGAATCATCAGCTTAAGCATATCTCAACTTTTTTCGGATCCCATTTGTCTTAGGGTCGTACATGTACTCGAGAAGTGTAAGAAAAACGTTTCGCTGCCACAGCGCTGTTTTACCCGATCGATTTGCTTGATTATCCAGCAAAAAATAGTGACGAATTCTAGGCGTTCCCTCGTTACGTCTCGCGAATCGATTAGTCGTGTTGTTTGGACCAGGAGCAATTTCCGTGAAATCCCATATCCCCGGAAGGCGTAGCCTGACCGGAAGTCGATTCGCCCTGCTCCCCAGAATACTGAAATCTCAGTAGATTCGCTAAGTAGCAATATAAGATAAATTAGCTCTGTCAGAGCGCACACGGGATTATTGTTCCATCGTTGATTCTCTTTCTCTATCGTTCCTCATCCAAACACTCGGCCTCCCTCGAGATGTTGTACCTGTCTCGCGATGCAATGTAACCTCTGCCACCCCTCACCTTTCCCTGTCACGTCTAACTTCATGTATACACTCGGACGAATGCATCTAACACGGTTAAATTCTATTTAATTCGATGGAATTGAGACACGTTTACGGGTATCGTCAGTTTTATTTCTGGATAACTAAACTCCTTGCGATCGCGATGTTTTACCCTTTGTCGTACTTTGACAAGTGATTCGCGTCGTACTCAAGATTTAAATGTGATTATCCAAATTTCTGATGCGTCTCCATTTGAAGTTTAAGACGTATTTTCTTTTTCTTTAATTGTTTTAATATTACAGCAGGAAATAGTTTGTGGTGACGCATCTGACAAATAAATTATACGGCAAGGTGTCTTATTATATAATATTTATAATTGCTAGCTATTATTTGTTTTCGACCTCGAATTAGTTTATTTCCTAAACCGCTATAAGATTTATTGCTTTGAAATTGGTCAGTGACGCATATTTGTTGCGTCTTTTCGTTGATAAAAGGTTAAAAGTACGAAAATTTTGGCGGGAATGTCTTGGACTTCAAGTAACTAAATTACTGTTATTTTATAATTGATTTTCGATACATGACAACTTAACTATAGATTTATGAATATGAATATATCCATCAATATTATAAGTTTAACACTTTTAAAATTATTCTTAAATAATTACTTTAAATTATACGAACTATGAAAGAGTCTTTATCAAGATTTATGTTAATTTTTACCGAGGTACAGAATCATTCTATAGGATAGTTTATGTATCTTTACTTATTTATTTATTTTTTAATTTAGATTGAATTTAAAAAGAGTAGACATTGAGCGCCTGTGAATTTATTACTAGACATGCACATTTGCATATTTCTTTAATTTATTGTAAGCTTATGTAGAAATTTCGAAAATTTAATCATTTGTAAATATCCAAATTTAGTATTCAGTTTATCCTGATTCAAAGAATCCTACATTGCATCCAACTGTACTCGTCCATTTACACACCTGTCAGAAATATACGAACTTAAAATTTTGACGCGTCACGTAACTGTCGTCTGACATTCTGAACGATACCAAATGCGCTTCCACGATTCGAAACAATACAATTCGTCGTGCTTGCACGCATAAATACATGTTTCGAAAACCACGTAATGGACAACTATATCGAGGGTAGACGAACCTTGGCCATGCTCGAAGATAGAATCCGGAGCTCATCAAGGTAATGCAGCTGGGATTATCCTGAAACCGAGCACGTTCCCAATGCTGAGAGCCGGGAGTAGCGGCTTGGCTCTCGGGAAAGGTAGAGCCTCGGCAGGTTATTAGTTGATCGTTTGATCGAAATCCCGCGGAGACTGCTAGACATTTCTGACATATGCTGCCTCTGTGTCTATCTTTCTGAACTGTGTACCTTCCGCTGGTCGATATTGGCTTATTTATGGAAATAATTCGGCGCATGAACTCTTCAATTGTTCATTTTTTGCGTATCACCGATTTCGATAATGGTAAATCAAACAAATTTGATAAGTAGTTTACAAACGTGGGAAAGAAATACACTTATTCTGCATATAGGGTAACTCTAAAGTCTGACCTTATATTTTATATTTCGGAAGCGGTTGTAAATATGAAAAAATTAAACAATAGTAGAACATCAAGGGGCAACACTTTGGCCTCGGATGTTTGAATATCACGCAAATTTCATCTTCTGTTTCTTAAATCAAACACCCCATTTTTTATTGTATGTTTCAAAGACCTCGTTGGGACGTTTTCAAAACACTACTTCTGTTTGTTTGTTGTGCAAGTCATTCTGAAGGTGAAAATTTAAAAATTGACAAATCGTCAGAATTACTCAAAGTGCAACGTTGAACGCTCAAATTTACGCTACTTACGTGTCAAATTTATAATTTTATTTCCTTAGTTGTTCAAATAATAATATTCATACAACTCGTATAACTAATCTTAAGTTTGTATCGAAAAAGGTAAGTTTCCGCACGGGTTTCGTGTCGTAGATTTTTCATAATTCTAAGAGTAACGCTGAAAGGGAACGTTTTTAAAGAATTTCTTATTACCTTTTTCGCCACTGTCTGCAAGCTAACATCTTACGCCGGAACTAATAAAACTTTTGCCGAAAAATTTCTTCCGAAACTTTCAGAAGGGACTTTAAACTTCAATCTTTGCCGATGAAAAAAGTACCCGTCCTTTAATTTCACCCCCTGTGTGAGCATATCGTTTCGCGAAGAACGAGCACTTTGTACGATTTCCTCTTGAACTTCAGTGGAGAAAAAGAACTAGCTGCGCTTCCGAGATGAAAACTTTCACTCCAGCATTAGAAACCTAAAACAAAAATTTTCAACAAAGCAGTATTTTTAGACAACAACAAAACAAACCATCAATTTTCTGCTGAACTCAAGTATTTGATTTTGATGACATTTTAAATATTCTTACCTCTTAGATGAACAAATAGGAGCTTAAAATATTTGTAATTCGGTAGAGTTTAAATTTATTTATTATATGTGTGTAAAAGAGCAAATTAGAAGCGAAATAATGAATTAGTTAATTGAGTAATTGTTTGCTATAAAAATAGACGTCATCATATAAGGAAGAAGTGCTATTTCCTCGCGTGGTATTCTCACTCGTGATATTTCCATGCGTAGTATTTCCACGAGTGGTATTTCCGCGCGTGATATTTACACGCGTGGTATTTCCACGCGTAGTATTTCCACGCGTGCTATTTCCATGCGTTGAACTCCTACGCGTAGTATTCCTACGCGTAGTATTTCTACGCGTTGTACTCCTAAGCGTAATACTCCCACGCGTGGTATTCCTACGTATAGTATTTCCACGTGTTATACTCCTAATCGTAATATTTCCACGCGTAGTATTGCCACGCGTGTTATTTCCATGCGTTGTACTCCTACGCGTAGTATTCCTACGCGTTGTACTCCTAAGCGTAATATTCCCACGCGTGGTATTCCTACGTATAGTATTTCCACGCGTTATACTCCTAATTGTAATATTTCCACGCGTTGTACTCCTAAGTGTAGTATTTCCACGCGTTATACTCCTAATCGTAATATTTCCACGCGTTGTACTCCTAAGTATAGTATTTCCACGCGTGATATCGTCACGCGTGGTATTTCCACGCGTAGTATTTCCACGCGTGCTATTTCCATGCGTCGTACTCCTACGCGTAGTATTCCTACGCGTAGTATTTCTACGCGTTGTACTCCTAAGCGTAATATTCCCACGCGTGGTATTCCTACGTATAGTATTTCCACGCGTTATACTCCTAATCGTAATATTTCCACGCGTTGTACTCCTAAGTGTAGTATTTCCACGCGTAGTAATTCCAACGCGTTGTACTTCTATGCGTTGTATGTTATTTTCCATACACCCCATATCCTGTCCACAAGGAACACGTTCCATTTCAACGCATAACCATAACTCCGCATAGAAAGCATATAAAAGTACATACGTAACATTTGTAACTCGCAACTTTATATAACTGGAATTAAGGATGTATGAGAGTATGTATTAAAGTAGAAATGTACTTATTTGATGAAATTTAAGATTTTTCTGAAGAAAGTTCAAAAATATTTCAAAAATTTATTCTCATAATTTCCTTTGAAATTGAATTAACTTTAATCTAAAAAAAAGTGTCTGTATCATATTCAAAATGTAGGTTAAAAATTGATTTGTCCATGAGTACTTTTTTACCCCACATATAGCGCAGGATAATTCTCCTTTTAATAAAGTAGAGTTTCATCTCGTGCACTACAAGCTATGCTCGTGACGCACTCGCAGTTCAAGTACGGTAAACTTTTCTCATATTTTTAGTACGCTTGAATTTTCAGTTTATATCTAATTATAATTTGCACGGTCAAGGATCGTTGAATAGAAAACCTGCATAGCACTTTAAATTTCTTTATCCGTGTTAAAATTGCACCGGTGTATAGTTAGTTACCTCTGACGTACCTGTCGAATAAATCATAGTGCAAGAATGTAACCTTTTTACTGAGGTGTATTTTCACACGAAATCATAAATCTATGTACACTGGAATATTTACGACTGTAAAGTATTGAAACACTTGCCAATATTCAGCTATTTGCAGTTGATAGATTACGCGAAACGATTGTATATACATAGATCAATTGAATAAAACAGTAAAAAATAGAGTGCGTACACAAGGTGTTACCTCCAACACGCAATTTTTCACCCGCTTGCAGATATCTGATAAAAAACAAAGTTTACAACGAGTACAGAGTGTACAATACATATCAGTAAAAAAACAATTCGAAAACAGTGTTTTCACGGCGAAATCGAGATCGCCTTGGATTTCACGAATAGGAACACATTTTTTTACTGTATTGAAGGGAATATCGAGATGAATTCAAAATATTACATGATCTTTTTACTAACATATTACTCGATTCACGGTGAAATAAATGTGAAGTATTTAGTTTTTGTCGTATTTGATTTTAATAATGTAAACAATATTTTACACTAAAGAGCTTACTAAACGTAACGCGCGTAAAACATAAGAAACATGCATTTCAGATGTACTCTCCTATCAGAAAAATAACATATTAACATATCAGTAAAACATTAATACAAATGTGCAATTTGTGTTTTGAATTTGTTCGATGTGCAATATGATAAAAAGAGACATGTCCCTGTTCGTAAAACAGGTGACCTAGATTTCGCCATGAAAACAAACTGTTTTCGGAATTTATTTTTCTAGTATCTATTGTGCACTCCATATCGTGAAACTTATTCTCTGAACTTTTCCTGTCAGATGCCTGCAAGTCGGTGAAGAATCGTGCGTCAGTTCGATGTAACACCCTGTGTATAAAGAATTGCTCGACTCCAAAAAATTCTTCGTATCATATTTTCTATCGAGGTACCCTATATTTAACCTAATAGCTGTCACAATATCTAATATCTAACATAATGCTTATCAGTATTGAACATCTTACCTAATATTTATTAAAATACTTGACATCTAATTCAGTATCTATGAAAGTACCATTTAGCCTAGTGTCTATCAATGTTTATTTTAATACGTATCAAAGTGCTCATCATCTTATTTGATACCTATCCAAATATCCACTATCAAACCTAAAACCTATCAATGTATCCACCATCCAACCTAATACCTAATATCTAACTTTAGTATGCAATTCGAAAGTCGGTCCAAGAACGGTGCTTTCACGAAATTTCCATAAAAACTTTATTACGTCTAATCTTAAGTCCAGTAATTATCTCGAGGAACGCCATGAAGAAAGCAGGTGCAGTCGACGGAATAATAGCGCGGAGCTGGTTCTGGTCGAACGGCTGGTCTTGTTGCAATCGGTTTCCGGTCGAACAGCGTCAGTTCGGTGGATCAGATTAACCAGACAGTAGCAAATTTATCTCGCAGCGTAACGAGTGAGTCCACGTCGTGCGGACGACGGGTGCGGATAAATACGTGCGTTTAGCGGATTGATTGGCTACAGCACACTTTGGCGAGGTTCGCTTCGGCTCGATGCACTTTTGCTGTCGTCGCACCGAATATAGATGCGCTCTTGAGTCACATGCAACGTGCTTGGACCGTTCCTTACCATTCGTGGCAAGGTTAAATTCTGCTCTGCTCGGGGATCCTTGGTCAACCGCTATAAACGAACGCTGTCTCCGCGAGCACCGGCTCCCTGGTGATTGCGGTTAACTCTGACGCAATCTGTTGCTGAATATTGTTGTTTAACGCTTCCTTGCGTTCCGTTTTGCTAATTGCATCAATATTAAAAAAAAAGATGAGGTAATTCACCAAAAGACATCTTATGATCGTCTTGTGGAAGTCGTAATTGAGTCCAATTTTAAGAAAAGAAGTTATGGAGCTGATTCGATTTTGTTACTGCGATTTTCTAGTTCTACTATACGAGCTAATCTTTGTACTTACTTATATGGATTATACTTTAATAAACAAACGTTATTGTACTGCAGAATTTAGTTAGAGGATAGCAAAGTCTGTTGTACAATTTATTAAAAAAAGTTTTTAAAATTGAAAATTGTTTTAAATAGTTTAATAACTTCTTGTTTTAGTCAAAATTTTACTTAATTTAAATATAATTTTTAAAAATAATATAATAATATTGTAAAGATTAAATTAATAATATTAAATGTATTTTATAAATTGCGATGTAGAGGAAGTAGACAAATAGTGCACATGTTCACGTGTTTACAAAAAACAGTCTGCATGATATATTAGACTAGTAGATTGAAGGATAATTCGAATTACAATTCGTGGATAAGCCCTATCGGAAAAATGAAAAAGATGAAACAGTGATTAGTTGAAGAGAACAATAATATTAAAGATTATTTATAATATTACTAAAAATGAAGGAACTTTAATTTCAATTTAAAATTGTACGTTATATTTCAATACTATTAGTTTTTCTATTGCATTTTATGATATATTATATTATATAAATCCATTTAAATAAAAATTGAAATTAAAAAAAATTTTTTTAAATGTAGTTAAAAGTTAATCTTTAATACAAGAATAATTTTATTGTTATATGTTATATAATAATTTACATTAAAATTGATCAAATATAGAAGATACTAAATGTATTAAATTAACAAGAAATTTGGAGATTTTTATAATCTTTATTTGTGAAATTATTCAATAACGTTCAGGAACTAACAGTTTTTAATCAACGCGAGCACTATCCGAATCGATAACGTTTTCACATACTTGTGATACCTTTTGCTTTGGAAATTGAATTTGAGGCTTTGGGGCAAAGCACACCAAAATATTATGAATTGCCAATCCAATATTTCAAACTTTCATATTTCAAGCGTAGAAGTTTTATGTATATGGTTGAGCTTTATGTACTTTTTATAAACGTTATAACCTTTTTCCAGCCAAGAAATTTATTTTATTCCGTATTTTATTTCATAATTTGAGGATTTAGTTATTTTGAAAATTGGTAAACTTTGAAGATTAAGAATTGAATAATTGGGAAATTTTTTACTGGAAAATTTAAAAACTTAAAAATGCAAAAATTAAACTTTCCAGGAATTTCAAATTTTTTAAATTTTCAAATGTGGAAAGTTATTAGTTTAGAAATTCGGAAAATTTGCAGTTTTAATATTTACAAATTTCAGAATTCCACAATTCCAGAATTTCAGAACTTAATAACTGATAACTTGATAATCTGAAAACATAAAAATCTACAAACTTGAAATTTAGAAATTTATAAACTCGAAAATTTGGTATACTGTAAGTTCAAAAATGAGACATCAACTTTCCAAAAATAGATATTTTCAAATTCAGAGATCCAGAAATTTGCAAACTTGAAGATCAAAATATTAACAAATGTAAAAACCTATAAATATAAAATATAGAAACACCAACTTTGCAAATGTACAAATGTACAAAACCTTCTACGTTGACATTTCAGAATGCAGGAATATCAAATATTCAATTCGAGTACAATTTATGTACTGACCAATCTCGTGTTATCAATTACTCATCACCGACCTACAAACGTACCCATGCATAAACAGCACATTAGTTTCCCTAGCGCAAACCTGTTTATACAATAAATTGATATTATTAACGCAGTATTAACTTCATTAAACCGCAAGTTCCTTCTTCCTCGAAAACTCTAATTCGAGCGGAAAAGTGTTATATCGAAACGGTAAAAGCATCGCGGTTGCAAATGTAATTTCGAGTTCGCCAAGTTCGTTAATGCAGTCAAGAAAAGCCGGAAGCTCCAAGAAAGATTCCTATTCTTGCTCGCGGAATTGGCCAATTGGAAAGTTTCAAAGACGCGTTATTGAAACAGTCAACCGTAAAACTACGAATTCGAGTGCCCGGTTAAATTGGCTGAAACGGTTGGAGAGCAATTGACAGTTCGGCAAAAAGATACTTTCCTGGCAAACATCGACTCGTAAATCATTCTTTCCATCCTTCTTTCCCCTTTGCTCACTTACCAATTTAATTAAAATGTCTGTTACGTTGCTTGTTGCAGGTAAGAATCGAGCGACGTTCGTCGTCCCTTATCGTTCATTGGATTGGTGAGTGGTCTAACGATATTTTAAAAAGGACGAGTATTTCATTTTCTGCGCCGTCATTAAACGAAGTGTCAAACGCTTATTCGCGGATTCGTCGGGAAGACGCGATCTCGATCGCGATTTCCGTTAAAAAAAAATGATCGATAAGTTAGTCGGAGGGGTGCAGAAAGATGTTTTGCTATCGGTAACGAGAATGCCGCTCCCGATGGGGGTTGATACGAGCTGCCAAATGTCACTGGGCCAGACATTTCTATATTTGAATTCGAGTTTCGCATGATGGCACTTTGACGCAGAGAAACGGAAGGACCGACGTCTCTATCTATCGATCTAACTGCCGGCTGGGCCGCGTGACGTTCAGCCTGGAAATAATGTTTCGTGAGTTTCGTTGGGGTAGTTTGTCCGTTCTTCTTCCCCTCCCTGTCAATTTTTCTCTCTCGCTTTCCCCCGTTTCGTCCATCCTTCCCGCCCTTTAACCCCCTTTTTCTTCGCGGATGGGTCTCTTTTTCTCCGGCGGTGGCCACCGATAACCGAGAATGCCGCGACGAAAATACAACGTCAGTCAAATCCTTAATCCTGGAAATAGAGGCGCTTATCTGTGCTGACGTAAGTGGTGCAGCAGGATAAGAACGTTGTCCACGCCCTCTTTTCTGTCTCGGTAAAACGCCGCTGTCTTTGCTTGGACTATCGGTACAAATTCAACGATGGAGACCGATGGAGGGCGAGACAGCAGATAAAATCAAAGTTTTCGAATTACTTGATACGAGGGCTGGAATTCGGGACGGGAATTATTTTCTACAAACTTCAGCAGTATTATTTTTCTTTCGTACTCTTTGCGGCTTAGTATAATCTGTGCTAATTTTATAGTTAAGGGTTTACTTAACACTAGAACTACTGACATTAAATGCTCGTTTATCGAAGAATGAAAAATAAAATGAAAAGGGAAATAAATAAATACTAAAGTATCAAGTAACATACATGTAGAACTAGTTTTCACCTCAACAAAATATGTCAGACTTTTCCATAAAATTACAACAATAAAATTTTGTAATATAAAATGAGAAATCTGAAACCACTCATTTTAGCTGGTTGGTAGTTCTAGTGTTAAGTACATGTTTATAAGAGTTAGGAGGTTGTTACGCTGTGCTGAAATAGTTTTGATCAGTATACAGCGATGGTTACTATTAATGTGAAACAAAATATCAGATATGTGCAATAATTATTATTCATGTTCTATCTATACAAGACTCTTTATGTTGTACTTTTAACTGTTTCAACTAAATTATTGCTACACGTTCGAAAATAGTAAGTGGTAATTTAACAAATGCACAAGATAAGTACGTGCTTAGACCATCAGGAGACACATCACAAATTGTCTGAATTTTAGTAATTCTCAAAAACTGTATTTTACGATTTCTTTCTGATAGGGTTTGTTTGTAAACTTGATTAAAAATGGTTGTTCTTAATACTTTTAATATTTATCATAAAGTGACTTCAGTATATTGTAAATGCTTAGATCCCATATATAGTAACGTAATGTTATAAATTTTAGATTTACTTTATAATGATATTGTTTATAATTTAAAGTAATGCATTATAAAGTAATTGATTATACTGTACTCTAGTAGACTTACACATTAAATACAATCAACGTAGTAACTCAAGTTCACAATGAAGTTACAGTATTATTGCCACGAGAATTTGATTTTGTCTGCATCCACATACATTTATATGTCAGTTTTATAAATATTATTAACTCTAGAACTATTGAAATAAAATGGACGTTTGCCTTTGAATGAAAAATACAATGGATAGATAAATAAATACTAAAACAACAACTAACTTATACAACTACTCATTAGCTCAATAAAATATGACAGACGTTTCCATAAAATGATGACAACAAAATTTTATAATATAAAATGGGAAAACCGAAGTCATTTTGATTGATACTTCTAGTGTAATAATAATTAATTATATAATCCCTTAATTGACGTCGCAATTGTTGAAAATTCTCAAACAACTTCTCACCTCGAATTCGTCCGAAAATTACCGGAGGGGATTGTGTATGAACGATAATTATAAGACAGAAAATCGTCGAACACCGAACAGCAGATTCCTTCTCGCGGTTAAAGGCGCGGTCTCATCGTTCCTTCGACGATGCGGTCTCGCTTAAGGTGAGACACGAAATTCGCGTTTCGAGACTCGAAGCAGAAGCTGCAGCCAGCACGGTAATATTCGAAACGGTAAGTTGTGCACGTCGGCAGCGTGCATCCGAATCCTGCCTTCTACTACCAGCAGGAATATCCATTTCAAGACATTTAACCCGGCTGACTGCCGCGACGAGGTGAGACGGGATGTACACAGCTTCTAAGATTACTAGGCAGTTTCATTACGCTTACGAAAAGACTCCCCTACTTCCTCTGGCTCCGTCTTGGTCTTCCATTCCGTCTCGGTCTCTATTCGGTCTTGTCCCTGACCCCTCTACCGTTGCTGTTCTCTTTGTGTCGCGCAGAAAGGTTTTCGAGAGGTTCAGACCATAGCACGTCAAAACCGGAGACGAGAGCGGCCACGAGGAACCGAGACGAGACTTCCTCTTCCTCTCTTTTAAAGTTTTCTGGAAAGTAGCGTGGCCGAGGAACCGCGAAAATAACACCGATATTCTTTATTAACCCCTTGCTGTGTGGTGTATTTGTCGGGTGCGTCAGAAACATTCGCTACTACTGCACTGAAACTAATGAAAAAAACTGAAATGTGTTTCATCCAGCGATTCTAATAACGTAAATTATAATTTGACTCGACATACTGAAAATTCGAACAGGATTGAACTGCTTAATATATGTAGATCGATATTATTGAATTATTCAGTAATGATTTAATAATTATTGTTATAATTTTTAGTGTCTGTTACTGCTGTAATTCTTCAATGTCTATTATGGCTACAATTATTAAATTTCTACAATAATCACCATGCTGTACAAGTTAAATCAAATCTGGCAACAACAATTATGAAATAAATTAATTATACAGAAATAACATATTTGGCGAATAAACCAAATATCAAAAATGTCACTTTTGTCTTCGTTCCATCCTACACCAATAATGAAGGACAAGTTATTATAAATAATTAACAATTAAATGAAGTTTTACAAATATGTGATTGAATTTGCATAATCAATTTAATTACAGTATCCTAAAATTAAAGCGGTATGAACCGAAGTATGGAATAATCAAATTAGTAAAATTTCAATTTACAGCATGGACACAAGAGACTGTAACACTAATTAAATTATTACCGAAATATCGTCGAAAATAATATCTACTTTTATTTATCGAAATATTCAATACGTAGCACGAACCATGTGGGAACTAATAATTTTCAGCTAATGTTGCTGGTTCCGCGCAGCGATTTTACGAGTGTATGTTAAGCATGTTACTTTGCGCTTGCCAATAATAAATATATTCCACCGTGAAATATTTAACGACCGTGTGGCTGAACTTTCGTGTTCAATTTGTACGATTTCATCGGGTTTACGGTTATACTTGTTAGAAACGTAAAGCTCGCCATCGAGTGAAAAATTCGTCGGCGAACTTGTTCGCGGCACGGATTAAAAAAATTTCGCAACACGTACTTTTCATTGTAGCCAGTCGGCAGTTAATTATCGACACGGACACATTATATATACAAGAATTCTTAGCACACGTTCAAACGATACGTTCTTTTAAT
The DNA here is from genome assembly GCA_963576845.1 of Megachile leachella. Classification (NCBI taxonomy): domain Eukaryota; kingdom Metazoa; phylum Arthropoda; class Insecta; order Hymenoptera; family Megachilidae; genus Megachile; species Megachile leachella. The sequence goes on along the minus strand of OY756256.1, from coordinate 12,176,211 downwards.
TACATTTCGCTAATTACTTTTGCGAATCGCGTAATCCTCGTTGATTAACGCGGAACGCGTATCGATGATCGCTCGAACAAAAGGGCTAGAAATATAGCTCAGCTTTGAAGGAGCTGAATACGTGCTTTCTACGTAATTGATGTTCGAATTAAAAGGTGAATTGATCGAGATCATCGTACTAACGTATTCGTTCAATTTCAAGGATCGAATGTCTCGAAATCGACGGAGGAATATATTTACGAATATTCAAATTATTTTTCTAAAGTTATTTCTTATTATAGCAAATGTAGAAACTGTATCATAGGAAGAAAATCGAAAAGTTATTTAGAATTGTTTTGTACGAAATTGCAGGAAAATGTATTGAAAATATAAGTGAAGTTTTGATATTTGAAAATTAAGAAGTTTTGATGTTACTTATTATAAAAATTTATATATGATAGTTTGATAATTTAGAAATTAACTTTCTGTTAAATAATTAGAATTATGGTAAATCATTAACAAACTGTTAATATATTTTTAAACACAAACACATTATTTAATAAAAAACACAAGCAACAGACATTATAACTTAAAGATTAATTAATTAAATAAGGATTACTTTTTCTACATAACACAACTAATTTCGCAATTTAATTTCGGTAATTAAAACAGTCGACAATATGTGCATTTTAAAACTTCAAAATTCAGAAACTTGTTAATTGTAAACTTCGCTAAATAATTAGAAAATCTGAAAATTCCAACTTCGTAAGTATCCTTACATTCCACTAACAGACCCCGGGTCGAAATGCATTTTCTCCCACCATTCTCCATCTCTCTTACTCTGCACACTCATTACAGTCTCCAGTGCGGGATTAATGAAAACTAACACCGAAACCGATGCATAACACAATTTAACAACGTAGCTGCGTCATTTGTGTTTGCTCTGAGAAGAAGCAAGCAGAGGAGTAAACTATGTGCTAGTATACACGCAGGTGTGTGTCCGTAGCACCACGAAACTCCGTAATCACTGTCGCTCGTTTAGATTGGTTTACACGTAATGCGTTTGAGAATGTAATGGCGTGTACACGATTAGCACGCGGCCACTGCATATTACTTATGGAATTATGCGCGGATTCCGTGGCAATGGCTCCAGCCGATTTTCTCGACGTTTACGAATGAATACTGGGACGGGCTTAATTTAAATTTATCGGCGAGGTCATAATTGCTGGACAACTATATCGTGTTAAAGACGGAAGATTAAGGAATGTTATGATATTTCATCGGTTTATGGCGGATAAATCTGCTTTTTAATTTGTTTAGGGTAAATTAAACTTTTTTAGTTTAATGAAAGGAGGATATCGAGTTTGTGTTGAAATAGGATAATCGTGATTATAGCTATAGGCTATTGGTATAATCCGTAACAGTATACTGCGGCCGCGAGATGGCGCGTATTCTCGGATACTGGTGGGTCGTCCATTTTCATTTCTGAATTTCGACACTTTTGAATTTCTGAATTTCCGAATACCAAAACTGTAATCCCAGGATTTTACTAAATTTCTTAAAATATAGATTTCTAAATATCTTAATTTCTATATTTCTAAAATACTGTATCCAGTAATTTTTTAATTACCAAGTTAATTTTATAAATATCTCCATTTCTAAATTCCCATATTTCCAAATTGTCGAATTTAAAAATTTGTGAATGGCGATATTTCATGATCTGAAATATTTATAATTCTTTTGTCAAACTTCTAAATTCTCAAATTCTGAAATTTGTATTAATTTCAAAAATTATCAATAACCATCTCTTTCAAAATACAGAACTTACTCATGAAAATATTAGTAGTATAATATTAATTAAATTATTAAAATATTATTATTATAAAAGTATTATATAATTTATATAATTGATTATATTCAATGAAAGCGGTCTATTTAAATGCATCAACCCCGATTCTAAAGACTAGGGAGCAAATTCCGCTCGTATCTTTCTGACGCACCGCCATAAACCATAAACGTGAATCTCGGAAACGCGATGAAATACGACGGCGTCGTATAGCGAAAGAATATCGAGTTGATACGTACTTACCGCGTCAGCGTTGAATGAAAAAGTGCAAAGAATCGAGTTGAAGGTTGGCGGTGACTTTTGAAAAGACGCGCGGATCTGGAGCCATTAAGGACCGGTATTGAAATCGGCGCGTTTCTCAGTCGGTGAGGGCCATGCCAACGAAGGTAACCCCCTTATTAATGCCATTAATCACCTGGTAAAGATTCAACGAGGAGAGGAAAGGCGGAAAAACAAGAGCTTGGTACGAACGAATCGAGGAAAAGGCCCGAGAAATCCAGCGAACCCGACTGCTTCTCTCGGGGATAGTTTTTAAGGGCGTAAACGAGAAAAAGGGACCATCTGGAAGCGTATTGTTTCTCACGCAACTTTTCACGGATTTCACTTAACTACGCGAAGTAAGAGCTGGCTCAGACTCTGGGGAGCGCAGCTCTTTTCTTCGATAAAAATTCATTTCCTTCCTTTGATTTACTTCAACCTCCAAGCCAATTCGTTCTTCGCTTCTTACCGCCGTCCAGCATTCCCCGTCTTTCTCTTTCTTCATCTGCGTGTTTATTGAACGAAGTGGAAAAATGCTCGGGGAATGCTTGGACCGATGGCCAAATATAAATTCTTACGCAAACTTACCAACAAACTACGCGACATTAGCTTCGTCGGTTTCGCTCGAACTTTGCACAATTATATTGGACATTGTAAATGATAATTTAAGAATGCAATTCTTTAAAACAAGGGAGACATTTATGATTAACGTTGGTGTAATTTGTAATATTAACTCCATTGATTTTGTTACAATTTTGCACAATTGCAGTGGACACTATGATTTAAACTTTTGTAAAAGTGTAGATATACTCTCCAAAACAAAACAGAAATTTGTGATTGAAATTCTTGTAATTTGTAACGTTAGCAGCGACGATTTTGTTCAAGATTTGCATAATTACAGCAGACACCGTGAAGAGTGATTTTGTACAAGTGTAGAACAAAACTCTCTAGAATAAGGGAGAAATTTATGTTTAAAGTTCTTGTAATTTGTGCAATACTTAACTGCTTAAAAGTTGTACGCAATCTTTGTACAAATTAAAATTAAAATTAAATATATACAAAATCGAGAAAACAGAGAGCTCTACCAGAAAAGTGAAGCTTTATTAAACCAAGGATCAAGAGTTCCGAACTTGTGGAGGTCATTAGCAAATTTTTTAATCGCCTTTAAATTACTGAAATACTTTTAAACTCTAAGAGGAAAAATTTGCTGAAGGATATTCTTTATTTGGGCATATTTTTTAGCGAATAAAAGGTTACTTTTTGTATCATTATTTTTGAAGTTCCTAACCTCACATTTCGGTTGAAAGTTCGTTCTTATTAATTAGGAAAGAAATTGTGAAAAATGATAAATAGTATCACATTACAATTGTCTACAAGAAGTTTGAAAATTCGTAAAATGAATGTCTGATCACAATTCCAATCTACTTATTTCAGTTACATTGCATTTTGAACGTCCCTTAAATTTACAACATGAATCTTCATGATTATTAAAATTATCGTAAGCAATAGTAATCTGTATAATAACAATAATAGTAACAGGAAAGCAATGATGAAATTCCTTTTCATGAATTCACAACGAAAAATGGCAGTACATCGTCAATTCAAATTGAATGTCACCGACTTATTTACATCTTTGAAATTCGTAACAGGGCAGCTTGAAACTCGGCCAATCCCAACAAACAAACAAGGAAACAATACTAATAAGCATTCCATTGAAACAGAATGTCCCACAAAACGTACAAACCTTTTTCGAAGAATAGATCAAAGATTTCGAGAGCAGCTGGTTTCTGTGTAGCTTGTTTTCGTGCGCCCTATTAATTATAAGGCAACGTCTCGCGTGATTCAAGCTATTTGCCCATCCAACCCCGAGTTTCTTAGCTCGAGCGTGATTAAGAAAGGAAGACTCTCCCTTTTCTTCGACCCATCCCGAAGGAACTATCAAACAGCCCGCAAACAACAAATACAAAACGAATGAGAACCAGAATGAAACCGAAACATTAATAGAGTGTGTATGCATTTAGAGAGATTCTCGAGTTACTGGAATGCTATTACTGAAATGCATTTATAGGGATAGAATTTTTGAGAAATTTTTTGTAAATTCCTTAAATTTCTCAAATTTTCAAATTTCTAAATTTCTGAATTTCTGAATTTCTGAATTTCCAAATTTCTCGAATTTCTCATATATTCAAATTTCCCAACTCCTCAATTCGTAAATTTCATAAATTTCTCAAATTTTCAAATTTTCAAACTCCTCAATTTGTGGATCTCTAGATATTTCACAGTTTCAAAAACACCAATTTGCAATTAAAAAGTTTCCAGATATTCAAATTTTTTATACTTAAATACTTAAATGCTCTCTAAAATATTCTAATGTTCAAGCAATAATGTATTCAAATATTCAATTATCCAGTTATCTATATTTTCAAATATCTAAATACTTAAGTATTCAAGTGATCCAGTATTCTAATGTTCACATATCCACATATTCAAATCTCCAGATATCCAGATATCCACATATTCAAATATTAAAATAACCAGATATCTAGGTATTCGTGTAATCAAATATCTAGATACCTAAATATCGAAATATCCATATATTCAATTATTCATATGTCCAAATATCCAAATACCCAAACGTCCAAATTTCCAAATTCCCAGGTTCTCAAATTCTGATTTTCCAAGTCCCCAAATACGCATGCTTTGAAACTTCCCACTCCCTAGCATCCATCGATAAAAAGATACTTTCGGGATCGGAAGCTCGGTTACCCAACGCATCAAGTATCCCGTCCTGCACATTACGTCCCCAATGTGCATACACGTAGCCACGTACAACAGTCGAAACAGGCAGGAAGCGGAGGATGTAACGGTAATGTCTGGTTCCTGGGTAGATAAACGTGTAGCAAGAAACGAGACGAGTCTATCAGGATGAACCGTATCTTGAGGGATAAGTATCGAAGCTGAAAATCGCGACCAAAAACTCCACTGGCGCAGCAACGTCATGCGGAAAAGGACGAACTGGGTCGACATCGAAGAGTTTCGTTGCAGTTGGTTGGTCCAATCGAGTATCCATCCTCTCACCCTTCTGTCCTGTTCCTCTTCCTTCTTCTTCAACCCCGTCTTCTTCGTCTCTTCCATTCATTCATCCCGTATGCGGGGGAATTCGAAACTCTCAGCGACTGTTTTCCTCATCGTCGACGAAAACATGCTGCCCTTGTACTGTCGTCGAGACAAATACCGAACACGGAGCTAGGGGCTGGGATGAAAACGAGGATGAAAACTTTTCCACTGTTCTTTTCGTTTATAATTTATGTTTCGACGAGCACGCGGACGAGACGCCGTTATCGATTCCGTTACGTAAACAGCCAGAGCACAGTTTTTGCACAGCTTTCTAATGCACTTAGCTGTTTAAACTGCTTGGCTTTCGTTCGATCGCGATGCCGTGGCTCACAAGAGGCTACCCTCTTGATCGATGAGGCTATCGTTTGTTCAACGCTGCTTTTGCTAGACGATAGTGGAGAGAATCTTGAAAATTTGGTGGCTTTTTTTGTAGTGGAGTGATTAGGGAGGGTTGATACGTTTTGGATAAACAGAGTCGTAGAACGTGGAATACTTTAATGAACGTTCTGGGTGATAGGATTAGAGGGTTCTTAGATAAAGTTTTTGAAACTTATTGTTACATGAGGAATATGCTATACTGAGAATATTTGTAATTATACAGAAATGGATGATATTTTAGATTTTGAAGGGATTGTTCTTTTCCTCACACGGGCCTCCTAGTATATACCAATATGTGTGCCACTTGTTTTGTTATTAATTAAATTTAGTAATTTATTAATATGAACATTACTACTCCTTTTGTATTTTTGTTTAAAATAAGTGTATTTAATTGCAATAAACAGTGTCCTAATTTTTAAATCCGCAAATCCTTAAACCTCCAAGGCGTCAAATCCTCCAGTGACCAAATCAACAAATTCTTGAATTTCTTAATACCCAAAACTCCACATTTTCACAATTTTTATTTTATCTAATTTCTCAAAATTTTTATCTTCAAGATTTTATTGTTTACAAATTTTTTCCAAATTCCTCCATTTTCACAATTTCAATTTCATACGTTCTGAAATTTCCATTAAAAATCTCCAAATTTCACATTTTCAATTATATAAACTTCAAAATTCTCTATATTTTCATAATTTCAATTTTACGATTTCTGATAGTACAATGCTAAAAATTTCATATACTCAATTTAAAAAATTTTCAAATTGTGTTGATATTCTCATCATTTCAATTTTATAGTTTATGAAATTTTCAATCTTCAAAGTCTCCAAATTTCAAATTTTTTATTCTACAATTCTTTAGTTTCTGAGTTTCTTAAGTTTCCAATTAAGAAAAATTAAGAAAAATGAGTTTAATGAGTTCCTAATTAAGAAACTTACAAAATTTCATAATTCTGAAATTCCTAAAGCCTGCAGCTTGCAAACGTTGACATTTCAAAATTTCTGATTATCAATCTCTATACATCCTAATTTCAATATTTCAAATTTCAAATTTTCATAACGCCAAATTTCCAAATTTATGTCACATAAAAACCTCAATATCTCCTATCCTTCCCCTATCTCATAAACATACTTCCTGTATGTACTCCTCTTATACTCCTCATTCTAACAATTTAGTTCTACCCCATCGTCACAACCCCTTGCATTATAACTTATTTATCAGGTTCGTCGGTCAGAACTGACTAATCGCAGCTACAATATTAAACCCAACAAGGAAGGTTGAAATGTTATGTCAATTTAGTGTCAATCGTTGACTATGCAAATAATTGGACTTGTACTCCAAAATGAAGCGTATTAAATATTGCAGTAAAATTGATCACAAGAGTACAAGTGCGTCACATGTCGTAGCAATAATTGAATAGCAAGAGGTTAATCGAATTACTAAGAATTAATCTTTGAAATAAAAATTATCTATAAACGATTCTAGAATCACGTCCATTCATTTAAATTCCTAAGCTAAGAAAAATGTATCCTGACATTTGTTCTTTAATTTTCACGGCTGCAGAAACATACTACTGTACGTTCCTACGTTTTTAATTCCATGACGTAGCTGTGTTCGTGAAAGAATTCGTGTTTTTGCATATAAGCATCCGTCGAGAAGCTTTTCTCGTTTACTGCGCTCGAGTCTGTAAGAATTTTGTACGACCCGAAATGTAAGAATCGTCGGCGAGGAATTTCATCTTCTTTTATGGGAGTTGTTCGTAGCATTGACTCACGTCCACTTGCTCACAACGTAAAATCTTGTCTATGGAATGGACAGCAATGGACTATTCCAGAAAAAGATGAAGTTAGGTTCGGTTAAATTGAGTTTCTAGTGAATCTAGTTTTTATAGGTTCATCGGTTAACTTCTGAAAATCTTATTGGTCAAACTTTCAAACTGACGAAAACAGAGATTCACTCTTCGTATGGCGAATGTGGGATTATTTGGAACCAACTATAGAAATAAAATTTGTAACACGTGGAAGATATTTGTGAAGTTCGTAGGGAGAAACAAAAGTCATTCCTTACTTCGATTTTAGGGGATGAAGAGAACATTCGAAAATTTTAGGTCCCTTACTTTTATACTTTTTAATTCCATTACTTGCAAGTTTAACTTTCAAATTCTTCCAATGGTTAATTTAGATTAATTTTGTGAATTTTCAAATTTGCAGATATTCAAATTTTTAAGTTCACACATGCTTAAATTTATGAACTTTCAAATTTGCAAATCACGAAAATGATAAATTTCTAAATTCTCAAAATTGTATATTGTTAAGTTATAATTATTTAAATATTAGTACCTTCAAAAAATCTCCTAGTACTACGTTTTTTAAACTCTACATCAATTTCCCAACAGAAGCCTGTCGTACTCGTGAATTCACATAACATTCTAATAATAAATTAATGTGACCTAATATTCGCCATACCAGTTCCAAATCATTCCCCTCCAAAATATTAAAAGTCTGCTTACAAATTATTATATTAAAACTTTAAAAAATCTACCATCTCAAACGTTTCTACGAAAATGTAACCACTCGAATCAACACGTGTTCTCACCAATTCTTTCCATTCCCCAAACAGTTCTTTGTAAAGAAGAAAACAGTCTTCTCCATGCACTGTAAACTGAAATGTACATTTTAAGCGAAACGATTATTGTGTACCGATACGGTCTCCACGAGCGTTGTTAAAAAAATAAGATAGCTCGTTCACAGAATTCCTGGGAAATTGGCCACTCGGTAACACCGCGACTAGAACAGTTTATAAAAGCTTCGACGAAGGTACGCGTATAACAACATTCTTGATCGAGCAATTACAAAGTCCTCAGACCTTAAACGACTTTCCTTTGTGACGGCGGTATTCAACGTCGTTTCTGTTAGTCGTAGTTGCGCCTTTTGCACGACAGAAGGAAGCACACACCGGTGGTGATTTTCCCGCCAAGTTCATTCAGCATCTCCCGTTGGATGTAAGCCAAATACCGAATACAACAGCGCCGTCTTTCACCTCGCTTCTCCCCCGTTACTTCGCCGTTATCATCCCCGAATGGCAAGTTGATGTTGCCGTTGTCGCTGCCACTGCTGCCGTTGCTCCGTTATACAACAAGCAACACAGAGTTCTAATAAGGTCGGGTCACGACCCTATTCCACAATATATTTCGCGACCAATTGTGCCCGACGTTGCTGGCTGCAATTATGACAGCCAAATCCGGAACGAGTTATTGGTCTCATTGTTTACTGATGAATTCCTTCTCTGGCTATGATTGTTAACTACGACGAGATTAAAGACGGCCAAAGGAAGTCTTGACATCGTGGGCGACAACCGAAGTAAATGAACGTCTAGTAGGTTTTTATGAAAAGATTATGTACACTTGGGTTTTACGTGCATCGGTTAGGTTAAGATATTTATGTAAACTTAAAAGCATTTTAATTTAGAAACTATTAAGTTTTCGAATTTTCGAATTTTTTAAGCTTTGAATTTTTTAATTTATACAGCTTTAAATTTTTTAAATTGCAAATTTGCAAGTATTGAATCCCCACATTCACAAATTTTCCAACTTTCACAAATGTGTAATTTAAAAAATTTTCAGTTTAAAAATCAAATTTTTTAATTTCTGCACTTTTGAATATTCAGATGCTTAGATTTCTTTGTCACTAAATTCCTACACTCACATATTCCCAGATATCGATATATCTAGATCTTCACATCGCTAGCTCCTTGCATCTCTATATGTTCAAATCTTCAATTCCCTACATTCTAAGATTTCTACATTCCCAAATATCCAAAATTCACAAGTTTCTAATTCTGAAATCAGCTAAATCTATAAATCCTAAGATTCCAAAATCTTACATCCCCAAATCCTTAAAATCCAAAATCTCTATATTCACAAATCTTTAAATTCTCAACTTCAAAGATCTCCAAACTCCTATCAGTAATTAGTATACCCCTAAATTTTTGCGCCTTTAAGTTTCTAGTTTCTCAACTTCAGCACCAATGTATACAACCTTCAACTCATCTCCAAATTTTCAAGTCTAAAATCTCCAAAAATCAACTGTATGTCCTCTGCATTTTCCTTCGAAGCCAGTAAATCTTACTCTCCACTGTACTTACTGCAACAAGTTATCGTTCTTACAGACTTCAAATCTGAATTCCTTAGCTTCTCATTTGAGGTTATTGTTAATAATACAATAAAATTAGTAATTATATCGAATTTCGATTGCGTCGTCCAATTACGTAATTCCAGTCAAATTGCAGCGTTGCGAGAGAAGTGTGTCCCAATCTGTTCGACTTCCGTCGTAAGTGAAAGAAAACAGTGAGGTGTGACGTGCATCGTGCGACACCCTGATTTCCAGGAAGTCTGTTTTTTCACGAGTTCCCGGCTCGCGTGCCTCGGGAACGAGTGGGGATCAGCGTGTGCGGGTGTGCGTAGCGTTCATAGTATTGGCAGCGAGCCAAGTCACGTTGCGGCTCAATGAAATCTTTCTAGGTTAGGTTAGCCCCTTCCTTCCGCGTTAAGCGTAGGATACGTTTACGCCGGCTTGCTAGACGCGCGCGAGAAGAGGCTGGCCTTCGGCCAGAGGGAGAAGTCGAGCTGGCTAGCTGCGAGATCCAACGGAAGTGGTGGTGGTCAATATTGGTCAGACTTAGAGGCTTCTTAAGCACGAGGCCATACCACTTCGGCACTCTCGCCGGTGGAACCGTTCCGTGATACTCGTCAGCGATGTTTCGTTGCGGAGAAACGGTCCACGCTTGTCCAGTTTGACGGCCTGGATCCCGAGTGGCTGAAACAAATCGCGAACACCGCGTTTCGTTCGAAAATTGGATTTTTCGAGTCTCTCGTTTCGTCGACGCGATATCGCGCGCGGATTCAGCGATCCCGGGATTCGCGCGAAGAAACACTTGATTCGATATCTCGTCGTGGCAGCAGTTTAGCTCGCGGACGCGTAACAAGTAGTCATGCACCGAAAATGCACCGTTTCGGCATCGGTGCAACGCGACTTGCGAGAGCAGAATCCGACACCCCCCTGACGTTCGGGTTCTCCCTCTACCGTGTTTCCATCCCGCCGTCAAGCGAGCGTGGCGTGGCGAGGAGGAGCAGTCAGGCAGTCAGGCTCTCTGCTGGCATTAAGTATTCCCGTTGGGTCGGCGTGGCGAGGAGGAGCACGGAATGGCGCGACGCGACGCGACGCGGCGTGGCGTGCGGCGCGTCGGTCGATGCTGGGGTGCTCGCGAAGGAAGGAAGGAAACGAGCGAGAAGGAGGAACAGACCTCTCTTCCGTCTCTCTCCTTCATGATTACCCTGTCTCGTTCTCCCTTCGATCGTCTGTCTCTGTTCGTTCGTTCTCGTCTCCATCTCGGTTCCACCAGCGAGCTTTCTCCGGCTAGAATCGAGAGGCGCTATCTCCCTCGAGCGACGGCAGCGCCCCGGGGGCGCCTGCGCGCCTCGGAGGGGTAGCAGTTACCTGATAGTGGCGAAACCCAGGACGAGGGGATAGGGGCCCCTCCCTGTTCTATCCCTCGCTCCTTCATCGTGCACCCCACCATCGTGATCCGCGCGGCTCCTCTACCTCCCCTCGCTACGGCTCCACTGCCCGGGCTTCCACGGTCGCCCCATTCCGTTCTCGGCATCACAGCGTACAGCATTGAACTCGACGCACGACGACAAGGAGCGCGACAACGACCACCTGCCTCTCTGCTCTACGGATTACCTGTATATCTGTCTCTCTCTCTTTTCACCTTCTCGCCGAGCCGTTCACTCTCGTGTCCGCGTACGTCGTTCCTTCGAGAAGAGGACAGCACGAGGACGGTCAGGATAATACCGTTTCGACGGCTGCGATCACGCTCGATCAACCGTCGCGAAGGCACGCATCGTGGCGGATTACCGCGCGAAACTACACGCCAGGAAAATACGCTCGAAAGTGGCCCAGCTTCGTCGGCTGTTCCCGCAAGTGTGTCACTCGAGTCTAAGTCGGTTTGTTCAGCAGTTAGGATCCAGTGTCCGCGACTACGATTACGCGACAAGTGTGTAACCGCGCGCGAATGCCAGCCGTTCGTCAGGCAACCGTTGATCAAGAGGATCGCGCGTTGTTTCGTTAACCACCTGTGATTACGACGTGGTTCTTATCGTTTCATCGACGAGTGTGATTATCACCGATCGTCGCCCGATATCCGAGATCTGTCACGAACCAATCGTGACGTCCACGTTCCTGCGAAGACGTGGGGAGCTACATACACACGCGTGTGCTGAGAAAGCGCGAGCGTGTGACGCGAGACCACCGTCGGTCTCTCGCTCGTCCGTTTCTCCTGTCGCGGAGAAGGGCTTTAGCTTTGATCGCACGGCACTCGGTACTCGCGGCAGTACTGAGTGACCTGCAGCACCCGGCAGTCATCGAAAAGTGTACACAACGGCGGTCACCACGTACATCACGCCGCTCATCACCCCAGAGAAGGTACGGTAGTTCATTCAAATCTTTGTCCAATAATTCGTACATGTATCACGGAGCGAGGACGGGCTCTCTTATCATCCTGGAAGAAATTGTGTGTCCCGGTGAACGTGTGGGTGTACCGACGTTTGCACGTTCCCATTTATCGTCTCTATGTATATGTAGGGACGTACATGTGTGCGAGTGAGTGTGGGTAATACGTTGTGCGCTAGCTGGAGGCATGTGTGTGGGTGGAGCTTGATCCTGGACGTCATCCGTCGGACAAAGACGGACTCTAACCCGGCTCGATGGATCTTCGTTCCTGCTTGCTCCTTTTCTCTCGTTCCCTTATCTCTCGTTACCGTTTATTTCTCGGGACAATGTGCGGTGACCGAAAAGTTTCGCCTAGATGATGTTCGAGTGTGGATGACGTTCCGAAACGCTTTATCCGATGACCATCGTTTCCGGTGCGTCGGACGTTCCGTGGTCCTAACGCGGATCACTGGCTTCTGCCTTCTTCCTCGAATTATTCGAGTTCTTTTCTTCCAGTTTCTTTCTGTTGAAGTTTCGCGAGGGAAACTGGAGTCGATCGGATTCGACGAAGAAAAGTCGGGACCGCTCGCGTTGAAACGCAAACACGAAACCTCCACCAATGGTTGGTTTTTTTCGTCGTGGATCGTGGACTCTTTGAGAATTGTGGTGTCGTGTTAGTGCGTCAAATCGGATGAAGGAATTATTAATGGAATTAATAAGTTGAGTGGTCCAGCGGACGACGGAAGACGGGGGAAGTACTATTTCCTTTTCGCCGGGGAGAGCGCACTCTAGTTCCTTATTACGTCCTCCACCCACCCAAGCAAACTTATTATCTTAAGTCCTTCGGCTCTCCAAGCGAAACGATAACGAGATCGTTACTTTCGAAGTTCCCGCTTCGCGACCGCCGCTCGATAATTATTATTTTCCCCTTTCAACGGCCCGGTCGAGCGGATCCAAGTGCAATTTCGAGATTTCTCCTCGAAGCCACTCGCTCGTTTCAACGATCTCGCGTCCGCGGGATTCTGCCTTCAGTCTTTTTTCTAGGGCATATCTATCCCGACACTTTGTATCGAAGATTTTAAATACGTTAACCTACTTCCTTTGTCGATTCTCTCCCCACCCCTCTGATCATGGATAGACGCTTCTGTCTGTCGTTAAACAAGCAGCAAGTCTGTTCATCGAGTCGATTCCAATTTATTCCCGATGAAAATCGTTTCCCGATTAAAGTACACAGTCCCGTCGATAGGATTTTTAATTAATTCCAACTGAGCCGGTAAGTCCGCTGCTGGAAAAAAAGTAACGTTTCCATGGGCGTATCGAGCCGCATCGCATATATTAAAACGATCATTAACGAGCTGCTCGCTGATGCGTTGAGTGATAGGTGCTGTAACGCGGCCGGGATTTAGGTCGCGACCGATTTTTTCCATTCCACTTTATTACACCGAGCGAACCGTGTTGTCGAGAGTATCGGTTCTGATGATTGCGTGGATGATCTTCTGCTTGAAATGTTTGAATCCGTGTGTGATTCGTTTCGCCCCCGCACACACACACACGGCTATAAAGATTCATCCGGCCCTCAATCTATTTTCCCCTTTTTTCCCAACGTCGAGATTCAATTTCAATGGAGCAAACTTAGTTTCGATGCGTGACGATTGCGTGTCGCGCGCAACGCATATCGTTCCGAGCGGACACGTGACGACATATTTCGCTGCGTGTCGCCGGAAGCGACAGATTCGCTCGTATATCACGCGTAAACAAAAAGCAAGGCGTCCGGCTGTCAGGCGTTCGCCCTGAAATTTACGACACAATCTTTCCTTGTGTCTTAGGAAGTGATAACGTTCAAATATCCGATTTGCGCGTTCCCCGATCTGTATCCCCGCTGGAAGTGAAAATATCGCGAGAACGCAGCGTCCCGTATTTGTCCGCGAATCCCGTTGGATTTGTCACGAAATACGTGTTGAATTCGAACGATAGGAACGTGAATTGAGTCTCCGAGAAACGCGCAGGAATCGATTATAGGTGTACAGTTCCACGAAGATGTTATGGAAAGTGTCGTAAGCCAGTAAGTAGATACGGCCTGTCGCTGTCAGACAAGCAACAGTTGTATCTACGGAATTCTTGCTAGCCTTTTCTTAGGTTTCTCCTAATTTCACCCTCCTTTGTCGTTCGTCGTCGATTTGTTGTGAAAATCACTTTTGAAAGGAAACTCAAGCTTTTGTAGAGAAATGTCATCGGGGTAAAATATTTTTCGTGTTGTGCAATTGATAAGTCTTCCCAGAAGAGAATAACAGAAATTGCTCTTCGAACATTGCTTTATGGAAATGGTGCTGCCAGAAATATTATTATAGTGTTATTGTTAGACGCATTATTATTACTAGTATTTAATATTAGTAATATATTTGATGCTACTAGAAATACTATTGTGAGTAGAAATGTGGAAGCTACAAATCTCCGAAGCTAGAGAATAGCTCTGGGTCGTTTTATTGAAATTTTGATCCTTTCCGAAAAAATGTAGGATCCGCAGTGTGAGGAGCACGCGATTTTCTCCTGTTGCACACGCGAACGAGATTTCGGTCCGAGAGGAGGAAAGAAGCTCGGCTTGTTCGTTCCGTCACCGCTTTACGCGAGCAAAAGGGAGCTAAGCGGATTTCGTGGCGGTCGCTAGCCATTCGCAAACTGGAAACACGAGACAGGGAAAGGTTGTTATTGAGAAAGGGCGAATTAAAACAACACGATGCGTTCCCGTGGACGCTGGCCCTTGAAGGGACCGAGGAATCAAGAGATCAGAGTCTCACCACCGAGTTCAAGCTACTTAGGATTTGTCGTAAGCAGATGAAGCGGAAGAGAAGTTAATCCGCTTTGCGAATAATTATTCACAGCGACCACTTTCGAGAATCGTCGCTCGCTCGTCATTTTCCTGAGGAGCACGTTCAACGAGAACTTTGATATCGATGATAATCGGATGAAGGAAATCGACGTTGAGCTGGAAATTGTTTTGCTTTTCTTCTTCCTTTGTTGCTGGAGCTTCGCGGTATATCTACGGGAGTGTTTCACTGAAAGCAACGTTACACTTTCTTTGATCAACCGTTGTAATGGAAATGCATTCAAATGAAGAAGGAATGAAAGTACGAGGCAGTATCTTTTTTCCTTTCGTTCGTCATTATTTACAACGGTTATCTTGATATAGATGGATAGAAAAGCTTGTTAAAACGAGAAGTCTGAAGCCCCATAAAAACTGACAGGAGATTAGCTATTGGTGAAAGAAGAACGCTGTTGCGGTGGGCGAAACAGTAACTTGCGGTTTTAGATTTCACCTCGTGGTAAATCCTGCTGGCATGGTTTGGTGATTCCAGGTTCTTGTGGTTAGGTATCATTAGGTGATTTTTGAAGTCAACCGTAAACAGTTTCGTGACACATGGTCAATAACATTCAGTGAAAACACATTTTAATTCGTCAAACACCAAAGTGAACGTGAATCTGATGCAATTTTGTGTAATTGTGTAAACAAATTTTTTAATTTATTTTTACATTTTTTTGCATTTCTCGTGACATAAAACATGTTAGTCCATTGCGTACTGTCAATTATGATATAATTGTTGCACATTATTAAACATGAACAACAAATTTTGTAATGAATAGTTGCAAATTTTTCTTATCTGTCACAATTATGATTCCTTGTTCCGTCTCCTCAATATATTACAAATTTTCAGTATTATAACATTTTTCTCTGAATAATTATTTTTAGTAGAATTTCTTCGGAAAAAATCAATTAAGAAAGTTTAACTTTTAGTGAAATCAGTCAGACGGCAAATCTGACAGAAAATCAAAAAACGTGATTTAGAAATATCAATTTATAACTGTTCCAGTGACGAATATCCATTATAAGTGATTCAATTTTTTTTGTTTGTCAACAACTATTATAACCGATGGAAATTGTTTTTAGTTACGAGAAATTGTTATTGATGGTGAAATTTTATTTCGATTTCCGGTAATCAATATTGATGACAGGAGTTTTGTTTCAGTGATTCAAACATTGTCCATTTATAAAAACTAGTGTTTGTAAAACTAAATACAGGACTTCTTTCCTGTGTCCAAATATAAATTTTATAGTTCATTTGGTGTCGTTGATAAATATTAACAAATTTTTGGCAGTAACGTTAAATAAAAATTGACAATGATTGAAAGTAAACAATAAATAAATATTTGCAACTAAAAATATTTTCGTTATAGGTTACAATAGTTATGTTCTTTGATCAATAATACCACAAATTAAAGTTAACTTTCGATCACAGTAATTGGTCTGTTCATTGAATTGTTATTACAAATTACAATATCACATCGCAAATGAGATTTCGATTAATTTCATCGTTGCAACTGAAATTGGGATAATAGGGGTGAACATGTAATAATGGCTATTATTACTATAATATTATAAAGTAAAACGTCTAAAACAAGTAATCATTATTGCTTATTTCTCAGAATATCATCTACCTGCAATATTTAGCTCAATTATTATTATATATCCGAAAGTGACTAGCTTTTTGTTCTTACGTATTAGTGACATTTTCCTGTACAATAAGGTATAAATACAAATTATGAAATTTTTCGTATAATTCAGTTCTATTTAAATATAGCTAAATGGAGCTAAAGTATAATTTGTTAAATATGACTAAATTAAGGATAGGTAGTGAAATGGAATTAAATATAATTTGCTAAAGTGTTTAAAATTTAATTTGATCAGGTAATATGCTAATGGTGGTCAGTTGACCTACAATATTCCTCCACGAAACATATAAAGTTACTAAATAGTGTATTCAAGTATTTTATCCAGTACAAGATATATAATTATGTGCAGTAAATTATGTAAGTACATAATCTTCGTACGATAAAGATAATTACAAAGATAAGAACTGAAATTTATTGAAATTTATTCAAAAGCGCAAAATATGACACATACGCATTTTATTGCGGTTTATGGGTTAAATCAGAATATACTAAATAGTCAGATGACATATTTAAAAATGATATAAAACCATATATATAAAACGACTACTATTAATCTACTAGTACGAAAATTCTGAATCAATTTTGCATTTAACTACCACCCAAATAGTGGCTATTAATTTAAACAGAAAGTGACTATTATCTCGTTCAATTAGTAGTTCAAACATAAAAATAGTAACCAACAATAAATAAATGATTTCATATTTCAGTTTTATTACAAGTGCAAAGTGACCTTTCAGTGACCATCTCTGCATAATGCAGAGGGAATTCCTTGCAAAAAAGATCGCGTATAACCGCGTAAAAGAAAGGAGGGAACGATCAGGCGTCAGCATGCGAAGGAATTAAGTGGACGAATTCGCTGGTAACAGTACTGTTTACATCGAAACGCTTTTAAATCTCGGCTGGCGAGTCCGATGAACGAACCACCCCTGTTCTGAAGATCCCTACGACACGTCACACCCTCTGGTGCCGTTGACAAACGAGCGAGATGCAAAACTAGGTGACTCGGACCGACTGCTTCCATCCCTTCAACCGACTGTATGCGCGCGCGAGTGTGTGTGTTTGTGTGTATTCGTTTCTCATCCCTTCGTGGCGCAACAAATAGGGAGAGTCTCCGAGTTTCCTCGCGTTTCCCGAGCGCCACTATTCGATATTTGTCACGTCTTTTCTTCCTTGGTAGATTGACACTTTTTGCGAACGGTCTTCTTGTTTGGAAACGCGAAATGTAATTCCGCGAGGCGTCGCGTCGCGTGTTTGCTGAACACGTTGCAAACGTCGACAAAGTTGTTTCCAAGGTGCGAGATTGCTGCTCGATCGAAGCTTTCCCTCGGTGCTGGAACAGTGAATTTGTTTTTTGCAACACCAAATGTGAACGCATGTCTGACAGTGAACGAGTGAGTTTGAAATTTTTGAATGTGTTGAAAATGCTTGGTGTCGGAACTTGTGCATATTATACTCGGATACGACGTAGGATTCATTCGGGTCAGAAGAGACGTTAGCTTGAAAATTCAGACGTAATTAAATTTTCAATTTTTTAATCTCCATATTTTTACGCTTTCGATTTTTATATTTATGCATTATAATTTTGAAATTCGTAGATTTATAAATTTCTAGGTTCTTAAAATTTGAAAAGCCTTTTCTAAATTCTGTAATCATAGATTTTTTAATTCCTGTTAAGTGGTTAAACTTTTCAATTTTTTTAACTTTTAACTTTTTAAGTTAAATGCTCAAACTGCTATGCTCTTCAACCTTCAGGTTCCTAAATTTCCTAAATCGTAATATTTTCAAATATTAAAATCCATCAATTTCTAAGATTGCAAACACCTAGACTGAAAAATTATTACATTTCTATATCAATAAATCCTCGTATCCCAAAGTCCCTAAACTCAAAAGTTTTCAAACTCTGGGAACCTCAGTTCCCAAATATCACAGTCTCCATATCCCAACGTCCTAAAATCATAAACTGAAATCCCAAAGTCCTCAAAGCTCAACATCTCTAAATCACAAAAAACCTCCAATCTAAATTTTTATATCTGTAAATTGTATCGTCTTCACGTTCCTAGATGTCAAAATTGATCAGCCCCTAAATCCCTAAATTCTCATAATTGTAGATCCACAAAGTTCGGGGTCTCTTATTAATCCATCCTCAAATTTCCAAATTCTCGAAAATCTCTAAAAATTAACGATTGGCCTTTTAACTCTAGAGTGTCACATAGTCCCTTAGAGAACCAAATTTACGTCCGATTATATGTCGAAGTGTCAAGGTTTATCACTCAGTGTCTTATTAACTTACTAGGTACATATTACGATCTATAGCCAGTTGTGAAGCTACTAATTCATTAAACAAGTTATTTCACTGAATTCAATAATCCCATATTTCTTTTAATTAGATAATTAATGAACGAGTAATAATTTCTAATCGAAGGAGGATTTATAATCCTTCTAAAAATCAGTGACAATTTTTGTCACATTTGTGTTTCACATCATTTGAATCATCATGTTCAATTGCAATTTCATAATACTAATTGTGCTATGGTGATAAATACGATAGAAAAGTTCCCATTTATTTCGGCGACGTTATACGGGATTTATATTCTTGTTTGAAAAGCCAGCATGTTTGTCAATACTTGATTCAGAGTGAGCGATTGTTCCATCAATATTTATGCTACCGTTTTTGTTCCTTTCTACGCAAATATCCCCTGCTACATAATTCAATGATCGGATATTTAACGTACAGAAAAATCCATCAATCCTTAAACGTATCAACGCAATAGCACCACAATACTGCCGCACAATTATCGCGTTAATCTACCAATCAATTATAAATATGGCTTACCGCATTCCCGATTTCACAGAACATTACTATTCATACTGAACCGTGCCGCGTCACCGCACGAACACCCCTAATTTCCCGTAAAATACAGAAACGTCAACGTTCGCTTGTTGGATTATTAATCAAACGATTACCTATTGCATTATTCAAGCGGCCTGCTTCGTGGGTAATCGATACCGCGGTCGCAAAACAGTTTTCCAAGACGACGTTCTATCTACCATCTTAATATTGAAACGGGTTGCTCCGAACAGAAAACAACGGTAACGGAATAAAGGTACAAGTAAATCCGACTTTCCTGGGGAAAACGTAGCAACGACGGATGAAGAAGTCTTTCCCTTGTTTTTATCTTTAAAGGTTTTTAGGAAGCTGATGCGTTCAAAATTTGGGGAGCTTGAGATTAGAGAATATGCGAATGTGGTGATTTTAGAGGGTTGAGGACATGGCAAGTTTGGGTATGTGTGGATGTGAGAATTTGGGGATTTGGGGATTTGGTAATTTGGGGATGTACATATATGGGAATCCGAGGATGCAAGGACAGGATAATGCGGGTATTTATGGACATAGGAATTTAGGAATTTGAGGATCTAACGTGCGGAGTTTACCGAAATTGAATTTTGCAATCTTTGGAATTTGGGGTCTTTGAGAATTTAGAAAACACGGCTATGTAAATCTGGGATTTATGGTCCGAGTAATTAGGTGGTTTACAGACATAGGAATCCGAGGATGCAAGGACTCTGTAATGTGAATACTTACGGATATGGGAATCTAGGGATTTATGATCTATAGAACTTATAGAAATAAGAATTTTCGACTTTGTCATTTTGGAATGGATGAATATAGAAATCTAGGGTAAAGAGATTTTCAGAGATATAGTTCAGCGATATAGTTACTGTGAGATTGAAATCCAGCAAAAGTAGGTATCTAGGAATTTAGAGATGAAAAATGTGCATGAATGTGAATTTCATAAACCGAAAAATTTTGAAATGTAGAAATAATTTAAAAACTTATAAACTGATTAATTCGAAAACTCAAATATTTAAAAACTTTAAAAACGTCAACTGTATATGATTTATCTACCATAAAACCCAATTTACAAATTGAAAGATATCTATATTTAGAAATTTACAAATTTAAATGTATCAATACCTGAAAATTTATAAATTTGGAAACATAACAATTTAAGAATTGATATTTATTTAAATGAAATCTACGTTGGCATCCGTGTATGTACTGGATCGCTCTATGAACGAACAAATTGAACGTGAATTTCGGGAGGGTCGTTTCATTGTTAATTAACGGGACAGTAGGCAACCATGTTGCGAGAGACGCGCGACAATTATGAGCAACGTTTTATCGGGGACGATTGTGGCGATCGGAGAACGATAACGGGAGGAGAAACGGGAATATAGAAGAAACGTGATCGCGGAGCTATTTTATCGTAACGCGAAACGGGAAACATTTTCCCAATATTCGATACTCGTACTTTTTCCAAAGCTCGTGTTCGATCAGTTATCCTGCGAGCTTCGTCCTTTTTCTTTCCACGTTAAACGAATCGAGTACACACAGTACCACCCTTGGAGTACTCCTGTGTAACACGTGATCTACAACAGCGATGTTATTAATTAACTGTTTCGTTAAATTTCTTACACTTTACGTGAGCGCTGAAGAAACGAAGTTGCTTGCGTACTTGTGGCATGCGATATTCGAAGATTTTTTTATTTTGGGGATCAGGAATTTTGGAATTTCATGGTGTTGTCATTTGAGATGTTTGAGAGTAGCGAGTATAGTGAGTTTAGTGAGGGAGCAGTAGTTTAGGAAGTAGTGAGTACTGACTTTAGGGACTAGTGAGATTTAAATGTGGGACTTTGGAGATTTGAAATCTTGGGACCTTGGGAATTTGAAAGGTTAGCAATTTGCACATTTAAGATATTCAAGAATTCTGAGAATTTTTAACTGAGATATTTGGATATTTGGTGAGACTATAATTTGGGAATTTGAGTAATTTGAAAATTTAAGGAATGAATAATTCAAAAATTTCAGATGATGAAAGGTACATTTGGAAATTTGAGAATTTAGAAATGTAGAAATGTAGAAATTTAGAAACGTAGAAACGTAGAAACGTAGAAACTCGGAAACTTGGAAACGTAGAAACTTAGAAACGTAGAAACTTAGAAACTTAGAAACTTAGAAACTTAGAAACTTAGAAACTTAGAAACTTAGAAACTTAGAAACTTAGAAACTTAGAAACTTAGAAACTTAGAAACTTAGAAACTTAGAAACTTAGAAACTTAGAAGCTTAGAAACTTAGAAACTTAGAAACTTAGAAACTTAGAAACTTAGAAACTTAGAAATCTAGAAACATAGAAACTTAGAATCTTAGGGACATGGAAATTTAGAAACATAGAAATTTAGAAATATAGAAATTTAGAAGCTTAAGAACTTAGAAATTTAGAAACTTAGACACTTAGAAATTTAGAGATTTAGAAATTTAGAGACTTAGAAATCTAGAAATTTAGAAATCTTGGAATTTAGGAATTTAGGAATTAAGGAATTTAGGAATTTAGGAATTTAGGAATTTAGGAATTTAGGAATTTAGGAATTTAGGAATTTAGGAATTTAGGAATTTAGGAATTTAGGAATTTAGAGACTTAGAAATCTAGAAATTTAGAAATCTAGGAATTTAGGAATTTAGGAATTTAGGAATTTAGGAATTTAGGAATTTGGAATTCTATAATCTAAGAATTCTGGAATTTTAGAAATTCATAATTGTAGAATGCTGAAGTTTCAAAAATTGAGAATTTCTAAATTTGAGAATTTAACAATTTTGAAAGTTGAAATTTGGAAAGCTTGAATACGAGAATAATGGAATACTTGAATGCTTAAATACTCGAATATTGAAATACATGAAAACTTGAAAACTTGAAAACTTTAATATTTGAATGGTCGAATACTCGAATACTCGAATACTGACAAATTTAGAAATTGAAAATTGAAACAGCAATAATTTAAAAGATTGTCAAATATACATCGACATAAAATTAAATTTGAGTGTGAAATTAATTGGTAATATTTTCCATCCCCAGAAAACGTAAGGTATTAATTCATAAACCTATACGAGATTCCATCATGTTAGTTTTTCCACTTAATCTTGAAGACTTTTAATTAAATCAGAGGCTACGTAGACGTGAAATATGGCCTATTTAGTTGAGGTCCAACGTAGTTTTGCGATAACTGATATTTTATGCGAAAAATCCACTGCGTGGAGGAGGTTGATTTCGAAATTTACAGCACCGCTTAACTTTTCGATCTCGAGGGTAGCAGTAACACGTCAAAGAGAAACTTATTAGGTAAAGTGTTATAAAAATTCTGACATAAACACTTTACCCTTGCAAATACGAATTCCCTGAAAAAGTAACCTCGCGTCGCTTTTTCGATTAAATTCTTATTTCATTTTGTCTGTCAATATATGATGTATGTATGAACTTAATTATTTGTCCGTAAGCTATAATACCAATTTAATTAATCGTCTTTGACCTGCAATACCAGTTTAATTAATTATGCATAATCTGTAATATTAATTTAGTCATTTACCTATTACGTTTGTCCGTGATATGCACATCAATTTAATTATTTATCTATAATCTATGATACTAATTTAATTAACTCTTTATGATCTATAGTATCAATTTAATTATCTGTGATCTATAAATTTAAGTCATTACCTATGACGTATATATTAGTTTAATTATTCATGTTCTCTACATCAATGTAATTATTTATGCGTGATTTACATATAATTTAATTGTTCGACTATCAATTCAAATTATGTATTTATGATGAGTATAATCATTTTTCCATGATCTCTACATTAATACAATTATTCGTTTATGATCTATACCGCTTATTTAACAACATAGACCTTTCAAACGACTAATTTGTGTACAAATTATCACAGAGTATTAACTAATAACGAACTTGATTTTCACATAGAGCGTATAAAATCATGCCACATACGGAACATAGCAGTTATGTTAATTAGTAATATTACTATGTACCGTGTATTATCAACTTCAACTAGTACCTGTTGAAATATCTTTTAGAACGATTCGTAACATTCGCCAGAGCTCTTTGACCGTGTACAACCGTAAACAGCCACGAAAAGGACGGGTATTTAAACGCGATTTAACGGTCAAACCGCTGGTTACCTCTGTTAACGCAGATCTTCGGTCTAGCATACGCACGGTAACGAGGGATTAATTAACGACTCGTGTACCGCACGAGAACCCGGTGCATGTCGATGAACGTGTCTGTGTTCATCCAGGTAGAAACCTCAATGCTTCTGTTAACTACGTGTGTACTTAGTTTCTGTAATTTTACTCAAGACATACGTTCCTCATATGTGTTAAGGTTGTGCTTAAATATTGCGTGAGCGTTAGAACGTTTTGTGCTCTGAGAAACAATTCTGGTTCAAATTTTGTTGCGTTTCGTACTATTTTTAGGGGGCAGTTTTTCAAATTCGTATACCTGATTCTCAATAAATCTGATAATTTCTATACAAACAAGTTATGTACCGGTGACAAAGCATTTATTGCTATTTTTGCAATTTTTAACTGAAATATCGTCTTGTTAGAAAAATGGTTTTAACACTAGAACTACCAACCAGTCAAAATGACTGGTTTCAAATTTCTCTTTTTATATTATAAAATTTTATGGAAATGTCTGCCATATTTTGAATTAAAAACCAGTTCTATATGTTATTTGATGCTTTAGTATTTATTTATTTCCCTTTTCATTTTATTTTTCAGTCTTCGATATACGAGCATTTAATGTCGGTAGTTCTAGTGTTATTAGCTTAATTGTATTATTATAAAGTGGGTTTTTATGAACGTAAAGTGGTTTATTTTTGGAAGTGGTAATGATTTTCGTTTGTTATAATAATAGTTTAGTATTAAAAAAAGTACTATAAGAATTATATTATAATATCTACATATTTAGAAATTATAATATGTTAAAAAAGAAGTTGATTGTTACTCTTAAACGCATAATGCAGTAGCTATTAACGTTTCGTAATATTTAATTGAAAACTGATTAAGAAGTAATATATTGTTTACTCTTCAGGGTGAACACAGTTTCATTCTCCCCACTTAGGCTGTACGATTCCAGAATGGAAATTGATTTTCAATTGGATGATTTCAGCATAGAAACTGATTTTTAATTGGAAAATTTCAGGATCTGCATAATATTTGATAATGAATCATTATCGAACAGTAATGAGCAAATCAAGAGCTCATCATAGAAATTAAGAGCATGATGTGCACGTCGAATGACTAGATTAACGGAAATTCCAAACTTAGGTTGGAACAAATACTTAAATTTGAAAGAGATTAGAAATTTTGATTTAAGATTTTAGGAATTTGGGAAATTGCGGAATTGAATATTTAGGAGAGTTGCTGTTTACAATTTTGTAAACTGTGCAATTTGAATATTTTAATAATTGTGGAATTTAAAAATTTGAATAATTGTAAATTTTGGAAATCTGAAAATTAGAGAAATTAGAGATATAAGTACAACGAAAAGGTGGAAACACAGAAATTTGTTAATTCAAGTTTCTGAAAATTGAAAAATTTAAAAGTTCGTAAATTTGTAAATTCAAAAATTAGAAAATGGGATAATTAGAAAACGAGCAATATTGGCAATTAACAAATTTACAAATTATGGAATCGAGAAGTTATAATAGAAAATCGAGAAATTGGGAAATTAAGAAATTAGGAATTTGAGGACTTTGGAAATTACGAATTTGGGGATTTGGGAAATTAGGAAATTAAGGAAATTTGGAAACTGGGGCATTGGGCAATTGGGAAATTAGGAAATTGGGTCATTGAGTCATTGAGAAATTAGGAAATTTGGAAGTTGGAAAGTTGGGAAATTAGGGAATCACGAAATTAGGAAATTAGGAAATTAAGGAAATTAAGGAAATTCAGGAAATTAAGGAAATTAAGGAAATTAAGGAAATTAAGGAAGTTGCGGAATTGGGAAATTGGGAAAGTGAGAAATTCAGAAATTCGGAAATTAGGAAATTAGGAAATTAGGAAATTCAGAGAGTGAAAAAGTGGGAAATCGGAGAATTAGGGAATTGAGAAGTTGAGAAGTGGAGAATTTCTGTGATTGGAAACTAAAACGTTCGAAATTAAGAAAGATTGTGAAAATGGGAGTTAGGAAATTGGAAACTAGAAAACTGATAAATAGGAAATTAAAAATTTGATATCTGGAAAATCAGGAAATTAAGAGATTAGGTAAGTAGGAATTTAGGAAATTATAACCCGAGAAAACTAGGGTGCTAGGAAAGCAAGGAAAGTAGAAAAGTAAGAAATTTAGCACATTGATAATTAAAAACTTTCACCCTCAATAACTTAAAAATTTGAATATAGAAAAACAGAAAAATGTATGATAAAGTTTAAAATTTATAATTTTCCAACCTGAAAAATTCGTTACCCATCAATGCTCACGAGAACGTTATCAAGAACGTAGTGCACCTCCCATCAATAAAAATTCCCTTATTATAACGTTTGAAATTCTTCATTAACGAATCCCATTTTTCAAACCATATGTAACAGCTTCGATTTGTTTTGCGTACATAATTACAAAGTGTACGCGTGCAGCGGAAACATTTGCTTTCGATCTTTGTTTCTATTAAATGGCTGAATATGATTAACGCAACGATCGGTGACATGACGCATTGTGCTGTGATTTATATCCGCAACACACACCTCTGCGGACTGTACGTTATCATTGGCTAGCAGTTCTGTGTGTTTGGTCGAGCGATCGATGGAAAATGTGTGGAAATGCATATTGCATCAAACCCCAGCCTGCCTCATTTAAGGCAGACACGTACTATTCCGATTTGATGTGTTAATACGTGATAACATCGTGGCGTCACAATGTGTCAGTGATGGCGTTTCTCCGCTAACGTATCAAACAGTTGTTTTTCATTCTACATGTTGTTCACAAATCTGTTACATACGTTTATGGAAATAGTCGTCGGAATAATATATGTTTACCTCATTTTAATTCACGAAAGTACACTCGTAAAATAATAATTACACTCTCTCTGATATATTTGGGCTTTTGGGTTATTTAATTAAACATTAAACATCAAATATTAAATAAAATTTAAAATATAAAAATGTGAAAATTTTGTAATTACAGAAATTGAAATGTAACAATTTGATAATTTCAAAATTTAAAATATGAAAATATAAAAATTTGGTAATTGCAAAAATTGAAATGTGAAAATTTAATAGTTTCAGAATTTAACATATGAAAATATGAAAATTTGGTAACTACAGAAATTCAAATATAAAAATTTTATAATTTCTGAATATAAAATTTAAAAATATGAAAATTTGGTAACTACAGAAATTGAAATATAAAAATTTTATAATTTCTGAATATAAAATTTAAAAATATGAAAATTTGGTAACTTCAGAAATTGAAATGTAAAAATTTAATAATTTCAGAATTTAAAATATGAAAATGTGAAAATTTGGTAACTACAGAAATTGAAATGTAAAAATTTGATAATTCCAGAATTTAAAATATAAAAATGTGAAAATTTGGTAGTTTTAGACTTTCAAATGCGAAAATTTACAAATTCAAATCTATTACTATGGAAATTCGATCATTTGCAGATTTTTCAATTTGAAACAATAAAAATTTTGAGACTTAACAATACTGTAATATGACGGTTTGTAAATTTGAAAATATAAAATGTTTTGAACGCAAATATTTTATCTCTCAAAATAATATAAAATTAATGTTCATTTTTAAACTGCTTTTTCACAGTTTGCGATATTTAAATATATAATTTAGTTTCAAAAAGGTTTCTTGGTAACTTCAGAACTTTGATACGTTTGAAAAACTGATATTTAATTTGATATCTTGAAACGTTTCGGCTGAACGATTGAAATTCCATAAAACTCTATTGAAGTGACTAACGCAATCAAATCGAAATTTTCAATACTGAAATATATCGATTTCAATATATAAGATAAGTATTATTCCAGTACTGAAAAATTAAATTGAAACTGATTTTTAACAAATACGGTATCCGATTTTTCGGAACAATTATAAGTGTTTTAATTATTATTGTTATATAAGCCATTTATTTTGATTTAAGTCTGTTGTTTGTTTTTAACTGTAGTAACACGTACTACTTGATGTTAATTGTCATAAAAAAATATTTTGCGGTTAAATTTCAAATTTAATAATTTAATAAACTAATAAATTTATTCAGAGTAATCAATCATTTTTGACGTACCAACTTTCGCACTTATTTTGAAAAATTGACTTTGAAAGTGCAGATTTTTAAATATTTGAAAACAGTAATGATAGTAAGTACAATTAATTATTAATTAGTTATTACAATAATTAATTAGTGTTAATACGATATATACCACCGAAGCGCTATGACATCTTCAAATCTCTCGAGCAGTAAATTGTTTGTAATTTATACAGTTAGATTTCCTGGTTTGCATAAATGGTGTTTTTTAAGCCTTACAATGAAATATAAAATAAATTGAACATTTTTTCGATGTAAGATATATTAAACATCGAATTGACTTGTTTCAAATTTCATAACAAATCCAGCTGTTAATTTTTAAAGTGGCTTAAGTTCATTCTTAAGAAGGTACATGTTATTCACTTAATAATTGTTATTATTTTAGAATTAGAATTAGAAATTTAACTTTGTTAGGTACAATTTAAGAGAATGACACATCCTGTACATATACATATTTTTAATCTCATTGCAAGTTCGTAAATATCTGAATTTAACCCCTTCCCGTGCCATTTATTTATCAGATGCGTCAGTCAAGACTAACTATTCAGGGCTATAACATTAAAACAAACACAGAAAATTAAAATGTTGTAACTATTTGATATTCAAGGATTTTTGGTAATGCAACTTATAGTCAGACCTAAATTTAAAGTTGGAAAGTATTAAAAATTTTAGTAAGGTTTGTCACATTTGAGCTGTAAGTGTGTCACGAGTGGGACTCGTCAAAGCACCGGAAGAGGTTAAACATGATGAATTTAGGCTACTTTCAAAATAAACGACTCATATATTATTATATTGAATAATAATATATGACATTGTTATATACATTATGTACACTATACTATTACTATATATATTAACTATTGTTGTAATAGTAGCACTATTACGGAAATAAAACTATTATTGCCAGTCACTTGGGTGTAGATTGCAATTGGTAGTCAAAGGTGGCTAATTGCAGCGGCGCTATGTGGAATTGATGTCGTCTCAGTCGCCGGTTTACGTTTTAATTGAAACGGTGCAAACTGGTCTTAATGGTGTTTCTGTTGTACACGATTGAATGGGACATCACAATAGTATCCTTACGTTCAATTCACCCGTTTCGTGACGTGGCAAGCGGTTGTTGAATGTACCCCTTCTGGTCGTCGTGATCGAGTTTACGTCGTTATTGAATTTCTACGTGCTCGACCGATGTAGACGCGTGATTAGACCTCTCCCTTTGCGTTCTTTTTCTTCTCGTCAAGTAGCAAACTCGAATGCATTGCTATTAAAGAAATATGGACGCAGAATGACCCTGCCATTGAATTGTTAATCGAATAAAAGACTTCAATCGTTTTGGTCGACGTTGCGCGGGAACGATTCGTAGAACAATTCTAAAATTTTGTTTTTAAAGGATGTTTAAACTGGTTCAGTGGTTTTGTTAAAATTTTATTTAACTCATAAACTCTTCAAACTTATTGTTGTAATGTTTAAGATATAAAACAGAATTGCTTTTAGACTAAGGTAATATTGAATGTGGATAAAAAATGGAAGATAATATGAGTATGAAAAATTGACGTAAGCAAGGAAAGGTAATATAACAGATTAACAAATGTACGCATCGAAGTGTACACATAACCTAATTTATATTAGGTACATTTATTTGTTTGTTAGATATATATATTTCTGACATTAAAGTACTGTTATTTGAAGTAAACTAATGTAGTAGAAATAGCTGGGTTCAGCGTACATAATAATATAGCATAATCTATGACGAATAACATAACCTATATTGTAGCATTCAGGAACTACCATACTAACCTATTTACAAAATATCTCTTGAGTTTAGAATGCTTCTCTTACAATTAGAAATAGTTTTAGCTGTTAGAAATTAATATTTCCTATCTGTCAGACTCAACATTAAAAAAAAATATATAAAATTTAAATATTTTGTGATAGTTTAATAAACATTCTATAAACAAATATGTAAACTTCTATGAAAATCTGTGTTTATCACAGGGTTGCCTCGTCAGTGATTTTGATAAATTAATTTACCACTTCCTTTACCATAACTCTGTTGTACATATTAAATACATTTAAATCATAAGTAAAACTCAAAATTTAAATAAAAATGTGTAATAGTCTATTTTCCCCACTACTGCTTTGTTATATTAAATAAATGTAAGCCTCGAAAATTTGATTAATGAAACAAGAAACGAAGCAGTGACTAAAAAGTGCGTTTGTGCGGACATAAGAGAATGGGAGGTTTGGGACTCGTTTGAACAAGACCGACCTTCAAGATCTCTTGAACGTCGAATTACAAAACCGAAATGTAGAATACGAGTGCACGTTCAAGAAGATTGTCGTCGACCACTTTACGGCTCGTTGTCGCCGGAACTTAGGCGCGGATGTACGCTCGATCGATCCTCTCGCGAACGTTGATTGAATCGCTTAGGGTGAGCGCGAGAATCGACAGACGAAGAAAATAGAATCCAGATATCCCGGTGACCGAGTCTCACGAGTATTAGGTAATAAAAGAGGGTAAAGTGGGGCTCCTGCGGGGCGGTTTTTATCGAGCTGCATGCCTGAGATTTCGGCGAATCGTAAAACTCCGCCCTAAAATCTGAACCCCCTCCATCGAGAGGAGCTATTTCACGAGATATCTTCAAGTACTACGCGTCCTCAAAGAAGTTGTCTCGTGAAGCGCTCGTAAGATTCTCTACGATCAGCTTGGCTGAAATTTCAGTGAACTACGAATCACCCGTTTGCGATGCCACTTACGAAAACCGATTCCTTTGAACGTCTTGCATATGTGATCATGTTTAGTAAGTGGATTTTACAAATTTGTGGTAACAGTTTTACGTTTTCAGAGGAAACCCTTGACGGAATTACGAGGTGGTTGGAGTTAATAACGTTTGAGGTTTCTGGAACCGTGTCTAGATGGGGAAAATATTTTGGGAGAGTACGAAGTGCGATGAATTTAATTTTATGGTAATAAAGTAATTAGTAATATCTTAACGAGTTATTTGTACTGGTACCAGTTATGGTGATGTAGGTCAAAGCTATTTGTATAATACGGTGTAGGAGATTTGGGCTGATCTCCAGTTTAGAAATTTAAAAGCTTTCGATTCTTGTAATGATGAGGATTGTAAATTTGGGAATGGAGGAAAATTTATAAATTCACGAACTTACGTCATTGGAAAATTTGACAGTTAGGGTTTAGGAATTTAAAAATTGCAACTTATGTATATTCAAATTTCGAATTATTCAACTTACAAATTTTTTGCTTAAAAAATTTAGAAAGAGAATCGATCACGTTTTCAGGTTTACACATGTGGAAATACAGAGTACGATTGAAAGATTAGAATTTTAAATTTGCATATTTTCAAACTATTTAATTTCTGTGATTTTCAGTTTTCAAATTTAGAATTTTGCAGTTTAGTAATTTGGTAAGTTTATAAATTAAAAAATTTGAAAGTTTAGAAATTTAGGAATGTAGAAATTACAAATATCCAAATAAATTAACATAGAAATTTATGAATTTAAAAAATTAATTAGATGGAATATTAGAAATTTTATTTTCAGGTGTTTTAGTTTGAGAAATGGGTAATTTAGAAATTTGGAAATATGATATCTCCCAATTTAAAGTTCGAACTTTCAAACTAACAAACTCCCAAGTTTGTAGATTTAAAGTTGGAAACTGCCAACACAGAAATTTTGAAAGACCCGAAAACTTGGAAATTGAAAAGTTCGGCAATTTGACAACTTAGCAATTTCGTAATTCGGAAATTTAGTAATTTGGAAATTTAAATGATTGGTAATTTTATAACTTTGCAATTTGGAAATTAAGAATATAGCAGTTTTTAAGTTTACGTAGTTTGTGAGTTGAAAAATTTAGAGATTTAGAGATTTGAAGATTGAAACCTTAACATTTCAGGGATATATAAATTTATCGATTGCGCATTTTTTAAATCTAGCAATAATGCAATTTAACAATGTGAAAGTTTGATAGTTTGATAATTGGATAATTGGAAATTTGATAATTTGTTAATTTATTAATTTGTTAATTTATTAATTTGTTAATTCGTTAATTTGGTAAATTGATAATTTGGTAATTTGGTAATAATGTAATTGGGTAATTAGGTAACTAGGTAATTTGGTATCTTGGCATTTTGACATTTTGGAAACTTGGTAATTTTATAACTTGTAATTTGTTACCGTGATAACTTGATAACGTAGTAACGTGATAACTTGATAACGTAGTAATGTGATAACTTGGTACCGTAGTAACGTGATAACGTGATAACTTGATAACCAGACAATTTGATAACAGATTACATATTATCTCGTTAACTTGGTAACGTGGTAACTTGATAACCGATAATATGTTAACTCGTTAACTAGAAATCTGTAAACTTGGTATCTATGTAACTTATTAATTAAATTTTTTTAACTTCTTAATTTGATATTTTTATAGCTTTGTTAATTTAGTCACTTATTCACCAGAATATGTGACTCCTTGATAACTCGGTAACTCAATAACTTTATAACTTAATAGCATGGTACCTTAGAAGCTTAGTATCAAGATCAGTGGATAATTTGATAGCTTTGTAACTTCATCACTTGATAACTAAGTAACTAGGTAACTTGATAGCTTCTTAACACGGTAAGTGACAAGTGGATAACTCGGAGATTTGGTAACTTCGTAACTTACTAATTTAATAATTTTGATAACTTCAAGTTTTGAATGGTTTAGTATTTAAATCTGAAGGTTGCAAATTGGAAAACTTAGAAATCCACTAATTTATACATTTGAAGATTTACACCCTCAAAAAGTTTAAACTCTTCTATAATACCTAAATATATCTTAAAATTCATCCTAATTTAATTCTTTTTCCACTAACATTTAATCTATAACCGATTAGCTCTTAAATACTTAAAATAACTATGTCTCGAAACAGCCTAGTTTGCAATCTCAGAAAGTTAGAAATCTTCTACCATACCTAAATATATTTTGAAATTCTCCCTCATTTACTATCTTTTCCACTAACATCTAATTTATAACCAGTTAATTCTTAACTACTTAAAACAACTATACAGAACAGCTTACTTTGCAACCTCAGAAAGTTAGAAATCTGCCTAAATATATTTTGAAATTCACCCTCATTTACTATATTTTCCACTAACATCTAATCTATAACCAATTATAATTATAACTCTTGGTTATAGGACTACAGTAACCACAGAGTTACCCTCTCTGAAATAAAAACCGCAGTTGCGTCAATCTAAACGCCTCGTTTATCCAACCAAATAATGAGCTTTCAATATCGAAAAGGTATCGAAAGATCAATACCAAAGTTTCACGTGTTCGCCACAGTTGACGAAGCATCGCTGCGGGCACGCTAGGAAGAAAATATGAGCGTAGAATCGCGGCACGATTTCCGCGTAGCGCGTACCAGTCAGATTTAAAAGAGCGTCGAACATTTCGGGCGCCTGAATAAAAAGCGAGTCCTGATAATGTGCATCAAAGGCGAACAGAGTAAAAATAGAGAAGCATGCTTAAGCCACGCGTGCACTTGTCGGGCGTCGATGCTTTCATCTTCCCGTTCAAAGAGTGACTCGTAAACGTTTGATGCCACAGGATCAATAAATGTATCGTGCGCCTGCCGAAAGCCGACACATCAGCATCAAATTTTCGCCGAAAGAACGGAATTCCTGCTCGTGGAGATTTTTTTTTCTTTCCCTTTTTTTCTTTTACTTTTTTGCTCCGGCGTTTGAGGAAACAAACAGCAGAGAATGTTTCATCGTGTCGCGTTGTACGAAATATTCGCTCAAACGTAACTTTACAAGCTGTAAAAATTCTAGGCATGTACGGTTCTTTCTTGATGCTGGGATTGTGGCTGTAATTGACACTGTTCGTGGAAATGTTACGTTTTGATGTGACAACAGAAATTTTACAAAATTGTGTTACAATGAAATTTATTTGGGAGGATACATGTTCATTTTTAGGATGTACTAAATGAATGTTTGTAATTAAGTACTTGTAGAGTTGAAAATTTGGGAACATTCATTTTCTATGTTTTCAGATTTTTAATTTTTCAAGTTTGCAAATTTTGTGCAATTAGAAATTGAAAAATAATGATATTTTCGTGTTATTAATTTGAAAATTGTAAACGTCTGTTTTGCTAAATATTTACGTTTCCAAATCAACAAATGTTTGAATTTGTGAATTTTAAAAATTTCAATATCAGTAAAAGCTAATAGAAATATCATTACAATAAGCTCTCAAACGCTTCGTCCATCAATAACATTCCAATAAGCAAATTTTCCTCCACTTGATAAACAGTCTTTTCCACCCTAAAAGGAAAGTAATCTTGGACTTGCAGCCATCTTTACATTATCCAATTTTTCTTCAATATAAATTTCAAAGCTACCTAGAGATTGCTAAAACATACTTACTTAAACTTGATCGCAATTGGATAAAATTACTAAGGTAAAACGAAGACGAATGCGATGGAGATAGACAGAGAGCTTTAAGGCTTTCGTTCGATTTAATTGAGTTCGTTTAAAGAAGCCTATCTAAATAACGCAATTTTCTTCGGGAGTCGTTACACAGGACGCGTAAAGATAATTCGGAAATAATCGGGACGGAGTTTAAACGTTGGGAGTTCTCGAGCTGGGAGTTCGGTAAATTCTCTGGTAATCCCCTAAAGTCGCAAGTCCAACAGTTTAAGTCGCTGGAGTAGCTAGGATGGAGGTAAATCGCAACCGCTTCAGCGAATGTAATGGCTTGGATTTAGGGCGATAGCGAAAGGTGTATCGAACTTTTGGTTATTAAATTGAACAACACGCTTCATGAACCCGCTGGAACGGGAATCTCTAGCATGGGAATAATTTTGATCCCGTCAAAGCATCCTTTGATACACCCGGATCATAATTATTTGACGATACGTGCACGATAATCAGTTAAAATGCCTATTCAATTAGTAAATAGCCTGCCGCTTGTAGATATTCAAACAACCCTCTTCAACGATCAAAAATGTCATTTCACACTTTTTCTTATTTTTGACAAATACTAAATATTTGGAGTTTTTTTCTTTTCTCGAGGCAGCAAACAATAATCGTAAAATGTGTATTCAAGTAATTAATAAATAACTGTCAGAAATCGAGTATTATTACTCAAAATTTTCTAACAAATGATATTAAGAGACAAAAAGTATAAAATCTAATTATTTATTCGATTATACAGTGTAATAAGATACAATTGAATAAATGCGACATAATGTTTTGTGATAAATTTTTTAATGTACTAATTTCTCTGTCGTATGTACTTTGTTAAATTTATGTAAATAGAAGTAAAATAATTGTGTACAAAGTTATTGTCCAGTGATGTCAATTTACAAACAGAAATATAGCTCAAGAAATATTATAAAAATGGTGCTTACTTTAAATGATAAGATGTTCCTTTTTAAACGACAAAACAGGTACTTTTCTTTGAAATCAAAAATAACTATACAGGTACAGAAAAATATCTCTGTTCAAAATCGTAAATAATTAAACACATAGAAAAGGTAAACATATTTTTATTCGAGATCATAAATACTGTCTATTTGAAATCGTAAGCAATTTAAAGTTTGAAAACGAAGGAATTAAAAACTGAGAACATTCCGGTGTAACTTGGTAGGAGTTTGGTAAATTTTCTCGCGAAGAATGGCAACTTCGATCTAGTTAGCCTTGAACCAACCACCATTGAAAATACTTATTCTTCGTGCCACGATCCGCCTTTTCTTTCGGGTCATTCACGTCCCGCCGCGCGAGCAGATGTACGATGATTAGAATTCAAAGGGAGTACAATGCAAGGGATGAGTTCCCCATTCAAACCAGCGGAGCTTCATTGTTTTGGTCCGAAAACGGGGCGACTAACGAGGAAAGGAGATCACTGACCGTTTAATATAAGGCAATGATAACTATTACGTCAAAGTTACTGATAGCAAGTATTCCGCTGAATCCGGGGATTCGTTTTCGCGTGATCGAAGGATCTACTTCACCGTCGCCCGTTTGCAATCAGTCTTTGTCAGGGTTAACAATGGCGGAGGATCTTGCTGACAAAACGTTGAGACTCTTCCGTATACCAGGGAAGATATAGTTTTTTCTTGACATGATCGAGAGAAAACCATGGTGCAAGTTAAAAAATAACTGGAGAGAAATTGGGTTTAAACGGTGAAGAATTTTCTTTCTAAAAACGTGATGGAAAATACGAGTTAAGTTTTCGATATGAATAGAAATCTGAATTATACATAAAATATCCGATTTATTATTAAACTATATTTAGTAATGAATACATGAATGTATCTGTGAAAACCTAATGTAAACAATCGACAATTTTTTGTATAGCTGTACGAAAAAGATATATTCTATAAATTTATGTCTTACATAAAATTAGATTTTCATTTTCTATTTCTGCATTATTTGTGATATCCTAGATGATATAGCAATAATTACTATCAGTCAAAAAATATCGAATTCATGTTAGAGATATGACGGTAATACAGATTATAAGTTTGATTCATCGGTTTTCATCAATGTAATTAGTTTTAATCGATATAATGTAATTAGCTTTCATTATAAAAAGGATTTTATCCACCACTGTCAGACACATTTTATTCCTTGCATGACAGATATTCTATCTACCGTTGAAAAAAGGATCGCAATTTGAATAATGTTCGCCATGTTCACTTCTGTATTTAAAAAATGCATTCTTTTTAATTATTGCGACTGCAGTACTGAATAAATGAATTCGATATCCGGTTAAATTAAAATCGTGAATATAACACGCGATATTCTCTGATTTCCCGTTGAAAAATCTTGTATATTCTGTCATCATTATGATTATCAGTGAAATTTTATTGCAATAACTAAACAATTACATCAATTAAAGATTTTGAATGGACAAAATTTACAGGACATAATTTTCATGAAAAAGTGACACATTATTATTTTATTTCTCCAGATATAATTCTATTTTTGACAAAACTGAGTTTGAAGATCTGTGAAAATAATTTACTTACAATGATTACGATTTTAATCTAACAATTATCTTTTTTATCTAACCAATTACAGATGTAAATTAATAAATACTATCACAATGAATTATTAGCCAGTTTTTTTATAAACATTGTACTGAATTTAATCGGATTTGTAACAAAAAATGTACAGCTGTACATACAAGCAAAAATTTATTACCACATTTATCAATACATTGAATGTATAGTTTCACGTTTAAATAAAGTTGTATCAATAGATTTAAAAAATCCTATCAATATATTAAATGTATATGTATATGAATAAATAAAAATCTATTAACACATTAATAAAAGCATATCAATACATTAAATATGCAGGTTCATTAAAACTCGTTAAAGATAGTATTTTACATACGAATTAATCGATCACCGATTTTACTAATTTACTTTCGGTCGGATTGCCACTCGAACTGCAATGACAAACGACATTGCCCCAGCTTTCGAAAGCTACGTATCAATGAGACATCGATAAAACGCGGATTATTGCTATAAATAAAAATGAACGCTTATCCATCACCGCGTTACCAATACCTATGCAAATGTATACTTCCACAGAATATTTTCTCTCTTAAAGTGCTAAACATATTTTCACTCTGCATATTTCCATCTCATATATTCGAAATATTCTATATCATTTTATTCTGTATGCCGTATGACTCGCATACGTTTTGCATATTCCGATACCCAATGCGAACACAAACCTGCGCTGATCGCATCACTACTTTTTGCCATCCAAAAAAAAAAACACACACAGCCACGCAACATTCATTCCGCATCGAATCGTTCTGAAAAGGATCATCACCTATTTTCAACGAATTCCATAATACCGAATACCTTTTGAGCCTATAGATTCTTCTCGGCCATAAAAAAGCAGGCCAGCGAGTAAAAGAGCGAGGATCGAAATCGTAACTGCGGTATTCGTTAAATCGCGCATTAGTTTGATCGGGTCTGAAATATTGCGAAAAAAGGTTTGGGTACGATATAAAGCATGCACGGTGCTCGTATAATCTACAGAAGGGTACAACGACGAATTTGTAGGATCGCAGTATAACGCGGCCATGTAAAGCCGGGCTGAGTAAGGTAGGACAGGGCTGGACAGTGCGATAGCAATGCCCCGAGCCACGGACGAATGTTGAGCGCCTTACCGTCCGCTAGCTGATAACCTACCTCCCATGTTATAACCTCTTTTCGGTATTTATGGTCGGTAACTTAAATTCTGAAACGTCGGACATGCGAGAAATTAGCACGCGCCACTGTATCCAACGAACAAGGAATATCGATAAGCCTCTTCAATTTTTATTCTGTCAACTTTTCCACTTTAATTAGGAGCCGAACATAGTGAAATATATTTTTAATCGTTTATTATGATATGAAGTTTTGTGAACTGAAGTTCATGGGAATTATAGGATAATTGCAAAATTAATTGAAAGAATACTTTACTGTTTATTTTTGACTGCTTCTGCTATCTCTTTTAGGCAATTTATGTATAGTGAAACGTTGAGATAAATATGTCTATTCATATTGGAAGTACAGTACTTCTTGTATGGTGTATTAGTATTAATAGTTAACATTAGTTGTGTAGTTGTACTTGATGCATATTTTAATTTGTCAGTTTTCTTCAATATTCAAATTTCGAAATCTCCAAATTTTAAATCTCTAAATTTCTAAATTTCTAAAGATTCAAATTTCTAAATTTTTCATTCTCATATTCCTAATTTCCAAATTCGTAGATATTAAAACTCTAATTGCCATGCTTCTAAATTCCTAAATTCTAAAATTCTTACATCTGAAAGTCATCAGATTTCCAAATTTATAAACTTCTGAATTCCCAAATTTCTACATATATGTCCAAATTCAAAGACACCCAAATCCCAAAGTACCGTCATTTTTATGTCTCTAAATTCCATGATTCTCGAATTCCTAAATCGTCAAATTCCTAGAATCTCAAATTTCTGAATGTCTAAATTCCTAAATTTGACGTTCCTCAATTTCAAAATTTCTAAATATCCTGATCTTCAAATGCTTCTAAAAATTTGTAGACCAAAATTTTTCAAAAATTTTCCAAGTTTTTTAAAAATTTGCAAAAGTTTTATAAAAGTTTGCAAACGAAAATTTTCAAAAAACATTCAACAATCCTTAAAAATGAGTAGATTTCAAACGGCATATTAACTTAATTTCACTTTCAGATTACTTTATTGAATACTGAATATCTTAAAAGTTTTATTAATCGCTAATTTATTATCAGCTTCGTGGGACACTAATTAGCTTGTGCTAAGTTTTATCAAACACTAACTAATTACAAATGTCATTGAACACTATCACAAAATAACGTATTTCCGCTTTTCGTTTATCCGCGTGTGCTAACACGAGCCGCTCCGCCGGTATTACAAAAAGGGGTGCATAATTAATTAGTTAAATGGCTATTCAATTAGTAGGTAACCTACCGTTCGCAGATATTCAAGCAACCCTCTTCAACAATTAGAAACGTCATTTGACATTTTTGATTTTTCTTTTCAATTAATAACACGTATGTACATTTCCTCAAAGCCCATAACATGTAATAATCGTAAAATGTATATTAAAAAAATAATAATTCCATTGGCGTCTGATATAAACATTAACTCCTGTTACAGCATTGTACAACGATAATACAAACATATTTAACCGAATAAGTAAGCTCTGTTCAGGTCTAAAAACCATGCTGTCACAAATAAAACTTTGAAAAATAATTTAATAAAAATTCGAGGAAAAGCGTAAATGCACGTGGCCCTCAGAGAGTCAGAACGGAAAAACATAAATTTACGTGACCCGTCCGCTAACAGAAATAAAACTCGAAATATATGAATGAAGTTACAATGTTATTACTACTAAATTTTGAAATACAGTTATACTCTTCATCGCGTGTGTTAACATCGGCCGTCCCACTGGTATTGCAAAAGGGTTGATAAATCAAAACAGTTCACAATGAATTTCAATTTTCGTCAATTAGCTTTCTTTTCCTCGTGGAATCTCGAAAGGATTTGTAGGTGAAATGAGACAGCGTTAGGACGTTAAAATCGCATGGCACGGGGTCGTTCTGTTTTGTCACGGATTTCGAAGGGACGCGCAAAACGAGGGTGGAGCTTGAAGGATACGTTAAGATCGGAAAAAAATGGGCCGCGGAAGCAAGAAAAAGAAACGAAGGGGCACGTATATAACCGAGGCTTGTAACCCATGGGATGATAACCGATTCGCCTTGCTCGTTCCCGCCCTTTCGCCCTACTTTCCCGACGTAGTTTCTTCTTGGAAAACCACTGTCTTTCTTCCAACCCTTCATCCCCTTGAACGCTTTTTGAACCGTCGGGGAGTATCAATCTTGGAACGGCTGCTTCTTTTGTGCTTTCTCTTCAGGAAAATAGCAGCCGTTTGTTCTCTAATCCTGTCGTTGTCTATGTACTTTTACAATTGTTCACTTTTTGCAAACATGCAGTTCAATCTTTTTACTCTGTTTGCAATTTTAACCCCTTCGTTACTTCGAATCGTCTGACATTTACGAAACTGCATTTGCAATTTCATGATTCGAATTTTCTACGTTAATTATTATTTATGTAGTTTTTTGAAATGTATTTATTCTTGTACTGACCTACAACTGTTTATTTAATTTTGTATCTGCATTAAACTTTATCTCTATATTTCATTTTACATTTATTTATTTAGCTTTATATCGCTATTTAACTTTACATGTATGCTTAATACCGTATTTTAATACGGAAACACAAAATGGTTACGAAATCAGAGTGTATACAATTAAAAGCATAAATTTATAATTTCGTACATTTCTTTTATGGAGGCAAATTTTATATATTTCCATTCACAAAAAGGAAACAAATCACCGGCAAAATCAGAATGCATACCATTAAGAATATAACTGAACTCACAATTAGTAAACACGTATTCGATAATTTGAGATAATGGAGCAGTAAATACGTAACAACGAAAAGCTTACATTCAGAACCGTTTTTCTTTCGCTATTAAAGGAATCATAAAATTGATTAAAACGTACGAGGAACGTAGTAAGCACGATTCAAAGCGATTAAAAGGATACTGTGTTCAGAAAGCATATAAATGAGGAAATAAAATCGCGGGATATAATTTTACGCGTTTCTCGTTCAAGGTATCGCGTCGTTTAAGCTCTCCTCTTCTCTTCCCCCTTTTTTCTCCTCTCTCGTTCCTTTTTGCTGGCGTTGTTGCGGAGATACAGGGACAAAAATTGCGAAACATTTTCTGAACGATACGGGTACCGAAAGTTTCTCGCGATATACCGGACACGTATACACTGCTGTGCTCTCGTAGTCTCATCAGCGCGGCGTATAGCGGCCGATTAAACTTTCACAATAATTGCGAACGAGCAAAGCGTTCTCCTTGCCATTCCACGCGACAATATCCGTGCTCGCGAGGCAGATTTAACGGTTTGGGCCCGCTAAAACTGGCACACCCACTCGCCGACGTTTATTCCAATATTTATTCTACCCATTTCCCTTGCTCCGATACCTTCCTCGTTTCCCCCTTTTCGCGTTCTTCCTTTTACTACGAACGCTTGATTACAGGAGTAATCGAGTCGTACTTTCGTTATCCGATGTATTTTATTGTTGTCAGTAAAAAGAACAATAATATATCTGACAAATTTAGCAGATTTAGCTTAATAGTAGCAATTAGCGGTAATAATCAGTTCACATTGTAGAATTTGGAGGATTTTCTGAAGGATTCGTGATTGAAGGCAAAAAATATTGAATGTACACAGGACCAATGGTATTATTATGAATTTTATGAAAATAAAGTAAAATGAGGAGGGGTTACATTTTTAATTCATCTAAAAACAGTTTGTTTATGTTAACTATATCGAAATAATGTTTTGGGTAGTAATCAGTGATTGTGAAGTTTATTTATAAGTGTACTGTTTTCAAAATTTTTTATTATATTTGCTGCTGTTAAGACGTTGTTTCATATAAAATAGATAAACCACGAAACTAACTGTTGGGGAATTATAAATAAATAGATCGATAAAACGATAGATAGATACATAGATATGATTATACAAATAAGGAAACGGATAGATTAACTAAATAGGATAGATTAAATAAATGACAGATAAGTAGTAAATAGTACAAATAGTATATAGACTGGTATTCAACTAAAGATTTATAAAAATTACATGCTACATATTACTTTATTTAACTTTATAGTGTGATACTCTTCGATTAATTCTTTTTGAACTAGAAAATTGATAAAAATACAATGGGTCAAATTAACATTTGTTGAAGATTTCATGCTTTGCTGTGTTACACTTTAACTATTATTACAATTGCAAACACTTTTACTCAAAATGTGCCAATAATTATATGACACTATATTCCTTTGATATATTTATAATACGCTTCACAACTATTATACAGTTTATCCTAAATTAATTTATAACGATATTAAATGAATACATTCGTTAACCAGAGAAAAACATCCAAACTTTAAAATATCGAAATATAAATGATCATAATATCATATTTACATAAATGATCTATTCATTATTTATGCTGCACAGTAATCAAGTATTTCATATACACTTTAACGATAAACAATTTTGACTACAAACTTAAAAAGTTCAAGAAATGTTTTCCATCCCCTTTAAATAAACATAGATATCATTACCGACGTATTTATCGGACAAATAAAATTAAAGCTCACAAATTTCATCGGCTGTATATATCGTAACTTCCACTTTTTCAATACCCGAAATAAATTGACAAAATTTTTCGAAAAAGTATACAGAAAATCAAGATAAACCCGCGTACGCGATATTGGTCCTGAAGTGTAGGTTTCTTGGGTCGCGGAAAAGCCAAAACGAAGGACGGGAACGGAGCATGGCCCGGGGCGATGAAACTATAAAGCCACTCCTGGTAAGTTGTAAAATTGTAATAGCCTTCCGGTATTTACATAATGCTACGGCATAATAAGTGGAACTCCCTGAGTTTCCATTACCATTCTATTGCTATCTGCTCTTATCTCCGCTAACGACTCATGCTCCCTTTCCCTGTTCACCCCCATCCCCGGTGGCTTATATATTTTTCCACCCTATTCTTTTCTGGACAATCGAAAATCTCTGCGGATTTTGTTGCCCGCGAACCTGGAATTCTTGCAAGTTTAGCCTAGGACGAATTCTTAAATATCGCGGAACTTCGTCAAAGCAATTACAAGCTGGACCCCTGTTTTCTCTGCCGTTTGTCTGGTCCTGTCTGCGCGCAACGGGACAAAAGAGTTCTCGCCGGCGGGAGAAGAAATTGACTGGTGTCTTGGGGCACAAACGCTGCCCTGAAGCTTCTCGTTTGCACGACAATGCGCTCATTACGAAACGAGACCGAGCGTACCGGAGCGTAATAAAATTTCAGCAGCTCAGCTGGCTCTTAGGCCGAAACCCGTCCAGCAACAGCGGCAGTGGCAGTAGCAATAGCACAGGATATCAGGAAACTTCAATTCCCTCTTTCGGCACTTCCGGCCGAGCTGGAGCAAGTGAGCTGCCGCCTGTGCAACTTCATTCGAATAAGTGGTTCCCTTTTGCCTCGTGTATCCTCTGCCCCTTCTTTCGCTCCTGTTATTTATCCACGTCTATCTCTCGGTCCGTTTGCTTCGCCCTCCTTTCCCGTTTCAACCCCCTTCCGCAGCAACCCTCTCGATCTCTTCAAGCCTGTCGTTTCTCTCGCTCCAGCCCCGTCTGTCACTCAGGAGTTCTTTCACGAGCAGGTTTTTCGCCGACGGAATCGGGGCGAGTCATTTATTTAATTTTCGAGATACAGCCTCGTTTTATTTTCATCCCCAGGACTTTATACACTCCGCTGATTAGCCAGCCCCACGGATGAGCTCGCGAGCTATCCTCCGCCTCCCATGAGATGAGGGGGGCACGGGGACGAGCGTGAACCAGAGGGTGGGATTAGAAAGAGATGAGTGGGTTGAGTTTCAGGACCACGAGGTGGAAGGACTTGCGCCAAGAGGTTTGCGTTACTCACCCGATATAGAGAGGTCTAAGCCCAGCCATCACCGAAATTACCAGAGTTTACCTCTTCCGCCGTTTCCGCTGTATTCACTTCCATTCCTCTACTCTATCCTCTTACACTACTTTTCCGCCGTATCTCTTGTTTCTTTCTCCATTTATAGCAGCTGGCTATCACGAATATCTTCCTTCATTCCAAATTTTCACCGCGTGGGGAACTTCGCGGTGTTATTAAGATGTTCTGTCTGACAAGGCAATGATTGATACACGCCGATTTTTATTCAACATGCACAATTAGATCTATCTGAAAATATAATCATAATGCATTGATTTACTTTAAGTAAAAAGTTAACACTTTTATCAGAATCAGACCGTTTCTGTAACTATTTATAAATCGTAAACAAAGGAATATATCAGAAAATGTTTGAATTAAACATTTGTAGGTTTAGACCTACAAATCAATGTGAAATGTTTTTGCAAACATTAAATTGTTTCTTCTCCCACTTCTTTAGAAATTTTAATTCCTTTTTTGTTGTGAATAAGGTGAAACCTTGAATTGATTTCATCTCGCAATGTTCCATAGTTTAACGAGAAAAGCCTTCATACGCGAAGTTGACCTTTTGACTGTGACATTTTCGCACGGTACCATGAATATATGTACATTGAAATGTTTGCAATTGTAAAATATTGAAACACACCGGTATTTAACTATTTGCAGTTGATGGATTACATGATATGATAGATTGTATATAGATCAGTTTAATAGAACAATAAATATGTGTAGCGAGAATAATTTAGAAGGCGTTTTTTCAATTAGAAGATTAAAATAAGAATTGAATGAGGAAAAATAGATTAGGATAGAAATAGAATAATAAATGTACGGCAATAAATGCTGGTTGCTGTAATTTTGCTTT
The DNA here is from genome assembly GCA_963576845.1 of Megachile leachella. Lineage (NCBI taxonomy): Eukaryota > Metazoa > Arthropoda > Insecta > Hymenoptera > Megachilidae > Megachile > Megachile leachella. The sequence goes on along the minus strand of OY756256.1, from coordinate 12,131,483 downwards.
TAGCTTATGTAAATTGTAATTGACTAGTTGATATATTTTAAATTTTTATAAATATGGTTAGTTAAGAAAAGTCATATCTTTGATGTTATCATGACATTTGATGTTTACATTAATTTTTATGTACCTATACTAAATACTGAAAAGAGATTTCTTAATTGGACGCTCTAATGATTCGTAATATGATTCATACTTTTCATAGTAAGATAAAAAGGTTGCGTATCTCTTTCTCGAGAATAAAAATGTTATAACATGGAAAATGTGGAAGATGGAACATATTGTATATTGCAGAAGAAAAAAATCGAATAATCTCGTTTCAAATTTGATCAAGACAGCTATTGATAATAAAATGTACATTCATTTGTTGTTTTTTATCTGTCAGTAGAGTGAAAGTTTTTTTTTAAATAAAATTTATACGAAAGGACGAAAGATAAACACGGTTTGTAAATGAGTGTTCAGTTAATTTTCTGATTCAGACTTCGAAAGCAGGAAAACGATTTCATTCGTTCGATGCTCGTTAAACGATACATCGAATGCAAACGTTGAAAACGATCGAGAAAGGCTTTGGCAGCTGAAAAATCCGTCAATCACCGTTTCGAAAAGTAGAAAATGTATAAAAAGTACGACGAATCGTATTCCAAGCGTACATGGTAGTTCTAGAAAACCCTTTTCGAGCGAACCTGTTAGCTGTATCCCCGATATCTTTTCTGTCCTCATTCGTGGAAAACTTTTCCATATGGAAGCCCTTGTACGCGCCTCTTTATTCTTACATTGGTTCAGTTTTCCCCGACTCGAATCGCGATGAAAGTACCAGTCGAGCGGAGCGAGGAGATCGTGCAAGCTCGCTTTACAGGGTTTGCTTAAAATAAATTACGTTTCTCGATATTGTGTGGTCGTAAAACTTGTTAGCGAAGTTTGAACAACTTTCGCAAACACAGTATCTCTTCTTTTAAATTAACTTTACACTTTACTGCTTATACAAATGTGATATATGGAATGTGGAAATGGAGACGTACCAAAGGTAAAATTTTATTTTACGCAGAGATCTTTTTTACTTTCATTCAACGTATTCAGATATCGCTATTAACATTTTTAGTGCTGTCTCCCTTTTCTCTCACGCGGGAATTTTCATGTAGGTATCGTTTATTTGATCAAAAATTATTTTACGCTATAAATTATAAGTCATAAACTTTATTAAAACTACAAAAGCTATTTATTTTTCAATAGACAAGCAAATGTAGTAATTGTTTATTAGATTGAAATACAGTTACGAACTCAAAGGATTTGTTATGACTTTTGGGTAGAATTGAAAGTCTTTAGTAGATTGAATAAAATTGTATTCGAAATTATTTATTATTTATTATTTTCAGAATAGTATTTAAAATATTCTAATTATGTCATATCACGATAACAGCCAGATTTACACATTTTATTTGTGATGAAATAAATAATTATGATTTTAAATAATATTATCAATTTTCAATTTATTATTTTTGTAATTTGAATGATATTTGTTACACCTACCTTTTGAATGATACTACTATTGTTTGAATAATATTATTTCATTATATCATTTGAATGATGCTGTTATTGTTTCAGTAATATTTTCCGAATATATTATTTGAGTAATATTAATGATTTGAATACTTTTATTACTTGTATAATATTAATATCATGCTATTATTGTTTGAGTAATATTTACTGAATATATTATTTGAGTGATACTGATGATTCGAACAATACTTTTATTACTTGCATACCATTATTATCAGCTGAATAATATTTTTAAAACATACTATTTGGGATAATACTGTTATTATTTGAACAATATTTTGCAAACAGATTGTGCTCGAAACTATTAGAAAACGCAATGCAATGCACTTGTCAATCATTCTATCAGTATCTTTGATGCAGCATCCTTCGACCTTCATCGTACGAAATCATCGCAGGCGAGGATGGCGATCGGAATTGACATTACGGATCCCAACAAATATGAAAAATGTCGCCGATGAAAGGATCCTTTTCGTGGAAACGGCGTGGTGTGCCCGACGCAGGCCATTCATATTTTATCAACCTCCTTATCAATTTCTTAACCGCGACCGTACCATTTTTCAGCCGTCTTTCCCATATTCCCTCTGTGTGCCAGCGCGTTACACTTCTTTTCCTCCCGAAAATACGCTCTGAAAGGAGCATTATGCCCGGCACATTTTTGTGTTTGCGAATCTACCGAGTAAACATATTTTCGAGGCGTACGCTAGAATGCTTTCAAGCTATCCGCAAAAGCTTAAATTTATTAACCGTTACGGTCACGAACAAAGCTCGAGTCGCAGCCGGAAACGTTCGACGATCCCAAAAAACTGGATCGCTGCATGCGAATGTGGTTTTTCTGTGAACTTTCTATTGCGCGGAGGAATGCGCACCCTTCGAAACCGTGACGGTACGTCCGAAAAGCTGCGATCGTTTCGGTAGCCTATCGTCGAAGATCAAAGGTGAAAAGTTTCCTACGTCCCTTTTGTTCGGGAAAATTGTTCCCTGAACTTCTGCTGTCATAGGTGAGCTTTGCAAATCAAATGTTTGCGCGTTTCGACGCGAGCGATATTTTAATAAAAATTATTCCGGTCGGTTAACAGGATTTATTGAAAATATGATAAACAGTTTCGCGTTGCAGTTTCCCGAAGGAAATAAATATCGTTTCTCCTTCCTGTTCGTTCCATTTTTCATGTCAAATATAAATGCGTCGATCAATAACAGTTTGCGAAATTCGGTCCTCTATATTTAGGATGTTTGCAATTCCGAACGGTAGAAACAATCTGCTTGCATTCAATATTTTTCTTATATAATATATCGTTCGTACATATTTGGCCTTTTCAAAATGTTCGGCTGTTTCTAGTGATTTGTTCGTTGTTTTTGTTGTATAAATGTGTAGTAGCTAGTTCTGTTCAGCGGAGGAATGTGTTATATTTAAAAATCATGAAACTATGTAATACGTTTAATATTATAATATTATATTGTATTATAATAGTCATAATCCGATCACTTCTGAGCTGTTACTTTCTTTGCTAGTTCTAACTCAAACAATGTGCGACCGTGTTCAGTTGTCTGCATCTGACATACGAAAATTGATAATCATAAAGAATAGACACTTTTCCGAATATATTCTTGAAAATTTTTTCGTGAAAGTATATATTATGAGAACCGTCTCTTATATCATCGTTTCAATTTCATTGTATTGTTAAAAACTTGTAAAGTGCCAGTGTAATATTGTGGTTTTATGTTTACGTGAAGCAGTCAACTCTTTTACCCGTCTTGCAATTCCTTTCAAAAATTCCATTAATCCTCTGTACAAATACTATAATTGTCAATATTTAATTTTATAGTTATATGAATTTGATGTACGAAATGATTATATATAATTGAAAATTATGTGTCAAGTTCCTATATAATATGTCTGTTAGCTCTTGTCTGAATTTTTAGAACACTGATTAAAATACAGTTTTTTCACTTTTACAGATGGTGACGAGGACAAAGAAGATATTCGTCGGTGGACTATCGGCACCGACGACGCTGGAGGACGTCAAAAACTACTTCGAACAGTTCGGCCCGGTGAGTATCCAGAAATGATTAATATTGATTACTGACAAACTTTTCTGTCACTGCAGTAACTTTAGCTGAAAAGTAACATTCACAGTCTGTTAGAAATAAGAATGATCACAATAAGGATCATGGAAAATGTTCATTGTAAATCAGCGTATTCACACAATTATATTAAGTGTAACTAGGGATTTAGGAATGTAGGAATTTAAAGATGCAGAGATCTGGCGGTAAAAAGATTTGAGGATGTAGTAAAGACGCAAATAAGAAAATACAGAAATCTGAAGATGCAGAGATATAGCGATACAGAAATTTGAAGGTATAGAGATTTGGGAGTTCACGGATCAAAAGATACGGATATCTGCAGATTTAGAGATCTGGAGATGCATATTCTGGGACATCGAATTTAGTGATGTAGAAACCTATGTATGTACGGATACGAAAATACAGGGTGTTCAGCGTATTATTAGCCAGCGTTTTTCTCGTAAACGACGGGTACTAGAAAAAAATGAAAGAGAAAAAAGTGATAGTGTTTTTGATAGTCAACATAATGGTATATGTATTTTTTTCGTATTTATACTATTTTTTAAGATATGAAGGTAACCTTCAGTTTTTTTAATGGAATGGTATATATTTTTTTATATCATATGAAAGAGCGCATCGAAACGAATTCAACGATGTATTATATTATGACCTTGAAATCCATCCTGAGTCAAAAGCAAACGAAATATTTCAAATATTTCGTATTACTTTGCTTATCGGTAATTCCTACTGATATATTTACATTTCGTGTTCAATGTGGTTTCCGTTATCTAGAAGGCACTTTTGGTGGTTTGATGTTATGATTAGGTCTGTGTCAGTGCTTACTTCTATTACATGGCGTGCAAAACTATTTGAGCATTATTTCACAGATTGGTTGCTGATATCTAGAGCGATGTATCGTTATTCGAGAGAAGAGAAGATAGATATGGTGCGTATTTATTACGAGTGTTATAAAAATAAAAGACGTAGCAAGTTAAAGTACCAAGAGGAGTTTCCACACAGAATAATACCCAATGAAAATCAATTTGTTTTGGTAGCAAAATGTCTTAGTGAAATGGGTTTCTTAGAAAATAAGAAACATAATCGTCGGAATATTTTATCTGAAGAAAAAAAGTTAGAAGTTTTGTTACATTTTGTAGAAAATCCGTCGACCTCAATACGAAAAGTAGCTACTGCTTGTGATATTTCCATTGGGTCAACCCACAAAATTTAAAAATTACACGGTTATAAACCTTTCAAATACCACATGGTACAGGGCCTAAGAGAAAGTGATTTACCACGACGTGTAGAATTTTGTAATTGGCTACTTGAAAATAATAGAAACGACTGTAATTTTTATAAAAAAATACTTTGGACTGATGAATCCAGTTTTGATAATACTATGCTGCCTAACCATTATAATACTCATGTGTGGAGTGTTGATAACCCAAAAGGAAAAAGGGAAAACAATTTTCAAGTACAATTTCGTCTAACGTGTGGTGCGGTATGATTGATAATGTACTCTTGGGACCATATTTTTATAGTGGAACACTTAACGGTGTCAAATATTTAGAATTTTTAGATACACATTTTCGAAATTATTGGGAAGCACTGCCATTATCTACTGTTCAAGACTTTTATTTCCAACAAGATGGTGCCCCACCTCACAACTGTAGAGCGGTTTCCAATTTCTTGAATAACATGTTTCCAAACAAATGGATTGGAACATACGGACCTCTGAAATGGCCACCAAGGTCCCCAGATTTGACCCCCTTAGATTTCTTTTTATGGGGAACTATCAAAAATTTGGTTTACGATACTCCGCCTGCAAATATCAGTGATTTAAAGCAAAAGATAACAGACGCATGTGCATCAATACCTCAAGCAACAATAGCGGAAGCCACCAAAAGTGTATTGTGTAGGGCACAAAAGTGTATCCAAGCTAATGGAAACCACATTGAACACGAAATGTAAACATATCAGCAAGAAATACCGGTAAGTACCGCAGTACAAAATATTTGAAATATTTTGATTGCTTTTGACTCAGAATGGATTTCAAGGTCATGTTATAATACATCGTTGAATTCGTTTCGATGCGCTCTTTCATATGATATAAAAAAATATATACCATTCCATTAAAAAAACTGAAGGTTACCTTCATATCTTAAAAAATAGTATAAATACGAAAAAAATACATATACCATTATATTGACTATCGAAAACACTATCACTTTTTTCTCTTTCATTTTTTTCTAGTACCAGTCGTTTACGAGAAAAACCCTGGCTAGTAATACGCTGAACACCCTGTATAGGAGCCTGGAAATGTAAAGAATTGAGAATATAGGGATTCGGTATATAGAGTTCGAGATCCAGGAATTTGAGATATAGAAATTTGGTATGTAAGAATTCGGGATATAGGAATTTTAAATTTAGAGATTCGCAGTATAGGAATACGGAATGCAGGAATTCGGAGTGTACACATTCGGCATATAGGAATTCGGTATATGGGAATTCAGTATGTGAGAATTCGTTATATGGTAATTCAGTATGTGAGAATTCGTTATATGGTAATTCAGTATGTGAGAATTCGTTATATGGTAATTCAGTATGTGAGAATTCGATATATGGGAATTCAGTATATGGGAATTAGGTATGTGGAAATTTGATATGTGGGAATTCGGTATATGAGAAATCGGTAAATGGGAATTCAGTATATGGGAATTCAGTATGTAGGAATTCGACATATGGGAATTCGGTATGTGGGAATTCGGAATATAGGAATTCCGAATATAGAGATTCAAAATATAAAGTTTTAGAATATAAGTATTCGAAACATAACGATTCAAAATATAAAGATTTAATAATACAAATAATATAGAGGTTAAAATCTAGACAATTCTGAATATGTAGAAAAATCTGTACTCATAAAAATCTAGATATTCAGAAAATTTGCAATACAGAGATCTACAGACAAATGTACAAGTTTATAAAATACAGAAGTTGTATAAAAACATGAAACATAGGAATACAATAACCTATGAATTAAGAAATATTTCAAACTTGTTTCCTGTATACTATATAAATTAATACTACAAATATAAAATTTAATCGTTTATTCGACAAGTGTCAGATTTTTCATTTGGACTTATACTCTCAAAATAGGGACATCCCCAGTGACCTTATTTCTCGTATAAGCTGCTTCGTTATGCATATTTTATTTCTTAGAAGTTTTGTGTTTTATATACTGAAACATTTTCAACAGGACAGGTATCCAACTATTGTGACGGTCAACTTGTTATTTATTAATGTTCTTTCCACTCTTTTATGACGTGCAATAACTACTTCATTTAAAGTTATGGTTCTTTGGTAAAACTCACTTTACTTACTTCAATTCGCTAATTTTGTAGTTGATAGGTTTAAAAAAAAAAAACATTAGTTAGGTTTTGAAATTAAAGTTTAGAATGTTAAATAAAAAAAATTTTTAAATAGAAGATCAACTAAGATTTAACCATTTATGTACCGGTGGAGAGCATCTAATTTTGACCATTACTAATTGTTTCATTGTCATAAGTATGAATACACACGTGTAATGTATGATAATAGTCACGCCATAGCATGATTCTACTCAAAATATAAATTGCGCAATCAAAATACTATATTGCAAAAGAATTTCTGCATTTTCTAAAATATTGCCAACAAACTATGTTCCAGAAGAATTTTCATATTTTCTGAACCGCGTTGTAGAATTTTCCTGTTTCCTGAATCATCTTATAGAATTTCCGTATTTTTTGAACCGCATTGTGTACAAATTTCCCTGTTTTCTGAACTACCCGAAAAATTCCCTTTTTTCTGAACTGCGTTGCAAAAATTCCGCATTTTCAGTACCGTGTTGTAGAAAAATTTCTCTATTTTCAGAACCACCTTGAAAAATTTTCTTCTTTCTGACCCGCACTAAAAAATTCTCGTATTTTCTTGCGTTGTAAAAAACTGTATTTCCTGAGCCACGTAACAGAACATAGGAGCATCCACATTGTAAAAGAGTTACGAACATTTTAATTCTCTTACCAAAATGACTTGTTTCATAAAATGAGTAAACAGTCGCGTGTTAGTAACAGAAGGGGTAAACAGTGGCACGGTACAAGCGTTCGATACCACGATCGTATATCAGCGACAGTTTGTCGCGCGGAATCGCGTCAGAACGCTTCGTCATTGCGGCCGAAATCATCCCGCGTGCTTTTCCCCGTCACGGATCGTTCGGACAGCGGTGGTGATCATTGTCCCGAGACCGTCGAATCATTATTTTCGGTGAACCTGGCACGGTCGATACAATTCAGCGTGTTCCGCTTATTTCCTGCGCGTGCGGCCCTCTAATCCGGTCGGGACGCGAAATTTGACAGGGCTAATTTTCAACTGTGCACGCGCAATTCGCGACGCTTATTGTTTCAGCGATTTTAATACGTTCACTTCGCGGTCGCTTTTATTGCGCTAACGACACAAATATCTCTGTCGTTTCGCTTACGTATTCAACCTGGATATTACTATTTGAATAGAATTCTTGATGAATGACGTGCACCCGATCGATTCGTATTTGGGTCGCTTTTCTATTTCGATCCTCTCTCTATCACGGCCATAATTTTCGCCATGCAATTTCAGACACGGCTGTTAAATAATCAGCCTTCTGTGTTGATTCTAAGTCAATAAAATGGTCGACGGTGTTCCTGTCGGTATTATTCGTCACATTGTTCAAGTATTTTACCATCGAAAATTATCACTGATTAGGATATTATGTATATTTGCAGTTTTGATTATCCGACGGGAAATAATGACTGTACTTTCCCGTCATTTTCGATTTGTGTTTATCACATAATTGGTCTGAATTTATCTATGATTGGTAGATTCAATTTTACTCTGAAGTGTTATGGTACGGTCGAATTTGACTCGTTCTAAGTTAAAGTTATTCTCTACCTAAATATAATTCTCTATTTAAATTTTATCTAGGTAAAACTACTTCAAACCACGTATATGGGTTATGTGCGATAAATTATTAGTCACATTTAGTGCGATAAATTATTAAACAGTATAATTTGCCATCAAACTGACTAATTTTATTTGAACTATTATAAGCATAATTTAAGATTTATTTCATTTCAAATACCTTTAATTATAATTTAATATTGATTTTACTTCAAATATTGTATGTCTGATTACCCGAGTAATGCTTGATAATTCTACTAGTTTACACGTTGATCGTCACACTGAAACATCTGCTACAAAACAAATTCTATTTTTAAGCAAATCAACTAAATAATAAATTGTCAATCAAAATGTGAAATGATCACATAAATACAAAATATAAAATATATGATAATATAAGAATAGTCAATTGTTTCCCACTTGTACTATTGTAAGCGAAACAAAATAATGTCTACGTAAACATGTTATAAATTTTTCTATTTAAATTTAGTAACAATTTATACAACAATTTAAAGAGTGGTTAAATTATACTTTCATTTTGTTAATAAATCTTTTCGTAAACAAACTTTTTTACAAATATATTGATTCACTCAAATTCCGTTCACTGGAAACTCTATGAAAAAATGTTTTATTTTCAACTGATTTTCTCAATTAGAATCCGATCGTTCCAGTAGATGTATATTTACCGAAGCAGCTGTTCGTTTTACAGTCAGATTGTTGGCCCGATGTTAAAATCTCGATGAACTTTCTGAACCACTCGAGACGTTCTCGCCGGTTAAGTGATTAGGAATTGGTAGAAGGACCATCTGAGACAAGGATTTCTGCTAATTAGCCTTTATCGACCTTTGGCAAGACTGCGAGGACCATTACGCGTTATTGTGCGAACTTCTCGAGCTTCTATCGCCTCGATAATAGCCGTCGCGATTCATCGGCCTCGGTGTATGAGACAGATAATGGTGCTTGAGCGTGATTTATGAGCTGGCGGCAGTCGCTCGAAATCGTTTCACGTTCTGGCGATAACGTAAATAGAATTAACGATTCGGTAATTGATAATAATGTCCAGGATTTGCCTTTTTTCTCTCTTCACCCGTATCGGAGAGAATAAAATTCGCACGACTGAGAAATATGCAATTGATTCCCGGAATATTACCCGGAGAAACGTAATTACGTTTGTGTTTCACAGAGGAGAATTATATTTCGGATGTTTTAATATGCAATATGGAACGTAAATTCGAGACTGCCTCGCGTGTATATTATACGAAACAATGTTTCAATGGTTATTCTAAATTATTGCTTTTGGTGATCGCGCTAAATGTATAACACGCATACTTTGAAATTAAAGATGAAATTCAAAAATAAATTAAACATAAATCCATCTATGTATTAACTCTTTGTCTTGATGCAAATTAAAATTTCAAGAATACCAATTAAATATTTGTGTTGTTACAAATACTTTTATAAAGCTATTTTGGAATTATCTCTTATAGTATCAATAACGATAATTGTAGATAGTCGAGGATTTACATTAAGAGATTTAAAGTGTTATTTATTTTAATAGATTTAAAAATAATCTAAGATTAATTTAAGTATGATTAACTTTTATAATTATTCATTTACTTTACTAGTAATAGTAAATTTATACAAAACATTACATTTTTATAGAAATAGATTATCTTTTATTGAAAGTTTATTACGCGGAAATATAAATCTCCAAATAGCTTCACACTTGCTTTTTGTGATTCTACCATATACTTTGTATACTATAATTAAAGGTACACTTATACAATTGAAAAACATACTAAGACTAAAGATACAATTCAAAATAATAAAAGAACAAAAAGCTTAATAAAATCAAACCAAAATAAAAAGTACAAAATACCTATGCAAATCTATAAGCTACAAATATATTATACATGTATAAATAGAAGAAAAATTAATAGTCCTGGATTTTGAACCCGTCATACAATAATTCGTACATGTAACATTCTACCATCTTCGCGACCTTACACACAATTCAATAATTTAATATTTCCGCAAGTCAAACAATTAAATATAAAATATTTTTTTAGGTAATTAACATTTGACAAAAACAACTGAATATAGGTTGAATTATTTTTGTACTAGATTCGTCAGAAAGAATTTGATCGAAAACAGCGATGACTGAATCTTACAACATAAATTATATGTCCATGGAAATTTCAGTTTCATCAAAAAATAGATATAATAGAGTAATAAACTCATTGTCAGAATAATATCAATAAATCTCTAACTCTAAAGTAATAATACTAAAACCCAAGTGAACAGAAGAACGAAATATTACGCGCCATTGCGAAAACCAGCGACGCCGAAGGCTGAGTAATAAAATACACTGTAACCATGGAAAAAGTATCCAGCATTTCTTTACGTTAATAAAACAGAATTTTAGAACCTAATAAGAAATCACGTTTTGAGGGTGCTCCCCAGTTTACGATCGTCTGCATTCGCGCTCGTAAAATTCGGTAATGAAAGCCTTAAATCCAAAGTCGGAAGTATAATTTAAATATTATTCTACATTTTTGTATGAAATAGATAGTTGAAAATCAACTAACGATCGAAATCCGGCTATCAATCCGTCAGCGAGCACAGAGATGCGTAGGCTAGTTGGAGAACCCCGGTGAAAACGCGACAAAGCGTTTCTCGGTCGACGTTTCGCCAGAGTGTCGTTTGCGTGCGAGAAAGGCACGAGAAAAGCGGGGAAAAACGGTGGAAAAGGTAGGGAAGTTTTCCGAGGCCGACGGTTGTCCGCGGCACGAGCCAGAAATGGATTTGAGATATCAGACCGAGCCACTATCTCCGGCCTAGCCTCTTGACTCATCCCAACTTTCTACCCTTTCTCTCTTTCCCTCTCTTCTTCTCTCTGTCTACCTTTTTCAACCTTCTCGTTCGTTCTGCACTGAAAGTCTCGTCCGTTTCCGAATGCAGAGTTTCCTGCTCGCTACGATTCGAGCTCTCCTCCCTTTTATGTCTGACCCACATACGGAGATACGATCGGGCACACACACGCGCGCCACGGTGTATCTTGTGTGATCATGGGGTTGCAAACGGACTACGTACCACGTGTACAGAGCCCTTAGCGAACGTTTTAGTGGTTTGTGATACTCGGAAGATTATTTGTGTTCGTTTGTTGCGAGAACGCGTTTAGCTCATTGTTTGCTCGTTCTATCAAATGTCGCTCGGTTGAAGGGTTGCTGGCTCGAAATCGATGAAAATTTGAAGTTGTATAACTGTTTTTGATTCAATCATTTTAATGTATATTTACAAATACCACTATTCATCTTTGTAACATTTTTGTCTACTATGTAGGTACTATTCGGGATTGAAATTTCTTTCATGAATGTGAAAATGGGTTGAAATGAAACGCTGAGAAAAAGAATAAATAACGATCACTTATTGAGTAACAATTGAAAGTAATCAGAAAAATGACTGGTCTTTGGTTTCACATTTTGTTTGCAAAAGTTTATTGTTTGTCATATCGTTGTAACGAAAATATCTGTGATATTTTGGTAAGATAAAGAATAGTTATGTATGTTAGTTGATGCTTCAGTATTCACTTATTTATTCTTTTGCTTTACTTTAAATTTGACAGTGTGTATTTCATACTGATAGTTGAAATATTAATATCCATTTAATTCATGTAGAGCGTTGACTACGTAACTTTCATGTCAAATAATTTATTAAACATGGATTGTGATGTTGCACTTCTTCAGATATAAGAAAAGTACATACACTATACATGTCCTTAGAAATATGTAAGAAAAATTATCTAGCAATGCATATTTTAGAAGTTCAAGAACTGTGCAGATCATCCAGTATAAATTTCGTATAATCATATTCGACAAATTACAATCGAATTTTCATATATTTCATAATATTCAGCAATTTTCAATTTGAATTAAAAATTTAACGTGTATAGTGTAAAAATTTTCATATAAATTGTTGCTGCTAACTGCTAAACGTTCCTTTCCGTTTAATTTAAGTAATCTTCGTAACAGGTTTTCTGATTTTCTTTGCAATCTTAGTGAAAATGTAACCTAAAAATAGTGACTGGCATATTCGGGCAGTACGTTTGACATTATTGCACATACAGTGTTTGTTATACTTTGTTTCGTAAAAGAAGAATAATTTCGAACAATGTCATGTACTTTAATTATAAAAATTAATTAGCAAAACGTAAATTCGTCAAGTACAAAAATATGCAAAAATCAGAGATCATTGCAGAATGATTAAATTAAATTATGGTTTCTTCAGCTTATTTTGTGAAAAAGTATAAAGAGAATGAGAATAATCCGTATTCTTAAAATGACAAAGAGTTAAGTTTGTACAATTGATGTTGTTCGGGTAAGTGAATTGTATTTGTTTGCACTATAGATTTCGTGCAAAAGGGTTCGTGTGTACACACCGTATCCAAAGTCCATACCAAACACAGACACAATCCAGGACCTTATCAAGAATTTGCCCCATAAATATATCCTGTTGATCGAGCTGAAGAACAACCGCTTTTCACGGATTAATGCCGCCTTTATATCGAGCGTAATGCGCTTTTTCGCAGTTTAAACGGCTATTCATTCGACGAAAACAAACTACGACAATTTTATTGGGATAGAATCGATACTCGACCATGTTCTTTCGGAATTCTTTACCAACTTCCTTCGACCGCAATTACTGCCAATCGATAATGCTAATCGTCGACCTTTTGAATTATGATTCGACGTTTTAAATTCGTAAAGGGTCGACAAGAGTAATGAATCGAAGACTTGAATCGAATAAAATTGGCAGGAGACGGATTCATAAATTTTTGTTCGAGGCTGATTGATAAATTGTATATTCATAGTAATTGGCGATATACCATCATTCAGTTAAATCTTGATGCAAATTCAATAATATCTTTTAAATTAAAACTTTGAATGAAAAATGTTTAATGGTCAATCTACGTACATATATTAATTGTTACGTGTATGTATTAAGTAAATGAATTTCTGATAAATTTTGATACAAAGGTGTATTTAGAATTATTCTCAGATTGCGTACGTTTGATTTTTAAGATATTCAGAGTTAAAAATTTCTAAATTTCGAATGAACAGATTTCTGGAATTTTTAATCTTTGAAGTTCTCAATATCCCAGCTACTAAACTTCTAAATCCTCAAACTATCAGATTTTCAAAGTTCAAATTTTTCGAATTTTCTATTGTAAAAATTTTCAAATTTTTAAATGTCTAAATCTATCTTTCAGGTTTCCTAAATTTCCAGATTTCAAAATATATAAAATTTCACAATTCTCAAATGTTAAAGTTTTCAAATTTCCATATTTAGAATTGTTTAATACCATCATTCTTAAATATTTAAATGTTTGTATTCTAAAGTACTCGAATTTCATAACTGTAAAATAATCAAGTGCCAGACAATATTCAGTACAGGAATATCTCTAACGACACAAATTCATTCTGAGAACACCCCCGCTAGCATTAAAACAGAACAAAATAAAGAGACCTATTTTAAACGCGCCCACTAAATACATTCGGTGGAACCTCTGTTAGAGTGGGCGAAATAAATGAAAAAGTAAGCTAACTTTATGCAATTTTAAGTACCGTAAACAACCCAGGAATTGGCGTAGGAGGTCGACCTAGAGTAAAAGAACTCGGTCGCTCCGCCTATCTGCACCGTGAGCACTTCCAGCGTGACATATCGGCAAATAAGAATAATCTCACTCACTCTCGAGATGTTTGCCAACTATCATTGTTTTTGGCCTAATTGCGTGACCGCGCCAATAGTCTACTACCGAAAATACGTGTGAGTATAGGTACTTTTTCTGTTCTGACCAATCTGGTCATAACCCTTCCGAACACGTGGGTCAACCTACGCGCCAATTCTTCGATCTACGATATGTATTTTTAAAAAAGACGAAGACTATGTGTCATATAGTAGTTTCTCAAAGAATGCTTTCCCAGGAAGGTTTCTGGTACTTCGCGAAACTTAAGGGCCTCGGGGTAGTTTATGGTCTTGACGTCGCATCATTAGGCCCCTTCGTCATGATGGCCGAGTGCGTCTTGTCCAAGGTTTATTAAGCCCGGACACATTGCTGTCACGTCACATGGCACGTGACAAACTAAGATGCTGTTTCCACTAAACAGAATGGCGAGCTCACACTACTGGACACGCACAACACTCAAAATGGCGTGAACTAACGTGCAGTGTAAACGCGCGTCATTCTTCTCAGTGAAAATGCAACCGCATTTCTGACGCGTAGGAGGCTGTCCTAGAGCCCCAATTAGTTAAAAAAGAAAATTGTAACCTAGACTCGGATTTCACAAACTGAACGTCACATTGTTGAGTAGGTGGTGCGTCCCTTAAACCTCTGACACGTCAAATATACGATTCGCGTTTTAGTTCGTTACATACTGTGACGTGATGTGACATTGTTCCCAACCTTAACGATTCAACTCGGATTTCCCATCGAACTATCCTAATTGGCTTACCAACGTATTTAGTAGTAGGACATAAAGAAAAATTAACGTGTCTCGACATTGGTCGAGCAGTCCCTGTTTGTATTTCTTCCTGCTCGTTCGAACTATCGCATCGCCTCGACGAGCTCGTTTAATTCCACGCTGCAAAGCGAACTTTGCTTCCGCGCGATCGTTTATCGATGGAGGCCCGCTCCGGCCTCGAAGCCTTCGGGAAGTTTACCCTTCGCTTCTCTAAGCTCGCTGAAAGGCAATTACGTCATCGAGATTGGTCGATTGGAGGCACGAAGATTGCTTCGTTTTATCGGGGACTTCTCGCCGAGAAACTTTGACTTGCTTTGTAATGTATTGCGTTTACTTATCGTCCTCGGATCCCTCCATTTATTCGAGGCGCGTCAAGTTTATAATTACCGTGTTGCGGATGGAGAAGAATTCGACGGAGCTACTCGCTTTTCAGCGACGATGGATGTTTATGAACGGAGAATAAGTGCTGGTAAACTTTATCGGTCAGACGGGAGACGAAAGCAAGACTCGTTGCTTGTCCCATTTTTGTGCGGTTATCTGGTCATTTTAAAAGCATTTGCTACTTTGTAAAGGACATCCATGACTTGTATTAGCTGTGTGTACTGCTTTCAATATTTTTTTTCTTTTTCTTTTGTATTTAAATAGATTTATAAATCTGTGAATTCTCAGAATTCTGCATTTAAAAATTTGTTGTCTTTTCCACGTTTACATTATGTTAGGCATTAATATATACTTCAGCACTGTTAAAATGAATAATCATATTTATTCATTCGTAACATCCAATAAATTTTACGAAAAAGTTGTTTTTTACTATAATCAAATTTTCTGACATATATTTTAAAAAGTTCTTAAATTTAATTTTTCCCCAAACAATAGGAAAGTTTGCATAAAAAAAGTGCATTGTATATTCTGGACTTATTTTTTCGCATCAAATCTCTGCTTTTACGGCTACATCACATCGGAAGCACTTTGTATAAAATATGTAAGAAGTGAGGTTACCTTGCGGTTATTGTTGCAAACTTTGTAGCTATCAGTTTAATATTTCTGCAAGGAAGTTGTAATTATAATTATAGTGATGACAAATTAATATTTATCGTAATTGACTGAGCGGAATAGTCGCAACAGTGGCAACTCGGTTAGAAATTTAAGCAATGCATTTCAGGGCACATCAAAGGCTTATTCAGGTAGATCATACTGCAAGTATAATGTAGTCCATATACAGGGTATCCCAGGACAGATATTTCAGAAAATTATGTAGGCACAACTGAATCAGATGGACCATCTCAAGTGAAAATACATATAGGTACAACTGTGTATATAATTATGTAAGCAAAGTTTTAAATGTATGTATGTATTACAGTAATTTTATTTGTTAGACACGTTGTATGTATCGACGCATACATAATTACGTTAATTAGGTACTGATGCCTTTTCTTTTTCCCGAACCGTCTTCTTAGAAACAGAAATCTAGGAAATTCAAGTCTAGTACTCTTGGTGGTTAATAAAAGTGATTATCGGTTGCAGCTTCACGGGCTTTGCTAACTAAATACACGTTTATACAAGAATTTTACTGCAAAGTCATTTTATTTATTTAAAGAACATACTCCTTTATATAAAAAGAAATATAATGTAGGGGGAAACATGTTTTATAATTTTAAATTCACTTAGAGCAAATAAGTTTTCGTGTTTTTAAAATTTAAATAAAAAAAATATATGTATTTAACACAGTGAGTGATAACTCGTTAACCATGAGGTCATCAATGATAGCGCCGCAACAGTTCATAATGGACCACCAGTAAGATAAATGATTGCACACTAACTTATTATGAATAATATTTTACCATAATATGTAGCGTAATAAGAAACTCCTGTCATCTAGACGAAGCTTTGTAAAATCACCGAGGTATTCAACGTGTTAAACTTTCCACAAAAAAAAGATACAGACACGAAATGTAGTATAACACTAACGTGTCAACATACAGACAGTGAAAATACAGAATGAAAATAATATTTCTATAGGTTAAAAGAAGGTTGGTAAACGACTGATTTATCGATACCGGGTTTCTAAATACACCAAGTGTAGGGATATTTAAGGATATTTACGGTTTCTTAGGGAAATTTACGGTTTCTCTCAAAACACCCTGTACATCGCACACGGTTATTTATATGAATTGCTAATAATTGTCCAGCGGTACTCTCGCTCTCGAAACACCCTGTATATCGCACAGTCATTTATATGAATCGCTAATAATTGTCCAGCAGTCCTCTCTCACCTGTAGAACAGCAGAGACATGGATGCTTCAGCGGGATTTCTCGAATGTGGCCCGCGCCTGCGTGGATGAATAAATAAATTTAATGGCGCTTGTCACGTAGCAAAACGGGATAAATTCCAGGCGTCTGACAGCCATTTAAAACAATGCCGTCGCGAATACACGCCATTTGTAACCCGGTGCTTTTGTTTCACGTTGCTATTCATTCCGGCGCCCCTTCGCCCGCCGCCCACCCTCCATTCTATATCCGCCGACACCACCATCGTCCGACCAACACCGACCAAACCAACCAGGGAGCGTTTCTGTCGGCGTTGATAGCGAACGCTCGCTCCGTCCGATTCGTGATTCATTTTTTATCGCGATAAAAACGCAATTAAGGCCCTGCTTCGATAAGGCGCGAATCACGAACCATTGTGCGCTCGTCCTTCGACGACCTTATCACCCGCTCGGATTCATTGGCCGCGCGGAAACAATTGGAACGTTATTCGCTAAAAATTCCCACTTCCCACTGAACAGGGGGTGAGACCAAGTAACGAGAAAGTCTGTCGGTTGCCAATGGTTTGTAATATATCCGCTATTATCGCACCGCTGCCGGGTTTTAATTGCCTCGCGAGACGCTCAGTGTACCATCGATTTTACCATTAACATTTTTGGTACTTGAATTGTTGGCAGTCCTCTTAGCCGACATCCCAAATTGGAATTTTGTTTAGGGTAGAATGCCTACAGGAAAACGCGGGGCACAGGTGCGAATCGTGTGTACGGAGATGAGACATGGATGAAATGTAAGAAAAGGAGATGAAAAAGAGCTTGATCTTGTTTGTGAGATCTGAAATTTATGGCTTTACGAGTTTTGTATATTCAAGCTTTTAAGTGTTTCAAAGTTTGAGATGTTTTAAATTTTTAGGTGTTTCGAACTTTGAAATATTTTAATTTCTATTCAAAGCATGTAGAAATTTAAGAATTTAGTGATTTTAGTGTTTGGAAATTTAGTAGTGTAAGTTAAAAAGTTAAAGTGAAAGTTAAAATCTTTCAAATATTCTTTCAAATTCATGTTTAGAAACTTGATGATATAAAGTTAAAAGATTAAGAGTTTAGTAATTAAAAACTTGTGAAGTTTACAAATTTACAAATTTACATGTCTACAAATCCACAAATCCACAAATCTACAAATCCATAAATCTACAAATTTAAAAATTTAGAAATTTGGTAATTTTGGGACAAAAGTCCCTAGAAGTATAGAAACAATAATGCAAGTATCAAATTTTAAATTTTAAACACGCGGAAAATTCACAAAATTGAAAAGGATTAAAATGTTAAACACGCAGAGTAGGTGACACCACAAAATTCAGTCCTGTACATCCGTGCATTGTGCTCTCACAAAATTACCGCTGTTCCAGAAAAGATGAGACAATTCTCTTACACTCATTTATTTTTCCATGCCCTCTCCGGTCACGGAGTTTAATTACAAATCCAAAAGAAAGTACAGACTTTAAGCTCTACCCGTGTAAAGTGCTTACCGTATCTCGCATCGGATGTTTTCTTCGAGTTTACCCTTATTTGTCAGCGTTTCACCTTCGTCTCGGAACTTCGGACTAATTCTTCAGTTTTTTTTCGAAATCGCTCAGGTTGTAGTCGGAGACGAGGGTCGAGAGATCTGCTCTAGAACGAGGCGAGAGCATTCCTTCTTCAGGGATGAAGGGAACCGGCCGAGCGTAGGCGCAGGGGCGCGTGGAATGAAATTTATGAAGGTCCTTTATTCCAGCACTTAGGGGGTCGACTTAAGTTTGAGCAATTTATTAATTTCCTCGTGTTTCGGTACCGCTTCGGCGACGTTGCCTGTTTCACCCCCCTCTTCGAGAAAGAGATCACCCTCTCGTACCACCCTCGACGAACGGCTTTCTCCTTCTTAGCTGGTTAGACTCGTTTTTCTTTGCTGACAGAATCTCGTGTCGGCCTTGAATTTCTTGTGGCTTCTGAAAGTCACTTCGCGTGGTTTAATCGGCGGAAAGTATGGGGTACGTATAGATGTTATGACACTTCACGTTAATACGGATACTTATACAATAATAATTAGTCATGGGGATGTAGGCAGGAGAGGGTAAAAACTATTTTTCGGTACAACTTGCATAGTATTACAATTCAATGTACTGTCGTGCTTTAGTATTATACATAAATGATATTGAAAATTACATATTTATTATAATATGTGACAGATGATAAATATTACTACAATTGATCATTCATTATTTTTTTATATAAGGGAAATTATCGTTCACATTGTACCATTTATTAGATCATAACACATTGTATTTGACACCCAAAATTTCTTCTTATCGAATTTCAGTATGAAAGAAAGATATTTCAGAAGAATGAATGATAACGTTCTTACGCATATTTATTAATAATTATTTGTAAAAAAGTTCAAAATAATTTACTCGTTTGTAGTCAAGGTATACTTGTTAATATTAAATATTATTTAATTTTAAGTTAGTTGTTAAAATGAGTTACCATAGAAAAGAAAGAAATATAATTCAAATTCTTGGATAAATATTAATTTTGTCTGTAATAAAAAGTACTTTAATTGAACTGTTGTCAACATCGTAATTCACAATGCACTAAAAAATTATTAATTTATTAGATAATGTGTATATTAAATTCCCTGGTATTTAATATGATTAAAATGATTACTTACAGTAATAGATAAAGGCGTCAATAAACAATAATATTTAAATTGTTGGTTACACACATAAATAGTAAATAAAACTTGAATATTCTTTCTAACTTTACATCAATAAATATAATAATTTATACTAACAATTGCCCTAAAATTAATAGTAACTAATATTTCATTAACAACACGTGCAGCTTTGCCAGCAACGTCCTCAGTAATATCTGCAATGAAATTTTAAAAAAATCTCTCCGTTTTAAATTAAATCTGCATCGTTCCTATTTTTAAATTAAAATTAATATCGTCGAATTCTCTCTCTGAAAAAGAGGCTTTTATTTATTTGAGGACTTAATCGAGCACGCTTAAGTTAATCTATTCTAAAAGCTCGCAGTAATATCGGCACCTAGCTGTTCCCGTAGAGATACTAGCATTCAGCTGGGAAGCTTGATATTTATTATTAAATTATTTGGTAAACCTCGGCACGATGAAAACGTGGTTTAACGTTCTTTCAGAAAATTCGATATTCAACGCGTCAGCCCTTTATACGGAGGAAAATGTTTCGCGCGAATTCTATAATTGCGCGACGAAAAATGACCGACATTCCGTCGAGTCAGCGGCGATTACTACGGAAATTTCAGTGGAAGAATAATTTAAAAATTAACAAAGGCGCGGGCGCATTCGATAACGATTGAAATTCTATTGTCAAAGAGCCTTTTCATTAAGAATGCTCGGGGAAACTGTGAGAATGGCAAGAAATTTCCGGCTGAAAAATTAAAAACATTATCCTAATTGTGCTTCAGAGCGTCGCAATTAAAATGTTGCGTTCAAAATTAAAATGTGTCACATTCTGAAGCGTCGCGTTTTTCCCCTCCATTCATATATTCTCTAATTAGTTCGTACAATCGAACCGCTGTTCTATTAATTTTCCACAGAAGGGAGGAGGCCTGGCTTGTGACTCCTCGCGCGAATTATTATTTCATAAATCGCGTAATTTGAAGTCCAAGCGAATTTGCTTTTCACGGGAAGCAATTAACTTTTCCAGCTTACTCGTTTCTTAAAGTACTTGTTTTACACGAAATTGCTTGCCCCACGTATTTCACTTAGTTCGCTCGTTAGTTTCATGCACGCATTCTCCCTGAGCACTATTTTCCTTTTTCAATGTGCATAAGAATAAGAGTCGCAAAATTCGTGTTGCACATCCCTTCATTATTGTTTTACTTACTCCACTTATCGATGTGTAACTTGACATATTGAAATGCTTATCAGTTTCACAAAGATTTTCAAGGACGTACATAAATACATGTATAGAATCAATAATGTAAACGTTGACTCCACACTTTTTTAGTCCAAAACACGTGTAATATGAATATTGACTTAAATAAAATTACCGATACTGTTCAATTTTATAGATGAGTTTGATTTAGTCTCCTGCATTTGTTTCTGACACGAACATATGTCACAGTTAAAGAAATGTCGCAAATAAGCTTTTTATGAAGATTCGTGACAATTTATTTGATCATAATAAATTATGTTGAATTGTATTTGTTTTTTAATATGACGCTTTGGTATATTTTTTTTAAATAAGTTTAAATGCTTAATCTTTAGTGTAGAAACATCTGTAAGAATGGGATAATTGTGTAATCATTACGACTTTTAACATAACCTTAAAGTTATTGTCATATCACCTTTACTATGTATTCCTGATTTCTTTCTAGCTTGTCAAGAAAAATTAAATACATGAAAGTATAAAAGAATTTTTTTCCGACAATGAGTAATTGTGTAATTTTGTATAATTGAAAAAATATGTATCTTTTTGTAACATAAGTTTCGTGAAGGCAGTGCTATGACAAATATTGAAACTAATTTTGCGAGGTTGATATGGTATTTACATGTATATTCACATAAATACAAATATACAAATAAAAATATAGCCTTTGAATTCCAGAATGCAAAATATGACAAATATTACTGCCTCTCTGTGTCCGAATATTAAAATAAACTTTATTTCATTTAAAACATTTTGTTTGCTAAACATTGCAAGTTATGGAAATAAAATTTATACTATTGTTAATTAGACGCAGTATCGAAGCAGTCAAAGGATGGGTTTATTTTACGTCAGATAATTTTTGAATGCGGTTTTCTTGAAACCTGCGTTAACTTTCCATCAAGATAAAAAATCAATGTGTATATTAATTTATGTTTTATCGCTTATTTACTTATTAATTATGTTAATTTATTTATTACTAAGTGTTTCCTGGTAGATTTAGTAGTAATGTTATATCTAACCATGCACATCATTTTTCTGTTGTATACAAAATCTCTTGCTTTATAATATCTTCCACACGTGAAGCACATAACAATTGAAATGCGACAAAAGTTCTTTTACAACTCGTCCACCAATAATCATGTCCAAAATATCTCTAATTGAACATTCTTTATCTGTCTTTATAATTAAATTACTCCGTCTTGACGAGAAAATCCTAAGTTGAGGGGTTAAAATTAAAATTTTGTTATAATGCAAACTTTAAATTCCCTCAGTACGGTAATTAATATTCATGTACCGAAATTGAAGGTTCGAAGGGTATTTCGAATGCAACGACAATAATCGTGAGCTTATAGTCTGAGCCTCTCACGTCCTTGGTCCTCGTTTCATCCGCGAAACCACTCTTCCCCAGAATTTTCTGCACGCGTACTCGCCCGCACTTCTTGCCACTTGCCCTCTCCGCTTTTTCCCTCTTGTCGCCACCGTCGCTTCTCCGGCAAGGCACGATGCTTTTTTTCCCTTCGGTTTCCACGGTGCTCGAGCCACGATGCAACGCAGTCTGTTGGTGATTAGTGTGCTCATTACGGCCGACGCTAATGATGCTTGCATCGCCAGACAAAAGCTGCGACAACCGAGCGTACGAGTTGCGAGCTGCGAGCGTTGCCGCGACATCTCTCATTCTTTCTCCGCGTCTGCCCTCGTGGAACTGTTTCCTTTCTTCCCGCCTCCTCTTCCCGTGGAACACGGGTTTCACTCTGAACGAGTTGTGCTTGCGAGCTTTCCATAGCGTCAAGCGGCGTTATGACGCCAGGACATACCCCGAGATATTGGTAAAGATCTTCATAATGTCGAGGACTTTGGATAGGTCTTTTTGGGAATTTCTCACACTTTTTAATATTCAACATTTCAGAAATTTTTGGTATTTTTTGAAGGTTTGGAAATTTTAGATTTCTTAAAATTCTGAACGTGTTTGACATTTTGAACATTTGAGTTCTTAAATATTTGAGACTACAGTTTTTGAATATTAAGAAATTTTGTAATTATGATAATTAACATATTAAAATTAAAAAATTTTCAAGTTCTGGAATATAAGAAGTTTGAAATATGAAATTTTTTGTGGTTTAGCAATTTCATTTGAATTTTTTACCGCTTCATTTTAGAAACATTCGATGTCTATTAAAAACAATTTTACTAAAACTTTTCAAATATGTAATAAAACTTCCTGATTTGCCAAATTTCTAACATCAAAAATTTCAATATTTAAAAAACCTGATCAATTTGAAAATTTTCAAATGTTCTATTTGTCAGAATCCCCAAACTTCAATTTCCAAATCTCCATATTTTAACTTGATTCGTCTCGAATATTGATTCGGCGGTACGAAAATCCAATTTAACACAAACAGTCAAAATGCGACTAGTTGTCGAATCCTAACTACTAATAAATCGAATTACCGTTTAAGTAACTTAACACCTAAGCGTTAAAACAAAGACAGTGTTATCGTAGGAACGCAATACATATTCAGAATAGCGACGGTCCCACCGAAATTCATGCGATATATCAATTTACAGATAGAATTCGTGATCCTAAACCTGATGAGGATAAAATATAGTCTGTCGGTATCACGTTTGTTAATATCACGTTCAAAGAGCAACGTACCGTGAACACCTCTCTAATTCGCTGTACTTTATTGCATAAAATGTAGCATCGTTGGTCTGTACATGGAGAATAACACGGTGGATATCTGGGCACACGTGTTTCGCGCGAATGAAATTTCGGAAACGATTTCTCGCGGTCTTGCCATGTTGGCCCGCCGTCAATACATGGAACAGGGCTGCTTGATTACAGTAGTTATCGTGATACAGATTTACGTATTTGTCATGTCCGTTGCGGGAAATCCGTTGCATTAGTCATGTTGCCCAGCAGATTCATTACTACAATAATTACATAAATTCACGTTGCGTTACCGCTAATTCGTAATCACGTATTACCATAATTATCTGTTACGCCGATTCATAATTGCACGGCGTTGACGGTTACATTGGCAAAGACACGTTTCGCCCTTTAACCGGCACCAATTTAATTAATTGCCAGCAACGTCGTAATGTTTCTTCGTCTTTCATCTTCATTTCTTGCGCAGTGTTTGCACCATTTTTTCGAGTTCAAAAGGAATTCTATTTCTGTAGACATATTGAGAAACATTCGAATAGAAATATACTTGCCAATGAAGCAATTTAACTCTTTGTTGCATGATTTTCTCAATTTTAAGAAGAATTTTTTCCTATAACATAAATACAAAAATAAAAATGAGCAGTTACTATTTAAAACATTTAATCATTTTTTGCGCTATTGTTTCTATTTTAAATAGAAATACATTTCTGAACTCTGACGTATAATAATAATAAAGAAGCAAGAATAAAGAAATGCTTGGTTTTTAAAAAAGTAACTCTGCATTGCATGATTCTTTAAATTTTACGAAGAAATATAGTTTTAAATTCCACTGTGTAATAATAAGAAATTAAAAATAAATAAAGGTTTGTTTAAAAAATGTAACCCTCTGTTGCATGATTTTTTCAATTTTAAATACATGCATTTATAAATTACTGCATGAAATGATAATAAAGAAGCGAGAGTAAACATATTATTATTACTTAAAAAATTCATCCCTTTGGTACATAATTTATTTTTATTTTAAGAACACATTTTTGAACTCACTCGTATAATAATAATAATAGAACAACAAATGTTTGCTATTTAACGAATTTATTTCCTTGTTGATTTTTAAATTTTAAGCAGAAACAATTTTTTTACTTTGCACATGTAATAATAATAACAATATAAAAATATATAAATGGGACTTTTACGATTTCAAAATTTATTAATCCTGACTAAATATACGTATTGAGTATTTATGAATACCCAATTAATTACTTATAAATATTCAGTGAATTCTGCTTATAATAAGCTGTAAACCTCTTGTAAATTCTTAATTGAAATCATTTGACCTGTGCGTTATCGATAATTCATTGACCTCTATTAATACAATTTTCTCTTTCTCTTTGCCACGATTAATTTTCGTATTATCCTCCAAGGAAAGTTTATCATTGCTAAATATTTCATATTTCCAGTGCACGTTTATGACTGAAGCCTGCAAGAATTAATTTTATTTCCATTTATTCTTGACAATGATTCCGCGAATTAATTTATTTTATCGTATATTAATTTCATTGCTGAAAATACTACTGTTTCACTTTGTAATATGAACATCATTGTGCGTATTAAAACATTATTCTTCACAATTGTGAATTGTTTGATATTTATATTCAAAGATAATAAAAATTTACACTAGTTTGGAATACATCTGTCATTTCATTCCTATTTCTTATTAATTAATTGAACGAAATGAAGAAAGAACAATAAATAGAACCTCTACATTTTAGGATATTTTAAAATTAGCTTCAAGTTTTGTATTATCAATATCACTGATTATAATATACATATGTATATAAATTAATTGTATACACATATGATGCTGCTTTGAATTAAGTATCCATGTTAATTTAGATGAATTATACATATATATTCGTATATAAAATTTATTTATTTACAGTATACTGGTTAATACAAAAATTTCACTCGACTCATTTTACAATGTACTATCACCTAGATCGTATAACAGTTTGCACCTAATATGCATATCAAAAAGAATCGTATTACTTGACCTGATAAATTGCTACTCAGCCCTTAAAGCTTCTTGAAGCATCACAAAGTTACGACGGAAGGAGTCTAAAACCAGTTTAAGAAATTCATTTCGAATTGATTCGAGCACAATAGTCAGCTCGTAGAATGCCGAGTAAAGTGTAAACGATGATCATTTGCATTCTCAGGTAACGGTTTATCGCGCAAGTGTTTGTTCGCTCGTTTTAGGGCGCGCGAGCCATTTTGTGCACGGCACTTGCGCCATTTAAAACCCACCCGCCTCGTCGTCTCTTATTCCCTCGTCAATTTTGCATCGCGAAATCGTCCCGTCGACACTGCATATTCGAGAACTCCCGTAAATATTGTTAGCTGCTAGCATTCTCGACGTTTTGCGCGCTGTGAACTGTTATTCAAACAAACAGAGAGTTTGTAATTGCTAGAAACGTTTTGCTAGTTACAATTATCTTAGGCAATCTTCTTAAGTCTCTGAATATTGCACTTTCCATTATGTTGTGTCGCAATATTTTGTTGTTAGGAAAACGATACGGTTTCGAGTTATACGATACTCCTTTATTGCACGACCTTTTTGGGGATAAAATTACTTTTATTATTTAATATTAATGTTTATAAGTGCTTTTAAACTCTTGCAATCACTGTTAAGAAAAAACAGGTTAATAAATGTTTCTCTATTTAAAAAGTTCATTTAAAGAGAAATTATGTTTACAGTATTTTAAAAAGGTGGAGGCTAAGAAAAAGTCAGCAAAGTAACTTTCTTAGTTTTTGTTTTCTTTCTCTTTTTCTTGCAATATTTATTCGTGTTTGACGATGTTTTTCAACACTTTGACGAACTGGTACCGTCATCTGTATAGTAAACACAACTTCGCAAGTCTTTAACACTGCAATTATTGGAGTTAAATGTACACTTTCAAACTGAAAGTAAAGTGGAAAAATAAGTAAATACTGAAGCATCAACTATTATATACAACCATTCTTCATTTCGACGAATGAAAGAAATTTTTAAATTCACAATCTGCAGCGTGTGGAGTTTTGACTGGTTGGTAGTTTTAGTCTTAAACAACTCAATTCGCTAGAAGAACTCTTCTTACAATATTCTGTGCAATACAATAGCGCCGTAAAAATAAGAGGTCCTCGTTTAGCGCATTTCTCCGAGTGCTGTCCTGCAACATCTCCGGTCATATAATTGTCCGGAATATCGCAAAAGATTCGATTTCTAGGATTCAATAGCGAGGTAATCGACAAGCCTTCAATCGGGAAAGCGATAGAGCAACGGGGTTAGAATCGGCAGGACATTGTGTGAAACAGAATCGGATCACAAAGTAGGTCAGCCAAAGTAAGGACCGTGCAATCTTCCAAATGGTCGTTCACTTAGCAAGGACAGGATGGTCCGAGCACTAAAGTCGAATCTGGACCTCGGGAGAATCGGGCACTCGTTCCGCTCGGCCACAACCGGAAATGGCCTAAACGGCGGGCTTCAAGGAGCATAGGAGCGTAAAGAGCGTGAGAGGGGGCGAGAAACGGGCAAAAGAAGGGGGCGATAAAGCGCGAGAGAGAAAGAGAAAGGCTGCGTTTAACAGTCCCGTTAAACATTAACTGCCGCTCTGCAGTTTTCCCCTATAACTCCGGGTTAACTTTGATTGCAGTTAACGGCCCCTAGGGATAGTGCCTTTAAAAGGGGGAAGAGAAGAGGGTGCAGTCGGGTTGATGAAGGTGGCAAGGCCAGGAGCGCGTTGAGGAGCGAAGGAGAGAGAGATATAGGGATGGGAAGGAGAGTTAGACTACAGGAGGCATCTTATAACTTCTTATAATTACTCAAGACTCGAGGGTTTAACTGCTGTTTAATTTCATTCGGCAATTAACCGGCGCTTTATCGGTGCCCGAAACACCTCGAGCCATCGTCTGGACGGCTATCAAGCGGTGTTTTATCGGCAAAGCCAGCGGGGGCTTTCAATGTTGTTGTCACGTGCAAATCGGAAACGACAGCAGGAATGCGGCGTTCGCGTTGATCGCCGGCCATTTCAATGACGACATTACGTGCCGGGCATGGAATCCATTAATGCCATTAATGAACGCATTGTGCCTTGCGGTTTACGAGTTACGTGGCGAGGAGGCAGGGCCACCCATCGGAACCGCTATTCCTCGCGCATTAAATGTTGCAAAAGACGATTCATCTCGATCGAGGGGATGGAATGGGAATCGTCGAAACGACTCTTCGTTGTTGAATCGCGTTATCGACGCTGCTTCGCGAAATGCGAATCCTCCTGACGAATATGCTGATTTATCGCCAGCCACCGACAGCCAAATGAATAAATATCGCGACAAACAAAGAGCCGGTACACATAACTGCTACATTTACTGCGACGTTTATCTCGGTGAAAGGATTTATCAATTGGCACGATTTATGTTCAGGTGTAAGTAGTACTGTTTGAACGACGCACTGTACGCTGTTTGTATAGAAAAGATCCATAGTCGATTCTTGAAATTTTATCGTAGATTTAAAATATGGGAGAGTTTCACGCGAAATTGCGTATCTATATTTTTCTACTTAAAAATTGGTGGCTTGGGTACAAACGTTGTGTATTGGCTTTCGGTTTTTGAGAAAAACTGGTTCAAAGATTTAGTGGTACTTTATGAATATGGTAATTTATGAATACTCTCATATTGATTTAAATACGGTAGGTACTTTCTTTATGGTAATGTACATAATAGATATTTTACTCTATGTAAAAATTAAAATTTCGCAACGGATGTATAAACATTCATTTATAATTAAACCACCTTTTAAAAAAAGTTTAATAAATATTTACAACTTTTTTCTTTTTTTTATTGCATCTAGACGATATATTAATGTTATTAAACAATGACGACTGGCTGCCTGCGTTTATAAAATTGAACTACTTAATATTTTATTAGTTTAAGTTTCTTGCACCATAGCTATCTTACTTTGAGGTTATGTAAAATGTTCTCCACTGACAAAATTTAATAAGCATTCCTTTTTATATCTGAGTGCTCTTGGTCCAGTAATTATCATTGATTTTAAGGGATTATTTAAGGGATTATTATGTGTAATCTAATAAAAATATAATTACATTTCATCATAATATTTTCTCTATAAATAAATTCTCTAATGTAAGTTAATTTTTTACTATAAATAAATAGTAATATTTCCAACTTTCTTTTATAAATAAATTTTCCACCGATAATCTCGCAATATCTCTGTAATAGTATTTTATTTTAAACAACCAAAATTCATGTGAAGTGAAATTGAACACGAAAACTGCATATTACTGAATATTTAACAAAATCAGAAAATTGCCAGAATTGTCATAGTTTAAAAGTGTACGAAACGTATACATGTCTGTCGTTAAAAGGTTAATTCTAAATCGACGAATAAAACTGCACGTTCGGTAATTAATGAGACGAAAGCAGCGGACGAGATAGTCGATTGAATTATACTCGTTTTAAAATTATAAGAAACCCAACGCTCCGGAACGGGAATGATGCTGCGATCGGCTGTAAATTAAAAGGCAGACAACGGGCGTTTGCAGTTGACAAGTAATGAGGCGTATAATGATTTTATCGGGCAATTGTCGGTGTTTCATGTTGCAATGCCGATTGGACGCGAATAATGGTTCGTCCGCATGAGGCATTCGATCGTTGATTGCCCATTCGACCGTCTGCTCCGGACGCTCGTTGCGTTTGACCGCTTCGACGACGCTTTTTCCTCCTGTTTCCTCTTCCCAAACCGCTACCCACCATCGTCCTCAAAAAAGGAGATACAACCATGGAACCACCGGCCGATTAAACCGAAGTCTCGATACTAAACGAGCAATTTTACGGTACAAGATAGTGTTTCCTCGACTGTGATAATTCGATAGAATAATCCGATCGTGCGTTTCGTTTCGTTAGTGTGTGTGATGATGATTCGATGAAATCGGCGAACCGAGATTGTTTCTCCGCTAATTTTTGATGCTATTGTGAAACGTTTATAAATTCGATTTTGGTACATTTACAAAGTATAATTACATATTGGTTCGATATTTGGTAGATATTTCTACAAAATATTTCAATAAATATTTGGGTGCAGGACAAAATGTGAGAGCCATAAATTGCTAACTACATTTGATACGCTTTCATTTTTTGCACAGAACCACTCGAATTCTATGGACAATGGAATTTTAAAATTTTTAAATTATGTAACTTCTATGTTACCTCACTTTTATATTGTAAAGCTAGTAAACTTTTATTTTTCTTTCTTCCAATTTTGAAATTGTCGAACTTTAACATTTTTCTGCTTTCAAATATTAAAATTTAGTGATTTTATAATTTTTAAATTTTAAGCCATTATTATCAAATTTGAAAATTTGGTAACATGGTAATTTGGTAATTAGAATATGAAAATTTGTATAATTAGAAATATAAAATTTGCAGACAACAAATATATTTATTCAAAAATATTGGAGTATTAGAGGTAAAAAAATTTTACAAAATTTGGAAGTTTGGTGATTTAAAAATTTTGAAATTAAAGAGTAAAACATCGAGGTTTTACATTCACAAATTTTTAAACGTTCAAATTCCAAAATTTTTGCACTTAGAAATCTAGAATATGGATACTTTAAAATTTTCAAGTTGTGGTACCAATCGGTTTAACAAATAATTCCAATAATATAGCACATTATTTTTTTAATAACATATCCAACATTATTATTAAAAACACACCTACATTTTTTAACTAGATATTTAATTCATTTATCGTTTAATACATTATAACACAAATATACTATAATATAAAATACCAAATTTATAATATTGTAACATGATATATTAATTATTACCCTATCAATTAACAGCAAGGATTAAGAATGATTAAAGTAATGAATGACCTCCATGTAAGTAGCAATTTGTCGAAATTATCAAGTTTTCAACGTCGTCCTCCAAAAACGCGTAGATTGTTCATCACGCATAATAAATTGCACATTGGGACGACCATTCCACCTACAATTTCCCTACAAGATTTATTCACATTGCGCTATAAAAATGAAAAATAGAGTAAAATAGCTCGTTGGAATTCGCTTTTTGCAGCGCTCTCATGGCCAACGATATTTTTCCCTTATTGAATAAGTACAGAAATAGGCACAAGGGGCAGTAATCTCTAAAATTCGTCGAAAATCCCGAATCGCACTTGTGGCGGTTTTCATTTTGCGCTCGTGTCGGAACGGTGTAACAAGGTCGAGCTTGCCAGAACTTCTATCCCGACGTTCGCGAAAATAAAATGGCCGTGTTTGTTCGAAATATTGCGCATAAGTTAGCGTAACAAGCCAGAAATCATTATGTGTTCCGACGCAAGAGCGGAGCGGAACGGGAGACGATGGAGAGCCGAACGAGAGACTGCTCTGCATAGTTGGAACAGCGAAACACTCTGGCACGTTGAATTCGCTTCCGTTGAAATTTGTTTATGCAAATAATTCGCTGCAACGACAAAGTCGTGCAAAGGTGTATCTCCTGTTTTCTCTTTCCGCGTTGCCATCGTTCATTTGTGTTTCAAATTGGCCGACCACGACGCAGTCATATTCTTCGAATTGTCCGTCTCTTTCGTTTTCTGGAAAATGAAATTTTTCCCTCCTATTCCTGTGTAACTGGAAATTAAAAAACGAGAAGACGGGATAAAAATGGGCGTACAAAAGGGTAGGGACAGGAGAATGGAACGGAAGGGATTCAAAGGAAGAAAAGGGAACGACAGGTGCTTTCACGTGAAATTTCTTTCGCTGAATTTATCCCTGAAGAAACATGCGCACGCCTTTCGGTGTCGAGCAACAAATGAAACATGTCGACATTAAGGCTACGTGTTTCGCCGTCTCGAACCGACAGATTTACACTTCCCGTGAATCACATTACGTCGCGAAATATATTTTCCTGGCTTGAATTAAACTTCGGGCGCGCTTGATGCATCGCTTTGCTACGATCCGTCGTCTTTCGGGATTCCGATGCACAAAACTATCCAGATTTTTCTGTTATTCGCGCATGCAAGCGTTTACGTAACTAGTATTTTTTGCGCGAGCTGAACTAGATTTGCTGGCCCCACTGATTTATTGTACCAGCGTAAGCAACTAAGTTTTGGCAGATTGAAAATTTGAGAGTTTGAACACACATTTTTGAAACTGAAATATTTGACAGTTTTTAAATTTGGCGCCTGACAATTTAGTAGTTGAAAAGGAAAATTTAGAAACTTTGGAGACAATTTTTGTACATTAAAGGCTAGGAAATTTGAAAATTTAGGAATTTAGAAAAGTGGAAACCTGAAAATTTGTAAACCACGGAATTTGCAAATTTGAAAAATATAATGTTCAGTATTAAGGAATTTAAGAATTTGTAAATTCAGTTGTTTCGGTAATTGATTATTATAAAATTGGAAAGGCGACTTGGGAATTTAAGAACATAGCAATCGAAAAATTTGGAAATTTGAGAATATAGAAATGTGTAAAGTTATAACTTTAAAAATTGTATTTATATTCTTTAAATTTGTAAATTTTCTTTGCCTTGCATAATATGAAGCAATGCTTTTTTATATCAAAAAAACATAGTCTTTTTATGTATCAGACTCATTAGTATTTCTATCCGGTTGCATCAACGCTTACAACACAACATATTAAATATCCCGATCCCTGTTTACCAATTTTACTTCCATCTTGCAAAAAATGCTAAATATTTAGCGAAGTCTGCAATAAATCAATACCTTGGAACACCATGCATGTCTCTTATCGCATAGATTAGTTAGTATTAGTATTATTAACTATTACTATAGAAGACCAATGCTCTCGTTGATTTTCACATTATTCCGCGAAAATTCATCGTATCTGAATTCGTTGAATATAAAGTGCTCTAGTGATGGGTTAAATGATTATTCTATTTGTGAAATGTGTATTCTCGTATCTCTGACACACTTCCGCACTCAAATCAAATTTATCTACAGCTATGAGTATTCCAATTTCAGAATATAATCTCGCATCCCCCATAACAGGTATAAAATATAATAGCATTCTCTACTGTACATTAGTGGAAGCAGGTCAACGTTTCCACGAGTTATCTCTGTTTACTACATCAAGAATGTTCCATGTTCATTTTCATTAAATTTTGATAATCGTTGAAATATTACACTTGTTTCAGTGAGTCGTAAAAAATCAATAAATAGAATTATTTATCAAATATGACATAATATCTGTAGAGAAGATAGGGTAAACGTTAAATTTAAAGAATGCAATACTTTATGCAAAGGTGATTATCAAGTAAAGCTTAAAAATTGAATCATTGACACTTTTGACGAATCTAACGATTTTAATAAAAAATTTTGTTTGTAGATTATATAACTCTTAACATCGATGCAAAATAAACAAAATATTCTAACAGTATAGTTTCAAAAAAGAAAATATACATTTTCTGACAACTGTTTCCACAATGTTAGTTGTCAAAAGTCAGTAAATGTTTGCCAAATGATTGTTATTATGATTCAATATAGCTTTTAAAAGAGAAGTTGGGATAACATTACTATTAACAATGCAATATAAAAAAGATGGGATAATAAAAATTTTCGACAAAAATAAAAAGTGCAATGTACGTAAACTTTAACAAAATATAACTTCGGAACCAATGTACCTTTAGAATCATTATATTTCTATACTGAAATCAGATTATGTAAAAGAAGTTAAAAAATATGGTCCCAAGTCAAAGTTCAAGCATTGCACACCACGAGTCAACGTTTACGCTCGTTGTCATCGAGCAGGATCGATTTTAAATTCTGTACGCAGAAGGGTTCACACCCTTGGCTGGGGATGACGGTGGTTCGCAGCACCCCCAGGGGAATATTTCAGTGTAGGAAACGGTGTCTAGATTACGAGTTTATCTAAATGGCGCTAGAAACGCGGGAACAGCGTTAGAACGGCGGCCAGATTATGGAGTGAGCCGGGACTGACTAAGGTATGTTCGTGGGCTGGGGATGTTTATGGTTTCATGACAGGGAAAATTGTGTCCCCGGGATAAAGCTACGGGCAGGAAGAGATCTCTCTATCATCCGCGGGCTGGTGTGTCTTCGAACTAAAACGGGCAGAAATGCCCGATGCAGGTGCTAAATATGGAAAATAGGGTAATTTCGTTCGAAATACTAAATTTTGTTTACTGTTTATCGAATACATCAACAAAAACGTTATATGTCATACCATAGGTGCCATATACCCTCATATAGAAAGACCTTTGTTTTATCATTTGCATTTCCTTTTTCATGAAGTGGATATTTTATCCTTCTTTTCTGTAACGTTATAATATACATCATCAAAGATGGTGATATAATATACATCACCTAACCAAAGAGGTTATACGTCATACTATAGATACCATATACCTCATATACAGAGTTCATTATTTGTTTCACTGTTTTATCATTTGTATGTTTTTTCGTAAAGTAAACATTTTATCTTTAATTTCGATAACGTTATAGTATATATCAACTTTGAGGTTATGTGTCATAGCATAGATACCACGTCCCTTATTTAGTGTTTTGTCCTTTGGATTTGTCTTTCCATGCATTAAACATTGTGTCTTTCATTTTCTAAATTGAAATGTATGCACACATCCAATCAATAACACTTTCAACAAATTGCTTTATTATGCACCGCTGTAGGATATAAATTTGTGTGAAATAGTGTACGTGTTATGGAATACACAAGTTCTTTCTCTTTCGTTAATATTGTTTTTAATACGAATTTGAAAATGTTTCCTATAAAACGGATGTATATAGAAATGCACATACAAATAGTTATGGATAGCGAATGCTTGTAATTGACGTATCCGTTTGCTTATTGGCATGTTTATTGATTGTTTGACACGTGATTTTATTTATTGGCATGTGGTCTTATTAGCTCGTTATGAACTTTTTAAATGCACATATATAATATATTTTTGCAAAAAGTATCAAAAAAATTAATTTTCTTTTTTAAATTCATTCATGTTGCATGTCCACATAATAAAAACATAGAAATGAACAAAATAAAGTCATTCCTATTAATTGCTGTACTTTACTATTAATTTTTGCATGATATTTAATAAATTATTATTAATTCCTATACAACGTTTAACAATTTCATAATTTATTATTAATTACCGTATGACATTTAATAATATAATAATTCATTATCAATTATTCTAAAACATTTATAAACTCATTGAATACGAGATTGTCGCAATGTCAGCAATTCTTCGCATCTCATTCTTCAATCCGAATAGTGAAGCGGAAAATTTAATTTTATTTTCAGTCGTAATATTGAGTTTCTTCGTCGTCAGCCAAAGACACTTTCCCGCGTTCTTTTCGTATCTGGAACAGTCTATAGCTTCGTTGAGGAGTTTTCAGTCGTTTCGTGGAGAGGAATTTTTCTTCTGGCAACGATCACGCTCGATTTAGTTGCGAGCTTAGCTCGCCGAAAAATCGTTTCCTCCGGGGATACGACGTAGTGCTCGTCTAGCGAAATCGAAGCCACCGTCGAAGATGAGGTTAAAATCTAATAGTCTGGCCTGGTACACTCCTCGAGGGTGGTGAACGGGGATGGGGTCGAGCCCTTTAAATTACAACCGGATGACGAAATTTTGATTTTCTTGGCCGAGCGCCGACATATCCTGCGTCTACCAGCCCTTGCTCGATTTTACATAGCGACGAGGGTCCGATTATCCTTTCTCGTAAATTCGTTCGCAACAGTCTTGGATCTCTTTCTAGTGTTTCAATCTCGTATCTGTTTCTTTTATATATTTCTTTTACTCCACCGTTTACAGATTTCTGCGAATAAAATTTGATATACATTTTCAATTCATTTGTATTTAATTTAGGTTTTATAAATTTTAGTAGAAATGGCAATTCTTCGGAGTAAAATAAAAATATTACTGTCAGGAGGAAGTTAATATCTCGAAGTGGTGCACTATGTTTACAACCGTTCAATGATACTTAATAATTTTTGCTATAGAACATTTTCTTAATAAATGTTGATAACATATTTTGTACAAAATTATTGGAAAATTTGTTTTGTACTTAAAATACGTATTTCTTCAAACTTATTCCTTCGTTCATCCATTACAAATTTTTACGTGTAGACGCGTTTTAAGTAAAGTATAAGGATAAATTAGTACGAATTAAATTTAAATTTGTATAAGAATAGTACTTATCTTCTAGTCAAGGAGGATCATCAGATTTTTAAACAAATGTTTACACCCAAAACCTGATAAAAACATTCTAAAAACTGAATGCAGATATAAAAATATTACAGAAGCTTTAAAACTTGTCATCTCCAACATCCCTCTTTAATTGTTTGCCCTCGAGCAGTGATTCACCACTCAATTTAATACAATTTAAAATAAGTACTTTTTAACTAAATCTATAGCATTATAATTGTGAATAAACACAATAAAACAGAAAATAATATAATTAATAATTTAAAAATACTCTAAAAAGCTACTATCTAACAGCAAAAGGGTTGACAAAGGTATAAACTAGTAAAAGAAGGAAAGCTTAGAGCACGATTTTAATGTATTTCCGTCGGTACACAATCGTGCAGTTCGCTATTTGAGACAGTTAATATTTAGAGATAGAAAAGCAGTTGAAGTTGCTGGAATACTCGGTCGCTAATTAAGGGGTAATTTGAAAGATATTTACAGGAACGCGTATCTGACGCGATTCCACGCGAAGAGACAGAACATCCCTCCATGGTACCGCCCTTTGCATAAGACTAACCCGCAGCTGAATCTTCTTAAGATTAGTTGCCGGCGGGTTAAGTTTCTGCTTGCAAACAAAGCAGTTCCTCGTACTCATCAGAGCTTGGAATGTTCCAGTTCCCAAGCGGTAATAACTCTACAGGATGCATATTTATGCAGGCTGAATTATATTATCACGGTTGTACGCTGTAAACAACTCGATAGAGCAATTCTCCATTTTTCATTATTCCGCTGTTTCGTATCACGGTGCTTGTTTCGCATCCATAGATTCGCGAAACTGTTTCCACAGACTCTGGACGTTTGAATAGCTTCGTTGAACCATCAAGACGTATTATGTCTAATAATGTCTGCACTCTGTTGTTCTCACAGTAGTTGTACAATGTTTTTGGCATTTCGTGCTGTTCAGTTGATAAATTTCTATAAACACAAGTTTTCAAATTCATACACTAATTTCTACAGATAGACATTTTTAAATATTTCCCATTATATAAATTTTCAAGTTCCAAATGTACTATATTCTAGCTTTCATGTTTTCAACATTTTTTAATCTATTAATTTACGAATTTCAGTTTAAAAATTTTTAAATTTGCAAACATTCAAATCCTGAAACTCTTAAAATTCTTAGTTCTTAACTTTATAAATTTTTAGATTTATAAACCTAAATTTTAAAATCCTTAAATTTCCGGTTTCTGAATGCCCGAAGTACCAAACTGTCACATTATTAATTGTCTGAAATTAGCAAGTGTCAGAATTTTGAAAATTCCATATTCTTAAATTTCCAAAAACCCAAATGTCCCAACATTCCAAATTTCCAATTATCAAATCTAGTTACCAATAACGAAAAGTCAGTTATAACTATAAATTATGACTATCTACCTAAAACCACTTAGTCAAACCAAACCCACAAAACAAAATACTAGTTTAAACATTTCCTTATTGCATCGATTAACTAAAGAGATTCGATAATTTGTCAATGTATATTGTACCATAATGTGTGCGTGGCGACGTGAGATAACGGCTGCTAGCGATTACACGCAACAATTTAATAACTGTCTTGATCAGGAAAATGGACGAGACCGTGAAATAATTTATCGCTATTGAAACCCACTTCAAAAACTGCCGATGATAAGCAAGATAGGATGGTAGCGGGCAAATTGAATCGGTACTGGCTCGCCCGAACAAATTTCGACTGACCCCTTTGTTTGCCGGCAAGTGCGGAATAATGCAATAAAATCCGCTATTATCGAGCAACAACCTGCACGCGTTTTTCCTGTCTCTCGTTTCCTCTGTTACAGAATATAATGACGCGTTCGCGTTGCCCTGATGCATTACGCTTTAGCAAATAAAATGAAAACGTAACGAACTCCGCGGTGAAATAAATTCTCCGCCTCGTTGGATGTAAGGGTGGTGCCGACGGGACGAGGGGGTGGTAAATCTGCAAAAATTGCATTCGTCTGACGATGGGTGCATCGGCGCGAAAGTGATAAGAAACAAGCGGCGATAAGTGCCGCGGCGATACATTTTTGCTCGCTAAATCTAGCGTGATTAATGCGGAGCAGGAGTACTACAAATTACACGGTGAGTTCTATTACCTTCGTTCTTTTATTATTTCTCCTTTTTTTATCACCATTTCCGTGGATCCTCCTCTGTCTCGTTTTTCATACGTTGACCCAGTTGAAGCTCGACGACGAGAAAGCCCGCGAAACCCTGACAAATTAAAACGCAGCTAGTCATTAAGTAATAACCTTTTGGTTTAGTCACACTGAACCCGGGATTTCTCTCGGGGGGCGAGGAGAAAAAATTTCGTTTGAAGCCCGAGCTTATCCTCGTGAATTCAGCGTGGTATTAACGAAATTACTTCAAGAAACGCGGCAAGAAATGATAAAGAAGGGTGAAAAATGTAAATCCAACAAAGATGCATCCCCGAGTCAGCGAAAGAACGTTGCTCGATTTAAAATTCTCGCAAAATATTTTCTTAAAAGACCTGAAAAAGCGGTGTTTCGTAATGATGTAGATTTTATTGAACATTGCGAAGAATTATAAATTGATATTTTTGCAAGGAAGACGGCAAAACCTGTCGCGTTTATTAACAAATGGGATAGTAATATATTCATCGACACAGTTTTAAGATTAATTCTCGTATTAAATTATGTAGTTATAAATATTCAAGAGTCTGATTATATTGATGGAGTGTATTTAGTACATTAAAGATTAAACTTGTATCTCCAGTTCGAAATTTAATTAATTAAATCGCGATTTAGATTTATACGAAATAATATTAATTTCAGATTTTAAATTGAGGATTGGGTTTGTAGCTAAATGTTTTTTCCTTGATTGACATAACAAAGACGGGGTTTTGAAGAAAATATGCTCCTATTTTAATTAGACCGAGGTATTTATTGACATATTTACAGACCTACTAGGTAATAAGCAACCAAGGAGATTATTTTGTTGTTTACGCATTTGTGCGTCTTATTTATTTGTTGATTAAACTATTTTACTAGACCAATCAATTATTTGTTAATAATGGATCCAATCGAAGCGAGTACACATTTTTGGAACACCCTCTCGATTTTCGCTCAAGTGTGCGAATAGTTCTAGACACTGTCCAGAATAACAACTATGAGTACAGAGATGGAATTGCAAAAACAAAGCATCGATAACTCCGTAAAACACGGGTATATCTCCATGAAAAATCGCAGCAAGGCAAAAAGCATCTTTCAAACATGAATCACCGTGTAATCGGTACATCAATAACAAGCGGCGATTCGATGGCAATATAAACGTCTCCGCTGGCGATCGTCGGTGCTTTCTCAATCAGTTGGCCGGTCGATCGAAATCCCAGTAGCGAGTGCATAAATATAGTTTCACGTCAGTGTTTTTTCATCGGCGGGATGGCGTCGGGATGGCGGCGAGAACACAGATTATTTCTTCTCTGTTTATCCACGCTTCATAGTCCTGTGATTTTTCCGCAACGGCGCTTTGTCGCGGCACATCCGGCCGCTTCCGGCGCGCCCGGGCCCGGAAGCAAGATGGCCGCCGCTGCCACGCCGGTGCGGCTACGATGAAATATTAGCGGAAAAGCTGCGAGAGCGAGAAAGAGGGAGAGAAAGAAGGGAAAAGCAAAGAGACAGAGGGCCCCCGGGAAATTTCGGAAAATCCTTTAGCCCGAAGCAGCAGCAGTCACGAAGCAGCGCCTTATATTCTCACTTTTGCTCGGTTTCTGCCGGAAACGGTCGCCTTCGGTCATAGCTGGCTATATATTTCGGCTGGCAAACCCCGTGTCTCGGCAAGCAGAATGCACGACCACGGGGAAACCATGAAAACTGTATAAAGAGGGATGTTAGAGAATAGCGAACGCGGAGCACACGAGGAAAAGTAGAAAGTTGTTCCCCTGACAGATGAAGGACCTGTTGAGGGAAGAAGAGTGGCTTCCGGTTGAAATACCGTCGCTTTAAGATTACTTGTTTCGCCTGCTTCTTTCTCTGCATTTTTCCTTAGAACATGTTTGTGCGTTACGGAACCGCCGTAGAGTGATTTTCAATCATAAAATATGAAGATTTCGTTGACATGAGCCGTTTGTGATAAGAATAAAGCACCTTAAACACTTACATTTTTATTTAAATTTGAGTCTCTGTATTTTACAAGCTTTCTTATTTTGTATATCTAACAGATATAATAAATACAACTTTTCTTTTTCGAATAAAGTTATCCCTCTTTTATTATGAACGTCTCAATTGTCTAAGACGTTTTAAAGATGTAAAGTTGTACTAAAAGTTGTACTTCTTTTACTGGAATAAACAAAGGAGGAATATTTGCTGGAGTTTTTTTTATTGAAGCATAAAGTTTTACTGCATGTACAATCCGATTTGAAATTTATTCTCTAGAAAATAAAGTTAAATATCTGGAGCGATCTTTTGACAGAAGTGGTGTGTAGTTACGTAATTATTGATAAAATTCTGTGAATCTTGAATGCAGTTCATAAAATTATCTAATACATTATTTACAATGCATTACTTAGATTAAAATTATATTACATTAATTGGTTACAAATTACAGTACGTTGTTCAGTTAACATTCTTCATAATCTAGTTCAAACTCACAAACCATTTATGACAGACACGAATACCATGTTTTGTAATCAATTTATAAATTAATAGCCCACAGACAATAAATACCCTTTTTCACTTTTCGTCATCCGAATTTAAAAATTTCAATGAGCAAGTTTGAATATACAGAACATTTAATCCAAAAAAGATATCAATGAACACAATTGCATTCACAAAATGTAAACAACTATAATTTTTAAAGGAAATAATATAAATAAAGCACTTCGAAAGTAACGTCATCTTCAAAAACTTGTAAACTATTAACTATTTCATACTAACGTTTTCGTAATTAAAACGTACGACTTTTGCCATTAATATAAATAGTGAATTTTTAAATTTAACCTTGTTTGACGTTAAACCCGTACAATGTAATAAAACACTATTTTTAAACGCAGAAAAAATAAATACATCTTCTAACATTGCAGGGCATTTTCTTTTGATTACTTGCGCTAGTGGTGCCATCTGCACTGAGTTTCTCGTTACCACATTACCACATCAAACACAATTTACTTGAAAGTTAAAAGTGTGCGATCCTCTGACCAAACTAGTCGGAAATTACCCACTTAAATAAAATTTAATAAATTTTTAAATCGTTTTATAAAATCGTCCAATACATCCCAGAGTTAATTTATAAACACTTCACGGTTCCAATTATGCAGAATCAAATTAAAAGTTCGTGACGTTCTTTAGACAGGATCCGAGTCAAAAATGACCCAATTATCGCTAAAATTCGATAAAATTATCCCGGATGATATTGAATCCTAGTTTGGCTGTTTTATAAATCCTCTGTTCCCGGGTACACGGAATCAAGCCGACAGGATCGGGAATGAGAATGCTTGACGACAAGACGTTTTCAGGTCAGGTAACCAGAGGTCACTGGTCCACCGAGTTCATTTATAGTCGAACT
This sequence comes from Megachile leachella, assembly GCA_963576845.1. Taxonomy (NCBI): domain Eukaryota; kingdom Metazoa; phylum Arthropoda; class Insecta; order Hymenoptera; family Megachilidae; genus Megachile; species Megachile leachella. The sequence continues at coordinate 12,089,701 of OY756256.1, read as the reverse complement.
CCGTTCGAAAGGTCACGGCACTGTTGCGTTCTGTAAAAGCTATGCTACTCGGCCATTTTCGTTCGCAAGTATCCCATTTTATTTTGCCATTCGTACTCTGAAGCACGTCACCGGTAATCGCGTAAACATTGAATTTCAATTACTCGTAAGCATTCGTTCCCGAGTGATTTCGGGGATGGGAACCGTTTGAGATCCTAATGCATCGAAAGAAGCTGCTAGCCCGAGATAATAGTGATTCATGGATAAGGAGGATCGGTGTGCTCGCGACGGATAAGCTGGCGCGGAAATCGGCGCCGTTATCCGAACGTTTATTTAGCTTCGACCTTTTTGCCGATAAATAATTCGGTTGCTTTCTTTCTTTTCCTCCGCGATTCCCTGTCCATGTATCTTTCTTCGTCATTCCGTTTCTCTCTTTGTCTTTCTGTCCCGCCCTCTCTTCAACGAATCGAGCCGGCTCACGCGAGCGCTTCTCTTATCAAACGGGTGTCCATTATTCACGCGTTTGCGAAACTCCCTCTGCCTTTACAATGGCTGCCTATCCCGCTGGCTCGTGTTTGCGATCGATCGATCAAGCCTAGCTCGCGCCAGGCATCGTATATCTATTGTTTTTCAAAGAATAACTAGGCTGCCGCGTGCGTTCGATCGTGACTCGCCTAAATTTCTTTTGTCCTTTCTGTTCTGCTTCTTTGCTCCCTTTGTCCCGTCATTAACGAGACCTTATTAAGAGTCACCGAGCGGCACGAGTGATTTCAAATGAACGCGCTAGTTCGTTAGTGCTGCCTTCAATTCGGTGCCGGTTGTTATTACACGGCTCCATGCTCTTTTCTGCCCTCCTGTGTTGATCTCTTCCGTTTTCTCATTCAGTGCTGTTCGTGTAAACACCACCGCAAAAGACGGCTCACGAAGAATAGAGGTCGGTACTTTATGTGATAATGAACCCTCTTTTTAATTCCGATACTGCATTCAGCAAATCATTTACTTGATGATAATTTCGTAAACCATTATCGACACGCAATGGGAACACTTTGAGTGGATCATGTTTGTATAACCTCTTTTATCATGGCGCGTTCATATAAGGACGTACTAAATAAGTGCTTGGTATATCTAAATTGTTTGTTGTCATCAAATTATTACAACCATAGATTCTATTTCTACTTAATACCTTGGAGATATTTTATAAGGATGAAAAGTTTAATTTGACTCTAATAATTGCTTAGCAAAGCCATGGTTCTTTCAGGAAAGATGCTTTAAACCGAAAGGTTTAAAGTTAATGTGAACGACATTGTAACTTAATTGTATTTTTATTCAAGTTAATATTAGTAAAATGATATAAAATATTAGAATGATATAAAAAATATTGTAACTAGGTTATGTTACATTTAAGGTTAATAGAACATAAACATCCATAAGCAACATTATAACCAGCTTATGTTTATACTAAGGTAAATTTGAACGGTACTGTAGCTAAATTATATTTACAATAGAATTACAAAGTTGTTAACAGGTGTTAAAATTATGACAGGTGCATGAATACTGTCCCATATTTTTCTCATTGTCTTTGCCCATATTTAGATTGCGTTAATATACAACTTTATCTAAACTTGATCCGGGATAAATTAACTGGTAATTTGTGAATAGTTACTATTTAAATGAGCTATAAATCACGATAAAAGAGTAAATAGTTACTGATTGAATCAGTGAATTTACTGCTTTGATCAGAGTAAATTTTAGTGATTTAATCAGTGGAACTGATCAAGTTCAATAATTATTAATCGATTTTTTTCAACTCACAATGAAATTGGTGAATACAATTCTAATGTAATAATACCGCAATAATTTTTGCAATTTTAAATTGCTATATATTACTTACGTAGTAAAGAAATACTATAAAAATTTTAATTTTAAAAATACTATTAAAATCATATTTATACTTTGGTACAAATGTACAAAAAAAAACTGTATAAAGGAACTTTGCAATTTAAGAATTCGACAACTTTGAGATTTAAAAATTTGAAAAAAAATTCTAAATTGCTGAAATTTAGGGATTTTAAGTTTTGACTTGAAGGTTTTGAAAATTCAAAAATTTGATATTTAAAAAATTGAGAATTCTATGGTCTGAAAATTTGAAAATTTAAATATTAGAAATTGTTCATTTTTATAGCTTATAATACAATAACAAAAAATGTTAAAAATTGCCAACTTGAAGATATGTGAATCTACAAATTTAGAAATCCGAAATTCGGGAAGTAAAAAGTTGCCAAATTTAGGAATGTTAAGACTTAGAATCTGGAACTTAGAGTCTAGGCCCTAGAACGTAATATTTATGGAGGATGTATCCTAGTTTACAGTTTATCTAAGCTGCTGAGTGTCAGACTCTATCTAGATGCTAGAATATAGGATCTATATGGGTTTTTGAATATGGAGTTTATCTAGACCCTAGAATGTGGAGTCCATGTATGTCCTTGAAGGCAAACTTTACCTAAGAATGTAGTGCCTGTACAAGTCCTAGAATGTAAGGTCTAGATAAGTCCTAGAATGTGGAGTCTATCTTAGGATGCAAAACCTAACTCGAAATATATAGAATCTGACCTACATACCTCTGAGGACATCATCCACATGCAGCATTTGGTAACAAAAGCGTTAATATTTAAACTTTGGTGCTGTTGGTAACACAAACGAGAGGTAGAAACCATTTGAAAATTTCACGAACGCAGACAACCATAGGGTCGATAAAGTACATAAGTGAAAAACAATTCTGACCAACAATCACGAGAGATTCCCTGTGCTAGTTAGAATTTCAAATCGGACAAATCCTACCGCGCAAATATTTGTATCCCTCAGTTGGTTTGGCCGATGGTCTGCCTTCGGATATCGAAGGAGAAAACGATATCCACTTGTGCTGTTTCGTCGATCGCGTTCGTAACGAATAGGGGCTAAAAGAGAGGGGCGGATAGAGGCCGATGTAAAACCGCAAACATATCCGCATACATATCTCCGCAGGAATCCTGCCACCGACGTTGGACCAAGGATGAAAAGCAAGCATCGACTCGATTCGCCCTCCACCGACCCAGCTGCTGATTCAATATTCGTTTTTCTGCAGTATAACTTTCCATTTGCATGGCCTCTGCTCCCTCTTACCGTGCCTACGTCCCTCCATTTTCTTCTCAACCTTCCCTGCCATTTTCTATCCTCTCTGCCTTCAAGCTTCCATCGACGTGGACCAGCGTTCCTAAGTCAGAAGGACTCCTCGATACATGTCGACATGTGTTGCATAATATTGAAATATTTTGATACTCGCTGCAGATACTCTTTTGCTGCCTCGGATATTGCCGGATACCTCGACTCGAGTACCTGAGTCACACGATCTGGATCTTGAGTGTCTGCTTAACACAGCGACTCCTTGACTTTATTCGAAAAACTTCCAAATTTTATTGAAGAAACTTTTTGGATGGCTGCGATTTGAAGTGTAAGGTTCACTTTTGGTTAAAATGTTATATGAAAGTTTCTGAATTCATGAATTTACAGATTTCTCAATTTTTCAATTTGAAAATTTATAATATTCAAATTTTTGAGTTTGCAATACCTAAATTTTAAGTTCCTTAAATTCTCAAGTACCACAATTTCTGAATCCTCAAATTTACAATTTTATACGTCTGCAGATCCATAGATTTCTATCTCTTCAAATTTTCCAAATATTCAGACCTTCAAATTACCAAATCTTCAAATCCTTAAATCACCAAATTTACAAATTTTTGAATATACTATAGTTATCTTTGGAAACCTAAATTTCCACATCTCCAAGTTTCCCTGACACAGAAATTGTACTTATAATTTTTTGTTACTTTCAATTACTAGAACGCAAAGTCGTTGTTATCAAATAATTATCATGACCCTGTTCTAGACGACATAATATTATGGTCTCCCGGAGCTCGAATTTAATCTGAGCATTAGTTGCTCCTACTTCGAAATTGATTATCTTATGGTTTCGTAGGCAACACAGCTTCATCAGAAACTGGAAATGCGACGACATCGAAGTTTGTTGAAATCAGTTTCCAAGTTTTCATACGACTTGGATGTGCGAGTATCAATAGGTTTGCTCGTTCAGAATCTTCTATAGACTCCGAATGCCTTACCTTTTTCAGTTAATATGATACTGCAGTGCAAGAATGTTCAGAATGTATTGGAATGTGCGGTTTAATTAATTAAATGGATTAGAAATATTAGGATAAGTTATAATACAGTCATTTTTAAACACTTTTAAAAATAAATTTGGAATGTGGGATAACATGTTGGGAAAATTAAAAGTTCCAAATTTTTAAATTATCAAAATTCTAAATTTTTGAATTACCAAATTCAAAGTTTATATATTTGACATTTCTGAGTTAGAAATTTTTAGGAAATGTTGAATGTTTGTATTTCTCTTAATTTTCTTAATTTTCCAATTTATGAAGATTCAGAATTTCTAAATTTCTAAAAATCCAATTTACGTTTCTAAATTGCCATGTGTTACCCTAAATTACCCCAAATAAACCTAAACTACCCCAACTTATCCCAAATTACGACTAAACATGCAAATTTTTAAATAAATTAATTTGTAAATTTACCAACTTTAATTTGTAATTTATAAATTTAAGAGAGCTGAAAAATTTAGAAATTCAAAAATTTAAAACATCCAATGACACCTTATATTCATGCACCATTGATATTATTTTAAATATTTGTATCGGATTCATTATTTTAAATATTCCCGTCCTGCCAAATACATGATTTTGGCCTTTGTATTAAATATCTGGAAACTCTTTATAGCGTATCCCCACTTTATTAAGCGTTAAAAGTTAAAACAATTTTTTTTATTACTCAAAGCAAGTAATTTTTTCAAAATACACAATTAATTTTATTTAACGTTTTATTTGAGGTTATTGATTGTTTTTTAAAATATAATGTCAACTTATTTTTTCACGTGTAGTTGTCTCATTCCTAGTTTGATGCACTAAAGATTATTTCGTTTTAATCTTAAAATCTTGTAATAATATTAATCTTGGCGATATATTATACGTTGCAGTAAACTTTCAGAATCAAAAAATAACAATAACTTGAGTTTCAAATTTATTATTATTAATTTGATTGAAATGTGACTTAAGATGTCCCTTTATTAAGAATAGAAGTCACAGCTAAAAGTATTTGTACATTGAATACAAACTATGCAACAAATTCTATAAACTCTTTACTTCGTCTAATTAACTCTATGAATTCTTCAATTTAATTAAATTTCATGAATCTAATCAAATTTTCTAATTTAATTGAATTTAGTCAAATCTTCAGATTTATGTAATCAAATGAATTCTCCAATTCAATTTAATCAAATGTATTTGCTGGTTTAACTACATTTAATGAATTCTTTAATTCAATTTAATCGAATAAATTCTTAATTTGTACTTACGGTTTCCTTTACACACGGTTAATAGAGTTTATTTTCTATTTTCAAGAAATTTTGTCCAATACCTTTTTATAAACGCAGACCCAACTTGGTATTCCTGGCACACATTTTCGACATTTGAGTAACGCTGAAAAGTTTTCAATAAATCTTCGTCAATTTTCTTCCCGACGAAATGACAAACCGCAAACGCGGAATATTGGACAGGAAAGTGGTTTTTCTAACATGCATTAACAGAATGGCTAGCACAGTCGTCAACCTGACAAATCTTCCACCTTGTTTTTGCGTCCGGTGTCTTGTCGCTTGTGCAGTCATGCGTTCACTGTTGCAAACTTTCGGTCTCCAGCGCAAATGATATTTTCTATTTTTCTCTCATCGGAACCATAAATTTCTGCTTTTTACCGCTGCTTCGTTTTGACACTCTATCAGCCGAACTGGAGAAAGTAACGTACTTTCAGAGAAAAATGTAAACAAAAAAATTGTAGTACCGCGCAATAAATTCGTCAAGACTAAGTTTCTGGTGTAATATCAATTTTAATCCCGTTACGGTCTTATGGGTTTCTTTTCACCCATTGCAATATTATATGCCTTTACAGACTTATTCAAATCTTTTTTGAAATTTTATTTTTCAAATATTGAAATACATTTAGAGACTTGGTTTTCTCAAATTTTAAAGTACTTCAATTTTTCAATTTTTCAATTTTTCAATTTTTCAATTTCTCAATTTTTCAATTTTTCAATTTTTCAATTTTTCAATTTTTCAATTTTTCAATTTTTCAATTTTTCAATTTTTCAATTTTTCAATTTTTCAATTTTTCAATTTTTCAATTTTTCAGTTTCTCAGTTTCTCAGTTTCTCAGTTTCTCAATTTCTCAATTTCTCAATTTCTCAATTTCTCAATTCCTCAATTTCTCAATTTCTCAATTTTTCAATTTTTTCAGTTTCCAATTTTTCAATTTTTCAAATTTTCAATTCTTCGACTCTGTGATCTTTCTATTGATCGATTCCGCAATCTGTTGACTTTTATAACGCTTTCACAATTTCTTAATTTCCAGTTTTTAATTTTCCAATTTTTCACCTTACCATCTTGAAAATTTTCAAATTTCTCACTTTTCAATACATCAAGTTACAAAAATTCTCTATTCAAGGGTTAAAGAATTTAAAAATTTCCAAACTCTCGAACTCCCAAATTTCTATATCTCAAAATACTTAATTTCCCACATTTTTAAATTTCTAAGTCACCTCAGTTTGAGAATTTTTAACTTTCTAACATCTCAAATTTAAGTATTTCAATATTTTGAATTTTTAAATGTATATATCTCTGTATTCAAAAATTTCTAAATGTCCAAAGTCGATTTCCAAAATCAAAGTCTCAAATTTTGTTCCTATTGTCTTTAAACAACCTTAATAAATATCTGTCCTACCTGCAGTCGAAAAAACTACAATCTATCAATCAAAATTTAATCACAATTATAAACGTCTTAAATATTAATATATACATTAATTATATAAATATCTTAAAAGCTATAAAATATGTGCGTAGCAAAATTTCAATAGGTCGTAGAAACCGTTGGTCAGAGGGGTTAATAAAAATTACGAACCCCTTACCGTTGCGAATAACCGTACTCGAACTCTCCGGTACGCGAAGCGTAACAAAAAGCATCAGCGTGGAAATACTTTTTCGTGAACAACCGTCTCCATTGGATCAGGACAGAACAGCGAGGGGTCGGTCCGCGAACAAGTCCAATTTGCGATTTTGCAATTCCAATTGCCGCAGCAGCTACCCTTAGCCAAATATGCAGATGCGGAGGACGCGACGTCCTTCTTCGTTCCTTTCCCCGCGACATCTCCGTCGTAACCCGAACACGACAAACAGGGATAAATTTCTGTCGAGCCTGGTGTGTCCTCCTGGACGCAGGGGAAACGCGTTTCCTCTGTAGATCGCCATCGCAAACGAAGAAAGGTTATTTCAACTTGTTCCACGCGTCTGCGAGTTGCGTCGGGCCAAGAGGACCACCCTAATTCGTACCGTCGAACAAAGGTAGTTACCATACGTGTTGTTAGCGATGGGCCCCTGTGTTCGACAACGGAAGTCCAAGTTAGTCCACATTTGACAAGCGTAGGCCATAACTTTCTGATTCTCTTTTCACGACTCTGCGGTCTCCAATTCTGTAACCATGGACCTCTGTGTAAGCTATGTCGATTGACCGAAGTCTGTTTTTCTGAAGTTCAGAAATGTTTGCCTTCTCGACATTTCTGGGATGGAGACGAGGTTCCACTTGTTATGGGACATTATTATTGGAGCGTGTGGCGGCGTTGTGGTCTGCTGTTTGTAAATATGCAAGTGCAAGTCGGTATGCATGGGCTATCTGCATGCACTACGTGATCAATATGGCGTGAACATTGCGATCACGTTGCGCGTTCGAGACCAACAGAATGAACCGTATTCGATCTGACCTCGGTGTCCACCTGATGTTATTGTAATTTCGATGAGCAAAACGCGATATGGTAGTGGACCTATTAATTGTGTGGGCACGAGCTGATTAAAGATCGGTCAATGTTTTAGTAACAGATGACAACTGATAAGAACGTATCAACAAGTAATATGTATAGTGTAACTAGGTTATGTTAGATTTACTTAGGTTGAGCGATTTACAGGTTAAACACAGTTTATAGTTTAACTTAGGAATTACAAGTTTCGTTAAATAATTAGAATTATGGAAAATCATTAACAAACTATTAATATATTTTTAAACACAAACACATTATTTAATAAAAAACACAAGCAACAGACATTATAACTTAAAGATTAATTAATTAAATAAGGATTACTTTTTCTACATAACACAACTATTACAAACGCTTATATTATCAAATGAACAAGACGGAAGTACCAATATTCAATTATTTTGTTTCTAATATTCAATTATTCTATTTCTAACATTGTACATCATTTCTAATACTGTAAGATGTCACTATAAGCTAAAGCTAAATTTATTAATAATTTAACAAATTTAATCAGATTAGATAAAAATTTGATTAATTTTGTTGTAAGTGTGATTAGATTAAATGACAATTTTATAATTTAAACAAATTTGAGTAAACTTTTTCAGAATATTTTGTCATATTTTTTTATCATAGCTACATCTTGTATTAACAAGTATTTGCAATTAATCAAATGACAGAGTGACAATTAGACAAATTCTTAACAACGTAGCTGATAGATTAGTATGAACATTTAAACATCGCCCATATATGAATAAAAAAGTTCGGGTAATGGGTGCGTTAGTTATCACTGTTTGCTATTAAGGTCTCAATCTAAATCTAAAGCCTGATTAAGGTCTCATGCCGGTGGTCACAAGAATATTATAGGTCGCGGGTCGGATTAGAAGTGTGGCCTAAAATGGAGAACACACCGCGCGACGTTGAATTCAGTTAGGATGGTTATAAATTGTGAGAGGCCACGAACCAAAGTCTCCCAGCCTTTGGGCGGGGAAAAGTTTTCTGCTGGCGCTCGCGTAACTTGAAATTCGTGCAGCCGGAAAACGGAAAAGAGCTCCCTCGTACATCACTCGGCCTTCTCTGCCTCGTTCCTTTAGTCGCTTTTTCTCTGATTAAGGTGATGCGAGCGGCTTACGAAACGCGAACGCTCGACCTGGTGTCGGCCTCGATTTTCAACAATTCTGCACGTCCACAGTCCATCATACTTCATATTTTTTCATGTTTATGCACCACGCACGATTCAAAGCAATTTTTGATCAACTATTTTATCTTTTAACGTTACTTCTTTTAATATTAACATAACATAAATTAAAGTAAATATAATAATGTACAATTGGAAATGAGTCGCAAAATGTACCTTTGAAAATAAATGTGGTAGTGTAAAATATTATACGATTGAAAATGAATGTAGCAGTGTAATATTATACTACTGAAAATAAATGTTGCACAATATTATATAACTAAAAATACATGTTGCAGTATAATATTATATAACTAAAAATAAATGTACTATTATAATATTGTCAAATTAAAAGTAAATGTGATAGCAAACAATTTAAAATCATCTAAAGAAAATGTCCATAATTATTTAATTCAAATACTGAAACAAGTTCAATAACTGCGCTGATGTTCACGATACTTTCAAATTAATATTCATGGATATATTAGATACATACTCAAGTCTCATGTACGCGATTATGTATGGACTATGTATAATATGTACGTGCACATTATTTTCACATTTGATGTCATGTGTAACAAATGTTCACCAGCTGTGTGAACGGTGCATGATTGTATCACTGAATCTAGATGCTGTCTAATAAAATTTACTAATTGCAATAACGGTGGGGATATATAGAGTTAGAAAGGAACACTGAATGTTGACCCAAATGACATCAAGACTGAAAGTCACAGTATTTGCATTCTGATATCAGCTTTTGATAAAATAAAGAACAATTAACAATAAGATTAACGTCAAAACTTCATTCAAACATGATTTACAATTTTCAAGTTGCTGATAAAATCAACTAATAAACTTATAAATATATATAATCGAATTGAAACTTTTAAAATAATCTTAGTGAACGTTCTCCTTTAATAACTCCTGATATATAGTAGAACTACAAATGTCTAAAGTCATAATTGATTGATGAACCATAAAGAAGAAAAAACATTTTTATACAGTAGAATAAAAAATTATTTTCTTTGAACACGAATAAATTTTGACTTATATTAAGTTCTACCTTGTATGCCCTTTGTGCGATCTTAAACGAGGTGCACGAAGTTAGAACCACTCCATTAAAATTTTTACCTTATACGAAAGATATTTGAGTCATTACTCGTACCCAGGGGGTGTAGTTAAATTGCGAAATGTTAATTAAGCCCTCCAAGTACTCTCGCAATCAGCATTTATACCGCGTCTGGAATATCGTATCAATCGTACGCGTGATTCCGTTTGCGTAGAACCATTCACAAGCTTGGAAAATTTATCTTCCGAGATAGTGTATTAATAACAACTGCCGGAACAGTCGCTATGCATCATTTTTGTTCGCGTTATTATGTACGGCCTGAACTTCCCATCGTATACATTATAATACATTATGGGAGCGGCAGCCAGGCAGCGGCGTGCCGACATTCCTCTCTTGCCAGTTTTTACGCCATAATCGTGCAGTTAAGGAGATAAATATGATGTCAGTGGCAGCGGCCAACGACATAGAGCACGTGTTAAGAAAAAGTATCGCTCAGCCCTTCTAAACGGCTCGTCCTTAAATCCTGATGCTTGATTTTGTGCAGCGCAAATAACTTTGACGAATGACTCTTGCTGATTATGGTTCAAAACTTCCATTGCTTGAACTTAAATTGTGAATTCAACAAATCTTTCGAGTTTAACACGTTTATGAATGTCCAATGTGCAAGTATCTTTAGATTAAAAATAAAGAACAACGGTAAATATACAAGGGGTGAAACATAATTCATACAATTATTTTTCACGTTGATTAAAGTTGTGTATTCAACATATACTTGTCCCAGTTGATTTTATCCTGATACGATAAAAATCAGAGATGTTCTGGCCATATCTTTAAATATTAAGACCATAAACGGTTAATTACGGAACGCGTAAAGAGAATTTATAATAAATTCCACAGTTAACCGTTTAATGCCGAAGGAAATACCTGTCGGGACAATATTTTCTCACCATCGTTCCGGCATGACTTTCGAAGCCATCGGCCATAACCGACGCGCGATTATCTTCCTCTCTCGCGTACAGTGACGCGTTTATCCTCGACTAAAATGCATCCGAAGGTAGTCGCCGTAAAATTACCGTCGGCAAATTCATTCGCGGCACCCTCGAGGATGCTGTAGGAAGGGATTCGAAGGATCGGGAAAGATGAGGCGAGGCGAGACAAGAGTGGGTTGAACGATGGAGACGGAGCCCGAAGGATTATCAGGGACCGGTCCTTTCTTCTGCCATCGTTGCATTAAAGTCGTTTGCTAATTGGATCGGTTCCGCGCCTTTTCCTCTCATTTTTCACCCAGATTCTGTCTCGTCGAGTGTCCTCGTCGTGGCCCGAAGTCGATGAGGAACGAGGCAAAGTCTCGTCGAGAGGCGGTCAACGACGGATGCTCGATGAAAAACGCTATCTATAGTCTCCCACGAACATCAGGACAGAGCGACTACGTGGTTGATGTACACATAGTGTACTATACTTTAATCGGGTTTAGTTTATCTCGCGAGGACACGCGGTATACAAGTGTCGGGTATTTACGTCTATCCCCGCGTCGTCATTCACCCTCCCGACGTCCCATCTTAGCTCATCATCTTCTGGAACCAGTTGGCTGGGTAGCTAGAGCTCCCGTCGTTCTCTAGGTAGCTAACTCATAACTACGTCACATCCTGCAGGTAATTGAAAACGTTATCTCGCACCCGGGAGTCTCCATCCTTTCCTAGCCGCGGCTCTGCCACCTCCAACCCTTCCTTCTTGCTTCCAGAGCTTAAGGCTACCTCTTCACCCCCCTGACTCTCCCTATCCAGCGCGTCCTTTCACCGGTCTAGAACGGCCTGGTAATTAACACCCTCGCTCGAGGTGTTCGGATAACTGCTAGAAAACTCGGCAAACTCACGATAACGCGTGCCTACAACCAACTATTGCCTCTTACCTTTCTGAACGGAATCGTGCGCTCGTATTTGGTTCTTGTGCACATTTTGTCGTTGAGATAACCACGTTGGGATAGCCTTCTCTGGAGCAGATTGACCACTTTTGGCAGTCGGCAAATTGTCAGTTTCACGGAGCATTTTCCTCAAATTTTGGGTAATTTGTGAAAAGTAAATCAAGTTCTGTTTATTGCTGCAATGTTAAGTAGGTTACTGCTTTAGGATAAAATATTGGTTTATCTTAAAAATTAATTTCAAGAATATGTAATTCAAAAGAGACATTAAATACACACTTACTTCTAAATTGAAAGTAAATAAGTAAATACTAAAGTATCAGCTGACAACATGTAGAAATTTAGCGTTTAAAAGCGTAATATGTAGAAACCTAGCATGTAGAAATCTAATGTGTAGATTTTTAGCTTGTAGAAATTTAGCTTATAGAAATGCAACGTATGCTACCCTAATGTGTAGAAATTTGGCATATGTATAGAAATCTAATGTGCAGAGGTGTAACGTGTAGAAATGTAACGTGGAAAACTCTAACAAGTAGAAGTTGAACATGTCGAAAGACAAAGAAATGTAATACATAAAAGTCTAACATGTAGAAACGTGTAAGAATGTAGGGTGTAGAAATCTAGCGTGTAGAAATCCAACGTGTAAAGATCTGCCGTGCGGAAAAACATCTACACGTAGTATTATAACACATAGCTATGCACTACGTGGCGACTTACCATACATCCATACAATACGTAGCCATACAACCTGTAGCTATATGGCATGTAGTAATCTAAGGTGGTCTTCCCTCAGGCAAAAGTACCAGTTATGTTAATGCACTTCATTCATATTTTCGTTCACGTTTCATCTCTTCGTTCCGTTTCCTTTTTTCTCTTTGTTGCTGTTTCTTGCCAATGCGTTGTATAGTCAATGGAGGGCCTGCAACCACAACCTGTAGATGAAGGCAAGTAGGATTTGAAGTCATGTCCGTTTATCCTGCATGTTCGGCGCGATGGTAGGAAACCAGAGGAAACAAGATGGCTAGCGAAGAAACGCGACCGGCTGTTGCCTGTAGCACGCAGAATGAAATGAGAATCTGGTTGAACATACTCGTAACGCTGGAGAATGGAGTTCATTGTATGAGCCATATTGCTGTTGTACGTACTACAGCAATCTGGCACGAGAAGTTGCAAGCTCGACTTGCACTACGCCGAGGCGATTTTTGTGTTAAGTGAATACTGTGTTGATTAGACTGGTAATTAAAAGGATTTAGCAATAATTCAAGGACATTGTGACTTTCATTTAATTTGTTTCGTGTCGATTTCGGGTCGAGACAATGAAATTAACCTCTCAATCTTCTATTTTATATTATCAACCTTGTGACCAAAAGGTTCATACTTTAACTGGCTATTACAGATATGCTTACCTTTGATTAAGATTATTTACAAAGTTAATATTATCTCATTACTTTTTATTCATTTATTTGATAGGTTAAATATTTATTATTCTATGTAGAATAGTATTTTAGGAAAATTTATATAGGATAATTAATGATTACTTTTTATTGATTTATCTTATAGATACCCTTAGGTAAAAAAATAAAAATTAACGAATAGTTATTGTAATTCAATAAACATGCTTTAGGAACCAAGGTCTAGAGATGATCATGTGTATATATAATATTACTCCGAATATTAATATTGAGAAAATATATCAAGGTTATCGAAATCGGTGCACTATGTGTCGTTTCGTGCATAAACATCGCATTGACAATATTTTTGCAAGTATCTTCAAAATTAAGATCAAACGACTATGTGCAGAGAAAAATTATTCAGTAACCTTGGCAGTATATTTCAAGGTCCTCGGTCAAGCATTATAAATAAGTACAGCATTCATATTTGTATCTCCAAGATCAAGATCAAGCAGCAATTATACCTCAGAGAAAAGTTCAGAATGACGATCTCGAAAAAATATATGAAGAACATAAAAATTGCTGAGGCGTATCCTATTAAATGTGTACGAGAGTTTCATTCGAGTTACAATTCACTTTAAACCGCATGAAAGTAATTTCCCGCAAACGAGAATCATTTGATAGTTGCAGAGAACTGTTAACCGATTTCTCGTCGTTTATCCACCCGTTTCGTAGCGTAGCTACAAATATCCACTTCCTTGTTTACGATACGATATACAAGACGGCGTTGTGATCCCCCTGCCGCGAACTTGCGAGGAATATTCAAATAGGATGCCTCCCCGATAGCCGAAAGCAGACGGGAATGCTTTAAGTTTCGAGACGATAACGCGTGTACGTGCTTCTGGCATAGAAGAATGCCCGACCGTTGAATCGGCGGAATTCTGTATGCAATTATCATAAAATATATATAAAATAAGTTTCGCGGGGAGCATTAGGTCGGTTCCGTGCGTACGCGGAAGCACTTCTTTGGCAGAACCGAGCGGAAAGGAAGAAGGAGGATGACACGTAAAGGGATCGATTCTCCTCTCGTCTACTTCTGTCCTAGACAGTGATAAATGGAGGGCACCTTTCAGCAAACTCTCAAACCGTAGTACCCTTCTCCTTTCTTACATGGCGTCTGATGTCGTTTCATTAATTAACGAAGAATTAGAATCGTCCTCGTCCTGGAACGAGGCAATAAGCCGAAGAAACGTAGCCTCGGAAAAAAGACGATCTCCAAACTGTAACTGTAGCGAATTACAGGAATTGATGAATTTCTTTGTTGTCTGAAGAATTAAGCTGCTAGGAAAAACAAGATGCTTTTTACAAGTGGCGTTCGTACAGATAAGTAGGTAATGCCGGATAGGGTGTCTTTAAGGGTGTTAGTCATTTGTCTTTTGTACTTCTTTTTTGATGATGCGTTCGAACAATTAAAATTTCTTCATTGGTATTTCCATTTTGTTACTGTCTTTTGTAATCCTCTGCAATTTATTTATCCCTTTTCGTCTTTTACAGATAGTTGTAATTGTTCTTCATAATTATATGAATAATTCTTTGAAATTATAATTCATTATATCATTCTTAATAATTGTATGAATAATATTGATGTAAATAATTATATGAATATTTACAGTTGTTGTTATGGTACATAAATATACTACTTAAATAAGGTGAATTATGAATATAATCAAATGCAAATTTCGTTTCTCCAGAGCACTAGAAGCTAGACAAAGAAAAAGGAGGAGGCTAACACTCTGATTTTCAGTTAATAGATTTTTAAATTTACAATTTCAGATATCTTTGCACCTAAGTATACATAAATATATTGTGCTAATGAGATCAGTTTCATGAATAAAAATGAAAAGTCCATTAACAAAAATAATTTAAAAACGTTCATACACATCCAATAATAGTGTCATGTACCTTAATCCTTATCAGTGTTATATCCGGTCCGTGTTCCACTTTCCCCAGATAATTTGTCCGATACGTAGCGCTTCATCATTCGGTATATTTTCGGTCAGTTGAACGATGCCAATTGACACGATTAAATTTGTACCAGGTAACGATTTCATCTGTAGAGAATCGTGTCCCACATCGCTTACCCTGCCAACCACCGACCCGTTCCGTAACTAAACAATACCGAACATGCTCCTGCAGCATTAGGTCTGTCCCCGTTCGGGTTAAATCGAATCGATCCTAATGTTTGTCGACGTCCAGGAGACAGGATGATAATTCACGTCACGGCTTCTTAGCTGTTCGATGTCTCAGCGGTTTCGTCGCCTGGATATGAATACCCACGCGTACTTGTAGGTGGATAGGCAAGGGAGACGAAGAAAGACAGACAGAAATGACAGACCGGAAGCCTACGGGGGTCCATCGTACACACCATTCATCAAAAGTGTCCAGGCCGACCTCATCTTCCCGTTTTCCATCGCGCTCAATCCGTCTAGCTGGTAGTCGCTTCTCCTGATATACTCGAGCCCTCCTTCGGCGTCACCTTTACCTAGCACCTCTCCGAAATGCCATTCCCATTGATTAATCGAAGCGAGGCATGTCAGGACTTGGCAACACCCTCCATTTCCTCCCTTAACCGCCGTCGCTAATACAAGCTGCTGCTCGGCCTCCCGACGACGACGGACTTGCTACCACCCATCACCGTTGCTTGTCACCCCATCAATGTCAATAGAGGCACAGGGGCCACGATTCGCTCCTCTACGCGTACAGACTATAGACAACTGCCAGATACATCGACTATCCCAAGAGAGTACACGTCGTTCGATTCGTTTCCCCGGTAGACCGGTCTTTTTACGGCGTCGTTAAATGACTTTGATTTGAATCGGGGATAGGTGGGGCTGCACGACTTTCGGAATCTGGGACACCGCTTTAGTTGATCATCATAAACGGTTTGTGATCCTTTATTCTGCGATAATAGACTAGGCGGAGTGAGGGCTTCGGAAGAGGTGATTCAAGCTTCGGGTAATTGTGACGTTTCGGAGCAACTTTGTGATGTTAGGATTGTGGAACGGTTATAGTTACAGAAAGATTATTGTCATATTGGGGGATACATATTTATTCTCCAAGCTTACAGGTTTGTAGACAGCGACCGAAGCTGATCAACATATGCGTAGGTTGCAATATGGACACTGACGTGTAAAATTATAGGGAGTATTTTTCTTAAATAAGAGAAATGTTTGGTTCAGTTATGTTACTTTATTCCAATGGTAAGTTGAACGAAATGTTTATGAATCTGTATATTTGGAAAGCACCAATACGATGATAGCAGAAACGATTTTAAATATGGATGCACGATAATTAAACGTTTGTATATTTCAGGTTTTGTTGACTTCGTGGTGACAGCGTAAATGAATAATGTAGTGTTTAATAATTTAGAGACCTGCAAATTTAATAATTCATTGAGATGTTGAAATTTGGTAATATGAAAGTTTAAGAATAGGAGAATGGTTTGGAAATTTTGTAATATACTTTAGTAACATAAAAATTTGAGGATATGAATTTATAAATTCCGAAATTACATAATGTGAAAATTCAGAAAAGTAGAAAGTTATAGTTAGATTTTCTGAAAATCAGATCTGTGAACATAGGAATTTAAACTTTTTTTTCGATAACTAAAATTTTGAATTGCATAATGTAAAAGCTGGGATTTTAAAGTTTTCTGATTTATGAATTTGAATATTTCAACCACGTTGGTCATGCAAAAATTTAATAATACAAAAGTATAAAAATTTATGAATTTTGAAATTTTGAATTTGAATTTATATGAATCTGAAAACTTGCAAATTTTAACATCCATAGAGATGTGAGGACTTAGATCCTTAAATTTATAAACGGAACGCTTGAATATATTCTCAAAATACTTTCTAAAAAAATAAAATATAATTAAACAAAAATCTGCTAAAATCATATTTAAATCTTTATCTGAAATAGTAGATATTATAATGCCATACAATAAACATATTTTTCTGCTAAGATACTAAACCTTCCTATTCAGTCTCTCACTTTCATCTTTACCTCTAATACTCCGAATTATTATAAACATGTTCCATTGACTGCTACATGCAATAAAATGCTTATACCGCTACATGAAACATCTAAATTAGTAAATATCTCTATTACTACACGAAAGGAAATATCTAAAGCCGACCTGCTGCACGGCCTGTGGGCGTCGTGATGTTAAAACAGCGAAGGTGGTGCAACCAGAGGCAAAGTAAAAGAAGAAATATAGGCGGAAAAATAAAATTTACTGCCGATGCTGGTAACGGGCGGTATACAATGCCTTAATGCAGGCATGTTATAACCGTTGCTGGCAGCAACGCGTGTTGAATTTACTGTAAACCGCGGATTATAGGCGATGCTGGAACATAGCCCGACCGAGAACCGAAACGTGCGTTAATCACAGCTACGTTCCTAGGTGGCTATGAAACGCGGCTGCCAGATCCCGTAAATTTCGTTCTCGTTCATCGACATCCTTTTCCGGACCATACTACTTTCTTACCCGTCTATGTTCTGTCGAAACCACGAAATTTCGTACGAAATCAATATCTCGTGGCCGAAAAATGATATATCGTTGATCACAACACTTTGCATGTACAATTGACATTCGTTTATTTTCACTTTATTTCGCAAGACTTTTTGAATTTTATAAAATAAGTTTTGATTAATACATTTTGGTAGTTTTCCTTTAGGTTTGGTATTCTTCACTTAGGTGCAAATCTTTCGGTTGATCTTAAAAGGGTGTTTAAGTAACTTTGTGACAGTGATGTGATGACAGTGAGCGATAAAATGATTGTACTCTAGAGATTTTTTTTAATACACAATAGATACGAATTTCACTACAGTACGTGATAAGTTAACAGATTAAATAAGTTGCAAATTTAGATATTTGTGGATTTATATTTTTGGTAATTTTGCAATTTGGGAATTTGGATGTTGGAATTTTGCATTCAGAAATTAAAGAATTTCAGAATTTGGAAATATCATATCTTAAATATTTAAAAATTTAAAAACTCGAGAATTGAAGTATTTCAAAATTTGAAAACTAAAAAATGTACAAGTCTGAAACTTTAGTGCTTCGGAAACAGAGGTTTGGAAATTTTTGAATTTGATAATTTCGAAACATAGGAATTTAGTGCCTGAAAAATTGTAGATAAAATAAAATGCTAGCTACCGATGAAACCCCTATAGTAAAGAAAATGTGTTTATTGGAAACAGTTAAACTTGTAAACCAGCTCCATTTTATTTTCCCCTTTCATTGCATTTTGGTAACTTGTAAAATGGCAAATATAAACACAATTGACTATACAATATTTTCTGTACCTCTTCGTGCAAAATTAACCAATAAGCGAAAAAATTGTGCAAACTAAGCTTGACATGTAAACAGAGTTATCAATTCTGTGAATCTGTGTTCGGCTGTTGCAGTTTGCGCAATTCGCACAAACATACATAGCTTTATAGTAATTAATATTTCGTTGCGTTTTTTTGATTCTGTAAAAGAATGCATGTTTCGATTCTGGGATATAATAACAATAAGTAAATAATATAAATGTTTTTATTCTACATATTTATTCAAGCAAAAATGTTACAATACTGCAAATTTTCGATGTTTTTCCAGTCTGAAACGAAAAATTGTAATTAATAAAGAGAAGGAAAATTGGTAATTTTAGTAATAGTAAAATGTGCTGACATATGTGTTGAAATGTGCGTGGTGTATTATTTTATGTAGCATATTTGCAACGAAGTGCTACGAGAAAATGTTACAGTTTTACATCTATTTTTGCAATTTTTAATACTATCTTTAATATTGTTACGCCCACAATGGCGCGTTTTATGAGTTTCACTATTTGGCGATATACATATACAAGGTGGCTTATCACATTCTGCCATCACATTTATGTCATTATTATTCCTCATAGCAAACAATGTTTCAGATGAAGTTGAATTTTGAGAGGGGTACATGCTAGTGGTATCTTTTTTTTGTAGGTGGACGTGTAAAGGACACCCGAAGGTCATTAATGTTTTTTCAAATGGAATCATATATTTTTTATTTCATCAGCTGATGCTTCGTCATATTCCTTACAAAAAAGTATTAGTCTATTTATATGAAAAAATCATTAGTTTAGGAGATATTTTAATAATAAATGTTTAAGTGCAGTATACTTAAGTATATACATTAAGTGAAGTATTTAATATAGTTCCTAACGAGTGAATAGGTTTCATTCATATAATATATTACGTAATTGTATGATTGAATGAAATAGAAATTACTTCATTAGGAAATAGAAATTATTTTATACTTTTTAGTGCATTTCGAAGTCGGTGTATTTTTTTCTTAAATTTATTTTATTACGATAAACTGCATTTCTCAAATACATTTCTAAAATGTCAAATGTCTTGTGAAGTATTGACATTTCGATGACCTTAGATTAGTACCATTTTCCACAGGATAATAAAAGGGATCGATTGGTTTAACAAAAAAATTGGGTTGCATTAAAGAATAAAGTGCAGCTGTACTTGGCAGTTGCATCGGTGCATCCATATAAAAAATAAGGTCACAGTAGGTTAGGACGTATTATACCATATGATATTTTCCTCTATCATTTTTCTCTATTTTTACTCAAAAAAGAGCAGTAAACTGTTCCAGTTTAAAATCACTCTGTAGCGTAGTCGAATATGCCAATCAAAATGTAAATTTCATTGAATTTTTTTGCGAATATCTCTGAAACTAAGGCCGAGCGACGGTTTTGTACAAAGTAAAATAATTCAGAATGTTACCCCTGACAAAATATTTCAAGATTATTGGCTTTTTTTGATACAGCAAAATATTAAAAAAAAAATGAATGAGGAATAAATAAAAAAATACTAAAGAGTACTAAATTCGTAGGACTAAAGTTATTTCAGAAGCACAGTCGTGCATGTGCCTTCAACAATTCCATTATATTTTTAAACAGAAACGCATCTTTCTACACTTTCTCTCGTCTACGTAAAAATATTAGCGTACAACAGTAAAAATATTATTGCTTGTCAGAGTATTTTTAAATAAATTAATACAATAACTATACGATATATGGTAGGAGTTATTGAACAGTTTAAAAACGAATCTGATTGAATTTTACAAAATATGAACGCTGGGCTAGAAATATTTGTATTAAAACCCTACTAGATTCTAATTAAAACTTCCTTTATTACAAGTCCATTGCCTGGAAGTTTTATACGGATGAGTTATAGAGATGTAGTAAATAAACTGTAACATAGTGGGACAATTTTAACTCAAGAGTAAAATACTTTTAGTTTTAATTTTTTTGTAGAGAAACTTTTACTAACATATTTGTTGAATTTTTCTGATTAAAATGACACCAAACAAGATATAATTCGAAACAAAACTAGTCATTTTAAGTGTTTCACTTATATGAAGGACTGTAATACAAGCGGTCACCAAATGATGGCTCACAGGCTCCAAATATTTTTATCCAACCCTTGACTTTTATATAAATATTACACATATAAGAAATATTAATTTTATAACATTTTATTGGTTGTTCTATTGTAATTTGAATACGGCTTCCAGTTAGCGTACCCGTAATAAGCTAAGTTTCAATCCGAACCTACCAGGTTTTCAATAAAAACATTCTTCTAACTCCCATACTTTTAAAAATTTCAATCCATTTCTCAGAAAGTTCGGTACCTGATGTAGGCGAAGGTTGAAATCGGAAAGATTCGCTTTACTTTACTGTGACACAGTTAGAAAAGCCGATATAGATAAAAAATAGAATGGGGATGCTCGTTTTGTTCTATGGTGGTCAGAACACGATCGTGGCGTTGTAGCGAATGCCAAGCGAAGCTCACGAGGGTCGTTCGGCGCATTTGCCGGCGAAACGACGGCGACAGGAATATCCTCCTAGGATCAGGTCCTAGGAACTTGTATCACGAGCTGACCAACAATGCGACGCGGCGCGCTAGGCGGCAAGTAAAGCGGCGTGCACGGCGGGCTGCCCTGCATAATGATTGAATTCCATTGTGACGCCTTCAGCGTATTTACCGGATGCATGGAATTTCAGTATGGCGCAAAGGAATCTGCCGCCGCAGGGACAGTTTCGTTTCCGGCGTCTTCAACGAAACAACAGCCTCCACGACTTTGCAGGATATCCTCTACGCTCTGGATTACGAGCGACCTTGTCGGGACGCTCGCTTCGTCGCTGTTTGCATTCTTCTCGCATTTTATTTTTCGTTCACGAAGAACAATCACACGTGCCGCTATGCCGGACCACCGATTCGATTCACGTAGCCGGCTTAAATTTTTCCCGAAATGCCATGCATACGAAGCGGATCCCCAACGATGCTACGAAACGCTTTGCCGTCTATCGGGAAAAGGTTCGATGGAAATGGCAGAATTGGAATCGGGGAACGCTTGTTGCTAGTTTGATGTCCTGATTTAGTCTGCTGGAAACGATCAATGTCTTTCGGAGAAATTGTATTTAGTGGGATTGAAAATAGATTCGTTTGTTAATGTTCGTTTATGTTTGTCATTCGAGAAGAATATTCAGATTTTACAAATTATTACCATGATAAATGTAGTTGTAATCTTGACATGACATTCACAATAATATTAGGAAAAATTGTCATCTATGTTTACTAAATATGTTCTGAAACCACAGGGTTTTGTCAGTTGTTTTTTTAATTTTAGTAGTAGTGAAAATAACTTAAACGTTCAACTGTAATATTTGAAATTATCATGTTTGAACACTTAAATGTTTGGAAGCTCAGAAATTTGAAAATTTGAAATATAGAAGTTCGATTATATAAATTATCTTCACATTGAAATTGTGACGTTCTTGAAATGACATTCACAATAATCTTTTTATTGTCACCAAATCTATGACCTATTGATTATTTTTTTATTCATATTTACAATGAAAATGCCTTTCGATTTACATACAACTATCTGTATACTCAGCAGAAAAAAGATCTTTTAAAAAAATTTTGATTATGTCGTTTAAATGTTTTTAAAAATAATCCTCTTTATATTTCGTTCCCTAAAAGTTCACTAACCGTTTACCTTAAAAATAGCTATCAATTGTGTCTAAATTTCCACATTTATTTCAAACATCCACAAAATCAACAATAAACACAAATTAAAAAATCAATATCGTTTCTCTAAATCCGGAACACAAAAATATATCATATCAGATAAATCCGACAAAAGGAGAACCCGATTTGAAGCGAAATCGATAAATCGTAGAATTTTCTAGTAATTCTGACGTTAAGCGCAGTAGCGCTTCTATAATGATTTCCATGAAGTATCCTGTAGAATCAAGAAAATTGAATTTTATGTCCCGAAAATCCCGAACTGAATACCGAGAGACGCTCTCGACGTTGGACGAAGTATTATCATCGATCTTCACGATAGACCGTTTAAGTAATCCAAATGATAGACCGCGTTCTTCGATTGTCGTTTCCCTGCAGCGTCCCGCACGATTCTCCGCTTTGCATCTTTCGCATTATTCAGTCAGTGTCGAGTTTCGGCTTCTGTGCCGCATATAGTAGGCTTAGACATCACTTTGCGGAATTAGATGGTAGCAAGTGGCCGTAACGCGGTCGTCCTTTCAGCAGTCGGATTTTAGAATTGGTGACTGCTCTTCAAAGGTGTTTTCTATCTCCTTAGAAACTCGAATCCATCCACTTCTCTCTTTTATCGCATTACCTTCCTCTCTTTTGCGAACAGTGTCGTTCCTTGCGAATTCATGCGAACTGCTTGTGAAAAACGATTGTTCGAAATACAATGTCGGATTGTGGATTATGATCTATGTATGTAATTTTTTATTATAGGAATGGTTTGTTACAAATTCTTGTTGTTATTGGTGTAAGTAGGATTTTTGATAGATTAGGTTGTGTGGATATAGTTACGTGTTGCATCAATATGAATTGCATTGGCATAGGTAGATTTAGCTGTGTGTTAGATTACGATACGTTACATTACTACTCCCTAGATTATCACGCGTTAGGTTATTACCCGTTAGGTTACCACGCGTTATATTACTACCCATTAGATGGCCACGCGTTATATTACTACCCCTTAGATTATCACGCGTTAGGTTACTATCCGTTAGATTACCACACTTTATGTTACTACCCATTAGATTACTACGCGTTTGATTACTACCTCTTAGATTACCATGTTACTACTCATTAAATTATTACACATAGATATAGTTATGTGTTAGATTACTACGCATTAGATTACTACGTGTAGGCATAGTTATGGAATAGTAAATTAGTTTATCACGCATTAGATTACTACGCGTAAACATAGTATATGCTTGAGGTACGTTTGGCCTGGCATTAAGTCCTCACGTTTTATATTTCTACGCGTTACATCACTACACTTTAGATTTCCACGCGTTAGATTATTATGCGTAGATATAGTTAAGCGTTACAGTATCACGCGTTACATCACTACACTTTAGATTTCCACGTGTTAGATTATTATGCGTAGATATAGTTAAGCGTTACAGTATCACGCGTTACATCACTACACTTTAGATTTCCACGCGTTAGATTATTATGCGTAGATATAGTTAAGCGTTACAGTATCACGTGTTACATCACTACACTTCAGATTTCCACGCATTAGATTATTATGCGTAGATATAGTTAAGCATTACAGTATCACGCGTTAGTTTACCGCGCGTTAGATTACAACGCGTAGATATAATTATGCATTATATCAGCACGTGTTAGATTATCATATGTTAGATTACCACACGTTTAATTACTGCATGAACGATATATATATATTAACAAAAGCTTATTAATTTTTGTAATTTTAAATAGAAAATTTAACATTCTTCACGCTTACGGGTTCCGTAAATTTAATGTTAAATCAACATACATAACTCTACTCATTACATCGCTTTGAATCATCACACAATATATCATTAAGCGAATTATATATTATAGATGTATAATTGGAGATACATCTGTTCATTTAGAGAGAGATGTACAATTTTGGGAATATAAGCCTAGTGGGATCAATTCGATCATGATTTCTAGTTCGTTAAGTCAATGATCGTGTTTCTTTCTCGCTTTCGGCATAGTCGATGGTATCGTTAATTCCGTGCGAAACACGCAACGATGACACGCTTAAACTATTCTCTCGTTGCCGGCCATCCATGCTTTCCACGCGATCGTGATTTCACTTCCGGCGAACAAGGAAATCGCGTGATTGCGTGCGTGTACACAAGGCTGCGAGTGTGTTACGCCATGTGAAAAAGAGGGTAAACCCCGCGTAAGGGAACAAAAGGTAAAAACGCCGTGGCACGCGTATCGAGTTTTACCCTCGGGGAAATGTTTTCATCCCCGTGGCGGGTCTTCTTCGACGTAACAGCCCGTTTCGAACTAGGGGAGACCGAATGACATCGATGTTACAGCTGAATCCTGTTCTCGGTCGTTAAACGTACCTCCATTCATTAAATGGTAGCACGTTCTTGGAACGTTCATAATGAACGTTTGATGACATATTATTGTCTTTCAGTATTTGATCAGTCCTCGTATTAAACGCGTTTTTGAAGTAGGATAAATGATTCTATTGTTGTATGTGAGAAATGTGATGGTTCAAAGGTCATATATTACATTGATAAATTCAAATAAATCTTGAAAACAAAGTAGGTGAAGATATAAAGACAAGTGTAGCATATTAATGAATAGGATTAAATTAAAAGTAATATTCGTTAGTGAAGTAAAATTAGAAATAATACATTTTTATGAGAATACTAATTTTATTACAAACTCAAAATATAATTTTGAATACAATTTTTAAAAATCCAATTAAGCAAATCAGTTTACCATTCAATGATATAAAAGTTGTTAAAGCCTTCTCTCAAGGAATAAAGTATTTAACAAAACGTCTGTAATCTTTCAAAGACTTCAAAAGAATCAAACATATTTTTCTAGTACTATCTACTAATACTAAAACATTCTCAAACAAGTGTTGTATATTTTTCCCTGATAGCTTGTCGAGTATAAGCCATATATCAAACAATAAAGAAACCTCGGTTTTCAACGATACGCTGAATTTATAAACAATCAATTCAAAAGCAACAAAGGCTCGTGCAATCCATCTTCTTTGTAACAGAACTACATCCAGCGTTCCATAATGTCGAGAATACTCGAGCTTCGAGTTAACCGGTCTTTCACCGAGCAAATCAACAGGGGGTAAAATCGTGACGCGTGGTCGTGGGTAATTTCCCTGTTCCTTTCGTGTCAACTTGTACAAAAATATTCCCGCTATCTCTTTGATGATCTCCACGATTGAATTTCCTATTCCTTTCTGTACCCTCGGCCGGTACAATTCATTCTTCCAATCTCGGTCTCACGATCTAGCCCAAACGATCAACTTTTACCGGCATCCAGTCTTTCCCTCGTTAGATTTCCAACGAAGCTGTTCCGCATCGGCGAACGGAGAAGAAAAGGCGAGAAATAAGAACGTCCGAGGCACATCCGTATTCTCCTAGCCACAAAGATCCACTCTCTGTAAGCTCGCCACTACAATTACACGAAGCTTTTGGCTTTCGCTTGGATAGCCCTTCTAGGTGCTTCTTCTCGGTTGACCCGGCAACAACAGTGACAACGTGAACGAAGTCAACGACGATGCGCCCTTAGAGGGACGGCTTGTTAGCAGAGACAACCGCGAGATCCGCGTATTTCTAGGCGTCTTATTTAATTAGACACCTTTCGACGACATTGTTAGGCATCGTCGAGGCGACTCCCTGGTACTCGTCCATTCCCGATGCGACCTGTACGTGTTCAAGTTGGCTGCTGGCCAATGAGCAACTACGGATTAAGGCTAGAAAATATTTGTACGTTGTTAGCGAAATTGTAAAATCTTTCGGTGTTGCGTTATTCCAAATATCAAATCGAGGTGAACGAAATCGTTTCGGGAGATTGTCCGAAGTGTAGGGCTTGAGGACATTTATACTGATATATTCTGAAATGTACGGTTTTGAATTATTTCATATATTTCGTGTTGCAAATTGTATATACATACTGAGATCAAAAGACTGCAGATTCTAGCGTGCACATTAATTTTTGATTAAATTTAATGAAGGTAGAGGTCTCTTCCTAGCAGCGAGAGAGAGGATTTTTAATTAGATTTAAGAAGTTCGTGCGCAATATGTGAGCGAGGTGTTGAAATTCCAGGAAGATCTGGAAATTTCAAATTTAAAAGTTTGATAACGCGGAAATCTGAGAATTAGAGAATATGGAAATATTCAATTTAATTCACGAATTTATAAATTTGGGTCGCTGGAAATTGGGAAATTTATTTCTCTTTTGGGTATAATTATATGGACATTTGGTCATTTGAATATTTATCAGTTCCGTAAGTTAGATGTTTACAAATACGGAAATATGAAAACCTGGTAATATAAAAATATAGAAATATAATTATTGAAATACAAATATACAAATATAATTATGGAAAAATATACAAATATAGAAATATGTGAAAATAAAGATATACAAATATGTAAGTACACAAAAACATGCATATATAAATATAGAAATACGTTAATATTGGAATTTAGAAATACAACTATATAAAATTCAGAAATATAGAAATTTAGAAGTACAGAAATATAAGAACGTAGAAATAGAGAAATGTTGAATTTTACAATGTTCAATTGCAAAAGTACAGAAACTTCAGATTTTTTAATATAGAAACTTGATAATTTGGTAATTTACGAAAATTTAAAAATGTAGACATAAAGAAATATGAAATTTACAAACGCATAAATTGACATATTTTAACGTTTGAAAATTTTATGATTTAGAAACTTGTAAACACAAAAGTTTTAAATTCTCAAACTTTTGAATTTACAAATTTGTAAATACATATTTAAAAATATTTAAAGATGTGGGTATTTAATTTAGAATTCATAAATTGAAAGTCTACAATTACCTCCCTCGTTCATGTCCATCACTGTTAATCCATAAAAATAAAGTACCTACAAAATTACAGCAAAAAGTGCACAATTCGACATTATTAAACAAATCTTCAAATTCCTTTTAAACTTAAAAGCATTTTAATCTCTGTAGCAGTAATCGAAGCAATAAATTTCTCCCCGTTACATTCCCCATAACAATTAAATTCATCCTGAATCACAACTTTGAACTAGCAATCATTATAACAACCGTCATTTTCATAAAACTAATTTCGCAATTCAACCGCTTCATACTTAATAGTTTTCTTACATTCTGAAAATATCTGGCAAATTCATATTACTGTAATCGTACCTGAGCAAACGAGAGTTCCCCATTGCTTTCTCTCCTGCCATCGTCGGGAGCGAATCGTAGTTTCAAGTACAAGGAGACCCTTGACCCCAGAAGTCTCGATTCGAATCCCATAATCCAGGTCTTGCTCGAAATCCGGGCTTCTAGAGATGCACACGGCGATATACAGACGCTCCGTGCTATTGGTGCTCGAGTACTTTCTCGAGTGGAAACGGTGAAGTCAATTTTGGAGTCGTCTAATGAAGAGTTCCGACAACGAGCACTCGTTACTTGTTCCTGTTTACGCGGTTCGCGGCTGGAACTTCGACAACCACCTCCTTAGATTGAACCCGGAAGACTGATATAATATTCTAATATTCTGCATAAATCAATAATAGCTGTAAGTTGTAATTAATAGTAATTTCGATTCACGCATTTAATTTATAACGAAAATGAATGTTGAGGTGCAAGAATCGTATTCTCTTCATTAATGACTGACATTGTGTGTACACAGGGATATGTACCTTTTAAAATGATATGTTGGAAAATATTTTTTATAAATACCTTTGTATATAAAACAGAATGTTTGGTATATTTTTTGCGTTTTGTACATCTTTTTTATAAATAATATTATAGATCTGGTATAATATTTTGATTTTGAATATATTTTGCATAAATGACACTATGGATAAATTGCAATATGTGGATTATAGATATAATTTATGTGAATGACATTATAAATAAAATATAATATTTGGATTTCAAATAATATTATATATAAAATGTACATTCGGATGCATATATTGTATAATGCGATTTAAAGTGTAATTTCTTAGTTAAGATAAACATATTCAAAGTGAAAAGCTGGATTATCATGAAGCAAGATAAACCTTTTATTTTGCGAAAGAAGAACGTAGAGCATTTTTCTTCTAGTTCGTACTGTCTGGAGGTTTAGACTAACATGGACTATGATAGAAAATAATTATATTGTGTGAGATTATTGTGGTTTATAATTTGTTAAGATATTTTTTTTAAAATCCGCATTGATTTGCATTAGGTTAAACCAATTTATGTCTTTCTTGTTTCTTTATTTTTCATCTGCATTTTTAAGCATTTATCTTTGCGGAGTGACGAACTGTTCAAACGAAATAAAACCGCTTATCTTGAAATTAAGTGTGCATTCTGATAGGTTTATCGTTAACGAAGTATCGTTTCTCAGAGCTAGTGAATGCTAGAAAATCTTCCGTGCTCGAGTTTCCTCTAGTTATTCCATCCGGTTCATTTATTCCAGCTTTTTCCTAAGGGAGAGAGGGACTTGCTCACGGCTAAACCCTCGGAAGCTTCGCAACGGAAGCATGCACGCGCATATCATTCATTAGGATCACACACTAAGCCGTCGTTGGAAAGGTTGGGTACGCGGGGTGCCACTTGACGCGTCACAGTAACGAAGTAGTGACGCGCATGCCATGGCACTTAATTAATTCTGATTAACCCGTAATCACGTAGTTGTTTCGCGACGCTGCAGGCTCCCCGTCCAATTTGTGTCGTTGGCTATTAATTCTCGACCCCTGCCCGACCCGCCCCACCTCCAACAACTCCACGGGTCCGTGATATTTTAGGACACTTTGTGGCACCGTGATATCCATCGAATGCCGTCCCACGTGTCGCACCCTCGAAGGTCGGTTACTTAACGAGCCAACCTGCGAATGCGCCGTCGACGATATCGGACCTACACTTTCGTCGGGTAAAAATATCTCGACGCGTATCTAATTCGCCACGCTAACGGATAACGGATATTTTGTGGCGAACTTGCTGAGAAAATGTATATGTCTGCTGAAAAATCCTTCTTTAAGTTTTATCTGTTCAAATCTAGGTCCCATACGTGAAAAGAAATTTCATTATCGTTGTACAAAAATAGGGGATGAATATTTAATGTTTACAGTTGTACAAATTATTATTGGGTTATTAATTATTAGGTTATATTAAAGAAGTAAATGAGAGCAAATAACTAAAACGGTGACGAAGAGTATGTAAATATTTGACCTAGAAGTCTTCATAATATAATATTACGGAAAACAAAATTCATTTGCTTTTTACAAATTATACGAAGGTTCAAATAAATCAAACTTTGAAAATTTTTGTGATTGCGGTTCGAAAGGTCGATCGTGATACGTAAATATTTCTGTATTAACATCATGATCAACTTGGGTTTCCATTATCACATGTAACATTTACATCACAGCTTATAAATTTACCTTGTGTTCTAAATGTTCACTCTAAACGTTCTATATATGTGTACCACAGAACAGATTTCATCGGCAATCAATCAGTTGTCATCGGAGATTACTGATTTATCTAATATCACACAGTTAAAAATGTCGTGCTGAAAATGTCGGCCTATTACTGTAATGAACGAATAGCAGATATGCATTTTATTTATAGTCGCACTAATGAAAGCACATTAACGTCTTTACATACAAATGTTTCAATGAATGCCCTCATATGTTATTTCAAAACATTCGTTCACCTGAATCTGACCTGAAAATTCGTTCTTCTTGAATCAGGCTCAGAGTTCGTCGTCGAAACTATGGTAAAACTGGTCTCAAAATTTGAAAGTTCAAGTCTTGTTTCGTAATTTCATAAGATCAAAATTCTAAAGCGCCAAGGATTTAAACTTCTAAAGTATCAAGGTTCTGAAATATTTAATTCCCAAATATCTTCTTCGATCAATAAAACCTTCTTCCATATTTAGTGCTTCATATTTTTATGTATTAAATAAAATATGTACTTACATATTTCATATTTCATTTTTACTTTAAATTGGAATATAAATGTTTCAGTCAATAGAAAATATTTCAATATTTTCCATACGTATTAACATCTTTCGAATCCTCAAAATATCTCAGTTCGGTGCGGAAATCCTAACCTAATTTATGCAGCTAGAGTTAACAGGTCATGGGAAGAAAAATAAGGGAAAATATTCCTTAAACGATAGGGAATATCGCGATTGAATCGATTGAAAACTGTTCGGGATTTATTACGCTACGTAAAGTCTGCAACAACTTTGCGAACAATAAGAGTAACAAATTTATACGATACGAAAAAAGTTTAAAGACCAGCGAAGTCGAAGGAGGTAAGATTTTTCTTCCCGAAGGTCGCTCGAGTTGCTTCGAATTCAGAATCGAAGAAGCATTTTATTCTGTGTTCAATCTTTAGGGACTCGTTAGTTGGGAGCTCGCTCGTTAAAGTCACACGACAAACTTTTACAAGAGGTCGAAAAATAACGGTAATTCATTCCGGGCCGATAATTGATAACGTTAGATTTTGCAGGAGAGAAAGACGAGGCGGCCGAACTTTCTTCATTATTAATTTATAACTTTAGCTTTATTGGTTCGCAAAGTAAAGGAGAAACTTGAGGAAATTAAAACCGAAGCCCGAACCACATTTTTTCCGCTACAAAGCTCGGTCTTGACGGTGAATTTTTCGGAAACAAAAGGAAAAAGGTAAAGCGAAACAACAGAAGGACTCTGTGTACGATTCCGAACTTTCTAGTTAAATTAGTTTTAACGAAGTTAGATCTATTATCGTCGTTCTCGCCCTCGGTATTTCGATTCTTCATTCAGCCTCTGGGTTGACGGTATCCATCTTGTATCGAGAAAAGGGTCGTTTATTTTAGTCGTTGCCAATTTTTTAAAATATGAAACAAGATTGTTCTCTGTTAACCCCTTATCCAATAATAACGCGTCACACTCGTGACGCAAAGTACAGTTTGAATTTGATAAACTAGCTTCGTATTTTCATTGTAATTGAATTTTGAGTTCTTTTCTAATTATAATCTGTGTAATGAAACATCGCTGAAGGAATAATGCACCTTATATTTTATTCGCTTTTATTTTCTTCCGCTATTTTCATGTTGTAGGAAAAATTAGTTAGCCTTGCGTTACGTAACTGTCCGGAAAATTTTAGGTTAAGGGGTTAATACAAACTCTTTGTAAACAGCTTATTATCATGAGGACAGTTTATTGACACTGATTTTATTCAATTAATTTGCACTTTATTCTGATAATATATGAATAATAAATAAAATATACGTTTCTCACATTAATTTAGTTTTTTAATTAATTCGTAACAGTTATGAGCAGATAGAATATTCATTGATAGGGGCAAAATATTTATTTTTCTTAAGGTTCCAAATTTTGAAGTGCAGAAATTTGGTAAGTTAATTTGTGTGCCTGAAAATTTATAAATTAAAGAAGTTGAAAGTTTAGAAATTAACTTCAGAAATTTTAGAAATTAAACTTCAAACTTAGAAATTTAACAATTTTATAGTTTGGATATTTGTAAGTGTAAGAAAAATTTTTCACTAAAAAATTGAAAATCTCGAAATTATGTTACGTGCAAATTTGGAAATTCAGAAATTATGCAACATAGATATGTGGAAATCTAAAAACTTGGTAATATGTGAATTTTGAAATATGGAAATATGAAAATATGGAATTTTGAAATATGGAAATTTCAAAATTTAGTGATATTAAATTTTTCAATTTACAAAATTTACAAGTGTATATATGACATATATTAATTTTAAAATTAGTAAGATTTTGAGTTTATAAAATTGCAAAAATTACAAATTTTCAAATTTAAAATATTTTGAAGTATTTTAATTTTCAAACTTTCCAATTTAAAATTTACAAATACCAAATCTTCAAAATTTGGCAATTTATAAATTTAAAATCTAATTATATGAAAACTTACATAAAGAAAAGAAAAAGAATAGTTTTATGAATCCAATAATTTCAAACTTTCAAATTTAAAAACTGAAACACTTCCCCAACATGCATCACCCTACTAAAGAATTCATATATGTGTATATTCATGATTAATTTTCAATTTTCCCGCTACAAATATAATCAGAAACGGCGAATTTCTCGGCATCTATCTTTTATATTCCCACCTACGCCTTCCCCGCTTACATTAGCGTCGTAGCGAAACCCTCGTATATTCTTTCGTTTTTATCAACCATTTTTTTCAGCACGATAACTCGCAATGCCTCCAGAGCGTTATAATTAAATTTCAGGCGGTATGCACTTCCCAAGAGGTCGATACCATTGCTGCAT
Organism: Megachile leachella; assembly: GCA_963576845.1. NCBI lineage: Eukaryota > Metazoa > Arthropoda > Insecta > Hymenoptera > Megachilidae > Megachile > Megachile leachella. The sequence goes on along the minus strand of OY756256.1, from coordinate 12,056,771 downwards.
AAACGTGCACGACGAACGAAAATATCCAATAATTGCATCTAGAAACAGTGTGATTACGCGTGGAGGGTGTACTGGAAAGTTTAATAAAAATTTTTTCGAAGTATCGGGATGAACAAAATAATTAATAAGTCGTTGCCGCTGGCTGGGGGGAAGAAGATTAATATCGTGCAAAGTTCATGTCAAGTTAATGATAATAAAATGTAATAACACATTATCATTAATCAATCAATTTTACTGTGTGTTGATTAATGAACGGAAAATATTTTGAATAAAATAAAAATACATTTTTTTTTTATTTTCGTCAGTGCAGTAATTTGTATTGGAAAATAAGGGATTCGCTAAATCAGGGTTTGCGATTAATAAATTCGATAAAGTATTATAAGGATATTATTCGAAACATAAATATGCATATGAGGAACCTAAATGTTTTTAATCTAGTCTGGTAAGGGAATATTTCTAAAATATGGGATGTAGAGGGTGAAAAGGGTCGCTATTTATGTCTTCAATATGAGCTAACTTGAAGTCTAAGAAATTTGTTTTGCTTATCGCTTGGCGTAAATTGCCTATAGAATTATCCTATGTTATTTTAGGATAAGGAACTGAAATATTTCATTATCTACATGACATTTATTACAGAAGTACGCAGGTAATTCTGATCATAATAATACTGATGAATACTAATTTTATAGGAACTATAAACTAATGTTAATATTACAATATCAGTTTCACTCTCTAAATTGTTGCAAAAATTGAACAATATACCAATGGACTGTATGAGCAAAAGGAAAATGAAATTAAACTTTAGAGTAATAATAAGATTATTGAATTTTATTTGAGACTTGAGAATTTTATTTATTTTGAGATTATACACAAATAAAATGTTCAGGAATCCTCGAGTAGCGAATTAGAAAATATTTTGAATTTTTGTGAAGGAAGACATGTTTGTTTACTTTGAATATCTAATGATGAAAATGAAAATGTAAAATTATGTTACCGCAGACGACCAGCTGGAAGAAAATAAACGAAGGGTCTAATTATATTATTATAGTAGGATAGTTACCATGGTAAGACAATAATAAATCAATAAATATGAAACCTTCTATTTTTACGTATTTTGCGAACACCACGTTGACTGGTTTTAGTAGAAACTTCGTTGTTAGTTCTAGTATTATTAAAAACAGAGGGGTAGATTTATGCAACGTGGAGTGCAAACTTGTACCTGAACGGGTACGAAAGAGGTCTTACTGGCTAATCCCAAGAATTGTGCAACGGAGCTGTTATTCGGCCAGGCATCGCATCGATCTTCATCAGAAACATGACCGCAATAATCGAGCTACGAGTTTATCAAGTTCCAAAGTACAGAAGCAGAGAATCAGTGCCAGTGGCACTTGGCTTGCGCTGAGTGCACGTTTCTCGCGCCAGCTGCTGCATTTCACATTCCGTGCAACTTAAAATTGGATCGCCTTAACCGGCCGAAATAGCTGATCGAAATAGCTTCCCAAAAGCAACTGGCGTAATTACCAATCACGACGACAGAGACGACGACGATTGTAGCTCGCTGAGTCCGTTGTGTAAATAGTTATTTCGTTGAATACGCTTGTGCCACAACCTTGTTGTATACATAGCGATTTTAAACGGGCCGATATTAAAGCTTTAAAAAGACGATAAAATTCTGCGAGAAATAGAGAGGAGCGCTTAGTCCGAGCAAGCTGCAGTGTAAAACCCCGTAAATGGCGTGCAACGAGCGCGATAAGATTGTTTTTATGAACAACGCTCGAGGTGGTCTCGTTAAAACGCTAACTAGCGAGAAGTTCGCTTCGATATTTCGGAGAATTGCAACAGAATTTTACAACGTAAACAACTATGTTTTCCGGTTCAGAGTTTGTTATGCGTGAGACGATTAATATTGAGGAACGTATATTTTTATTACATATGTAGTCGGTTGAGATTTTGTCATCGTTCTGAAGTTTGGATAGATATTGCTATTTTTTTATTAGGTACTTCACTAAATAATTACGTATAAATTATCAAATCCATAAAATTTTTTAGTTACCAAATTTTTCGATTACTTAACTTTTAAATTGTAAAAATTTTAAGTCTACAAATTTCCTACTCCCCCGTTGTAATTTTTCAAATGTCTAAAATTTCAAATTCCTCAATTTCCTATTTCCTAAATTGCCAAATTGCCAAATTCCCAAATTCCCAAATTCCCAAATTCCCAAATTCCCAAATCCTCAAATTCCCAAATCCTCAAATTCTCAAACCCTCAAATTCCCAAACCCTCAAATTCCCAAATCCTCATATTTCCAAATCCTCATATTTCCAAATTCTCAAATTTCCAAACTTTCCAATTTCCCAAATTCTTCTCTTCAGTGTCTCAAAATTCACAAATGATCAAATCTCCTTTCCAATGTCCAAACTTCGCAAAATCTCCAATTTCCAAAATGTTCACATCCCATTCTTCAGTTCTTGAATATAGAAATTGTCAAACTTTCAATCTTTTGAAGTTTAAAAATTTCAAACCGTACCTCGACTTGTAAAATTGTAAAATATATTGTTAGAAACTTCAATTTCATCTGTTCTATCCATAAATCCCAACTGTATATTTTCTTGAACGAGGAAGCTAACTTTCGAGCTGTGCAAATTGCTAGTGAATCCAGGATCGATAGGCGTAATCAACCTTTCCGTTCCATCGGTCTTGATGAAAGCTGTCCATGAAAATAACAGAAACAAGTAACTTCCTAGCCAGTCACGTTTTATTCCTGGTAATAGTGCTTTTTAATACCCGCACTACACGAGCAACGTTGCTCAACCAAACAGAAACATCGAGGTTTGAGAAACTTTTGTTATACGTTGAATGCTGTCGAGTCGCCATTTTGTTAACAGTAATACTCTCCTGTCAATGATTAATAATGACTGACATCACTAATAGGGTCTTATTGTGGAAATCCGGTAAGGTATGAAAATTATGTACATGCAAATCAGGCAAATCATTGCCTTGTGATATGCATAAACTTTTAGAATTTATAATTTTATTCTTAACACAAACAGTATGTAGTCTTATATACATACATTTAATTTTTTAATACGCCGTATTAAAAATATTTAAATCTATTTAAATTAACTTAATTCGTATTTAATTTATATAACCATAATTTATATGACCATAATATCAAATAAATTTGTATTATTCAAGTTGGCTCTAATATTTATAATTTGAACATTTAGTTTTCATCGCTATTAATATAAATAAAAAAGTCAATTCAAAATAATTACTAAAACAATTAAGTTTGCAACTATTAAAATTAGAAATTAATATGATTGATTAATAAAAATAAAGCTGTTTATGTTACTAATAATTGAACTGAAATAAATTATTAATAATTTGTAGTAATTTTAATAAGAATTAACAGTTACTAAAATTATAAATTGAAATAATTGATTAATAAAAATAAAGCTATTTAAGTTACTAATAATTGAACTGAAATAAATTATTAATAATTTGTAGTCATTTTCATAAGAATTAGCAGTTACTAAAATTATAAATTGAAATAATTGATTAATAAAAATAAAGCTATTTAAGTTACTAATAATTGAACTGAAATAAATTATTAATAATTTGTAGTCATTTTAATAAAAATTGATAAATTACATAAATTACAATTTGTAGTAAATCAGTATCGTTAAATCCATCAATGAAAACGAAATATGAAAAGCGTACATCACTCTTTTGGTTTGAATATGATAAATAAACGAAGGGAAGGGTGCAAACAAAAAGTGATAAATGAAAGCAGGAAGTGAAGGATCATATTGGCAGCCGTTTCCGGCTGCAGTCGCAGGACGATGCCGAGTATTCCCATGAGAACAGGCGATGGTCATTCGATCTGACCCCGCGTTGTCAGCGAAATTAGTTTGGTCTGTCTCTAACATAAATTGCAGGTAACAGTCCAGGTGCATATTCATGCACCTGTAAATAAAACAGTCTCCTATGTCATCCCAGTTAGTGGCGCACGTTTCTAAGATTTTTTGCATATGCTACTTCCATACGAAAGGACATCTGTGACCATCCAGATCCTAACCTAACCTAACCCAGGTCCACCCTTCGTTCTTTTCATCGATTGTTCTTTTTTCTCTTTTCTGCATGACGAGTTTAAACGCGTTCGTTCCATAGGGAATACGAGTTTCGGATACGAATTTCTGCCTGACAGAAATGTCCTGTCACAAAAGTATGCCGCGAGTGACCGCTCCACGATTAAATTAAACGTTTCAATCGAATCGATTGCCGGTAATTTTAACGCGAGATCGAGTTGTTCGCTTGGCTCCCTTAGGCGTTTATCATTGTGTATTTTATTGTGCTGCTTGGACAAATTGAGTAGAATTTTTGACACGGTGCTTTCATTATGAAGAAAATAGCACCTGTGTTGTTTGAAGAGATTTTGTGCTCGAATATCGGCAATTAAAATATCATTATAAAGAATGTATTAAAATACTGTTGGTTCCATTAAACGTGTATGTAAATTATTTTAGAATTTTTAAGTATTAATTTGGATTGGTTTCTTTAGAATTAATTACTCTGTTAAATTATTTAATTGGAAACCTCTTTTACAGTTAATTATTGTTTGGCATGTTCGGTCGCAGCAATCAGGTGGAAATTCGTTTATCATGAATCGCTTTTGTTTTAAAATAACTTGCCAATACTTTATATTTGCTAATTCCTTAATATTACTTAAATATTGCTAATTACTTAATTGCAAATTGTTTTGTATTATACTGTTCTTAATGTATTGTAGAATTTCATTTTCATACATTTTGAAGCGAGTAAGAAGGCAAATTATAATTCATCGCGTGTGAAGTTAATATGTGAAGCTATACATACATAGTAGAGGTATAGTAGAGAACGTATTAAGCGTATAATGGAGAGCGATATAATAATTTCACACTAAATCATGATAATGAGATAGTTATCATACATTCTATATTCATTTTGGTCGTATAATATTTTGAGATTCATTGTTGTTGAATGATATAATTAAGAAAATTTCTGTAATAAGTAGACTAGCTCAATTTGATGATAACGTTTCGTGACCCATTTTCTGATATAATTGCAGCAATAGATCACAATATACCATTCATACCGATTTTCAATTAACCGCTGATTAAAAATTATTATTAATTATTTCTAAATAATTTAGCATAAGCACCTACTGATTTTAGGAAATTTGAAAAATTACTTTATCAATATATCTCACCGGCTTTACGCGGTATGTTATGTACACGATTTTTAAAATAACAGACTTGAAAAATCTGATAATAAATATTTTAATACTGGTGCACAGGTAGAACTTTCATATTTTTTATTTCTTTGTTATGAAATTTTTGCAGACAAATTTTTTTACATTTTTATCAGAAAAATGATGTCAAACCGGCGATTTAATTTGGAGTATATTTACTGATTTAACTGACAATAATTTTGATATATGTGATACTTTATATACACGATTTTGCTTTTGCACGGATTTTAAAATAACGATTTAAAAAAAAATTGCTGAAAACGAACATATTAGTACTAATGCAAGGATTGAACTTTTACATTTTTGAGTTTGTGTTATGACATTTTACTAACAAGGTTTGACATTTTCCGCGTTAAAATGAGTTCAAATACACGATTTAATTTGAACTGTATTTGCTGATTTAACTGACCATAATTTTGATTTGTATGACTTCGATTTATACGGTACTTTATTTACACGCTTTTTAGCAGATTAAAAAATCTGGTAAATACAACCATTTCAATACGAATGCAAGGGGAGACATTTTACACATTTTTTATTCTTTTATTATAAAACTTTTACCATCAGAGTTTTGACATTTTTCTGTTTAAAATGAGACCAAACACACGATTCAATTTGGCTTAATTAAGCATAATTTCAATTTCCACGACTGAAAATGGCGGGTTAAAGGAAAATTGGTAAACATATTAATTCCAATGCAAAGATTAAACTTTTATATTTTTGATTCTTTTATTATGAAACTTTTCCTAATAAATTTTTAATATTTTGCTGATTAAAGTGAGGTCAAACGCAACTGACTTTGTACTGTATTTATTGGTTTAATCGACTATTATTCAATTTATACGATGTACACAATTTTCTGAGAATTTTCTTGTGTATAAATGGATTGATAGATGTACTTACAGGTTTAATATTGATTCTAGCTCCAATACATCAATTATGAATAACATTAAAGCCCTTTAATAGGATTAAGTTATAAAATACCATTAAACCAATTAAAGTCGAGTCGTTTGCATATTTTTGTCCCTTTCCACTCATTAGATTCAAATATTGTCAATGTATTGTAGTCTTTTCTTACTATAACCACTTATTATGTTATACGTATACATATAATAGACATTATTTCCATCATAGTTAATATCTAAAATGTAAAGGAAAATCATTAGTTTGAATAATTGAAGAATAGAGTTCCGCGATCGATTTTCGATTCAATTTACATACTTCCATAAAAAATTTGATAATAGATTTCTATTTTCTGACCCAATTTAAAATAGATACCACATAAACCTTACACAGGTATTAGGTCAAAAAAATCATATAAAAACTCGCTTTTCTTTTTACTCAAAGTGTGAGTAATGAACCTGAAATTACTTCCGAATGCTTGCGAAAAAAATATGAGTATGAAAATTAAAAATATATCTGAACAAAGTTGTTTGGCCCATTAAAACGTTAGACTGGCAACAGAACGAATATAGAGATTTTTAGTTTCATAAGTTCGACGCGTGCCAATTTGTGGCGGTACTTTTCTATTTCCTTCCACTTCCATTGCGACCGTCAGGAAGCGAAAATATGCATTAGTAGCTTAGGTAGTTTTTCTTTCATATTATTATATTAATCTGTGTTAATTATATTTTGTATTATCTCCTTATGTTATAAAGTCTAACACAGGGATCGGCAATCTGCGGCTCGCAAGCCACAAACGGCTCTTTGGATGTAAAGCTGCAGCTCTTCAGTTCCATACGCAAATATTATTTATTATATCAAAAAAAACTCATTATTTAATATTGCCAAGCGCTGAAATTGCAATGCATCGAATTACCACGCGCTGGAATTCCAACGCATCGAATTACCACGCGCTGGAATTCCAACGCATCGAATTACCACGCGCTGGAATTGCAACGCATCGAATTACCACGCGCTGGAATTGCAATGCATTGAATTACCAAGCGCTGGAAGTCCAACGCATCGAATTATCACGCGCTGGAATTGCAATGCATCGAATTACCAAGCGCTGGAATTCCAACGCCTCGAATTACTACGCGCTGGAATTGCAATGCATTGAATTACCAAGCGCTGGAATCGCAACGCATCGAATTACCACGCGCTGGAATCGCAACGCATCGAATTACCACGCGCTGGAATCGCAACGCATCGAATTACCACGCGCTGGAATTCCAACGCATCGAATTACCACGCGCCGGAATTCCAACGAATCGAATTACCGCGCGCTGGAATCGCAACGCATCGAATTACCACGCGCTGGAATTGCAATGCATTGAATTACCACGCGCTGGAATCGCAACGCATCGAATTACCACGCTCTTCAGTTGCATACACAAATATTATTTATTTTAACAAAAAAAACTCATTATCTAACATTGCCATATATATATTATCTACTTTGTTGTGAAAAACACTACTTATATATGTAAAAATAGATTATTTTTTTTTATCAAAAAACTTTATTTATGCGAGTACTATTTATTGTTGGCAAGACAAAATTTTGTGGCTCTTTGAAAGCTTTGAAATTTTGTAAATTGTAATTTTTGACTCTTCCGACTCAAAAGGTTGCCGACCCCCGGTCTAACACATTGACTGCCACACTGAAACAATTGAAAATTGCATCAAGTAGTGTTTTAATTTTTAATAAATTTTACCAAATATTTTCACAATATCTTATTACTTTTATTTTCCATAAATTCATCTAATTAATGCAGGAATTTTTTATGAGGAAAATGAACTTTTCAATAATAGTCATGTTAAATCAGTTTAGCAACTTAAGTGCCACCCATGTGTGGATGACATGGCAATGAACGTGTTAAATATGGTTACGTACTCTTTTTATTTCACTAATATTAAACCTGAACAAAATCTTATGGGTATAATAATTTGACCATGCACTACAGATTAAACACTTTCATTATCAATCGGGGAACCCGGCAGAAGTCTGCGTTTCCATCAGGCAATGCTTTCCTTCGATGCGCACCATTATCTCTGCTGAAAGTGTTTGCCGTCTATCGGAAAACGAAGATTGCATGCGTGAATGGTCAATGCTTTCATAAGGGAAAAGAAGCAGAAAGATTACGCGAATGGGCAGAGAGTTAGAGAGGATGGCCAGCGTAACCGGGCAACGACAAAAATGGAACGATTTCGTGGAGGTGGAATACCGTCGCACAATGAGTCCGGTGATCGTAATCGCCATTGTGCCATGTCCCCCACCTCCCCTATTCTCGTTATTATCGGTGTCGTCATGACGGAAAAATGGCCCACGCATTTTCAAAGTGCTTCCAACCCGCTATCCTCTCTACTTTCTACGACCGATCGATTGCCGTCCTGGCCGTTCAAAACTTTCCACTCTTTTCCCATCTGTCCACCAACCCTCTTCCTCTCCTTTCGAACATTTTCTTCCTCCTCTCTGCCCTTTCTCTCTCTTTATGTGGCCGACGAATTTTAAAGTCGATTGAATTTCCGGCTGGACAAACAACGAGGCCGTCGCAAAAGCTGACGCTCATTTTTAACTCCGCTTAACGTCGATGCAAAACAGCCTTTCACGGATGCAATCTTTTCTTTGGCATTTGAACTATGCTCGTATAAGGGTTATTGGCGCTCCCGTAGCAAGAAAGTGAGGCACACGTGTGTGTGCGGGGTGGAGCGAAGTTTCCGGCCGCGCAACTTTTGCATTCTTTGAAAAGTTCAATGATATACCGTGGCTGGCCAAATTATTGTACTCGAAGTCTCGTATTTTGGAAGTTTAAACGGTGATATGGAGCTGATATTTTTATTGTAACTTTATTATATATTTTAGGTATATAGTCGCTGGTCATCAAATCACTACAAATTTTCAGTATTTTTCACGTTTTCTGTAAAATTAAGAGACTTGTTCAAATTGTGATGATGTAATTTATTAGCTGCTAACAAGATACACTATTAATGTGCATAACATTAACACATGTTAATGTCTTGTATTTTTATCCTTTGTTCCTTACATCTTTTTTATATCTTTATTGTTTTCATAAATATCTGTAATTCTTGATGTCAATACGCACTCACCAAATTTAATAATCGCAAATTCTAAAATAAAGTGCCCAATTCTTCAGGTCTTAAAATTCTAAAATTTTGAACTCTCAGTGTTCCAAAGATTCGAAATTTCAGTAATTCTAAAGTACGAAAAGGTGAAATTGCAAAATTCTAGCTTTTAAGTTCCAATAAGCTAAAATTCTGAAATTATGAAATATTGACATTCCATAATTCTGTAATTCCCTAATTTCACAATTCAAAATTCCGCTATCTTAAAATTCCACAATTTCACAATTTCTAAAATTCCAAAATTCCAAAATTCCAAACTTCCACAATTCCACAATTCTAAAATTCCACATTTCCAAAATTCCACAATTACAAAATTCCAAAACTCCAAAATTCCAAAATTCCAAAATTCCAAAATTTCAAAATTCCAAAATTCAAAAATTCTAAAATTATACAATTCAAAATTGTCACATTTCCAAAATTTCAAAATTCCAAAATTCCACAATTCTAAAATTCCACATTTCCCAAATTCCGCAAATCGAAAATTCCACAATTTAAAAATTTCGAAATTCAAAAATTCCAAAATTTTAAAATTTTTAAATTTTACAATTCAAAAATTGCACATTTCCAAAATTCCGTAATTCCAAAATTTCATAATTCCACAATTCCGTAATTCCGCAATTCGACAATTCCAAAATTCCAAAATTTCCAATATGCGGAAATTCCGAAATTCGTTCTTTGTTCTTCGTTCAGCAAATAATTTTATCCATTTACGTCCGTACATTTTATTCCCTCAATTTAGAAATACCGATCCTTGGTAAACCGTACAGTCGAGTACCATGGTTCCTCTACCACATATTTCCTTTGTTCCTAGATATTCATTTTTTATATCTCACCGAGGGAAAAATATTAATTACAGAAATACCATGGGGTTCATCCGTGACTTTGCATTCTTTCGATTGAACCTGATACACATTTCTATCTCTTCGTGTTTACGGTAGCTAAAGTAGTGTCGATTTAACCATGGTTATTGATATAACGACGAGTCGACCGTTTAAACGCCATTGAATGCAACCCCTCGCAATTCAATCCCATCGACGAGTCGATAAAAATCGGAAACTGTCGAACCGTATGCTGGATTTATAGATATTAATTAAAGCCGATTATTGGAAATCGAAACGATACTCTCGCTCTGGTCGATACGCAGGATATAACAGTTAACGAAACGTCGGTTAATAAACCTGATAGTAATATGAATAATCTTGTAGGATCGTTTTATGCACAGAATCTATGCCAGTTTTATTATTCATTTTCTACAAACTATTTTACTATTTTATTATTTACCACAGACTATCTATTATTTATTTGCTATTTAATTTATCTAATAGACTTGCTGATTTACACACTTTTAAATCGTTTACACGATTTCTTATAATAGGACGGACTATAAGTTGGATATACGTTTATTACTTATATATGAAGTTTTGTAGCAATGTTAGAACTCTTTTCAGTTACTAAAATTATTTCAGGATTATTATTGCCTATGTATTAATATTCAAATCATATATTCTATAGACTTGATTACACTATAAAAGTTCAGGATAATTAATCCCTTATGCTAAAATTCTGTTTTAAAGGGTTAGATTTCATTGCCCCACTATTGCATTATTTCATTATCTGATATTACTTATTAATACTTAAATTAATATTTTAATGTAAAGTATTTAAAAGAGATTGTAGATGAGATGCTTGAACCAAAATATTGGTTGAGGCCTCATTTTCGAATTATTGATGAAAATAAATGACTAGTAAGAGCAAAAAAACTCAATCAATATTTTTACAAAGGAAAAGATTGTTCGTCTCACTACCCGTCTACCGCCCTTTTTCGATTCTTACAGAAATTGTGACATCCTGTGCACATGTGGAAAATATTTACGTATGGAATATAAAATCAATAAAACCCGTAAACAAATTTAAGACTAGATTTGACGATAGAATGATTCTATTTTCTTTTATGAAAAATTATAATTTTATTAGATGAGTAGTCTTTTCTGGTTCCAAAGATGATCCTTTTCTCTACTTGGACCAATAAATAAAAGTAAAAGTATTTTATTAACAGTAAAAATAATTTGTTTTCTCTGGCAAAATCTCAGAAAATATTTTAGCATCTGGTATTGAAACAGCGATCAAAGTACGTAATTTGCAAGAAAACCTCAAAATCAAGTAAAAGGTATGTGGATGAGCTTCGATCGAGCGTTGGTTGACAAACCGGAAACCAATAATAGAACAAAGGGCAACAATTAAACGCGTCTCTGTAATTCGATAAGCTTCGAATACTAAACCGTCAACGAGTAGGTATACATAACATGCACCAATTTCACGATTCGAGAGTTTGTTCAACTCTGTACGATAATTTCCTTTCGTATTTTTATTAAATTTCACGATCACATCATCGTGTGTTTTTGGAATTTCTTTTTAAACGATCATTTTGTAAAAATATCCTTTTGTCAAACGATCTTTTTGTCGTACACTGCAGTCTAGTATTAGGAAAATAGAAACGAATTACAAAGAAAAATACGCGAATTGAATGGTTCTTCAAATACGTGTAAACGTTGAACGATTTTCGTAGGGAAAAAAAGGATCAGATTCGATTGACGTTTGACGATCAGTTTTTTTCACAGATTACTACGCACACCTGCAAATTTTTTTAACGTTTAGTTATTGTTCCAATTGATTCGTCTATTGACGTTGCACAAACAAAACCCGTTTAGTTTTATCGGCGACCGTGAAAGCCGAACTCCGAGTAATTTGATATTCTAGAACAAGTGTTAAACGTGGAAACTTTTTTAACGATTCGCGTTTAATCACGCGAGCGCGACGGAGTAATTGATTCGATTCACGCCCCGTTCAAATAACCCGTGTTCGAATTCGATAACTATTACACTGTTGAACAATTTATTGGGATAACTGCTTTAAAAGAATGAAGCATTTCATTTGATTATCGTTTAAGTTCTTCGAAAGTCTTCAATCACTGAATTTACAGATTTTCCATTTTTCTGTGTTTTACAACTTCAAACTCTCAGGTAATAGAATTTAGATATTTTCAAATTTTGAGAATAGCAAGTGGTCCAAATTTTTGGATCTATGATACATTTTTACACAGAAACAATTACTATATTCAAGTTAATATCACAAATTCTATTATTACAAGAACAAAAGTGTAAGTTTAGAAATTTTATTCCAGTTACACATTGTAATTTAAACGCGATGACGTCACTATTCTTAGAAAAAAAGATATATTTATATCTTAATAAGCCTAATTTAAATAAGAACTTATTTAAATCCTTATTGGCCTCCTAACAGAACGTTGCATCTCCACATTTGAGCAATGAATGTGTCACAAGTTCTACTCATTAAACCATAACAAAGATTTAATTACAACTGTTGTTTATATAGCAGACACACACAGGAAGTAACATTATAATAATAAACTTGATGCAACTTTTGTTTGAAGAACATCATGATCATCTTGTTTGTAAATTCTAACAAAACATAGCACCTCTACATTTGAACCTTGAGTGTGACGAGTCATACTCAACAAACTATAACAAAAGTTTAACTATTGCCTGTTCACTTCGTACACCACGCAAAGGAAGTAACATTAGAAAAAAACTTGAAGTAAAAACATCATGGTTATTCTACTTGCAAATTCTAACAAAACATGGTATTTCCATTTAAACCGTGAGTGCGTTACGAGTCATACTAATCAAACTATAACAAAGGTTTAATTTCCACTATTGATTGTTCACTTTATACGCCATATGAAGGAAGTAACATTAGAATAAAAAACTTGATGCAACTTTTGTTTAACGAACATCATGGTTATTCTACTTGTAAATCCTAGCAAAACATCATATTTCCATTTAAACCATGAGTGTGTTACAGGTCATACCTATCAAACGATAACAAAAGTTTAATTATCGCTATTGATTATTCATTTTATAGACCACATGAAGTAACATTAAAATAAAAAACTTGAAGCAGCTTTTGTTTAACGAACATCATGGTTATTCTGCTTGTAAATCCTAACAAAACATAGCACTTTTACATTTGAACTGTGAGTGTCACGAGTCATATTCGTGAAAGCATAACAAAAGTTTAATTACCGCTATTGCCTATTCACTTTACACATCACACGAAGGATAATAAAAAACTTGAAGCAACTTTTGCTAAGGGAACATCATGATGGTTTGTAAATCCTCCATCCGTCGCTATCATTGGCGCGCTTGACACGTTCATCTAGCTCCGTGCGAGACGATCCGAGTAATCTCTCGAACAGAACCCTTTATCTCCGCATTAGCATAAATCCTAATTAATGGAAGCTAGTACTCGAAGTATCCCGGTTGATCTAGTCATAGCCTGTACAAAGTCGTGGATGACTGTAAGTGGATATCCAGCGTGTCGCGAGTTCGTTCAGCCCCGTTTTTCGCGTGACGTCTTTCCTGTCCAACTTCATCCGTAGCGTTGTGCACCTCGACAACTTCCGTCCCGGAAGAGGTTACGGCCGTGCCACGATTAATAGTTGGCTCGGCCCTCGAAGCCAGGCCAGCCGAACCACAGGCAATCCAGGGTTCAGTGTATTCGACGTGGGATAAGGGGATGCTCGGGGGTGACACGGTAGCTGCAGTGCAGGCCAACCGGCAGGAGATAGGGGTCCGACTGGAACCATGCTGCCATAACACTGCCGCTAATTAAACGATTAATCATGCAACGAATGACACGTACCTAACCGGTTCACGGGGAATCGCTCCCGCCAGACTCTGCGTCGCTCGAACGACGAAGGTTATGCCTGTTATTCCCTGCATAACCTGCCCCCATTGCTGCGTAACATTTGCATATTTCGGTATGCATCGGTGTGCAACACCGACAACCGTGCTTGATGAGCTGCTAACTTTTCCGTCAATCCTGATGACATTTATCCCTGTTTCTGATACTGCGCCGTACTTGCGCGATCTTTCGATTAACACTGGAACTACGGAATACGTCAAAATTATGAAATGACGAAAATTGTCAAGAAATCTTTATGAGAGTGTTTGGTAATTTACAGATAACGAATGTTAATCACGAGATAAGGAATCATTGCAGAAACTACTTTATGTATTACCCATTGTTTATTTATTTTTGTGGTTCACTTTTAATTTGAATTTAAGTGGTTAAACATCTGTAATTTTTTTTCATGTTGCGTTTCAAGAAGAAATTAATGTTCGACTTCTTTCTCGAAGTTAGTGTACTTGGGGAAAGTAAGGACTGTATGTATTTAGTAACCATTCGAATTTCAATAAGTTCGGAGTTACTTAAATGGTTTCAATGCGAACTTAATTGATTTTTGGAGTGATGCATTGTGAGTGGCTTCAATGGAAAACTTAACATATTATGCTATTAATTGGGAAAATAAATTAATATTTTTATAACAGACTGTGAATCATATGATAAGAACATGTGTAAATCTGCACATAGAACATAATATGTGTCTCTAAATATATGAGTACACAAGTTCTATGCAACTTGTGCAAGTTCTCTGTTACCAATTTTTCTGTTTTCACAAAATAGCTTTAATGCACTTGAATAAAAGAATGACAACTAAAAATACATTTAATCTCGAAAATAAAATATGAATTACGTTGAATGACCTTTTTCATTTTTTCTGTTTCAGGTAAGCTACTGTTGTATATTATAGTAAAACGCAACGATCGCCTTGTCGTGAGTACCCTAAATGTTAGTTGAAAAATAAAAATAATTTTTGAATTTTTCGAAATCCTACAGTTGTTAATAGGACATTTGAAAAATTATTTAATACTAGAATCAACGAAATTTGATATACAATTTTTTTTTATAAAAAATATATAAGGGATGGATCATAAACCAGCACATACAACCATTTTTTATTTCTTTTATCTGTAAAGTAACATATGTTTAGGCAGAAGCCTTATCAAAATTTTGTAGCCTAAAATAAGTAATTTGTAAATTTGAAAGTCTGGAATTGGGAGTTTGGAAAATATAAAATTTGAAGATTTGGAAATTTTATGATTAATAACAAAATTAGAATAGATAACAAAATTTGTCTTGTTATTTTACTATGAAAATTCGTCAAACTACGAATACTAAACTTAAAATCCGAATATTTAAAATCGAAATAATGAAAAACTGAAATTAAAATCTAAACAATTAAAACCAAGTTTACAATCAAAATAATTAAAAATTGAGATTGAAATCGTTTCTATGCCGATTTAAATATTAAACTTCCTACTAAATCAACAAAAACGTTCATTGTATTATTTTCATACTAAAATTCATTTTCGCAGAAATAAATTGAAACTCACTGACAGCACGGTCACGTAGATCAAAATTGCAAAACATTTTCCTATAACTCTATTGTTCTCTTCGATAACATTTAAAAATCATTTACTCCGATAACATTCAATAACCGTTTTATAAAATCGGGACACGTAGACGAAAGTCTGTTCGAAAGGAGACACATAAACTCGATCGCAAATCGGAGGTAAAGTTGAGGCAATCGAATGTAAATGGAGAAGCAATCAGAGTGAATTTTAATTCAAAGATGGTGTGGGGCGAACACGAAGAAAAATTCACGGCGAGAAGAGAAATACATAGAACGAATCGAGAGATGGTTACTAACCGATAGAGAAGGACACGGATAACGTTTCGTAATCGAATCGCGTTCCACATGGGTGGAGGATACAGAAGGGAGATCGCAATCCCCATTCTGTTCTCTGTTAGGCAGGGGATGGTCAAGTCCGCTTTCACGGTCCATGCTGCGCTTCGTTTCGATTGTTCGACGCATCGATACTCGACATCAGCCATGCCCGTCTATTATTCGCTGCGGCCAATGGTCACTGCTACCATTCTATATACCCAGTTATGATTTGTTACCCTGTTTTTGACGTATGTTGCTGCGACCGTCGAATCTCCTCCACCCTTCCTCGATTTTGCACCCCTGACTTGTCCTTCTCCCACACCAAAATTTGCGAAACCAATCATGCTTAGTGCATTTGTGGCAAATAGGCGATTAAATAATTATTGCTCCAAGAACTTTACTAGCTCGATACGATCTTTGATCACAGAAAGGTTTTTACCATGTAAAAACAATGTATAGCTATTTCTTCAAAATAAATAATATTTCGTATTGTTAATATGTTGTGTAACAAGAAAGTAAACACACAGTTTATAACTTATTCGCATAGATTTTTTAACTTCTTCTGAAATAAATGAAAGTATATATTGTAGCTAATTATTTGTTATTTTATTTAGAAAAGACAGAAATTGAAAAGTGTAATTAGAATAGCATTTAACAGTAAATACAGGAGAAAATTAACATTTAACTGGTTAATTACTATGTTTCATTTGTTCACTAAATTTCAGTTATCACGTATTTCGAATATTTTTGAATCTCAATTTAGACCGGAGCAGATTTCAATTGAAATTGCTAATACTGATAATATAGAACCTTCAAATATTTGATGTGCTTGTGTGCATATTAATAAGCGGACTTGCGTTTTTGTATAATTTTAGGAGATTGATCGATATTAAACCAAATATTAATCAGAATTAATTGAAAATATTTAATTAAGATGAACTTTTTAAAACAAAGAAAGATGAAAATTTTTATTAAATATACGATATACTTACTTTTTAACCTAAAATTTGATGAGTCAAGAGTTTGAACAGAAAAAACTATACTTACTATAATTTCTACGAAAACTCTCTTAGAACAAATGTAAATAGTTTTTAAATTTAATGAACGTAACTGTAGTTGTCTTATTTTAAAAATATAACGTAACTTTTTGACGTTTTCGTGTATAATATTGCAAATACATATATTATGCGTATAAATAAATATACTTAATTAAGCAAGGTTACTTATTTTTATAGCTGACAAATATGCACATGTCACTATTACTAAAATTAATGAAAGCAATTGTTCCCTAACATTTTTTATTTTATATTCGTATAATAATTTTATTATTGTATTATTATATTGTAAGTTTATTGTGTTATACTAATTTTTTATTGACAAATTTGTAACGCGACAAAAATTTTTTTAGCGTTATCTTTTCGTTAATAACCGCTTTTTGTAAAATTAAGAAAATTGTGCAAAAACAGTTTAATAGTTTTTCATTAACCGACTGCCATATGAAAGCTGTTGAATACTTGTTACCAAAGTTTATCATTCTTTTTACAGTACTACCTTACATTCATTGACATTTAAATATTCAATAATGAAGTAAACACTTATTGCATTGTACGTATTATTTGATATATGCAATACAATTAAAATTCCAAGCATTTAATTGGTAATATAAGTTGAAACATGCAACATTCTAAAAATGTTTGCAATGAAAATAGTAAATTCAAGAACTTGAAATAAATAAATGTATTATTTTTAATAAATTGGTAAGGTAAATACACATATATAACTTTGGTACAATACAAAATGCAGTTAACAACTATTGGTTGCACGTGAAACCTCAAATTTCATTAAAATAGCAGATTAACCACTAACCATCATGGTATAGAGATAATATACATTAAAAATTTGTACATATTTATACGGTACTATACATAGAAAATTTTGTATTTTTACATATCTATTAAAGTCACCCTTAAATATTAAAGAATAGATAGCATTTCATACTATCTTAAAATGTTACTGAATACTAATATTAAAGAATAATAAGTTATTTTCTAAAGTACATATATTATGTTGTCGTTTCAAATAGACAACCCTAACTGGGTCAAATCTGAAGCTTTCACAGTATTTAAGGGTTGAAGAACTTAAAGCAAACAGAAATATTAAATAAAGTCTATATAATATTGAAATACTATTTGTAAATTTGTACTCGGCAAATTACAAAGCAAAATGTATGACGTATAGCAACAGTATAAGTTAAAAATATAATTTGTGTACAGTACCAAGATAATTTTGTTAAAACTCAAATTTCACGAAATATGGACATTTATGGGTAAAATGATCGATATTACACACAACATGAAGTACACAAAGGAACATCTCTAATTAGATAACTAGAACAATTTCAAGTAACATGGCTAATCAATTCCCATGAAAATACAAATACCATGTTGAACTTTGAAATGTCAAAATTCCACGAAATTATCCCTTTATTTCCCCATGCGTTCAGTTAATTATTTCCTGGTGTTTCGTTTGCGTAACGCGAAACACTGAAAAGACTTGACATCCTCTGTCGCCGTACAACTTTACCGGTGTTTATATGATCTTCGACGTCTTCCCGTGTTAATTCAGTCCGAATAATTCCTCGCGAAGCTTTCATCCGTCGTCGTTCATTAACTCGCCGGGACGAGGATACGCCGTCATTGCGTCTAATTACATTGAAACACTGATTAACAAGTCCCGTACGATCCGTTTTCAAGCGTTACACGCGAAACGGTGGGTGAATGCTGTCGCTGCACGACTTACACGAATTTAGTTCAGCCGTATAAGCCGGTAGTCGTTGCCTCGAGGCGGAAATCCATAGAAACAGGCGCGAAAGGGGAAGAAGGAGAAGAGATTGCGCGTATAACGCGAGGCTATAAAGAATATGAGATCGAAAAAGGTATAAGAATGGCCTTTTCGCGCCGCCCTCGGTATACCGTATAATCCTCCGATTCTCCCATTATCCTGTTGTTTCTCTGCTCGTGGTCACAATTTATTATATTCCCTCCTGTCTGTCGTTTCTCTCGCTCCCGGCATCGCCTTTCGTGTTCGTCCCGCGCGATCCCGTTTCAACCCCCGTCGGAAGGAAAACGAGGGGTTGAAGAGAGAAAGGGGAAGGATCGTTGCCGGGGTGCGCTACAGGTGTCGACGAGATACAGGTGTTGCTAGGATAGCTGTTACCGAGGAGGGTAAAAGCGGTCTCCTCCACTTGCAACCCTTCGCTTTCACCCCTTCGTATCCCCAGCCGAAACTCGCCACCGAAAGTTTCCGAGATTGCGGCACCTTCGAAAAGACTCGAAGGCACGTTCAACCGCAAACTGAATTAAGGACGATGTCGTCGATTCGCGCCCTCGTTCATTAATCGGCCCGTGTGTGGCACATGGAGAACTTTCGTGACGAAAATTCCGTTTCACTGTCGAACTCGAACGGGAACCTTCACGCGTACGATAATTATTTGCGGTTAATGGCAGGGAGCGTTAAGAAGTTTACAAGTTCGAGTACGACGGATGTGAGACGATTCTCAGGAAACTCCGAGTTTGTGTATTATTCTGTTCGAGATATCTTTCCTAGTACTTTTCTTTAGTAACTGCTGATACTTTAGTGATTTCTTTGCTTCCACTTTTTAGATATTAATTTTACATTGTAATTTCAATGTCTTGATAACGTTTATTATGAATTAAATATTAATTTTCGGTAATATATTAGGTATGAGTATGGTAACTCTACAGTACGTTGCATAAATATACCTACCTCTCATATTTTTCAGTGATCTGAAGTTTCGGTAGGAAATTAGGTCAACATTTTTCAAATACTAATTTGTAGTGTATAAAACATGAATTGCGTAAAGGAAAATATTAAATTAACAAAAAATATTAAGCATACACGAAAACTGATTTTCAGCTGTTTCAGTATATCAATCTTATATATTGCTAATGTTAGTATAAATCCTGCTTCATAAGTAAAATAATTCATTATGTTCAATAGTTTCATTTTATAATGTAAATAGTTATATGTTAATTATACTGATACATTTGAAAATTACTTAATGGACAAAATTATTGTTTATTGGACAGAATACCAAAACGAAAATTTAATTTTCATATAGTACAGTGCATCGGTTCATAAAGTTGCATATTAAAATGATTTCTGGAAAATAATATTACGTTATTAGACTCGCGTGCACGTCGCCTGCCGTTAATCGTATAGAAAATTTATGCGGAGTATTGATATAAACGATTTTTGCAACAATTGTACATATTTGATCAACTAAAATTTGCAGTAGGTGGCATAGCAGTATGAAATACAGTGTGAAATCTTATTTAAAATATACTTAAATATATAAAATGAAATAGAACAACCGAAATATAATTTTGATTTTTTATAATTAGGTGTATTTTTCGGATTTACTGGAATAAAATTATCAGAATATGGACAGTCAAAAATAACGATTGAAAAAATTATTAAAATAATAATAAATCCTAATAAATGTTTTGTATTAAGTTAAATTTAAATTTTATTAAGTTAAATGGAATTTTATAAATATTTCTATGGAGAGAATGATGTGATCCTTAAATGAATAAATGTAAAATTATACTAAATAAATTTTCAAATGATACAATAAAATGTAATTAAAAGAACCGATGAAGGGTTGCATTATTAATTAAGCATGCACCTCCAATTCATTCAGGTATCATTAAACAACTGAACAATGCTTTTGGTTAGATTACTAAAGATTTTTATTAGAACCAATAAAAGACTTTTATAATTAACGAAGTATTGCAGATTTGCTATAATGTGAGTTCATTATAGAATCAATATGGTGAACATGAAATTACTATAAATATCATAAATATTAATTTACGATGTTTTTATGTTGTCAAACTGTATCTGATTTGTAGTGTTCCAAAATACGCAATAACTGAACACAAATTTTCGTAGTGTTACGAAATTGTCACCCTACGGTAAACGTTTAACCAACAGATTTTCTCAAGCTTTTCCTTAATTCTCGAGTGACTAGGAAAATAATCAGCGAGCAATATCGAAAGGGAATTACCCTTGCATTATCGACACCATCGTCGTAGACGAACACGAATTCCCTACGAAATCGAGCCTCGGGCACGAGATTTTCACGAGCGGATAAATTGGACGACGAAATTGGCAGCAGGGGTGATGGTTGCTTGATGGGGGAGAATCGAGTCGCGGAAAAGCGAACGTGTAAGGGACGAAATGTCGCCAGGGCTGACGCTATAATTGCCACGTGATGTATTGCCGAAGGCATTGTAACCCCTACAAAAAGACCTGTATTTCGTTTTTACCTCTCTGCTTTACGAGTGTCTCCAGGTAACGATAGATACCTGTCTTTCGAATTCAATCGTTCAACATTATATCGTCTCGATATTGCGCCGTCCGGATTTTATTACGTACAATAAAACGAGAAGTAGTCGCAGAACTAATTAACAGTTTCACAGAATCGTAATTGTACGAGTGAAATATCGAGAAACACGATGCGTCAAGAATGTTCAGAAGCACGTTCGACCCCTTACATCGTCGAACTTTCGCAGGATTTTGCGAACCAATTAAATCTCGGATTCGAACAGTTTCGAGGCTTCTCGACACGCTTGTTAGAACTTTAAACGAAACAAGAAATTCAACCACGAGTAATTTTTTTTATACGGAACGTTGAATCCGATCCAAGGACTGGTATATTCGCGTTCTATTTAAAGGATCCAGCTAAATCCTTGAACAACAACAGGCAGTGGAAACGTCTACATTAAATTAATGGAATCGCTCGTAAGACCGTGAGGCAGTTTCAATTAAAGAAGCAGAAGCAATGTTGATGCTCGTTAACCGGAAGCGTACAAAACGCGGCAGATAAGCCGCGGAGCTAGAAAGACGACACGAAATGAAGCCGTTGAATAAGACCCGTGTTGGCCGCCATCTTGACAAAGGAGCCCAACGTCGGCTCCTACCCTCGAGATACTCATCCTATGAAACAGCGACGGCAGCAGCTTCTCGTATCCCGCGAGATTGGATTCTCCAGTCGTTCTCCCTTATCTACGTCGTCCTTGTGCCGAGAGACAAGAGTAAGTAGCGTGACGACACATTCTGCTCTACCGTACTTGACGTTAACGAAGCTCATCCAGTAATAAAAATCTTCATAAAGCACTTGAGAAACTAGCCGGGAGCCAAGGCTTCGAAAAACGGGAACAACGAGGCGCGGAAGCACGCAACAGGAGCCCTACCACGCGCTATGTTTTAAGTACGAATAGTATTTTGGGTGGTGTATTGATTGACAGAAAATTAGACAGATAATTTTAGGATATGTGTATGCAGATTTCTTGTGTTTGGTTTGTTTAAAAAGTGTGTTGGCGTCCACGAGAGAGATTGTGGGTGTCGGTGTATATGTGAGTGAAGGGTTTAATGCGGAAACTTGTAATTAATGTGATTTTCTGTTTCTGAAATCTGAGGTTCTAAATTTAGCTTTTTTTACATTTCGAAATTTAGAAATATAAAATTTGAAAAATATAGGATTTTAGAAATTCAGGAATTCAGGAATTCAGGAATTCAGGAATTCAGAAATTCAGAAATTCAGAAATTCAGAAATTCAGAAATTCAGAAATTCAGATACTTAGAAATTTAGATATTTGGAAAGTTGGAAATTTGAAAATTTGAAAATTTGGAAATTTGGAAATTTGAAAAATTACAAATTTGAAAACCTACAAGTCTACAAATCTACAAATCTATAAATCTACGACTTCGAATATTTAAATGTGCAAATGTGCAAATGTTTAACTATTTAACTGCTTAAATTTTCAGATTTTCAAATTACTATTTTTCGCAGCTTATTTTCGTATACATTTTTCCCCTCAATTTTTAAATGTAGGTACATATTCACCTGAAGCTCCTGTTCAAATGATCAAACTTCTGAATCGCAGAAGCAGAAATAAAATATCTACATTATTTCGTCTTTTTCTCATTTTATGCGTATATCCACGATCTTTTCTACGGGCTCCCAATCTGCCCACTACTGGTTTATCCAAATAAGGAAAAAGTGCAAAGTAAAAAGAGCGGCCAGACTGGTCGATGAAAAAGTATACTCACAACGAAAAGAAGGAAAAATAGAGAAAAATATACGCTTCTGTACGAAAGGCCTAGCGAACGAACTTTTCTATCACAGACTCTCGCGGCAATACAATTAAAAAGATTGCGAAAGTTTGCAATACGAGCGCGTGAAATCGCCTCCAGCTCATATAAGGTAACTTAACTTCACGTTTGAAAAGCCTCGACGGCTACTGTTTGTCTTCCAATTGGCGAACACGATGCTCGAATCCGCTCGTTTCGAAAGAATTTCATCAAGCCGAACATCTACTCACATTTTTACCCTCGTAATACTATTTCAACCATTTCTTCTACCCGATGAGAATGCAATGAAGTTTTCTTTTATTCTCTAACAGAATACATGTCTGTTGGAAAATTCAATTTTAGCTTCTCATTAATTTATTGATTACATATTTTAATATTTTTTTGCCAGTGGCTTATTGATAAGCAGCAACCTTTGTTTCTACTTGATGTTGTCGATAAAATTTAATATGATGGGGTCTTATTTTTTTTCATTCGTTATCAAGTTTCTGAATAAATTGTTTAATACATGTTCATTATTTACACAATTTTAAAACGAAGGCTGAACATTTTCTGAAGCAACGCCCCTACTAATGTAACATTTTCTGGAGTAATACTCTGTGCGACCTCAGTGATTGTAGAATATAAAGTGATAGCATATAGAATACAAAATGGTGATCAATCAACGAATATAAAGTACATGGAGATGAAAGAAATGTTTGTCACTTGGTTTACAAATATCCGACAGATATCCGATATAACGATGAATACATGTATAAGAAATGAATAAAGTAACTTATGCAATTATTCTTCATCTCGTCAAAAGTTAACATATGTATTGACAACAGCATCTTAATTTCTGTAATTTAAAAAAAGGGATCTGGAGTGCGGTATTTTGACTTGTTACATAAACCTAGTGATAATTATGAACATTTAGAACAGAAATCTTGTGCAAAACGTAGGATAATAGTTTATAAAAATTAAGAATGTACAAATAAGCCTTTTTATGTGATGTTTTGAAATTAAGAAATATACAAATTTTTTAATTTTCAAATAGAAAAATGTGAAAACTTGATAGCTTGAAAAATTTGAAATTTTTTAGGTTGCAAGATTTTTTTATCTATTATTTGAAAACTTTCTGAACTTGTAAATTAATTCACTTCATTAGGTCTAAAAATTTCTGAATTTTTAAATTTAGAAATTTAAAATATTTCAGAAATTATTCTAAATTTAGAAATTTTAGAAAATGAGAGAAATTTAAACTAAAAAATTTCGGAATTTCATAAGTTCGTGCAATGAGAATTTTAAAAATTATTACTTTTTACCTTTTCGTATTTTTGATTCGGAAAGCTTCTTGATTTTTAACTTAATAAAACTGAAAATCATTATTTTACAAGTTCAATGATTTTTGACATATTGAAGAATTAAAGGGTGGAAGAACTTACGAATTGAAAAATTGAAAAGTTGAAAAGTTGAAAAATTGAAAAATTGAAAAATTGAAAAATTGAAAAATTGAAAAATTGAAAAATTGAAAAATTGAAAAATTGAAAAATTGAAAAATTGAAAAATTGAAAAATTGAAAAATTGAAAAATTGAAAAATTGAAAAATTGAAAAATTGAAAAATTGAAAAATTGAAAAATTGAAAAATTGAAAAATTCATAGTTTCAAATCTAAAAATTCTAAACTACTAACCTGAAAAATTTGGAAACTACTAAGTGTTTGAAATAGAATATTTAACAATTGTAATAAATAAAGTATGTTAACAACTTAAACGCATAAAAAATTAAATTCAATGTATGACTTCCAAATAACATGGTTAGCAATCAATATTTAGAGTCAGAGTATTTATAGCAATTAACATTTGTAATTTATACTCTCTTTGATATTTCTTGAACAAGATTTGTTTAATGAACTCTCATGTTATTCATCGAAGCTGTTAAAAGGGCGAAGTTGAAAGTTTCCTTTAAAATTGAGAACTCTGTATTTCTATGCAAAGTCAGTATCGATCTAACCATCGAAGAAACTAGGCTAGATATTTCTTTCAATATCCTCTTACAGCTAATAATAATACAAATGTTTTATTTATGCGATAATAAACAAGACTTTTCACATTCTAAAACGATTTTTTAAGCAAATAGCTAGCAAAGCAATATTATACACATATATATGTATAGAAGCAATTATGTGTTGACATTTGAAAAACAGAATTGATATATTACTATATTTCTGCTATATTACTCTGCTCATGCTTCGATACATCATCTACTGACAAAAATGATATATGTTAAAACGTGCGAAATATACACAGAGAGATATACCGATGTCAACCCACGAGTTGGCTTGTTAAGAGGCTGACCCAGGTGTTTATAAGAGCTACGGCTCCAATTAGTTAGAATAGAAAAATGGATGCCTCGAATGTATTTTCGGTGGTAGTATAATTGGCTTGAGCCACGCACACCAATTAGGCCAAAAGCAGTCGGCAACGTTTCGAGAGTGAGATACTGCGAATGGCATTGTCACTATTATATTGTTATTATTAATCTTATCTGTGGGCCAATAATCGTAGTAGTCGAGGCCCTTATAAAATCAATTATTTGCCGAAATATAACGCTGAAAGTGTTCACAGTGAAGATAGGTAACTTCTTTTACTTTAAGTCAACACGCCAGCTCATGCATTGACACGGGTAGAAATGTGGCTATTAAGAAATATAGAAATTAAAAATGTATAGAATTGAGAATATAGGAATAGTAAAACTGGGAAATTTGGAAACATGCATACCTAGGAATAGAGATATGTGGATACACTTTGGATATGAAGCTTCAAACTTGACATATTGTCAGCATTCAAGATGTATCGTGAAGGTTGTAAGATCAGATTCACGCCACTTATATGTCATCTTTAAAGCTTCATATTTTGGGAATGACTTGCACAAAAAACATATGCTATATTCTGAAAACGTCTAGACGAGCGCTACAAAATGCAATAACAAATGAAGATTCTCTTTAATCCGAGCTGAAATTGTTGCCACCATCTTATGTCCCTTAATACTTTACAAGTCTGAAACCTTTTTCCATATTTAAAACCGTCAAGAAAATATAAGGGTGGTTTTGGACTTTATAGAGATCCTACATGTTTGCAAAGATTGTCCTGATAACTGTTACAAAATTTCTTCCAATTCTTAATTTTAACATGGCGGGCTAATAACAGCCCGACATTCGCAGATGTAGACAGCCGATCTTGAAGTATAATATCCGAAAGTGCAGCATGATGTCCAGAAATGGAGATAAATATTTTAATTGAAACAGCAAGAATTTGGTAGCAAGGTAGAAATGTTTCCAGTACTGTCGCGATTTCCATTGACCAATATTTCGCGGGACATTTCCTTCGGGGCGTCGAGCTTCCAGAAATGGATTCTAAATTTTCAAAGAACCCTCTTTCATATTTAAATGCGCGCCTCGCGTAGAATCACCCGGCCCGTCGAACACGTGACAGCTGCGACATATTTTAGAATGAAACTGCGCTCTAGATGTACGCCGGGGGCTGGCTTATTCATCTTCCTTAGACGTTTTGCGATAACGACGCGACGACGGATGCACTCGCTCCGTTTTCGATAGACGAGTAACGATGCTTTCGTGCATTTACTGCATAAATTGCTAATGACAAGGAAACTCTATTTCATGACGAATCTCACGGCGGTATGCACTTTGACGATTATAAAATCCCAAATTATGCTGCTTGTTCCTGTATGTCCTTTGATTAATATTCAACTTCTTGGCGAGGGAAAATTTTACGAGCGAAATTAAACGCAGAAAGGTTTTTATGCAGTAATTTGCTTAGTAGATAATTCAGCTTTATATTATTAGGGTGTGTACAAAATTTTATTTTTTAACATTTTCAAACCCAGCTGTATGATAATTTGCTGGATGCATAATTTAGTTTTGTATCAGGGGGTGCAAAAGATTTTGGGTTGTTTTCAAGATTATTTTCTTCATTTATATTTTCAAACTTAACTGTATATTTTGTATAATAATAATTTGTTCAAGAAATAATTTCCATATTTCCATCTTTTTATTAGGATGTAAAATGCTTTGGGTTGTTTTTAAAATTATATTCTTTATTAACGTTTTCAAACTTAGCTGCGTAGTATTTTGTATAATAGAAATTTGTTTTAGAGGCAATTTCGTTTTTTACAATTAGGGTGTGTAAAGGGTTTTGGATTATTTTTAAGGTTATATTCTTCATTAACATTTTCAAACTCAGCTGTGTAGTATTTTAGTTTTTGTTTTTTACAGTTAGGGTGCAAAAGGTTTTGGATTGTTTTTAATAAAAATCATTAATCATGTTGAATAAATAAAATAAACTAGTTTGAGTATTTATTCCAAATATTGATTTTCTTCTACTTTTGTGAAATTTTTCTTACATTTGCTTCTTTTCGCATGTGTGACATTTTTCATAAACGCGAGACAATTCTGCACGTTCCTATTACAGCCAGCCGCATGCAATATTCGTCATTCGTAGAAACAATGTTCATGAACCGATAATACGAGAACGTCGTCGTTCGGAAAGTCACGGAATAAAATATTAGCCGTATCATTGCTAATATTTTTCTCGTGAAAACGCTCAGGGTTTCGTAGCGCGTGGAAAAGAAGAGGCTCTGCCGGAGGCGATAACTCACCTTCTGAAGAATCCTTAAGGGCGCAACAGCGAAGTCAGAACGGAAAGAGAGAAAAGAAAAGGGAGGATCGAGAGAATAACTCAAATTTATGAGGTGCAGAGCCAGACCAAATTCCCGTTCGTAGCGTTCCCCTCGAGTCCACTTATACTCGACCGTTCCCGAATGGTTCCCTGAATTCGCATCGGTAGCCCTATACGCCACGTTAATCTACCGTTTACGACCTTTGACGTGTTCGATTGTATATTCTTGTTACGTATTAAAACATTTACCAGCTCTACGTTTAATATTAGAAGTACAAACAGTTAATGTGACGCTATTTCTACCATAACCAGTCGAAATAATTATACTTCAATACGTAATAGAATATTATTACATTTATTGATTTATTACTATCTTACAAACGGAATTTCATGTTATGCAATTATGACTATTATAACAACTGTAATAATTAACGATTAGATCCCTTTTATTTTTTTCTAACTAGTTTTTGAAAATTTCATTTTGATGATCTACTTCCATTTTCATCTTTAGAACTTGAAAGCACACGAGCACGTCTTCTTCATGGCGTGCTAAATGACCGCGTGAAACAAAATGGATGACTATGTTACACCGCGGTTATGTTTACGTCTACGTTGTGACACTGCGTAAAACTGCGTGCGAAAAAATTTCGTAACAAAACATGTTTTAATTTTTATACTTGTCCATTTTCTAATTTTCTTATTCTTATATTTTACTATTTTCTAATAAATCCATCTCCAAATTTTTTAAGTTTCATCTTTCCTGCGTCCCAAATCTGTTAACCCAAAAATCTTAATTTTAAAATTTGTCGCTATTGCATTATTGCTTAAAAATATATAAATTCGTAAATAATAACCAATCAGGTAGAAATTCCATTCACAAAATTTTTGTTACTAATAAAAATATTAAAAAAAATTCTATTAATAAATATTAAAATAAAAATATTAAAGAAAAATTCCTACGTGACTAATTTTGAATATTTTGTTCGTAACTGAAACTTCTAACGAATATCGTAATTTATCAATTTACGTTTTAACTCGAATCTGCACCCGTTTTAATTGAATCAACGGTGACCAGCTTTTAACAAACTCCTGATCACGAAGTTGACTGGAGAAAGTTTCTAATAGAAGCAGTTTATGATATTAGGAAAATCTCGCGAAAATAGGTGGATTCAATATAAACGTTTAGTCGGACACGGCGATAGATAAAAATGGTTGGTCATACAACATTTATCTCGACGTTAACGGTCAAACTTTCCTGGAGAAGACCGCAATTTGCAATTTTCTATTGGGATAAATTTATAAAAAGATAAACTCTCTAAATAAGATTTAAGGATCGCGTAATGGTTATGGTTTTACGAGCGTTCGCGTCGATAAACGATACTTTACTGCTAGAAACGATGACTCGTGAATGGAAAACTGGGATAACCAATGCGTGTAATAGTTAAATATTGAAATAAGAAGAAAAGTTCTGAGGATGACGCGGCAACGCCGTGGAAATATTGCTGCAAGGGATTAATTTTTACTGCGTCGTAAAATTCTTGGATGATAAGGAAGAGCAAAAGTATGGTGATTTATGTATGATACTCCAGGAGTTCGCCTCCCTAATACTTTTCAAACCGAATTTCCAAGAAGTATGGGCCTTCAGAATTTATAGTCGTTGGCTCTCGCGACGTCGCGTCGGCATAAAATTTTTTAAAGTAATCAGACCGAGCCTTTAGAATATCTATTATATAAATCACTCTGGCATTGAATATGAATAATAGAAAGAAAAGAATTTAGCCTTTATACATTAATCTTTAACTTTTACTTTCCTCCGGCGTAAAAAACGATTCTTTCCTCAGTTCCTTGAGAGTGAATTATTTAACTGAATTTATACTTTTCTATTGTTCTTCTTTATTCAAATAATCTTGTGCATTAACGTGGTTTATTTTGTGCAGGTATGCATTTTCTTTTTATGGCTTTTCTCAAATACAACTTTTCGATTCAAAGGTTAATCAAGGGTGAAATTCCTTGATTTGTGATGTAGGGAAATCTAAAGTATTATGTTATTCAAGAAAATTCAGAAGGTATTTATTTCTTTTGTTATTTGTTACTTTTTATTGATTTTTATTTTGTATCAAGAGATTTAGTCTTGAATGACTGATTTGTATGGTGTGATGTAACGTTGTATTGCAGAATAATGTTGACCTACTGTAAACATATACCTCTTTCTCTTTTTAATTTTTCCAATTTCCGCTCTCAACTGAAATGAACGCTGAAATTGTAAATATACCTGTTACTGACTATATGTCTATTTATTTCACTTTATGAAAAATAATAACTAAAGTGACCAATTAGTTAGAACGTTAGAAATCACGTTTCTAACACTGGTAAATAAACTCGACTCATCCTAAATCTGGTGGCACGTTGTGTCCGTTGCAAGTACCGGTGTCGTTATTAGCACAACTTGATTTCCGGCTGCACGGTCGAAGCCTGGCATTCGATGCGAAGTCACGACTCACTCACATACAGAAAATCTGCACATTGTGTGTAGGCGTATCCGATAAACGTACACGTATGCACACCACAAGTTATCGATCGGCCGTGACTTTAGTCAGAAGGCTTTACAAGCGATTCACTCAGAAGTTAAAGGTGGTATTAGCGTGACAAGCCGAAAACGTGTTCACGGTTGCCCGGATAAGAGCCAGGGGGAGGAAAGAGGGCACGGAAAGGAAGAACGAGACGTTCCACGAGACTAGTAACTGTAATACTCTTTGCTTAAGCGATGGCCCGCTTCGACATACGGCACTGTCGCATGTTGAATACTTCATGCTTCGAATCCGGAACGGGAACGCGTGTGTTTGCAGGCCGACCCGGGAAGGACACGATTATCCTTTTACGGGGCAGGGAAACGAGGTTGACGTACGTTGAATAAACCATCCACGGAACGTAGAAAATGAAAACTCAGAAAGAACTATCGGCCGCTCAGTTTGCATCTTTTCTTTGTCGATCGATCGATCCCCCGTGGCTCGACCTACAACCGTGCGCTATCGAATCCATCGCGCGTTGTTTATTTCCGAAATAGAATCCTTTTCGAGATAGCAAACTAATTGAGCGATCGGAGAACTTTGTACCTAGCTCGATTTATAAGATTTTGATGCACGAGCTTCAAACTGAGGAATCTTTCAATAGTTAATTTATCAAATTGAAATTGATAGGGAGTACTATTCTCGCAAGATATTACAACTCTATTTATATAAATATAACTTAAATTTAAATATTGGCACGAAAATTTAAGAACCGGTCTTAAAAAATCTAGAACTCCAGAAATTATTAATAACATTAATATTTTACTAATTAATACATAGAAGTTTGTGTTATTAATGTTCTTAATTTTAATAGAAAGAAGTTTATATTATGAATTGCTGAAGCAGAGCTTATACGCATTGGAATTCACTTCGCTTTCTGAATCGATT
This sequence comes from Megachile leachella, assembly GCA_963576845.1. Lineage (NCBI taxonomy): Eukaryota > Metazoa > Arthropoda > Insecta > Hymenoptera > Megachilidae > Megachile > Megachile leachella. The sequence continues at coordinate 12,025,435 of OY756256.1, read as the reverse complement.
TAGTGATTAATGATATTTGCAATAACAGCATGAATTTTAGTAAATAAGAATACGAATCGTTCGTAGTTATGAGAATTTGTATTGAATAACATTACGCATCATTGATTTACTCGGTTTGTATTGTCCACATTTTCGAATTTATGATCTGTTACTGTGATCGCTATCAATTCCAGCTCTATTACCATTATTATTATTTACAAATAACTTAACATTCATATCAATTATCGGAGTCACACAGAATTTATCATTCATCAGATTCACTGAACCATGCATTGTCAATACATTTCGAAACGGATTGCTGCAAAATTTACCATCCCCCATAATATATTTATTTCGTTGAACTAAATATGGCAAAGAAGAGACCGCATAAATGCATCTGATTCGACATCAATTTGTGCAAGCGAATGAACATGTGAAATGGTGTTCAATGTTAAACGTTACTTTACGCATGATTGCTTAATATATAATTAGAACTGGAATTAACTAACAACAATAGCAAAATTTCTATTATTGTGTGAAAGCGTATTGTTAAGAAATGTCCTTACGAAATTTTTTTACGACTTATTTGTTTGCGTTAATTTTATTTGATTTCCTAATTCTTTAATACTCTAATTTCCCAGTTTCTCAATTTCCCAGTTTCCCAATTTCCCAGTTTCCCAGTTTCCCAATTTCCCATTATCCCAATTTCCATATTTCTTAATTTCCTACTTTCCCAATTTCCCAATTTCTCAGCTTCCCAGTTTCCTAGTTTCTCAATTTCCATATTTCTCAATTTTCCAGTTTCTCAATTTCCCAGTTTCCCAGTTTCCCAGTTTCCTAGTTTCCTAGTTTTCCAATTTCCATATTTCTAAATTTGCTAGTTTCTCAATTTCCCAATTTCTCAGTTTCTCAGTTTCCCAGTTTCCTAGTTTCTCAATTTACAAGTTCTCTAATTTCCCAATTTACCAGTTTCCCAGTTTCCCAGTTTCCTAGTTTCCTAATTTCCTAATTTCCTAATTTCCTAGTTTCCCAGTTTCCTAGTTTCTCCGTTTCCCAATTTCCAAATTACTGAGCATCCTGTATTTCATCAGATGTCGCGGATTAACGTGTTCGCTATTTTTTTGTTAACAATACATCGCGAATCGGGAAGACGCGCATTTTGGCGCCAGTGCAGTTGAAGACGCTGTACAATACAGGTATATTGTATAACACACACTATAATTTTCTAATAAAACTGTGCAAAACCAACACTTCCAAATACCAAATCTGCAAGTTTCATAAATTTGAAAATTCAAAAATGTGTACTTTGAAATTGATGTGTGAATTTGGAATTGTGATTCCAAACCTAAAAATCTAAATTCGATCAATTCTGTACTCCCAGCTTAACAAATCACATAGTCTGTAACGTGCAAATTTAAAATTATTAAACCCTTGAACTGTGACTTATTTGTCAGCTACGTCAGTCAGAACTGACTAATTAGAGCTACAATATTAAAACAGACGTAAAAAATTGAAATGTTATGTCAAAATATTATTATTCAATCGTTGACTGTGCAAATTATAATTGGACTTCAACTCCAAATTGGAGTGTATTAAAAATTTGAGTAAAATTAATTCATGGCCGAAGTAAAAGTGCGTGACTAGTCACACTCATCAGAATAATGCAAGGGGTTAAAATATCAAGCTTTTAAATTTCCCGCGTTACTCTCAAACTTTATCAATATTTTTCAATCAACATCTGCATCTCATTAAACGTCCGTAAGATTCAAAATAAAACTCTCAAACATTTTCAAATTACTACAAGCTCGTATAACCTCCATAGAACTTTGCAATATCAACTAGGCAATGCCCCTTACAATGAAAAAGAACGCGTGGAGTCGGACAGTATTTAGTGAAATCCTTCGTTAGAAGTTCAGTTGAAGTTGTAATCGAGTCGCAGAACAAGGGGCACGCGTTTCTCGAGTCACATAACTCGTTTATCGACGGCGGGTTCCATCGTAGAGGTCGACTGCTCGAAGCTAGGAAGAAAGTGCACTGTTATCGGAAACTCTTGGTCGCCAGAAGCTCGTAGCACGGCCTCAACGAATGAAACCAGAAGTAATGGTATTAAGAAACCCCTGAAGGTTGGAGACTGCAGCCCCCTAACTGTTAGCCCCCCCTTTCGATTCGGTTTGACCCTTTCTCTCTTAACGATGGCCGATGAAATCACCGCGGCTACAACGACGACTTCGCCAACGAGCTTCGAGACATTGTCACCGGTACCCTAATCAGATCTGACTTTCTGTCCGCTTCGTACACGAGTATCAGTCGGTAAGATGATATTATAAGGATTGAAAATCGGATTCTTTTCGATCAAGTTGTCTACCTCCGGAGATTGGAGGCTGTCGAATTTAATAAAGGAAACTGTTTGTGTTGTCTGACAGTTTGTGTGGATGGAGTTTAATCGTATATTATGGATTTAATTTAATGTGATCGAGAGTTGTGAATTTATAAATTGTCTTTGTAACGTTGGGGATTTAGGAATTTGAGAATTCGAGGATACAAGCATTTGGGGATTTAGGAATTTAGGGTTTGGAAAATTGGAGAATTGAAAAATTTGAGGATTTTAGGATTTTTTAGATTTTTAAGAATTTGGAGATTTTTGTGATTCTGGGGATTTTTGTGATTTTGGGGATTTTTGGATTCTGGGGATTCTCGGGATTTTTGGTGATTTTGGGAATTTTGAGGTTTTTGGAGATTTCAGGGATTCTGGATATTCTGGGTATTCTGGGGATTTTCGGCATTTTGGGGATTCTGGGGATTTTGAGGATTTTGGGTATTTTGGGAATTTTATGATTTCAGGATTTGAAAATTTTAGAATTTTAGGATTTCAGAATTTCAAAGTTTGAGCATTTGAGCATTTAAAGATTTGAGGATTTTAGAATTTCAGTATACGAGGACTTTAAGGGTTTCGGATTTGAGCATTCGACAATATAAGTTTCAAAACTCATAATTTAAGTTATTTAATTATATAATATATTTAAAAATTTGAATTTGAGAAACATGAGTTTCGATATTTGAAGATTTAGAAAGTTAAAAAAACTGGTAACTGAAGTTCAGAAATTTAAGAATATTAAATATTGTACTTTGTGCGTACGAAAATTTATGAAACGTCTTAAAAATTCATAACAGAAATTGCTCAGAAATTCACTGTGTTAGGATCTGAAAAATTAGGATACTATGAATGTTCGCATAGCGCACAACTACTGGTAAGTTTGAAATTTGCTTCGACATTGAAGTTCGTATCATTAACCATTGAATTATTAAATGGTTGAACAACCTCCGAAGTGCATCGAGGCATCTAGAAGATTTTTCGACTGTAGCGAACGAGGAGGATCTCGATCCACACGCAGCACGTACCACGCCACAGTTTACGAGCACTTTGTGCAAATTGGTGGTAAAGTTAGCGTCTTAATATACATTGGTTAAACTGTTCACCAAAGTTTGCCAGCAGACGAAGCGCGATGCTTGCTATGGTCGGTCCACTTTGCGAAGCTATTTCCAAGTCCATAATTAATCTCATCCTGCAAAACCATTGCGAAACGGTGAACACGGGAAATTAATACGTGGCAATAATTTCTTTCTAGGTGTCAACCGTTATTCGCTCTATAAAATTGCTGAAATTGTTACGAGACGATTTACGATGCACGTCGAAGAGTACTGGCTATGTTTGTACATTTTAACACCGGCTACGTATTTTGACGGTTTTCTCTACTACTCTTCGTTTTCGATATACGTTTGTTTCCGGAATTTTTTGCCCACTCGTGTTATCCGGCCAGATCGTAAAAATCACCGGATAACCAGCGCTGTAAACTTTATTCCGGCTGTTTGTCGACCGGTGTACAACGAACGATATTAAAAAAAAGAAAGTCACGTGTGCACAACCATCGTCAGCTTCGTAATTGGATCCGCAACTGTCGTTAATGCGTGTTGTCCAAACGAGGGAACAGGTGTTAACGAAACGAAAACGCTTGATACGCTCTGCCGCCATTCTTTTATGAGCTTGTTGTCAAAACCATGTTTCTTAATATTTGATATGTATTTATGGTGTGTGATAGAAATGGAAATATTAGACGAGGTGATGAGTTTTTGTTAGAAACACAGTATTTTTTAGCAATCGTATAGCTTTATTTATTGTCGCTTGAATCACCATAGTGATGAATAAATGCATGAGCGAGGACACGGTGCATCGATGTGCGCGTGCTTCGATGCGAGGACGCTGATGGATAGTCACGTTTACAATTGTTTATTTGTAAAGTGATTAGATTTTACGAGTTCATAAATTTGAATGTCTAGAGAAATGAATTTTCTATATTTAAAAATTTTGAAGTTCTCAAATACATTTACAAATTTGTAAAAGTAAGATATATAAAATTGGAAAATTTTTAGAATTTTGAATTGCTTAATTTGTAGTTTTCTAAGTATACAAATTAAGCTCCTAAATGTTTAGATTTTCTAATTTGAAAACTATATTACTTCAAAATTAGTAAATTCCTAGTATTTCGAAATCACACGAAAAATTGTTCATTGTCAATAAAATTAAGTGTTAACGTCATAAACTAATAAGCATGAAGAGTCATAAACATATTTTTCATGAAGTTATTAACGACTAAATGCATGATCAATTAGTCCATGATTTTTGGCGGGTAATTTTCCGAAATCTAGTGGCTAGTGAATTAACCGATCGAGTCACAGAAAAGGGAGACATTCGAATGACGATACTTTCTGCTGACAAACTTTCATTACTTCTCGTTGGAAGTTAAGCCAGAAACTCAATCGGAAAACGATATCCGATAACATAAATCTTTCTGTGTACGCCATCTGGCATGGCGTGTGTGCACGTGGACGGACATCGGAAGACACGCAAATTCGTACAACTCTTTGAATATTTTGCGACTATACTTGGAAAAGGTAGGACTGTTATGGGATTCTGCACGAAATGAAACGCTCCACTGAATTTGTGAATATCATGTAGATAGAAATTGATGAAAACACAATACATGTGATCGTAATTACTTTACTATTAATAGTAGAAAATTAGTTGGTATGTTAGGTGCACAAAATGTTGAAGTATAATATTTAGAGTGATTACAGAGATATATCTAAGTTGTCTAACATGCAAAGTTCAAAATAACTGAACTTAATAACTTGTAGATTCAGTTTAATTGTAATGAAATGTTTTGAAATTTAGCATTTACTGCTCTCATTTATTATATATAACATTTATACCATTTGTATGTATAAATGAATGAACAAATATGTAGTTATATAATTTATATAGATGAACAAATAAACAGTCATTTACATAAGTTGTACAGACAAATTAATAAACTAATAATCATTAACATAATTTATATTGATGAGTATTACGTTCTCTAAAATTATTCAATATTTCCGCGTAAACAGTAGTAATAATTAAAGAAGTATTAAAAAAATTATTAAGTTGTACCAATGAAATGTATACATATATTATAAGTAAAATTACAACTTGAATTCTAATTGCAGCTCTTAGCTCGATATTGCTTTCTAAAAATTATTCTTTAAAACATTTTTAGAATACAATATCGATTACCAGGTCACACCACGTGGAGGTGGCTACAATAGTGACCCACCCTAACTCCAAATCCCTTCCACCCTCCAAACGCAATCTCATTTAGCAGAAGGATAAATGAGTTTGACTCTACCTATCTCGTAGGCTCGCATATACAAGTCCTTTACCAGAATCCAGTAAGAAACTTGTATCGCACGCACGCACATACATTAATTTAATACTAATCGCATATTAACTTAATCTAAACGCCGCAGTGTACCTCTTCTTCTAACATTGCACTCAAATAATCTCTAACGAAGCGAAAAAGCAAAGAGAAGAAAGTTAGAAGAACTTTCTGTGGGAAAAAAGGTTCAGTATTTTTTGCCAAGAGACCTCGCCTGCCATGGGTCAAAGGGTAGTCCACAGTGGCTTACGTGAACCACGGAGACAAAGATGAACCGAAAGTACCTTACGTGAGTTCGAGTGACACTCCCGAAATGGCGGAGGGTATCCATTTTGCCCCTCTTGTCTTTCACGTGTTCCCGAGGGGGGGACACCCAGACCGTAATGCCCCTTGGCAGGATGGCGACCGTTCAGGGAGCACATCGGTAAGGATTGGTACTACCCCGATCGGCCCCGCCGAGATGTGTCATTCGCGCTACACCAGTACCCCCAGCCCACCAATGCCGCGTGTTCACAGCGCTATGAACCCCCAATGATCCACTTGGGTTCGGAACAATTGACAAAAAATAACCGGGTATACTATAAGCTAACGCGTACAAAGATTCAGAATTGTGAAGATGAGTGCAAATTAGAATCAGATGTACTTGCAGAGCCTACGAGAACACTTAACTTAAAACTAACGCTCGCATAAAATTAGTTTAAAAATAACGCACGCAGGAAATTCTTAAAATTAACGCAAAATATACTTAAAATTATAAATTATAATAAATCCCTCGAAGGATGTCTTCAATGATGACCTATTTATTACCTATTACAGAATAAAGTATAACAATAAAGTATTGGAGAAACAAATACATGATTAATAACATATTAATATTTAGCGAGACAAATTAATAATAACATGCAAAATTCATATAAAATACACAATATAATTCACAAATTTCCATTCCAATAAAGTCCTGGAATATCTGCAAAATATTAAGAAAAATATGAATCATTAATATAATAGGATCTAACCTGAAATATACAAAAGTTATTGAGACAAATATAAAACATTAAATTAAACAATTAACACCAAAGTAAAACCTGCAACGGATAAAAATAATTAAGACACATATGAAATATTAAAAATTAGTTTCTTAAAATTAAAACCTGAAATAGACAAAAATTATTAAGACAAATATAAAGCATTAAACAATTAACACCAAAGTAAAACCTGCAATAGATAAAAATAATTAAGACAAGTAATTAAAATCTTCAAGAAATTCTGCAGACAGGACGCGACACGTCTTTCGCGTTCGAAAGGTAAATGTCGAATGACTCCCCGCGCCCTCGTTCTGCCTCGCTCGCTGCTCGCTTACCGCCGATAATCCGGCACGAATAGACATCTGTTGTTATTACTCTCGGCCGCGCCGACGCTCCGTTTCCGAGAAATACATTCCAAGCCACAAAATATAATTATTACGAAGTACGAAAATCTCAGAGCTCGAAAGAATGAGGAAAAATTCAAGAACATTAGAAAGCAAAATAAAAATTCAATAATGTCTGAAAATAAAAACATTTACACATTTAAAAAATGTAATTGCAACTGCAATTCCATTTCAATCACACAAATTAAAATTTTTAAAGACTCTACATGTGCCTCTTGTTCTAAATTTACACTCGTATAAGGTAAAATTAAGTGAAGGAAAAATGAAGGAAATGTAAAATAATTTCCCCAATTTAGTGCATTTCGAAGTCGGCGTATTTTTTCTTAAAATTGTTTTATTTGTTCCTCGCGTATAATGCGTTTATTATATCGATCGTGTGCTCCGTTTCCAACAAAGATATTCTATTTTTAACTATTTTTAACGCGAGTGTTCGCGCGTCGGGTCAAATATTAACTTTTTATAATTGTTGTCGAAGGTTGTAAATCTTCGTTGACCCATGGCGTTTCCACAACTTGTTACGGTAGTGGAATAATACGTAGAATTATTATTGAAATAGAATCTATAGAGTGGTTCAGAGTCCTCCACACTGATGTGACCAAGTCATTGAAGGATGTAGTCCATCATCCCACTAGTTGCAATGGTTGTTGTGTGTTGTTGCAGTTGATAGTTACTGCAATTTGTAAGACTAAGTAAGTTTATTTCAACCAAGGGTAGTCTAAGACTAATTATACATATATACTATACATACATATACTATACGTATGAGGGAACGCGACATTACTAGGATACACTACAGAATGGCGAAAATAAAAGAGACTCGTAGTCATACTGTACGTCTGTACATAATATTTGAATCGAGCGCTCGAGAGGGGTCACGTGATGTCAAGAGCCTCTTTTAATTTGGCCACCCGGTTTATACAAGTTTATAAAGAAATGTAATAGTATACATATAGTATACATGGATGTATACTACCATGCATAAGTATTTGTATAGTATCGTATGTATATTCATATATGTTGAAATAATTTGAAATGAATTTTTCTGTCACAACATTGATCATTACTATTACACCGTACGTCTACACATTAGACCAGTTAATAAACACAGCACTTCATGACTACTTATTGTTAGTGTAAATAATAATGTATTTACTCAAATATTCCAGTGTAAATATTACAAACTATACTATATAAATAATAAACATTAATCAATATACATGCCAGATTTTGTTTAACCGCGGACATTTTAACGATATAATCGATGTATATTAAATTTCAGTAAGATATCGATATTCAAAAATAGCACCTCTATGCCATATCACTGTCACCTCCACTACAATTAATCTCGTGTAATTTTCGTTGAATTTGGCATGGCAGCCAGGGTGTTAAACAACAACCCTCTCGATATGAAGTTGCCACAAGAGCAATGGCACATCTCGAGAGAAGATCGACCAAGCACTTGAACGCGACATCGTGGTACAACAAGCGAAATTCTAGGGCACTGTTCGTTCGATACCAAGTGAAATACATACATACATAAGACAACAGGCTGATGCCGCGTGTTCACGATGTTGCTCGTGCCTGGCACATCGTGGGTCACGAACTCGCTATCCAACTGTATAATATACAACAGAGAACAACGTCGGCAGAGATAGGATAAGAAAAAAAGGGAGACCACGTTCTAGAAATGGACGTTGGGTTGTTTGAAAATTTGTGAATCTGAGAATTTCGGAATTTGGAAATTTAACAATTTTCGCACCTGAAAATTTATAAGTTTAATAATTGAGGATTTGAGAATTTGTAAGTTTAAGGATTTCGTTATTGAAATTTTTTAATTTATGGATTTGCAAATTTAAAGGTTTGAAATATTAGAACCATAAAAATGTGGTAAGTGAATTTGGGATTACGCGAGTTTCAATAATAGAAAAGTTGTAAATTTGGAATCTTTTATAGTTGATAACTTAAGTTGGATGAAAATTAAATATTTAGTAGCAGGAGATTTGAAAATTTGAAACCTGAAAATGTATTTCCCAATATGAAAATTTGAGTATTTGAGGATGTAAAAATTTGAGAGTTCATAAACTTTGATAATTCTGAAATTTGCAAATTGAGGTGCTTGAAAATTGTTAAATTTGTAGAGGATTTGAAAATTCACATATTTTAGAATTTGATGCTTATAAACTTTGTGAATTTTAGAACTTTGAATTTGAAAGCTTAAAAGTTTGAAACTTTGAAAATTTGAAGATACGGGAATACAGTGTACATAGAACAACGCCTACAGTGAAAGGCTGCAGAAAAACGTGGAGCTCGCGTTTCACAAATGGAAGTCGGATCGCTGTCAATAAATAAACAATTCCTTGTAGTCTACAGCAACTGGTTCCGCTTTTATTTATGCGCACACCAACGCTACGTTGTTCGTAGAAAATGCACGCGTGCAAATTACGCGAGGTCGAAGTTTCTACCGAAGCTGAAACAGTGAATAACGCGAATAGTTGGCAGAAAAGAAAGATGGCGCTGGTTGTTGCGTGTTTTTCTGCGCCGCAAACGGGAGCTTGTATCTCGAACGATTTGTTTGTATAGATACGTATATATTTTGCTGTGGGCTGGTGTTTCGTTCGATCGTAAAAAATCTTGCGCTTCATTCGATCGAGTTATCGCAATTTATCGGTGGATTCTTCGTTGCGCTTTTAATTTTCGTTTTCACCCGGTTTTCACGTTCGCTGCTCGAACGCTCGATAATTGCTGTGCGTCCAACATTGGTACTCTCAATTTTTGTTCAACTTTGTGTTCACGGTTTAGTTCTGTTTGTTTGCCCACGTTTGACGCGGTATGAATTTTATTCAATCTTTTGAATTTTCAACCGGACAACCAGATTCATTTTCGATACTATTCATGAAATGTATAAGAACTTACATTTACTTCTTGTGTAAAAATTGGGGAATTAGAAAGAGTAAAAATGGGGAATTTGAATTCGAATTTTCAGATACAAAATTAACATAGATATTTTGTGATTAATTAAGGATGTGATAACAAGAACAGTGTGTTTATAGAATAGTTATAATTTTGTGGTGGTATTCACCATTATTTATTTGTAATACCGATACTTTATACAAAACTCTGAATACGTAGAAGTATTTATAACACTTGACTATTTTGAAGAACAATATATGCAGATTTAACCCCTGTCCTATAATATCGTGTCATACTCGTGACGCACGTCGCAGTTCAAATATGAGAAGCCAGAGTTGCGTTATTACCCTAATTGAATTTCGCGGTGAATTCTAATTATAATTCACGCGATCAAAGATCGTTAAATGTGTCTAACATTTTAACTTTCATTATTTATCTTAAAGTTGTAACTTAACTGTCAGTGACGCCACTAGTTGGAAAATTTTAAATGAACAAATTAAGAAGAAAGAGAAAGAGTTTTACCAACAAATCTAAGAAAAGTATATCAATTTCATTTTTTCAGAAACAAGAAGAAATTTGAGGCTTAAAAATGGCTGTCTGAATTAGCAGACTAATAACTGTGAGAATAATAAGCAGTGGTATTAAGAAATCTAAATACATTTACGTGCATTAATGGCTTCTTCGTGAATAGAACGCTCTTGATCAAAGTTGAAGCTCCTATTCGAGTTTAGAGACGCTATTACTCGGCAGCAATTACTGTCAGAGAATATGGTAATGCGGGTCACGCGGTGTCAGCTGCGAGACGAAGCTGCCGCTGACTCGTTATAGAATTCTTATGTATCAAGCCCTGAAATATGAGCTTGGTTTACCCTCGTTCCTTCAGGAATCCGTCGTGCTCGGCTGCGATATTAAATCTCTGCGCTCTGCTTGACAACCATCCTGCCACCTAACAGTTTCTGCGTTTTCTCATCTAAATCGAGTCGTGTCCTTAATAATAGTTCAGCAAGGATCTGATTTAACCCTTTTAATATTGAAAGAGTTATAAGCGAGAACAAAAATAGTTTTTAAGGTTTGGAAAGGAAAAAATGATAATAATGATTCTTGCAAGATTCAGAAAGGAACTCATGAATTTTAATTGTATTTTACAGAACTTATGATTTAGTAGTGTAAACATTTAACTTAGACAAGATTACATGCTTGGTCACCCAACAAAAATAGCTAATGTAACTATTTGAAGCATTGGACAATTTTAGTACAGTGTTAATAGATTTATTCAAACTGTAGACACTGTAAGACGATTGTAGAGAGAAATCGCATATTAGACATACTTGTTCATTATCGCAAATATTTTCAGATAGTTCGAGACAGCAATCTTCGTCAGTGTTTCGTCTAGGCCCGAGTAGTTGAAGGAATAATGACACGGAAAGAAGCGACGCGATAGAAACAGAGGCAAAGAACTTAAGTAGCTCGCAAAGCGATGCAAGCGCGGCAAGGTTGATCCGTTTATTCAGCGACACCTAAGCCGACTCTGGCTTCCTCGTCGACACGAAGGGCACGCGGTAAACTTTCACGGAAAATTCGATGTTTCGGGCAAACAAGCTACCGTCACGACTATTAATACACGTCGTCGTGTCTGTCGTTCGACGTCGGATCGATAGCTTGTACCGATCGTTGTTCCGGGAATAAGGAGTCGTCGGGTCGAAGGGATGCTTTTTCTCGCGGGGATTACTTTCCTGCGCCGTAGAAAACGAAGCCAGAACTAAACAGGGAGAAAAAGAACGAAACAGGGAGGGAGAGGTTCGAAGTATCGTTCGGGTGGTGCAATCGAGCTCCAACGAATCGTACGCAAACCACCCTTGGGAGTAATCAAGCCTCCACTAATTATTCCGACGTAATTTTCAAATTTTATGGGCGCATTTGAGGTAATGGCTACGTGAACGACAAATGGTATTTTTGGTTATTTCTTGTCTCTTCGTACGATGTGCATTATTTTTTTATATGTGTTAGATCGCTCGTTAGAGTATTACACATTTGATTAGGTTAGTGTTAGATCGCCACACATTAGATAGCCGTCCATCGAGTGGATACTTGATAGGTTAATAAGCGTTAGATCACCACGTCTTGAATGGATACTCGATAGATAAGCTTTAGAGCACCTTGCGTTAGGTAGCTATGCATTGAATAGATACTTGATAAAGTGATAAGTGTTACATCGTGATGCGTTAAATTGTCATGTATTGCATAATTACTAGCAATATACGTAACACATATTGTTATGTATGTTATTACGTATGTTCATTACAGAGAATTGTAGCGTACCTTGAATTTGAAAACGAATTCTGAGATTTAGAGATTTAAAGTATTCGAATATTTTCAGGAAAATTGAAAATTTGTTAATGTATAAACTTAACAATTTGAGTACTAGAAATGTATTATTGAGACTTCAAAATTTCGAATTTGATAATTTGGGAATTTGACAGTTTGATTTAATTTACCATTCTATTATGACTTCAAATATTATATTTTTCACTTTTAAGAAAGAATAACTCAGAATATAATATAAAAGAATGTAGTTTAAAGACCCAAATACACATACGATACATTACTCTTTTGTATTTCCATTTTTCCCAGCTCCTGCACTTAACCTTTTTCTTTCGGTCCGACTTCTCTCACCCGATTGTGGCTTTAAAATCAGAATGTGCAGTTTCACATAACGCGATACATTGAAACCAGCCGTCAAAACATAGTAAACCACACGTTCATATTATTTTTCAAAATATTTCCGTTACCCCATTTACGTTCCCCAAAAGTTCAACTTCCCTCCGGTGTACATACACATTTTTCCCTCTGAAAATAAAGGGACGTAGCGCAGAAAAAATATCAGATTTGCGCGAAATATACCTTACACGGTTCCCTTTCGATGCGGAGCCCACTTTTTCTTTCTCAAACACGTTCGCCAAACAGATTCCGCGCGAATCCGCTCGGCGACCAGCGCGGAACGAAAATTCGTCTAGCTGCAGCGTTCCCGAATTAAATAGAAACCGAGTCTCGGCTGCGTGATTCTTCCTCTTTCATCGGCGAATAGACGAAGAGGGAACGAGAAAAAAAAAGAAAAAGAAAAACAGGAACGAGCGCAGACGAGCCACAGTCTGGCGAGGTTAGGCAGAGAGCGTACGCGCATCTCACATAATTTTCCGCGAAAGTTTCCGGCGCGTCGTGCAGGCATCGTTCGGCTTAAATTCATTTTTGAGCACCGAGTCGGAGGTCGGGTTTCCACATCTGCATGCGAACCTCGTTCTGTTCTCTGCGTTTTCTCGTTCACCCGTCCGCTCTTGTCCTCCATTCCTCTTCCGCCGACTTCATCGCTCCGACTTGAAAGATAAACTCCGACTACGCCGCGGCCAGAGTTTCGCGGGGCTTTTTCATCGGAACATGATTCCGTCCTTTTTTTTACGTTGGCAAACGGAGGGCAAGGAATTCGAACGCTAGACTTCCGGTTACCTTGGTATCCCTCCAACTTCCGTTGTTCGAAAAACGCCGAACGACTTTTGCGAACAATGGGGAGGAACTGTGTGATTAAATACTGTTCTTGCAAAATTAATATCCTTAATAACCTTATAAGATAGTAATAACTGTATATGAGATATAACAATTGTGTAATAGTAATTCTATAAGAAAGATAATAACAATTGATTAAAAATATCTATATAAGGAAAACAAGATAAAAATGACTGTGTAAGAAGAGAAAATAACTGTGAGGTATTAAAGTAATATAAGAAAGATACTAACTGTGTAATAATGATTTTGTTAAAAATTCAACAATTTGGCTTTAACAGACAGTAACATTGACGTATGTTGTAGTTCAAATGTAACAAAATTAAACAGTATTTCAATAATAAATACGTTAATAGAAACAACAAAAAACGGTAGCGAGTGTGTAATCATTACATTTGGTAAAATAATTAAAATTCACATAAAATAATTTCACAGTAATCTCACAATGAAGAGTCGTTATCGAAGTATTAACTAATTATTAAATACTCATTAACGAAATTATTAACTGGTGTCAAAAGACGATCAATTGCATGTTCATTAATGTTTTCAATTTGAAAAATTAATTAAACGCTTGAATTTATATGTATAACATCAACTATTAATATATTTGAAAAAGTGATACGTAATTCTTATGAATTCTTAAACTTCAACATATCACTGATTAGAGTAATACCAAAATTAGGGTAGCTTACCCTACTTCGATTCGAATAAATTGAATGCCTGTATAATTGAGATCGATTTACAGTAGAATGGGCTGATTGTGAACATATGACGATGTAATTTCCATCATGTACAGTGCATGACACTACCTAGAAACGTCACCGGAATCAAAATGTTCTGATTTCGTGACATTGAATTCAGTGTGATAACAATGTGACTTCCAATTTTGACGATGATGAGACATTACGTATGACGGAATAACGAAAATATATGCCAAGATTTGAATCATCGCTTTTAATCTTTTAATTCATCGACTTATGCTTTTCCATATCCTCGTCTATTATATATAAAAATTTGAATTATATGTTATTATTTAAAGTACTGAAAAAAATATATTTTGAGAAATTATGGGAACTAAAAATTTGCACTACAATGCTATAAAAATTGTATTTATGGAACATAAATGTTTTGCATAATTTCATTAATTATGAAATATGTTATTGTATTAATTTGTGCTTAAGGAATACAAAAACTTCATGGCATTTATAATGTTTCATGCAGTTATATTTGCAGCGGAATGCACAGCATTGAAAATCTTCGACGAAAGTAGCTTTTTATTTTAACTCTTTGCACTCGAAAGTAATTTGACTGTTTACGAACAGCAATTTTAAAACTCATTCAAAAAATTAAATAAATTCTCTTGAGGTTATTATTTCTTTACTAATAATTTCCACTATTGTCTGTTTCACTATGTTTACACGTCACACGCGTCATATTATAGAATCAGTTAAAAAATGCTTGTTTCAAATTATTGTATTAAATAAAATGGTGACTGAGAATCACCTCAGTAATGTACAAAATCAATAAATCAAGCAACAAGTACCCAAAATACTATCAGTATTATATAAAAAAATTGTGAGTAAAAGATTTTAGTATGTAACGTCTAGCGAATAGAAATTTTTCGATAGACAATTCGTAAATGAACTTTTCACCTTCATCCCCCTAAAACACCGCGAATTCCTTAATCCGTAAAACAGTTCTATAATTGCATTGAAATTAGAATGTTCTTTCTTCGAAATAATTACAAACGACCTTGCATAAGCGAACAATGAACACGATGCCGAACAATACAACAGTGAAATCTATAGAAAATGTTTTTGATTTACGTTCCTTTACGTTGGCGAGCACAAAATTAACCACATATACGTTCATGTTCTATTTCTCTTTGTATTTTTATGCAGCCGTACCTCTTCTGAAATTAAAAAGGGGCAGGAAAGCAAATAATTAAGCGAAATAGCAATTAACCGGTTGGCTCGGGATATATTTCATTAAGGCAGCGCGAACTTCTTTCACTCTTTTATTGCATACTCCACGATTATGTATTATGTTTATACCGACGCGATTGGAAAAATTCTAATTGGCACGCCTCTCAAATTAACCCAACCGCCGGTTTTTCACCACTGTCGCTGCGATTTATTATTATTTTCAACCGCGGTCGAACGTTCTCTCCGCCGATAATTATTATTTCTAATTAATGCCGGTAAAGAGGAAAAAAACAACATCGGCCAGCACAAAAATCGGAACACCATCCAAACAAATTCGTCGCGCGATATTTAACCGTTGACTTCCGTTCCGGTGGGTTATTCAGTGTCAACAATTTTCGTTCAGTCACCTACTGCAATTCTATTATTTCTATTTTTGGCCAATCGATCGGAATTGTACCAATTAATTATTATTGGTAATTATCAGTCTCGTAGATGGGACATTTGCCTCGATTGAATTAAGGTCTTCAGATATACAGATATGTTTGCAAATATTTAGAATAAGAGAGACGCTTTCGAATTCGATCATGTTAAAATAAAATTACTATAATACTTCCACATTGTGGGCATTTTACTATTTGACTAATAACATTTTTAAAATACAAATGATTTAATAATTCGTACCGTTTTGTAGCTACAGTTAGAAACTCGTAGAATTTCATTTTAGAGAATTGAAATTTATGTTGCAATGATTAGTCGTATGTTGTTTATGAAATACAAGAACTGTTAAATTCACTGAAAATTTTAGACGTTGAGTCAACGACCTTAGTAAGAAACATCAGCAAGATTTATTGTATCCACAGAGGGTATTCTATTGAAAGCAATATGCTGTTCAAAATTGACGTAACCTCAAAAGAACTATTTTCTCAAATATCTCGAAAACTGAAAAAGTCCGACTATCATATATATAGCAAAAAGTTGTTTAGAAAGATGGCCTTGACAACATATTTCAAGGTGATCGAAATTGAAGATGGTTTCCTTATTCTAAATATTTATTGCAGTGTTAATGTTCTAAAATAGACGTAATCAAGTAGCTTGTGAAACTATAAAAATTTGGAGAAATACTTGTATTTTTTGTAATTTCACTTGAATACTTGGATATTTGTAAAATTTATTGAATACTTATATATATTTGTAAGTTTCTAAGCTTGTAGGAGACAAGTTTACTTGTACGAGTAAACTTGTCGACTTATAAACTTGTAAACTTATTAACTTGTTACCTTGTAAACTTGTAAACTTGTAAACTTGTAAACTTGTAAACTTGTAAACTTGTAAACTTGTAAACTTGTTAACTTGTAAACTTGTAAACTTGTAAACTTGTACTCCTACGAATTTGTAAATTCCTTATTTATAACTTTAAGAAAAGATTTTGAGAATTTGAAAATATGAAAGTTTTAGTATTTGAAAATTTAGAATAATTCGTAAATAATTTGTAAAAATAGGTATTTGAAAATTTTGCAATATAGAAATTTGAAAATTTGTGAATTTGATTGTTTGAGAATTTATAAATTTCGAATATTTTAACTTTAGAAAGTATGAAAATTTTAAAAATATAAAACTTGGGAGTTTTCAAATTTTGGAATTGGGAACTTTGCGAAATTTGAAACTTTTGAAAGTTTAAAGCTTGAATATTTACATATTTGAAAAGGTGAGAATTTGGAACTTTTGAAATTTAATAATATACAGAATTAACAATGGAAGATTTTAGAAATTAAAAATTTGAAAATTTTGAAATTCGAAAACTTGTAAATCTGGAATTTGAGAACCTAAAAATATTGAACAACTTTGACAATTTTAGAAATCGGATATTTAGAAATATGAAAATTGGGGAAATTAGAAATTAAAAATTTGGCAAATTAAAAAATTGAAAATTTGGAAATTTGGGAAGTTAAGAAATTGAAAGTTTGGAAATTTGGGAAATTAACAAATTAAAAATTTAGGAAATTAAAAAATTAAGCAATTGAAAATTTGGGAAATTAACAAATTAGAAATTTCGGAAATTAAGAAATTTGGAAATTTGTGAATTCGAAAATGTGAAAGATTAGAAATTTAAAAGGTTGTTAATTCTAACATCAAAGTTAGAAATTTAGATTTTGACCACTAGAAATCGTTTAAATAAAAATGTACAAACATTCAGAAAATCGTAAATTTGAAAATTAAAATATTGTTAACATGCTGCACACAAAGTACACAATCGATTCTTCACTGGTACGTATACTACAAAACTAATTATTACGAACAGAATTGAAAATTCAAAAGCGACCATAACCCACCAAAATTGCCGTAGCGATTGTTTGCTTGAATTGTTAAATACTATACTTGCTTACAACGTTCGGCGATCACATATAAATAGTTAGTTACAAGCGGAGCTATCATTTATGGATTATCCGTTCGATCAATAAATCGTGGAAAATCGATACTACATGGAAGTTGTAATGACTGGTCGTTTCAACAAACGGGAGTAGCGGTTTCAAAATGGGTTACCGAAATACGATTCTCGCACGAGAAAACGGACTCTGCTGACTTTAATTGCACTGGTATTAATTTAATAGTACCCCGATGAAAACTTTATTCAATTAACGCTAATGGCCTTCAAAGGCGGCGTGTAATTGAACGAGCTAACGTAAATAATCTCCCGATCTCCGAGTTTCCGCCGGAAAACGGAGAATTATGGGAGATTGTAAGTGAATCTTCAAATGTCGCCCAATTTATTCTGCAGGTAGAACAGTGGAGAGAATCTACCGATTAAAATCAAAACCAAGATTGAAAATTCTACAAGTACAGCTTTGATGTTGGAGAAATTTCCATCTGTTGAACTTTGAATATAAGTTTCATCTTCCTTCACACTGCAATTAAATTTCAGGTTAAAATATATTAGTTATTATTATTAAATTTGAGGGCAAATCAATCTACGTTAGTTTTCATTACAAACATAGTACGAAACACCAGTTGTTCATTGATTTTTGAGTACAGAAGTGTGGAAAGAATTTTTCAGTAATCCAATGTTATAAACATTTTTTATTATTACTCCGTGGTAATATAACAGTATTTACAGTAGATCTCTAATTTACAATAGATACAGTACCGTTCATAAGTATCCGGACACTTGGTTTCGTTATATAAAACATAGTTGAACTTTGTACGAAAGGTATTTAGGGTTATCATATCACTTGTAATAATTATTATTATCTTTTTTAAAGTGTCATAACGTAATAGAATTAATTTTTAAGTACAAATTATACAATGCGAGTGTGAAAGTAAAATTCATGTCCAGAAGTGCAAAGTCCAAATTTATGAATCTAATGAAACGCTTTCGATTCTAAAAAAAAATTTAATTTCTACTGTGTTTCATTTCTATAGTGCAGAACGTATTCAAAGGGTTCTTCGATATGTTTCAAGTGTTTGTAAATTGTTGGTAAATGTTTAGGTTCCTTCAATGGAGATAAGAATGGAGGTAACGTTACGCACTCGACAGTTTCGTTTTAGTTCGTCTGTAGCTTCTTTTCCATTGAGATATGAGTTTCAAACGAGAATTATCAATCGACAAACGTTCCTTCGCAGAAAAAAAAATCGGTTTTAGTTACTGTTGCTTGATACTTGAATAACTTTCATGCAATGCGAATGCATCTTTCGCTTGTGTCCGGATACTTATGAACGGTAGTGTATCTACTTATAAGCACCCTTTGGTATAAATTCGTCGACTATCTCAAAAGATTAAAATATTAAAATTCAAATTTCACAGTAATCTCTTAACAACTTTTCGTTGCTCATCCGAGAGCCAATATTGCAGTGATAACGTTTTATGTACGGTATACAAAACACAATTCGTCGCTGTTTTGCTTGTCGAGGGCTTTATCCTGTTAGCGTCTAACATCGTTTCGAGTAATCCTAAGCAAAAGGAGGCGGCAAAGAGATTCTCGTTTCATCAACGAGGCGCATCAAAAGTGTGTCGCTAACCGAATTCGCTTGATTGTGCGCGAGAGACAAAACTGGTGGATGCAGTATCCGAAATTATTCGCTGTTACACCAACGACTCGTTGTAACATTCAAGGGTGACTCTGAGGAGCAATTTCTAAAACGTGGAATCAACTTTGCTATTGTGCGATACTGTAACCACGTTCCTCGGGGACCAAACTTTGTCTCCTCATAAATTTCCTATACAAAATTCAACGGCTATTAATCTTCTCTGTTGAACGTTGACTGCGAAAACATTTCCTCGTGTGTCAGGAATTCTCCCTTTTGTTAGATGCTCTTTAATTTTTTACAGTCCTTTCTGAAACTCATTCCGTTACATGGATAACAGACATTCTACGCTGAAATTCAAATTTCGGAGGGCAGTGAGAAATTTTAACCTTAATGTGGGTGTAAAGAAAATTTATTTTGCGCTATGGAGAATAAATTTCTTGGGATAGAAGTAGATCGTAAAATATGTTAGGTGGAACAGGAAGTCATGTATTTCACTACAGTTGCACAAATACAACTTTACATATTTTTAATACTTTAAGGTTTTGGTAGAAAATTATGGCTGGTTAAATACTAGTTTGTAGTATGTACAAAATATATTGTGTTGCGATGTATTAACGTAAATACTAACCTACTGTTACTAAAAATATTAAGCTTCACCAAACATTTAACTTTCGATCATTTCATAAATTACCATTGTCGATTCATTGATTTCATAAAATAATAAACATTTCTACTCCTAAAAATGATCGAAAGGCTAATTAATATCAGACAAGAATATATTTCCTACTAAACAGAAAACATACCTTATGACTTAAGACTGCTTTCACAATAAAATGTTTTTATAGTAAATTTATGTTTATGCACAATATTATACGTCAGAATTAATGAGACAGTGCGTCTACGGCGTCAAAGTGAAAACGAGTTGACGAAAAAGTGCAGAACGTAGGAGCTCGATAAAAAGCAACGTGGCGACGAAGTGGCACAGAAAAACACGTCGAAATGACGAGAAACATGGCTGAAACTGAAGGTTGGAATCCCTCGAACGACCGAGATTTAATACAGCTCGCTGCATACTAAATCTGCAGGGATAGAAGAGCGTGGTAGCGATAGGGCGCAACGGCGAAACACGAAATGGCCGGGGTAAAAGGGAGGCTCATCGAAGTCCCTAGCTGCTGGCTCGTTTTTACCCTCGATCGTTCGTAAAGGGACGTTGGAAAAAGAAAAGAGAAAGTGAGGGAAACGGGAAACGAGCAAGCTAGAAGTGGGGAGGCGAGCATTCTTTGGAAATCCTAGAGCTGCTTCTGTAGCGACGCTACTGTTACCAGAGGGGTAAATCGGTATCGTTTCGTTTAAATCCACAACGTTTTACGAGCTGGCGGCGAAATAAAAAAAAGAGGAAAGGAAAAGGAGGAAAGAAGAAAAGAGCGGGAAAGCTTTCAGGAGACGCCAGCGAACGCGATCCTCTTCTGGCAATGGTGTTTATTTTAGAATGCTTCATTTGTCTCCGTAAATGCAATTACGGCCTCCCGACGGAATCGATTATCGCGTTAGGTTATCTCGCCGACGCAGCGGCTTCTTGAACAACGGGAATTTAAACAGCACCGTTTTCGGTTGGGGATTTTGGGAACTTCATTAGTTTGTCGCGGGAATGACTGACTGATGATTCTCGTTTGGTTAATTTTGGGGCATTTTATCGTGAGATTTTCACTTCCCGGAAAGTAACTGTAAGGTATGAAAGAGACATGTGTTAAGAGATTTGCTCGAAATAATGCAAAAATATTGTAAATGTAATGCTAAAATTATTTTAGTAATTTAGCTAAAATAACAAATTAAGGAGCAAAATTGACATGCTCTATGAAGTTATCGGTGATTGATGCTATAAGCTCAAATAATTAAAAAATGGAAGCTTTTAAATCATTCTAAATATCATTAGTTATATTAATAATATAAAGCAGTAATCTAAAGTATTAAATAATTTATTTTGAATACTGAAACTAAAATTTATCAAATGTTCCCAAATTTCTTATTTTGAATTAGGAAATTTGTTTATTCTGTCGTGATTTTTATTTATTTTTATTATAATATACTTGAGTATTTAAACATTGTATCCATTGTAGGAAAGTAATAAATTATTAAAGATATCTAAGGCAATCGAGTCAAACCTAAAGCTGAAACGTGTGTCTGAGACTTATGGAGGAGAGTGTACGTTACAAATGTCACAGTAGGCCGAATGCAGAGAAGTACCCCACACAAAAGGCACATTTTTGACCCAGTTTCGTGCGCCCTTTTAAATTAGTTCGCTGAACAAGACGGCTTAAACGGAGGGAGAAGAAAGGTGCCACGGGAAATGATACGAGGTGTGTCTTCGAAAGGGGAGCCCGTTTGGCAGAAAGGGCAGCACTCGTAAGACAGCAATCTACAGCACGGTCCATGGAGAGCTGTAACACAGCTAGAATCGAACTTGTAATAAGGTACACTTCGCCCACTCGCCAGAAGTCGATTGCTCCATAGGGACAACAATCCTTCGTCCCGTGTTTCTCTCTTTCTTCTCGTAACCTTTCGATTCCGTTCGTTCAGGAATTTCCCACACATATTCTGAACCTTCGATGAAATTGTTGCGTTTACACGAATCTCATTATTCGAGATTACTTCGCGCTATTAACTGTGCTTGGTTCTTGGATTGCAATGTAAACTATGCAGACGGGAAACTATTGTACCGAAAGGTAAATTGTATGAAGTTTATAGTAAACACGACCATTTTTTTCTTAAATTACAGGTTATTGAGAAATCAACCGTGGTAATGTACAATGTGCAATGACTCGAGTAACAGGTCTGTAACGATCATTTTGTAACTGCGGACAGTTAAAAGAAAATGGCCGATATTTATACTTGCGATAGCGTGACGTTTATGAATTCTATTTGTGTTACGTTGCTGAAATGCGCGGAAGTTAGAATACATGTTCAGATGTGTGCAGGAGCGTCTGAAATGTTGGTTAAAGCATTTTAAGGATAGTGTTAAAGATTAATATCTTTAGATTAATATCTTTAATAGATAGGTATTAAAATAATCTTGTTTTATGTATTTTAATGTCATAATAGTTAATATTATCACATATATTACGTAATGCAATTATAGTACTTAATTATCAATATAAATTAGAATCTGCAAAATTATAAATGTGTGTGCAATCAAAATAATCGATTTAAAAACACACATCAAATAAAACGTGAAAATAATATTTCATAGCAAGATGAAATGTTATAAAAATTAAAAAATGTGAATAACATTATAAAATAAAGTTACAAACCTGTGAAACATAGTAAATACGCTCGCGTCTGACTAAAGATAGTACATAACTACTGAAAAGTCAGTTGCGCTTAACACTTATTTTATTGACATTTAATTAGTCCACCCCATTGAATCCACAGATTAAAGAAATGTTTAATTACCACAGATTTTATAATTGCCACATCGACTGCAATTTTCTCCCAAAAATTATATTTTTAAGCACACATTTTATTAAACCGAGGTACCAGTTATATCGTACAAACGCAATATTTCTGAAATTGAACAGCGATTTAAATGCGTTTCTACAAACAAACAAGCCAAAATTTTCGTTATAAAGATTGCTTTATAATTAATTTTCAATTCGCTAACGTGCTTGTTCTACATGCAAATATCAGGACCTGCATCGATAATTCGTACACCCATGCCAGCTGCAGAATCTATTAAACAGACTGAAACAGGGGTACATAAAGAACTGCATCCCCAAGTCTAACTTTCCTAAGACCTCCATTCTAAACTCTATTCATTTTAGAAGATGATTAAATAAAATCTTATTCACTTCTCTATTTAAATCGAGATCGCAATAAATGCACTAGTAAATCAATTTTAACTGCAATTTCAATTTTAAAAGGAAATATATCTTGCTTGTAACAATGAACAAATATATCAATCTTGATTACAGTATAATATATTATTATAAATGAGAAAGTTAATATAAGCGTATCTACAGAGAAAATTATAATAGTATCTATTGTATGTGAATATGATTTATATTATACAAATCTTCATTTTTATATAATACTCCTTAGTCCGGTTACTACTAATTAATTTTAATTTTATTTAGAATATATCTTACATTTTAAGGACTTCTTTTATAATCTTATTAAAAAAATGTATTACTATATCCTTACCCGATTTTTAAGAAAATTGCATCCCGAAAGTTCGTCAGCCTGCGATCTGCCGCAAATCTAAATCTAGACTTGGTCGAATTGACAGAGCGTTTTCCATAATCGTCAGTTAAACGGGACGCAATAACTTTAGCGTCAAGGCGCGACAAGAAAATCGTGAGGAACAGTCGAGGAGAAAGATTAATATCGATTCAACGACTCGAGGCCAGAGGGTGATTCCGTCGAACAACTCTGAGGACATCAAAGTATATCGAGAAAGGGGTTTTGCCATTCTTGCCCCGAGGATATTACGCGGACCAGCAAGAGGCAAAAGAGCAGAAAAGTTGAAATAATTTCGCGTCAGGAAACGTGGTACAATCTTCTTTGTTTAACGGAACGAGATATTGAAATGATCAAAGGGATCGAGTCCCGTCGAGTAGATCTTTTAAGAATTTATATTCTTTCATTTCTAGTGTTTAGCTTTAATTACGCCCGTATGAAGATGTTCGAAAATCGTGATACTCTCGATTCTTAAAGAATTTTAAATATCTAGGTACATCCCTGTCGTGTGCTTCTTTATTTAAGCGTAAATTCACTTTGTGTCGGACATTTTTATTTTCTCGCGTAATCAGAGAGATAATTGAATCACGACTTTGATTCAGTTGTTTGTACTTCTCTTCGGTTAATTAATCTACGGAACTGAAAAATTCGATGTGAAAAATATTTTCAGCATTATTTCGCGTTTTTCGAACGTTTTATCGTCGCTTTTCTCTGCAAATTTTTTTGATCAAAAATTAATTAATGTTTTTCCAATGCATTTTCATTAAAAGAAAACAGTTCATAAAATTTATTCGATTTGATTTTATAAAGGTGTAAAGGATTCTGTGTAAATACGATGAAACGCAGTTTTGGTCGTAGATCGCGTTTTATTTGAAATGTTGTTACAAAATAATTATTTGGAATAAACATTTATTGTAAATATTTTATTTTTGGTTTTTAATGCATGAGAGTTGATATGTGTTTAATATATCTAACGCCACTTTTGTGTTTGCAATATATTTCGTAATTAATGATATTTACAATATAATTTATGGAGTGTCTTGCGTAAATGTGTCTTGCATAAACATTATGAAATAATATTCATTGGTATACTAAATAGTAACCAGATGTTGATTAATGCTATCGAAATTACATTACAAATTAAATTAATAAAATAGTTTTTGTATTTTTTCAATTAGAAAAAGATATTCAAAGAGTCACTTAAATAAAATATTCTGTAATATTATTTATCTCTGTCAAATTAGCTGAATTTTTTAATACAATTACAATAACTACCTTCAATTTTATCTGAAATATACTCACCTCTATTTAAGCTGAGTGCATTTAAAGTAATTGACATATACTCTTTTATTTGAAATAATTGTTAAGCTTTTTTATTTAAAATTGTTATACACTACATTCTTTTATTTTAAACAATTGACAATATTCACCAAAGCTCAGTTAAAACTATATTTTTAAAAGAAAACAGTTCGATAGTTCAGTTTGTGTTGTCTTTGCTATCCAAAAACGCCATTCGTCAGAGTTTGCTAAATTTAATTCCAGCACGATGCGTCCCACGTTTATCGATCACCTACGTTTACGTCCGTTTTGGTCTGAAACGTACTGCCCACGCCTATTAAAAATTTGTGCAACATATACCCCGAAGTTCGAAAGCACGTAGGCGTTCGTAACTCCCACGCGAAATCGTTGCTATCTTCACCCACTATCGGTTGCGTTCGTGTATTTGGACAGGGCTAAATTCGAAGGCGTCAAACGAGGGATGTTCGGGCTTTGATTTAACTGTCAACGATGCCGCCAAAGGTGTGATACGAAAAAAAGGAAATAATGGAAAGATGTGGACTTTGTGAAAGAAGAGAAAAAAATATCGGGGTAGTGAAAGACTTGGCTAGGGGTCCCTGGTGTCAGTCTTACGCTGCGATGCTTCTTCTGTTTTCATTAAAAGCTTCGGTCCGTCTGTCCTTCTCTCTTCTTCTCTCCTCATGGCCTTCTTTCCGTCGTATAATATTACTCGTTCTTTTGAAAATAAAAATGGGACGAACGTCGTCTAAGAGACTCAATTCCTTGCTATGCTTCGCGTGCTTCTCAAAGCAACGGGACCTGAATCATTCCGATGAATAATCGTCATCCGTGAACGCGTAGGCAACCAGTTCTGGTCGCTTTTAAAGGATCGACCCGCCGCTTTATTATTATTTCTTTCTGGGGAAGATAATTAAGTAGTGCGACAGAACGATCATGCTTTGAATCGTTTCCTCGTTGGAGCAACTGCAACGTCTACGAACCTTACACGTGGCTGCTCTCTCGTTAGCTCCAACGAAACGGATCTTTAGGAACAAGCTGTTGGTCGCTTCTTTTTTCGCTTCCAATCCCCGTTCCTCTCGACGCGTTCACGAAACAGTTAACGATATTCAAACAAACCCTACCCGTCGTCCTCAAACCCTTCGCCCCTAGAACGGCTCAGTCTGAAATCCAGACGACGGCTGGGATGAAAGCAGCAACGTGTTTGGTATCAATTTCCATCTGCGTGATAAACATGACAATTCCGGACGGTGAAAAATGTCGAAACGATTTGGCAAGATGAATTTCACCGATTCTTTTTATTTACGACTTTGTCTAGGGTGCTTATGGTAATTTATGACAGTTACGTTATTTCTTTCAGCATCCGAGATGCGAAAGATTGCTTGTGCGAAAGTTTTACGGCACGTAGGGGTCAATGTATGAAATTAATGGAACGAGTTTCTTTCCGATGTTATACTCGGAAGTGGAGAGATTAACTTTGTTTCTTTAATTAAAATTTTGTTTGGAGTTATACGTGTCTGAAAATCAATTTAGTGTTTTATAGTGTGTTTACTTTTTTTTATTCTATTGAGTAATGATAGAAAATGTTAATCAGGATATGAAGATTTATATTGTTGATATGTACAGTTAGGTAAAACATAAGATTCCTTTAGACAAAACAATTATGGAATATGGTAAATACTTGCATACAAGACTGGAACACATTCTGTGGCATTCAACATAGCAGTCCAAAGTCATTTTGCATGTTCGTCATAACTCTTCAATATCGTTAAATCCCTATGTTAATATTTTTTCTTGCCTTCTAAGTTTTAGCAGTTTCTTATTTTGATATGATGAATATATTAGTAAAATTTGACAGTTTGCATATATCACTCACCAAGTTTTAGACTATATTTGGAGCCTCTAACGGTGTTAACTCATACCGTCCTAAAACTCCATCCGTGAATCTTGTTCATACTTGTCAACAAAATACACGTACAACACACCCCGCGATAAGTTATTTACATAACTATTAGCATGTATATAGGTAGCTGTTACTAACAAAGATCTTCCACGTATTCTCCGAACAATTTCAACTCCTATGCATACAATTTCGTAACCAAGTAACGTTTCCTCTCTTGATTATCTTTACCACGGCTGACCAACATTTTCGAGCTGCATCCTAAATCAACGCCACCCTATCTCCTCAGGCATACGCCCTTCCGATGTTACTTTCGCCGCGAAGCATATTACGTAAAACGGTAAACAGAATTACGCTGCGTTGACAGATGCAAACGGGATAAAGCTGTCCCCCTCCGTGATGAAGTCCATCGAATGTTAATAGCATAATCTAATATTTACCCCGTTGCATCGCGGCTTACGCTACACTCTTTCTCCTCGTTCACCCCTTTTCCGGCTCTCTCCGAGGAATAATCCCGATCCGTTTTCACGTGCTCGCTACTTCTATCGTTTCGGGCTTGCGGTCCTTTCGCAGGAAACAGGAAGGAACAAAGCGAGGACGAACTTGAAGGGCGGTAGGGGGTGAAGGTAATCCCTATTGTTTCTCCTGTCCCATAAATCCTGCCGGTCGCGTCGCCTTCCCGCCTCCTACGCTTCTCCAGTACCTCTCGCACTTCGGTTAGGTTACCGACAACACCACCCCCGAAAATCGGGGGTGTGAGGGATCTGCTACAACTCCCGCCATTCTCAATCTCCTTGCTACGCCTTCCTCGACCGTGTGCTTCGTAAATCTCGATCCAGCTGTGTTTTACGACACATATGTACCTTCTGGAAGAATACGAGCGATCTGCGATTTCGGCTTCGGAGTTGTGATCGGTAGTACAATATAGGAATTTAATAGTTCGAAATCATTAAACTGCTTGCGAGGGTTAAAGGGTATTAATAGCGATGCGTGAGTGGTAAATGTACACATGTGTGACTGACTGTTCATTTTATTTCATTAACGCATTATTATTACTTTATAAAAACATTATGTCATAGTGAAGATTGACGTTTGTGGTCAGACATGCTATAACAGAAGGGTTAAGTTAAGTTCATTGATTTATTAGGTCTATTAGAATTGTTGATTTATACATACGATTACATAGAAATTGTAATATATATTTTAATATAGATCTATTTAACAAGAATAATTTCAAAATGGTTCTGCAAGTTTGAACGTCTAAATCAACCGTTACTATCGTGCGATGTTTACTGAAATTTTGTGGAGCTGAAAACTCGATCATGCGTATTGATCGCAGAGATTTAACGAGGGCAGTACTTAATTGACGAATGAGTAGTCCGGATAATTTGCTAGAAGTAGTATGATAAAAATGAGGCGTGTTCAGAGGGGAAATTGCATTCAGCACAGTCGTGTTCGTGTGTTTCCATGAAACTTGCGAGAGTAATTTCCTTACCAAGGAAAGTTGATCGCCCTTCAAAAATTTGTCGTGCCACCCCAACTTCTTGAGCGGTGTTTCCACGGGGCTGTTTACGATCCATAATGCTTTCAGCGGGGTATTTTAGAATCTTGACACGTAGAAGGGGTTGTTTTCCCGGCAACAGCGAGTTAGAGTCGGTGACTTATAATGTTACAATGTTTCATTGAGACTCATAGTGTTTTCTTCAGTATAATAGCTTTATCTTAACCAATTGTTTAGTACAAAATTTGTACGTAATGTGTTGCGACATCTGTTGTTTATTCGATTGACGAGATTTTGAATTTAATGCAAAATATCTTTTACTGAGAATGGATGAAAATTTCATTAATAATTCTACTTTGTATGATAATACTATTGTGTTGTACACAGTTCTTAAAATTGCAGTTACAAATTATTATACATTTGATTAAATAGCTCAGAAATTATTTCTTGCTAATTTGTCTATTCGAATTGTCAATATAGCATATATGTAGCGTCTTTTAGTATAACATATACAATATTCCAATATTCTAATATGACTTTCTTTGAAAATATTTACAAACAAACTTACTTTTGCTGATAGCTGTATTTATACTAAACATTTGAAAATCTTGAAATATCAGAAAACGCAAAGTTAGAAAATAAAGAGAATCAGTTATAGTAATCTTTGGGGGATACAGATGTTTCAACAGAAATAATTTAACTTGTTCGTAGTATTCTTTTAACAATTCAGTAGATCCTACCATCTTTCAAACATTAACTATATTTCTCCTTGAAACCTTAAGTCTACGGGTCCTTTAAAAAAACATCTCAAATCTGTCTATAGCCTCAAAATCTTAAATTCAACTGTAAGCTCTCGAAAAATTTGAAACATCCCTGATCCCATACGCATTCCTAAAGCAATATAAAATTCGTTTCTCGGAACAAATAAAAAATGTTCACGATAAATAGCGTATCGGAGTTCATTAAAGCTTGGTATCACGTTCAGAGCAAAATACCTATCGCCGTACATAGCTAGAATATTTGAGATATTAGAGCAGACTCGACACAATTACCTATCGCGCACGAAATTTCCAATGTCTCTGCACGATCGCAGCAATTAACATGTTTCTTCTTTTGAATTGCAGATCGAGGATGCCATGCTGATGTTCGACAAGCAGACCAACAGGCACAGAGGTGAGTGAAATTTATGATTTTCTCCGTACGAAGGGGGGTGGTATCTCACCCCTTCGATACAATAATTCGATTCGCCAGGCCGGTAATTGCTGTTTAATCACCGGTGATCGTTGAAACGCGCGTAAGAGGAGTGCTGACGTCACGCGTCCAAAATTTCGATGTGTGCACCGTGCAACTTCGCTACGCACGCAAATACGCTGAAAATATGGTCGAGACTATTCTCTGTTTAGCGAGTCAATAATACTGGCATTTTGCTCGCGCGGATCGCAGACCGGGTAATTAACAAGCCGGCTCGAAACTATAATTAGCGATTACGGTGATACACGCGACGCCAGTGCGCCAACGTCGAAGATAAATAACATTAATTCGACAACACGATCAATCGAAGCATTAATCGCGACGATGATTGCGCGATTCAACGCTAACGGGTGTTCTTCTCGCTTCGATGGCGGCCGATTGTGTCGTCGATTATTTTTCGACTCGTGTTACGTTTCCATGAAACGGAGAAAATTTCTTAATACCGTGGTATTGATTACGCGCGATTCCAAAGATATCATCAGGGAAATTTCCATGCGATGCCGTGCCTGTTGAGAATTTACGTGGAGCGGGAAAAGTTTTTTGCGGCGTTCGCGCTGTTTGATTATGTAGAACTTATAGATGAGAAAATAATTGAACGTAACTGCTATATTTGAAATAGTTACTACGGTTGTATGAGAACACTCGCCATTGCTAGATCTTTTTAGATATTGAAGTTAGTTATTTTCGTTAATGACTTCAACTCTGACACGAACGTTTTCTTCGATATATTCTTTTCGAGTTTTCAGGTTATTTCATGAAATATTTCAAATGAGTGGTAGGCACTGTGTTATTTTGTTACTGTTTCTTAGTCGAAGCGTGTGATCTCTATCGAAGTAATTAGAAGTCGTTTGTAATTTAAAAGCGTGAGTTTAGCAAGAGAGTGAATGGAAAATGAAATGTAGAGGAATATCAGAGATATTTTAAAATTTAAAGCTCTCACATTTTCAAGTTATTAAATTTCCGAATTTTGAAATGTGAAAATGGTAAATGGATAATTTTGTAACTTAGCTATTAAAGAATTTGGAAGTTTTGGACGTGTATGAATTTAGCAAGCTATGGATTTATGGATTTTCCAGCTCGATTTAGAAATTTAGAAGGTTTTAAACATTTAATTTTTCAAGTTTGTAAATTGAGATATTTGATTATTTGATAATTCTTTTATTTGGAGGTTCGAAAATTTTCAAATGTTCAAGTGTGGAAACTGAGGAATTTAATAATTTAGGAAAGTAGAGATGTTTAGGAATTTAGGGATTTGAAAGTTTAGAAATTTATAAATGGCCACATTCAGTGTTCTAGAGATTTAGAAGTTTAAACATTTAGAAATTTAGAGAATGATTTAGAGTCTTGAAAATTTAGACACTTAATAAGAATTTAAAAATTTAGAAGTGTAGATTTGAAAATTTAGAGGTTTAGAAATTTAGAAATTTAGAAATTTAGAAATTTAGAAATTTAGAAATTTAGGGATTGGAAAACTTAGAAATTAATAAATTTTGAAATTTAGAGAATGATTTAGAGTCTTGAAAATTTAGAAGTTTAAGTGTGTAGAAATTTAGAAATTTAGAAATGTAGATTTGAAAACTTAGTAGTTTGCAAATTTAGATATTTAGAGATTTGAAAATTTAGCGATGTGAATATTTAGAAATTTAGAAATTTAGAAAAAATGATAGCTATTTAGAAAGTTGCAAATGCAAAAATTTAGAAATTTGAAAATTTAGAGCTTCAGAAATTGAGAAATTCGCAAACTATAAATTAAAAAATTTGATAATATTTTTTCATAAGAATTTAGTAATTGGAAGATGTGGACATTTATAAATTTAATTACTCGTAGTTCGATAATTTAGTAATTCATAAATCAGGAACTTAAAAATGCAGAAATAAAAGTCCAAAACGTTCTATTATTAAATTCTCACACATAGAAGTTGAGAAATTTCTCCATGTTAATACATAATAATTTAAATATGTAAAAATTCCACAAAATGTGAAAATTATTGAATTTCCAAATGTCTAACCGTTGCTCATCAGTGCCCGAATTAAAGCACAATGAAATTATTAATTGCTCGTATAAACTCAAATCTCATTACCTTGTCATAACAAATAAATTCTTTCCGCACCTCGAACGTAGCTCGCATAAAAATCAGTGCATTTGCATTCAAAATTGATCAAATAACTCAAACAGAAGGTCGCGATTAACGCAACGATCGTTCCTATAAACCGTGTAAAATTTCTTGACACGTTATCAGTTAACTATCTATAAAAATCCAGCGAAATCTCATCCCCGAGGGACAGGGAATATTTCTCGATACGATCGCGTTAACAGTCGATTATACAGGGGCGAGGTAAACGCTGCGAAAAGTCTTTGAATTTCAGGCAATCGCGTCACGCATAACAATGGCTCGATCATGGCGGCCGGTTACGCAGGCTTTTTATTCAGCTGCGATTAACATAAAGAATAAAAGAATTGGCGCGTGCCGGGAATCGAGACTACGAACATTTTACATCCCGACCGCGTACATGTACAAACGACCGAAGGAATTCCGTCCGTGCGCGGGGAAATACGAAAAATGTAAATTCATCCTGACTCGATTAGAAGCCGAACGATGAACGAGTGAAAGAAAGGGGGAAGAGGGACCATAAAATTACCATAACACCATCTGTTATCGCAAGCTTTCTTACGTTCGCGAAGAGATCGTTTTGAATGTGTTGTGTGCCACCCTAAGCTTCCGTCTTACTGAAACGATAGCGGAGATTGAGAGATAAGCAACGATAGGAATACATAAATTCTTACGATACGAGCAACATGAAAAGGAAAATTGATTTTTCCTTTCAATCTTCCTGGTGGAGAGTTTTCCTTCTTTTTTATGACTCGCATACTTTAATGAGCCTATGAGGTTGCTCTATCAAGATGAAGAGGAAGAGTTACGTTTGTTCGATTGCACGCTGTGCGAATGTGCGCAACTCGTACTTGTTGCATATTCATTCTACCCTTATCAGATTAATGCCGGCGGAGGACTATGAATATGGGAAATAAAATCGTGTTACTTATGTTACCCTCTGTTTGTTTTTCATGTATGTATAGCTACTGCGTATCATCGTGTGTGATTTATGGAACTGTTCGGTTGTAATTCTGGTTAAAATTTTGTGGGCGAGTCCATCTTCAATATATTTGTCCAACTAGTTTTTAATTTAATCTTGGTTTAATTTAACTCAATTTTGTTTGGGTGTCAGCAAATTTCCTGTGATGGTTTACATACTTTGTAAGTGACAGTTTATTTGTAATTAAATTATTTTAAATCGATGAGTGAGATTTATTAAGTGGTTTAGCATAAGACATTCTGAATGCATTTAAAGGCAGTATTTAAAGCAACAATCGATATTATCGGATACTGTATTAGATCAGTGATGGATATAGCAGGTGATCCGCCGGCCTACTAATTTGAAAGTTTACAAGTTTTGAAATTTTAGAATTTTTAAGTTCTATAATTTGCAGATGTGAGAATACGTAATGTTAGATATTTATACCGTTGAGAACTGTACCTATAATTTTTTGATGTTTTCAATTTTTAGTTTTGAAATTTGCAAATTTTTAGATTTTTGGTTTGGAGAATTTGTGATTTTCAAAATTTATAAAATTAAGAATTTCTGTATTTTGATATATTTTTTTGAGATTTATAAATTGGAAAATTTGGAAGTTTCTTAATCACAAAAACTTGTAACTTCTGTAAACTCATAGATTAAAAAACTTTTCATATATGACATTGTATAACTATCATGTAAAATTATACATATAACAACATTGTTTAATGCACTGTGCATTTGAAAATATGTATTTTGTCAGTTGTTCAAAACTAAAAGCGAGCCAATCACATACATGTTTGCCCGACTCATCTGTTCATTGGTTGCATGTCACGTGGTAATAGAGCCAACATACGCATGCGTGAATTACATATGCAACCCATGGGCGTGCATACCGCACATTAAACGCGCATGTATTAATGACGCTCAAACCACAAGCCTACTTAAAAAGTGAATAAAAACCAAATAAAATCAGCTGCAAACACATTAAAAAGCGAACGAAACTATCCAAAGTCAATTGCATCCACATTAACCCCTTAGCCTATAACATCGACTCAGACTTGTGATGCACGTTACAGTCCAAATGTGACAAAAAATTATATTTGTATAAAGACCGAGTTTTTACTAAATGTTGTTGAAATAACATTTCAACATTCCTTATTTACTTTAACACTTCAATAATAATTAGGCAGTCCTGACGCACCTGCCGAAAACTTGTCGACTAAAGGGTTAAAAAATAAACAAAAACCGAGTAAAATCAATTGCACACACATTAAAAAGTGAACAAAAACCGTCTACAATCAATTGCACTCCAAAAGACGAGTAAGTGCGTTGAAACGTGGAGGGTCGAGGGATTCGCTGGTAGAATGAATGAAATATCAGCCTTCTAATGTAATATATACGGCAGTTCCCTGCTCTTACGACGAAACGATGAAGAGAAAGAGAAGGGACGGAAAGAGAATACGAACGGTAAGGGTCTCGATGTCGCTGGATTCATTCACGTCGGTGTTTCAATGGGGTCGATAATCGTCAACGATCGAGGCACCCCACCCGGCCGATAATCGGGAATCTCTCTATCTTTTTCACCGGTATCCCCTTTCGTTCATCGCCGGCCGACGTGCTCTTCGGCACAGAGCCACAGAGTGGCTGACGGGTCTCGGTGATAGATTCTAATATCGCTTATGAAAAATAGGGGCAAATGGGATATGAAAGCTGGCTCCCTTCGATGCCGCAGGGGTTTCGTTGCCGCCTCGTCCCGAACGGTAGAAAGGGTAGAGTTGAGTCAGACGGGTTAGGGAGGAAGGGATGTGTTGCGCGTCTTGGCAAACGGACGACAGCGAGGAAAGGAGGCGATGAAATAGGGATGTACAGTCAAAAGCAAATCCAACTACACTACAATTAACCATCCGATAATTTACAAGGGTTTTTGAAGATTTGAAAATTTGCTGATGAGTTGAAACATTGAAGGTGTAGGAATTTGGATGCTCCGTGATTTGAAAACTTAGAGATTTAATGATGTGAATTATTTGGAGATGTAAGAGTTTGGAAGGTTAGGAATTTGGAGCCTTCAGGATATGGGGTTTTATGGTTACAGGAATATAGTAATTTGCGGATCTAAGTGTTTCGAGCATGTAGAGAGAATATAGAATTTGGAGATGTGGGGATATAAAGATCTGAGTGTTTCAATCCTTCTAAATTTGAAAATTCAGAAACTGTGAAGTTTGCGTGCGATTCCATATCCAAAGGAAGGCCGCGTTGCGCTCGAGTGTACCTCTGAAGAAGAAAATGGTGTGCGAGGGTGTGCAAAGGGAGGAGGGTTAGGGGCTCTTTCAAAGCGGCGCGTAATCTCTCTCGCGATGACATCCAATACCATCCCCGTCGTCGGTTGAGTCTGCGAACCTCAAACCTCGAACATCGCTGCTCTCCGGCAGATTTCACAATATGGTATTTCCGTAGCCGCCTGGCTTGTGACCCCTAAGGGGATTATCGTCGGATTTTCTGCGAACGTTGCACAAACAACAACGCTCGAACGGGACACCGATTGATCTTATTCGTTGATCGTTGTTTCCCTGTTGCCCTCTCTCTTCCTCGCCTGCCCGTCGAGCGAAACGCGCCCGGGAACGCGTGTATTGCACCTGTCGAGTGAGATTTATTTCAAGTGGAGCAGCTCCGGTTGTGCTTCGAAGCTCGAGGGGATCCTTCCATTTACGTGAAGAGGCTAAAATGTGGGTCGCGATTTTCAGCGACTGAAAGGATGAGTGTTTCTCTCGACGCAAGACTCGTTTGTTGAATGAGATGCTCTGAAGGATCGCAGTAAATGGATAACGTAGGGAAATATTTACCATAAATTCTATTGATCCAACCGTACTGTAAGTAATGATAAAAGGAACAGGCTTTTCATTCAAGTTACAACGTGGCTGAATCGATAATTATGGCGCACTCCGTTTCTATAGTTTATTAAAACACCAGTGCACATATAGGCATATTACTTTCGAACAAGCACCACTGTCGAAGCTTACATGCACATTGAGGAAAAATGTTTTTGCCTCCGCCCTTAGCTATTTATGTTACCTGCTCTTGTATGGGTTAGTTTATGGCAAATCGATGATTCCATAAGGTTTGAGGACGGTTAGGGTAAATTAGGCTTCAGAAAAATTTATTTGCAATATACCGTTTGGACATGATTAATATCTTTCGTTGGAATTTGAGTTTGAAATATTAGGAATTCATTCGTATAATTAAACAAGACATACACAGAATTTTTTATCTACAAATATCATAGAAAATTAAATGTCCGAATATTTTCGTAAGAATACATTTCCTATATGGAAACAAACTTAAACATATGTTTTATGAAAATAAAAAGCAAAAGGTATGTTAATTAACTTGTTGTAAATATACGGATTAATAGTTAAAAGAATATTATGTTGTTCGAATGTCGACAAAACTCAGGTCGTCCACGTTCAGTTTAAAATCGTAGCGAACTTGAAACCAGATTCGATTTAGATTCGAGGAGAGGATCGAGTCGGACGAGCTGCCGTATGAATTATGAGGGATCGTAGTCGATGTTCGAGAGCTCACTCGTCAGGTCCAAATCCCTGAAGAAGTCGCCTCGCCGAGGAAGAAGAATCCGACCGTTTCCGGACAATTTCGAGTCCCGCAGCGAGCTATGATTTCCACGTGGATGGGCAAGCTGCAATTGCAGCAAAGCGTGTCTTCTTTCTGGCGTGGTAGCCGGTGAAGAGGCGCGACTATAGCTCGGGGGCGCGATTATCCAAGCTTCGCTGGCCAAAGGATTTTCTCTTCGTGAGCTCCACCCTTACGCGGTGAAGGAGCGAGCGAGGGTGTGGGCGCGGGCGCACCTATAAGGCTGAGGCATGCCGTGATCCGTACAGTCAACGTCAAATCTGACATACCTAGGGAAAATGTGGCAACGGAGGGAGACGTCACTCACTTGTCAGTTTTTCGGTACTTTTTGGGATGAGATAATTTGGAGTGCTTTGAAATTGTGCACTTTATGATTCTGTGGATACGAGGATTTAGAAATTTAATGTTTTAAGACTTTGAGAATTTAGAAATTTGATATCTGATTTGAGATTTGATTTAAAGACGATAGGGACTTGGAAACCTGAGCAATTTGAAGACGAAGGTACTTGTGAAGTCTAGAAGTTCAGGACATGGGCACGTAGGAATAGTAGATGGGGACATAGGTATTTGAGAACTTCAGAAGTTTGGAAGGTCCATACATATGTAGAAACAGAATTTTGGGGACGTAGTTTGGGAACCTTGGAATTTGGGAATGTACATACTTGAAAACCTCAGTATTTGGGGATATTGGTATTAGAAATTTTAGAATGTAGAATATCAAAATAGATATTTGAGAATCTTAGAATTTGAGGAAATGCATACGTAGAAACCTTGGAGTTTGGTGACTTTAAGATTTCGAAATCTAGCAATTTGATGGTGCAAGATTTTGAAATTTTAGAAGATTGAAGATATAGGGATTTATCATGTGCATCAGTCAGAACTAATTGACAGCTACAACATTAAAACAGAGAAAAGTAGAATTTCGTGTCAATTTTCTACTCAGCAATTTTTGTATTCAGCAATCCTTGTCTCCGTAAATTATAATTGGACACATCCTTTAAATTGAAGCGCATTAAAAATTCCAGTAAGATTTGTCACAGTTACAGCGTGAGTGTCACCTGTCAGCCTCGTTAAAATATTGCCTCGAAAATAAATGGCTGATATATTAGCTTGATCTATCATAGGTTCAGTGTCTCATTCTCGACGCGACGTCTCGACTTCACGAAGCTCGCAATCCCGTGTCCAATTGTATCCAGCCTCGGGCGGATGCAATTACTCTAGGCTAGCTAGATTTCCTCCTGGCTGGACAAGCAGAATCTCCGCGAAGTCTCGGAACTTGGGAAAGCTGCAGCCAACCGGTAGACCGGTAGCCAAGCAGTAGCGGATATGTTATGCCAGTTTGACGTAATCCCGGGCCAAGCATCAGACGGTTCGGAACTCGTTCGCTTCCGCGTCGAGTCGTCGAGATATTCGCGCTCGATCCTCGAGCCAACTCGCACGGCGCGCGGTAAACCTTGCCCGCCAACTTCGGCACGTATGCACGTTGAATAGTTGCAATGCCCGTTCAACTTCCCCACGGATCGGTTCGAAATAGTTTCGAAGCTGTTTCTAGCAGTCCGTTCGGTTTCCGTCGGTTCTCAGCAAGGCACGGGACCTCTGTAACCTCTAAGATCATCTCTGTGCGCCAGCCGCTCGCTCGAACTCAGTCAGTCCGCGCCTAGTCGAGCAGAAAGCCGAGATTGATTTCCACGGGAGTTTCGCGTTGCCGGTTCTTGATTGGTAATTGCGGTGCTCCGATCGATAGACTCCATAGAACGTGCATCTTGTGAAAGCGTCGCGACGCCACGTTAACGTCACATTGCAGGTGATTTTATGCGTGCGGCGGAGAGGAAACGTCAGACGTTCTGAGAAGTTCGGAATATGTGTACGTTGAAGTGTTACTTCTGGGTATTTAGACTCGTGCAATTTAGGGTTCCTTCAGATACGGCGTAAAGTGATTAAGTTGTTGGTTGCGTACATTATTCTTCGAAGCTAGAGGTTCCTGCAAAAAATACTCTTCATTCTAATTGATAATTGTTATATTGAAAAATTTCCAAATATCTATATTTATATACCTGCGAATCATTCTAAATATTTTGTGTAGACGTTACGCATTATTAAATTATTTGAATTCTAAAAATGTTATTCGTCAAATAGTAAAATGTCCATAATATGGAAGTATTATAGTAATTTATTTCAAAGTGATCGAAGTCTGAAGTGGCTTCCTTATTGTAGATATTTACCTTTTTCAGTTTATTATGAGAGTCAGTGGCGCCCTCTGGGCTTACGTCACCTACTTAACTTTCTCCTTTCATTATTATTTTAGCTTAAAAATCAATTATTAATGACTAACAAAAAAGACATATATGAATACATATAACTGTTCATATAACATTTTTAGTTCAGTGTGAGCGTCGCTGGTGCCCTCTGAAATCAGCTCCGCATGAACTGCCCCATTGCTTTAATTTACCTATAACATCTAATGTAAACATTGTATGTAAGATATTGATAGTGACAGCTCTTGCTGCTCTCTGTCCTTTTATTTCAAAGTACTAAATGTTCACTGCAGTATATCTTGACATCTAACTACAGTAGAGATTCGTTTCCTAATAGATTAAATTTCTAAAGACATCTTTGTATGGTTCGTGTTCCCAATAAACGTTTATTTCATTCGTTTCTCTATCCCTGATACGCCCAATTTAGACACGTCATTTAACCCATCGCATTCAAGGCTATCCATGTTCGATTTCACTTTATTTATAGTCAAACCTGTACCTGAACTATTTTTACAAGATAAATTCAGTACCCACAATGCATTTCGTTTATCGAACATTCTGAGTAGCATCACTTGTTTTGATTACATTTCAAGGATTCTTTTCTTCCAGAAATTACAAAGAGATATATTTAATGTGTTCAGACTTTCAAAGAGCAGATAGTACTGAATAAGATTACTATAATATTTTATTGCAATAATAATTAATCTAAATTTCTATATAACATTGTGTTTGACTTATGTTTACGTGTTCAATCTTTATTTTTAATTATATATATATTACTTTTAAGAAATGTTATTTTCAACTTTAATTACTTGAAATGTCATTATTAATATTATTTTAAATTATTTTAAAAAATAATTAATTGTAATAAAATGTATATATTATTGTATTGTAAAAATAATATGTTATGTCATTGTAATGGAAAATCGATCAGAGTTACAAAATATAGAACTTTGTTTAAATATAATAATTTGACCAACCAATAAATTGAAAAAATACAATGTAATACAATTACAATATAATTACAATACAATTATAATAAATTATTTTTGCAGTATAATCTGTTTTATTGCAATGTTACTATGTATTATTTTTACAATGTAATATAATTACATTATAAAAATAATGTCTTGTAAAATTGCAATAAAAGTATCCATTCCATTCTATTTTTTCTATCTGTGAAAAAATACAGAATTCCGTTTGAGTATAATAATTTGCCTACAGT
Organism: Megachile leachella; assembly: GCA_963576845.1. Lineage (NCBI taxonomy): Eukaryota > Metazoa > Arthropoda > Insecta > Hymenoptera > Megachilidae > Megachile > Megachile leachella. The sequence continues at coordinate 11,985,480 of OY756256.1, read as the reverse complement.
TATAAGCACTACAAAAACAAGTGTGATAATACATTTGAATGTAAAGCAAGTTGTCATGTACGTAACGTGCGCGAGGCTTGAAAAGTTTAACATAGAAAACATTTATATCTCTCCGTGGCAAAAAAATATCATAGAAAAGTTAAGTATCGCTGGAAACGAAGCAACACGCTCTTAAAACAGCCGGAAATGCTCGGGACGTTATTGCACGAGTGTTGGAGGGTTGAACTATGCGAAGGGTTAAAAATTTCAGTATTCGTCGAAGCGTGTCGAGAAACTTTTCCTCGCGGCACACACGCTTCACGCGACGGTTGACTCTCATGAAAATATCGTGTCTTTTATGAAGAATCCTGCGTCTCGGAAAATTTGTCGCCTCTCGTAGCCGGTTTTTAGTCCGCCAAAGAAACTCGGAAGGCATCGCCTTTTGGAAATGGGTGCTGACGCTGTGCCTCGGAGCACACTATCAGAATAGGGTTTCCCGCGTCGTTACAACTTTCGAAAACTCTGTCATGGAAGTCGACCAAGCCGGTGCTCGGAAACTTTTGAACGATGGATGGTTGCCGGTCGCGAATGTTACGTAAAGGATCGGAGGCTTGCTTACGGTTGACGTTGAATCTAGCCTAAATACGTCGCTGGTTCCGATCTCTCGTTTTACCTCCTCTCTTCGAGAATTATTGACCACTTCCTATTTCGAGAGCTGACGTCAAGCCACTGAATTTGATGGTCCTTTCAGCTTCCAACGGCTCCTCTTTATCGCTCCTCAAGTAGCGCGCCGGGGTTGCTTTATCTCATCGTGATTCCGAGCTGAATCTTTGAAATCTGTCGGGAATGCGATATTGGGAAAACTTGGAAATAAGCAGTTTTCGTTTTTAATTTTTTTACATTTGATTTTTATTCGTGTACGTTTGCGTTATAGAATTTTTATTTGTACTTTCAGATTTGAATTTCTGAATATTTGTATTTTAATATTTCAATTTATAATCATTTATTTTAATTACTGAACATTTTGCTTATGAAACTTTTATCTATATTTTTATTATCTCAAAATTTTCTCTATTCAAATTACTGCAATTTATTTGATTTAATAATTTCAGAAGTATATTTGGAGAGTACAAAAAAGGACTTCAAAATCCACTTTATGATCAATTGAATTTTATTCATGTTTATACAAAATGCTGCGTTAGTGAATGTAGATGAAAATATTAGAATTATTTACAGTTTTCATTAGCAATAATTTTTCACACATTTTGAATGAGCAAATAGTTAAATTGAATATTTTAATAAATGAACTGTTGAAAAGTGAAAATGAATATGGCTGTAATTACTATAACTAGCAAAATAACTGTTTATTTAGCAGTGATATTCTATATCTATAAATAATTGTGCAAATCTTTTCAGAGATGTGCAACTATTTGCAAACCTATAAGTAATTATGCAAACCTATGCTCAATTGTGTAATTATTTACAAGCATATAAATAATTGCGTAAACCTTTGCACAGTTATGCAATTATTTGCAAATCTATGCACAGCTGAGCAAACGTATGTATGATTGTAACATTTTTACACACATTGTCTGATTTGCACATAAACAAAAAGCAGTATCCTAAATGATACATCCATCCACTGTAAACATAAATGATTTTTTATCAAATCATTTAAATGCATTAAGTGCATAACATCAAAAATAACTTTAAAAAAGTCAAAAAGTATAAAATCCGTAAAAAATGAAATAAGTCTAAAAAAGTTCTAATGCATCGCGTTGAAATGGATCGAAAATTGGGTGTATTCAAAAAAAGAGTGAGCTTTGTATCGAATAATAGTCCCGCAGATTATATTATTGGTAACGCAAGCGGCAGCCTTTCGTTGAAAATGGAATTGATTCTCGCGTTTCTATGTCGACGATCGACGTCCTAGCTCGTGCAACTGCGATTTCCTTAAATCCGGATCTACCGACAAGATGGCGAATCTTTATCAGCGAGATAGCGAACGACTGTCGTGCTACGACATCCGCCATGCATAACATAATCCGGACGGTTTTCGGCATAAAAGAAAACCGATGCTCGGAATAGGGGATGCCGTTTCTTCCATTCTATTATGGGAATCTTGGAACGGCGCATCGACACGCTCCAATTGTCACCTGCATTACGACCGTCCGCCATTGCTATGTATATTCGAAGCGTAGAGAATTCTCGCGACAGAACGAGGGATTCTGAAATATTGAAACGCAGAAGACGGCCTAGCCACTTTTACCCCTCTTTCTTCCCTTGCCGTTCGATCTTGCGTCTCTTGCTTTTTCTCCTTTCGTCCATGCTTTTTTCCTCTTGTTACTTCTCTTTCGACGGGCTATTGCGACTTAACCAACTGCTAGATGCAGCGCGCACTTCGCGCGCGATTGCATTCGAGCTCGATTCTCCTACACGATATGAAATCTTCCAGATACTGCTGTTTTAAATTCCTTCGTTTTTTGTTGCTTTCCTATTTAATTTGCTTGACCTAGAATGCAGAAGGATAATTCCGAGGATAATACGAAGAAAAAAGGAATTATTAGGGGTACCGAAAAGCAACATTTATTAAAGAAATCTTAAATGCTAATCAACAAAGTAACTCCCATCACTTTCTAACGCTTTTTGTCAGTTTAAAGGCAATTTTTTGATTCCTTTTTTAAAAAGTTCTTTTCATAGAAAAATTTCAGTCGTCGAAGATATTTTGAATACTTTTCAGTACCCCTAATATAATATACTATAATCGATGCATTATACTTCCACGCGTGGTAATTCGATGCGTTATACTTCCACGCGTAATAATTCGATGGGTTATACTTCCACGCGTGGTAATTCGATGCGTGGTGACTCGGTGCATTATACTTCCACGCATGGTAATTCGATATGTTATACTTCCACGCATGGTAATTCGATGCATTATACTTTCACGCGTGGTAATTCGATGCGTTATACTTCCACGCGTAATAATTCGATAGGTTATACTTCCACGTGTGGTAATTCGATGCGTGGTGACTCGGTGCATTATACTTCCACGCATGGTAATTCGATATGTTATACTTCCACGCGTGGTAATTCGATGCGTTATACTTCCACGCGTAATAATTCGATGGGTTATACTTCCACGCGTGGTAATTCGATGCGTTATACTTCCACGCGTAATAATTCGATGGGTTATACTTCCACGCGTGGTAATTCGATGCGTGGTGACTCGGTGCATTATACTTCCACGCATGGTAATTCGATATGTTATACTTCCACGCATGGTAATTCGATGCGTTGTACTGCAACGCGTGGTAATTCGATGCGTTATACTTCCACGCGTAATAATTCGATGGGTTATACTTCCACGCGTGGTAATTCGATGCGTGGTCACTCGGTACATTATACTTCCACGCATGGTAATTCGATATGTTATACTTCCACGCATGGTAATTCGATGCATTATACTTTCACGCGTGGTAATTCGATGCGTTATACTTCCACGCGTAATAATTCGATGGGTTATACTTCCACGCGTGGTAATTCGATGCGTGGTGACTCGGTGCATTATACTTCCACGCATGGTAATTCGATATGTTATACTTCCACGCATGGTAATTCGATGCGTTGTACTGCAACGCGTGGTAATTCGATGCGTTATACTTCCACGCGTAATAATTCGATGGGTTATACTTTCACGCATGGTAATTCGATGCGTTATACTGCAACGCGTGGTAATTCGATGCGTTATACTGCAACGCGTGGTAATTCGATGCGTTATACTTCCACGCGTAATAATTCGATGGGTTATACTTCCACGCGTGGTAATTCGATGCGTGGTGACTCGGTGCATTATACTTCCACGCATGGTAATTCGATATGTTATACTTCCACGCATGGTAATTCGATGCGTTATACTTCCACGCGTGATAATTCGATCTGTGTTAATTTGATGCGTTGTACTTCCACGCGTGGTAATTCGATACGTGGTGATTCGACGCATTATAGTCCTATAGGTAATAATCTAACACATTGTAATTGGGAGCGCCCTGATAATATCACATAATATCACATATGATAATCCCTTGCGAGTTGATTTCGTATATAACAATGAAATACATGATCTAATAAAATCCGTGGAAAAGATATTGAAATATTAAGTCTGACAAATAATAATGTATTTAGGAAGACATTGACTCACTGACTGACCACGGTACATTTTTGCACAAAGCACAACGCACATCGTTATTAAATACATATTAGAACACACGAAAAATCGATAACTATCCTTGTAAATAATATAAACAACAAAATTAATAAATCCTTTAAAAAAGTACAGCTTTGAAAACGTAAACAATGTATAACCATTTGAAGTGCTTCTGTGCTTTACAGTCGAGATCTCATAAAACAAGGTATATTTGACGTTGTCAGAGAGTCTTTACACGCAGTTAACTTACACGGCAACAAAGAGTTGAAAACGAATGTCTAAAACTAGCCCAGATTCCAAGACATTTCTGTCTTTACTGCCGGCAAACAAGAATAACTGGGTAAATGTCTATTCATAAGAGAAGATTACATGAAAAAAGTTCTCGAATTGAATAAACGGTTTTGAAGCTACGTGTACGGGTTCTTTATTTATTGAAGGATCCTCGTATTTCCATTCCGTTCCGCTTTATTCGCGATACACCGAAATCCTCTCAGCGGTACAATCCAACTATGAGATCATAAATTTTTACCACAATTTAATCATTGTCAAATCTGACACGCGATCGTCAATTCTCCGAGCGGTCCTCCCTCTTTCCCGCCAATTTTTCCTCTCAATCTCGTCCGCGCCTTAACAACATTTCATGCACAGCGCTTCGCCGCGCATCATCTCGCAACGCCCTCGCACAATCACGCACATTTATTATCGAATCCGTTTCATCCGCCGAATAATCCACGATTCCCGTCGACGTAAACGTATTTCTCGTCGGCAGCCGCCCCTTTCCACCCTCTCGAGGATCGTGTTCCATCCCGGGCGGATTCTCACGTGCAGCATCGGTAGCGCGAGTTTCTCGCGCGATTGAATTGAGCCGCTCTGGCTGCAATTTCGTGGACCTACAAGCACTGGATCGGAGCTACCTCACGAATTTCCGCCCCTATCTATCGGCGCTCTTTCAACAGGGATAAAAAGAGGATCGTTCGAGTGCTGGTTGCGAAGGAACCGAGCTACGAGAAGGAGAAACGGGACGAGGAGCAGGGAGAACCTGGACGGCGCGGCGGTGCTGTTGAACCAGCGAATAGAAGAAGCACGGAAAAGGAAAAGAGGAAGAGGAGACGGAAGCGGAGAGCGTCGATTTCTCAGTGTAACGAGAAGAAAAGGGAAGAGTAGATCGGTTCGAGCCGGTGTGCAGAGCTTCGAAAGGTCGCAAAAGTGTCTCTCCTCGCTACTCTCGCGCGTCTGCTGCGCCATTTCCATCGTCTTTCATTGCTTCCCTGTCCGTCTCTGTTCGCCGCTATCCAGAATGCTGATCTCATCCGAGCCAACTTGACCCCTTCGTCTGGTTCGTGCTTCGGCGAGCTTAATCCATCGCCGAGGTGTCCTTCTTCTTTCCGCTTGCCTATGCCTTGCCTCCGGAAAATCTTCCATCCAGAGGAGAGAATTTAAAATTCAAACGTAAGTGGTCCTCTCGACTCGTCGTCGTCGTCGTCGTCGTAGTAGTAGTAGTCATCGTTGACGTCGTCCTGGTTCGCGCAATTCCTCTTTTCTAACCCCGTCGCTGGCACCCTCCAGGCGTGGTCGTTCCGGATGTATGCATTTCGAGCTACATGGCCTGCAGGTCGCGCCTGGTTCGCTTACCCGAGCCAGGGAAAAATATCGCGGATGAAAAATAAGAAATATCCCGGGAATACCGAGGGTAACGCTGTGTGTGCGCTGACGGAGGAACGGGAACGACGGCTGAGGGCCGGAGATAAGGGCGACGTTCGAGATACACGAAGCACCGATAAATGAAATTTCTTTAAATAATTCAAAGACTCGCCGCGAGTTGAAATAGAGGTGTCGAAGGCGAGGTTGAAAAGCGCCAAGTAGGGCGTCGCGAATCGTATCCTCGAACCGGCTGTGATTCTCGTTAAGTCACGGACCGTGGAACGATAAATATTCATTACCAAACACGCCTGTGTTCCTGTATGCACCCGCTATTCACCGGGAATCGATTCTGCTCCGGTACACGAACCGCGGAGCGACGGGATTACCGGCTCGCCGATGATGATCATCGATACCGGTATTGTCGCCAGGAACGTTGTTCAGGTGTGACCGTTAATGTCGTCATCCATTATTATCGGAATGGATAATTCGATATATCGGCAATATCGTTAAGATACCGTTAAAGCGCACAGGAATAGCAAAGATATTCGTCTTCAAATTTTTCACATTCACATCTCCAAGTTCTCAAACTTCAACATACTAACACTGGAAGTATCAGGAGAATTTATAAGCAATCTTGCAGGTCAAACTCTGTCACGTATTATAGTTCCTCCTACTTGTTCTGGAACTCGAAGTGGTCATAAAATTAACGACGTAAATACTTCATAGGGGATGAACAATTCTCTTTGTTCAATCCATTCCACGCTTTCTATCTTCCGTTTTCAACATTTAGGGGATTGGAGAAATCGGGGATGTAGGACAAGGAATAATTTACTGTGCCACTCTTCTCATTAGACAGTCGATAAATACAATCTGTTGCAGTCAAATGTAATATATTTGTAACACATATGAACCTGAGGTGAATTTGCTGGTCAATGAACTTATGTCTCATCTCTGCACAGTATTTTATACTGTGTTTTTATTTTAGATGAATTCTAGTAACTCAAAGGAAAGTTCTCTACCAAAGCCACAAATATTCCTTCAAAGATATAAATCTTTTTCTAAAGAAGCAAATCTTCTTTCAAAGATACGTTTTCTTTTAAAAAGGCATGTTCTCTTTGAAAGAAGTAAGACGTCTTCCGAAGATGCAAGTCTTTTACATTAAGCAAACTCTTTATTTTCCAATCTGGCGTCTAATTGCTATAATCGATTATTTTTGGCGAAAATATGTGAACCTCTTCGTTTTAATTTATCGCATTCCTTCTAAGTATCCTACAAAGACTCATCTTGTGGCTGGCGAACTCGACACAGTTCCTAGTAGCTTTAGAACAGAAATGTTGAACGAGGCTACTAGACGGTTGCCTAGAACACCTTAATGGTAGCCACGGCCCTGATCCGGGCTTGTGTACTGGGCAGAAATCGTGCACGAGCGATCGCAGCTCGCTTGTCGTTAACTTTATCGCAGGCTGTAAACGGTGCACGAAGAGCTCGGGATGCTTCGAAGTATAATCGGGTCTGGGTTCGCGTTCGTATGCGAGAAGCCGGTCGATTAGCGGCGGCTACAGGTGAATGGAATTACTCGCATCAACTCCAGGCATCCCGCTTTTGTCCGCCGTATCTGCCGAAGCTCTGGTAAGTGTCCCTTCCGGGTTGGACCCTGTGCTCTCCCGAATCGATGAATCGATCGAGCTCGGTGAAAACTTTTCGAGGCATACCTTCACCGGAGTTAGAGGCGTCCTCCAAGTAGCCGGGAGTTCGATTCTGCTGCAAGGATTCGAGACATATTCATCGTGAACGATGAAGACGGTCAGCCATTCTGGTACACATATTATTCGCACGGACTTCAAAACCGGTTAAGACTTTTGAAAACGGACAGATCTTGAAGGTACGCGATTTGAAAGCAACATGTTTGCGTACTATTGCTTTTTTATTTATTATTCTTTATAGATAAAGGGAAATGGACAAAAGTGGATTTTATGATAGAGGGATATTATCGTATTTAGGGAGTGAACAGTGAACAGTGATCAAGTGAACACCCGATCAGAGTGGTAATGTGAAAAAGTTGATCACATTGTATATGTAATAATGTAGTAATTATTATCACATAGATATTGTAATATGCTAATACCACGCGTATATAGTAATACAATAACTATTATCACATGTAGTGATGTGAAGTTATATGGTGTAGAGTGTTTCACCCACAGTTGTTTTTAATCAAAATGTGAAATGAAATATTTTAGTGTTTGTTTACCGCAATGCATTATGTAGGGCGAAATAATGAAGCAAATAGCGGTCGTTTATGGAAGGCACACGCAGGGAACAAAGAGAAAACGGACGTAACGAATATTGCGCTTATTTATCCGGCTGTTTTTCATCCACGGCGCGGTTACTTCGATACCTTGACAACGGATGGCTCTCTGGCTCCGTCTGCCACGCTTGACACAGATACACATTCAGCACACTTTTTAATTCTGTTTTAATCTCCGAGTTATTGCTACTCCAGCGCTCGCGCCTCGGCTTCCCTCCATTCATTTCCTATCTCAAATACACCGCATATATGATTCCGCGCCGACGACGGAAATAATGGGCCGCGGCTCTATGCACCCGGCTCTATAATGGAGTCGGCCGCTGATATAGATACCGCGGATACGTGTCTCCACCGTTCCTATTGCCATCGCGGCGACAGAATTTTTGCTACGGCACAATGATCAGTTCAAGAAATTCCGAGGAAACGCGAATCATTTTCCTATGCCTGTTGTCTTTGACGGAATAATGCGCCGACGCTGCGTGTCTATTTGATTAAAATCTATATCGTAGTTCTATAACACTGAATAACTAATATCCTGGTAGTAATTTCTATCGAATATCAACATTTTGTAGATGATCTCATCGTTATATATTAATTTTGTTTATGTGATAGCTTGAAAGTTCCAGTGGATAATCTCAATTAGATTCAATAAGATAATAAGAGTATTGTAATAATGTTTTATTGAGAGAAATAAAGAAGAATAATGAAATAAATGATAATTGCAGATTTATATTAACTAAATGATATATGAAGATAAATGAAAATGAATTAAAATAAGAAGTAGATGTTATCTAACATAAAAGAGTAGAGAAAAGAAAACAAAGCTAATTGGTACTGTTGATTACTTTTTGAATATCAAGCGTCTAATAAGCTCCGCATTTTTTTTATAATCTCGGGTATTAAAAATAAAATTACAAAGGTAAACAAATTTGCTAATAGATAATGTTGATTATTTCTCTTAACATAAAAGCACTTTTATAATTTCTTCTCAAAATATCGACATTAGAAATAAAATCACAAACACCTACCCACAAAGCGAAATTGTAAAAGTCAGAGCTGTAAGTCAAGATTTTTTAAATATTGTCTTAACCTAACCCCAAAATAAAACTTTGAAAATCAGGGTTTTTAAAATATTGTCTTAACCTAACCTCAACACGAAACTGTGAAAATCAAAGTTTTAAAAATATTGTCTTAACCTAACCTCTACATAAAACTGTGAAAGTCAAGATTTTAAAAATATTGCCCTAACCTAACCTCAAAACAAAACTGTGAAAGTCAAGATTTAAAAAATGTTGTCTTATATGCATAAATGTTTAATTGTCAAAAGAAGTAATTTTATCAGTCTGCTCGCATATTAATCTAATGAGGTTATAATCCCGTAAATTAAATCGATGAACGTGTAGAAATTAGCTTGCACTTTAACATATAGTAACTCATCATATAAATAAAGTAAATGTTTTATCAATATAGTAAAAAGTTTATAAACGTAAATGCGTTACACGATGACATCCCAACAAAACTAAACAAACATAGTTTGCAGAAAATATAAATTAGTATATAAAAAATGACTGCATAGTTTCTGCATAAATGTTACTTAAACATAACTAATCTAGAGTATCTTTTGAATGTCCGTGAAAATTAGTGAACTGAAACAGTTCATCGAAACGTTTGCGTAGGTCAAACAACTGCAGGACTCAAACTGAGAATTTAAGCGGGTGCTATTTTGAAAATCGACCACACTCGAGGCGGAAAGTAATATAACATCGTTGACGTGTGCGTTCAATTTCCGTCGACGATTCTAGTCTCGTCCTGAACTTTTTCACCCCCTAGCATTAAATACGCCGCGGGCACGGAGAGACGCGATCGACCACTTCACCCTTCGATCAACAGAGGCCAGCAGCAACGGACCAGGGGGTTCATATGTTTGGCCGTTTGACAGCGAAGCGAAATGCGATCGGTTAAGTGCGCCAATCATTGGTAGGGTGTTCGAGAGAGTCAAATAAAGTTCGGAATTCGAAATCGTACGGTCATATGCCAACGTGAAATTTCGAGACTCGTGCCGGCGAATCGGTATGCGTGCAGTTGCGCGAATTCGTTATTTTAACGTGAAAACATCTCGAATATGTCTATGAAACTCTCGTTGCGTTCTTTGAACGGAATTTCTGGGGAAATTTAGAAATTTGAGAAAATTTCAGACATTTTTGGGAAAATTATGTACGTGCTTAAGTTTTATTTTGGGGTTTGGAAAACGTATTTAATGTATTAAGTAATTCGTTACCTTTTTAACAGTGTCAAAATAGCACTTGATTTTCTTAAACATAATTTTATTTAATATACAAACATAATGCTTGACTTATAGCGTACACACTCACACAGATCTTTCACTGCGGAAAAACATTTCATCAATTGAAAAATTTAGAAAAGTGAAACTGAAACTAAAACTCTTCACAAGAGGGCAGCACACATTTACGCATAATTGTCCCATTCGCACAGGAATTCCAACAAAGGATTAAGTTACTTCACCAAATTATAATTTATTATTAATACTATTTCTTATAATAGTAGTGTCAATTAAAATAAAAAATTCATAAACACACAGTGAAGTCCGAAAATACTTGAATAATGCAAAAGATTGTAGGAAGTGGTGTACAGCGAAACAAGCGGTACATAGGGGAACAATTCAAGATTAACTTGATACACTTACATTGTTTATACGTTGTATTAAGTAGTAATACCAGTGCATACACTTCCATTTAATTACACTCTTGCGGCAAGTGCGAAACTTCTTTGGAAGCTTCGCAAGCTTCTTGATTGTTTCTTCTTCTTCTTCTTCGCAAGCTTCTTCATTGTTTGTTTTCTACGGATTTGCTAAGTTTAACTTCGTGCATTAGTTGTGTTGTACAGCAGAAGTCTACCATTTGCGTCTTCCTAATTAGTAATCGAATGAAGATAATACTTTCTTCAAGAAATTTTATGAAATACGTGCTAACACATGGCGATATAACACGTGCGCGTGATAATGTGATGCATGTTAATGCGATACGGGATATCACAGATGACGATATATCGCGTCATAATTCGACGCGCAATAATCTAACATGTGGCGAAAATATGCGTGGTAATTCAGTACGTGCTAATTCTATGATTTCAATTATCACACGTGATTGTTCAACACGTTATACTTCCATGTGTGGTAATTCAATTGGTGGTAATTTAGCGCGCAGTGATTCAATGCGTGGTAATTCAATTGATGGTAATGCGATTTGTGTTGTCTAATGCGTGGTAATCTAATGCGTGGAGGGTCGACGCATTTTTACTTCTACGCGCGGTAATTTGATTTAACTCGTTATCCTTCCACGCGTGGTAATTCAATGTATTATAGTTCCACACGTGGTAATTCGATGCATTATACTTCCATGTCTGGTAATTCAATGCGTTACACTTTCACGCGTGGTTATTCGGTGCGTTATACTTCCACGCGTGGTAATTCGATGCGTTATGTTTTCACGCGTGGCGATTCGATGCGTTATACTTCCACGCGTGGTAATTCAATGCGTTATACTTCTACGCGTGGTAATTCGATGCGTTATACTTCCACGCGTGGTAATTCGGTCCGTGGTTATTCGGTGCGTTATACTTCCACGCGTGGTAATTCGGTCCGTGGTTATTCGGTGCGTTATACTTCCACGCGTGGTAATTCGATGCGTTATACTTCCACGCGTGGTAATTCGGTCCGTGGTTATTCGGTGCGTTATACTTCCACGCGTGGTAATTCGATGCGTTATACTTCCACGCGTGGTAATTCGATCCGTGGTAATTCGATGCGTTATACTTCCACGCGTGGTAATTCGGTCCGTGGTAATTCGATGCGTTATACTTCCACGCGTGGTAATTCGGTCCGTAGTTATTCGGTGCGTTATACTTCCACGCGTGGTAATTCGATGCGTTAAATTTCCACGCGTGGCGATTCGATGCGTTATACTTCCACGCGTGGTAATTCAATGCGTTATACTTCCACGCGTGGTAATTCGATCCGTAGTAATTCGATGCGTTATACTTCCACGCGTGGTAATTTGATGCGTGGTGATTCAACGCATTATATCCTATAGACAATAATCTAACGTATGCTAATTCGAAGTGTTCTGATTACACGCATGTAATGTAATTTGATACATGAAAGTATTACATTTACTAATATCACGTATGGTGCATTACTGCATGATAATATCACATATGATAATCTCTCGCGTGTTAATTTCGTACGTAACAATGAAATACATGGTCGCGTATATTTCGCCCCGTGGTGATTTGTCATCTGATGATCTGTTATATCTATAATTGATAATGTAATGCGTAATAATGTAACGTGTCTACCGCGTGATGTACCTATAGTGACGCGTGGCAATATAGTACATAGCAATCTGTATCTGTCGATTTTCCAAGAAAAATTCTAATTACCAATGTTACCAATAAGAGAAACATAAACTGAAATGTACGAGTCGACCGTTCCTGAATCGTTAATTAATTTCCTGATATGCTGATCCAATTTCGCAATACACTCACCTCGGAGCTTGCGAGTCGAGTTTCAGAACGACTTCGTCGAGAGGAACTCGATGCTCGTTCGCCTTAGCTGCTCGATGTTACCGGTTCGTTATCGTTCAAGGATTCTTTCAAAACGTCCACGTTTCGATCATGGAAATCACGAGCACGAAAACTTTGCTTTACCGATAAAGTCAGTTTTGATATGTAATCGTAGTTACACTGATTACCGTGCTCGTTGACGAAGTATACAAATGAAATAAGAGTTCCCGTCGAATCTCTCGAAACACCGCGGAAAAAATTGTTTGTTGTGTTTCAGCGCCGACTGTACGACGGTAGAATGGCGTAAAAGTTGCCTCGTTCGTTGTTTCGCAGTTTCGTTTTACCAAACACGACGACGACGACGACCCACTCGCAGGAAAGTTATAAAACGCGGAATTATTCGTCGCGCTACTATGCTTTATTTAAGCGACACCGTGATTTACAAGTTGCCCGTTGTTTGGACTATGTTCGCTACCGGTACGTGACGGTGCCGCTGAAAATTGTAAAATATACTCGACGTTATTTGATAATTTTACGTTTAAACGCTCGCAGTCTCGTATAGATTTAAGTAGCCTTTAAAAATCGTAGGTAACTTTTATACCTGCAAAAAACGGTAACAGTTCTCAGGAATTAAATCTGACTGCAAGTAATTACTTTGTAGCTATATAGTATTTCAAATGTATACTCCTTGCATAAATTTTAATTTATTTGTGACAGGAGTTTACTAAGCTGTTTTTAAAAATATCTTAACTAATTAATATCAAACGATACTGGCTTCCGTTGCTCTCATTCAATTAGGAACCTCTAAATTATTGATTTGGAAGGTAAAAATATAAACAAAGAAAATGTTTCATACATATTCTATGAATGTATGTATTAATTATTACAGGACAGATAACTTCAAAATTAGATTATGTTAAAAAATATTCTATTGTAAATAAACCTTTTTGTTTTCATTATTTCGGCTGAAACTTAAGGTCAATATTTATTACATACTAATTCGCAGTCTCAAATATATGGAAATATAAACAACTGATATACAACAAATTATATACAAAAATTGTAATAATATATTAATGTAAGTATTCAGCTGATTTGAATAAAAACTACTTGTCAGGTGCTTCATAAATATACCAACGTTTTAAGAAACTATCTTATAGTGCTTTATGTACACGAGTACCAAATTCTGTTCCTACCATCACTAATTATATGCAAAATTCGACTTCACATAGTACTAGTAAGACTATTTACTATATTTTCTCCTCTATTGTTCCGTGTAGCAATTAATACAAAATGCTAATACGGAAATTTTCCTTTACACAATTTATTGTTTGTACAGAAATATAATTCCCTACAAAACTCACAAATCATTATAAACATGAGATTCAAAATACCATGTGTGTAACGTACCGAATCATCGCGCGTGGAAATATAACGCATCAAATTACCACGGATCGAATTACCACGCGTGGAAGTATAACGCATCGAATTACCATGGATCGAATTACTACGCGTGGAAGTATAATGTATCGAATTGTCACGGACCGAATTACTACGCGTGGAAGTATAATGTATCGAATTACTACGGATCGAATTACTACGCGTGGAAGTATAACGCAGCGAATTACCACGCGTGGAAGTATAACGCATCAAATTACCACGGATCGAATTACCACGCGTGGAAGTATAACGCATCGAATTACCACGGACCAAATTACCACGCGTGGAAGTATAACGCATTGAATTACCACGGACCGAATTACCACGCGTGGAAGTATAGCGCATCGAATTACCACGCGTGGAAGTATAACGCATCAAATTACCACGGATCGAATTACCACGCGTGGAAGTATAACGCATCGAATTACCACGGACCAAATTACCACGCGTGGAAGTATAACGCATTGAATTACCACGGACCGAATTACCACGCGTGGAAGTATAACGCATCGAATTACCACGCGTGGAAGTATAACGCATCAAATTACCACGGATCGAATTACCACGCGTGGAAGTATAACGCATCGAATTACCACGGACCGAATTACCACGCGTGGAAGTATAACGCATCGGATTACCGCGCGTGGAAGTATAACGCATCAAAATATCACGCGTGGAAGTGTAACACATCGAATTACCACGCGTGAAAGTATAACGCATCGAAATACCACGCGTGGAACTGTAACACATCGAATTACCATGCGTGGAAGTATAACGCATTGAATTACCATGCGTGGAAGTATAACACATCGAACATCTAATATATGCAACGCAGCTAAGTAGACTATGATATTTCCTCCTAAAAAGCACCTGACCATGTTCAAATCTTCATCAACAATAACAGCGTTTATTATTTTATCATAAAGAAGAAGTATTTTCAATAAATTCAGATCCATCTAACAGACACTAATATGAACTGAAACGTATCGTTTCTTCTAATATCATTCGATTTTACTCGAGTTTGAAGGAAGAAGAAATATTCCCATACAGAATTGTATTTCGAGTCTGCAAACGCCTCGTTAAAGTATGCTCTTCGATCTTCGGCATCGAGGCTCGAGATGTGCTCACCAGTCGAAATAGATCGATCACTTGTTCGACTCGTTTTACGAAGATGACAACGTTCTGAGTAGTTCTGAGTACTATCTAACAGGTTCTGACGAGACCTCGTCGAGCTTGCTGCAAGCAATATGCGATAGATGCTCAATCATTTTCAGCTTAGGGAATGCTATCACGGCATGAAACCAGATGCTCGCGATCAGCATCCTCGTTCATTATTCGCGGTTATAACAGCATGATTGAAATTGAATCGTTGAATCAGTCGAAATTAATTGCATACATCGTCGTTCGAGGAAGATCGGATGCAAAATGCGAGGTTTGCGTATAATGAATTACGTTTCTTATGTTTCATTTACGTTTCTCCTTAATTTTCGGATAAATATATAATGCTATATAAGTTTTATAACTAATTAGGAGAAATAGTTACGTTCTTTTTCATTCACATTCATTCAATAATTAGGTTTTAAAATGTAATAGCTATATCCGGCTATAATGTGAATGTTTTTGCAGAAGTAAAGAAAATCTTGTTAACTCTTTACACTCGAAAATATTTTTGCTATTGACAAATAACAATCTTAAAATTTTTTGTTGAGAAACCTAATGTTTGCGAATTCTTACAAATTTAATGTGTATTCTTTTGAAGTTATTATTTCTCTGCTATTACTTTTCACGAGTGTCTGTTTCGCTGTGTTTATACATCACATGCATTCTATATGTAATTAAAAAATACCTACTTTATATTGTTGAGGTAAACCAAACGAGTATGAGTCTTTCAACTACACGCTCCTGACATTAGAACAAATTTAGCTGTTGGATGAATTACTGACAGGGGTTACAATATTATATTTGACAAATATAGTGTCATGGGCGCAAAAAAGACCTGTCGAGTACAAAACTGCTTCCAAAACAGATGTTTGTAAACAGACTTGATATACCATTTTAATGGTATTTTCTACTTAACCGACTATTAGAACATGGAGAAAAGCTAATATGGCGTCGCAGTAACCAAAAGCGTTCTAATTGATATAGGCATAACTTTTAACACGTTGACTGCCATACTAAAAAAATTTTCAATTGCATCCAATAGTGTTTTAATTTTTAATCTATTTTTCCAAATATTTTCACAGTATCTTGTTACATTTATTTCTCATAGGTCCATGTAATTAATGTGAGAATTTTCGATTAGGAAAGTGAATCAATTTTTAATAATATACATACATGTTAAATTAATATGGATACTTAAGTGTCACTCATATATAGGCGACGTGGTAGTCAACGTTTCAAATCGCTAAATTCCTAATATTAAAACTTGTGTTTTCATTACAGACATCAAAAGCTATTAAACTGTAAAACATAAAGCCAATAATTGTGTGTCCAAAAGTAAAATGCAACCAAGGGCTGCAATGTACGATTTAATAAACGTAGTATATATGATAAGTCCATATTTGATTCTACAATGAATTGTTAAAAAATTGTTCTTTTTACAATGAGAATTCCAAGCGGTCTGAAGTTTAACGTGGGGGTGTATACGCCTCACGCGGCACGGAACGTGTAATGACGTGGCACGAGAGATTTGGAGGTATCCGTCTTAGGAACAGTTTTGCTCTTGACAGACCCTTTTTCGTGCACGTAATACAGTTCGTCAATTCGGTCGGCAATTAGTTTGATTTCCCCGCAAATAGATACGAAACGTCCACGACACGTGCTTTATTTTTGTCAAATATTATTTGGTAACCCCTGTCAGTGAGTTATACAATAACTAAATTTGTTATCAAGTCTGGAATGTGTAGTTTTTGTAAAGTTAATCCTTTGCAGTCGAAAGGTCAATCATCATTTTGTTCAACTCAATCTAAATATTTAATGTATTTTAACTCAAATTATTTAATGTAGTTTAACTCAAATCTAGAGATTTGATGTATGTTATAAACACAAGATGAAAAATCTTTTATTGTAAAAATGCATTATAAAATAATGTGAATAATCATTTTTGGGGCTATAGCAGTAGAAACTGTAGTATATACAAAAATTTGTAACAGAAATAAATTATTTTTTTTATATGTATTTGTTTACTATACTTCTTTTTTATATTGCAATTATGTCATGTAATTATGCAAGTAATACACTGTATTATATTAATTACAGTTATTGTAGTGAAATGACGATATTTTTGTAATCTTCTGCATAGAATGAATCACTATTGTGAAATATTGATTCGAGCTAAATCTGCGAGAAAGTTCATAAAATCTGAAATATGGTATTAAAAAGTTAAGATGTTCATGAGAGGTTTAAGCCGCTTTAAAAATTATGCCAAGCATTAAAAATGTAAGGTCTCTCGTTCTATAACCGCTCGCTGGTTGTTACCATGGGAACGAAATAAAAGCGAGAGATAATCGTCGCGTTTAGGTAAAAACTGGCACAGCTTTGCGGCAGTGAATTGTAACGACACGATGTAACGTTTTGTTTTTAAGATTACAGTTTTTTTTTAAATACGATTGACTAACGTTTTATTTGATAAAAGAATCGTTATCCGCTTACTGCAAATTGTGGTTCGTTTCTTATCTTCGTTCTTTAATAATTGTAAATATAAACCTAATAATTACAGTTATTAAATAATTGTTATTTAATATATTCATTTACTTGCAATAATATAGCAATGTGATAGAAATCTGTCATGTAAAGATATTATTTTTGTAATTCGATAAAATATTAGTTTACAGAATTTCATATAACTCTTATACTTTACAGTGCTGTTCGGACAGATTGTAAAATAATTTTATTTTATATAAAAAAATAGTGAAATCTCAGTTATAGATATAGTAATATAAAAGAGAACAATTATTTTAAATAAATAATTACGAAATGGCTATATTGTAAAATCCACAAAAATGGTAGCAAATCGTTGATACAATTAGTGAAGCGATTAAAATTGTGTATACCAATAATTGACACAAAATAATTTCGTAGTAATCTGACAAGCAAAATATCAAATTTATAACTAACTTAAAAAAACATTACAAGCTCCATTTGTGTCAAATTTTATTAAATAACAGAAAATTGATCAAACACGTGACTCTAAGAACATAAAAAATAAATATATGTTTGAGGAAATATTATTCAGTTCTTAATTGCTATGAATTTTCATTGAAACCATATATGGCAAAAATTAGTACAGTTTTAAAATTAGTACAATTTACCCAATAGGTAAATACATAATTGCAAATGTACAATTATTTCAAATATTACTAACAAATTGAGGATACTAACAATTGATGGATACACAGTGTATATCAATCAAGTGTGTGAAATAACTTATAATTATACTTCCCAATTTACACTAACACTAAACGCTCCAACGTAAAATCACATACTACGAAATTGAAAATAAAGTAAAAAAAAAGATAAAATATAATTGAGTATACTCTAATCTCATAAAAGTTAAATTACAAATTTTATAATTTAACATCCAAAGAAGTATCTACAATTTTATAATAGATTTCAGTAATTTTGCGCGGTTAATATTAAAGTAATTTATACACAGTTCTTCAGAGTTCGTTTCGTGAAATTGATCGCGAGAGTAACATCAATTTAACCTATCTGTGAAGCTGTCGATTAGATTTAATCGAGCTTCCACGTGTAACGATGTTCAGCGCGAGGAACACGAGGCGACATTTAAGCCGTAGCGTATTTAAAGGCGCAAGACTCTGATTAACATTCGCAGGTAATTGGAGGTTTCGTAACCGGGCGGATTATCGATATTAACGACGCTGAGGTAGGTTAGCATGGAATTTCAAAATGAGCAGAAGCTAAACGAGAACAGCAATTTGCTGGCGTTGCCAGAAGCGAGACTAATGAAAAGTTCGTTAACTGCCGACAAAACAAGTTCGGATTAGAACAGTGGGCGAACAAAGACGAGGGCGGAAATTGCTTCGAATAGTTGCGTAAGATCCATTGAAGCACATTAATCAGCGAAATTTATGAAACCGTGGAACACAATATCTTGCGCGCAATGAAAACACGTGAACGAGGATAGAACCGTTCCAAGGAATCGTAGGGGACGTTCGGGAAACGTTTAAACAACGGTTAAATGTATAAATGGGATTCCGATGCCAGCGAACCGACCTTGATTTTCTCGGTCCCGATGCAATAAAACTTTTCGTCGCGAGGTACAAGTTCCGGAGAATTTACGGCGGCGAAGATCGCGAGGCAAAGTAAAGCTGAAAAAGTTGGATATTCAAAAAGTCTGGCGGAAAGTAAATTTGATTTCCGAGTGGTGCACGGGAGCGATCATAGGTCAGCAGTTTTTTCTTCTCGGATATCTGTCTCTGTCTCTCTCGTCGTTCTCTCGGAGAGCAGCCTAGGCCAGAAGTTGCGCAAACTCGTCAAGGGTCGTATTTGCTGGAAAGGCGGGTATTGCGAGTGACAGCTGGCTGTTCATTATTCCTGGATTACTCGACTGCTACGCCGGGATGGAGAACCGGCACGGCGAGCGAGAGAGGAAGACAAAATGGAAGAACGAGGGAAAAACAGAATGGCGGAAGCGAGACGAACGGCGGCGGTACGCGTGGGATGAACGGAGCAAGAGATTTCCACTGGAAACATCGAAAACCGTGCTTACCACTCAGCAAAATAGAGTCCGTTTTGTTAGGTTGTCATTAAACGTTCTCGACTCGAAAGATTTCCCATAAATTTTTCCGTTCTTTACCTTTCTTCTCTCCACCGTTGCTTCTTGTTGAAACGTTACACGCGTGAAAGGGCGCACGAAGAAAGACGAAACAGGCTCGGAATTACTTCTACAGAGGAGGACTTTAAATTTTCAAGGCTTACGAGTCACCCAATAAAGCGCAGCTTTTTTTCCAGACGTAATCCCTTGGCCTCGATTTCTTTCACCCTCGAAAGGTTTTCTGCCACTACGCTACGTTTTATGAGCCGTAAAATACTACCGATAGATTCGATTCTACCACCTCCGAACCGTGAATACTTTTGCCCTATATTTCTTTATCGTTACTGGTACAGGTAGTAATCAAAATTTTATGCAAATATCATCGCTTTTTTGCAACGTTTAATGCTAATGTAGTTTCAGCAAATCTAAATTATTCTTTATTACTCTGTTGGAATTTGTGTTTTATTTGGTGAACGTCGTTGATTTAAATCAGTGTTGGAAGATTAATAATCGATCAGTGTACATTATAATGAATTTTCTTAGAAAAAATCTACCTTAATCGACTTAAGGTCGAGAAGCTTTCAGATTTAAATATTGTTAAATTTCGAATCCGTAGTTTTGCAAATTTGAAAGTATTAATGTTTTTAAAGTTAGAAACTTCTATTATAAAGTTTTCAAACTTTGTAAATCCTTCAGACTGTAATAACTTTTTATAGCGAACTTTTTGAGTAACTTTTGTGTCAAGATCTTCACAAGTTTAATAACTTGTTGTCTTAAAATTTTCAAATTTATAAACTTTCAATGGCAAGAACGTGCAAATATCCAAATTCTCAAATGTTTATGTATCAAAATTTGAAAACTTTGAATTTACAATTTTATAATTTCAAAACATTTGAAAAATGATAGGTTTATACAAAATTTTTAGAAAATCTAAAACTTACAAATTGTTAAAATTTTAAATCTTAAAAAATATAAATTTTTAAACTTTTTAATTTTCAAAGCTACAAACATTTAGATATTTAAAACTTGAAAGGTACAAGTTTTTAAACTTTTCAACTTTTAAAGTTGCAAATCTTTTAACCTTTAAATCTTCACCGTTATAAATCTTTAAACTTTTAAATCTTCAAAGCTACAAATTTTTAGACTTCGAAATCTTCAGAGCTACAAATTTTTAGACTTTCAAATCTTCAGAGCTAAAAATCTTCAAATTTTTAAATCTACAAAGTAATTTATTTTTAGACTTTTAAATCTCCAATATTACAAAAAATAAATCTATAAAGTTTAAAATTTTGTAAGTTACAAATTCTTCGACCTTTAAATCTTCAAAATGGCAAATCCAAAAATGTTCAAATTTATAAATTCAGTCTCCCAAAACATAACACAAGTAAAGGTTATTATCCCCACACTCATACTTATTGTTTAAGTGAAATTTACGCCATATGTGAATATTCAGTACAAATCATTTTTAAAACTCTACAATTATTTTTTTTCATTCTATACGTTATGCCTCATAAACGAAATTGTCTTGGATAGAACTTTACGACAGACCACATCGATTACAGTCCTCCCACTAAAAACTTAGCGTCGTTTCAAAGATTTCTTCTTTCTGCCACGAAAACCATCAGATGTTTGCGTTTCAATCACGTCCAATACCATTTTACGATCCGTGTTGTTCGAGAGCATTGACCAGAAGCAGGAAACGAGCTTTCGGATTACGAGTCTCTGTGGATTGCGGTGAGATTCTCGAAAATGCCTGTCCCCTGTCTCCATTTTGAGTGTGTAACCGTGTACGAGGTCCATGGGGTCCCGTGGCCAAAATTACCCTCGCAGGGTACATATTAAATTCGGCAAAGTACGCGCGTGCCGTTCTGCGACGCAGCTGAAACGAAGTTAAGGTCGACAGGGACCCCGTGGGACCGGTCTTTAAATCAGTGCACGTCTGCTCGTTTCGCGATATGACGACTCTCATTCTTTTCTCGTCGCAAGCTGCCAGCAACGATTTTAATAAGGCTTGATTGCAACTTTTACGTCTGCCCCCATAGTTCTCAGCTGAGACGAATTCAAGCGCCACTGCGAGCAATTAAATTTGTCGGTGGTTTCAATGCTACCGTTCACATTGCAACTTCTTTTTACAGCAAAACTTCTTCAAAATGTTTTCTTCTTTTGAGAATCGCAGAATTACGGGATTTTAAGAATTTAATTTTAGAAACCCTTTGTGTTTTATGGGGTTGTTTTACTCTGAGAACTGAGAGATTAAGTTTTATTTGAAAGACCACACTAAGTTCACTTTTGGAGACTTTGGTGAAATTGGTTTTTGGTAGAAATTATTGAACTGTTACATAGTATCTGTAAATTACTGAAATGTCTTTATTATATATTGTCTTATGTTTTTAATTGGAATGTAATGAGATTTTATGTAAAAGTTTTTAGTTCAGACGCAACTTACATTTAAAAAATTCAGAAAAATTTTTTATTTGTGTGGATGCCGCACATGGACAGTGTTAAATAATTTTTATCTAAATTATTATAGAAAATAAAAAGATTGTTGGTCCAATTAAAAAAATGGGTTAAACTGAATATGTAATTAATATAATTTAATTATGATTTAAATCAGACTAAAGTAAATATCTAATCGATTTAGATAATTAATTTAAGTTAGATTGGTTTAAGATCAAATCAAATTAATTTAAATTGGATTTAAATACGTCGATATTAATTTAGACTGATATAAGATCAAATTACATTCATTTAAATTAGTTAAAATTAATTAAATAACAAGTAAGTTAAATTTAAGATTATGTTAGGTTAAATCGAGTGTAATTTAATTAATTAGATGGAAACTAAAAATTATCTTTCAGTAACTTTCTTATAGAAAGTATGACAAATAGAAGCAAACGTAATTCAGCAAATTCGTGTTAATTAATAATTTGTTTGAATTTCCCGTTTCTAACAAGCCTGAGTTAAAAATTATTGAAGTTAAATATATCTTTCTTAGAAATATTTGTTGCTAAAAAGAGACATGCAGTAAAATGTGCTACATTCATTTTGCAATTATTTTAATATCTTACCAATTTCTTTAAAAATAACAAATCTTTTAATAATATCTTTTCAGTCGTGAAAGTAGAATGGCTCAATTACATTTACATTTCTTATTAAACAAGAGACAGATATTCCAGACACGATGTAGAAGTATTGATTTTACGAACACATTTCAGTGTTTAAAATGGTAGACTGAAATTTTCCTCTTTTCGTCGTGTACAGATTGCTCAAAAGAATTAGGTCATCCAGCTTAAACAACCTAATCAATATTTTGAAAGCGTATTATACTTACCGTACACATAACGTATCAGAAGATCATTCAGCGATGTAAATGATACAATAATTGTAATTATGGAGCTTTTACATCCAATATTCGTTCAGAGATTGGGAAATATGAAAGAATTTTACTTTATTTCACGAATATTATCAAGCTTAATGCACGTATACTTTTGCATAATTATCGCGAAAATATTAAAACGTTACGCAATCAGCTATTTCCATTACAATTAGGTAAATTATTACTCCGCAAAGAATAATGAATTTTATGAACAAAATGAGTATGAAAATTAACAAGTATTTATTGGAATTTAAATGAGTGAGTATTTAAGTATAATTAATAATATGTGTTCTGAAATTGTCGATATCCAATTTTTTGGTTTTATAATCTTAATTATTATAATTCGACTGATGGTATAACTGAACAATTCTATAGGTCATATTATGTATGCGGTACATCGATTGTATAATTACTATCTATGAATTATACCTAATTGTTATACATACACTACCGTTCATAAGTATTTGGACACAATCGAAATACGCATTCACGTTGTGTGAAAGTTATTCAAGTATCTGCAACAGTAACTAAAATCGATTTTTTTTTCTGCGAAGGTCAGAATACTGGAACGTTTTTCGATTGATAATTATCGTTTGGAACTTATATCTCGATAGAAAAGAAGCTACAGACGAATTAAACCGAAACTGTCGAGTGCGTAACGTTATCTTCATTGAGGGAACCTAAACATCTACCAACAGTTTAAAAACACTTGAAACATATCGAAGAACCCTCTGAATACGTTCTGCACCATCGAAATGAAACACAGTAGAAATTAAATTTTTTTTTAGAATCGAAAACGTTTCATTAGATTCATAAATTTGGACTTTGCACTTCTGGACATGAATTTTACTTTCACACTCGCATTGTATAATTTGTACTTAAAAATTAATTCTATTGCGTTACGACGCCTCGAAAAAGATAATAGTAATTATTACAAATGATATGATAACCTTAAATACCTATCGTATAAAGTTCAATTGTGTTTTATGTAACGAAACCAAGTGTTCGAATACTTATGAACGGTACTGTATATCGTATGATATACTATTATATCGATTGTACAACTGTACTAGTCCAACGATCGTATAATTACACTATTGTATCAATCAAGGATAGTTATATGATCAGTAGAAATGAATAATTATGGGATTGATAGAATAATGTACAGATGTCAACCCACGAGTTGGCGCGTTAAGAGGCGGAATCAGATGTTTAGAGAAGCTTCGATTGGTCAGAATAGAAACATGGACGCCTTATACATATTTTCGGCGGTAGAACAACGGGCCCTTCCGAGTGAAATATCGCGAATTGCGTTCAGCAATTGTTATTGTCATTATTATTATTTTCTGACATGCAACGCTGGAAGTGTTCACCTTGGATGTTGAATTTTCATTTTAATTTAATGAGCAAAAATAAATCTATGCATTCAGAGTCAATAACCGAGTTCGTACACCGATCGATTGTTTGCGATTTTGCTCGATTTTGATCAGACCTTCGTGTGTTGAAAATCAAAATCTTCCCTCCTTTTTGTTTTTCTGTCAACTTTTGGTTTACACGTAAAAGTATATTGGGTTATACAGAATTGTTTTTTGTGAGCAATCAATAATGATTATAAACAAGTTCGATTTTCGAATTGCAAAAACATCCAAGTCGTTTGGAAAATAAATTCATTTGATTTATAAAATTACTCTGTTTCTGTTTTATTTTAAATATTGTAAGTCTCTATATTCTTTTACTTCGAGTCAACGAGTCATGGGTTGACGTCTCGTACTATTCTATCTATCCCATAACTATTCAATTCTACGAATCACATAACTTTATCCTTCTATCAATCGTATAACCTGACGATTCTATTGAATGTGTAACTATTCTATCGATCGAATAATCACACCATTATATCAACCGTGAAACTATGTTATTCTATCGATTGTATGACTCTATTGTTCTATCGATCGTATTCCACGATTCTATCAATGGCATAACTATTATATTCTACTGATCGTATAATTCTTCTATCGATCGTATTCTACGACTTTATACACCATTTTATCGATCGTATAGTTGTACGATTTTATCAGTCATGTAACTAATAGAATTCTATCGACCGTATAACTACACGATTCTATCAACTCTATAATTATATGATTCCATCAGTTACGTATACAATTCTGTAACGATAATCTACACGATTATGAAACTAATGCATCTACTATAATTAAAATATAGATCGTAACATAAAATAGTAGAAAAATTCGATTCTTCATTAAACTGCTTTCGTAATTATGTACCACTCCTAGCAAGCTGATTGATTTCAAGTGATCGAGGTCGGCGATTTTGGAAACATTACACATGAAAAGGCTGTTAAATAGAGCTTAGCTGTAATACAGGTAGTCATGAAATAATCTCGTTTAGCTTCCTTAATTTGAACGCTCGTTTCAGAGCCGTGCGTAAATTCACTCATCGCTTTTCTTCGAGTGCGTGACTCGTCTCATTGACCGGTATACGCCTTGAAATAGCCTTACCGCACTTTGACAAAGACGAATACCCAGTTCGATTCACTTTTCCTTCTTTTACGATTAACAGGCGGCTCCCTTCGATATAACAGACTACATTCATCACTGCCGATGTGAGCGATACGAATCAAAGGGATTATAAATCATACCAGTCGATTTTGTCTCTGAACCCTAGGAATTCAAAGAAATTTTTTAACTTTACTGTGTTCAAAGTTGACATCTTTACTGTCCTTACATAGTCAACAATTGCGATATTAACACTAAACCTACCAACCTACCTACCATATAATATACACTTACTTTGAAATTAAAAATGAAGTTAAAGAATATACAAACGACGAAACATAAATTAGCACACACATTTATTCTTTTAACAAAATGTGTACCTTATAATAAAAAACGTGTGTAGCAGTCATTCGACCAGTTTAGTAGTTTTAGTGTTAAAGTAAGGAATTTTATTCTTCAGGCAATCATCTTCAAATTAAAGGCTACAGGGTATCTCACAACTAGTGTAGGTCCCTGAAGAAGAGCTGAAGTGATTCTGAATACGATTTCCCTTTGCAAAAATGGGATTTGAAGCTTCGTTTTTGAATTATTCAGGAAAAACACGGACCGATCAAAGCGCAAGGATTACGGGCGCTCAGACGCGAGAGCGGCAGATTCGAATAACGCGTAGTTATCCAACGCGTAGTAATCCAACGCGTAGTAATCCAACGCGTGGTAATTCAACGCGTAATAATCTAACGCGTGCATATTCAACGCGTAGTATTTCAACGCATGGTAATTTTAAGCATAGGACTCTTATGTGTAGTAATCTAACGCGTAGTAATCCAGCGTGTGGATATCCAACGCGTAGAGTAATCCAGCGTGTGGATATCCAACGCGTAATAATCCAGAGCGTAAATATTCAACGCGTAATAGTCCAACGTGTAGTAATGCAACGTTTGGTAGTTCTAAGCGTAGGAATCTAACGCGTGGTAATCTAACGCGTAGATATCCAATGTGTGGTAATCCAACGCGTAGTAATTTAGCGCATGCATATTCAACGCGTAGTAATTGAACGCGTAATTCTATGCATAGGACTTTAATGCGTGGTAATCTAACGCGTAGAGTAATCCAGCGTGTGGATATCCAACGCGTAGTAATCCAGAGCGTAGATATTCAACGCGTGGTAATTTTAAGCATAGAAATCTAACGCATAATTAACCAACGTGTAGTAATCCATCGCGTAACAATCTTCGCGCCCTGATTGGTACATGTTTTTCCTTAATAATTCAAAAACGAAGCTTCAAATCCCATTTTTTCAAAGAGACATTTTATTCAGAATCATTTCAGCTTCCATTTCAAGGACCTGCATTAGTTGTGAGACACCGTGTATATGTGGTCGAATTTTAGAAATTAAATTAATAGTGTAAGAAATTAATTTTAGACAAATTTTTTAATTTTCTCAGCTTATGAAGCTTAATTTATACTGTCTTTCCTGGCAATAAGTGTAGTATGGAAATTGGTGGTTGTCCTCTTCAAATTCAAATTCAAAAAAAGGTATTTCTCTTCGAATTTCATTTAATGAAATTTCGACATCTCCTTGCACTATTTACACATTATTAAATAAAATACATACGAACTTAAAATTATTTAATTTGCAATTGAAATTACAAATTTTGACCTAACTGAGTTTACCTAACTGACAATTTTTGAGAGAATGTTTTATTGAATACACTTGCAAGGTGTAATAATTTCAACTACAAGTTGCTGAAAGGAAAGTAGCAGAGAAGAAATAGCTTTGCTACTTAGAGCGATCGTAAATTTTTTGCACAGATCTGCTGTTTTATTCTTGGCGAAAAGAAATAAAAATTTTATTTCCTTTAGAAACCTTCCGTGGGAACAGATGAGATGCTTTTATGAGCGTCTGTTAAACACGAAATTTTCATTAAACCAAACTGTAGTATTAGATTAATATTAATTAAGAATAACGAAATTCTCGTCATGAAACGTCGGTACTGAATAGAACTTGATTCTATTATAATCTGAAGCCCATTTTTAAAAGCGTACAGCTTTTGGAGTATGACTTTAATTCATCAGAATTAAAGGAGAATGTTAATGATGATCTTGCTCGAGCTAACAGGAAATAAAGTATCGTAGGCCGGTTAGGAATAAAAGTTTAATGCTTCTGAGAGGACTTTCGTTCTGGTTGCTTAAGAATCATAAAAGGTAAGGGCATAATCCAGTGGTTAAACGAGTATGACGCATTTCAGGTTTACGATCTTCAACAGGCATTATACGATTTCGCGAACAAATAAGTAAAACTTAATTTATTGCAGCGCGCACTAAACATTCAACGATATTGAAATTAATCGAGAATCAACGTTCTTTGCAAAATTTATTTATTTCTATTATTTATTTATTATTCATTTATTGCGGCTTCGAAAAGGATTATGGAACAATGGCATAGAGCTGTTTCTCGTTTAAAAAATTCAGCAATTTTGCTATTTTGGAGGTTAAAGATTTGGCGAATAAAGCCTTTGGAGATTTAGAAATTTGGAAGTTTTGAAATTTGGAGTTCACAAAATTTCAAGACTAAAAAATTTGTAATTTAGGAATTGGAAGAATGAGAAATTTGGGGATTTATTTAATTTATGGTTTTTAGAATAAGAACTTTGAGGATTTAGAAATGTTGGAATTTAGAACTCTGGGTGCATAGAAATATGGGGATTCAGAAATTCAGAAATTCTGAAATTCAAAATTCTGAAATTTGAAAATATTGAAACTTCAAACTTTCAATTTCAAATATTGTCCACTTACTAACATCCCTTACACAACCCTTACTAACACAAAATATTGTCAATTCTTTCACTTCTTACAAATGTTTATATTCTGAAACAAATCAAAACAAAATCGTCAAACACCAAATAAATAAAGACTGACCAATTAAAAATGACACATTAAACAATCTATTAAGAACCAATACGTTAAATAATACAATTATGTATATAAAAAGTACACCACCTATATAATATAGTATCTTAAAATAAAATCCCACCCAACACAAATAGCTCTCTTCACTCTACCATCAATAACTATCCAATTTATTCCTGCACCAAATGAAATAATTAGATAAATACACAATACATTATTGAACTTATTTACATAATAAGTTCATTCGATCGGTCCCAAATAATCCAGTCAGTCGGTCGACAGAATCGGAAAGTTGCGCGGACGGATGATCCCGATGCGTATCGACGAAAACAAAGGGACATTAAAAGCACTCGATACATTGGCGAGCTTGTGGATTTGCATAATATCAATATAGGCAGCTCGCAAGGATATAATCCTGGCCAGTGGTCGGCTTCAAAATATCACGGGCTGCGTACAGCATGCTGCAATCCCATTTCTTCAATTTGCATATTAAACACGCATTCGACCTGGCTGTTCCTTTCTAAGCCCGACTACGGTAGTATTTATATGCGTATTCATGATTCATTCCGGGACTCGGTGTGTTCATTTTCCTACGGTCGCCTGTACAAACTCACTGTGTTGGCGTTATTGATGCAATTAGTTAAAAAGTCAATTAGCCTCCGGCATCTATCCTCGTCGCGTTCGGGACACCATTTCGAACGGTTAATCTTTTACATTAGTTAAATTTGGTTAGAAACTTGAGCTTTCCGGAACTAGGACTTGTTCATTGATTTTAAATAATAGTAAATTACAATTTGTATGTTGTTGACGTATATCGTTATTGCTTTTTTAAATGATTGTACAATTTTGTAATGGTTAGGTTTGAAGAACTGATTAAAGTAATACATTATCGTTAATATTGGTGAGGTTATCGTTCTTCACTCAGCTGAATTTTACTTGTAATTTTCATTATGATCTTTATATTTAGGTTTGCAGTGTCTACTACTTGTATCACAAGTATTATCACAAACTTCACAAATGTTATATAATGATATCACAAATATTGTTAGGTAATATTTGTGATTGTGTGAGTGGTCTATATCACACATTTCACGTTTCGTCATATTTAAAGGTTTGATCAAAATCTTTCTTGATCAAATCTTAATTTGTTCATTTCATAGTATAAATCAGTAAGTCAATATATTAAAAATGTGGTATGTATGTGTATCTGTACTTTGTAATTGTATGATCAGCATGAGTGCATATTATGAATGAAGCTTGCGTATGATATGATTGAAGTTTCTATGTAATGAAGATTGCTAGAAGATTGTCTTTTGGGTGGGATTGAATGTTTTTGAGGAACGAAGCGAAGAGGGGATTGCTTTGAGTGAAATCGTGAGATAAAGACGTACGAGATTTATAATTCGAGAGATTCCATTTGTGTTGAGTTTAATTAATTATATCTATTTATTTGTTAATAAATTTCATTAATCTTCTTTATTATTAAATATTATTCTACAAAAATGGTGTAAATAATAACATTTAAACAATGGCATTTTTGTCAGCCTTAAATGGTCAAGTCGAAAATATTACAGATAAAAGAAATACCCATCGATGGGTGACAGCGTGAAAATGTAATCTTTTCGGTCGAACAGTTTTGAAAGTTTCTTGCGATTTTTCTGGTTTTCTATCGTTGCACGGTTTCCTCCCGTCAGAAGAAGAAACATAGATAGACCGTATGAGGTGGAAAAGAGTCAAAGGAGACAATAAAAGGGGAGGAAACGGGGCGGTCGTGTCAGGAAGAAATGAAGACAGAGCTATCAGTTACAGAACACCGTCTGTACGGAAGCAATTCATTCCGCTTCACTGTTCAACCCTTATGCGTCCAACGTTTTCCTTCATCTTTCTGATCTTATACCTCGTTGACTTTTGATCTTACACGTACTTCGTTCGCAATGTGTGCAAGAAACTCGAGGAACGTGTAGATGATATTAACCCTTCCGCTGTAATAAAAATATCCTTCGTAAAAACCGTTCTGTGTGTACGAAATGACGAAATTTTGTGGTAAAGATGAATAGGTTTTTACCTATTTTCGTTATTTCTGTAAAACAGTGTTATATTATTAATTTATATTTATTTTTTATCAATATGTGATATGAACTGTGTATTAATACCAATTATACAGTATAATTCAAATTATAATTCATACTTGTATTATTAATTATTATTAGTTGGAATATTAATTTAATTTTGCATTTATGTAACTATTGTGCGGAGTGACTTACTTGCAAAGTTTTAGGGATTTTTTATACAAACCTGTATTGTGTAAACTACAAGTAAAATTAAAATTTCTAACCTCAAATTTTCAACTCCTTAAAATCCCTTAAAATCAAGTAGTGTAGAATTCTTTTCCTCCCACTGATAAATGTTGCTCGTAGAATTCAGATTTGCTTTTGCACCAAATTTCTTTGCTTCACATTTCATTAATACAAAAAAGGATTTTTGCTGCGAACCTCTCAATGGACAGATGTCAATTCCAGCGCGTTGAAATTTTAAAAATTTGCCACGGTATGGCGGTACTCGTATTTAAAATTCGGCAGTAAAATTCAACACCCGATAGGAAAGAACATTTGGCGGTACACACAATCCGCGTCCCGGAGGGCCATAAAATGTCTCCATGTTTAATCACGACCGAGATGACGCTGTATATACGTTGTGTAATCGTCGTTACGATGCATTTAAAACGTGGTACTCGTCACAGTCGTCGATGAAATTACAAAACCTCGATCGGTCTTAATCCCAGCATCTCGTAACACGTAATTCTGGTTTATGAGCAGCCGCGTTCGTACTAAAAGCCGAATTAGCGCCCTCCGCGGCCAACATTAACTGTAAAGAGTAATTTCACGGACCGCAATAGCAATTCATCTTAACCAGAACGTTGAAAGCGAAGGTAAAGTGTCTATTCGAGCCGAATTTGTAATATTCATCCGACGTGGCGCATAGTCCGTGCTCAGAATTTCTGTCGTTAAAGGAGGCAAGCACCGTTTTAATTAGTAATTCGACGAAACTCTAAAGGCGAAGGTCGTTACGGGTCATGCTGTTGGAAAATTTCGTTACCATTTTCTATGGCGAAATGCTTGTACTATTGATCAAATAGACGGTACTCGGGATTGATACTGTTTTTATAGCTTGGAAATCTTATACTGAATTTTTGTGAACACCACGCAATAGTTGAAGCATCCTTTTATATTTACTATTCGACTTCTTAGGGGACGTTTTTTTTTAGGTTAGTAGTCTAATTTTCTCGTGTTATATTAGTAGTGATTAAAATAAATAAGTTTCAAAAAGATTAATAATATACATATAAGAAGAAGTGGACACAGCAATTTTTATTGGGTTGCTGAGTTTAATAGAATTTGTTTATTAAATTTAATAGAAAATTAAACATTTACATTAATATCTTTGATTAGTTTAGGGCAGTTCTTTTATGTTATGTTTAGGAACAATTTTTACTTAATTCTACTTAACTCTCATTTATTTATTGCTGTCAAAGTTGTATTACAATTTACGTTATTATTGAAAATGAATAAAGTTCTATTACTTTTAAGTAAGTCAACGTTTAAAGAAGTGAAAGAAGTTCTTAAGTAAAAGAGGTGGTATTTGCATAAACAGAAGAATTTCCTTTCCAATCTAAAATTCCAATATTGATTAATTTAAATGTGTTGAATTTGCACAAGAAAATTAAAATTGTGAGATTTCTTCAACGAAGTTAATTAATAAAGTCAAAATAATTTATATCTTAGATTACAGAGTTTTATATAGTAAGATAAGATTAGATTTGATTATAAAAGAATTTGATGTCCGAATACTGTCTAATTCAAGTAAAATACACTAGAAAAGTATTCATTTACAATATCACAACAAAAAATTAAAAATTTTCGAACCATTTATTGGAATAGAATTTTTAATTTTATTAGAATGTAAATAAAATCAAATTTTAAGACAATTATTTATTGCTAACTCCAGTTTAAAATGTCAACATCATCCTCATATATAAATTAATATTGTTTATCTGAGGCATTATAGGTTGCCTAAAACTATGTGAATATACCTATTTTTCAATTTATATTATAAATATATACAGTAAGTAAAAGTAACAATAGTTATAATGATTAGGTACTATAAGGAATAAGATCTACATTTACTATTTTCAAAAGTATAAATTTTATTAAACATTTTCTCTAAAATTAATATTTTTTAATATATGTTAACTTACATTAATTTACTTGGATTGATCATTCTGTTATACTAAATCAATCTATTTACAATTATTGTAAAAGTAAAAAAAACACGTATGTTTATAACAAAATATCTCATTTGATAACCTCAAAATTTTATATTATAATATTGAATTGAACCAATCGAAAATAATTATAACAATTACAGATGCAATGTACATTCTCGGACTTAATAAGAATTTAATTGAATACGCATCAGAACTATAAACACAAAGTTTCGAATCACTCAAGACATTATTCTATCTAAATACAATGTACTTAAGTACAATATCATTGAATATTGATCTAAACTTTCTGAATGGCCGTAGCAGTTTCCAAGAGGGGAGAAACGAAAGTAAAGTTCCTCGGATTAACCTACTTTGATTCTTCTTTTAGGAAAGAAATATCAAAGCACAGGGGTCCGTTTTGCATGTCAAAGTGCGTGGCGAGAAGGACGCTTTGCGTCGCCGCAAAACGCTTGGTTTCTCCTCTGGAAACTCACGACTTGAATTATCCCGACTAATTACGCGAATTAACTCAAATTAACCCCTTGCCCGTTTGACCTGTCGTTCTCTGCCAGCCCCACCATTGCCGGTAATCCGGACACGTTGCACACTGATTACCAACGATCGGTTAGCTCTCGCCTATGCTCGCCATAAGCTCCAAGTCAAAACGCCAAGCTTTGAAGTTCTGTCGCATTAATTTCCACCCCCTTTTCCCTTTACTCTGCTCACCCTGGCGAAACGAGCGAAGGGTGGAGATCAAGACCCTAAGCTCTTCGATTCAGGAGCAGAAGAAGAGAAAGGGGAACGTTACCTGACACTTGTAACCGCTGTTTTCTGATTAATGTTTTCCATTTATTTGAACCTCGCTCGAATTTAGACCGGGAAATCGCTGGAAGGAGAAATCCCCGTTTTACGAACCGTGAAATATTCTAACGTGGACTAAGTTGGAGAAAAGGTGACGCTTAAGGTGGAAAATTTTGTAAAATATACCCGAAATTTGTGCACTCGAAATTGGTATACGAATAAATTACGCTCTACGGATGGTAAGGCTGGATATGTGGCCATTTTTAGTCACTTTTTATCAGCGTAGATTTCTATGTAAAATAAATTAATTTTAGATTTTCTATGTTTCGAGGCAAATCCGTTTTTTGAGGGTAACGATGAATATTTACGCAGAAAAATATTAATTTGGTTTGAATACTCATTAAAATTATTTATGATAATCTTTAGTCTGGCAGCCATCATGTTTTGTAATTATGTAAATGAAAATTAATTTCATAAATTACAATTATTACTTGAAATTAGTGTATTTCTGTTATTATGCAGCCAACTTGTTTTCTGTTAATTTTAATAAATATTACATTTTATTTATGAAATTGATGACTTTAGAAATATGTGTATTTAGTAACATCCCAGTTTAGTTATTCAATATACATATAAAATACTTGTAAATGTGAT
Organism: Megachile leachella; assembly: GCA_963576845.1. Lineage (NCBI taxonomy): Eukaryota > Metazoa > Arthropoda > Insecta > Hymenoptera > Megachilidae > Megachile > Megachile leachella. Next base: position 11,951,024 of record OY756256.1, on the reverse strand, counting down.
GTTTTAAAGTTTTGACCAGATATAAGTATATATAATCTGAAAGTATAATGTAAATATATAAATGGAAAATAATGGGTATCCAATTAATCATACAATTTACAGAAACGATAAAAAAATGAACCATCTTCTTTTAAATCATTGATTATCACTGAAGAAAAGTATTCATTCGATCATATTAACAATCTAATATACCTAATATAAAAACTACTAAAAATAATAACAAAGAAACTGTTAAAAATAAATTATGAAGTTAGCTAGATATAATTTAACCACTTATTATTGCAAATAGATCCCACACCAGAAAATAACCTCAGCCATATCTCAACAATTTAATAGAACCATATTAGAATCAGGTTCCAAAATTAATCAGAAATAGATAACCGCATACTGTTGTAAATAAGTGCTCTCACACAAAAAATAACCTCAGCCATATGATCAACAATTTAATAAAACCATATTAGAAACAGATTCCAAAATTGATCTAAAATAAATAACCACATACTGTTATAAATAGGTGTCCTCATATAAAAACCAACATCATATGCTGAACAATTTAACAGAGTCATATTAGAAACAGGTTCCGAAATTAATCAGAAATAGACAGCCACATATTGTTGGAAATAGATTTCCATAAATTTTCATATCATTTTCGAATGTCTGATTTTTGCTTTAAATAATGATCAGCGTTTTCGACGATGTTTTCAAAAGACCATAAAGCGTGCACAGCCAACCGATATAAAACAAAAGAGCCTTCGACCGGTTTCCTTTCACGCTGCCCGATAAATCGGACAAACTGCATCTCGCCTTTCGTAAGGCAACGCTTTGGTACTGCTCGTTATTAAAATTAAATTGCATTATTAACGCTTCGCGAACGATTTCCGACGGTTTGTACGGCAATTTGTGGTCGAGATCGTCCGTGGAAATTCGAAAAGGGATTACCGTTCCCTGCCACGGTGCACATCCCTGTATCACCCTCTCTTCGTCCCGTGCTACTTCACGGGCCAAGGGATTTATACAATTAATTCTCTAATTTGTCGCGCTCACGTCGGATTCCGTCGCTAATAGATTTTCATCGATCGTCAACCCGTTTCGTTTCTCCTTTGCCGTCGTCTGCCCTCACCCTTCCAACGAGTTTCACTTGATTTTCATACCTCATCATTACTTTCGTCCCGGTTAACCGTCGTCAATATCCGCGATACGATTTTAATTAATAAATCGCGCTAATCGATGTGTGGCTCGATGCAATCAGGTCGTGAGTTTTAAACGGAGTCTGAGAGCAAAACCTTTCTACCCCGTTATCGAATAAAATAAATTAGATCCGGCAGAAAAATTGATCACGCGATGTGCATGATTGGTGAACTGAAACGTCTCGTAAGTTTATTTAGTGTTCGCCATAATTTCCTTCATACCACGAAATTGGTGCCTGACACTATATAACATTATACGTAGCATAATTCATTTTTGTCGGACGCAAGAGAAAATTAAATTTAACGAGGAGCTTTTTCCCGTGTACGTTTGCAAATGTAACAACTTCATCTGTTTTTTATGACGGTGTTCCCTGCATTTGCCAGCGGGACGTCCACGGCAACCTCCTCGTAAATTCTGGCTCAAACCATCCATTGGTGGGAATGTAGGAAATGTGGATATTCTACGTGAGAATATTAGTCGAGGTGCTACAGCAAAATTTTATAATAATTCTTCACCTTTGGTATTTATTAGTTGTTTTGGTTAGGTTAGGGCATTTATGAATAATCAACTTTTCAAATGGAAAATTTGAAAATTTCTTAAATGGGAAATTTTTAATTTCTATGTTTTCAAGTTTTTAAATTTTTAGACCGTTAAACTCTTGGTTTCTAAAATTTAAAAATTCCGAAGTCTTAAAAAGTAATAAATTTGTATATTCGTATATTCATAAATTTTTAAATTTGTAAATGAGTTAGTCCTTAAATTTCTAAATTTTTAAATCAGTTAAATTGTAAATTTTTAAATAAAGAATTTCAACAGTTAAAAGTTTACAATTTTGAAGTGTATTAATACTTGTAGGTTTGGAATATTAAATATTAGGAGTTACTAATAGAAATAAATATGGTAGGCAGTTTTACATTGGTATAAGTCCCACAGAGGTTTCCTTAACTAAAACCCCTATAACTACGAAGCCACGAAATCTAATTTCAGAATAGGTAATCCTGGTTTTACCATCCAGATTAAGGTTAATACACACGGAATTCGGTAAATAAATCGTCGTCGATGGTGTCCCTATCCCTTTGCAGCGCGATGTTAAAATGTTAACCCCTGATATTATTCGTCAGCGGAATATCCGTGGAGCGCGTCGGGTCTCAAGTTTAATTAACTTTCCAATACAGCGTAATCGATTGCCCTCCACTAAATTAATAGAATCAATAGCACTCGCTGTGGCGGCGATCAGTTTGATGCGCGCGCGGCAATTCCGGAAACACATGCTCGTATATCTATATACGAACATATGTATGTATCAAGCATAGGCTGCAGGAACAATTGCATCGCACGGAAAAACAGTTGACCTGATTAAAACGGGATCAACGTTTCTCGTTTCCCGGAACGATCCACAAGTGCCATTCATCCACGGCCCCGGTAAGAATGGGAATAACGATAACAATGATAATAACAGGAACAGCTTTAAGGATATCAGGAAAATGAGCAGGCCATCGATCGTCCACGGCAGCGGTCGTCTACAACGAATTTATCTCTCGAAACGATTTCTCTCCCTTGTTTCCTTTCTTTATTCTTTTCGTCGAGTGGCTCTTTTGTGGCTCATGGCACGAACGACGAACAAGGACGACAGGCTTGAAGCAGGAAGGAAAAGCTCGCGACCCTCGGACCTGTAGCCGAGTTCAATTAACGTTAACCGTTTGATATTTGCTCGGTGACGAGTGCAAAATAGCGAGACAAAGGTGCTCTCGGTGTAACCCAGTTTTCGTGAACAGCACTCACCGTTTTCTTCTTCAGCGTCGTTCTTTTGAAGTGCGCCGATTTGTGGCTAATTCGTGGCGCGCCTCGAGTTGCTACAATGTTCCGGCTTACGACGAAAACACGGTTTCCAAGTCGCGTGTACCACCTCCCGGTTCAGAATGGAGAAGGTTATTACGCGTTAAGCTACAGGTAGAGTGTGGTTAAAATGGATTTCGGGCCGTACTGCTACATTCTGCCTTGGTATCGAGGATTTATACAGATTGTACTAAAAGTGTGAGACGTCTTTAATTTGATACATTTTCAATTTGCTGAAATGTGCACAATTGCGAAAAAGAAAATAGTGTAATAAATTAATATATTTAAATTGACAGAATGTGCTGAGTTACATAAGAGTCGTTATGTGATCGGATAATATATTTAAGTTGACAGAATATGGATTACACAAGAGAAAGTAAAGTCGTTATGTGATCAATATATTTCAGTTGGCAGAAATGGTGGGTTGCGAAGGGGAAGATATTATTGTATAATAAATTAATACCAATCATAGCAGACAAAGAACCCCTTATCAGTTCGCTTGAAATACATTTACTAACTGAAATATAACCAGCCACAAATTGTACAAATTGATTTCATAATATCATTCAACGCTCCATCTTAGTTATACCGGACTCGTATAATTCTGAAATTCGAATCGATTCGGGAGAACACGTCAATTAGTTCGATGTCAGGATTACTCGAATCGGAGACGAAAAATAATTCGATTGCAGCGTGAACGGTGGAGGTTGTTAAAATAGTAGAATAATCATATTCCGCGCGATCCCATCTAACATTAGCGATTCTTTGAGCGAGTAATGAAGGAATTTAAATATTTCTCTCGTGCCGTTTTCCCCATCCCGGACTCGGCTCCGATCCACATTCAACTGGCAGGCGTGAGTTTCCAAGTCAATTACCGGATCCAACTACCTTCCTACGCTTCGTGGCCGCTTTATTAAAACAATTCGCCGATTCTGCCTCGTCTCTCTCTTTCCCTCTCTCGTTCTACAGATTCGTAACCGCAAGATCAGAACGCGAATTCAGCTGGCTACGTTTCTTCGTTCGCTTTTCATTTTTCCTGCCCGTCTTCGACACTGATTTCCACATCGGGACTCAAATTGTTATCGTCACGTAATTCAAAGAGGTGTTGAATTTTACTCACACAAATATGAATTTCATTTTAATTTCATTCGAATGTTATTGGTTGCGCTGTTAGCACCTAGATTTTGTTTATAACAACTTTGAGTGAAATGTAGAATTTTGGGAATTTATAAATTTGAAAAAATTTCGAAAATTGAGGAATTAAATAATTTGAATGTTTGGTAATTGTGGAATAAGAAATTTTAATTTTCTGAAGAGGTTGAAAATTTATGAAAAAATGGATACAGTTGTAAAATCTATTACTTCATAATTTTGCAAATAGTAACAGTTTAGACAAATGTAACTTGACTGTAAAAATTCGATAAATATTTGAGGCATATATTTCTGTAAAATAATTAGTATGCTCGCACACGTCTTATACTCGAAGGATGCACAAAGCTTGGTGATTAAGGGTATATGAAACGAGTTAATTAGGAGTTCTTGTTATGTAAAGAAGACTCTACAGTAGGAGAATTCTCCATTTTTGTCGTGGCAGAAAAGTAGGTAAATCTTATCGCGAAATAATAAAGTGGCTGAAGACCAGCTGACGAGGCATTCGTGGATAGAATTTGCTTACCGAAGAAAAATGTTCGCGATTAGTGGACCCGGACGGAAGGAGATTCAGTTCCTTTTAATTTCTGAAAGTTTACCCCGCCGGAGATGCTCGGCTTTTCTGGAATAACTTATTCAAATAATAATCTATATTACTTATTGACGCATCAAGAAGCAGAAACTTATTCCGATGGACGTTCAATTTCTTCAGGAACGAGGAACGATATCTCCTGTCGGGAATATTTCATATCTTTCCACTGGCTCTTAGAGGAATAAAATTAGTCCGCCATGAACATTCTATTAACGTTACACGTTTAATTTTTACACCAAGAAATTTTCTAAAGTCCAGGAAGATATTGGAAAGTTCGTAGAGGCGTTAAAAATAATTTTTAATTTTTCAAACTCGTTAATAACGTTATTAATACTCTTTCATTACCTGGTAACTACTGAGTTAATTACTTTTATGCCCTCCTAACTCTTTATGCCAAGGTGTTCCGTAAAAAAGATTCTTTGTTCAATTTCACATTTTACTTTGAAGTGTTTATAAAAAATATGAACGTACTTTCTTATGGTAGAATTGTGGTTTTTATATCTTTAGGACTTGCAAATAGATCAAATGAAATATTATTTTCATCTTCGTTCTCTTCCACATCCAAATTTAAACAAAATTCTCCAACAAAGTGTGTCCGTGATACAATCTTAAACCGCGCCATTCGTCTATGTCATCGTATTCCAATTTCAGACAAAAAACCTCGAATCCAGCACATTGTCGGTGAAACTGCAGCATGAATCACAATTACTCCCGAGCTTCCAGCTCGATGTCAGCGTCGCGACGCGAACAGGCTCAAACACAAAGCATCCCGTTCTCTGAAATCGCGAATCAGCGAATTGACGGGCACGTTACGATTATTACAAGGCGTGCGAGCGAACAATTTCTCCGCTCAATTCGGACGACCGCGGAATGCGAATCGTTTCGACGACGACGCGAATGTTCGCGGCCATGTTCACGCGCAACGTCACCCGTAACGACCAGTAACGTGACAGCAAAAGCGCGGATTAAAATCATACAGCCACAGTAATTTCGCCTGACATACATACCGCGACGACGAAGTTAAGCGAACTAGACTGTGACACGCAAAAATAGTTAACGTCCATCGAACGTGCGTGCGAGTTTTTAACGGAAGCAACCACGGATTTCGAGTTTTTGCTGATAAGTCGGTTGACAGATATGGGAGAACTAGGAACATTAGGTTGCTCCACAAAATTTTACTTCTCTAAAAATTTGGTATATTGTATAAAAGAATTCTCTCAAAGTTCGAACTCATTTTTATTTACGTCGCTCACAGAAATTTTGTGAAAATAAAATTGTAAAACTAGTATGTTACTGTTTCTTCGTAAACTTGAGTTTATACAATTTATGAGATGAAATTATACGTATATGTCAACATCACATTTTTTTCGTTTTACTGTAAAATAACACATCTTCAGTCATCATAAAAACTAAACTTTGCATCACCATAGCACTGGATTTCTGCCACGACATTAGTGTCGCGAAACCATTTTGTTTCGATGCCACTTCAAATCGATCACTGTCACTTGGTTCAGAATTTTATTCCAACTGAACTATCCAGTTCCTGCGAAAATGTAGGGTGTAGAGGATTTAAGTCTTCACTTTACCGCTTTCGAAATTGTTGAAAAAGTTTGTAGGTTTCATCAGTTTTTGCAAAAAATATACACGCAGAAAAATTGATTGAGATAAGAGTTGGATGTATTGCTTTCATTTGTACGCTATCAGAATGATAGAAATATTTTTACTTCGTAAATTTGACTTTTCGTGTCTAAAAAGTATATTCATATTCTGTGATCTTTCTTCTTTGAAATTACGCTTTCTTGCTGCGTAGAAGTTTTAAAATTGTACGAGTAGGTTACAAAGAGGTCATCCGAGAAAAATACTGCAGTCTCACGACAGCCAAAAGTCATGGCTTTTAATGTCACGTGGGAGCACGACATTTAAACCATGTGAAAATATCTCAAGAATACCACAGTGTCATGACAGTAAAAGACATGATGAAATTATTATCAATATTGCAAGAAAATGTGTTTTTAGTGATGATGACTGATATTGACGTTTGTACAAGCTATGTGCTATTATAGTTTATGACCAACGTATGACCACTTTATCGTGATTAAATGGAATATTCCACTTTCACAGTGGAAATTTTTCTTATAATTTTCTTATTACACAGTACGTGTAGGAAAGTGTACAGATAAAATATGCACGATATGGTGTAATGTGAAATATATGAGTAATAATATTTATTATTGATAATTATTGAAAATAAAAAATGAAATACGAGAAGTATACAATGTACAATATTTGTAATAATAATTTCTCTTATGAGGAATTGTTTTGAATATAAAAAATAAAATATGACAAGTATGCAACATGAAATATTTGAAATAATAACCATTTTTCTTATTAAACAATGTTTCAATGTATCAAAATAAAAGGTATTATTTTTATCAAAAGGAATGGGCAATGAAACTTCATTATTATATCCAATAAAATAGTACAGTAAAAATAATAAATTCTTATTTCACTTTTCAAACTTATAGTTTCTTTTAAATTTCAAACAAAAATTTAGAAATGTATCTTAAATTTCAAAAGTTTTAGATCGAAAGATTCTTAAATGTCGAATTCCCTAGAGCGCCAAATTTTACATCTCACAATTTTCACGTTTCAAAATTTTTAAATTTCCAAATTCCTAAATCCCAAAATTCTTAAAATCCCAAATTCGTATAATACCAAATTCATAAATTCTAGAATCCCTAGGCCCCGAAATTCTTAAATTTCCAAATTCCTAAACACCAAACCTCCCAGATTCTAAAATTCTTAATTTCGCTTTTTCTGAAGCTCCAAATTCCTAAATACAAAAATCCTTAAATTCCCCAATTTCTAGACACCAAAATTCCAAAATTGTTAAATTTCCAATTTCCAAATTCCTCTAAAACTCTCTTAAATTAAACTCCATGGAACCTTAAAAGTCTCTTAAATTAAACTGTATAGAACTCTAAAACTCTCTTAAATTAAACTCTATAGAACCCTAAAACTCTCTTAAATCTTCAAACCTCAACTTCCTCAAATTTCCTTAATACCTGGAATCTAAAAAATCACCTAATAATTTTGCTCTTTTCCAACTTCCTCAGTTTTTGTACTTTCCCCAGTATTCTCACACTTGTTCAATTGTACCATGCTCTGCAATGTCGTGAACTTTTAGCATAATCTCTCAGCCCCGTCTCAGCACGGTGGAATTCAGAGTGACCGTGGTGCTCTGAGGACCAGGCGATAATATTGAATTTCAATCGGCATCATGCAAATCGATGCCCGTTTCATATTCAATGAGGCAATTAACGTACACGTGGTTTCACGTTGGTGGGTTCACGAAAGGGCGTGCAGGGCGGAGGGAAGCAAACCGTCTCCACCTAGATCCAGGTATTGCCAGGCTATTTCCTATTGAAATATTAATCGTAATGCGATAGGATAGCCAACATCTATCGTGAAATCCATCGCGTGATTCCTCGGTCGGCATCCAATCGGGTTCTCCTGTCAGATCGATTCCCATTAAAGAGCAAATCGCGGCGGATTTCGTTTGGTTAGCTACCGTGACAGACGAAAAAATCGATTTATCATGTCGCTCGTATTAGGCTATCGTACTCCTGCTACACCTGTATGTGTGTGTGTTCCACGAAAGGTGGAGAAACGAAACGGAACGATACGCGAATGTTGCGCGATGAACAATGAAAAATTGTGGTGATTCGTTTTTATATCGTTGAATCGTTATCGACAGCGGCACGATTGGACTTGATGTTAGAAACGAATGACGCAGTCATTTCGGGGTTTTTCGTTTCCATGAAACGGATTTTACTCGGGGATTGCATCGACGATAATAATTATCCTGTTGGCACCAACTGGTACGTTATCATTCATACCGGAAGACATTTAATAATAATTTCGATGATTAGTGTGATTAATGGTATTATAGGGAGGAACTTTACATGTGTTACGATGAAATATAATAATCGGGAGAATGTAAGGTGCAGTACTTTCTATTTGGTGATTTTAGAGTGAAGTTGATAATTTGCAGATGGATCAAATATGTGGGAGATGAAATTTAATAATCTGGGAATTGACGATTTTGGGATTTTGGAAACTTAGGTGTATAGTGATATAGAGATACAGGAGTGTGGAAAGGAACTCTAGGGAATTTTTTGCCATTTTTAGGGAAACCGAGGAATTGAGGAATACGGATAGTTAGAAACAGTATTTACAGAATTTAAGATATGGGACTTTTACGATTTAGTGTGTAAATATTTGAATTCTTCAAAACTCGGAGCTCTTCAAATTTGAGAATCTTGGAATTTTGGAATAAAGGTAGTTGGGAATTTGGGAATTTGAGGATGTAAACATTTGGGAATGTAGGAATAAAAAAATATAGGAATTTGAAAGTATACAAATTTCAGATCTCACATGTTTGGGATATAGGGATATAGACACTTCTGAATCTAGGAACATTTAGTATTTGGGAATTTGGAGCCTTTAGCAATTTACAGATGGAGAAATTTGAAATATAAATTTTTACAAATTAAGAAATTTGTAGATTTTGAAATTTGGAAAGTTTGAGAAATTAGAATTTGGGAGATTTAAAAACTTAGAACTTCAATATGAAAAATGAAAATATTTAAACGTATGAATTCGAAAATTTAGAAATTAGTGAGTTTAGATTATTAAATACTGAATATAACTATTTTAAAGTCTAATAATTCCAATACCTAGAAATTGACTAACATAAGAAAATTGAAAATGTCACGACTGAAAAATACGAAAACTACACAATATACAAAAATTACACAAATCTTCTATACAATTACAATATTTGAAAGAGTACACCTCACAATCCAAATCTAAGACAATAACAACAGCATTCGTTTTCAACAAATGAATAACAAAAAAAAAATCAAGGGTAACTCTAAAAATAGTACATTTGTTATAAATCATTAAATTTGTTGCAATTAAAAATCTTTCATCTCAAAACTTTTGCATCTTTTACATGCGTGTTCACATAAACTCGTACAAATGTATGAAAATTGCTAAACTGTTATAACATAGATAACACAGTGACTACACTAAATACAGTAAAATTCATAGTAAATCGAAATAGATTTTGCACTTCAGTCCTTTACCTCTCACCGTCCATCGAGAAGTAGCAAGAAAAAAAAGCTCGACTTCCTTGGATGCAATTAATGCGAGCGTTTAGTTTTCTTCTTGTTACCTATTGCGCCATTCTCCGCCCATTTGTAGCACAAATTGTCCTCGGCGTTTTCCTACCTTGCTGTCCTTCGTTCCTTGAACGATAAGGGTGATTAAAAATTGCATGGCAAGCCCAACTGTTGGAACGACGTCGTAGAAAGTCCCTTTAATCAAAGACGGAAAACGTTAATTGCGAATCGAACGAATTTATCTACTGCAGGTTCGTCGTTTATTTCAGTGTCGTTGAATTTTTCGACGCTTTAACAATTTTGTATCTTGTATCCTTTTGGTTCAATTCTTCCTCTAATTTGCGGTACCTTGTAACAAAAGTTTGGTGAATTACTAGACCGATGCAATTAAAATTATTGTTATTTTGAAACGGGAGCTTTATGGAAATTTGAAAATTAAATTAAGAAATTTGGAATTCTTGAATTTAGGAATTTGGCAATTTGGAATTATAGCAAAGATTTAGTGGATTACTAGATTCTGTTGGTGTCATTGTTATTTTTACTCAGAAGCTTCACAAAAATATAAAGATGAAATTTGGAAATGTCAAATTTTAGGAATTTGATGATTTGGAATTATATCAAAGAAATTATTTTGAAGCAAAATATACCAAAGGAACAACGTTACAACAAAATAGATTCAGTGGATTCTCAGTGATAATTAACACAGACTTAATGGATCACTACTAGACAGTGGTAATTAACAAAGATTTAATGGATCCCTACCAGACACTGTTAATTAACAAAGATTTAATGAATCACCTCTAGACACCAGCTTTAAAAACTTGCAGATTTAGATATGTTTCATCTCCTAAGATTTTGAACTAAACTACAAAACTTTCAAATACTTACATTACATATGATAAATCAAAAAATACCAGATCCGAAATATTTCGATTCTCAAAACTGTAAGAAGTATCCATCATGTTCTCGTATAATCCCATAAAATAATCACAAGATACGTACAAAGCAGTTTAAGTAGAGTTCCTTTAAGTAGAGTTGAGAATGAACGACCAGCGCATAAGTTATGCAAGGGAAGGGGCATAATTTACCTGATTACGTGCATTAACCATATTGAATTGTCACTATCTGTGATATCTCAATCGGCCTCCGGACGTTAATAAATAACACGCGATCGTGCGTTGCACCTGCACGCGGCTACGTGCGTCTGACCAATTACGGCCCCTGTGTATTCTACCCGTTAGTCTGTCGCTACGTGTTGCTTGTAGAACAGGCCTTAAGCACCCTTATCGCACGCATGTTCATGAGGAACATTTAAACTTAATGTGCGTGTTCACGCGTCTCCGTACTGATAACAACCCTTTCTTCGATGCTCGTGTCACGAGACAGCTTTACAATCCTACATTCGAATAATCTTGATATGTCGGACTGAATGTGAAAGTAGACACACGTAATTCTTTACGGAAGAAATATAGGGCAATTATTGTTACATTAATATTCGGAGTACTTTTATATTTCTTATTCTGAAAGGGGGATGATTTGTCATACTGCTTATTCTACGATAACACGAATTATTTGCTGTAGATTGAAATTATTATAAATTTGTAACTATATCGTTTTAAAAAAATGATTTTATATATGTATAAAATATAGGAAAATCAGAAAATTGTAGGCATATCAGAAAATGGACAATAAAATAATGATTTTATATATAAAATATAGGGAAAACTATAATTGCAATATTTTGTAGCGTTTTTGTTTGAAAATAATTTTTGTCACATATTCGAAAATTTGAAACCATTTTATATTCCGGGATAGACAGTTTTTTATTTCAATTTTGTAATTCAGAAGAGCATAAAACGAAAAGTAAATCCAAATTCTCTTAGCGAATAGATTAAACATCGCAATATTCAATTTCCTTTCAAATTTTCGGATAAAAAAGTATCAAATTTTCAACATAAAAATTTACTATCTGCGAAAACCAATAATACACATATAAAGTAACGGGTTAAACCTGCAGAACGATAGGCAAGTCGGTTTTTTATTTTACTATTGTTAGTAAAAAAAAATCGTTTTCGTGAACAGCGCGTTTTATAGTTCACCCGTTTGCATTGCAACGCATTGAAATTGTTCACTGCAAATGGCCATAAAAGCTAAAATACTGTGAATTTTATGGCTAAAACTTTGTGAAATCTAATTATCAGGATGGCCAGGCAAAGATAGTATTGAACGCAGTGCGAGATTATTCAAATAAAATTTTATTCAAATATCATTCAGACGAAAGATATTCGCAAATAGGAAATAACTTTTATTTTCGAACAAATATTGCTAACAAAACGAAAGTACGCAGGAATATTATTTTAATTATTTCTATTCTTTTAATAAAACATTTTTGTCAAGTAAACTTGTGTTTATTGTAACTTTTGTTCAGGACTTATTCGAATAAAAATTCTTCAAAAATTAAATCCACTTTTCATTCATTAATCAAAAATCAATCAATATTACAAATATTCTCAACGCTGATAATTTTAACACGTAAAAATTTGTTGATTATTAAATAATTATTAAAAAATTATTAAAGGTAAAAAGGAAACAATCAATTCTATAAATACAATTACATTTTTATATAACGATATTTTACATATTTTACACGAATTAAATAAAGTAAATTCAAAAGGAAGTGAAGCCATATTAAGAAAATGACGATGTCTGCATATGTGTCCATTGTTGTTGGATATAAAAAGATAGTAGAAATATGTTTGAAGAGGTTAGAAGTTATTTACGTTATTTAAAAAATGTTAAAGCATCAAATTCATATGCAGTTGAAATATTAAATTCGTATTTAGTTAAAACGTTAAATTCATATGTTGCAAAACATTAAATTCGCATGACATTAAAATTGCTTTATATTTTACCTAACAAATCGCTCATTTACTGCATTCAATTGAATAAAAATTAACTTACCGCTTCCAGCGAATATGTTTTCCATACATTTCAGTTTTCAGCAGTTCACAAATCCAGACCTACCTAAATCAGAGCTTCGCAGCAATTTGCATTTATGAACGCAAAGCTTATAAACTATTACGCAAATGAAGCTCGTGATCCTATCCAAACGATTAAGGGTACTTTTCTGCTTCATAATTAATTACACTAAACGTAACTTGAACCCGGGAAAGAAACTGTTGTCACAGAAATTCTTGCGTTCAAAAAAATTCGCTCTCCAAGAATTAAACGGATGAGTTTATCTATATGTTAATAACGAAGCTGTCTACATGCACATGGCTTGAGGTTAGATCTCGCGTTGCTGTCACTGCGTCTGTTAAAAGTTGGTTGAACAGCTTCTATTTCGCGAGAGACATTCCTAACTTAATTATCGCGTATTTTCCACATACTCTTATCGTGTTACATCGAAACGAAGCCGCGTTCCATTATTTGCGTTTATGTTCGAATTTCGAATAGGAATTTGCATAATGCTCCTCGACTTTTCCGCGATATTCGCGCGATCGAAATATCTACTACACCGACGATCCGTTAATTATACATTGAATAAATAATCTATCCAACGATATTAATATACCAAACGTTGTATCAATACTGCGTTCAAATTTGAAACTCCATAATGGACTCAATCTTTGTGTAATCGAAACTTCCTGTTCGAGCTATCATAATTCACTTCGTGTTTACATAAATTTTAGTCCACACACGACAGCATGTTTACGTATGTAGATATATCATAACGAGATGACAATTTAACTTTTGTACTGTTAATTATAGGTCGAGAGATTGATTACTTCTTACTCATTGGAGATATTGATTTGGTGAACTTAGACATTTCAGAGCAGATAAATGTAATTGATTCGCAATCGTTTAATATTGTAATAGGACATTATTTTCGTTGATATAACTGCTGTTTCTACTGGAATTTCGTGGATAATCGGGCTGAATATCGACCAAACGTACGGTGGAACCTTGATGCGGAACTGTAACCATCGATTTCTTATAATTGCTATAACGCAAAATTTCGAGAACTTGAACGCTCGCTGGATATACCGATAAAGTTTTATTGTATCATTGATATGCTGCAATAATATTTTTATTGAGTACTTATGCTGAACTGGAGATTTTCAGAGTCTGTATGCTGACCACCACAGTATGACGCAAGTTGTTGAAATGAATTTATATTTTGAGATTTTTTAATTTTATGAACTTACAAATTTTTGAAGTTTGGAACTTTTCAGAATTTTTTATTTTTTCAATTGTTGAATTTTTGAATTTGGAGGACTTGCTATTTTAGTACTTTGAGACTTCTAAATTTGTTAATTTTAGAACTTTAAGACTTTGGAATTTCTGAGTTATGAAATCACTATAAAATTTAAAAAATACATATAGCTGAAGCTTATACAGTTTCAAAACAAACATTTAGTAATAAAATTGTTTAATCTGCGGTCATTGTGATCGTCATTACAAGATTATTTCACTGCGAAAATAATTTTAAAAAATTTCAATTTTTAAATTTTAGTTATAAATTTTTCTTTTAAAATGAAAAAATCTACTAGTTTACTAAATCGTTCCAATAATTTATATTTTGTATAATAAATACTTCGTTTTAAAGCATTTAATTTTTTTTATTTAAATTTACTCTGGTTATTCGTGTGAAGAAATTTTTTTTATTAATATTATCCATACCGATGTACAATATACACACACTATAATTAAAAATATATTAGAAAAATAAACAAAGACACGCTAAAACATAATTGAATACAATATTTTATCTGAACAAAAATCAACATACATTTCAATAATTAAAGTAAGAATTTCAATAATTTAATTAAATACCGTGTAAATTAATAATTTGATCGATTTGGTGCGATAATTAATCAGTTTGTAAAATTAATAAAATATGAAAAATAAAATATGATTTCGTATTATTTACAATGAACGCATTTTACGTTTCTGTATTTTATCGCATTCAATCATGCAATACATATAATTTCAACTTTAAATCACCACTAAAATTCCGAAACTACAATTATTATAAAATAACTCACCGTTTTTATTTCTCGAAAATCGTAAAATAAATTGCTTTAAATCACCGTTGGATGAAAGTGAATACAAACTTTTCATTGCAGCGGAACTGTAATGAAAATGTGCGGTAGTTATTCGAAATGTTGTAAAGTAAAGATTGCAGCAAGTAATTCACAAACATTTTCATAGCTGTTGCTGTATATAGATCAACAATCGTGGTGACCCATATTACAACCACCTCCTCCACGTTTGCCTTTATGTAGTCACTACGTTAACCTTGCTACGGTCTTTCGGGTATTTTTCGACCGACTGCCATTTTATACCTTTACAAATTCCTGCTGTTATCAAAAAAATTCACTAAAATTATTATCAATTTACTCGTTCCTGTTTTTCTATCTTTTAGCTCAATATTAAAACTTTTAATATAACCTGTATTATTTAGAGTTTTTTATTAACATGTTATACACGTCAAAGAAAAATTATAAATTTTATTATAATTATAGTGAATATTTTATCATAACTAATAATACACGAAACAGTCTTTCGCAGAAACACTATTTGCTTTTTAATAATTTAATAGTTCTAATATTTTCATAGTAAATATAGTAATTTGTTATTTTAATCAGAATAACTATCGGAACAAAACTTTAGATTGACGTATATATTCGTCCATTGCAGATAATTTAACCTTTAACGGTCAGAAGTCAAAGGTTGAATTTGACTTCAATTCCAGCCACATTACCTTCTGAAAACCTGAATAACTACTTTTTTCAAAACCCGTATTTTTACTATTTTTTTCCTCAAACTGTTATATCTCACGAGTGTTTTGTTCCGTTCCCGAATTTTTTCATATTCAACATTTCAATTTACTGACCTGAGCCATGAAATATGTTAAAGCAATTTTCAAAGGTTATTTACAATTTTTTTGAGTTAAAATAAAAAGTAGTTTTGTCGGAAACATTTTTAGTGATTAGAATTGTGAACTTCGCAGAGCCAGGTGTTCTAATGGAATTTGACGGTTAAGGATTAATATCAATGAACAATTATAACGAATTTAATGAAGACAGTTTTAATTTCTAATCAACACAGTTTATTATAAAATTATCATGGGAAGTTGGAGAACTTAGCATAAAGTGATCCAGCAGTATACAAAGTGGCACTCGAAATAATGGGGCGTCTATTATTTTTATACGATCTAAATTCAGTTCGACATTCGAGTCACGAGGACCCTCTTCAAATACATCGAACCTAATCCCCGTATAAAGCTCCACATTTGACCGACATTAATTCGGAGCGAATTGCACGAGAAGAATAGTAATATCCATTCCGGAGACGATCAGAGGAACATTCACGATAGCGAGGAGCGCGTGAAAATTATGAGAACGCTTCGGTCTCAGCCAATACCCATTCAGAAGGTATAACGAGCGGGCGGAGGTATCAGTATCGGTGGTTGCTGTTTCAGCTGTTTACAAGCACCACCAACCACCCATCCCTTCAACCCCCTTTTGACCTGGTCTACCATACCCGTTAAGCCGTAGAGCAAAGGATTACGTCCACGGCCCGGAAGACTCATCCCCCTACTTCGCAACCCCTATCTTTATCTCTTCTTCACCGACGCACGGCCACGGATAAAGACCAACACGAACAGTCACACGTGCAAGCTGATGATGCAAATGCAAAGTCGTGTGCGAAGATGGCGACCGTGGTTTGACTTTGGCGAGCTACCAAGTCATCCCCGTGGGACGAGCTAATTGGATGACTGAGACTCCTTTGATAATTAACGCGGCACGCGTTCCACCCTGTCGAGCTTTTTCGCTAAAGCACCGTGTTCTCGTGTTCCAGAGGAGACCCGACGCGAAAAGGCGCCACGAAATATCCTGGCCGTCGAATAATTTCGTGAATAATACTGACGATCTTTTGAGTGACGCGCTGGAGAGCGATGGAAATTCGAACAACGGTGTGGAGGTGTGAATTTTGGTAAAGAACGATGGAGAGTGATGAAATTTGGAAGAGAAAAGGATTTCTTTATTGCATCAATATCACTTTGAGAAAGAGCTATGAATACATTGATCTACACACGGCTATAATCTATATTCTAGACGTCTTTTGAAAATAGGAGAATTGTACCAACATCTAGCAGTTTGAAAACCCATTAACTAGATTTGGATTAGTAATCAATATTGCAGTTTTGAATATAATTCTTTCACGAAAGTATTTTAAAAATTGCATACACCCTGAGGTTCAGATATTTCATCAATAACCATTTATAGTTATCTCGATATATCTATTATATCTACTATTCTATATCGTTTTTATCCAAATTAACAGATATTAAATAACACACTACAAATTTCTCTTTAACATCTTAAAATTCTCTCTCAGTGATCGATGAAAATTTGTGCGTACCTCTAAGACAAATGTACATTAATCATCTAAAATAGAGGAAGTACCACGTATCGAATAGTAACCATTGTTACATGAAATCGATAATAAATGATCTGAAATTTAAATCGCAGAAATGACTCGTTGAGATCATATCTTCCACCTTGCATTAACTAAGGATCACTCCAGCAATATTACTTTTTGCTCATTGACTACCATTTGCGGAATGGGCATTATTAAATGAGACGGTTGTAACGATCGAGTGATTAATTGCGAAGTATCGCGGTAATTGGAAACGAAGATACATCGGTGCAGAGAGGTGAACGAAGTTGAAAAGTTACTAACGAACCAGAGGGACGATAGAAAGGAGGAAATAATAAGTCAGAAGGCAACGAACTTGTGTATAACAGACAGCACAGCAGTCTTAACTTCAGCTGATCCTAATCTAAACTTTCAAAAGCGTCTTGACGCGTTCAAGCTTATTAATAGTTGCGTACCATGAAGTGATTCGAGTCTCGTGTCACGCTTTCACCTTCGCGATCTTAGTGAAAAATTGACGACCCTAATTACTCCACGTGCAAGAATGATTGATGTACGCTAGAAAGAGAGAGGACGAAATGGTTTCGTACAAAGCAAACATTAAAAAAATCTTGACAGGACTTTAATTTTCACTTTACCCCCGTGAAAATATTTCACCACGACATTGCAGTTGAAAATAAAGCATTAACATTATTCAAAAGTTCCATTGTTCGCACGTATTATCATAATATCATGACGTGAATAAAACTTTTAAGCTATTTTGTTCTATTATATTGATATTGATCGACTTGAACAGTAACGCAGGATAAGCTGCATCTATTAACATATCAATGTATTCTCATGGACAACGTATGAGTATTTTATTTATAGTTATTTTACACAATTTAATTTTTACACACTACGAATTAAGAAATACAATTTTCTATCAAAATCTAAAATTATTGAAAATATGATAAGTTCTATTCATACAACTATAGATTAATTTTGCTTGTAACATCGAGTTAGACTTGTCGTACGTTACAATTCAAATATGGCCATCCTAAATCATAATCAAATTTATATAAAATTGATGTAAAAACTTTATGCAAAATTTGTATAAAGTTTTGAATTCGATGCCAATTGTAATTTGCATTGCATTTGTGTGAAAATCGCTACAACAAAAATACCTCTAACATTTCAACGTTCTTAACACTGCAGTAACAATTAGGTAGCTCTGAGTGATGCAACTTGTAGGTTAAAAGGTTAAAGAACATAAAATAAATACTGCGATGACCAGGAATGTTTTGGGAAGTACATTACTCCCCAGCCGTCTTGTTGAATACCCATTACAGAAGAAAGGTGAAAACTGACGTTAGCCTGAACACGGGTTCACAATCGTAAAAAGCTTCGTAACAATTAACGTCGAACGGGATCGCAAGAGGAACTTCAAATACGGGCGGAAAAACGTTGAAAGACTCGAAACGCTTAGCTCGTACACGCTCTAATACCGTTTGAAATTCATTCCCGCAGTCCAAAGTTAGGAAATCACCATTCCTTTCCGTTTTTTTTCCTCCCGGTCTATGGTAGCTTTAACCCGGTTCGCACTAACGAGCAAACACAAGCTTCGTTCGTTTGTATGCAATCGCCTGACCCACTGACATGTCCCGGATGAACGTGTCGGTGGTTGTGCGAGAAGGTAAATGGTGGGTCGGGCTTCAATAATGACGACAGTGGCCAGGAAGCCGAGCTTAACCAGCAACCAGATATCGAACGAGTTAACGATACGTTAACGATTCCTGACACTACCACCATCTACTGCTATAGGACGAACAGAAGCCAGGGACAAAGATAACGTGAACTGGGACTGATAACAACCAACGGGGATTAGAGGTCGCCTGACGTGCCGATAAGGAACACATTGACATTTTCCAGCAGCCTGCTAACCGGGTTCGGAAATGGCTAAGGGAAGACATGTTCACATACCGATATAATCGAATTTCGCGCTCAAGATGTTGTATATGGACTCTTCTCTCTTTAAAGATCAAAATGAACGACGGTTTATTACTCTATAAAGTGACGTGCAAAAGATTCCACCTTCTGAAGGTATCACGAAATGGGTTCTGTAACAATGGTGGACAGATCAAGCGTCGATAAAATTGTTTTCTAGCTGGAAACATTTTCCAAACGTTGGTTATATTTCTGTGCAAAGGTGTGTAACGTTTGAGTACATTGATCTTCAATTTCAATTCGACTTTGTTATGTCTGAGAATACTATCCTGAATTGCTCTCGATAATTAAATTGATTTGTGTACACAATATTGAGAGCTACTAGTGAGGTAATAACACTTTCTCAAAGATAATAGCTAGCTGAGAACACGTTCAAGATATTTGTTGCACAGAAATTGTCGATGTGAACGCAATTCGTACAATTAGGACTTTGTATCATGTTTCATTCTTGTGTGATTTAAATCGCAGGCCATCTTTGTTATTTGACATATGAATATTTGCAAATCTTTTACCAAACATTTCAAATATTTACGATTATTTGGATTATTTAATATTGCATGCTAGTTCTTCACATAAAGCGTGAGAAATTAATTTATACGAAAGAAAACGCAATTTTGTTCAAGGAAATTAGATGCAAATATATTAAAATGTAATGGGATATGACTTTTTACATAAATCAATTATTCGGAATATTTCGTATGAAAATAACTGATATTATTTGTACTTAAATGATAGCATGAAAAGAAGTTTTATGTTTCGCGTGCTCTTTCGAATCAAATGACATTGTGTTGTATGGAAAAATATATATTATTCCCTGAAAATGTATGTGGTTTAAAGGTAAACATGAAAATACTCGCAATGCAGTAATTTTTATGCGCAAGGGTGATTTTCTAAAGAAATAAATATTGGAACAAAAATATTTGAGAGAAAAATGTTGTGTATTATTTAATATGTGCACAACAGCAAAATAAAATAAGTACATTCGAGCATCGTATCACAGAAACATATTTCGTAGAAATTCATTTTACTGTCTCGTGAGCAAAACAGTATAAGCAAATTATTCTTCTATCTATACTTTCAGATATTCTTTTAACAGCAATATTTTTAAAACTAGTGATTTTTGACTGTTCCTCGAAATTACAAACGTTCTTAAATTTGTTACAAGTCTTCCGCAAAATTACCGAAGTCCATAAAATGAACATAATTTACAAAATCCTTGGAGTTTTTCTATGCAATGCTATTGACAAACCCTCAGTGATTAATGTCAAGAGTTAGCATAGAAATGTAACTGCAAGAATTGTAGAAATTCTACAACTGCAGAATTGTCTAATTGTAGAATCTGACTTAAAATTCGATTGAAATTTATGTATACTAATTTTTAGAGGTACCGAAAAGTATTCAAAATTTCTTCGATGACTTCTACGATCTTTAACGAAAACTCGAAGGACTTTTCTTAAGAAGGGAATCGAGCAATTGCCTTTAAGATGGCAAAAAGTGTTCGAAAATGATGGATATTATTTTGTTGATTAGCATTTAAGATTTCTTTAATAAATAAATGTTATTCGCCAGCAAACAAAATTTTTATTACTTTTCGGTATCCCTAATACAAAATTATGGTCTGGTAATGAACACAGTTTAAAAGGTTCTTTGACTTTTTTTTACTAAAGACTATTGAAAATTTGTCAATACTAATTAGCATGCTATTACATAAGTTACTTCACTGGAATACCTGACCTAAGATTTGATTCAAACTACATTATATATGTATTTATATAATATTCGTATTGAACTTATAAAATTACGGTATTGTCGAATGACACTAGATTACAAAATAGTTGGATATCTTGTCACGGAATGCTATTGACAAACCGACAGTAAGCCATAGTAGTTATCATGAAAGGGCAAGATCACGTAGAAATTCCAGCGGTTCAAGGCTGTGGTGGCCATTAGTCAAGGTCGCTACGAAAGGACTTCATCAAGACGATCCTGGACGTGTCGGATCTGCATCTGGCTATCCTGGTCCCAATTTAGAGTGGCCAGGAGAACGAACGAAGGCGAATGCCTGGGGGCTAAGTTCTGGCAAAAGGCTTCGTTATCCACTGACAAGGTACTTCGCGTCCCTCCTGGTCCTTTCTCCTCCGTTCTTCCAGTTAACCTCATCGGGATCCATAGAGCGATGCTTCCTAAAACCTAACCCAGTTTCCTCTGTGGTCGACGCCAGTATGCTAATCCGCTACAACGTTCAGGCATCTATTGAAACCGCAGCCTCCTCCTCGTGCATCAGAGACTGACGGAGTTCCTGTAACCATGGCATCTCGTGCAACAATGATCTATGTAGCACGACCAGTTTCCGTGTTGGTGTACGCCAGACGGAGAGAGAGAGAGAGAGAGGGAAAGCAAGAGAGAGACGTTAGATCAGGACCGGACGTTAATTGCTATTACCAATCAGCGAACGGAGCACCAGCTGGCTGCTCAGCTCTGCTCCACTCCGCTCAGTTCTGCTCTGCTCTGAACTGCTCGACTCCACTCGGAAAGTGCTAAAGGGCAGTCATCAGCAACCAGTTCTACTGGTGTGTCTCTCACCTGAACGTCGCCCCTGAAATTCACCTTGTCTTTCGGAGTGTGAATCGATTAAGAGGGGGAGATGTATTTGTCCAGATGACTGAGTCGCTTGATTGACAGAGCACGATCACAGAACTGGATTACTAACGGCATTGCTCGTTTCGAAATGGGATGCCATTTAGGATATCAATTATCGCATGCCTTTCGATCCTTTGGATCTCTGTCTCTTTACGCTTTGCGATGTCTGATAGATGAACCATTTACCTTGTAATACAAAGAGGATTATATTAGTACTCTTTTCTACAACATTTTTAATGTTCCACGCTAATGTTTTCATGTTTTATTGGATGCTAGTATATATATTCGTGCGGTGAATGTTGCTAATTGAATTTGATTAATTAAGAGGAGATTAGTCTGTCGAAAATGCTATGGGTACTTGGGCGTTAAATCGAGAAGTTCAAAAGAAAGATTTCCATATTTGATCATTTGAAAAATTTGGAAGTGCAGAAATTAAAAAATTTTTAATTGCAATTTTCAGAAAATAATATTTGTAAGTGCATCTGAAATGTTCGTAATATTTGCAATATCTGTATATAAATACAAAATATAATATTTCATATGTACATATACATGAAACATATATACATATAATAATAATTATATACATATATATGTTTATGTTACATATGAAATATAATATACGACTATTTCGCAATAACCAAAATATGATTTAAAGTAAAATTGTAAACGCAAAGTTTAATTACCATCGAAGTTCGATGCGTATCGGCCTGTTGATCGGAAGTCATCGGCAGAGATGGATCGTAATGATATCTCAATTAAAACTCGATAACAATTTCGCGAAGTTACGTTTAATGCTCCTCAGCGATCGGCAGTTTTCCGACTTTACGGCAGTTTATTTTATTCCCGGGCAACTTCGGCCCTCATTACCTGGGACCGTTTTTCATCCGCGGCGACGCAGCGAAACGAGTTTCGAGACAATACTTCGCGGAACAATCAAGAGATTCTTTCTTTAGAAACTCGAAACTTGTCTCCGGGATTTACAGCGGCGATTCTGAAGCGTTGTCATAATCGTCTTTGTTTTTGCTGCCTCGTTGAATAAGTCCCGCGTAAAATGGAACGAGTTTGTACGTCATAAATGGACACGCATAAATTTTCCTGTACCTTTCGAGAGATGGAGTATGTTTCCCCAGTTCGTGAAAATACTAGACCCTCTTCTACTTTGAAAAATTTTGAACTTTTACTAGTTGTTCGTATTTGATTTTTTTTTTTAAATAATTGTACGTGAAACTTTGTTGAAATGTAAGAAGGCATTGAGAAGACAACAATGTGTTAAATATGTTACTGAAGCATACTAAATAAAAATTGTACAAATAACAATGTCATTATTATTATTATAAAGATTTCACACAGGTCAAGTTGATTAAAATTAAGGAAGTTGTTCAGAATTATAAATAAAGTCTTTACCCAAATTGACTAAATTAAAAGTTAAGTAAAAACTTTTAGTTCTAAAAAGATGATGTTAATCCTCAAAAAGTGACTCACACTCACCATTCAATTTAATAAAATAATTTGAAATAAATACATTTTAACTAAAGCTACAGTATTGTACATGTGATGTGTAAACGTGGTGAAGCACACAATAGTAACAATTATGTAGTAATAGAGAAACACGAATCTTAAATGAATTCAGCAAACTTTTTAACTGAAATATTTTGAGGTTGATATCTGACTACAGCAAAAATATCTTCGAATGCTAAGGGTTAATCGTCAGAAGTTTTTATAGAATTGCTAAATTTAGTTGTACTTGACATTTCAACTCGAGCTTCCTTAAAAATGTCTTCCACTTTGTCGACCATATTCGATGCTAACCTCAATTGGCAACCAAACTTTTTGGTCGTAGCAAGTTTTAATTGGTTCTAAAACAAAAATTAAACAGGAAAGTAATACTCAAATCTGTAAGTGTTCATTGTAGATAATAATTGATCACCAGATGTGTAATTAGAAGTAATATTACTTCTAAATCTAAATTACTGAATCTATGTGATGGGTAAATTGAGAGACTATTGAAAGACTATTGCAGACACACCAATTCTGTTAAACTCATATTAAATTCGATGAGGACATTGCGAATTACTGATAGTATTATCATAACACTGTTAGTGGCTATCTGAACATCTTTGTACAGTCAAAGAGAAAAGTTAGATCATCATCGTCAAACACAAGGGTAAACCCCCTCTTGAAATCTTTTCTGCAGAATCTCATAATTAAATTTTTACTGATTATTTTACAGTTGTGTTAATACTTAATTAAATAACATCAAACATAAAGAAGCTTGATTTTTATTAAATGAATTATTTAAATAAAAGCGACAAGTTGGATATGTAAAATCAAAGTAGTTTCACCCACTATGATGTCTTCTCAACCGATTTCTTTTGATATTCTCCAGCTTCAAGTAAACAAATACGAAGTGATAGCCAACATAGCGTATCCTTAATGGAAATCCGAAGTCGTCGGTTCTATAGTAATCAGTCCTGTTATCCTATCAGCGATGCACGAGCTTTCGCCAATGACTTTCGAGTTTCGAACGTCGGATTAGGTTAGATTCGGGCTGAGTAATTGGCGATTAATAACACGCTCGCTTGAATATAGGTATAACGTTAGACGTAGGCCATCGGTATTGTAATTAAGGACCTCTGACGGCACCATCGCCAGAATATTCGAGCCTTCTGGAGCGCTATCGCATCCATCACGTGCCACCTGGCGATTAATACTGGAAAGTTCGGATGCTTATCCGAGTTACATTTACCATCGATAAGACATTAGACCACCTGAAGTGTTGCGTGAGCCCGGAAGTTTCCCTCGAGGTCGTTCATCGCTTTCCGTCTTCGTTATTCCGGATACGATGGTGGTTCGTGTCGGATAGTTTCGAGAATTTCAGTTTAAATGTAATATTTAGCGCAATGGAGGAAATAGAATTCGATTACGGAAATTCAGTTTTGCGCGAAAAACTGTCATAATTTCGTCAGTTATCTCTTCCATGCGTTTTACTTTGATGCGTTACATCGATGTGCGTTGTATTTCCATGCGTTTCACTTTAACGCATCGTATCGTCACTATATTTCGATTTGTTTTATTTCTGTACGTTTTAGTTCAACGCGTTGCATTTTTACATGATTTACTTCAACGCGTTTTATTTCTATTCGTTTTATTTCAATACGTTGTACCGCCATGCGTTATATTTCCACATATTACACCATCACGCTTTATATTTCCACTTGTGGTATCGGCGCGCGCTATATTTTCACGTATTATAACGTCATATGTTGTATTTCCACGCGTTATATCCTCACGCTCTGTATTTCCATCCATTGTACCGCTACGCGATGTATTTTCACGTATTATATCGGCACGCACTGTATTTTCACGCGTTATATTGATCCGCTTTGCATTTCCACGCGTTGCATTTCTACGTGATTTACTTCATCGAATTGTATCGCCACTATAGTCCCACATGTCATCGTATGAGTTATATCGTCACTCTGTGTATTACCAACGATTGTATAGTTCTTCTAATTTTCTATAATTCTATCTTCTAAGTTCAAAAACGGATTATGTTCATAAATTTGTAACAGTTTACATTAATAGCTAATGTTGTATACACAATTTGATAGAATTATGTAATTTGTAGACTGTGTATGCTAGTATCGAGTAGAATGTAAAATATTTATCTAGCGGCAGTTATGCGGGATTATTAAATGATCAAGCACTGATTTAGGCAAACATTTGCTGCAAAATAGGTCGGCATATCGTCTTGGTCGTTTATATGGGATTTCGGGCGAGATTTACGCAAGCCAGTATCCCTTTCAGTTTCGAGCCGTTATTGCTGATATACTAAGAGATTAAGACCATATGTTACGTACATCAAGCCGCAATATGATGTATAATAATAAAGCGCCTGTGTTCTGTACCAAAATGGTATGGAAACCTCATACACATTTACTTTTTACGATATTACATGAAATACATCGTATAATACCTCGCATTATTTTATCTCATTTTTTAAAGTATTTCATATTTTATTTATAAATATATCATATTTATGAAACATTTCATCTAGTATGAAAAATTTCATACGCCACGTACATACATTTTACATATATCATGTATTTCATGTAATATGAAATGTTTCAAATATTTTATGTTACATACATATAAATTTTACACATTTCACATATTTCGCGTATTTGTTTTATTTCATATATTTAATACATTCCATGTGTTTCATATACTTCATATATTTTATATATTTGATGCATTTCTTATGTTTTACATGTTTCATATACTTCGTATATTTCACATATTTAATGCATTTCGTATATTTCATGTTTTGGCGCATTTTATGTACTTCATACATTTCATGCACCTTACATGTTTAATACAATTCATACATTTCGTATAAGTACCGCATACTTCTTTCAAGCTGATATTCAAAATATATTAACATTACAAATTGTAATACTTTTCAGCTTGACAAATTTATATTCGTTCTTTTTCATTTCGTATAAAAAGAGAGGATAAAGCAATTTCAATGTAAATCGACATTTGCCGTGATTGAACATGTACGATAAAATTGTATATAGAAAGATGTAACTGTTAAAATAGGATGAAACAAAATCCAGTTTCGAGAAATCGATAGATTTAAATCAGTAATACTCGGAAAGAGCATTGTGTAATTAATATGTGTCTGCGACGAGGTCACGTACTCAACGACAATTTAATCCACGATTAATCTATAATGCATAGTGAAATGTTTATGGGCAGTTGTACGCGAGTATAGAATCAAATTTTCAACATTAATCCTTGGAAACTGATAAATTTTATTTCAACCTCGTTCAATAATTATTACGATGGTGCATAAACATTTATTTAATTTTTCGTTCAAACATCATTGCGTTACATCGATATTATATATTTTTAAAAATATTGCATGTCAAACTTTGTAATCTAAAATTGTGTATTGAACGAATATCAAATATCAAGAAAAGGCAATGCATCGAATATTTATTTTGATAAAATGTCGATATTTTATTTTGGTACTAAATATTTCGACCAGGAAACTATATTTTAAACTCAGTGATATCCTCGCGAAATTTTAGGAAATGTGTTTCCATAATCGAGTCTATAATTCAAAAAAAAATATTAAGTTTGCGTAGCACCATTCAATAGGGGATGAAAACCCGAGAAACGTAATCTAATATTATTTTTCATTACGATCAGTTTTGCTGCAATTAATTACTGAAAATTAATGTGAATTATTGGGAGATATAATTTATGAATTAAGAAAATTAAAAATATAAGAATATTGGACTTCAAAATCTTTGCAGTTTTTAATTACCGAATTTAAAAATTTAGACATTTGGAAAATGGTAAATTATGAAATACAATAATATAGAAATTTAACGATGCAGAAATTGTAAATTTTAGAATGTAAGAATCTCACAAAAAATCTTTAACGCGACAATATTTTAAAATCAGATAATCAAAAAATGACAAAATTTTTTAACTCGGGAATCTCACAAAAAATCTTCAAGGCGACAATATTTTAAAATCAGATAATCAAGAAATGACAAAATTTTTTAACTCGGGAGTTTAAATTATACATTAATTTATACATTTAACCATATCTAATACAATACATAGAACGTCCTGTAAAATGTATGCAAATTCATTTTTCCCTATCTGCCATCTCGTGGCAACAGTTGGAACTTGCAGTCTGCATGTCAATAAAGTTGCATAAGCAAAATATAGCACTGAAACATAAAATAGTGTTACATATTCGCTTTCACATAGTTACAATTTTATCTGGACGTTTACCTGCACTGAATTACCATAAAACGATCTAAAATTCTATCAGAAACTGTTGCGCAAATTTGTAATTCTATCAGTTACAATATTTTTTAAACACTATTCCTCCGTATCAATGGTCTCGATAGCAAATTCTAATCTATTGTTACACACAAAACGGTGCGATAACAATTGGATCGCCCTGAAAAAGAGGTTTTGAAAAAGATATTTCAAAAGCCAAACAAAGTCGTTCGTTACTTGCCCCTAACAAGCGTCGAATACGAATATCAGCGGGTCAAAGCAAAAACTTCTTCGAGTAGCTTTCGAAACGCTATGGAAACAGCGAGTGTCTCGCCGATTGATCAGTCACGTTTGTTTTCATTGCGATTCACTTATCATTTAGTCTCTATCAAATTCAGTATATTTGACGATTGGCACAGACGAGAGTATTCCATTCGACTGGGTTACAATTATGATCAGACGAAGTGGAGCTCGTTCTTCCTCGCTCTCTTTGAGCCGTGCACGAAGAATCCTGACGAGGTCAAACAATGGCAATGGCGTCACAAGTGGCCGGGATAATTCGGTCGACACCTTTCTCTCGTTCTCTGTCGATGGCTAATTACGTAATTCGATGGCCCCCAACGAGCTTCCGTATCCGTTGGTCGATAAGAGATATCGCGCAGCCACGATTGATCAAAACACAATGAGTGTAATGACGACCTCGCCGTATTGACGCTGCTAATTAACGGGAGTAGCGTTAATGAATGTCACCCAGATTGAAGTCGCGCTAGTTTTTGCGGATCTGACGGCTGATCGAACCGTGTATTCATCTTATATTGTACCGATGTCGGATAATTGGAGTGCTTTGCGCGAATCTCGAGCGGAAAGCGTTGGTAATTAAAATAAATCGGTTTACGCGTTCGATATTCAAGTGGTCGAAAGTGTAACAATGAATCGTGGAATAACGAGTGAGATGAAATCCGCAACTTTGGTGTGTTTTACCGTAATCCAACCACTGTGCGAATGTATACTGTATTATTCAGCCGAATCCATCTCATTTACGTGTGCTTTTACGATGCCAAGATTTCGAGAAATACTGCTGCTTTTGAGCAAATAAATAAATTGTAAATTCAAATGTAAAGGAAGTTTATAACATTTGATTGCTACGAATAAAATGGCTGATATTAAATCATCAGTCTAACACAACTCAATTATACAAAAGTATCAAAAACACTGCTTCTAACAACTTGAATAAATTATAAATTTAAACGTTGTAAATCGTAAAGAAAGATAGACAGCTACAAATGAAATTATTTAAAATCATGTCTCACTCAATTTGATGATATAAAAGTATCACAATAGTGCTTCTGATATTTCTGTTTGAAGCTCAAAGTGTGTTGAAAATGTTAAACGCTTCATTAACGGTTTTATCGATTACTGATATAACACTAAGATTTTTGTTAGAAGAATAATTTTTGCAACAAGAATATCAAATAATTAAACGATATTATCTTCGTGACAAAAAAGCAAAATATTTGAAAGATATTTTTCTTGCAAGATGTTAATCTTCGAGATGAAATTAAGGAAGGATAGAATTTGTAATAAATCATGAATTTACCACTTGGATGCCTGTATAAAATTTAGGACGAAGTTTAAGATGAAATTAGACTGAGTTTTCAATGTAGTTGTTATCATTCATCATTACCCGCTCTTAGGAAGCTTACACTTCCTTCCACTTTGCCGTCAGTTTACACAAAATGCATCAAGATTAATTAAAAACCGAGTTTCCTCATTTATTCACGTCTTATAGTTTAATTTCGTTCTTAGAGTAAATTTTCGTGGAAACAATGTACCGGGGCTTTCGAGGAACAAAACACGCGACTTTCGTCCTCGGCTACGTAATTTTATCAACAACTTCTTCGATGTAACCGCAGATTTTAATTTATGACCTCTTAACAAAAATAAATGTGCTTCTGATATGATAATAGTCGATTCAAGTAAAATTTATGAATTGCAGTCTACTTATTGTAGCGTAATTTTATTTAATGAAATATTTCTTTACAAATATATGGTTGTTCGATGGAAAATCTGGAAAAAGGTGATATTTTTATTTCACTGAGTTGAATAAATTCAAATTTTTTATACGGAATATATTATTTAAAATAACGTTTATATAATATAGCTATAATATCATATAGTTATACGATTGCAAGAACATTTTATAATATAACATACATGCAGTATACTATGCAGTACAAGAATATTTTTAATTCAACATAATTACATTATAACAAAGTTACATATATAATTTCGTATTTAATTATAGTAACTATAATATACTAATATTTTGTTACATTACTATATTTGTAATACCACGTGCCCAATAAGATAAAAAATAAATTCTGTTGACTAAAGCCCCATAAACTGTAGACAATTCAGCTTTGGTTGATTTAATTTCTTATTTGTGGAAATAAGACCCCCGTCCACTTCCTATTCACCGATCTTAATGGACGTCGTGCTCGTCGATGTTCAATTAAAATTGCAATTATCCATGGAATAAAAGCAGATTACATCTGGAGAGGAAATCAGTGAGATCGACGAAAGACGATCGACGGGAGACAGAAGATATCAGGGCCAAAATTGATAGCGTTACCGTCGCTCGTCTAACGTGCCGGTAATCGGCAGGGCTCATTTATCTTCATTTCCCAGATAAAATCGTGACTCGCGTCCCGCGAGTCCTACATACATACACCATCACTGAAGCAACATACTAACATAGACATGGCATCGGTGTGCTATTAATTTTTCATCGAATTCCGATCGTCAGAAATTACGAAAGCCTAAAGGGTGAGGGCTGGCGTACCTATTCCAGGCTCCATTGATTATTCGATTATCGAAATTGACTCGGAAATGACGATAACTCTGACCAACTGTCTCCCCTCGTGTCTGGTGATGTTTCGAAATTTCGTGCTGATTGCTTGACTCACGTGCTCTCCTTACGATTTATATTAGTTTACGATTGATGGAGTTCTGAATTAGATTTGTGACAAAATGTCGAAGTTGGATTTTTCATTTTCAATTCTAATAGTACTAACAATGATTGAATTTCATTTTATTGTAGATTTGGAAGATTTGTCATTTTCATATGTGGTACTATTTTGTTCAAAAATAAAATTGCCTACAGCTCAATTGGGGGTGAAGTTTGTACTAACACGAGAACCGCGGTGATACATGCTGACTTTAATAAAACTTATAAATCAATATCAATAACAAAAGATTTGATCTTTCTATATTCATCAATTTTTATTCGCATTCGTCAACGTATAAACCTCCGAATTAAACAAGAAAAAAAGATTAAAATAATAGACAGTAAAGTTGAAAAATCTTCGGAAATCTAATTTGTCATAACTAAATAAAACTAGGAGCGCGACCATAAAAACCAACATAATCACAAGCAGAAAGTTACCCGCTGTTATTAGTAATAAGTTCGCTTCAACAGCACGTAGAACGTAGGCTTAATTTGATTGCTTTCTCTCCCGCGAGGCGTGTTTGATTGCGCGAAAGCTTTGTTCCTTTTGTGTCCCCGTTTGACACGTTTCTAATGTTTCCTGAGGCAACGAGAGCCTCTCGGGCGAAAATTTAATTTAAGTAACCATTACACGCGTTCCCATATCGATGATGTCATACGCCCGGTTCTTTTTTACACGTAAGCGTGAAACATTAACACGCCGGGAACGTTCGTTACGACGATCGATCACCACCTTTTTCGAGTGTGTAATTCACGTCATTAGTACCGAGTCGCTCCCTAATTATGTCAAGAGTCGCGCATACACCCGATCCTCTTCTCGCCTCCTCCCCTTGTCTCTTCTTTGCTCGATCGATTTTGCTGATTTCAGAAAATATGCAGGAACCCCTGGTTTCGAACGTAACGATCAAACGATGAAGCAATTCAAAAATGTGTTAAGTCTGTCGAATATTCAGCTGTAGCTATTAAGGGAAATGTGCCCATTAATAACCACGTCCTCATTAGTGACCGATTGCTCATTTTATTTCCTTTCTTTAATGATAATTCATTGTGAATTTATGGAACTCTTCAAAATCATAAATCTTAGATTTATTACTGGAAAGTATAAACGTTATTTATTATTATTTCAAACTATTTTTTTTTTTATCAAATATAGAATCTTTTAAATTGTAATAGTTATTGAATTTTTAAAATTTTGTCGAAATTCTAATATAAGCTAGTATTCCTTATTTATTTATCTTTCGATTTTATTTTCTTTTTGAAAATAAGTGGTCATTGAACAGCCGTAAAACCTGCTGTTAGAATGATTTATTGGTAGAAATCTTGAAACATTGCAATTACAACTATTTTCATAAGGTTCAATAAAATGTCATCGATTCATGCAAACAAGGTGTATAAGAAAAATTATATACCATAGCTCGCTATAGGCACTGTGGATCTACATCACCCTCTATTTTCATTTAATATTGTTCATAACGTAGTAGAAAAAAAATGTTTGATGTCTTCCGCGATTTTATCATGTTTCTGACAAAATTTTTTTATTATACCTATTTGTTTTTCTTTCACATACTTTTGAGATAAGGACTAATTTGTAGGAACGGCACATCCCTAATTTTAAGGATGTGTGACTGATTATATGTGTTAAATAAATATCGAAAGTCATTTTGTACTGCTGTAACTTTTTAACACAGTGTATTTCTTATCAATTTTATGAGTTCTACCATATCTTATTTAGTTTTCCTAATTTTTGTATATGGAGTGTTGATGAAAGTTGGACACCCTGTAGTCAAAGTGTTAAAAAGGAAATTGAGACTCGTAGAGAAGTGGTGGTAGCTGTTTCTGGGCTAGCAACGGGAATCTCATTTTGTCGACCCATATTTTTCGAATCGAGCATATCAAAGATAGACTCTGGGCGAGAAAAGTAGAACAAACGATTGATATTGCGAAAGCATATCCGCCTGTTCGTCCCGCTGGATGACCGTTTTAGCATGTAATCGCGATAACGCTCGAATGAATCGCTGGCAGGATCTCGCTGGGAAAGGGAAAAGTGTGCAGTGGGATTCGAGTACAAACGTGGAGATAGCCCATATCCATAGCTATACGTCGGGTTTAATCATACTAAGTGCGCTACGTGGCCCTTTCGGTCTTATCGGATTACAATCTATCTCTGTAGAAAACTGGGGAATCCATTGGATCGGTATAAACGCCTGTATCCACGGAAATTCTCCGACGGGTATCTTCGATATTAACGGAGAATTAGGTAACGGGGAAGAAGGGCGTTTGTTCTAATCCGTTTATTCTGCCATGGCTTTAAACTTCAGCCGGCAATGAAATTATTTGCTTTAACGAAGCTTCACTATTTCGCAGCTACGTTTGCTCACCAGATGCTCGCTTTGTCTGTTTCAGGTAAATATTTGGACAGTCCTTGCGTAATTGTACCTGAGGATATTGTAAGTTAATTACGACAACGCTTTTTATCGAGGTACTGGGTTAAGTGTTTCGTTGTAAGTCAAATTCGAGGTAAATGTAGATTAGGGTAAGGATAGTTGATCTCTTACCATACTTTGACGACTCTGATAGATACTCACAGTGATGAATTTTGCTAGAATTTTTAATACGTTTCAATTTGAAGCTTGAGTGCAATTATAATTTGCAAAATCAAGAGTCTCTGAATAAAAAAATTGACCTAGCATTTCAACTTCGGTTATGTGTTTCAATAGTGTAGATATAAATGGTTCTGACACCTGATAAATAAATTGTAAAACAAGGTGTTAACCTGGTGACTATCATGGTAGAGATAAGCGTTGTAATGCTAATATCATTTTTTAATTATTTTGATATTATTTGGATATTATTTCTAAGTTATTATAAATTCATTTTTTATTGTAATAATTTACTCTGATATTTTAAATTGTTAATGTAATTGTAGTCATAGAGCTACTGCTTTTATTTTATTATTATCTGACGAAACTCGCGTCATTACAGTGACTAACTTGTTGAATACTCTTATTGTAATTTAACTATTGGCGTAACAAGCTAGGGATAAATGAGTCTGTGACGTAGAACCAGGTACATAGATTCTTGGTTATCTCGTATATTTCACGTGATAAATATTTTTGAAATTATCAAATTCGAAGTATTAAAATTTGCAAATTTCTACAGGCATACATTTTTGAATTTCCGAATTCTCTAATTGAAAAGTCTTCAGATTACATTAATTACGAAGTTTACAACTTTTTGAATTATAAAGTTTTCGGGTTACAAAATTTCTGAAACTCAGATTCAAGAATTTTCAAATATTTAAATTTAAAGTTGCAAGCTTCCTAAATTTCCAAATTCTCATATTTTTAAATTCACAAATCTCTAAATCCTTAAATTTCTAAATCCTCAAATTTCTAAATTCTCAAATTTTCAAATCTCCAAATCTCCAAATCTCCAAATCTCCAAATCTCCAAATATTCAAATTTTCAAATTTTCAAATCTCCAAATCTTCAAATCTCCAAATTTCCAAATCTCCAAATCTCCAAATCTCCAAATCTTCAAATCTTCAAATCTCCAAATCTCTAAATATCCAAATTTCTAAATTCCCAAATTTCCAAATTTCCAAATTCCCAAATTCCCAAATTCCCAAATTCCCAAATTTCCAAATCTCCAAATCTCTAAATCTCCAAATTTCCAAATTCCCAAATTTCCAAATTCCCAAATTCCCAAATCTCCAAATTTCTAAATTCTCAAATTTTCAAATCTTCAAATCCCTAAATCTCTAAATTCCCAAATCCCCAAATCCTCAAATTCTGAAATCTCCAAATCCCCATTTCCCCAAATTCCCTAGATTTCAAAACTCCAAACCGTAAAATCCTTAAATATGCAAATTTCTATTCCAATAAAATAAAACAAAAATTCCAAAGTGTCAAGTCTCTACAACTCGAATGCTTGAATCTAGAAATTCTAAACAATCATATAAATCCCCAAAAGCCTTAGTTACGCCAATAAACTTAACCCAGTACTGTGTCAACAATATTTGCATGCATAATTATAAATGATAATACCATAAAAAAGTTCTACGGAGATAAATAATTACTCTTCCGTAAAGACATAATTAGTACAGTTGAAATATATGATACAGAAACTAGCAAAATGATGACTTATGTTTTAAAAAGAAACAATGTATAGAGTAAATTTTTAACACAATATTTTCCATCGTTTCTGTGATAATGAAGTAAGCAAACAAGGATTGTTTGTTACCGATGGAGCCATGGGAATGTAATGAAAATGTAATAATGTTTGTAATACGTTCCGGGGTATGGTATCTTTATTAATATTTGAAACGGTAAACATGGTTCTTTGCGAATCTGTTTCGTTAAAAGCAAGCTTCCCGTTTACTGTACATATTGACACCATTTGTGTTTTCTTCGATAAAAAAGTGAACACGAGGATACTCGTGATTTGTTTTGTCGAATCAGATGACTGAATATAAAAAGTTTGCTGCTAATAACTTAACCGGGACATTCAAACAGAAATATTACGACTTAAATTATTATACAAACTAGAGAAAATGTTGTATATTATCAGTTTGTTTTTGTAGCGAACTTTCAAATCATTTTTGTTTGCAGTACTAAATATATTTTACTGAACTGACTTTTAAAATGGTAATTAGAAAACAAACATCCGTGATCTTTAATATTTTTTGAAATAGTAATTGGAAAACTAATTTCTGTGTTCTCATGCTTATTTTTAAATAACATGCTTATTTGCAAAACAATTATTGAAATTCTACAATTGACACAAATTTGCATTCGAATATTCGGAGATACTAATTAGGACGAGTTCGTGTAAATTTAACGAAAATTTCATTAATATTAATGAAACGTGCAGTTAGTCTGTCGTTTTAACCGGAATTATTTCTTAGAATACCTTGCGCAGCTTTTGATATTTAACCAACCGTGTATTTTACATAGACTGCCGTCAGTGGTTTTGTTATAATGATTTCGTTACATTTTCTGTTCCTTTTTAATGTTTCTATGAGGATGTTTCTTGCAATTCTTACAAATGATTACAGTTTTTCTGTCTATTTTCAATGCTTTAACTATTTATGTAATTGCACATTTAAGTATTCAAAAATTTGAGTATTTACGAAATTTATGAAACAAGACACTAATTTGGCTCCAGCACTGATAGTATATTAAAAAAAATTACCAAAATTAGCAATAAAATCTATAGTAGCATAAATTGTAATAGTGCAACAATAATGAAAAATAATGCTATCTGATAAGTAAAATAATATTATTTATCTGCAGCAGATCTTTCAATACAATTTGTACATACATGTCTGTACATTCTTATCATTTATATTTTTCTCTACGTCACCTTCAGAATCACTATGCCTGATTGCAACATGTTTATGTTTTGTCATATTGTTCTTTAGTCAAGCTCTCGTATTTACTTTTATAGTTTCAGCCATTTTGATCGAAATTCATCCTCGGAAATCATTCATATAATAACATACATTATAACATAATTTTAGAATGTCTACAAAAATATCAAATATCAATTAATCAAAGTTATTCGCATTTTCATTCATTTCATACCTACAAAACCATCATATCCACTTATAACACATTTTGTTAGATGATCAATCAAGTGATTCTACACACCTATAAATTCGCAAAATTCTAAATTTGCAATCTGCTAACTAATCAAATGGTCTTTCCTCTTTCTTCACCACATTGTCTCTCATCCTCTTTTAACACAACTGTAGAGATTCAGGTAAAGTCAGAAACGCCTGGTACAAGCAAAGTAAAAAGTGCAAAAATTTGACTGCTACTGGCCTGTGCTACCAGTACGGCTTACTGGTATAATGTAAATAGTCCCTAAGAAGTTAAAGCGACCACGTAGAAAGGTAATTGGATCTGGTTGGCTTGAAAACTTGCGTCTGTCTTTGCGTCTTCACGTTCCTCTAACTAACCATTCTTCTAATCAGTTTCTGTTTGCACATTCAAGAACCGTCCCGGATATCGCTATCTCGATCGAGATTTCCCTATTCCGGTAACTGGAGCTTCCTCGACACTCGATAACGACAACAGCAAGAAATTGTTATAGTCTCTATTGTAACAGTCAACGAGCCAGGGATAAACTGCACCGGTAAAAACTGATATATAAAGGCTGATAAAGGCTGCTCCAACACGGGCCAAGATAAGGCCATTCGAGTAGAGAAAGGGAACGGAATAGGGCACGTCTTTGTCGTTGTAAGCGGCTCAAGAGGAAAACGGACTTTTTGTACGGGGAAAAGTGGCTGTTCGCCAGCCAGAGGCAAGCTTATCCTGAGCGTGCAGCGGAAATTTTGGATTACACTCCCTTGACAACAGGATTTTTCCCCTCGCGCGTGCAAAGGGTCGATGCAACATCCGATTTTCCCGCTACGTTCACATTGGCGTAACTACGCAGGAACCAAAAGGGATTGCCAACCCTAAAATAGGGGGAGATGTTCCTAGCGTTAGGTATCTCACGCAGTGCCTAAGATATTATGTATATTTATTATTCGAAATTTAGACACTTTCGACAGTCATAAGTTAATCAGTTAACCCCTTGCACTATGATTTACTTGTTAGGTGCGTCAGTCAAAACTGTAGCTCAATATTAAAACAGACAAAAAAATTGAAATATTATGTCAATATGTTACTATTCAATCATTAACTATGCAAATTATAATTGGACTTGAATTCCAAATTGAAGCGTATTAACAATTTGAGTAAAATTGATCATGGTTGAGGTATGGGTGCGTCATGAGTCAGAGTCGTCAAAATAATGCAAGGAGTTAACTGTGGCGATCTTTTTACAAAGCACGCATCAGTGTGTGTCGCGTTAATCAAGCGATGACGAGTTAGCTCTCAAGAATTTATGAATTCATCTCAAATCACTTACACTTTTTATTTGTTTATTTCATTTCGTGTTGACCTCTACACGTTTTAAACGTATTACAATTTACGAATATAGTTTTCGCCAAAATTACGATTTAAATATCAAAATTGTAACAAAATTTTACGCATGACGAGTATACTCGTCAACCACAGTTAATTAGTTAATACTAAACATACCATCATATAATAGACATTTACATTGAAGTTAAAAATAAAGGTGTAAAATAAGTAAACAAACGAGGAAATATAAATTAATATATACAAATTAATTCAAGTCAGACACACAGATTAGTTTTTCATCTTGATGAAAATTACTAGAAACTTCAAGAATTTACTGTTATTCGACTGCTTTGGTAGTTTTAGTGTTAAGTTAGAAGCTAAGTTACTAATTTTCAAACTTTGTACATTTCTTATTGAAAATATTAACACACTCGATAATCACAGATTATTAAGATTTAATATCTTTAAATTGAGAGAGTCATAAATTTTCAAATTCTTAAATATGGAAGGCCCTAAATAAGAAAATATCTAATGCTCCTTACACTCAAACTTTATAAACGTAAACTGATTAATTCTTATATTTATTAATTAATTCCTAAATGCCCAGATTTTTAAGTTACTTGATTTACAAATATCAAAATTTTGAAATTCTTGAGGTTTTTAATTTTAATGCTGTCAAACTTCTGAACTCTCACATTCGATAAGTTCTTCTACCTCTATAATTGTCAAATCCTTAATATCGAAATTTATAAACTTACAGGTCCTAAAATTTCTAGATATTCAAATTTCGAAATTTCCAAGTTCTGAGATTTCTAAGTTCAAAAATACTTAAATTCTAAAATTGCTGAATCCAATTATCTCCAAATTTCTATATTTGAAAATTAGTAATTTTTTAAATTTTCAAGCTCCACAATTCACTAACTTCTCAATATTTAAGTTTCCCTATGTTTCAGAACTTTCAAATTTCTTAATATTCAAATCTCAAGAATCTCAAATGCCACAATATTTAAATCAACAAATTTCACGTCATGAAATTTGCATGTTCTTAAATTCCCAAATCCTGAAATTCCTAAATTTTTCAAAATTCCAAAAATCCCTTATTTTTAAATGGTAATATCTGCAAGTTGACATTTTTGAGTTTCGTAATTTCTGCATATTTTCATTCGCAAATGCTTTAATCTTCAAATTTTGAAATCGTCAAAATCTGAAACTGGAAATCTCCCAATTTTCAAAATGCTAAAATTTATTATTTATAAATTCCTATTTTGTCAATTCACGAAATTGCCCAGATACTCAATTTCCAAATTCCCCAATTTCCCAAATTTCTGTAATCCCAACATCCAAAAATTACTACATTTGTGAGCTTTCAACTTCTCAAATTTCCAATTTCGAAAATTCCCAGATTCCCAAATCCGAAATCCTCATATTTCCGAATTCTCAAATTCTCAAATTCGCAAATTCTCAAATTCTCAAATTCTCAAATTCTCAAATTCTCAAATTCTCAAATTCTCAAATTCTCAAATTCTCAAATTCTCAAATTCTCAAATTCTCAAATTCTCAAATTCTCAAATTCTCAAATTCTCAAATTCTCAAATTCTCAAATTCCCAAATT
Source organism: Megachile leachella (assembly GCA_963576845.1). NCBI lineage: Eukaryota > Metazoa > Arthropoda > Insecta > Hymenoptera > Megachilidae > Megachile > Megachile leachella. The sequence continues at coordinate 11,911,660 of OY756256.1, read as the reverse complement.
CCCAAATTCTCAAACTTCAAATTTCCTAAAGTCCTGCTTTCCTAAATTTCCAAGTTCCTATCTTCCCAAATTCCCAAGTTTCTATGATCTTAAATTGCCAACTTCCCTAACTCTAAATCCCCAAATGCTCAAATTTCCTAATTCTAAAATTCTCAAATTCCCAACTTCCCATATTCCCAAATTCCCAAATTCCCAACTTCCCATATTCCCAAATTCCCAAATTCCCAAATTCCCAAATTCCCAAGTCCCCAAATTTACAAATGTTCAAATTTCGCACTACCCAAATTCTCCCCTAACCAAAAATCCTAGTTACGCCAATGTGAACTCATTCTCGACCCTCGACGCGATCATGCGAAGCGTGCTCTGTTCATACGTGACATTGTCGCTTCACCAGAAACGTTTTACCGCTCGTCCAATTTCGAAAAACAGTCTCGAAACCGACGTAAATAACAAGCAGACTCGTGTAATGTAGAAATTACATAGCGAGCTTTTTACTTTTTTACTATTTGCTATATCGTGCCATTGAGATTGCAGTGTAGTGACGTTATTTCGTTATTTCTTCAGCCTTCGTTAAAATTTTGGCAAAGTTCACAATTTTGGCGATCACTTCACGTTCCCAGATAACGTTTTTACGACTATTGTTCGAATTTCGTGCCATAATGACAAGAACAAACCACGATAAGCAGCGGTTTAATTTGAAGTGTCTCTGGTAGAAATTATTGAGACAATTTCGGTTTATCCTGAACTTTTGCGATAATTTTAAAATAATTAAATTAGTTTATATTAGAATCTGCAAAACTGTATATGTTTGTAAAAGTTCGACGTTAAAATTTGTGAAGTTTAATTAATAATTAACAGACCGCGGTTACGTAAATATACTTTTATGCAAAATATGTTCTTTGTCCAGCTAATATAAATTTCATTTTGATTGCACATTTTGAATACTTTACACCTTCTGAATAATTTATTTCCTTTTTCTGCACGTACCAGTTTCTATTTTTCTGCATACTCTGATATGCTATAAATACATAAGCATCCTCAGTCTGAAGGTATAGTACGTTTACTTCATGTGCAAGCAACGAAATGCGTTAAATATTAAAAAAACATTTCCTTAACATAAAGCATTCTAGAATAATAAAGTATTAATTGGTAAACAATTTTTGTTGTTTTTTAAGGAGTTATTTTTTATGTGCATGTCAAGTCGTACATATATAATTAGATCCTTCACTCTATATGGTTCACTCCACATTAAAACTCGGCGTACAGACGACAGCTTGTCTCAACATCGCAATTTGCGAACACTAGCACATACGCAAATTGAGCATACTGTTGGAAAACCGGGTTCAGATAATTCGGGATTAACGTAAAATAGTTAATTTATTTCCACGTAATAATCTTACAACGGTTTACAAACAAGTAAATGAACCAGCACGGTTGAGTTGCGAACGAATTCAACAAGACAGAACAGAATTCATGTAAAAGAAACCTTTAGGAAAATGCTTATTGGTGGAAATTAGTTAACAAGGGTGGAGGACAAAATATTGAAGGAAAGTGGATTTCGGGAAGTGGTAATTTATGGGTACTTGAGTGGACTGGGACTGATGACAGGAAAGGACCCAAGGTTAAGGACACGGAAATAGGAACAGCATGGTAAAGAAAGTATTTTGCGAAGCATATGGTTGGGACCTCCAACAATACTTCATACAAGTGATATTGAACATTATCAATTCAGTGTCGAGGAAATTAAAGAACTGTAATGAATCTTTATCGTGAATTTGCTTATCAAGAGAGACGCCTTCAGCGAGCTCTAGGGTACTGTTTATATTATCGCAGAGCGCGCAGCCGCCATACTATATATAATAGTATATACAATAAAGGGAGGGTTGGCGTAACAGCTGACTACTCGCATTATCCCCCGACTGTAATTCGCATACAAACCATAACCAAGAGCGGCGCGTTCGCTCCCCCTACACGACAAACATATTAAATGACGTTGGATTGGCTCGTGATACCGGAACCGATTACCAACCCTCTCTCGAATGATACAGACGTCATTTCATTTGATAGACTCTCGGGACTCTAAATGGCCGAATGAATCTGTGTCGTCTTACTGTGCTTTGTGACTAAATATCAAATCGTTCCATAAGTCACTCGCATCAATTTTTTACTATTTTACCATCTTGAAAAAAATAAACTAAAAATATCTTCACAGATATTTTTTAAAAACTGTTCTCAAGGAAGTAAGCTGTGATATATCCATCTTGTACCTAGCGTTTATAAATCGTCAATACATAATTATAAATGTAAAATGTATATATTTATTTCTGTAACTTATGAACAACTTAATATTTCCTTTCGTTATTCGATTGTATTGAAATTTATTTAATTCGAAATTTTCGCAATGGATAATTATTGTCCCAATGCAGAGCCACATTTTCATCTGGTCGTTTAATCTGCTGATTGATGTTGCTTGAAAAAGAATTTATAAATTGAGTGATTGATCCCGCAAGCTCCTGCAGCAGGTTTTTTCATTCGTAAAATCCTTTGATAAAACATTGCTGAAGCGTTAAATTTGCAGGAGGTTTCTCAAATAGAACGCATTTCTCGTGTTGCGATCTGTTCGTTTGATGTATCAAACGGCAATCTATATTCGAAGGTGTTATGAAATAAAATTGCTGAATCCTTTGTGTAAATTCGTTGAATAAAATTGGATATGGTTATAAATGGCGAGAGCTGATGGCGGTTCCGTTCTTCCTTCGGAATATAAGCTATTGCTGACGCAAATTGTTCGAAGTGATATAAATACACGGCTATTATCGCATCGGATAATCTGTTGAAAGGTGGACAGTTATCTTTGGCCTTTCAAATTGATTTCCGTATTGTTACGTTAATTAGGATTCATTAATTTTCATATCGTTGCAGTCGACTTCATCTTGGCGAGCGTGTCGGCGCACTTGCGGATATAAATTACTCGACGCCAGTGCCAGCTGTTGAATGATTCGCCTAATGCCCCATGAAATCTCGCGAACGCTTTCACGTCGACTGTTGCGATAGAAAAGTTTACAAAACTCTGCCAGCACGCTTTAGCCCGGAGGAAAAAACTTTTCCTACGCCTCGAACATTCCTTCATCGTATTCCACCGTAGAAAACGCGTTGAATACGTTTCAGTTATATTCCGTATGTATAGGGGAAAATTCTCTTTATTATAGATTATTGATTCCCTGTATGATCAATTCCACGAAAAAGTTATTCGACTATTCAAAGAATAATATGCAAACGCATTCAGGTTTACGAATATTTCAGTTATCGAAAAGAGTAATGTTTAAATTCTAGGTCATATGGGGCGATATTTTATTCTGTAATTCGCTTTAACGGTGCGATATTATAGTTTCATTGCTATGAGTGATATCAGGTCAAGATATAAGCATTTTATTACTTCATTTTACGTCATTTTTTACTGATTAATTAATAAGATTAACAAGGACTTAAAACGCACTTCAAGGTTTAGTCAAATTTATGGAATTAATATTACAATTATCTAACAAAAAAATTAGTGCATGATGTTATCACAGTAACAAAAAGTTATTTTAATTGAAGAATGTTTTTATCTCCTAAATTAAATTTAGGGCCAAAAAAGAATATTGGTCTTTTTCACATGATTGTGCGCAGTAGTAAATACTGGTACTGCGCAGAACATTGTGCGCATACGCGGATCAGTAAACGCATGCGCAAATCACAGTGAAGTTACGTTTGCGCATGTGAGTGCATAAATGAGTTTAATAGGTGTATAAATCATCATTTAGACATTCCCCTTTTTTAATTCTAAGAAGTACGTTCTAAAACTCTATAATTCAAAAGAGTTAGTTATTATTTTCACTGGTATTGCGATCATCAACTACATACATAATAAATCCTATTTATCGATCAACTATACAAAATATATTTATATAATATTTTCAGCCTTCATTCAGATTTTAATTAAAAATCTTATTTAGACTGTCATGAATAAGTCATATTTTATATCGGAGTTTGTTCATATGTAAATTAGATATGTAAGTTCAATATCCTGTTAAATTAACGCTTGCAATTATTTCTGGAGTTGAAACAAGGTAATTTGCTTTTTGATAGAATTGTTATAAGATTGCTTAAATAAATATTCATAGTATACAAACAATCGTGAATTTGGTTTAGAATTTGGGAAATCGAAGTTCAGAATTTTGAGAATTGGAAAATTTTCAGATTTCTGAGTTCGAGATTTTGGGAATTTAGAAATTTGGAAATCTACGAATTCTTGCATTTAAAAATACAAAAGTTTGAAGATTACAGAATTAGAAAATGTAAGAATTTAGAAATTCAAAAATTTTTTATTTTAAAATCTGTATTTTCTGAATTTGAATAGATAGAAATTTGTAAATTACAAAATTTAGAAATTTAAAGTATTGAAACTTTAGAAATTTGGAAATCCAGAAACCTGTGAATCCGAAAATATTGAAATCTGAATATTAAGGAATTTGAAAATATTTGGATTTGGCAATGTGGAAATTTGAGAAGTGGGAAAATTAAAAAATTCAGTAATTTAGAAAATTATAAATATAGAATCAAAACATTTGGAGAACTTGCACGTTGAATTTTGAAAGCGATATAAAAACGGTCGAGGTCACCTTAATGACCAATTAGCGGTTAATTGCCTTTGCTGATGGTGCAACTGTATCTGTAGTTTTTTCCACTTTGGGTCTGCTTATCTTGTACTGTGGAAATTAACCTAAATACTATAGAGATAATTCGGGTCACATGAGGGTTGTAATGATACAATATGCCAATTGCTACTAAATTGAAATAATTGTACTTTCAATAATCGAACAATTCCAATATTTCAGAAACAGCATATAATTATCTTTACAACGTAAATTGCAGTTGTTAGTTCTAACATTATTATTCATAAATTATATATGTTAATAATTATACAAGCTGCTTAATTCATCCACCAATATCTTTGAAAATATATTCATAATACAAAAAATGCTTTAAATAATAATTATATGATTTGAAAGAACCAATCATGTAATATAACTTTCATCACATTTAATATTTTTTCCTCTTTTCAAAAATTCTTACTTATACGAGAAAAATAGTGATACGTATTTTTGCGAACACCCCGTACACACGACATAAATTTACATCGTGTTTCGACGCCGTATTTCTTCCCGACCAAAACAACTCGCCAATCAGGAACAAAATTCCATGTTTCTCTCAAGCCACGTTTTGCAAAAGGCAAATTCGAAGGCAACAGAAAGTTTAGATGCTGGAACACGATTCCAACGATGAACCATTGCTTTCCATGACTCGAGGGCTCAAGAATATCAAACGTTACCGTGTCTCGTTTATGATCAGCCATCGAAATCGGGCGCCGAGTTTCGTAGTTGTCTTCGAACAGCCACTCGTTCCAACAAGTTTCTTCCTGGCCCCTAGTGCCTTTGTTCGCATAGATATGCAGCAAGCGTATAACAAGATGTTTGTTCGACACTACTCTCCAGACGCTCTCGCGGCTTTGTAGCTGATTTCCATTTCACCTTTCAGAGACGTTCTTCCTTCGGATATCCGAAGCGACGAGTGTTCAAGTATAACCATATACATCCGGTGTCCTTCCGCGGAAACGAGGATGGCGTCGATTGAAACGTTCGAGAACGTTCGAACTATCAGATCGGTAGCGAACGTGTCTGACAAGAATAGTCGTCGAGCGTTACGAGACGGTTTCGAACGATGTCGACTCGACTTTCACGAGATACTTGTATTATTTCTCGGGAAACTCGCTTCTCTTTTCTTCTTTGTTGCACAGCTTCGCTGACAGCTAAGCGCGAAATGAATTAGCGGTGTCAAAAGAACGACCGCCAAGAACAGGCGTGAATTCAGCTACCAAGAAATGGTGTAAAAGCCTGTTTTTCTTTTCGGTTTCACGGTCTGCGGCTTTTTGTGAAACTGAAATGGTGGTTTGTATGATAAGGGAAAGTTGGAATGGAATTCATTGCGATGGGAAACGTAATCTCTACGTTGGTTAGATTTATTATTACACGTGGAAAACGCAGAGATGAATTTTATTCTCTTTTTCATGAACTTATTAATTACTTTTTCTTTTTGGGTTCTTAATGATGTTTCGTTTCTAATTATGTTCTTTAATTCGATCAAATTTTGAATAGTACATTATGACTTCTGCTGAAAAGTATTTTTGGATACAGAATTGTCAGGTGTATGGTCAGAAGATGGTATCGCTTAGGTTATTATAGCTACTTCATTCATTTACATTTTCATCATACTTTTATATTACACGCAGGGACACTGTGATATTCATACTAATTGTAAGTAACAAATGTAGATAAACATTGTTATTTATGGAACATAAATATTTGATAAACTTGGAAATAATATTTGGTACCTATACATTTAAATAACACGATGTTATTTGAATAACATAACATGTTCTTAACAAAAAAATTAACTGTGTAACGAGGAAAATGTGTTATTGTTACAAATGCAAGTGATATAAGTGTAAATCTTTTAATAACTCCGTATTTTACTTTATTAAAATTGTGCATATTAATAACATTATTAATATTAAACGATTTCCTAGAATTATTAAAGTTTTTGAAATTAAATGACATAAGAAGATTATTAAAATTGTACAGATTAATGGAATTATGGAAATCATAAAAATTAATGGAATTATTAGAATTAAAGGATTTAAGAAGATTATTAAAATCGTATGGACTTATAAAACCATTAAAATCATATAAATGAAAAGAATTATTAAAATTTGTAAAAATCAATAAAATTATTGAAATGGTACGAATCAATGAGATTATTAAAATTATAGGAACAAATGAAATTATTAAAATTATACAAATGAATAACATTATATAAATTATTTATAACTCTCTTCATATTATCAATGAATATTACCTCTATATTATAATAAAGCTTTTCATTTTCTGAAACGACGAGATTTTAAAAAATTGAAATAATAGATCTATTGTTAACAAAGTTTTCTCATTTAACATTTAACACGTTTAATTATGAAATGAACTTTGAATTTTTCATTTGAACGTAATGAAATTACGTTTCTCCTTTCAAAAATGAAAAAATATAATTGAAAGATGTAATACTAAATAATATCACAAAATAAAAATAAAAAAATATGAAAAAGATAATTTTTTGGTGTAATTATTAAATAGTTATTTATTCGTATGAATTTAACAAATTATGTAATGGAATTTAATATATGGATCTGTGGATGAATAAAAGAGGAAAAAATTCATGAAAAAATAATTTCAACGAAATTTAAACTCGCAACGTTCCAGTTACAAAAATAAAAAAATACTTATCTCTGAATTAAGTTATAATGTGAACATTCCCTTCACTGCAATTTATTTATTATACTTAAAACTTTTAATGTTTAGAATGTACAAGATGAATTATATTGAAGTTTTAATCAGAAATGGATAAATACTTCATCTTATATGTTGGACAAATAAATCCTTTAATAATAACTCTTTGTTAAGAAAAGTAAAAGTTGAAATAAAACTATGAACGTCTGGTTATTTTCTTGTTAGACTTTAATACAGTGACATCACTTAATCTCACCTAATATTTCAAGTTATGTATTTTAAATTGCGCGCCATATCATCGCTACGATGTTGCGCGATGACTAAAAATGGCCGACTTGGCAATGACTCTTACTACTTGCGTGAAAGGTTTATTTTATATTAAAAACTTCACATGAAGTATAATTTCATTTACTGCCAAATACTTCAAATTATACAAATAAAAAGAATGGTACAATTACTCAAATTTCACGTTAACCAAAAATATTAATATATTGCTTCTTAACTGTGCTCATAATTTAACCAGATAATAGTAATTTTACCATGTACTAAATGACATCAGGTATTTGTACAATATACCAAATAATGCCAAGTATTTTCACCAAATACTAAATAATAACAAACAATTTTACAACAATACACTTAATTTGATTAAAACATGCATAAAATTTCAATAATCTACATCAAATCTCCACCCATAACATCAGTTCCCAATAGAATAAAGTTGAAAATGAGGATCAACCAATGATACGTCTTTCAATACTTGCCCGAATTGGCCAATTTTATCGACGATCCCGATTAAAGGTTAGCCGTTGGTGTATCGCGAATGTAATTAGCTGAAAGCGAGCGGGATATCCGTAGTACTTATTCTAAGCCACTTAGACGACGGTTTCGTACAGTTGCCATCGAAGCTTCCTACGGTCCTCGATAGGGATTCAGAGGTTTTTGGAAGCGGTGCAGGGATTCTGTAGGATTTAGTGTCGTGTACCGTTCTCTGGAAGTGTCCTTCGGAGTCGGTTGTACGTATACGTACGTTAGGTCGAACTGTATAGTAACGTCTCGTGTCAGCTCCGCATAATCCCGGGATCTGGAGGTGCCACGGTTAGGAAACACGATCGAATCTGCTCTCCACCTCCTTCCTTCCACTCAAGGCGGAAACGGTTCTGAGAACAAGGCGAAATACTGTCCGATCTCCATCCCGAACATCTCTCCGGTTGATGTCATCTGGAATGGTCTCAGGCTTCTCACAGATCTAGTCCCAGGAGCTTTCTGCTTTTTTTCTGCACATTCCCACGAGTTTTGTGGCTACCTGTCACGCAAGTATTATCGAGATGTAAGTACTGTCGAACGAATTTTCGAGAAATGAGCGAATTTATGGATCAGCTGAGCTTATTGAGACGGTAGAGCAATATTACGCTCGACAGAGCAGCGATAGTTGTTTTCTGCCGGTGTTGGATATTTGTCTTCAGAAACCTCGTATGTCGCATTGGATAGCAGTGTCAATATGTGGACACACAATATGTGTAGGTAGCAAATATTAGTAATTAAAATTATGACGTGCACGATTTTAGTTATTAGGGAACTTTATAAATTGACACTTGCCTAGATTTCGACTGAATTTTGAAATTCCTAAATTTCGCAATTTTTAAGATTTCAAATTCCTGAGTTCCTAAATTCTTAAATTTCCAAATTCCTTAATTCTGAAGTCTTCAAGTTTCCATACTATCAAACTTCTAACATTTGAAATTTTTAAATTTCACAATTCTGAAGCTCCCAAATTCCTAGATTTGTAGATTCCCAAATTTTCAAATTCTCAAATTTAAAAATTCCTGAATTCTCAAATTCCTAAATTCTTAAATTTCTAAATCCCCAAATTCTCAAATTCTTCGATTTTCAAATTTCTATATCCGCCATGGTTAAATTCCTGAATTTCTAAATTTTTCTCAGAGAAATTCATATTTGTTCTCGAATACAAAAAATGAGAGCTACAGATGCTATATATTTTTATTTATTGTTATCTGTAATAGCATTTATTGGCCACGTTCAATGTTTCATGTTCTAGCTATAATTCAGTATGCAACGTTTACAAGCCTCCGCCACTATTTTATCTCTGTGAAAGCGTGAAAAGGGATCCAGGGAATTGCTGGGCTATACGCAAAACATTCAATTATGCGAGTTCGATCGCGGAATTAGTCGGAAGAACTAATAGAAAGCGCAAACGCGGCCGTTTATCGGAATCGCATTATCACTTTGAATGCGCTTAATTATGGAAGACGCGAACAATGCGATTATGCGAAGCATTTAGCATTATATACACAGGTATAAACGCGTTCTCGTTACTTGTTTCACGAACTTTTTTGCGAATAATTACAGCAGTTTAACTTTCGTATCGTTAATATTGCTGTGTGCATTCTGCTATCAAACATTCGCGAAGCGGTACAGCGTAGCTGAGCGTTAAATCAAATTAATTGCGGATGAAGATAATTTTAATCTTTTGCAGACGAAAGATTGATATGAAATATATTGTTGTAAAATGTAAAATTGGATTCAATATAAACATTTTTATGGAAACTGTTTCGTACTAATAAAGTCAAGAATTTTTTTGTAAAAATGACAGTTCTTTATTATCACTATTTTTCGTAGTTTGACTGATCACTTTAAGAAATGTTTCTATTTAATTTTCATTGGAGTAAATGAAAACTTCTTTACTTCTTGAAAAAGCGAAAACTTCTACATTTCTAAATTTACGTCGGTAAATTTAATAATTTCATATTTCTATATTTCTGCATTTCTAGATTTAAATATTTCTATATTTTTACATTTGTATATTTTTAAAAAAAAGAAAAAATATATATATACTGATCGAATTGAGTAATCTCCTTTTTCGAAGTCGGTTAAAAAAATTTAAGGGGTAGATTTTCGGCTGAAGCAAAAGAGAATTTGATATAAGAAGGTAGATGCGAAAGTGTATAAAACATGCGATTATTGTGTAGATATAAGAACGTCACACCAACGAAATGAGCATCGTCGACGTTAGAAACGACGTCGGCGACACCGGCGTCGACGACAAGTGGCATCAACGACGGCTTTTCCGGGCCTTTGAGCCGCTAACTTCCGCAGCTTTTATGCATGGCAAAAAATGTTAATTTCCTGACAGCTTGCCACTCGTGCCACCCTAAAAACGTTCTCTCAAAACGTTTCTACCACACGGGAGAAACGATCTTATGTTTCTCGTCAATTTATTAATTTGGTGCTAACGGACTCTTCTTCACTGAATTTAACATTTCTCTATAATCATACTGTGCATGTATATAGAATTTTCCAGCTGCCAAATTTATAAAGCGCGCACAAAATTATTTAGAATCAGATTAAACACTGAGACATAACACATGGAATAATAATATAACAGAAATGTTTGTATATTGCGTTTGATGTTACAAAAAATTTATTTAGGTATATAGGTAACACATAAGAGTTTATACATGACAATATATCTATGAATTTGTAAATTTGACTCTAGCATTGCACAATGTGTTTCAAAAATGTACCAATCGCTCCTGGTTTTGTTAATCTGAATTTTTAGCTGCAAATTATAGCGAATACCCTTTAATTACAAATTTGTGTGCAAACAATAAATTGTATCAACAGAATCTGACATATTAACGTACATATTCAGTTGATTTGCATGAAAGCTAATTTCTCAAAAGCCTTTTAATGAGATGTTCTCAAGAAGGGATGAAATCTTGATCACATTTATGAACCCGATTCGTGAATCAGTTTTTGTATAAATATAACCGAAAATATAAATATACTTATGTATATACTAAAATGAAAATTATGAACTATACTTGAAATTGCACAATTTTTATTCGTCATCAAATATACTTTGTCTAACACCACGTACCCATTTTTCACTTTAAAGTTATGTTCACAAAATTAGTATGATGTTTCTCGTACATAAAAACTTTATTCTGTAAAAAGAAAGTAGAACGACGAAACGAGAAAGCACGTCTTGCATAGCTGACATTTAATCCTTGACATTTCGTCGTTTGCTAAATGAGTGTCATGATGCAGCACCGTTGCGCCTCGATGCACGTGGAACGGAAACAAGATGATGCTCTGTACCTGTATGTTCTGCAAGTATGTGTGTACGATCCAAGTGCATGTGCATGCTCCAGATTTACTCGACAGTCGTCCCGAAGGTGGCACGACCGAATTTCAATTTGGCTGAGAATTTCAGTCAGGTGTAGCTCGCTGCTCGGGGACTGTTCCGTACGTAGCCATGAATAATTCCGGTGTCTGAAGACGCGTGATGGCTGCGACGATACAACAGCCAACCCGTGTAATCCGCACGGCAAATATTTCTACGTGGCTGATATCGGTTAATATTGAACGTTGCGTCAACTGCTTCACGCTTCAATCTGCTTGTTCAGCGTACGACCAATTGGCAAGCTTCTAAAGAAAAAGTAGAAAGTTTATTGACAGACAGAATATACTCTTCGTCTTCATTTAATAACTAGATTATGTTTATGTATTCATGATGAACCTTTGTAAGTGTAATCCGCGTAATTTGTAGACTGTATATTTTATGGGTTAGGTTAGGTCCGACTTCGAATCGCAGGAAAGAATAGTAATGTGTAGAAAGAGAAGATGCAGTAAAAATTTTATTGAAAGAGAAAAGAGTACTTTTCAACCCAGTCTAATAACTAGATTACATTTATATATTTCTCGTATATCGACCTTTGCAACATAATCGTACACTGCAGAGTTTGTAAGTTAGGTTAAATCCAACTTCGAATCATAGAGAAGTGAAAGAAAAGCAGTGTGTAAAAAAATGTAAAAATTTGTCTTACTAATAAAAAGAGGAAATATAGTGACCCTTGTTTAAGTATTTATACGTTTATGCATTTATAAATCGAGGTCTGTAAACTAGTGTAATTTCTGGACTGTAGATTTTATAGGTTACATAAATGTACACATAGTTTGTGGATCTGGATATATTACATAAACGTCGGCAGTGTAAATAGTTACTAAACAAAGATAAATAATAACAAAACAGAATGTCATCTAAATAAATAAGATTCAGGGACCGTTTAATCTGTGGACCAAAATCGTTATTAAGGTTAGGTCAATAACACCATATCTGTGAAATCTATGTGGTAAGGTTTCAATTATAAAAAATAGTGTATTTCAACTGAAAGAAAGAAGTTACACAACAATATACATCTATGAAATAAACATAATCATGTATAGTCTGTGGATTTCATACATACGTGATTCATTTATACATTTGCAAATCTCACTATATTATAAATGCATTTCTTATTAATATTCATAGATTTAATTTATAGATATGATATTCATATTCTATTAAAGCGTTCTTAGATAATCTTTATACGTTCCTATAGTCAATTTCAATAAATCGTTATCAGTGGTTTTATTGAAATCCACTTTGATTTTCATTAAGGTCAAATTTCAGTATATATATATTTATGTTGTTTACTCAATATTTAACTGCATTTTTAATCTTGTAGTAAGTATACATTATTCACTGGTATGTTTACTGTTACAAGGTCATTGGCAAATAGACTTTTACAAATTACTCTTAATTAATAAATAGACTCTTTTCTACTGCTACAATTAGTCAAAGTGATTTGTATATTCTTCCTGTTATATAACATAAACATTATGATACACGTTAACAGTAACAAATACAATAGTCTCCCTTCACATCATCTCCTCGGTCATACTTCGTTAATCCCACTAAAAACTTCCAACATACTTCATATACAGACTCAAACTTGTTTAGTACCACCCCAAATACCTAAATTTTGTAAACAATCGTTTACACGCACTTGCAGTGATTTAGGTTTAACAAAGAGACAGATATCAAAGAGAATAATATTTCGCGTCGCAACATTTTTTCCTTGCAAAGCCGTGGCAGTGACGCGCTCACGGGATCAAAATTCGAGGAGCGAGAGGGAATTAATTAGAAGGGTTAACAGCGGCCAAGCAATTTTTCCGCAGCTAAAAGCGGATAGGTTGGCCGTGGCCAATCGCGCTGATTCCAGCAGACGACGTAATCACTCGGTCTGTCAGCGGTGACGAATGAATGTCGCTAATTAGCGAATACTCACCGTGGCTCGGCGCGGCGAGTACCTACCGATTCCCACAGGAAAACGACGTCGCTGAAATACCTCCGACGCGATTTTTAAAGCACGAAAAAACTCGAGGATCACCGGTTGCACACTGGCAAACGGATTCGTAACTCTGCAAGAGTTACGCAGACGATATTGCGCGGTACGCGCCTCGAACACAACCCCGTCCCTTTGAGGGGTTGATTGGTAGACGACCATTTGTCAAGGCCAGGCAAGAAACGGCTGAAATTCCGGTTCGTCCGTCACTGGCTGTGCGAAGGGTTAATTGAAAGCATCCCCAAAATGGTCGTATAGGGTTCGGTAAATCAATCGATACACAAATACATCCCTACCTATCGGTAAAAAGTTTGCTAGACGGGTTATTTATTCTACGTTAATTTATAAAGCTTTAGTTACTTTTGCCTGTAAATGTTTAACACTAAATTAATACCTAACTTTGTGTACTTAATTTGAAATTAAAAATGAAGTTAGAAAATAAATAAACAAACGACGAAATATGAATTAGTACACACATTTATTTTTTATCCTGATGAAACTCAATTCTGATTTCGAAAAATGTACTTTAACAAAATGTGTACCTTATAAACTTATGGAGCGGTCATTTGGTTTAGTAATTTTAGTGTTAAAAACTACAGGTTTAAACTATTCTATCGAAAAAATATTCTGAATCCTTACAGTCTTCGTGTAATATTTCACAAGTACTATTAACATTTGTTTTTGTGGTTACATTCAAAAGAGGTTAGGTATGATGAATGTATTTAATCGCTTTATAGTTGTTTATGCAGTTTGTTTGAAAATGATGCGATTCATATAACGTAAATTAGAATCATTAATACTTATAAATTTTTAACTTGGATTCAAAATATTGCAACCTTAAAAAGAGTTCTGAATATACATAATATTGACTATTCGACAAATATTACTTCATGTATATGGGACAGTACAAGAATTAATAATAACCGTATGAACGTATAAGGCACACATCATTTTTACTTACGCAGAAAGTACACAAATAAATAACCGAATAATAAGAAATAAGAAAAATATAATTGATTGCAATAATTCCGCATATTATTAAAAAGAAAAGATTTCAAAAAAATTCAATAAGGAATTCATAAACATTTTCTCGGTTTTGTCATTTTAATGTTAATTTAGTAAGTCCAAGCAGTTTCTAATCAATAATTGCAGCTACTAATTTTCTGAGTACACGTTCTTACAAACAACGAAATTTATACCTTTTATTTGTTTTTTGAATCATACAGTTCCTTGTTTTTCAATCGATACCATTTCATTTCATTCTATTTCATCGTAAATGAAATATCCACTGAAGCGACATATAACTGTCAATAGAAAGGGAAGGTAGTAAAGTCACGCTGGTCAAAACCGTAACCAGAATGTTTGTATTTAACGACTGCGACGTGTCAATGATTATACGTGAACAATTTACCAGAGCAAACAATAGTACGTACTAACAAAAGCACTGTTTGATGAATGACGTGCGATAATTTTGATACGACTCTGCACAATTGATTATCGGATTAACCTAAAAATTTTGCCGCATTTGTTTAAAGTCAGTTTTGTATTCTGATACCTTTCCACACAGTGGGTCATACGAGCCGTTTATTTTGAATGTGGCCTGAATCCTTTTTCCAAAAAAATCCAGCTGGATATTTGCGCTTCTGCATAATCTTATCTTAAAGCAAATTGTGAATAATCTATTTAAAATTAATAAGATTTACATAATCTCATTAAGACTTACAAAATAAAATTAGCTAGATAATAAAATGACAAAATTTTTATTTGAAAGTTTTAATATTAAAATTTTTTTTAATTTTATGAGATAAGGGCTTTGTTTCATTAGAAAAGCAGTATTGTTCGGTTAAGTAATAAAATAATTTCAGTAACATCAAAATATTTAAAACTTGTTAAATATTTTTAAATTTTATCTACTCTTCAGTTAGTATGTACAATTAAAAGGGTTTAAAAGAGAAGCTACCCTCCTGTGTCCTCCAAGTGTTGTAAAGGTGCACGAAAATCGTAGTTTTTGCAAGTTTCGTGTTATTTTTTAAGAAAATTTATTGAACGTTTATTTTACGGTGAGCAACAATGTGGAGGGAAGGCCACTGCGATGATACAGGATCCATCTTTACTGTCGGTTTTATTCATTTCTTTCGTTTTACGAGGCGATAAAGTACGAGCGGCTAGACAACCAACTACGGACTGACCGCATCTAAGGTTCAATTCTGAAAGGTCTGCCTGGCTTCTTCCCTGCGGTCGTGTTTGGAATTTATTATCCATATTTGCCGAATGACGCTGTTATCTTCCTTTTCTGCGGTTTACCAGGGTACAGTTCAACAAAGCTCGTTGGCGTCCTTTGAGCAAAGTACGGGTTTAATTACACGCGGTGATTCTTTTGTTTAACACTTTTATTTGACCTGCGGCTGTCGGGCGAAACCGGGAAACGAGAATGGTGTGGAGGATGAAATAATCGTTTATTTATGGTATTTTATGCGATTAGTTGACTTCTAGAAATAGAATAAAAAAAACAAAGAGTGTGTTAAGTATACGTGCAACGTTTAATACGCGTTTGCTTTCATTATTTAATTTCTTTTAATTTTTTTATCATTCATTTTAATTTGCGTTCATCAGTTACAATTGTCGCTTGGCGTGATTGGAATACAACTGAAAATGTGCTCTTATACAATTTAAGAAATGCAAATTACGGTACAAATAAAAAAGATTTTTTAAAATTAAAAACATACATTTTTCATGAAATTTAATATACACACTATTTTTTTTTTTGTACATTTATAGATTTGTACAAAGTATTACAGAATCACTACATTCATTATTTCTCATTTGCAAATGGGTATCCTATTATTTTAAATAAACTGGTAGAAAATAAATTAAGGAGAAGATACATTATATTCAATACACAATTTGTAGATTTATTAGAACTCATTATAAATTCCTGCAAAAGTAACTACACGATATTATTAATTTTAAAGCGTGAAATATGAAAACTACCATTTTAATGCTTTCCATACCTTTAATATTAAATACAGTGAGATAAAGTAAAACATTCAGAATGTCTAAAATTACGAACTATTTTATTACTTTTAGAAATGTTTCATAATCGGACACTTCATAATGAAAGCGTGACCCATATTCAATTCATGACTAAGTTATGTGCGTTCCCAAAATTTGAAACTACCGCTATTTACCTTATTTTAAAACAGAAAATTTTGTATCTATAACGTAGTCTTTGATTAAAATTGAATATTCAAATAATGTAAGAAAAATGTTAAAATTTATATAATTGATATAATTCTATGCATATTGTACGGTTAGGTTAGGTAATTACCTGGCAGATGGTTTGATATAATTTTTTATAAAATTCAATAGTTGAATGTAACTAGAAGAAGAGATTGAATTTTAAACAAAAAAAATTGCATTCAGTAAAGTTATCAAAATTGAATTCTAATCATGTTCTTCTGAATATCCGAAATTCAAAGTCAGTCATTAATAGCTATTTGCAATCAGAATTAATTTGTATCATCAATACTAGTGGTCCATAACAATTTGAATCACTCATAATAGATACTTACTCTCTGCATTCGACTCACATTCGATTTAATACAATAACTTGTAATAAATATCTTTTATCTAAATCTGTAGCACTATGCATGCGATATAAACGCAGTAAAACTTCAAGCTGTTGAACTAAAAAATTTTAGAACTGCCACCAGTAAAAATACCATCGAGTGCAGAGGGCTAATTAGAAGTTAATATTTTCTAAATTTCTCTGAGATCTGTATCTTCCATTTAAATAAGAACAATTTTTGAAAGTTTGGAAAATAAGTTATTTTAGGGTCATGGTAAGTAAATCTGATCGATGATAATGGATCTCAATTTACCATCCACCTTAGCCGATCGCTGAATTGAGATTTATCCCATCATCGAATGCGTATTCGATAATTTCCCTGAGGTACGGTGGAAGCTCATCGTTGGGTATTATCATGCTTAAAGGATCGTACCACCCAAAGGGGTTGTTACCGTCTTCGTTCGTCTCCCTGCCGAGTACATCAGCCCAGACGTTAACGACCATCCTTAACGTCACCTTAAGCCACGTTTTTAATCAACCCTCGTTTCCGCTGCTAATAACGTTGCGAAGCACGGGGCGAGCGCAATTATACAAGCCGAGTTTCGTAAAAATATAACCACGTCTTGATAAAACTCCGTATTAATTACTGCAACAGGTGTTGTTTCCATTCGCCGATGTTTCAGCTGGCAACAAGTGTCGAAGGAACTGTACGCTCTAGTGTGGACGTTTCTTAATTCGATTCAAATGTAACCGAAAATTGAGTGACTCGTTTATTCACCGTCAGAGAAATTTATTGAATTTATTTGATTTATTCGATGAAAAACGTAAAAGCTGAAAATATAAGATACTGATTTATGAGCGAAGAATATTAACAGAAAAGAGAAACCCTTCTGTTGAAACGATTAAACTTGATGAAATATTATCGCGTAAGATATGGAAATGTTTTAACCTTTGGTTTATGGAGTCAGACTCGTGACCTACATGTACGTTGCAGTTCAAACTTAAATTTAAAGATAGGGTTTTGAGTTCGATAGTAATTGTAACTTGTTATAAACTTGATTAATTTAGTAAATGTATACTGCCCGTAATATTCCTAGTTCACGTATGTATTTACTAACCCAGTTAGTAAATGTATTCATAAGAAACGAAATTCGTGTTTACTGGTAAACGCATACATTTACGTTTCTGATTTGGCAAAAGCGTATATTTACATTTCTGATTTAGTAAAAGCGTATTCGTTTCATAATGTGACAAAGAAATATACTGTATTACAATAATAATTATCTTGCAGGGATTAATATCTGAATGTATTAATAATGTATTGGATAATAATAACACTTTATTAACAGTTCTTTTACTGCACATTCTTTGAGTAGTTTTGATGAAACGAACAAGTTATACAAATTGCAATTAAGTTGACACTAAAACTACCAAAACAAAAGTTCACTGCCCAGGTTTCGAATTATGTTACCCAATTTAAGACGCTTTTTTGAGATTTTTATATCCATCACGCACTAACCAATTAATGTATGTACGAGTTTAGTTTGTTCATTTGTTTACAAACATTTTTAATTTCAAGTTATTCGCTGATAGTTTAATCCCATCTTGGTTCTACCTCTCACTGATGTGTACAAATGTACAGATCAAACCTCCCCAAAAATTGTTGAAAGTGCCGAAAGGTTTTTAAGGCAGTGTCCGAAGGTGGAGATCACCCCAAGTTTACATGTAGCGCGTTCTTAGAAAAAATAATCACGTAGTTCAAAAATGTCGAACAGCAACGTCTTAGATATTTCTCTTGTTAATATTCCTTCAAAAGCACTTATCGGTAGATCATAATTTGGCAGAACAGTTCTTGATCGTCCGTCAATCTCCCCAATCGCCACACACGAAGCCAACGCACAATGCGTAATAAGTGCCAGAGCTGAGCCAGGGTGGTGCACGGATGAAAGGAGCAATGGGGGAGGATACGGGGGATGGCATTGATTCGGCGGGCAATTAAGCTCGGATTACACTGGATAGGCCGTACTATGTGCCCGGGGCTAAATGGATACACATAGCTGAGATTACTGCGGCCACTATGGCCTAATGTAATGCTACCCTACGGGCTGTTACAATGATGCTGGTAGGAAGACGCTTACAAGAGAGGTTTGGTCCGAGAAAGAGGGGGTTGGTGTACGTAGGGATGCAAGAAAGGGAACAGGAGTATCAACGCGAACGGTGTAGTCAATCCTGGTATCTTCGAAATCGAAAAATCCCGGTAAACACGGGAATTATGCCGACCGGTTTATTGCCGGCACCAATCGTAATTCTGGCCCCGGATACGCTTTTAATCGTTCTCGATGGGAGGAAAAACAACGTCGGGCCATCGACAGTGTTGATTTATCATCGAGGGGTGGTGTAATCTAGCCAACGAGCGTAGTCACAGAGTAATTAATAATCGACGGTGCTTAGGACGCACCGCGCTTTTATTATTCGATACTCCCTATAACTCTTTAATATGTACGGCCGTTTTATCGGCGAGCAGGGAAATTACGTTGCCGGAAAAATTATCAACGGCACGCCCTGCACAGGTGGAAAGAGTACGCGGTGGGTGTACAGGCTCAGGCCAATTGATAACGTAAATTACGTGAATTACGAGTGGTATTAGTTCCACGATGCCGCTGATCGTGAATAATAACGACGCTACGATATTTTACCTGTTTATTAGCCGCGATTCGTAGACTGCGGTAATGGAGGAGATTTAACCACCAGATTTTTGTAGGATTTGCTTGACTTTACCCTTTTATCTTTATGCACGCTGAGGGATTTTACCCTCAGATATTGCATGTTTTCATTATATTTCATTTTTTGCGATATTCACCTTTTCGGTACAGAGGACTTAACTCTATAGGGTGTTCTTCATTTAAACTAAATTAAATACATACACATGTGTACATTAAGTACATGTTCATATTTTCTGTTTGGAATATAAGTTATACATTTATAAGTTTTTGTTTCTGTGCAGGTTATAAGATGATACTTTTGAGATGTTTGTATCAATTTATAAATTGTCATAATGGTTTTTGGAAAACACATGCATTAAGTCAAATAATTAGTAATAGATTTAAAATGATTACAAACAATCAATATTTTTAATGTTATTATTTTTTGACATTTTTAATCTCATTACACCGTTATCATGGCAATGAATAAATATTAAAAATATTTCATATTTAAATGAAGTAGTTTAATTATTAAATGAATTCTCGTTAAAATTGAAATGAGTAATTACTGAAATCGAGTCATTAGTAATTTAATAATTATTGAATGAATAGTTACTAAAATTGAATGGTTATTGATTAAATAAATATTAAACATCCACAATATACAAAAATAAAAATATTTAAATAGTGTTACCGGACAACTGTCAAATTACGTCACAACAAAACGTTAAAACTGAAAGATGAAGCCATCGATGACTCCTTCGAACGGTGATAAAATGACGAATAAAAAAAGGGATGGCGTCACAAACTCGATTAGGCGAGCGAACACAGTGTCAGTAAGGATGTGGGGGGTAACGACGGACTTTTGTTTTATTGTACCACGCGGACGTAAGATGTCCGTGTGACGTGCACCGGTGACAGCGATAACAGGAGAAAAATGTCGCTGGGCAGACAAACGCGAGAGAAACGAAGGAGAAAAGGGATGAAAGGGGCAACGTGTGTGGGTTAATTCGCGGCATCGTTCGACTTTGGAAGACCGTGGAAAGCAACGGTACGGGGCATAAACCGCTATCACAGACTATAACCATCCACGCCATAAACCTCAACCTCAGCCCCGTAACAAGAATAATGCGTACCGCTAGAGTATCCGCCTCTATTACGTTCGAAATCCCCCCTGGACTTGATCCTGCACCCTCAAAATGCTTCTTCATCGCTCTCACACGCGTGATATTTCTTTCCCTGATTCTGCTTCTTGCCATTTACGATCGTTACTCATCTCGATAATTTCTTTCTTGCCTTCGTAAACGAATCTACGTTTGGGGAATTTGGGAAGATCGTTAAAATTTAATGAAAGCGTACATTTTTGTAACTTCTCATTTTTGCCAATTTTATTTGAATTATTTATCAATGAAAAATATGGTTGAACAATATAAATTTCTTAATTAGTTAGGTGTTTCAATTAGTTAACTGAAGAATTGAGATTTAAGAATTCCTTACGTGATGCATAATTAAAATCAAATAATGAAGAGGTAATACAGGGTAAATACTGCTATTGTTTTTACGACTAAGCTCAATTAGGACGAGGAAGGATTACATTTTTATTATTAGATAAAAAATTAACAGTTTGTACTCTTTCTACTGAAAGTTTGTTTCAAATCATTACTTCTGTACTGCAATTGTCACTATTATCTATTTTACTATGTTTACAAATGACACATACAACACTATAAATTTAATAAAAAAATATTTAATTCAAATTGCCTTATTAAACCGAATGGCAAATGTGAGCCACCTTTGAATGTTTGCAATGAAAAATTGTAACCGTAATAATTCTGTAAAATGAATAATTAATATTTGTAAAAGACTTGATTATAAAAAAAGAAATGCATACTTACAACGTTGATACCGAAACCCCATTCTGAACAGATAAATGGAATCACAATTCATTTAAGCAAACTCACCGAAGAAATACTATTACATGATTGCCATTTGGAAGTCATTAATTTTCATTAACCATTAAACCATTAATTGTCGTTTTCCCATAGCGGATTCATCCCAATGACCTTCAACAGGGTTGCTAATAGACAATTTGTCAAACTGTAATGACTTTACCAGAGGGAATTGCCTCTGCACGCTCATGAACTCACTAATTGTTTTTATAAACAAAGGATGGACAATAAAGAAACGATACAATAAAACGCACTACGAGGTATCTTACGAATATGTTACATAAAAGAATATTTTTTACGAATAAAACGCAATTAATCTTTTCATAAAATCATACACTTCACGTCTTATTTAAAATAAATTACAAAAACTAATTTATAAAAGTACAAAAGAAAATTTTCAGACATTGAAAGTATCATGCAACGAAGAGTTAAGGAATATTCATGAAACGAATTGTTAATTCGATACATTATTAAGATCGCTCGCGAATTACACTTGCGGATGGTTTAATTACAGGAAGCGCTTGTAAAGGTACAACAAACAAAGTAACAATTCGAAGCACAAACTTACAATCTCAAAAGTGTTTTAACTTAATGCAATTACCTTTCCCTGCGGCCACAAGTTCAATCATCGATAGAAGTCTGATGTAGTTCGGCAGCCGGCGAGCATTTAGCTGAAAGACAATAACTGCGCCGTCTCCTCATCGCATTTACCCTCTTCCTGATTGGCAAAACAGCGACCGCAAAGCGGACTTGTAGCGAGCAACTCTTGGATTCAGCTTGCTTCCCCGCTGAAAGACCAGAAAGAGGATCGAGTGTGTAGAAGAAGCAAGAAGAAAATAAGTCCTCGCTACCGCCGACCGATAATTGAACCCGTTGCTCGTCTTTCGTCTCCCTTGCCTTTCGTCCCTGTTCCCAGGTCCCTTTCATCCCTTGTCCAGCTTTTTTCTTCGTTTCTTTCCACCGATTCACCCTTCTTCGTCCAGTAATCGAGTTATATGGCACTGCGTTCGATTCGCGATTCGTTCGTTGAAAACCGGAAAGTTTTTCGTTGCTGCGGATCCTGGTAATGCTCGGACGATAAAGGGTGGGGACTCGCAATGGGGAGGCGAAAAAAAGAGACGGCAAGAAAGTACGCGGGCAATCTCATGATGTGCAAGAAAGTAAAGTACCTATATCGTCGATAGCCTCGTCGATAAATCCGATGAACGATCAATCACGTCGGGACTTTGCGCGCTCTCCAGCTTCGGCCTGGAATGTTAATACCTTCTTTGTCTTGGAGTAGAACGCCGTACGGTAAAGAGATCTGTCTTCTCTAGGGGAAATGTTAGCGCTCGTGGAGGTTCTGTAATCATTGACTATTAAGGATTTTTGGAGATTTGAAAATTTGAGAATAGGTTGTTATATTAGGGAATTTGGTAACATAAACATTTGGGGATCTTGGACATCTATGGATTCAGATGTTGTGATGGATTTAATCCCTTGCACTATGGCTTATTTGTCAGCTGCGTCAGACAGAACTGACTTATTAGAGCTACAATATTAATACAGACAAAAAATGTGAAATGTTGTGTCAATATGTTATTATGCAATCATTGACTATGCAAATTATAATTGGACTTGAACTTCAAATTGAAGCGTACTAAAAATTTGAGTAAAATTGATCACGGCCAAAGTACGAGTACATCACAAGTCTGACTCGTCAAAATAGTGCAAGATGTTAAATGTAGAGACTGGGCGATTTAGGTGTTTGAAGATCTCGAAATCTAAAGACATAGAAATTTATAGATTTGGAAGTTTAGAAGAGTATAAATTTAGGAACGTATGAAAATTTATATAAAATCTTTAAAATTTGAGAACCTAGAAACTTGAAAACTAGAAAAATTATAAATTTGAAAATTTGTAAACTCGAAAACTTAAAAACTTGAAATCTTGAAGACCCGAAAATGTAAACATTTATAAATTTATAAATATGAAAATACACGTATATGAACCTTTAAACTTGCATCACGTCTTCATCCAAAAAGCTCTTAATTGCAATCAAGTACCAACAATAACTCCAAAATTTCTCTCGCGTTTAATAATATTCGCAAAAGAAATTTTCAGTTAATTCGTCTCCCAAAAAATGGATGTCGAAATTTTGAAATGTAGCATGGAATGAGATAGATCAATTAAACTAACATTATTTTGAGGAGCACAAGTCATCGAAATTCTACTACAGACACAGTAATTGACTTCTCTCTATTGCACCATCTAAAGGTTATGAATATCTTTTTATACGTTGCAGGTTGGATAACAGTTTCCTATGATATTCATATTCGCGTATTCATGTAATCCAGCCGCCGGAAGCGGTTATTCCGTCAGACGCGGTTTCAGTTCGGTTAAGTAACGAACATCAACTTGTTGATTTACAACGGCAGCCACGAAGCTGTGGTTCCGAGGCGTTCGAACTCCCTTGGTGAGCCGTCACTTCCTAATGGCCGTCCTAAAACTCCTGAACACCGATACTTCACCATTTCCACTCGAGTTACATCGAACGAATCCACGCACGCGTTTTGAACACCTATTTGCTGTTTTCATCCAATTCGCCATTAATTTAGGGTTGATGTACCAATTCCACAGTTCCGAACTTTTCTTGAATTCTAAAGCCTTAAAGTTCCAAACTTTTAAATTTCTTAAATTCCAAAGATCTAAAGTTTCCAACATCTGAAGTTCTTATATTGTAAAGCTTGAAAGTTCCAACCTTCTACATTTCTTAAATTCCAAAGGTGTAAAGTTTCGAACTTGTAAACTTTCTAAATTTCAAAGATCAAAAGTTCCAAATTTCGAAATTTTTTATATTCCTTCTAAACATTTTCTTCTTATTTTTGCGTATGGAATATGTTGGTCAAATTTGGTGATAAAAAAAATTGACATTGTGTATAAATATCTTGCAAATATGCAATATTCACATATGATCACGTATGATGTATAAAATGCGAAAAAAACATGTAACACTTATTTATATTAAATTTTCAAAAATGCAGGAAAGATATAACATTCATGTACCTGCATGAAATATGTAAATATCCAAGAAACACATATGACACTTACGTACTTAAAACATTGCAAATACACACTGAAAATATGTACAGTATGTATAACATAAATTATAATAATAGCATATACTTGCTGTATTAAGCGAGATTGTTCATTCTTTATTGTTAATTTTCAGCGATTAAAATGTCTATGAATATTCAAGCGTTATAACATTATACAAGCTTATTCCAGTTTAGCGACTAATCACTCGATTCGATCAATAACGTTCGATCGTGCGTCGCCATTGTGTGCCGAACGCGCTCGAATATTTTACAAGTTATTTTACAAGTTAATTGCGATCAAAGGCGGCAATGATTAAGTTAAACGACAGCGTTATGCGGGACTGGGTTTGCTATTAAACAAAGTAATTTCGGGCTTAGGGTATCGAGGGAAGAAACATCTTACTGATACTACTATCACTAGTATTTTCAAAATTTTATACGCATACAGTTATCAAAATCCTAAAATTCTAAATTAAAACTTCTGACAATTTGAAATCTTGAAGTCCAGTGCTCCAAAGTTCCAAAGTTAAAAATTTTCAAGTATCTAACATTCAGGACTTTCAATATTTCAAAGTTCTTTGATGCAAACTTCTAGAATTTAAAGTCTAAATTATTCCCAAAGTTTCAAAGTTCGAAAACTTTATGTATCAAGATTTCAGAGTTCTAATATTCTGAAGTTCCTACGTTCGAATGTTCTACACGTCTGAATTTCTAGAAAAACAAGGTCTAAAATTTTGAAATCCCAAAGTCCTAAATTAAAAAATGTTTAAATTGAAAAAATTCAAGATATCAAAAAGATAGAGTTCCACAAAACAACTAATCGTAAAGTTCCAATATTCCAAAGTCCCAAAATTTCAATTTTTTAAAATTCCAAAATAAACTGCAAAAAGTTCTAACTTTTAAATGTTTAAAATTCTAAACTCCCATAAATTTACACATTTAAAGTTCCAAAATAAAGTCCCAAGAATTCAAACTCCTACAATTCCAAAATCCCAAAGTTCCAAAAACTTCTGGATTTAGCATATAAATCTCTCTCAAGCTATTACTAAAATTGCCAATGACCCAAAACTATATAAGCATTTGTGGCATCTAAAATTCTTAACTCGGCCAGTCTGTTATGTTAACACCGTTGACTCTTTATTAAACGCCAAACGAAGCAAAGTTCGCCGAACAAAATGTTGAAAACTTTTCGATTCTTCCTGTACCGAGGGATTCTTTGGCACGTTTAAAGTGGGACTCGGCGGATTATCAATGCTAATCAAGGCGTTAATGCGACTTTTATACATCGAAGGATACGGCGCAAAAGATGGAACGTTGAAGAAGTTTTCCCACAGTTTAGCCCAGTTTTAAGCGGTGTCGTTCCATTATTTTATATACACCGAGCCGTCGAACTTTTAGC
Source organism: Megachile leachella (assembly GCA_963576845.1). Taxonomy (NCBI): domain Eukaryota; kingdom Metazoa; phylum Arthropoda; class Insecta; order Hymenoptera; family Megachilidae; genus Megachile; species Megachile leachella. Next base: position 11,885,395 of record OY756256.1, on the reverse strand, counting down.
TTCGGCATGGCTTTCGTGCCCGATAATACTCGATAATGGAGCGACTCGATTAATTATTTTAAACTCCTTTCGCTGCAGTCAACGAGGAACTAAATTGAGTTTAGACCGAAGACTCTAAATATGCTCGAGCACCATTGTATCGGTTAAAAAGTTGTTGCACAGTTAGCTTACCGCTTTATCATTTATTCAATCGGGGAATTAAATATAGTCCGTGTAAATTCTGTTAAATGGAGCGTTATAGTTAGCATAAATTCTATTAAATAAAGTTAGTGTATTTTACTAAATACAAAAGTAAATGCAATTTGTATTAAATACAGAATTAAATGTAGTAGTTCCATTAACCTCTTGCCCTACATCACCTATGTGTCACGTGACACACACTACAGTTCATGTGACGTTTTGTGTTTTCATCGCAATTGAATTTTTAGTTCAATTCTAAATATTATCTTCACAATCTAGGATCAGTGCATACGTATTTAATTTTTAACTTTTTTACTCGTCTTCATAATATAGCAATAATGAATTATTTATACAGGACCCAACTGCCTATGGAATTAAATACAGAATTAAATATGGTTTAAGTTCTACTAAGTATATAATTAAAATTCAGTGTTATAAATTGTATTAAATATAGTTAAAGTACTTAATTCATTTTAATTGTTACGATCAGTTGAGTGGAAAATCAGGAAGATGATATATTCATATTAATGTTCGAAATATTTTATAAATGTATATGTATTTAAAAAATATTTTTACTTTCGATTTTTTATGGTACCATTAAGATGTGAAAATTATAAATGAAAATATACCTTGTTGCATTAACTTACGTTCAACTCCAACTGCATATGCTTAACCTTTCTCTGAGAATATATAGTCTAGATTTTCCCTGCTTTTCACTCGTTTGAGCGAATGAAGAATTTATAACCCGCTTGTTCGCAAGGAAGAAGTTTATCACGCAACAGGCAGGAAAACAGGGAAAACGCATGGGGAATGAAATTAATCACAGTTAATTAGATGTAAGCTTCTCGGCCTGGTTCGGCTCCTTTTTGCCACGCAGCTGACAGACTTCATCAGAGATACGCGAAACTGCAAACTGCACTTTACCACGTTTTGCAATTCGCTTAGCATGCAGCTTCGCGTTGCCATCAGCTGGCTGCTCTGTCTTACACTTCCGTCTTTCGTCTTGCGTCGACGAGCTTCAGCCTCGTTTCTCGTGCGCAAAGCAGATTAAACGAACGAACCAAATTGAGGTACTTAAGTCGTCAGAAAGCAGACAGGGAGAAAAAGAGAGAGAGCAGGATCGTCGACGACGGAATCGAGCGAGATAGAGGAAGATTAGGCGAAACTGTGCTTTTAAGTCGAGCTGCTTTATGAATAGATTCGTCTGACGCTCGAAACTTCAACATCTCATCGTTAGCGATCAAACGAGACAAGAGAAAGAACTTAGGAATCACTAAACCACATGCGGCGGCAAGTTCCTGCCTTGACGAGGCAAGTTTCGAAGCGCAAACTCTTTGGAAGATTATAGGCAATTACTTCGTTCAAGAAGCCACCTTAAAATTGTTGTTTGACTGCGTTTAGTTACGAAGGAAGATAATCAGGATTAACATTACCAGACCAAACAAAATCAATGTTCTTATCGTTTTATTTTAATATTCTTACTTCATTTTTCAGTTCTTCTACGATGATGATTTTTGCAGCGTTAAGTGCTTTTTACTGGTACTTTTTGAAGCAATAAAGTATCTTATAATCTTATAATCTTATAAAGAATTTTAATCGCACGTCTTCTCTGGAGCTACAACATAAACATGCTCATTATAATTGTCATTCTGTGGTTACAATTTCATAACATTTTCTTTTGTGAGATAGCAACAAATTAATAAATATAAGAGTATTCTACTATTACGGATTTTTTTAAAGACCAGTCATTTGTGACTAGTTTTGGTAGAGATAGTTTCATCTTATGGTTCTAATGTTAAATTATTGCACGAAGAATAATTGAGGGACGTTGATCGAATATTCGAATCATTGTGTAATGGCCGAAGTTGCCAGATGTGGACAAGGTGACGTCACAAGGAGCATACTTTAATACGATTAGCACACCATGTGGTCAGTTATGGTACTAATGCAGGATGTCAGATATAAAATTAAATTACGGTTGAAAAATTCATTTTATGACACAGTACAGTTGCTTAGTTGAGTTCATTAAACTCGCTGGTAACTCATTGCGTACGAGATTTTTTGTTTTGAAATATTATACAATTTTTATTGAGTTATTCTTTACAATTATTTTGATCAGAGTCAATTTTCAAATTTCTATGTTCGTTAATTTTTATATTTGCCAATTTATTTTTGGAAATATCTGTGTACTCAATTATTTGAGAATATAGATGAAATTCTCAAATTCCCAATTTTTCAAACTTTCAAATTCTCAAGTTGCCAATTTCTCAAATCCCCAAATTCTCAAATCCTCAAATTCTCAAATCCCCAAATTTTTAAATTCCCAAATTCTCGAACTTTCAAATTCTGAAATTCCCAATTTCTCAAACTTCCAAATTCTCAAATTCCCAATTTCCCAAATCCCCAAATTCTCAAATCCTCAAATCCTCAAATCCTCAAATCCTCAAATCCTCAAATCCCCAAATTCTCAAATCCCCAATTTCTCAAATCCCCAATTTCTCAAATCCCCAATTTCTTAAATCCCCAATTTCTCAAATCCCCAATTTCTCAAATCACCAAATTCTCAAATTCCCCAATTCTCAAATCGCCAAATTCTCAAATTCCCAAATTCTCAAACCTCCAAATCCTCAAATTCCCAAATTCTCAAATCCCCAAGAAATTTGATACACAATTATATTTCTCGAAACTATAAATTTTCTAGGATATATATTTTTAAGTCACTATGTATGCAAATTTCTGTGCTTCTACATCATTATCCTTCTGAACTACTGTATCTTCAAATTACTATATTGCAAAATTTCTACGTCCTCAGAATTCTGTATTTTTCATTTCCTACATTCCTCAGTTTGATCATTGCAACATAACCATATCTTCAAATTTCAATACATTTGCAATTTCTATATTGCAAAATAACTATATCTCCAAATTTCTATATTTTCGATTATTTATATATCTAAATGTTTATAACCGTAAAATATAACCTATCTAACCGTAAAATATAGTCATCAATTTTTTATATACATAAATTATTTACTATTCATAATAAAACATTTTTATATTTTATTTTTATTATCCTATTTGATTCTATGAATTTTATTTGAACTTTTAGTGAATTTGGAAATGTGTTCGCTGGAGTTTATGCTTATTGAACGCTCCCAGTCGTTGAGCTCAACACATGTATTGCGTGTATTGATAGAAATATCTATCAAACCATATTATTTTACTCTGTTATTATTTATGTAGTAGGTAGTCAGTCCACGGACATATTGATGCACAGACAGTTGACAATGGAAGTCACTCTGAATATAAATTATGAATAAACATGATAATGTCTGTAACCTTTAGAGCAGTGGTACTCAATTTATGGTACACATACAGAATGAATTGTAGACGAATAATTTGTACAACATGAACAGTACAAATTTTGTCTACAATTTTATATAGTACTGAACGAAATGCTTTACTTTATTTACTTTATTCATACAGCGTGATAAAATAACACATGAACTTCCAAATTTTCAGGTTAATAAATTTAGAAATTGAATTTAATTTGATACTTTTAATTTAATAAAATTTTAATTGTATGAAATAAAAGGAGTTCTCAAATGTTTATAATTTTGAGATTTCAAAATTTTCAAATTCTAATTTTCCAGATTTCAAAAGCGTCAGCTTTTTGTGAATTCATAAATTCACAAATATGCACTTACGTTTATAAAATTAATGATACTTGAATTTATAAATTTACAATTCTTCAAATTCATAAAGGGTATAGCCGGATAAGGTAGTCAAATGTGCCCTTGAGTCGAATAAGAAACCCAATACGTCAGTCGATAGCATATCCAAAAAAAACATCTCACACCAAGTTTCAACTCCCTATCTCATTTGTGGGGGTAGTAAAAGGGAAAAAACCAAATTCCGGTTTTTGGCCCTTTTTGCCTATTTAATTTCGTACAAAAATTCTGAAAAAATTCTAAAACATTGAGGTCCACATAGCGCATATTATAGAATTTTTTCAGATTTTTTGATCGCAAATTGTAGTCGTGAAAAATCAAAAACCGAAAAAAAATCCGAAAAATTGCGATTTTTTAGTGAAGATGTCGGAGCACTACTTTTATATTAATATGGTAGTTAGGTATTAGTATAACTATTATTCTCTAATTTTTTCAGATTTTTCGGTGAGGTGCGCCGTAGTTAAAAAAATCAAAAACTGATTTTTTCGCGCGAAAAACCAACTTCTGCTTCGAATTTTTATGTCAATTTGCCATAAAAGATGCATTAGGCTATTTTAAGAGGATTCACGTTCGCGCAATTGATTTATGAGTTACAACAATGAAATTAACATAATTAATTAGTTTTATGCTATGTTCTTTATATACTTTAATGTTTAACCGTCTCCCAATTAGATCGGTAGCGCAGTGGTTAAGGCGCCTGACTGGTAAACCGCTGCATATTCGTTTTGGCGTAGGTTCGATTGCCGCCTGAACTTATATATTTTTTTTTCTTTCAATTATTAATTTTTTTCATTCTAATTATATAGCAATATATACTACTTATTTAAAAACATTTTTAATACTTTTTAGGGATATTTCAAGGTTTGTTTTTTTTTTCAGTGGGGGAAAGGCATTTCCACACAGTCTTTATATTCTTAGACTAGTGTGGGACTCCTACGTTAATCGCAAACTACGCACTAAAACCCCCATTGCTTGTTGAAATAAAAATAATTTTGAGTTAACTTAAGTAATTATAATTTTTAATTGCGTGTCTTAATTGTGTTACCATTTTATATATTTTTATTTTTAAACATTTTGTTTTTCATAACTTATCACTTTCCATTGTTGAAGAAATACTATGTTGAGTGTATCAATCGTCATTGCTGTCTTCATTTGTAACAGATAAAACTAAAAACTATGTAACATAGCATAAAACTAATTAATTATGTTAATTTCATTGTTGTAACTCATAAATCAATTGCGCGAACGTGAATCCTCTTAAAATAGCCTAATGCATCTTTTATGGCAAATTGACATAAAAATTCGAAGCAGAAGTTGGTTTTTCGCGCGAAAAAATCAGTTTTTGATTTTTTTAACTACGGCGCACCTCACCGAAAAATCTGAAAAAATTAGAGAATAATAGTTATACTAATACCTAACTACCATATTAATATAAAAGTAGTGCTCCGACATCTTCACTAAAAAATCGCAATTTTTCGGATTTTTTTTCGGTTTTTGATTTTTCACGACTACAATTTGCGATCAAAAAATCTGAAAAAATTCTATAATATGCGCTATGTGGACCTCAATGTTTTAGAATTTTTTCAGAATTTTTGTACGAAATTAAATAGGCAAAAAGGGCCAAAAACCGGAATTTGGTTTTTTCCCTTTTACTACCCCCACGAATGAGATAGGGAGTTGAAACTTGGTGTGAGATGTTTTTTTTGGATATGCTATCGACTGACGTATTGGGTTTCTAATTCGACTCAAGGGCACATTTGACTACCTTATCCGGCTATACCCTTTCTTAATTTTCAGATTCTCATATCCTCAAATTTTCAAATTCTCAAACTTCCAAAATCTCTAATCCCCAAATTTTCAGATTTCCAATTTCTCAAATCCCCAAATCTTCAAATTCCCAATTTCTCAAATCCCCAAATTCTCAAATTCCCAATTTCTCAAAATTCCAAATTTTCAAATTGCCAATTTCTCAAATACCCAAATTCTCAAGTTTCCGAATCCTCGAATCCTCAAATCCTCAAATCCTGAAATTTTCAAATTGTCAAATATCCTAATTCTCTAGTTCCTAATATTTCTGATTCCCAAATTCCCTAGTTTTCGTATTTCTGAATTTCCAAATTTCTATATTTCCAACTTCTCAAATTTCCACATGTCCCTAAATGTCTACACCCTCTGATTCCTCTGATAACTCCAATTCCTCGACATCACACTCGATCTCACAGTCTAAATTTCTATGACTATTCTCATAAATGATTTATTTTCTACTTTCTTCGCATACCATATGCAACACCAATCTATAAAAATCATGACATCTTTCTGATCATTACCACCTAAAATTCTAACATAAGGCAACTTATTAAAATGCTTATATATTAATCAATCTATTAATGTTTACTTGATCTATCAATAGCCACTTTGATCATCAGCCACCACTATTTTGGCAAAAGAGAATTTCCCTTCTTGTAGTGGTTCAAGTACAGGATTTCGCAACCGGGGTTGCGTTTTTTCCTCGAAACCCGTGCACTGCTTTTTCAATGGGTTTCCACAAGTTCCCGAAACGTGTATCGTATTTGTCAGACGCGGGAGAAAAAAGAGCAAACTCGCATTTCTTCGTACGTAAGCCGTATCGCATCCCTACCGTTTCTATCCACGAAACTGTAGCAATTTATTATCGCAGCTTGTCTGAAAAGTAGCCCTTCTCGACGCAGCTGAACGCAACTCTGTACACGTCGAAGCACGAATAGCCGTCGTTAATGGATGTTTTCGGTTGTTTTTTTTCCTTTCCCTATCATTTCTTTTTTCTTATTTCTTATTCTGGCCGCGATTTCTGTTAATTGCTGCGAAAGATTGTTAAGACGACGGAATATCGTGATTTGTCACGAAAATATTCAGGAAAGGAAGGATTAGTAAATTCTTTATTTCATATCATTTATACTACTTTATATCATTAATTTATACTAATGGCAGAGAATAGGTACAACGAAATACGACAGTTCAGGTACCTTTGATATTCAAAGCCTTTAAACTAGTCGTATAGTGGGGCGGGAAATTTAAATCACTTGAACTTAATATTATGTCAACCTTTAGTAATTAGAAATTTATTTGGTGTAAATATTCTGTATGTTATTAATGCTAGCTCTGGAAGTGTTTTATCGATTTTATTATGAATTGTTATTAATTTTATTATTAATTTTACATAATTGTTTCATTACCACCGAAAAATAGGCGACACATTTCTCAAATCCCAAAATTCTCAAACTTCCAAATTCTCAAATTCCCAATTTCTCAAGTCCCTAAATTCTCAAACTTACACATTCTCAAAGCTCCAAATTCTCAAATCCCCAATTTCTCAAGTCCGTAAATTCTCAAACTTCCACATTCTCAACGTTCCGATTTCTCAAATACCCAAATTCTCAAACTTCCACATTCTCAAAGCTCCAAGTTCTCAAATCCCCACTTTCTTAAATCCCCAATTTCTCAAGTCCGTAAATTCTCAAACTTCCACATTCTCAAAGTTCCAATTTCTCAAATATCCAATTTCTCAAATTCCTAAATTCTCAAATTTCCACATTCTCAACGTTCCGATTTCTCAAATACCCAAATTCTCAAACTTCCACATTCTCAAAACTCCAAGTTCTCAAAGCTCCAAGTTCTCAAATCCCCAATTTCTCAAGTCCGTAAATTCTCAAACTTCCACATTCTCAAAGTTCCAATTTCTCAAATCCCCAAATTCTCAAATTCCTAAATTCTCAAATTCAGTATAAAAAAAAACAATTAAAAAATATGAAAGAAAATTTGATCGTGTATGACTCTATTTTCAAGAAAATGGAATTTGAACACTTTTTATGCATTTTTGAAAAAGTTTGTTCCTACTGTAAAAAATGATAACATCAACAAATTCTTAATTCTGCAGTAAACAATGACTATAAATCAACAAGTATAATTATTAATATCGCTAAGAATAGATTTATTATTTTATATTACTTTATTACCTTTGTTGCTTATATCTGATCATCAACTAAATTCGTCGAATCAAACATTAGTATCCACATTAAATGACTAATATCAAACTTTAGCATTATTAGTATTAGATTTATTTGTTTAATAGCATTCATTAATTTTCAAACTAACAAAAAATTGTTGCTTTTATCATGTTATTGCGCTGTGAACAAATTTTTTGTATAAATATTTCGAAACTGTGCAAACTCAGTTTTTTAAAAACTGCAGTGACATATCAGGAAACTGTATTGTATATTTTTTTCTTATATTTTCATGTAAATTCTCCCATTTTTTGGGTGTACCATTTCGAAAACACTCTGTACGTACCACATTTGTATATGAACGTTTATAACGTTATTTACGATACGTTATATAGGTTGTTTATAAATAATGACCTACGCATGGAGAGTTATAATTATTGTAAATAATATTTGAAATAGCCGCAAGAGGAAATGTGGGACGTTTTATCTCTAGAGACACTATAATTATAGTCCTGAAATAGTACATAAGGTTAGGTCAATAACATCATTTCTCAGGGAAATTCATACCGCGAATTTTGATTTATAAATAATTGTAAATTTTAATTGAAAGATACAAATACAAGTGCAAATAACAAATTTTTGTTAATTCTTTTACGTATTATGTATTCCATCGTTAATTTGAAATGGACATTTTCTACATTTGTTCAATTGTTTATTATTAAAATGAATGTATTGATTAAATGATTTTATTAAATGGTTGATGAGCATGATGCATAGTTGGTTTCTATCAAATACAGAAAATACAAATTTGGAAATTTAAAAAAGTAGAAATTTCAAATCTTCAGTGTCAAACTTGCAATTTCTTCAATGGATAAATTAGTTATTCGCCATTATTTTTTATCTTGAACTAATATTAAATCTATCGACATATGAAGAACACTTGCTGTGAAATTAAATATGAAGCACAAAATTAAACAAACAGATGATATAATTAATATACATATATTATACATAAATTAACATACGTATTACTTCTTTATCTCCATGTAAATCACCGTAGTTTTCAAGAACCTCGTCAAATTTTGTAAGTTCAAATAAAATTATAATACAGTCCTTTTATAATACAGTCCATTTATAATACAGTCCCTTGCTTTGGTATTTTTAGTATTAATGTATCAATTGAAAAAACGAGATATTTCAGTCACATATCATTAATATCACATATTAATACTACAAGCAGTATGAAGGTCGATCTCGAATATTTGTAACGCGCAAGCGTTGAAAACTATGGCCAGAACGGTTAAAGAAGATAAATACCGCAGTTATTAATCATCGTGAATAAACAATAATTCTATTTTCTAAAAAGTTCTCTGAATGAATTTCTGTATTAAATTTAAACCATCCGTAGAATACCAAATTGTTTCCTGTAATGATACTATACCACATATCCAGCACCAAAAGAATGTACGATATTTATCTTAGATTACGTGCAAGACATTTTATAAACAAAATTTATTTCCTCAAAACTGACCTGAATTTCTCCATCCACGTTTTATTACGTGTATAAAGAAAATTATTCTTTTCCTCTTGAAAAATGACCGCTTAACACATAAAAGATAACCAGAGGAGAAAAATACAACCGCTTCATCTGACAGTTAACAATCGATCAAGAGTAGCAAACGTTCGCCAAGATAATCCAAACGCTCGAAAAAAGAAAAACTTGCGCGTTTTTATCATATTACAGCACGTAATAGAGGGTCAATTTAATTTCAAAGTCACGTCGCCGGAAGAGTCCGCTAATGGGATTAAACGGGTTAAGTGTAAGCCCCCGTAAGCGGCACGTGTCTCGAAAACGCTAATGAAACTGCGAATTGAATTAAACCGAAGATCCCTCGCGTTTTTCGATTCAATCGTTATCAGATAGGGGTGGAAATGAGTGGTGACAAACGGGTGAATGAAAGTGCCAGACAGATGCCGAGTAAACGTGTAGTCAACAGCTAATTTGTATTCCATAAGAAATGTATGAAGATCCGCATGGGATTATTGGGAGAAATTATAGCTGCTACTTTGGAGTTTTGGAAAGGATACTTGCGGATTTGGAAATGGGGAAGTATAGAAATGACCCTATATGAAATGTTTAGGATCTGAAGATTTTCATTTATAAACATCTGTAATTCAAGAGTATTTCGACGAGTCTGACTTGTGACACTCGTACTTCACCTGTGATCAATTTTACACGATTTTACAAAATTTGAAAATTTAAATTATAAATTTAAGAGTGTAAAAATTCGGAGTTTTGAAAATTTAAAATTACAGAAATCTACACTTATCAAAGATTCCGAAATCTAAGAATTTGGACCTTGAGAAATTTTATAACTTCGACAATTTGAAAAATTCAGAGATTTAAAAAATTGAAGAATTCAAAAATTAAATCATTACAAAATTGTATAATTTAGAAACTTAAAAATTTGAGTATGTAAGAATTTCATAATTTTCAAATTTTCGTATCTATCCTTATCCAACGGAAACGTAGGTTTCATTCAAGTGTACGATTGGACGAATTCTCAGAACTATCTTCTCCGTCTGTTGCCTCGTCTGTTGGCATTGTAGCGCGTTGATTATGAGCAATAATGAGACGTTCCGTTTCCCTTAATCAAGCCAGGGAAAGCCAGCACGCGGCGTGTTCGAGTCGTCGAATGTCGAGCGCGATTCTCGATCCAGAGATTCGCCCCCGAAATAATGAGTCTCGCAATCAACGCCTGGAGAAATGTTTACTCTGCAATTACCAGCGCAGCCAACGAGTCAGCTGTGAGCTCCTAGATATGATAGTAGCGTTTCTATGTTATACTTCAAAAATTCTGTTATGTTAGAATACTTTATTGTTAATATATTAATTAAACAAAAAAGAAGATAAAGATAGTATTACGTGTTCTAATTAGAATTCTAATTATATTACGTATGCTAATATTCGAGAGGATTAAAATTCTTTTAAATCTCATGTAGTTGAAAGGAAAAGCAATTCTATTATTTGAAACTTTAGTTTCAATCAATCTTCGTTTTCATAATTAAATTGATACCATTATAGTATTATATGTTTGTTAATTTTATCTTAATTCTGTTTTGAAAGGTAAGGCGGATTTTAAATTGCAAATTTCGAATTGTTGAATGAGAAGATTAGATATCTGGAAATTTAGTAATATGAGGATGTGAAAGTTTGGAAGTGCGAATATTTGGATATTTAAAAATCAGAATTTGAGATTTTGATAATTTGAGAATTTGGAGGTTTGGAATTTGGGAGATATATTGACACTTGAGCATTTGCAAATTTGGGTACTTGAGAAATTGAGAATTTGGAAGTTTGAGAAATTAGAAATTTGAAAATTATGGACAGAAAATATGGACACTTCGAAATTTGTAATTTGGGAATTTAAATATTTGAGAAGTTAGGGATTTAGAATCAGAAAACTTATATACGAAGTATAACTTCTGAAATTCTTAAATTACATTCAAATTCTTATATTCTTAAATTCCTATATGTAATACCTGCTTTTGTCGCATATATTGCGAAATATCTACATCCATATAGCTCTACCTCCAAATAACCCTACATCATCATGATATTAAGTACCGCCTTAATCCAAATAATTACCAAAATATCCCTGAAGGACTTAAATCGTAAAATTTGATTCAAATCGTCATAAAAGTCAAATTGCACCGATATAAATGACACACAATATCGGCAGGTAAGTGGTCAATAACTTTTTTCTCCCGTAAACTCTTCGATTCGCGTAGTCGCCACGGTCATAAATCTCAATTTAAACCTCTAATACCTTAGCAGAGCTAAAAATATACCGCGGAGAACACCGGTTTCCACAAAACAAGAGAAAAAAAAAAGGATCTGATCCGGTCGGATCCGCAACAAAAAGTTCGCGAGCAACGGAAGCGCGATAAACTCGGTCCGCGCGCTTTCAATAAATCAGCGACGCGTCACGAGGATTAAAAAGCGGCTCGGCTTCGAGTGCATCTTCCGATCCATAAATCGCGTGATCCTCGATAAAACAACGCAGCTCGGCAACTTTGTCCGATAGTTCTTGTCCGCGTTTCCGAACGATCGATACGCTTTTCTTATGGGGCAAATGGTCGACGACACTCCAACTTTCCCGCCCTGGGCTCGTTCGTCGGGATCTCCATAAAACGTGCTGAATTCGAAGGAAAATCAGCGGAGTAGCTTTCCGTCAGGTTTGTAAGATCGTAAACTCACGGACGGTCCTGACCCCTTATCGCGTCCGCCATTCTTACCCTTTCCTGCCATCTTAACTCACCCCCCCTCCTTTCCTATCGGACCAAGTTTTATTATGAAACAATAAAATATGTGAGAATCCGAGTTTCCCGAGGCCCGCAGCTTTGATTTACAGCCAAACTTTTATCGTATCGAGTCGGAAGAAAGAGTGGCCGTACTCTGACCCGGTAATATTGCGGCTTGCATTTTACATTAAAAAGTTCAAGCGTTCTCTGACTCGAGCGTCGTCGTGAAGAGGACGCCGCGCTGCTTCGAGCGTGGAGGAAAAACCGGGAAAAAGTGGAACACCAAGAGTTTCGTCTTAACCGGAATACAAGTACGGTTTCATTATTTTCTGATGAATACTTTGTACCTCGAAGTTACCGGCGTGATTTTGCTGGAAATTCTGGACGGGAATTCGTTACGAAGGTTAAATTGAGTGGCAATAACTATTTCGAACGGATATGAAGCTTCTGTTCTGGATTATACTTCTGAGAATATTGATATTCTTTGCTTTAATTGCTTTGTTTGATTTAGGATGCAATATTCTCTTAATCGCTTTAATTTATTTAGGATATAACATCTACTTTAATTCCTTTAATTTATTTAGGGCGGTAATATTCTTCGTATAATCGCTTTAAATGATTTAGGATGTTAATATCCTTTAATCGATTTAGGATATTAATGCTTGCTTTAATTGCTTTTGTTGATTTAGGGTATTAATATCCTTTAAGCTTCATTTACGAGAAAGTGTATTCAGATTTCAAATGAAGTTACAATAAAGCTGTTTGCCACAATCGAACACATTTTTCGCGTGCAAATAAAAATTCGGAAAGGCTTAACTCTTTGCACTACTATGTCGAGTGTAGCTCTTGAATCTTGTGAATGATTCAGATAAATAGATTGGCTGAATTGTTTCATTTAATTACTATTTATAATAAATGAAAAATGTCACATACTCCACACTGTTACAATACATTTTACTGATAACTCCTTTTTTGATGTATTTTGTAAATAAAGGAGTTGTTAGGTAACAGAAATTAAGGAGAGTAAAGGGTTAACAAACAATGGAAGTGTTAACCCTTTTCGCATGAGAGGTGATTCTCAGTCATTTTATTTAATACAATAATTTGAAATAAGTATTTTTTAACTCATTCTATTACACGTGTAATGTATAAACAAAGTGAAACAAATAATAGTGGAAATTATTAGTACAGAAATAATAATCTGAAGAAAATTCATTTAACTATTTGACTAAGTTTTGAAGTTGCTATTTACAAACAGTCGAATTATCTTCGAATGCAAATGGTTAATAATACAATAATACAGTTAGAATCGATGTAACTTTACTTCGTTAGATCAGCAAACATAAAGCATCGATCACCTGTAGATCGATTATTCAACGTTGAGGAATTCCCTCTACCCAGTGTTGGAAAACAATTATTCGAAAGCTTGAATCCAGAAGCAATTAAAGTACACTTTTGGTATCAATTTCGGTAGCATCAGGCTCGGCGTTTCTCTCGATGTCGATTAAAATGAATAAACCACGATCGGATTTAGCGGCATGCCAACGACTAGAGGCTCGTGGACCGATTTCCAATCCTTCGATTAGTTGCCACTAGAATTTCGCAACGTTAGAATTTCCAGGTGCTCGTTAACGGCCGCTCCAATCGCAAATTCGCGATCGCGAATTTCCGGTGCACTTGCTCGCGCTGATGCTCGGTGTACCGGGATTCGCGCCGGATTACCGGGACGGACGTGCTCCCTGTTCCTGACCAAACTTTCCGCGTGATAATGCGGGAAAGCTGACGTTAATTTTACGCCAGACACGTTAGGATGCGTAATTGTTATCGCTCGAATGGTGCGGCTATTTTCGATTGCATTAGCAGAGGGTCGGTGTTCCGGGAAAATATACAGGGTCGTGTATTGTACGCACACTATGAGTTCTTCTAATTTACAAAAATTTGTATGAAGCTCACGAATTTGGAGAAATTTGTATTAGATTAATGAAATGTGAGGAAATTCATATTGGGTCAATGAAATGAAAGCAATTCGTATTAACAGAAGTTCAGAGAAATTCATATTAAAATCCGTATAAACAGCATTCAGAAAAGAAATGACAGACACTTATTTTTAGCCTAGTTTTTGGACCCTCAAGTTCAAACCTTTTTTCATGTCAAATAGTACTATGTGATGGGACATTAATCTCAGAGAAATTTTAAGAGATATGAGGAAGATGGTTTCTCGTAATTCATAAAAGTCCATGCAAAGAAATAAAATATATTAATGAACTGATATCGTTTGGACTCGCGATTACGTCATGTAGGACTATCTATCAATTCGAGTATTTCCCCGGTAATTGAATTGCTTCAAAGACTTCGTCAGTGATTAATAGCAAATGTATTTTCAGGGTGCTTTAGAAAGCACCACCCCCACAAATGAAATAGCGGTGAATAATAAATCGTTCAATCTCTGAACAATGAATCGTAGATGATCCATTCAGAAAATACACATATTACGTGAATTCCAGACACATTCTTTCTTATGTAATGCACCTTGACTGGAAATCACCAACCCCTTGTATCTCTATAACTGTGCCTATATAAATCTGCAAGTTTTATAGGGATCGTTTCTAATTGTATTGTGTAGCATAAAAGAGTTTGAAATTCGAGGTACAAAAAATAGACTAAATTTTCACTGTGTTAAAATTCGTACGAGCTCTACGAAATAAAAAAAAATTCGTACGAGCTTTACGTATTCAGAATAGTTCTTAAGTCATCATAATCACAGTCATTTCAGTTGCGTGAATTGAATTGGGAATTATTCCAACCGTTTGCATTTGAAATTATTTCTATAACGAGTCAAATATATTATAACAATTTAAATATAGTCAAATACACGTTTCATGATAATAAAAACAAATATGTAAATTTATAGAATAATATATAAAATATAGTGTCCAAATATAAGAGTCACGGTGGGTTAACTTTAAACCTCTGAACAATTAAAGCTCTTTCTCCATTAATTTGTACGTCGTGACATAGTTCTCGCTGTTTCCCGAGATTCGCGTTTCTTTCCGAACGGTAACATTGTAACTACGATCCAGTTCCAAGCAGTGTACTTCGAAAGAGGCAATTAACGACTGTATATCTATGGACAAACTTTCGAACGATAACCATCGGCTCTCCCGTATAGAATTGCAGTTTACACCGGTCGTTATTGCGTCCGACTCGAAGAAAACACGGTCGGAAACGATGTTATCGTTCCACCGTGAGTACTGTTGCTGAAACTTTGGCCATCTTCGCTTTGCCGTGAAGCGATTAGCTTTAGAGCAAGACGGGGTTAGGAGGGTGACGTACAAATTGGCTCTGCACCCGTAGATCGTGCTCTTGATTTATTGGTATGCACTACGATCGGTAATTGGGTAGCACGCGCCTAAACTGCTTGATCAATAATCTACGACGATCATCAATCTATAATAATCAAGACATTGCGAGGCCAGACAATCTTCGTAAATGGTGCCTGCCTCCACCGAAAACTTCCAACTTTCTCAATTACTCAATTGCATTACAATTTTGCACATTTGCTGTCTCATATCACTATTATTTAATTTAATTGTAGAAATCTCAGTAAAGTTCAGTACAAAATATTTTATCCTATAAGGTTGCTAGCCATTTTAGTGCATTTTTTTTTTTAAATCATTTTAAATTCTATTCTGCTTTCGACGGGTTCATAAACGTTTTTCAAACAATTTATTCGATTAAATGATTTTAAGCTATATATTTGAGCTGTGTATTCTTACAAGTAAACTCACTGTATAATCTTATAAGTTGTACTGTATAGAACGTCTAACAAAATATCTGGAAGGAGGTTACAGCTAAGATGATTCTAAACAAGTTTTTCTTTTGCAAAGATAGGAATTGAAGCTTCGTTTTTAAATTATTAACCAAAAACATCAGTCAAGCAAATTACGTGACTCACTATTCTTACAAATTAAATTTAATTTTCCATTACTAAAAATTCCAACACTTTAAAGTATAAAGAAAATGAAATATTTCATTAGGGAATGTAATTTCTATTCGTAGCTACACGCGAGTCCAAATTCAAATACGAATTCAACTCTCATTCTTTTTATCCTGAAGAGATACCGTATCGCATCGGATATCCGATCTTCCGATTCTTGGCAAGTGTTTGTCTCAAAGAAAGTCGTGAAACGGATTACGATCTTCGTCCTGCATTCAATTTAATTGGGCGTATGAATTCGATACAATCGGCGACTCGACGAGATCCACTTAGCCTGTTGCTGAGGGCAGTCGACATCAAAGACTATGTTTGCGCTATTGTGTTCTATCGGGTACGGGGAAAATTCATAAATGAGGGGATACTTGAACGATAATTGTATCGTGGTTGAATTAACAGAGGCGAATATTGTTTGAAAACGTCGATCATTTAACAGGCAGGACACGGAGATGGGGTAAATGTGTCTAATATGGAGCTGTTTCTATTTGGATTTGGAAGCTTTGAAATCTGGGAATTTAAAAAGTTGGACATATAAGAATTTTTTATTTCCGGAAATTAGGAAATTGAATTTAAAAATTTGGGAATTTATTTAAGAATTTCCGAATTTGAGGATGTGATAATTTTGAAATTAGAAAATTTGGAAAATCGAACTTTGAAAAATTTGAGAATTTTTCAACTTAAAGACTTTAAAAGTGCCTTTAATCGAGAGTTGTAATTTTTTCCAAGAAACGGGTCCCATATTAGGTGACTTCACCCTAAGAGGTGCTAAAAGTGGAGGGGTACAAGATCTAGAGAAAGAGCGATGGTTTAAGCCGTATCCATTTACAAGTTTCAAATCGTTCTGGCAGTCGGAGCCTTTTGAAAGAAACCTTTTACCATTCTCAATAGACGGTAAAATTCTGAAACGCGCTTAACGGCAGCGTGGCTTTTAAACGTTAACATGGCCACTGGTACAATGGCGGGGTCGCATTATGCTCGAGAATCGTGGGGTGAAAAAGGGACAGGGAGGACGAAGGAGAAGAAGTTGGCGATATGAACACGAGGGCAAGACGAAAGGGCGATGAACAGGGAAGAATTGCTCTCTTCCGTCAACGCCTGCCACTTGGAGCCACCAAGTTCCATTTTTCCTCTCGTCAAGGAAATTTAACCCTAGAAAGTCGCTAATACTTGTCCAACTTTGTCGCGGGACCCGACTGGCTGTTACGATACTGCACCTTGACCCAAACAACGATGAACAACATTTTCGCGTGGATTTGTTCGAAAACGATTTATCCGGATCGTTGAGTCGAACCTGGTTTTCGAGTGCCGTTTGCTGCTATTCAGACCCGTGGAAAAATACAGATTACACGATCAAATCCTATCGTATACTTACTTTGAAATAAAAAATTGAAACATAAATAAACGGATGATACAGAAATTAATATATAAGACGTAATTAGTATAACTGGAAGAGGGATGTAACTGAGACGATTCTGAAGTTTCTCTTTAAATAAGGTTTCATGCATCATTTTTGGATAAGAAACAATCCTCTCATTGGGGGTTTAAACATCAAATTAAACATCTCATTTAAATATCAAATTGAACCTTATTAAAATTGTTCCAGTATGATCACATTCGAGTTTATGTGTCACAGTCAGATTCATCGAAATACCTCGATTTGAACATTACAACACCAGTTTACATCGAATGTTATCAAATCCGTTATAAACACCAAAACAGTAAAATATCGTAAACCAATATGTCTCTAAAACGCTAAAAAATATGTCCACAACATATATCCTCCACCCTACAGATTAAACGCCTGAAAAGAGCATCTAAATTTCCGGAAGTAGTCGCTAGCCATAATATATCTCCATTCGATGCCCCAACTTGATAAAGCCAGCCATAATTTTACGAGCAGGAAAGGAAACGGTAACGTAACATAGTCAGATAACAGGCAAAACTCTACAGTAATTTCGCGGCGACGGGGCCATTTATGGGTCATTTAAGGTGGTTTCGTGAGGTAAGAGGATAAGGGAAGGAGCAAAGGATATTTCGGGGTGTGTTTTTTATTGAAATGAGCGCATCTGGCGTCCAACGAAGGGTCAGACAGCTGAGCACGCACTTTTTTCCCTCCACCTCGCAGAACCCTTCGTGGAGGCGATTGGCGAGCAGTTACCTCCTCGATGCGAGAATAGGGCTAGGGAGACCCCAGGGTCAGACCACGGAAATAAATCCTCTTATGAAAATTCCGACTTCAGCGTCAGTTTTTCTTTCAAAATTTAGTGGACCGCTCCGGAGATCGCTGACCGCACTGACCTCGCCACCCTCCGACGTCGAGGTCTTAAAAACATCCTTGACTGCTTCCAGCGACACGTGGACCAATGATAAAAATAAACGCTGGTCGATATTCCTAAATCTGGATAATAATATTTCGTAACGCATAAAACGAGATGTTATGTCTCATCACGAGCATCGTATTACCATATTTCAGGCGAAAATGCAGGGCGCTGTTGCTGCTCAGGGTCGGCTACACCAACGGTGCATTTGCAAGGAGAGATATGTTTTTAAGCGTGTTAAGCGTTAATGTTTTCAATATACAAAATTCAAACGTTATAAGGGACAAAAAGAAGTACAAAATATATTATTTATAAGATAGTGTTTATACGAAAGATATTGTTTATGTTTAATTTCAATATGTGGAAGTTTGGAAATTTTGGGAATTTTTAGATTTGAAAGTTAAGAGTTTAGGAATGTGAAAATTTGGGAATATGGGAATATGGGAGTTTGAGAATGTAGGAATTGGAAGATTTGAGAGATTGGAGATTTTTGAATTTGAGAATAAGGAGTAAGGGATTTTTGAAAATTCAGAGATAAGGGATTCTGATAACTCTGTGATTTGGGGACTTGAGAATTAGGGATTTTGGGCATTTGGGAATTTGGGAATATGGAAATTTGGTAATTTGGTAATTTGGTAATTTGGTAATTTGGTAATTTGGTAATTTGGTAATTTGGTAATTTGGTAATTTCATAATTTGGTAATTTAGTAATATGAGAATTTGGGGATTTTTTAACTTGGGGGTTTCAGATTTAAAAATATTTGGGAACTTGGAATTAGGGACTTTGAAAGTATGGACACTTGGTAATTTGAGAATATGGGAATTTAATAATTTAGGAATTTAAGAATTTAGAGATTTTTAAACCTTTGAGTTTCAAAACTAGTAATGTTTAGGAACTCAGGAATCAGGGTTCTGGTAACTTATGAATTTGGAAACTTGAGAATTATTGAGAGTTTGATCACTTATCAATTAGGAGATTTGGAAATTAGAAATTTTGATAATTTAGAAACTTGAAATTTATTTATTACCCAGGGCGACAAAATTAGTAGGACCGCTACTACTTCCACGAAAGGACACTCCATAGTGGATGTTTTCGAAAATGTTCTCGCGTTCCAACGAACGTTCCCGTCGAACTTTCTAGCACGAATGGAATTTATAGGACAATGTAATTTCATTTCACGCGCCGTGCTGCTATTTTACACAGTGTTGGTTCTATTATAAATTCATGCGATATTTCGCATACATTGTAGGCTGCATACCGCCCTAACCGAAGACTTTATTCCACGTGCGAAAAGTGAATGAACGGTGGGAATAGTGAGTCGTAATTTTTTTAATACCTCTTGAAGGAGGATAAGTTTGGAATATCCTCAGAATTGATGATTTGCTGTTAGTTGGGTACGTTCTAGAAATATTGAATTTGGTGATTTGGAAATTTGCAAATTAGAAATTGTACTAATTTTGATATTTGGAAATTTAGAGATATTGGTATTTAATAATTTGAAAGTTCGAGAATTTAGAAATTTAGAGTAGTGGACAATTATTAATTTGAAGATTTAAAGCTGTGAACAATTACTGATTTGAACATTTGCAAATTCGGAAACTTAGAGATATGGGATTTATGCTAATTTTTAGATTCAGAAATTTAGAGATGCGGAAATTTTACTAATTTGTAAATTTATAGCTGTGGAAATTTACTAGTCCGAATCATTTCAAATTTGGAAATTTAAAAATGTGGAAGTTCACTAATTTTAAGGTATAGAAGTTTGTAATCTAAGAAATGTATTTTAAATTAATAATTTACTAATTTGAATGTTTTTTAATTTGACAATTTTTAAATATACAAATTTTTAATTTCAATACTTTGAAATTGTGAAATCATCGAATTTTCAAAATTTCAGTCTCAAGACTTAGAAATATACGAATTTAATTACACACTTTCTAAGGAACATTCAAAACTAAATTCCGCAGTTAAGTGGTCAAATTTAATTAGGTTAGATTTTAATTTTTAATTGTTGTATATTTATTGACACACAAAATGTATGTTTTATGTATTATATTTTGTGTTACACTCTTTTCTTTTATTTCGTTACTATTTTTATTTAAATTTGAATATATCATATTTTACATTGTATTACATTGTATTTCTTCTCTTCTTTATTATATTAATTTAAACTTTAATGTACCATTTATATTACATTCTGTTTTTTCTCTTCAACGCTGATTTTACCTAAACTTTAATACATCATATTTTATATTTTATTGTATATTATTTTTTTCAGTGCTAATTTCATGTAAATTTGAATGTATCATATTTCACATTAAGTTACATTATATTTTTTCTCTTCAGCGCTGATTACATCTAAACTTGAATGCATCATATTTTATATTATGTTGCATTCTATTCTTCTTTCCAGCGCTAATTTTAAATCTCAATGTATCGTATTTCACATTATATTTATCCTCTCCGTCGCTTCTTCATTCAAATTTAAATTCGTGTCTTATTTACTCTAAGTGACCATAAAACTGAAAGACATGTTTAATCTTAAAGCACGCTATAAAAGCCGAATAATATTAGCAAGGTTGAATGATCGCCTCTGTTGGGTCCTCATGTCCGAGCGCAGTGTGCACGTTCGTCAGACACGAACAGGAAGTAGTTAAATGTTACCGGTGTCAGGACGAAGCCTTTGTGTTGAGAGAGTGCTCAGGCTCCGTGGAGTTAGCCGGCTGGCAGAGTACTATAAATTACATAAATGAAGTATGCCCCTTCTTCGCTCAAACGAACGTCTTGCCAAGTTTATAACTTAATCACTGGTGCTTTTCATGCCGGAGCAGCTTGACGGTTGGGGGAGAATGGTAGACAGTGTAAGTTGTGGACAAAGGTGTCTGTAGAGGGCGAAAGATGCTGGATAAGAAAAATTCCATGGAAGAAAAATTCAATTGAAAAAAAGGAGATTGATGAAAGCAAAGTACAGTTGCGGGTAATCGACTCTGAAGGGCTATTTGCCGTTTCATTGTTATCGCGGTTCTTTTAAGGACTCGATTAATCTTAAATCGGTAGTTTTAAAGATCTTTTATTCTTCAATTTTCATTGTATCTCTTAAAAATGTGATACGAAATTAATAGATTGAGAGGAGGATAATTTAAGTGTATTGAAATTGTAGCTTATTTTAATATAATTCAGATTTTCAAGTATTTGGTGTGTAGATACCATATTCTTAATACTTTAAAATTTTTAAGTACTTTTAATGAATATTTCAAATTAGCATATATGAAGGGTTAGGTTAGCATATGTGAATATTTCTAACATATATAAATATTTATCTATTTATTTAGTAGGTATAGTATTTAGTTAGTAGGTGCAATGTTGCTTAATCAATAAATAAAATTTTGTTTTGATAAATGTACCCACTATAACATTTGTCTTCCAAGAAATCTTAAAAAAAATTGTCAATGTACACTATCCATTTATTATACAAAATAATCCTTACATCAATTACTTTATAATATACAGACCATTTATTTAATCTTCTAATTAAAGCTATTTGAAAATATGAATCTGATAAATAAGTTTTAATACAGCGTTGGATAATATAGAAAGAGCGTGTAGTTTAATCAAGGCATAGATTGCAAATTTCTTCTTGGTTTGATCAATTTTACACCGTACATCAAATTTATATTGCAGTGCTGTATCATTGCCATATTCTGTTCAAGTTACGAGTCACTTAATCTTACATAATTTGCAAGGTAATACGTATTTTATGGTGGGTGTGAAATGTTAAATTTATAAGAGTGAATAAAGTACATGAAAGTAAAATGAATAACCAAGTGTCACAATTTTAGGAGAATGTAACTTGAATTAATAGGAAACTTTATACGAATGTTTAAGATTTATAAGCTTTATTGTACTGTAAAACGAAATATATTATGCCTGCCCTCGTTTTCGAGAGATGTAATACAAAAGTATAATTATTCTTTTTTTTTAATAGATTTGTTGTAAAGAGGTACAATTGAAATAATTATTAATTTTAACAGTTTTAACAATGATAGCGCTATTAACTGTAACAAAAAAATTTGTTATGCATGTTGTGATAAATTGTAATATAAGTAGCTCAATAAGCATACTGTATTATCAAGTATTATCTCAAATCCTAATAAATCGAAAATTTCCCTTTAACACTTAATATTTACTGTCACAAGTATCACATTAAATATCTTCTCCATTATATTAAAGTAGAATACCTCCTACTTCCACTACGATTTCCTAATTACCTTACGTAAAATACCCTAGCATTTCATCCCGCAACCCTCACTTAAATACGCCATAATTTTCTCAATTTACTTTCCCGGTAATTATTTCCACAACAACTTCGCCTCGCTCAGATAGTACAAATAATCCCACGCATCGGCGTTACCGCCCGGTGTCGGATGCCGCGCAAACTTTGATCTCGCCTATGAACCGTCGTAAATAAATAAAGGCGTAAATTAAGATCGATCGGCGTTAATTACACGAACAAACTGTTGGGCGGCCGTGTCGTCGTGCGCGGCTCGCCCCGGCGTAATTTAATTCAGCCCGAGCCCTATCCATTTCCGGTGTAAAATTTAAGAGAGAAGGAGAACGCTCGAAGAATCGCGAGCTGTCGGCTCGCATTCAGCTCCGGTATCCATCGGCTGTGTTTAATTACGAGTCACCCGGCGTAGTTTCGCTGGCTCGCCGACTTCTTCAGCACGGAAGCTCTAACTCCTGCTGGTTATCTTAAGCGACATCGCGCGCTGGATTCGTATAACTCGCTCGGCTGCCGGATAACTCGAGCTTGAATTACTATGCCTCGCGATAGAAAGAGAAAGAGAGGAAAGATCGTGGTGGCTGAGGCGACGGCGGGACCAAGGGGGCGAGATTAAAACACCTGGAGACCAATGCAAAGTTTTTAATAACCCTTGATGCTTGATTAAGTTATGACTCTTCGCCGGCTCATCGTCTCCGGCGTCCTTCTCTTTTCTCTTGTTCTTCGTCCTCCAGCGAAATAAATTTCGAGCAGAAATGCTTAGACCGCGTTCGAGTGGAACGGGACTCGCCGGGAAGGGTTGGCAAGGAAACGAAACTCGTCCGACTCTGCTGAATTAATGGAAGATCCGTCGGGATAGTTATCTTCGCGGCGGTGAACGCGTGGAAGTTACGTTAACTCGGACGTTCTTGAACACCGACGAATTATGGCGAATAAAGTGCCGTTCAGCGAGATCGCGCGACGTGTTTAACCCCTTCGTCATATTTTGATGAGCGAGAACCACAGACAGTTAGAGTGTGATAAATTTTACTTGAATTTTTAGTACGCTTTAATTTGATGTTTAGATTCAATTCTAGTTTGCATAGTCGACTGTCGTTGAATATATAAGATAACGGTTTAACTTTCCTCATTCGTTTTAATATTATAGAAGTGGATATTGTTGACAACCCTGCTTCTGACGCGTAAGGAGCTAATCCAGATTTCTGACTGGAAGGATTACGGCTCCAATTGATCAGATTAGAAAAGTGGATACTTAGTCTGATACCTAGACTTACACGTATTTTCAATGGTATATTGCTTCATATAATAAATCACAATTGAGAACAAAAAAAGTACAATGACAAATGTTTCTAATAGTCATCTCAAATGTCAGAAAGTCATATTTGGTCTACTCAAAATGAGGTTAGATGGTACGTCTCTCAAATCTGGATCAACCATAGGCCATAGTTGATTCTGTCTAACGCATTATACAACAATGAAGTTTGATGAAAGGTTCTACATAAATAATTAAATAAAAGTTAGTAAATAAAGGTTGGACATGAAATATTTAAGCTATCATTTTTCGACAAGTACGACAGACAGCGATTTAATTATTTTTGTACTGCTAAGACAAAGAATGTACAAATGTTAAATTTATTTTGCGTTTGGCGATCATTTAAGGAGAGGTATTTAAAATTATACTTGAAATTCGAACGTGATGAAAATATAAATGAGATTTGTCATATTTCAACGATTAGGTGCGTCATATGTAGGACACGATATGATATGAATAAATACAGAAGTTTCATAGCTTGTAAAATTTATAGAATTTTCAAGTGTAAATTATGCAAGCTTTTAGTACAGTATTTTTTAAAGTACTTACATGCATCAACATCGTTAAGAAATATTTTGAAAGAAATTATATTGTCACTATTACCTTATTGAGAAAATAAAATTACTTTGCAAAATAAAATGTTCACCGCCCTTAAAAATGGTGCAGGATTTTTTTGAAAAATGAAATAAATATTTTCGGAATTTATTAATATATGTATAATTAAAAATGTGAAAAATAATTTTTCAACATTATTTGTTAAATTCTGAGTAAACCCTCTTGAGATCGTAGTGTTAAAAAGATTGGATGCTCAAACGGTGTACATGATATCTCACGACCCAGTTATCTGAAATCAAAGAACAATATTTTTTCTTGAAGCTATCGCTAGAGTTATCGAACAATAACAAAAATTGGCTGATTGGTTCATGTTTTTATAAGAAGTTTCAACAATTCGCACCTTTCGCAATAAATTTTAAACAAGGTATCTATCTTTTAACCAAAACTTTTATTTTAGGATCTTTAATTTAATTAAAAATTACGCAATGAGGATTACTACAATACACAATGTAATTTTAATACAACATACAATAATAATTTGAGTCAATAATAATCCAAACTCCAATAAATATATTATAATAAGTTTGTAATAAATGTATTAAAATAAAATAACAAGTAATAACAAGTAGTAGCAACTTCTCGTGTCAACTTTATTACTTCAAATAAGTACTTTAACTCGAATAAAAACCTTAATGAACTCAAATATTATTTGAAGACGTTCCATTTGAAATCCACGCAAAATGAAATTATACAAGGTTTAAGGGAGATATAAAATTTGATATTATGACTCGATTGCAACACTCTTTAGTTTAATATTTAGTATTTGCCAATAAACGAACACTGTGACCACAACTATCGGTTATTAAGGAACATCTATTCTTTCTGTTCCAGGCTTCGGCTTCGTCACGTTTCAAAGCGAGGACGTGGTCGACAAAGTCTGCGAGATTCATTTCCATGAAATCAACAATAAAATGGTGAGTCACCAGTCAGCCGACAAAGCCTGTTTGTCGAATGAAGAGAGTACTCTCTCTCTCTCCACCACTAACCCACAGAGGTGGTATCAAACGGTATTTGCCTTCCGCTTTCCGTCTGCGGATACGGCGTCGAGCGGAATTAATTTTCCGTATAATTGAGAAGGGCTGCCGTGGTTATTTGCATTTGACACGTACGCACGTAGAACACACGTACACATACGCATGATCACATCTAGCCTAGCCCAGTCCATAGATCATACGGTGGAAGACGACAAGCGGGTACTGGAAAGTCCGTCATGGTGGAGATCACACGGCTCCTACAGTAATAGACAGTTCTGTTTGTCGTCTACCCCCACTGAAATTCCTCCTCGATCAAGGATTTACCGGATACCACTTCTAGTTACCCATAAATCCATCGCCTAGACGATCGCGATTCTGTCAATAACTCACCAAAGCTTTCCTCCGACGTTAGCCACTTGCCGGCATAAAATTACCCCCTATAATGATAATATTTGACTGAATTTATGCTGATTAGCCGTCGTTAGATTATTACTCTGCAACAAAGTATTTTGACATGCATATAGCAACAGGAATAATAATTTCAAATAGATGGAGAACATTAAAAATGCCAACGAAAAAATTGAATTGTATCTTCATTCTGTAACTTCATTTTTATCACTATAGTTACTTTCAAGATTCAGAAATAAAAACTAATAATTATTCTTATAGTGGCCTCTTGCTAAGCTACATACAATATGCTGTGGAATTTTTGTGTTTCGTTAAACATAAATGTAGTGCAAATTTTGAATTTTGGTAAATATAAATTACTGATTTATGTTGACTTAAACTGCAGATTTTGTATTTTGGAAAGTATAAATGAATTGTAAATTTTGTAGCAAACGAAATTATTGAAAATATTTCTTGTTTTGAGTATACTTATTACTAGTGTACTTCTATAATCATCAGGTTTATTCTAACTTTAAAATATCGATACATGTTACATACCAGTACAATGAAATTACAATGCATAAATTATTATTCGTGTATTATTTATTGCCGTTCATAATGTCGAATGTACCTACATATAGTTTTCATGACTGTTATATTATTACTATAGGCAATAAATAATATTTGAATCACATAATTTGTGAGTTTTAATTCGTAAATTATATTCTAACCTAAACCGATGCGTTGGTTAAACGTTAATTCATTATTTATTACTTCTCGTTTCAACCTGCTATCAAATAAAATATCGATATGTAGGTATCAAGCAGATATCGATCTTCGGTCGTATCGAACTGGTATCGATAGTTTCAATCGATATCTTTGAATACGTATCAAATTGGTATTGATACGATTCTGTACACATATGTCTGCAAGTATTCTTTTTGATACCTCTGCATTTAAAATGTATCGATATTAGAATTTCAAAAACCAGTGCCGATGTTATCAGTCACATTATTAACCATACCTTTAGTAAGTATTAAATAAGTATCAATATTTTCAATCGGTACCAAACCTATATGGATATTCTCGAGTAAGTAAACAGGTGTCGATCTTTCAGTAGATATCAAACAGATATCGATATTCTTAGTCGGTACAAAACCTGTAGATATCGAATGGTTATCGATACACTGTCATACCTAAATATCTTAAAATATCGATTCTGTCGGTTAGCGTCACAGTTAATACATATCGATACCAGATCGATCTTCGAAAACCGGTATCGAATCAGTCACATCTCTACCCTATATTTTTTTACAAAAGTCAAGTAACAACACTTTCTACAGGTATCACAGCAGAATGAATATCTTCGGGTAGTTGCGAAATATGTGTCAATATTTTCGATCGATATCAATACATTCTCACACGTACTGTCGACAACCCTCAATTTGGCGCGTAGCCAAATGACCATAATAATTCAATTGCTACACCCTGAACATTTCCAGCATGATGTATCGACGTGAGACGAATAATAATAATAATAATAGCAACTCATACAATTCGCGGTATTTCAATCACTCTTGAAAGGTTTCCTAATTGTCTTTGTTCTTTGTATTAATTGAACCCCTCGAGCCAAATGTACCTACAGGAACGTCTACATCATACCAGTAACAGCTGCCAGTACCCTTGCAAGGTACCCGAAGTTTTTAGTTCCTTGCTTTTCTTGTCTATTGTTGGAAAAGAAAGCAAGGGAGGAAAGAAATCATATTCTTTTTCCAATTACGTAATACAAGCAAAGCAAGAGACGCAAAAATTCGACTATCCATTGGTAAAGTTACTGGCGCTAATTACTAGCATAATGTAAACTTCTACGACTGAAAATACGTGTGAGTTTAGTTATTTTCTCGTTTGACCAATTGGAACCGTATCGTGTGTGACCTTTTGTCTTTTAATGTAGAAAAACCTTGCACAAGCATATCTTGTGGGTATGGGCTTCCTACTCACTAAACCCCACGATGCAAATGGCATCGACAGGGAGATCTATTATGACGTATTCCACCCCTCGTGTGCACCTATCCCATAGGAATCACAAGGACCCCTGAATACCTACACCGCCAGTATTAAACATAACCGGTGCCAATTCGGATCGCGTGCAATGACGTCCGAGTCCCTAGACACCTGCATCGACACCTACACGCCAAGTTGAGGATTGCCTACAGTAAAGTCTTCAACCGATCCATTTTGATACATCCACACATATCGATACCAGATCCATCTTCAACATCAATCACATCAATAACCTGTCTCGGAAGATTGACTGACCGATGTGTATTAAATTTCAAGGTCGAGTGCAAGAAAGCACAGCCGAAGGAGGTGATGCTCCCGACGAACCTGGCGAAGACGCGAGCGGCCAACAGAGGCGCATACGGTGAGTTGGTGATGGTCGCAACACCCACTCCCACCACCTATCGTTACGCGCCGTATCCCCTGCCGACGGCCGCTGCCGCTGCTGCACATGCAGCTGCAGCAGCCACCGCCGGCACATCCCACCACCACTTGCTCGCCCCGATCGTCGCTACCGCCGCACCGAACGCGGCCGCTACCTATCAGTATGCCGCAGGTGCAACCGCACCTGCGGCTGCGGCTGCGGCCACCACCGCGGCTGTCTACGATGTCAAGAGGGCACTCGCTGCTGCGGCTGCGGCTGCGGCCGCGGCCTCATACAGGCCTCACCCGGTCGCAGCAGCAGCAGCTTCTAGAGCCGCCACTCTCACTTATTCGATGAGCGACCTGTTGGGAGTACAAGGTCTCGACATGGGTGCCGTTTACCATCCGATACCTACCATTGGTCTATGACCCACGATACTCACGCCCCTCTCCAGGCCACAGTAGCCTGCTATATGTATCGAGGGGTACATTTCTGAGCGTTTTTTTCATTTTCCTCGAGGTCCTGTTTTAGTGTAGCGCTCGTTTTGGTGGATCGACAGGGATTTTAGGTTCATAGGGTTACGGAGTATTTGAGGATGAGGGATTTTTTGGTTAGGTTTGGTAGGAGTTGCGCGGTAACGGAGATTTGATTTGCGACTGATCTTGGATGGTGGAGGAGTGATATTTTTGTGAAAGCAAAGTTTGATGGAAATGAGAGACAAGTATTTATCAGTTTTTGATACGTTTGCTGTTAATTTTATTGGCTGGATTGTTACTCGAGTTTTTGAGTTTTAGAATTATAGGTTTTTTTATAGGTTTCTTCAGATGGTTTGAAGATTGATCTTAACAGTTTGAAATTTGCTGGTGTACAGATACTGAGATTCCTAGATGATAGAATATTTGGAAACTGAAATTTCCGAACTTTTAATTCCTAAATTACAGGAATTTCAAATTTCTGAGTCTTTAATTTTTAATTTTCGAGTTCCCAAATTTTGAAATTTTCAAATATCTGCAATTCGAGATTTTCAAATACAATACTTCTCATGTTTTCGAACTTCTAAATTCTCACTTGAAATTTGCCAAATCCCCAAAAATTCCATAATTCCCAAATTTAGAAGTCCTCAAATTCTGAAGTTCTAAAACATTCTAATTCTCAAATTTTCAATTCTTCAATTCTTCAATTCTTCAATTCTTCAATTCTTCAATTCTTCAATTCTTCAATTCTTCAATTCTTCAATTCTTCAATTCTTCAATTCTTCAATTCTTCAATTCTTCAATTCTTCAATTCTTCAATTCTTCAATTATGTAATTCTGCAGTTTTTTAATTCTTAAGTTCCTCCATTTCCACATTCTCAAGTTCTTAAATTCGTACATTTTCTCAAAATTAATAAATTTTCAAACTTCCAAGTCCTCAAATTTCCAGACACCTATATCTTCAAATTTTCAATTTTTTAATTTTTATTTGAATGTCTATCTTACTCAATCAAGATATATAATACAATTTCTACGAAAATATTACTTTTTCACTGTCCAACTAAAAAATTAATAATAATCATCATGGTGTTCGATTCAGTGTGCCAAGAAATTACGAACGGTACAAATCTGGAAATGTAGACGCTTTCGATAAGTTTTCTACAGCGTTAAGTGCAAGGAAAATGTGATTCGCTGATTAAGAATGGAAGCATAAACACGTTTGTACGATATATA
This sequence comes from Megachile leachella, assembly GCA_963576845.1. Classification (NCBI taxonomy): domain Eukaryota; kingdom Metazoa; phylum Arthropoda; class Insecta; order Hymenoptera; family Megachilidae; genus Megachile; species Megachile leachella. The sequence goes on along the minus strand of OY756256.1, from coordinate 11,855,185 downwards.
AATACTTTATTTCAGTTCGTGGTTAGTATTTTGATACATAATTTGTAAATATTATTTAATTCTATTTGTATCGTTAAAGGGCATCGTTTCAACGAAATACGTGCCTTGTACGGCACGTCGAACATTCCTTAAGACCCGTCGCCTTCGTTTTGCAGAAAGTATTAGCGTAAATTGTTTCGCTATTCATTTCCGACTCGACATCGTATCGAAAGTGCAATAACGGTAGCTGTAGACAAAATCATTCCTTTATATTTCTGGGATTCGAGCGTGAGAATAGGCGAATTCTAACGAAACTGCTTGAGAAGCTCAGTTCAGTATAACTGTGATCGTAGTGAGAAGATAAAAAGGAATACAAAAGATATAAAGTAGTAGTAGTAATAGATCTGTTCGGCAGAACTTGGTTAGTCACCTATGTGGCCTCATTTTTCTCGTAGCCAAAGATGTAGGTGTTATAGCAACGAAACAAACGCATCGCAAAAGACTGGTAGTGATTTAATAGTTGACTAGACAAATAGTAGGACAATAAAAAGGTGTTCAAAATTGTAGAGGCAGAACGAGCTCGTTTCGGTGAGATACATCGAACATATTTTTCGCAAATATACTCCTCCTCTGTGTAAATTAATTTTTACTGCGTCTTTAGGATACAGTTCTAAATTGTCAGATATGAACGTGTTCGGTAGAATAGGCGAATGCTTGCAAAGGGACAATCAAAAGGACATTCTGATTGCAACTTACAATCATCAAAACCTTGTAAAAAGTTAGTATTTCTGAAAAGAGGAGGAGAAGTTATCGAAAATAGAATAAAATTAAAAGATGTAGTCACGTTGACATTTAGATGTGTGTAGTATAGTGATGGGTAACTGGGTGAGCGGAGAGTTGGAGCAAAGATGGACATCTTTGAACATTCGTGAATTTGGAAAATTAGAAACTGGAAAATTGTATATTATTGAACTTTTTAAAATTCGCAAGATTCTTTTAAACTTTGAAAATTGGACATATTTATATTTTTCCGTTTGAATTTATACATTCACGAGTCCTTAAATTTGTATAATTGCCAAATTGTTAAATTCTGAACTGTTTGAATAATTAAATTTCAAAATTTTTTGTTTTAAAAATTAAACAATTTCTTATTTTTGTACTTCTATGCACTTGAATTGTCGATTTACTGAATTTTTAGATTTTTTGAATTTTTAAATACAGAAGTTATACGATTTTAAATGTGAAAATTGGAATTTCACTATTTCTAAATTTTCAACATTCTAAACTTCTAACTTCCTGAGTTTGAAATTTATAAATTTATGAATTTTTGAATTCATTGAATGTTTACATTCTTGAATTTTTAAATATCTGAATTTCTGAATTTCTAGACTTCTCGATTCAAAATTTCTGAAATCCTAAATTCGTTAGTTATACTTTTTTAAATTTCTTAATTAGAAGTTTAACAAATTTTTTAAATTACAAAAAATTACAAAAACTTCAAAATTATCAAGTGTCTAATTGATAAATTAAAATCTTGTACTTACAACCTACAAGGTTTCTACATTCACTACCTTAAAAAATCTATAAATTTAACAATTTAGTATTCAATTATCCTAAATTTCCAACTTCCAACTTTTTAATTATAAAAATTTTCAAACTTCAATATTTAACTTTTGCATAATTCCCTACTTCAAAACAATGAAAACATACAAATTTCTAAATTAAAAATGTTTAAATTACATATCTTAACATCATTCACGTCAGTGCTAAACTCTCCACTGATGTCGTGACCTACCCATCACGTCACATCTCGAAACACAACATATCTCTGCCTGGAACGACTCGCGTTCGTAACAACACATTGTCAATTGATTCGTAGATTAGCGAAGCTCGTAGCAGTTCGAGATTTTAAAGTATCACTCGTTTGCGGGATGTTAAGTAAACGTACAAGAGAAGGAAGGAAAATAGTATGACAAAAATCGGTGTACGCTGTTCAGAGGAAAATTGAGAGTCGTTTGCTCGGTTCGAAGAGGGCGCCCGTTGTCGAGATCGTAGATCGCAAGAGAATCCCAACGAGAAAAGAAAGGAGGAGCATGGGGAAGAATAAAGATAGAATACATTCCCAGGTAGCGGCACGCCGTGTATTATATCCCAGAAGAAGGTGAATTTCTGATTTTCGCGAGATGATATGTCGAGAGGCATAAATAATCCGTGAATGGTGAAGGCGGATAGCGCGTCGAGAACGCGCGGCAAATGGTCGGCGATAAGCATTTCTCATTCGTCGCGCCTTTCAGAGTATTTTTCGCAATGAATTTCATGAAATTTCATAATATCGAAACGTAACAGCCACGTACTCCGGTGTACGATAGAGGAGAGCAAAATTTTAGTGAAAAGAAAAAAAGACGCGATATCGAACAGCGCTATCTGTATGTATATGAATGCACGCGCGAATTTGTATACATACATATAGCGTGAGTGTATATATTTACGCTATATGTCATTTACGTAAATATATATATAACGTGTGTAATTATACGAATATACAACGCGTTCTTCTAAAAAGAAGAAAAGGGAGATGAAAAAAAAAGTATCTATTATAATGATCCATTCTAGATAACGAAAGATTATATACATATATATATTATTTATATATATCTATATATATATATTGTTTTGTATCTACGTATTTGGTAAACGCAATATAGTATTTGATATTGATATCGATATATTTTGTGAGAGCCGCATTACAACCTTCTAGTTTTTGTAATAGAACTACAGATTATACATATCGGAGCATATCTATATTTCTATTTATACATATATATATATATATACATATCTAGGTAATTAGGTAAACATTTGTGTTGTTACAAACCTTAGTTACTTAATGAGACTTTTTTAGGTGAAACTAGGTTTGAATTAGTTAGAGCGAATATAATTTTTAACAAATTACTATACTATGTATACGTTCCTACCATTGAGACTACTAGTTAACTATAGCTTTTTGGGAAGTCACTATAATATCGTTAGTTTAGAATATATTCTAGGTATTTCGGCGTGGAATATCTTCGGCCATCTCTTTCGAATCGATCTTTGTTTCATTGGGCTGGATTATGTACGAAACGAATATGAAAAGGAGTGCCACATAAAATGTATATTATTAGGTTTATCAAGAAGATTTTTTCAGTCTTCTATAAATTTAAAGACTGAGATATTATAGCCACAAAATGAAATTCAATTCAAAAACATTTTAGGATAATAAAAAAATTTGAAAGTTTCAAGATTTAAAAATTTCAGAGTTTTAAGCTTTTCAAGGTTGCAAATTTAAAAATTTCTAATTTCTAATGCTGAAGAGCTTGTAGGAAAAGTTGTGAAACAATTTAGAATTTCAAAATTCTGAAAGATTCAAAGATTCAAAGATTCAAAGATTCAAAGATTCAAATATTCAAATATTCAAATATTCAAATATTCAAATATTCAAATATTCAAGTATTCAAAGATTCAAAGATTCAAAGATTCAAAGATTCAAAGATTCAAAGATTCAAAGATTCAAATATACAAAGATCCAAAGATCCAAAGATCCAAAGATCCAAAGATCCAAAGATCCAAAGATTCAAAGATTCAAAGATTCAAAGATTAAAAAATTCAAAGATCCAAAGATTCAAAGATTCAAAGACTCAACAATTCAAAGATTCAAAGACTCAACAATTCAAAAATTCGATTACTGAGTGATTCAAATACTCAAATATATAGAAATTCAAGAATTCAAAAGTTCAAAAAATTCTAAATTCCAAAGTCTAAATATTCCAATTTACCGAACTAAATTGCCAAAGTTACCATTTTTAAACTAATCCATATTACAAAAATTCAAAATTTCACAAAAGTCCAAAATTGACAAAATTCCAAAATGTCAGAAAATTTAAAAATGTCCTAAAATCAAAAAATAAAAAAAATTAAAACGTTTTCACATCTCGAAGTTCCAACGTCAAAAAATTAACATCTTAAATTCCCAACATTTCAATATTGCATTTCAAAGAATTGAATTTCATTTTACAATTCATACCTTGAATTTAAATATTGGTACAAAAAGTCCTTGAAATGTATTTTAAAAAACCTTAATCCAGCCCGTATAATAGAAAAAGTCATGAAATGGAAAAGAAACTTGCATCAAATGCAAAAAGCAAATAAAAAGAAAAGAAAGAGAAACGACAAATTTTCCACGACGAATACATATTATCAGCGGCTTCAAAGAGACCTATTTACAATGTACCTATTACTTAACAAGCTACGTTACATAGTACGTTTATATTACGTTACACGTAATATTATACCTTTCTATAGGATATATACTAAATATATATCGTGCGTATACCCGTCTATACCTATACCTTAACCCTCGTATCTCCTACAAGCCCTGTACCCCCTGAAAACAGACCTATTTACTCGTTTATATAGTATTTAACTCTTCTAAGCTATATATTTAGCATCATTTACCTTAATAATAATGCGTGAGACGTGTGTCCTAGAAAGTACGTACTTTGCCCGAGAGGCTCAACAGTGTCATTTTCGTAAGTAGACCAGATCTTAACATGCGGTTTATCTTTCTGTTACACCTTTGTAATGCTTTTTGTTGGGCCGGATTTTGGTTTCTCTTACGGGGAACGTAGCGTTGCGCCTCTAGATTGTGAGAACCCGTTTAGAAATTATGCGTTTTCCTTTCCCGTAAGAGTGACGGGCGCACACTACGCAAGTACGAACATATTCGAAGCAACAATAAAAGAAAAAAAGAACGAAAAGAAACGAGATGAAACGAAAACAAAACGAGAAACTGTTCGCGTTCCTCGTCAAACGTTTCTCGTAACATTCTTTCTCTCTTTCTCTCTCTCTATCTCTTGGGAGCCATCCAGCAGCGGAGGAAGGATCAAAGAAATAATCGTAAAATTTCGCAAGAGTAACACACACTCGATGGAATTCAACGCTGTCAAAGCAATCGATGTGACGTAAATGTTAATCGGCCGGCAACTCGATCGTAAACTCGAGCGGAGCGAGCTTTATATGCTCCTCGAAACTGTAAGAGACTATTAATGTTAATGTCGTACGTAAACGTCTGCTCTACGTGAAAATCGATTTGTTGCATCTGAGAAAGTACACGTACATTATATTATCATTATTATATATGCATAATATATACATATGTCTATTAATAAATGTCCGTACGATTGTCCGCTATGATAACGAGAATGCATACGCGTTGCAATATATGCACGTCACAAATATTTATATATAAATAAATTAATATATGTCTATATATTCGAAAATTTATTAACGTGTTATACATATATATAGAAATCATACCTACGACGGTAAAATATGAGTGGTATTTAAATAAACTTGAAATAATATTTGGAGCGAAGTTTTCATTTGTTCGGACGGATATTCGAAAAGAGAGCAAATCAAATTCAGGCGAAAGAAACAAGTATGAACAAATAGAGAGAAAATAAAGAAAAATCAAATGAAAATATGTGACAGTGAAAAACGATAATGTTGTTGCGTGCTTGACGTAATCAAAACCAGCCCAGGTAGAGAGACATTAGGTACGAAATCACTAATACTATTAATATGTATCAGTGTATCTTTTAATGGCTAGAATAAACGCTCTTATACTTTTCCATCTGCGTATATTGTGAGAGCAGCGTCAATATGAACACTAGAATAGTGAAACAGTAGTGTAGTATTGTGGTCGGTGTTTATTTTCAATATTGTATCGTCGATATAAGTGTGGTAGTGGTGCCGATAATGTGTCACGCGTTTTAATGGAAGAACTTGGAGTACAATTGAATTCGGTGGGGAAAAGGTTTTTCAGGGGTGTAGTTGAGAATTTAGAAATTTCAGAATTTTGGAACTTGGTAATTTCATAATTTGGGATTTTTTGGAGCTAGAGAGATTTTGGAATGATTTTAAATGTGAAATTATGGTGATTTTGGAATTTGAAAATTTGAGAATTTTAGAACTTGGTAATTTCATAATTTGGGATTTTTTGGAGCTAGAGAGGTTTTGGAATGATTTTAAATATGAAATTATGGCGATTTTGGAATTTGAAAATTTGAGAATTTTAGAACTTGGTAATTTCATAATTTGGGATTTTTTGAAGCTAGAGAGATTTTGGAATGATTTTAAATGTGAAATTATGGCGATTTTGGAATTTGAAAATTTGAGAATTTTAGAACTTGGTAATTTCATAATTTGGGATTTTTTGGAGCTAGAGAGATTTTGGGATGTTTTTAAATGTAAAATTATGGCGATTTTGGAATTTGAAAATTTGAGAATTTTAGAACTTGGTAATTTCATAATTTGGGATTTTTTGGAGCTAGAGAGATTTTGGGATGTTTTTAAATGTAAAGTTATAGCGATTTTGGAATTTGAAAATTTGAGAATTTGACATTTTTCTAATGGAAATACAGTGATGCAGATATTTACAAACTCGGAAATTTGGATTTATGAGAATTTAGGGACATACAAATTTCAGAATGTTTAAAATTTCACATTTGGGAATACAGTGGTGCAGACGCTTAAAAATTCAGAAATTTGGATTTCTGGTGATTTGGAAATTGAAAATTTGAGGATTTTCCAGTTTTGGAATTTAGGATTATAATGCCTCGGATATTGAAATATTTGAAAATTTAGAGTTTTTAATTTTCTCAGTTTAAGGGTTCGGTAATTTGGAAATTAGAAAATTATGGAGTTTGAGAATTTTGAGGATATCGAAATTTGGAAGTTTAAAATTATCAGGTTTGAAAGTTTGAGAACTAAATTCACAGATTTCACAATTTAAAAATTTGAAAATTTATTTTCAAACAATAATGGATGTTAATATTTGAAAATATAAGATTTTTAAAGTTTGAAGATTCAAAAATTAATCATTTTTGATCTTGGAAATTGGAAAAGTAATTTAGTAATTCGATATTCTTTGAATTTAGGATTTTGTCAAAATGGAGACATAGAAGGTTGAATTCTTTAATTTCTACTCGTGAGAAAGGAGTTAGGGATTTATGAACTTGAAGATTTGGAAGTTATAGTTATTAAATTCTGAAACTCGAACACTTTTTCATTAGCGAATTAATTGATTAGAAAATGTTGAAATTTAAAAATTTGATGATTTTTGAGTTTGTGAATTTAAAATCAAGGGAACTTCAGAATTTTGTAATTTGAGAATTTGAAAATAAATAGTTGTTTTTAATTTGAGGATCTTCGAATTTATTGATTTTGGAATTTCAAATTTGAAAATGTAGACTTATCGAATTATGAAATTATTAAATTGTTAAATTGTCAAATTGTCAAATTGTCAGATTGTCAAATTGTCAAATTGTCAAATTGTCAGATTGTCGATTTGTTGAACTATTAAATTGTCAAATTGTCAAATTGTCAAACGATCATTTAGTGTAAATGTCTTTAGTTCTCTAGTATAGGTAAACATCCTTAAAATATATCAGCACTGAATCCGTTCTATAAATATCTCCTCCAAAGTTTACATTATTAAACTATTAAATTCTAAACATCAATACATAATATAAAGAACATCTAAAGCAACTGAATAATTAAGTACTAAAATGCCTTCCAAATTCTCAAATATAAAATTCCAACTACAACAAACTATCAATAATAAAATACTTCACACATCTACCACCTCTGTACATAGATTCATCTGAATCTATAAAACACAATTCAATTATTTAATAATCCTATTAAAAGATGAAGAAAAATTCGCTCTAGATGTCTCATCTTCCTCGCAATCGCACGACACATTATTGGCCCTTAGTTAATATCTAATAAGCTACATAGTCAGCCTAGCAAATATTACTTAACGGTAAATGATTAACCAATACCTTGAAGGCTACAATAACCATAGATCATAGGAGGGTTTATTTTGTCGTAGATTGGAAACACCTCGGCCGCGCGTAGTTACTAGTACCTTGTCACAGAATTTAGTCAATGCGCTACATAGTCGATGCGATATACATATATAAATAGTCAGAATCTTAGTTGTGTGGTCTTTAAAATTAGTATAAAATTATGAAATTTCATGGATGCCTTTCTTTCTCTCTTTCTCTCTCTATTTCTGTTCTACTATATTCCACACTATTTCTCTGTCTCTATCTGTCTCTTTCTCTCTGTTCTCCTTCTCACTGTCTAACCTAGAAGGCTTTTAATTCGGTTTCTTGTTTCAATCTTTTCTTTCTTTAATTTTTATCCTTTTCTCATTGTTTGAACCTAGTCATCCGTTACACTCGAACCGTCTACTCCGACGAATTTCTGCAACGCTTCGCTTTATACTTAACTTGTCTCCATGTACATATCTTTAACTGTCTACGCATACCTTTGCCTGCACGAAGAAAAATATTGCACGCGTGAGCATCGGTTAACCGATACCTTAGAGAACTAGCGATTATTTGCTCCATCGATGATCATTTCTCCGCGATCGTAGAACATCCGATACTTTTCTTCGTGCTTAGTTGCAGAAATTTCTGTTCGGTCTCTCGAGACCGGTTGCACTAACCGATCGAAGAAAAAAAATGATAGCAAAAAGTAAATGAAGGGAAAAGAACGACAAAAGATGCAAAGACTACTTTTTTACCTATACTGATCAGTTTCGACTCGGTATTAATGTGATCTGTTTTTCCTTATAGATTTTATGTGGTCCCTGGCAGGATTACCTGATGGTGAGTATGAAATATGCACGAACATGTTCAACAAAACGACTCCAATGCCCGGTGATATGCCTACCGTTCCATAACAACATTCGATCACGTTTGACGTAAGAACATCGTTGTAATATTTACGTGCCAATCAATCATGAAGCCAATGGAAATTCTCTATTTGTTACTCGCCCGTTACGTTCGAGTCAGAGGTCTCGTGCATGATTCACGTGATCAGGTTACGTTACGATTTTGCAAAATAATGGTTGTCTTCTGGACATTTTACATCGATATAATCACTATGCTGCGAATGTTAATGCATTTATCGTGTCACACCCTTGGGACGTAGGTGAATCAAATGTAATTTTCGAGTTGTTATTACAGAAACATTCTCTTGATATAATTTATTATTTCCATTAAATGTGTTGTATGTATATGTTCGTTTATCTCTGTATATTCACATTTATGTTGCATCATATGGTTGTATATTTAATATAAATATTTGACATATAACACAATTTGTCTGAATAATAAATTTTAAGATTTATATTACAGTACGTTAATATTAAATATTTATTATTTTCAATAGAAAACAGTTTTTAACACATTATCCACCCTTTTTTGATTTAATTTAATTCTAATTATTAATATAATTTTTGTGGTAATTTTCTTTATTTTTTGTTATTAATTTTATTTTGTTTAGTTTAAAAAATATTTATGGTAATAAATGTTACGCCTTGCTCATTGTATACATAGTGTGAATATTTACAATTATATGTACATATACATGTATACATTATGTATATATTATCATATTACGTACATATGTAATTAAAATTAAATTTGTGTACTTAACATTAATTTAATAAAATGTAAGTGTTTTCGGAAGCAATTTTTCATTTATTATAAAAAATATATATTTTTGTTGTGACCACATTTGTCTCAAGGGTGTAATATACCGAAGTCCACAAAATTTTAATAAATTATGTAACCTGTGAGAATCGCAGACAATAGTTTACATGATTCATGATCAATTTGTGGTCCTCGATATACCATAAATAGATAAACATCTGCAGTATAGTAATTACCTTCTTGTATAATTCAGCGTAGTATTAGAGAGATATTATGATCGAGACAGAAATGCATTATAGCAGTTCAATTCCAATTAAAGCAAAGTGATTTAGTTGTTTGGAGAATAATTTTATAGTATTTTCGAATAAATGTATTGTGTGGGGTAATACGGTACGTATATGTTGAAAAAGTACTTTACGCGAAAAAATGTAGATAGTAGATCATAGAGAACTTACATATGGTAGGTGGACATAACATTTTAAGTTCAATGATTTAATCTGTTCAATTTAGGGATTATTTTATGGTAATTAATTTTCTTGCGGTGTGTTAAACAAGTTCTAATCTGTTATTTTGTGCAATGGACGAAATTTTTATGAGTTTAAATAAGAGTAGTGAAAAATTCTCAAATTTGAAAGGTTAACGATTTGGAAATTTGAAAATTTTAAAGTTTTAAGATTTGGAAAATGTAAATTGTAAAATTTAGAAATTTGAGAACACTGGAATTTGGAGAAATGTAGTTTTACAAATTTCGAAGTTCACGAGTTCGGAAATTGAGACATTTGAGAATTTAAAAATTTGGAAATTTATGACTTAAAGATTTGCAAAACTTGGTAGCTTTAAAATTTAAATAAAGGAACTCTTGAGAATTTGGGAATTTTATAATATGAAAATTTATAAATCTGAGAAATTTATGAAATTTGACAAGATTGCGAAATTTCAGAAATTTAGAATTTTGAAAAATTTTTTAAACTTAAAAGAACTTAAGGAAACTTAAGAAACTTGAGAAATTAAAAAATGTTGAAATTGAAGTCTTCAAAAATATGAGAATTTCAAAATTGAACAAAAATTTGAGAATTTGATAAATGAAATGAAAATTTATTTCAGGAACTTGTTTGATACCCTGCAAAAATTAGAAGAATGCAAAATAACGAGCAATAATATTTCTAATTAATCTTAAACCTTTAGACACACGAAATGAACGATGTAAAATTAAATAGTAACCAATTATCCATTTTTTGCTCAATGAAATTAGAAAAACAAGTTAGTAATTAGTAACAGAATTAATTCAAAGCAATTATACCCTAAGTACCATGACAATTCACCGTTTAACATTACATAGTCCCTCCTCAAAATTCAAAGTTGGTGTCACTTATGCAGGGATTGAAAAAATTAAAAAATGTCTATTTCATACTATTATCTATTGGTTTTGACGCAAACAATCTTGAAGAATACGAAAAGCACATAACTGTTATTAGCATTGATTTTTCTAAATGTAACTGTAATACAAGTTATGTAATATAATGTAATAAATCAAGTTCCAAAAAAGAAGATACTTAAACAAAAAATACATTATTCAAATAAATTTTCATCTAGAAAATTTAGTAGAATAATTAAAACTATAACTAATTTAGACATTTGTTGTATTATAGAAAAAATCGTGTTACATGAAAACAATAGTTTCAATACCTTTGTCGAGTTGTAAAAATTCGTATAAACTCGTATTACACAAGACTCTATACCATAAATGCACAAATGTCCGCAGTCAACTAATAACAATTAAGAATGAGTAACATACACAAATAGAAGTTGCAAACAAAATAAATTAATAACAATTATAAACACGAGCAACATTGCTAATAACACTTACAAGCCTGAACAAAATACACTAATAACGCTTACGAGCCTGAACAAAATTAACTAATAACAACTACAAACGCAAACAAAATTCATTTTCAACATTACTAATAACAGTTATGGACGCGAAGGAAATTAACTAATAACAGTTGTGTTTATAGTTCTGGTTTTAATATAAAATCTGAAGAGCTACTTTTCTCCATGAGATCTCATTACGATTACATACATGTCTTTCTTCGTTAATTCTATCAGTCAAAAACACTGAAGGAAGACATACAATTACCATGAGATCATCTAGAAAAAAGTCATTCATATAATTGAACTGAGAGCAGTAAAATAATTATTTTCAATCCCTGCGTTAAAACGATAAATATGTACTGACATAACCTTTAATTTTGTTCTCAGGTTTCCCAGCGGCGGCGTACACGGCATACGCGGCAAGCCGCGGCTATTCTGGGTACCCTAGTTTCGGACTGCCCTACCCGACAGGTAACCACCTTAGCCTTAACCACCTTAACCACCATAATGCGGCCCACATCGCGCCCTTGAACCTGAACTTGAACCTTATACAGGCGCAGCCTGCACCCCACCATAATCCACCAACCCCCACACCGCTCTTTTACCATCCCAATTTGGACCTCTACAACGCCATGCCTCTGTGAACTAACTAATTATGTATCAATAACAACTCGACTCGAGCTATGCGCACACTCTAACCCCATTGCTACACCAACTAACTGTGCTCTCGCTGTCGCTACTCGTCACCGCCTTTGTCGTCGTTCTAACACGAATCGATCGTGGCTGTCGAACGATCAGTCTCGATTGATTTCACGGGAAATTAGGCCTGATTCGAGGCAACGAGTGAATTCTGATCCCGTGCAGCACAAGGATCTCTGGACTGACATCTCTTACGAGACTTTCGAGGTCCTTCGGGTCTCCGAGACATAGAAATGTTTGAACATCCAAGGTCGAGGATCCTTAAGATACGAGTGAGGCTGTATTTACGGGAATATTCGTTTGTGCAAAGATCGAGCCACATCCGTTCGTTTCTGATCTACGGTCCTTGTCTCTTGGGAGTGCAAAGGCACGCAAATTGTTGGAAAGCAGTTTTCGTGACGGACTTCTTTTTCCGGACAATAATCGGGAATAAGTTATTACGCGACGTCACGGATTGACGTTCCTTAAGAACGATTGTGCTTGCGCGCTTTATGTCCTCTACGGAGGATATTGTACATTATTGAGCAGTGTCTGCTCAAGCTCTGACGATCGGGCGACTTACGAAGCTACGAGCCTAGCTCGATACGAAGGGGATGGTGAACATTGTACAAAATCGTATAAGTTATCGTATCGATATAATCTTGTCGAGTTTAAGATTTAAGGGTAGCGATAAGAAAATACCGACCTCCTCGAACTTTCTACCCTGTTCCGTGTTTGCTCATCGTTTCAGGCATATTTAACAAGCGATCGATTCGATTCGACGTGCTGGATAAAACGCGATGAGGTTCACGCGCAAGTTATTGCTTTTTATCGTTTGAGCTGTTCGTGGACAATGATCGTGAACGATATTCGCGTTTGCAGAAATCAATTCGTTGAAAATGAAACTAAGGAGATATTGAAGGTCTAGATTTATAATTTTGTTGTAGGGTGTCTTTCAACTTCACACTTTCAAAAGCTAAGCTGTTATTTTGAGACTTGATCGTTTGTGGATGAATTTTGTAAACTCGTGATTTGTGATGGACTTTGAAAGAACTTTGATTTGATTTTGAAAGTAAACGTGAGGTTATGAAAGATATCCAAGTAAATATTTTTAATCGACAGCTAATGCTATATTGAAAGTGACGAAGCTAATATTTTGAACAAAACGACTGCTTTAAAGATGACACTGCATCAAATAAAAAGAATATATGGCAATAATGCGAGTACGCAAAACGAAACTTGAAGAATTAAATAATCATATCTATAGCAAACGATTAAATGCACCAATATACATCGCGAGTTAACTATGAAAAAATATACGAACGTAGTAAATTGAATATTCACATTCCAATTTTAGAAGCAAAGGAAGGTATCATTATCTTCATTAAAATTTAAAGGTTTTGAACGAATGTGTGAAGTCGGTATATGTACAGTCACGTTCTCTAAATGTGTTCATTTATCATTTAACGATCTAAGTCCACTGTTACAACATTGTTCTCGATTCTGGGTGTATAGCTGGCTGCTTTATACATCTAACCCTTTCATTATTGTCCATAAGAGTTTCGTGGAGGAAGAATGGAACTTGTTCACTTTGTGAGAACTTTTGTTCGATAAATTGGATCGATTATTGAAATTAGAAATCTTTTATTACGGTTGTATTTATAGTGTACATACAATGTTTGTCTGTTTTATAAGAATTATTTGAGTATTTGTACACAGTATAAACTGTAATTAATTTTAGTCTTTTTTATTTATTTTATGTTTGTAATAAACTGTACCAATGCCAATGGTGTAAAACAGCACAGGTTATGTTAAGTCATCGAAGGGTGTTATTTTGACATTCTTAAGATTATATCGTTTTATTTAAAGTTATTTTATCAAAATATACGATTCGAAATTTCGAGAAAAGGATTTCTGTGTTTTTTGTAACTAGAAATCAAAGAATATGAGAAATAGCAAATTTAAAATAGTAGTTAGACTTAAATTTTGGTTTGGAACAATTCTTGTGTATTAATCCTTCTGATATGTTAATATGGGTGGCTATAGAAGTAAAGCAAGTTACCAAATTTTTCATTGCAAATTAATTTTGTGAATAAAATTATTTTATTCATCTTTGTAAATCAAATTAAATGAAACAAACAGGAACACTTTTTAGTTAAAATAACTATAATTATAGCCACCCTCAACACCAAAAAAGGAAAACAAATGCAGTTACTCATAAATATATCGACACCTCATATGTCTCATATGTTTTACATGATGAAAGCAGCTTAACATTTTATAAAAATTTAATGTGCCATATTGTTTTGTGGGATAAATTATAGGTAAACAATAATTCTTAATTTTATCAGTTTTCTTTGAAATATAAATAATCTATTGTCTTTATAAACAATTCGTTCAATTAATGCTGTAGCAAAAATAAGCCTTAATTAATTTTCTTAAAAATTGAACGAATTCAATTACGAAATGGTATACGTATTATTTACAATATATTGTTACATTTGAAAATACAACATATGCAAAAATATCTGACAAATTCAATATTTTGAAGAAATATTTATAAAACATCCAGTAATATTTATTTATTCCATCAATACACATTTTAATTTTATAAATGCCTTTAATATGTTAAATTTACAACTTCAATAATTTCACAACGTCAATCATTTTTCGATTTCTCCATTTGTTAATTACGCTGTTCTAATTTTTCATTTTATTGTTACATTTATTCTAATAGATGATACAAAAAAATTTATATCTCCTTGAATTTTTTTGGTTTAAGAAAACAATTTATTATCTGTCCACGTCACTGCTTCTTTCGTTTCTACCAATTATTTAAAAATAATAACTGTATCTTAGTATAAAAATTATTTGTTACTCAATTGATATCCCAAATATAAATTATAAATGTAAGTACAAGCAAAAGAAGAATGAAAATAAATAAAAATCCTAATAATATTATTTCTCTGAATACCAAAAATTTGTCAAACAATCTATACAAAACTTACCAATTAAATATACCTTAATTATGTACCGTAAAAGTATATTAATCTATAATATAAAAGTATATTATGCCAACTTATATATGTAATAATAATAATAATCTAATATTATGCATGAGTGAATATTTCTATGAGTAACTGCATTTGCAAATTTGAGAAGGGAAATTAAAAAAAATTTTCTAAAATGCAATTAGTGTATGCAGCAGAAAATACCTCTAAAAATTTGGCTTTCAACAATTAGATACAAATGGTTCGTTTGCTTTTCAAATTGCAAACATAATTTACGTTATTGTGGCTCTCGTGGTTCACCTGGGTAAGCAGAAACCCGCGAATGCAAAAATGCTGTTCGAAAAGGCTGAATTCACCGAACTGGGACAAGATAATGAGGGGTTGATGTATGAGAAAAGTTACGCCGTTGAAACAATCCCGTGTTTCTTACCCCTATCCGCTCGATAACAGCGATTGCGTGCCTTCGACTGTCAATAACAAACAGCCCCGTCGGTACGGAATTTTCTTTCAAAGCATCAAGGCTCCACGATCCGCGAAATGCTTTAAAATTGCTTCCGCTAATCGATTAATCAATCTCAGTTACCCTCTTTCTATACAAATCGTTAAAGCGTGAATCGAATCCGATCGATTTAATCGAACGGAAGAATTTCGCGCAAACAATCGCTGAATAAATGAAAATTTCATCGAATTTATTGAAAGAAAGACCTGGATGCGAGAAACTTCCGACTAATTCACGATCATTGTTAATTGCTATCGAATTTATTTTCTATGGTAAATCATTCTATTAAAAATTAATTTCATTGTCAGGAAATAGTGACGATTGTAACTGGTACAGTGTGATCCACATAATTGGGTCGAACTTTCTTGAAAACGGTTTTATAAAATTTTGTGAGGGAGAAAATTCAGTGGTAAGAAAACCCATTTTCCTTTATCACTCTAATCTTTTTATTAATACAACTGTGCGCTTGAAAATGTAAATACACTGTTGAAATACATATTATAGTTTTAAGTTTTAAATATATATTACAATTTTAAATTTTAATTAAAAGTAAATATCACAGTTTTAAGTTTTAAATAAAAATATGACAGTTTTAAACGGAAGTACATATTATAGTTTTAAGTACATATGGGGCTGAATGACAGAACTGCATGATTGCAGATATTTTATTCGACATATTCTACATAAAAATTATTATTGTTATGTTAGATATAATATGACAAATTCAATGGTTTAAAAGTAAGACATTTTATACTAGAATTAGAAACGTCTCTCAAATTATTGACTTTTTGGCATTGTAACACAATGTTTTTTAGAATGAAACATAAATAAATGCGGTTACATGGTTTTCCTCAAAAATACAGTTACATATTTACACAAACTAATTCTGTAGACAATTCTACTCATCAAAAAGATCAAATCTACTCAAACAAACCAATTCTACTCATCAAAAAGATTAAAAATACACGAAAAACATGTTTCAAATATCTTGCATAAAGTATCTTTAAACTATTGATTTTTAAATTGAAGTTTCTGTGGATTTTTATTGAGATAAAGAATTAATTTATATTTTTTCGTTTGTGTATTTATTCTTCCATTTTATTTTGAATTTTATGTGTGCATCGTACGCCAGTAGATTTAGTGCTATAACCTAACCTAGCTTCTGTTGCAGTACCCAACATATACTTATTCTATTGTATAACACACACTTCCATAGCACTCTAACCACCATCTTGAATTCATAAAAAATCATAACAGACCAATTACCTTCACAATATTTAGCTCTTAGTTCATCTTCTGTCAAGTATTTAATAAAATTAGTTATGGGTAAATAAGGATGTTAATGGCTGACTAATACAAATATAAATTCATAAATCACATGTCTGTCATAGCCCAAATAAAAGTATTTACATTTTCAACCCAAAACAAATGAAAGTGAACAGTTTGTTCTTTCCCAATTATTTATATGTCAGAGAATTTTGAAAATGTAGGTCGGCCCAGTGGCGTGGGACATGCTGTAGAGCAGAAACGTTCGAGTTTTAATTTGAACTGCAATTTAAATTGTCACTCTATTAGATCGATCGTAATTTAAGAGTAATTGCACGGTCGCGGAACGGGGTAAAATGTCATTGTTAATATGAAGGTAGGGGTGGCTGGAGCGTTTCGATTGCGAACGATATACGAGAGAACCGCACCGCGGTCGGGCCTGCACGCATGGATATACACAGGTGCAGGCTAGAGCAATTAATAGGAAACATTTCGAAAATGAACGCATCTATGGCTCGGTATCGGTTGATCTAAATCGAACCGGTTGATTGGAGGCAGTTGCGGGCAAAGTTTTCGGGGTCAAGCGCCCTTCATTCGGGCTCGAAATGAAAATCCGCGGCCCGTGATGGACGAAGATGATCAAAATAGAGTTTCGAGCATGTCGTTGTATACATCATCGGCCGATCAGACGGAATTTCAACGGGCCGGAATTGCACGCTTATTGTTCGCTTCGATCCGCTCGCGAAACGCATCATGAAAACGACCTTCCAACCTAATCATTGATCAAACATTCAATTTTTGTCTCTATTTTATTTCATTATGTGTTTATTTATTTTGAGTATGGATATGATGAAACGTCGTTGCGTCGGAACAAATATGTGGAAGAAGGTTCGTGATATTTGTTATTCGTGTGGAAATATGTGCATACATATGAGGAATATACTAATCACGTCCCTTGCAGTGGGCTTTTGCGGATGTAACACTAATAGTTTCCAGTGCAGCTTCTTTCGATCCTTTACCTTTGTTCTGTGATTGTTTGAGTGTTTTAACATAGTGTGGGCAACTGTTTTGTTAGGGCGCGTTGTGCAAGCGGAGTAGAATGGACAATGCACTGATGAATAGGAAATTCCCAAATTTGAAGGATTGGTTATTGCACTCGTTGGTTACTAACTGTTTAGATTGCTAAATTTATGAATTTTTTCATTTTTCGAATCTACGAATTGCCAGCTTTTGAACATCCAAATCTTTGAATTTCCTCGCTTCTAAATTTTCGAATTTTAAAAATTCCCTGGATTTCTAAAAACTAAAATTTAAAGATTTTCAAATTTTTCAATTCTCTAATTTCTAAATGTTTAAATCTTAAAATTATAATAAAATTTCAGTATCTCAATTTTTTGTTGAAGTCTCAGAATTTGAAGATTTTATATTTTTTAGGATATTTCGAAAATAAGGGATTTGGAAGGGAATTTTAGAATTTTGACATTTGAAAGGCTAGAAATGTGAATATTTGTATATTTAAAAATTTTCAATATTATGAACTTGCAAAATTTGATTGTTTCTAAGTTTAGGAAATCTTTGGTTTGGAAATTTGCAAATAGGAACACTAATAATTTTTAAATATTTAAAGTCCAGCACCTTTAAAATTCAAAAATTTAAGAATTTAAGAATTAGGAAATTCAAATACTCAGAAATTGAGAAGTTTTAGTGTTTAGAAACTCGAGAACGTGCAAAATTTCTCAAATTTGAAAATTTTATAATTTGGGAATTCAAAAATGTAGGCGTTTGAAAATTTCTGAGTTTAGGATCAGGAATTTAAAAACTTCAAAATTTGGGAATTCGTAAATTCGTAAATACGTAAATTCCAATATTTCTAAGTTTCCAAATTTTTAAATTTTTAAATTTCTAAATGCTGAAATTCCTAAATTCCTAACTCCCTAAATTCCTAAATTCCTAAATTCCTAAATTCCTAAATTCCTAAATTCCTAAATTCCCAAATTCCTAAATTTCTAAATTCCTGACTTCCTAAATTCTTAAATTTCTAAATTCCTAATTTCCTAAATCCGTAAAGTGCGAAATTCCTAAATTTCTAAATTTTTAAGTTCCTAATTTCCTAAATCTGTAAATTGTGAAATTCTTATGTTTATAAATTTTTGTCTTCTTAAAGTAATAAATTCTTGAATTCTTGAATTTTGGCAGTTTTAAGTTCTCGAATTCTTGAACTCTTTAAATCTTGAATTCTTGAATTCTTGAACTCAACCTCTTAGACTTCGAAATTTATGAATAACCAAAATAAAAATTTTTTAAATATCCTTCAATATCCCATAATAATCTGTCCCATCTACCATACATATTGTGCACATCAGTGCCTGTAACCTCTTCATCAAGCGCTGGATTTGTCCCTCACTGCTCTAACACGTCTTACCAGCCCACTTGTTCCTTTCTCTTTCGTCCATTTCTGGCCATCTAGCAGCCTTGTTCATCTTTCTCTATCTCTATCTCTCTATCTGGTATCCTCTCTTCATTGCCCGTACAAGTATCTCGACAGAGAATTTCGACGATAAACGTCTTCTATCCCGCACTTGTGTGTCTCCCTTCAGTGTTACGCATGTCACGAAGATAGCGCAATGGTAACAATGGCGGATAAACTGCGACAGGTGTCCCATGCACGTTGACTGTCTATAAATTAGGCACAAGTAAAGAACATACAAGTAAACAACGGTGTAATTACGCGACAACCCGTCAACGCGAGACAACCTATATAATTTCTATTAAACATAAATTCAGACAGCGAATTCAATATTTCTTGTTTCTATCTCTCCTTTCGATCGTTTACACAGAACAATCCGCGTGAACGGGCGGGAAAGAGAACTCATAAATAATGCATAATGTTTTTCGGACGTTGGCTCATCCCTCAACGAAGCAAGTTCCGTGTCCTCGATTCTCCGTTTCCCTTTCCTGTCCCTCGAAACGACCCTAACGTTAGCCCAGCATTTTTTTTTACCTTCCTCCAGGGACTGTGCGTCGATGGTTCCCGGAATCGCTTTTTCCAATTTCCTTCGCTACCCGCTATTTAACGCATTTGAATAACTTGGTCCGCGTGAGAGGAGCACGCGCCTCTCTGCTTCTCTCGCATTTGCGTATGGTTCACGAGGCATGGCTGTAGCAGGAAAAACGAGGATAACAGCCGCCGATGATTGATCACCGTAACCCACCCGCCTTAAAATCGTCCGTATCAATATATACATATATCCCCAATGTCCGAAAAACATTCGTTGGTTAAGCCACCCTCCGTCGCGAATACGAAAGAGGGTTGGCCAGTCGGCCGCAAACGAATTTTCTTCAACTCGACGATGTACTTTCTGGAGAGATCGAAACGATCGGATTTTAACTCCACCGAGATTCTTGTATAATTGTTATACCCCTAATTGCTAAACTCGCGGATTTGCGGAAAGGAGAATGTAATCTGCAAGGTGATTACAGTCTGCAAGTCGTGGTTAAATTCTTGTACTATGATTTATGTGGCAATGCGTAAGACGTAACTATTTGCTGCTACGGTAATGGAATGAGTAAAGGAAGTTAGAATTTCATGTTTTATGTTTAATGATTTCTGGGAAAATTATAATTGGACTTATAGTGAAAGTTGAAGCATCTTAAAACAGTAATAAAAGGTTACTCTTCTTTTTGAGTACGTTATGAAGGTAATTTTTCAGTGTAATGCAAGGGATTCGTCAAGAAAATGCGTTGAAAGAGATTGAAAGATTTCTTGGAATTTTTTTGAGATTTTATGAGAGAGAAAAAATCTAGCAGATTTTGGAGATGGTCAATATTACGTATTGACAGCATTTTTAGATTCTTACTGTTAATACATATTGTCAATATTATATTATCTGTAATAATCTTGACAATAAACATTGATGCGAATTTTCAAATCGAGATACCATAATTTTTAAATATCAAAAATTCTGCGATTGGCAGATTTCTACATTTCTAAGTTGCTCAATCTCCGATTTCCAAAACGTATAAATTTCCTGAAATTGCAAACTTACAAATTTTTAATTTCTAAATTCCCAAATCTGTAGATTTCTAAATTTTCAAATTACCAAATTTGCGAATTCCCTGTATACCGATTCTGAAATTCCCAAATTTTCAGAGGTCTAAGTTTTTAAACTATTAAATTGCTATATCCCAAAATTATGGAACATTCAAGTTTAAAACTTGTCAAATTCTAAAATTACCCATTTTCATGTTTAGATTACTTTGGTTTAAATTTTCGTCTCATAAAGTCTTCAAATTTGCTAATTACAAAATGTATTAGTTTCTTATAGTCCAAATCATATATTTAAAAAATTAAAAAATTTCTAATTTCCTAAATCCTTAAATTCCTAAATTACAAAATTTCAAATGTCCAATTCCACAATTTCACAATCAACATCAATGTCACTAAATATTGAGAATCTAGAAATAATGACATGTATGATCATATAAATATTAAAATCTATAGAATATAAATGTAATTTAAATAATAAAACATTCACTGCGAAAATGCATATTAAACAAATAATTTGAAAGAACTTTCAACACTATTTTAACTCTCATGCATCCCTAAAAAATAATTGTATAAAAATCGTTAGATCACATTTTACCTCTATTTTTAACATTTTCAAAAGTTAAAGATTTCTGTCTAAATAGTTATGGTTAAAATAATACGTTAATAAACAGTGTAGTAAAATTTAAAAAAAAAAAAACGTTACATAACATATAATAATAATTATGCTTATTGTGTGACAGTAAAAAATTCTTACAATATAAAATATTAAATTAATGAATTTTGACTGACGAGGTATTATTGTATACCTTTATAATATTATTGTATATACCTTTATGTCAATACAAAGTCACTCTTGTTTACTTGCATTATTAGTCAAATATTATTATTACTCAAACTATCAACTGTTTAGTCAACAGATTGTGTTTCCATTCATAATTGAACATTTAAACAAATACAGTCACGTCGACACCTGGTATGAACAACACCAAAACTAGTTTGTGTGTACACAATTAAATTATAATATTGTTCGTATCAGCTGTCAAAGTTCCTATATATTCTAATTATTTTGACAGAGGAATCAAACATTACGTAGTACACACATACATGGAAACACAATATAGAGGAATGTGCGAGAGTTAAAATTTAAGAATTTGCGGAATAATATGCAATATCTGAAGTGCTACGAGTCGAACTCGTAATTTCAAAATTTTTAATACTTTTTTATCAATGTAATTTTTTGAAAAATTAATCCTTTGCAATTATATCTCAAAGATGCCTAGAGTATACATAAGACTCAGGGTTGCAATTAAATTTAAATAAATTCGAAATCGCAAAATGAAGAAAAATTTAACTATGTAATAAGCTAGTAATATCAATCAAAATAAGCTAATATTAAGTAATAATAAGTTAATATTAAATATCCAGTTGCTAGGTGATATGAAAGTATTATTCAATGAATTGGAACAGATTGATACCACAAATTGCCAAATCTATCACATCTCTCTCAACTCAATCGCGATCATTATTCGTGAAATTCGATGATCGATTCCGATCAAGTCACGTGCATGGAACACTATACTCGCAGTTTCTCCGTTACAGCGTGTCAGTCACAAGTAGCACCAGTTTTGACTGTATAGAGTATCTTTGAATAACAGGAATGCGATCGAACGTATCAGAGAGAAAGGGAGAAAGAAAGAGTTTGAAAGCTAAACCCATGAGTGTCCAATGAGTCTAGGGACTTAGCAGGGGTTGGTGGTACTTTCAGGTGCCCTGGGACTACCGCCCCTATCGACCGGAGGCACATCGCTTCACACCTTCATTCCCGAGCAATGAGTCACAGAAATGACGAAAAACCCGAAATGCGAATCGAAACAGGAAATCGGAACGATGTAACAGAGTAGAATTTGTGTGTGTGAAAGCCTGTGTGTATGTGCAAATCTGGAGAGTGTTTAGTACCAGAGCTAAAAACGACACGTGTAACATACGCAAGAATTTCAGGTTAATTTCACATTCTTCTGGTCGACTAAATTAATGCTGATTATTCTGCAGCTGGTAATGTTCTATCTGTAATTTAATGTGGTGCAATCAGACCTAGCTCACATTAGTAGACCAAATAGAGAATACTAGCTAGTAGAAAACACATGAGCAAGCTTGTAAAAGTCAAAAGCTAGTTCTGGAGAGTGGGTTGCTGGGCTAGATACTCTATCGCTTTAATATATCAGTGCTAGTTACCCAGGGACGGAAAAAATCCTACGCTTCAGGTGGACTCGCAAATTTTCTAGCAATTTGTTCATGACAGACCACCTTCTGAAGATACTCTCTTCGTGGCAGAAATCTGACCCTAACTCTATGTAACCTAGACTTAAACTGAGTTTTGCTAAATCTTTAAAATGGTGGAGCTTCTCTATGCCACTCATCTACAATTTACCTCTTCCATATCTCCTTCAAATTTACTCCTTGCAACATATCCATAACTCTAGGGTGGATAGGTCCAACAGCATCAAGTGTTCGACTTTAGCAATAATTGTTTAAAAGTTTAGAAGTGAACCTAGCGTAAGAGAATGAGAGTAAACGAAACGATCAGAATACTTGTATCTTGATACAACCTTTATAGCAGAATCCTAGTTGATTTTGACGCCTTTGAGACCTACCGCTTACGTCGCCCTTCTTCCCGTGATTAAAAACGCGACACAAGGTTTCATCCTGCTTCTCGCAGGGTCGACACTGCTTCACTGAACAGACGTAACGACGACTTCTTCGAACATAATCGCCACAACAAGTTTCCTACCACCATTTCGACACCTTTGCGTTCGAAACGAGACAAGTCTCGCATTAACCTTTCATGGCGTCTTTGGACGAATTTTAACTAGGCCTCGAGGAACTTCCTCGCTCTAACCTGTTTCTTTACCTTATCAAGCTTCTGTCGTTCGCTCTGAAATTTCAGTTTTATTGGAATATGAAAAAACGGAAGGTGATCTTGAATATACAGGGTCTGGTGGTATAATTGAAAAGGGAGTAAATCTGCGCGAAAAAATAAGCCAAAGATATTAAATCAAATTTGTTCCCGGATTCGTTTACGAGAAAATTGATTTTGAGATTTTGAATATTTTAGTAAATTCTGTATTAATTTTAAAACTGGCAGATCTCTAAATGCAATTATTGATATCACTGGAACGTTTATAATTGGTAATACATATTTATAATTACGTGTTTTCATTGACTGCATTTGTTACATTACACATTAGTATTTATATTAAGAGAATTATGAAAAATATCGACTAATAAATATTATTGATAATAAACATTATTAACTGTACTTATTTAGTAACCATTTAATTTTCATTTTCTAAACTAATAAACAAGTTACGTTTATCAGTTGTACTGTAAAAAAATTTAGTTCAATTTTTAATTCAATGTAATTCAATTTTCTCGAAAATGAAGTCACGTACGAAACAATTTTATTGTACTCAACTTTTTTCATATAGTTCTCCTTTTCACTTATATCACCATATGTAACACTATACTGGAAAAAGTGTACGTTCGCTCTTTACATGGTTGATAATAAAATTATTGGTCACGTATTTTTTCAACAGACTCTCAACAAAATTTCTTTATTATAAAACTGAAAATTGATTTAGTACTTTCGAACTGTTTTCAGGGAAATAATTGCAGATGTAGTTACTCGTATAGTTAGTGGTTACTGTATGTATATCTGTTCGAAGTAAATATTCATGGGAGTGTGCAGAACGAGGAAACGTCGAGAGTTGATTAAATTCGGAGTAAATCGGTTTCAATTTTGAACACGTATTAACCTAATTCTTATAATCTTCGCGCTAATTGAAATTTCCGCTTTCAACGGGCAGCGGCAAATTAATGGCTACCTCAATTCGTTAAATAAACGAGATACAGTGTGTCAAGTATCGAAATATACTACCTTTGCTTCAGCTCTTTGCAAAAATCAAACGTTCTTGAATATTTCACCCAAAATTAGGTCGATTTCTCTTGCAGGCGCTGGGAATAATTTTTTGCTTGATTTGTTATTAATTTCCTTCTGTATAATGTACCAGATTATAATTTTACACGGGAGTTTCTCTTTGTGGTAATTAAATTTATCAGACCTGTCAAAAGTACAATTTAAATTTCATGTTAAATTTATGAATATTTATTCACCTGTATTTTTAATGAATTTTATATTGCATTGTTTTGCTGGCGGATTTATGGAAATTAGTAATGAATGATTTTGCAAAATTAATTTGTTGTAATTGTTAAACGGAATTAATTATTACGGTACTTCGTTATTTTTACTAAAAGTTATTTGTACATAGCTGCGCATCGAATTTTGATTAGCAGTTAAAGAGTGGATGATAAAATTCGTCGTTCAAGCATATTGATTTATATTGAATAACAGTTCTCTCGTTCGAATCATTGCAGGTTAATGACGTAACTGGGAAAAATTAGGGTGAACCTGTTTTCTAGACGTTGCAAAAATTTATAAAGTAATATTCAAATTTATAACATTTTAAATGCTCAAATTTGGAATTTTCAAATAACCAATCATTCAGATATTAATTTAATTCTCAAATATTGATATTTCCAAATTATCAAATCTCTCAATTTCAAACCTTTTCAAAATTTTACAAATCCCAATGCCAAATTTACAAATTCTCAAATATCAGTATTTTCAAATACCCTACTTTCCAAATCTCCAAAAATTCAAATCCCAATTTTCCAAGTTTTCAATATCCATGTTATCAAATTACCGAGTTTCCGAATTTCCAATTTTCCAAAGTGCAAAATTTTCAAATTCCTAGATTCAAAAATTCCCAGATTTCCATATTATCAAACTTCCAAATGTTCAATTATTCAAATTTCTAAACTTTCATACTTCACATGTTTCTAAAGTTCTACATGTTTCAACAGCAACTCTAACCCTCCAAACTTTCCAATCCCCAATTTCAATATTCCCAAATTTCCAAATCTTCAATTTCAAGATTCTCAAACTTCCAAATCTCCAATTTCAAGATTCCTAATTTCCAAATCCCCAATTGCAAGATCCTAAATGTTCAAACTTCCAAACAGCCTCTCAATGCCTGTTACGCAACTAACAGCGACTACATCCTAATGATTACGGTAATTACTACACAACTAATCTAACAGTCTCTAACAGTAACTGCAGTGTTAACTATTAATAACTAATAGGCCCTAGCAGCAACTGTTAGTGAATTGTTGGATGACCAACGCGTCCAAACAAATTAGACAGCAAATACTACAGACTCATCTTCAACAAACATGCTAATCGAAACGACTTCCTTATTCATCCTGGACCTCGTATCCATCCTGAGTCACACTTGACCACCGTCCCTACCTCATCTCCAGCAATAGTATATAAAACTTCGCAATATCGAAAAATGATTAGAAAGAGTCTAGTCGACTCAATAAAGCTGTTCGAGTTTTCTTAAAATGAAGTGTGTTGTCAATTCTCCCGGAATCCAACAGAATAATTCTACGATGTAATCACTATATTCGTTATCATGATACTAAATCCAGAGAACATGGCGCACCCAAATATAGAATCAACATCTATCAACGATCCTAGTTACGTCAGATACTTTTCGATTGACACTCCCAGCTGTACATTACTATTTATCATCCATCAGGTCGTTGGTCGCGATGCACTAGACTGCCAGCAGATCGATGGTGGTTCTTTAGAAACGCTCTTTCAACCCGACGATATTTCCCCGCGCACTTCGATACACGATCGGTGCACACGTGTCGTGCAGGGTGTGCGTGTACACAGATATCGAATCGAAGTCCCGTCCTTTCATTGGGAACCTAACCGTGCAACTGTGGTAGGTCGATGGGGTTGGGGTTAGGGGTTGTACGGCGAGAGAGGTGCACCGTCGTATTTCACAGTCATTACCGTAACGTGTTACCGTGCGCGCTCGTTGCGCCACGCAATAAATCGTCGGTTACCGTTACCATGGATGGTGCACAAGGAGGGTACGGGTGTTCGAGGGATGCTCGGGGGTTATTGTGGCTCTCCGTACCCCTCAGACCCTCTGACAACCCTACAACTAACGGTGCACCGCGATCTCTTCGTAACAATCGTAACCCCTTTTTTCTCCCTTTCTCTCGTTTGCACCTGAAGCTTCTTCGTACTTGAAATCCTGTGTCAATTTCGATGGAGTTCTGAAATCTTGCCGAAGTGATTCTCCGAGGAGAAATGGAAAACGTCCGCGGTGATTGGTGACCGCCATACTGATCTATATCGGCAATGAGAGCGATTATTTGATTCTGGATGTTTGGGTATTTGGGTATTTGGACATTTGAAGATTTAAATAATTGGATATTTGGATATTTTGGATACTTAGGCACTTGGGTATTTAAATATTTGGATATTTGAGTATTTGGATATTTGAGTATTTGGATATTTGAGTATTTGGATATTTGAGTATTTGGATATTTGAGTATTTGGATATTTGAGTATTTGGATATTTGAGTATTTGGATATTTGAGTATTTGGATATTTGAGTATTTGGATATTTGAGTATTTGGATATTTGAGTATTTGGATATTTGAGTATTTGGATATTTGAGTATTTGGATATTGGAGTATTTGAGTATTTGAGTACTTGAGTACTTGAGTATTTGAGTACTTGAGTACTTGAGTATTTGGGAATTTAAATAATTGGACATTTGGATATTTGGATATTTGAATACTTGAACACTTAAATACTTGAATGCTTGAATATTCGAATACTTGAATACTTGAATGCTTGAATGCTTGAATACTTGAATACTTGAATACTTGAATGTTTCAATACTTGGATATTTCGATATTTAAATATTTAAATATTCGATATTTTATATTTGAAATTCGATACTTGATATTTGATATTCGTTATTTGATATTTCACATTTCGTATTTCATATTTCATATTTCATATTTTATATTTGGTATTTGATATTGGATATTTGATATTTGAATATTTGAATATTTATATATTTTAATATTTGATTGAAAGAGAGCGATCTCGTGGTGATAAAATTCAAATCTATTTCCGTGAAAAAGGACTACCAAAAATAAATATTTATTTTTTATTCCATTATGGTTGCGGATTTATGGAAGTATGGAAAATAAATATGAGCCATGTAATCTGTGGACTGTGGTATACTATAATTACATGAAGACTGAGAGGTTAAATATAATAAAACGAAAGGTACATATTTTTATTAAATAATTTAAAATGTTAGTAATTATTTTATTGTAGTTTTTCTCGTTCTTAATATGATTCGTTTGTTCTAACATAAAAGCATTGTTATTGATATTTTATATTTGATGAAAATGTAGAATAACGTTGATTGAGAGAAATTGTAAGGGATACTCAAAAGAAATATTTATTTTTGTTATAAAATTAATATTTTTTATCCTAAAATTAAAATAAGGTAGTAAAATTTTATGAATATTTTTCAATGTTATTGATTTCACAAATATTTAATTAATATAAATATATTAAAATGTCATATTGATTTAAGTTTGAAATGATCGAAATCTGAAATATCAATTAAAATAGTAAAATTTCTTATTAATTTAAGAAGTGTTAATATTTCATATTTATTCGATAAAACAATTTATTTTGTTACTTCAGAAAGTTTGTATAAAAATATTGAATTTTATCCTCATTTGAGGTCGCATCCGATGTAGATCAAAATGGCGAAACATTTTGCGAACACTTTCCTAAATATCACAAGTGAATTGCGTGCATAGCAATTCAATACGTTTCGACGCAACGTTTCTTCTTTCGTTTCCTTTCTTGTTTTTCTGCTTTTTGTTCTTCTTCTTACTTCATCTATTTTGTTTCTCTCTTGTTCACCCCTACCTCATGCCATTCTTCCGTTCTTCTGATTCTATTGATCGTCAATAAATATGCAGGTTAATGGTACAATCCTAAATTATAGCAACCTTCCTACATTTATTATTATAATAATATTATCATGATCCTTAGTAATTTTCTCTTATAACTTAGTCAGCGATTTTTTATGATTTCTGAGGTATTTAATATTGGAGGTGTTTGTTAGAAAAAAGATGTACAAACTTGAAATTTAAAAATGAAATTTTAAAGATGAATAAAAACAATGAAGATGAAGATCCTCCATTCAAAACGTTTTATGACACTGCATTCTTGAAATAAGTGGGCTTAGTTACTTTCTGTGGAGTAATACTATAATGAAAATCTGAAAGCCATAAACGACATTGAGTGTACACGTCCTTTTACCAGAAAACAGCTCAACAGTATATATCGAAAAAATTCATCAATATCAACGATCTTGATATCAGCAACGATGACGTTCTGAATAATTTATTTATATAAATATAATCGCAATTTAGTCTTACAATTAATTTCAGAGGTTTCAGACAAAATTACTGAGGACGTTTAACTTGATATATTTCAAGGTTATCAAAATGGACGTACCTACAATTGACTACTATAGAATATATACAAAGAAGTTACTCAAAATTTTATTCTATAGTACATACTAAAAATCATGAAAATAGATTAGACAAGTTCTAAATGATAATAAATAATTTCCTTGTGTTTGGATGTCTATAGAATTATAAGAAATCGCCAGTTACAGAGAAAAGTTACTCCATTTATTTTGTGACATACATGAAGGTCAATATAATTTGGTACCAGCAATCTACATATTTATTAGGGCATAACATAAATTCGTTCGGTCACGAGAATGTTTTTCTCTGAAGAATCCCTGTTTATATCATTTTTACGATTCCACTACGTTAATAATAAAGTTGCAAGCTACCCACAATTCGATTCGAACAAGAGGAAATGTATTAATTTTGCACTAGGACATTGAGTCACATTAATGATCATTGTGACACACAGTAGTTCAGTTGACAAACCAAACTAAATTTCAGCTTAAATTCTAACTATACTCATAATCAAGTATCGGTAAATACAAATTGTGCCTAATACTTTAATTTATCTAAACAGTAAATAATCAGTTAGCAAAAATTAGCTCCGAATCACACAACTGTCTATAAAATTGTGGGTTATCGATCGAACGAATTTACGTTACAACCCGCCATCCATTTTCTTGCAAAGATCATATTGAAAGAATAATTTCGTCGCTCATCCACAATCTTCGTGTCTGCCATTCGCACAGACAGAAATTCTTGTTACTGTTTGTTTCTCTGTTCTTCCCTCCGAAGTTACATTTTGTACCGACGTATGTTTCTTATGCACACCGTTGTGCTGTTGTACACAAACAGGTAATCACCAAACTGATTGTACATATTTTGGAATGTAGCTGGTCAGCGACGTGTACGCCCTAAGAATCTGAAACATTCGAAGCTAACACGTGCCATTCCGGAGATTTCACGGTGTCGCATACGCGTGTGCACACGTCGTGTCCGCTCGTTTTCGGGACAAAAGGGAATCTCGTCTTCGTACGTGTTCGGTACAAATGCGTTCGGGATAGCATGAATACACGAATGGCGGTCGGGAAGCGTCTTTGTGAACGCAAGATGGCTCTTTTATGCGACGCGAGACGCTTTCGGACCAGCGTGTACATACGCGCGTTTATACGGTTACTTATTGACGATAAATGCCTGTGTGTGTGCGTATCGTACATATCGCGATGCATTGATATTGCCAGCTGACTGTGCAATATCGTTCCTTTCAACTGATATTTCATTTGCTGAAATTTATTACGGTTGATTAATGATTTATCTGGACAGCAGTTGAAAAATTGCTACAATGTTTACATTTATTTTTAGATACAAATAACTGTACTAATTTTGAAAAATAAAAAACTATAATAATTTTGGAAATCAAATTGGTGTAACACCAATTTTAAATAACTAATTTTAAAATTCATAACAAATTTTTAGTTAACTGGAATGATTTTCCAAACGACATGTTCAAAGCAATAAGTTTCAGAAAGTAAATTTTTGGAAGTATTGCTTTTTAAGATCATTACTGCAGCACTATTGAAAAACTGAAATTCATCTTCAATAAAATATTGGACTAATATAATGAAATAATGAAAGAAAAAAAATTTGACATATCAAAAATACACATAAAATTAAAAATATCAAATTATTATATTTAATTATAACAGCGTTATATTTAAAATTTTTAATACATTGATTTTTATTAATTTGTAATAGATACAACTATTTCCAGTGTAACAATTCTTTTGTACAGTCATCAACAATACAATATTGTATAGATATGCTACTTTCGCACCCACTCAGAGCATGTATGCGTGAAAATATACATACTTATATATATATATATATATATACATGAAAAGAATATATATGTATACACGATTCATATAAATAAGAAAAAGAATTATATACATACAAATATAAATATATATATATACATATAAATATACAAAGGGAACTATGTAAATTAATGTTGTTCATATTTGTTGAAATACGGATCGTATTGTAAATTGTCGATCGAGTATTAAATCGTTTCTACGATGACGATCAACCCGCCATTGATCAATGCAATTAAGTGTCGCCATTGTAATACACAGGGTTATTCGTCGGATCGGTCTCTCTAATTTTTTTCTTTCTCACCGTGAGGGACACGATCGCCGATACTCTGTCTCCCTTTTGTTTTCGATCTTCCACAGGATGTTTCGGGTGTCAAACAATCATTGTTGTCGCAAACAACGCGATATTGCGGCCCTTCTAATTACAAAAAACGATTTGACTGACATGCTAGCTTTTGTTCATCCGCGATTGGCTACGATCGCGTGTTTGAAAACACGTTCGCCGATCGGCCGGAACGACTACATTGTTCTGCTATGCAAAGCTTTTTCCATTTCTATCGGTGATTTTTTGCGAACGTATAGTGACAAGCATGGTGGGATTCCTCTAGGGGAAATGGCGAGGAAGTATTGCGCTAGCATTTCATGAATTTTGGTTTGCAAATTTGGGGATATTTAAAGTTGGGGTTAGGAAATTTCGATATTTTAGGATTTGAAAATTTGGTAATTTGGGATTGTGAAGATTTGACAATTTTAGGATTTGGAATAAGAATATAGGGATTTAGAATTATAAAAATTTAAATATGTAGAAAATTTCGAATTGGAAAAATTGGGAAATTGGGAAATTGAGAAATTAGGAAATTGGAAAACTGGGAAACAGGAACATTAGGAACTTGGGAAATTTATAAATTTATGAATTCACAAAGTTCGAATCATAGGAATTTTTAAATTAAACTACCTTGAAATTTAGGAGTTTGAAAATTTGAAGTGTCAGTATGATAATTTAAGAACTCTCATTTTCAAAAACTCGAAAATCGTAAAAATTAGTTCGAACACGTTAAAAAAGCTTAAAAATTAAAAATGCAGAAATACATATGAAAATTATTAAGTTCATTCGATCTTTGCGAAATTGAAAGAAAATGGTGGGGCTTCCTCTTATACGCCATTTCCCATCTAAAGAAAACCCGCGTTCCGAGTAAATTTTCAATCGAAGAAAACGTGACTCATTGACGCACGAAAATCTTACAATTCTCAGCACGCTTTTCGTTTCAATTCAATATTTTAACGACACACCAATTGAAAGTTTTCGTTTTTCGGGATCAAACACGTGCACGTGTCGATGGGTCACAAAATTTGCAGCGGACTAGCGTTGGGAAAGCGTCAGCGAGGTTCTGCCGTCTAAACGAGCAGGATTTTACCTGGGAACTCGTTTGTCCGAATTTTTTTCACGATGAATCCAAGCGAAAATCGCAGTCACCCTTCCCCAACGCTGAGCAACAACGAATCACTGAGCCTCTTAATTGCGCCGGTATCCGTCAAAACTCGTGCACAGAAATAACCGACCGACAAGTAAAAAAAAAGAAAAAAAAAATATATATATGTACATAAGAAAAAAAAAAACACCATTAACAAACACCCTCTTCTTACGTGAATCTCTTGACCGGAAGTTACAAAAATGTTCACAGACGCATGGCTGGCAAACTCTGTGGTCCTCCGTCAAGCAAAGCGTCGTCTGCCTCTACCCCCATTCCATTAGGTACAGCTAAAAACACAAGATCTATCGAAAAGAGAAACGACACACGCACGCAACACGTCAATACACACACTCACACACACTCACATATGCATACATCTGTCTCTTTGTATATATAAAAATACACTTGGACAGACTGGCACACGTACAGTACATGATACACACGCGAACGTGCACGGGCACAGGCTCACCGCACACACACGAGACTAGCTGCGATGCGAGGAAAAAGATTAGTTGCGAAAGTGCAGCGCTGCTTTCCGCAAAAAGTTTCACGTTCGAACAGACAGGAACGAAGGAAAGTCTCTCTGCAAGGAAAGAAACGGGTAAAACACGTAAACACCGAACTGAGAAAGGGAAAAGAGAGAAATCGATGCTCGCGAGACGACGGGAGCCGTGAGCGTTTATCCGGTTGCCCGAAACGTCGAGCCTTCTCCCCCCTACGACGTTCTCTCTTTTTTCTACTCCTCCATTTCATCAACTTCTTCTTCTTCTCTCTTTACTGCTAGACACTGTAGGTAGTTTAATGTGTACTCCTGTACCGTCACTTTGAGAGGAAACCATGACGAGCAAACGGAAAAGAGTACAGAGATAAACGCACGTCCGAATCTAGGATGCCCAATGGCGTGGTTCTACGTGCCTGTTGCCTATCGCAAAATTAACTTCTCAATATCTTATTCGCAATTTCTTCCTTTTACTCTCTCTTCTTGGATCAAAAACGCTATTTCTTAATAATACACCAGATCAGGAGTATTTAATTTTTGTTGGAAAATCGGTCAGAAAGTGAATAGGTCAGGCAACAGCACACGTGGCGACCAAGTCAGCCAAAAAAATAGCCAGCAATAGCCCCGTGGAATAATCGGCGATCTAGCGCGAGAGATCATTCTTGCCCTTTCGTTATTGTGCATGCGTATGCGTGGGGGAGGGAAGGTTGTGTTTGAAGCGAGAAACGAGTCCGTTCGATGTCGTACAACAACGCGGTAGGTAGTCGCAGAGTGCGGGGGTAGACACTCGTGTGTAAAAAGTATGATCGAAGAATCATTTTTCGAACGACAATTGTGCGTAGGTCGTGATCGACGTTCACAATTGACGATTCCCGGCTCCTTTCTTTCTCTCTGTCTCTTTTCCCTGGTTCCCGCATCCGTTCCCGATCCTTCTCTTCTGTCTGTCTATCCGAGTCCCATCGCCGACCCCGTCAATCCGGAAGAAAGTTTAACGTGTTTCTCTCTTGTAGTCGTTTGATCTTTGTAGTGGTTGAAATTGTAGTCACGTTCTATGTAATCTCTAAGCTAAACACTTTTAATCGAGAACACTTAGCGTAGGTCGTATAGATATAAACGATATAGGCGTTTCCGGGTGTTCAGACTGAAGCATCCTGCCGGTGTCTGACGCGAGCCTTCCTAGATATATCGATCGGACTTGTAATTGTCACTAGAACTAGAACTAGACCGTCATCTGTCTTTGTGTAACGTGTATCTCTTTTGCCTAACGTTAACGTTTGTGAAATAAGCTTCTATTTAATTGAACCGTGTCCAGAGTTTCTGTGAAACTGTGAAACTGAAAGTTGTCGATTGTGGGAACTCATTTCATGAACTTCTCATTTCAAAGTTTCTGCGAGTATCGTTTCAACGTAGATTGTTGGCGTAGAGAAAATCTGTATATAAATGTTAGATACGAACGATGAAGAATCGGCACGATGCTGAGGTCGCGACACCGCTGTCTCTCTTATCCAGAGCAAATTACATATTGCTAAACGTAGAGTAAGGCATCCGCTAAGTTAGGCGAAAGTAAAAAACGTAAGAAAAAGAGTACCGACCCTCGTAGAAGAGATTACTGCACCGAAGCAAACCGCCCAAAGACAGTTAACGAGAAGATTGTGCTTTTTGTATCGTTCTCCCGTTTACTTTCCACGCCTGTCCGATGTCTTCGGTCTTTATCCCCTGCCAACTCCCTATCGAACATTGAGAATGGAACGTAAAAGCAAGGACGATATCGCAAAAAAGAACGTATTTGATCCTCGTGCTCGCTGTTGTTATGATTAACGGCCCTTTTTTGCAATCGATTTTCTCAACAAATTAAACTTTTTTGATATTTATTACTTCTTTATCAATGTTAAAGTGACGTTTTATTTATTACATATATACAGGGTGTAATAGAAACATTTTAATTGAAAATCAGTAAGAAACTTGATCGACTTACTTTCAAGACCATTACGCACATTTGCTACAATGCATGATCTCCATTTTCCCTTTGAACGTATAATTATTTTAGAAAATACTGGTGCTGTTAATTAATATAATGAATGGTCTTAGAAAGGACTTCCACATTTTATAATGTACTTTATAATTTCCGTTCCGTACAGGTATGTGAATTGGTAACTCAGATATCAAATAATATTCTAAGTTTTCGTCTATTATTTTATATAAGTTTTGTTGTAAATGCAAACATTCAGCTTAATAAATTTTATCAGTAATTTCTTATCACTTGTTACTGATTCATGTATGCATTATTTAGAAAATTTAACTAGTTTTAAATTATATTTTAATCATGACTGAAGGCTTTCAGTAGTAATTCATATTGACTCTGTCAATTATTTACAACAGAAGTTCGGAAATTCTTTAACTCATTTTGAATACAAGAATTGTAAAGTATGTATATATGTTATGTTATAATGAAACATACATGTATTGTACACGAATATGAAGGAATTAAAAATAGAGAATACCATATGTATGCACTCTAGAAAAATACAGCCACAATTTTGAAGTAATTTATGAAATGAAATTCAACTCATTAAATGTTTCCTCACAATGTTTTTACATAAAAATTCAAATAAATGAATATGTAATTAAGTAGAACATGATAGTCATAATTTAAAATCAAGTCAGACATGTCTAAACATATTTACATTCTTTTTTAAGTAATTTCTGTTATTGTTATAAATGGTACTTCTTAATATTATTCTGAAAAAAAGGAAACTTTTCATAACTTTTTCTTAAATTGTTTCTTTTAATTTTCATATAATTTTTTCTTAACTTGAACTGTTATAGTACTCACATTAAAGGCTACAAGTCATTTAACAACAAGATCAAATTTGAGCTTTCAATTTATTTTATTATGGTTTGGTTGAATTTATTTTGTTAGTATCAAGATGTTTATGTTGCACCCTATATAACGCGATGAACAAATTATGTAATAGCTTGTCGAGTAAAGATTTGCAAGAAGCGATCAACCACCATGGAACACGCGCGTTAGTAATTAAAGCTCGATGCTAATTAATCCGACAGCCATTGCAATTTAATGCTTCCGTACCTTCTATTATCGTGCATGTCGAGTAAATTACATCTGATTATTGGTGAAGGATCTCGAAAACAATTGCTATCTATCTAGATTCTTAAGTGGCGTTTATATTAGGCTACTTTTGGTCAATTAATTAATTAGATTGGTGTAAATACCTTTGCAATCAAGTATAAGATATAAAATATCTTATATTCATTGTATTAGAAAATTCCTGAACTTTCAAATATAAAAATTTTCCAAATTTACAATGTTATAAGATTTTGAATTTACGAATTATTATATTTTTAAATTTCTAGCTTCTCAAACTTTTGAGTTCTCAAATTATTGCATTTTTAAATTTCCAACACTTTGAATTTTGAATTTTTGAATGATTATTATTTTAAATTTCAAACTTTCCGAACTTCTCAATTTTTAAATTATTATATTTTTAAAGTTTTCTGAACTTTTGAATTTTCAAAATATTACCTGTTAATTTTTCAAGCTTCCAGGACATTTCAATTTTTAAACTACTACTTTTTGAAATGTAGATCTTTCGAAATTAAAAAATTTTTAAATCATTACATGTTTAAATTTCCAGCGTTCTAACCTCTGGAATTTTCAAATTCTTATATTCCTATATTAAAAAATTTCAAAGTTATTAAATACTTTAATTTGTAAATTCAAAAATAATTTAATTTCTATTTTACCCAATTTTAAAATTCCAAAATACCGAAGTTCCAAAACTGCCAAATTAATTTTCAAATAACAAGTTCCGCAAATTCTTTAATTGTTAAACTTTTAAATTTCAATATCCTTAAGTTTCGAAGTTTTTAAATAACAAACGTCCCAAACTTATAAATCCTTAACTTCTAAATTTCTAAGTTTTAAATTTCTTTCGCCTTTAAATTTGTTAACTTATGTATCATTAAATTCCTAAGTTCCGAAATTTCCAAGCTATAAATTCTCAAATTTCCATGCTTGAATATACCCGAACTCCTTAACTATCTTTCCACAAAATAAAATCCACTTCATGCACTTAATATAGTACCATAAATGAAGCAAGCAGTCAAAAGTAAGATATCCCTCAAGACCAAAATATCGTAATATAAACGCTATTTCAGTGCAGTCAATTTCAATCGTAACCCACGATACAGCGAGCAGGGCAACTCCAAAATAAACGATCATAAACTTCCCAGATAAAAATGAATCAAAATCACGTTAAAACTTCGAGTCCTTTATTAACCTTGCTTTTCCGATCGATCCTCTCGTATCTCCTCGATATCTTTTACCCCTAAAATCTCCCATCTCGTAATGTAGCACGAGTACGCGAAAGCTGTGATCCGATTTCGATTCTGTTGCGTTTTCGAGTCGTCGTTAACGAATGAGAAATCGAACGATCCCGTAAGGGAGAGAAAACCGTGTTATCGATATCTACTAATTAAATTACGTGGGTATACACGAATAACTAAAAAAAAAAAATTGGTGCGCATGAAAGAGAAATAGAATGTGTATGGAGTCCATCCTTGTCCTTAGCACCGATACGTTAAGAGGAAGCGAGGATTCACGAGGAGAGCAAATCAGGTCTTAAAACGCTCGCTTGCATGAATTATAATTTATCGATAGAGGCCAGCGACCAGCTCGGAAGCGTTGAAAAAGAGAAGAGAAGAAAGAGAAAGAGAGAAACAGACGCGAAAAGAGGATAACGAATGGGAGAAAACTATTCGGTCGCTGGCGTATTAAGCTGACGCCAAAGAAATGACACATCTGTCCTGAGCTTATACATATATGTTAACGACACGATGCTTAAACAATATTATTGATACTTTTATGCGTGGCTATAGTTCGCTCGCGTTAACGTCACCGTCCCCGGCCCTTTGTCACGAAAACGCGCGAAGTTTCTTCGATTATAGTCGCTTCTGTCACTTTCGCTATTTATCGTTTATCGCCGTAATAACAAAGGGAAGGAGGGAGAAATTTGGTGCTGATTTCAGTTCTTTTGTCGCGATACTCGATCAAAAACGACGCGGTTAACGTTATCGAGCTATGGTCCGATTGTTGCTATTCGTAAGGTTGTTGTTATATCGCTGTGATCGCGCGTGGGTTTCTATAATACGTTGCCCGATCCGGAATCAGATCGCCTTTTGCGCTCAACGAATTACCATAATCGCGTCGACGAGGCACAGCAAAAGTGCTGATAGAAACAACGGCATCCGTAAGAATACTTGAAGACAGCGCGTCGTTCTCGTCACCTATCAGTTGGAAAATTGGGGAAACGTTCAAAACATTATACCGTCCATGATGTTGAAATGTTTATGGGTATCGCGAACCGATTTCGATTTGGCCTTTACGTTTCGCGGTTGAACCGTTCAAGAGATCTCGATGAAGACTCGATAAATTTTGATCGAAGATCGTTGTTTTTCAACCGTACATATGTATATTGTATGTATATTTTAAAACTGGTTACGATATTAACGTCCCTTTATAATTCGAACGCTTTGCTATGTTGTTGCGTTATCGGAATTGATTTTTAATTGTAATCGCGGTGAAACACGTGTATTCACGAAAATTTTCTCAGGAAGTTACTTCAAGTTTTCTTACCAATGCTTACAGATTAATGTTCGACTCATTGGCCGACGAGAATTGTATATTATACAATGCGCGTATATATATCTTTCTTGATGTAAAGTTTTTAAAAGAGACAAAAAATACGACGCTTCTTCTTTGGAACCGTATGATCTATGCG
Source organism: Megachile leachella (assembly GCA_963576845.1). Taxonomy (NCBI): domain Eukaryota; kingdom Metazoa; phylum Arthropoda; class Insecta; order Hymenoptera; family Megachilidae; genus Megachile; species Megachile leachella. The sequence goes on along the minus strand of OY756256.1, from coordinate 11,816,211 downwards.
CCTTGAAAACGATGCTTGAGGGATGAACGAATTTTTTCCGAGACCATCCAGCTGGGTTCGGGCAATTTATTAATAAACACCGACGATAAGACGAGAAATGAAATTGATAAGCGGAAATCTGCAGTCACGAGTGTTTTGTAAACGTTCAATGGGTACTCGGTGAAAAAGTCAAAAAAAATAATGATGAAAGAATGAAGAGATAATGTAACATCTAATGTCCATCAGATATATCGCTCTCTGGAGCAAAATGAGAGAACAAGTTTATTTACACGTGCGTACATATTAACGACACAATGTAATGATTCGCTGAAGTTCTATTATTATAATGATTAAGGATTATAAATAATGAATGTCTGTAATAAATAAAAATTACCACGCAAACGGATAATGTTCAAAAGGGTCATAGAAACACCCATCATGTTTCGTGCTAGAAGAAGGAATATATCATACGTGTATCGTTTAAATTTATTAATTTATTATCATTATTAGTATTATTACTGATTTATTTAAAGATGATAGGTATTTTTGGAAAGTTTTTGTTGAATATAGTTGCGGGAAGGATTAACCTTCTTCTAGTATGAAATATTGTTTCTCAAATTCGAGTTACTATGAGCTAGGCGCTACCCAACGTGATTGGTACATTCATTTTGTCCACACTACACACTTATTATAGAACTCATTTACAGTCACACTGATAAAACTAATCAAATTGTAATATTTATTTTATATAAGTAATTTTGAGATATTCGTACGATGTTGGATCAAGCGTACGTTTTACAACAGTGATGGGGAGATGCGCGAGGATGTAATTTCTCAATACAGAAATTTCTGAATTTTTAAATTTATAAATTTGTGAATTACAAAATTCTATATTTATTCTGTAAAGGTCCAATTGTTAATTTTATAAATTTTTATACTATCGAGTTCGTTAACGTTCAAAGTTTCAAAATACCAAATCAGAAGTTGCAAAATTATTAAACTTCTGAATACGAAAAATTTAATACTTGAATATATGAAATATATTCTAAATTTGTCACTAAATTCAATAAAGATTTTTTAAATTATGTATATACTGAATATAAAATGATTCCTATAATTGTAAATTTCTAAATTTGACAGCTCCTCATTTAAAAATATAAAAATCGCAAATTTCCAAATTCCCAAGTTACCAAATTTCTAAATTTTTGAATTTGAAATTTTAAAGATTTGGAAACTGGAAACTTGAAAATATTAAAATTTCTATGTTTATAAACTTCAAAAATACTAAGTTTCTAAATTTAAAAATTCCCATTCCATTGAATATAAAATTCCCAAGAAAACATTTTTTGAACTTCCAAATTGCTAATTTTTTAATTCAAAATCTCTTGAAAATTTAAAGATTCAATACTTTTAAATGTTACAAGTTTTAAGTTTCAAAATTTTTGAAATATAAAATTTCCAATATTATTAATTGTTTAACTTCCACATCAACAATTTGAAAGTTTGAAAATGTGAAAGTTGTAAAATTTTTCATTTCTATACTTATAAATTTTCTTTCAGATTTTTTAATTTACTAAATTAAATTACTAAATTTCTAGACCATTGCATTCCAAAGTTTGAAAGTTTGGAGATTTCGAATTATAGAAACTTGGGAATTGCATAATTAAAAAAATTTCTATTATTTCTGTTTTAATTTAAATTGTCAAACGAAATTGGCAACTTCCTATTTACATATACTACATTTCTTAATTTCCAAGTTTTTAAGCTCTCAAATTTGAAAATTTGAAATTTTCGTATTTATAAATTTCTGAATTTACAAATTCTTAATTTCTAATCTTCGAAATTTGAAAATTCGCAATATTGACATTATCAGATTCAATTTGCTCAATTACTCTAAAATAAGACAATTTGAGAATTCGATAATTTAATAATTCATACTTTACCTCGACCTATATTAAAATATTAATAAATTTTCTACACTTGATCTGCCCATCACTGTCTAAAATTAAAATTCTTCGTACAAGATAACAAAGCAGTCACTTTCAACGAAAAAAGTGTATTACACATTTACTTCCATAACAAACTTTCTCCAATATTTCACCCGCGACAGATTGAAAATTTCTCGGGCACAAAAGCAACAAAACTCGCTATTCTCCCATGCGACTTGATCCAACAACAGAATTGATATTTTCCTGAAACTTAGAATTAATGTTACCATAACCTACTACACATTGAACTTCCATAGTCGCGATGTTCGGGGGAAAAGTGTGCATAATGTAAGATCGGTGATGTCTGTTGTTGAGTAGGAGCGGTCGTGTACCGCGCAGTGGGGCCAAGGGTGGGCCGAGTGTCCGTGAGCCCCAGCGGGGGTTGCACCGGTAAGCTTCAACCCCAAAGTGCCAGGTTGTTCCACCAAGTTCTCGTGTTCTCGCTCGTGTTGACGGTAACCGTAATCCGTAGTACGTAGTACGTACCCAAATTCCACGTATACAAACACCACCACACTCTACAAACACGTTCACACGTCCACATATCCACTGTGTGCATATAACTTGAACTGGCAATCGTGCAACCTAAGGGAGCCACCTCCGATTTCGATCAGGACCATCAATCTTGATAAAACTGTACATGTAGTAGGTCTCTTTTAATCTTCCAGTCATTCGCAAAAATTTACCACTATTTTTATTTGATATTTATTGCGGACTTTGTATTGTGTACATTAAGGGCAAATATGATGAACATGTGTGCTTCTTTTTACAACGAGAGTAAATATTTACAGTATTTGTACATGGCTGATATTTGTTTTTAAATAAGGGTAAATATTTAAAATATTTGTTCATTGCGGTGGACAAGTGCTTTTCTTAAATCAGGGGTATTTACAATATTTATTTATGATGGACATATTTTTTCTTAAACTAAGGCTAGATGTTTGCAATATTTGTTTATGATATACATATATTTCCACACACATAGTATTTGTATATGGACAAACATATTTCTTCTTAAATTGTGGGTAAATATTTATAGTATCTGTTTATGGTAGTAGTTTTGCATTCATAGTAATAATAATATAATGAACGTATATATTTCAATTAAAATTGGGGATATTTGCAGAAGTTGGACATACATATTTTTGCTTAAATATGTAAATATTTACTTATATGATGGACTATATTCTATGAAGTAAAAGCATGGTACATCTCCATCTAAAAAGTTACGCCAACCTAAAGTTACTTTTGAATAAATTATGGTAGAACTATAGTCAAAGTAGATCTTGTGATATGGGAACCAGGGCAATTGGTGGATCCTTTTGCATCGTTACATGTGTAAAACACATGCTATATACACATATTTTTTTTTACGTTATATTAATACTTGAACTTATGAAAACCTAAATCAGAGGTATATACTCAAATATATAAGTATATTTTCCAATACACTTTAAACACTTGAATACTGTCAAATCTCCTTTTGCACATATTTCCAAACCTTAAAATCCTATTGTATGTACATAAAAAGAAACCTTGATATTTCAAGGTTATTGAAATGGAAGATGGCTCCCTTATTCTGGATAATTATATGCGAAGTTCTTCGCGTCGTTCGATTTCATTAATTCAAGTTCGATCAATTACTTCGAATGTCCTAAATTCAATCTTTTTTTAACCGTAATGTTTTTCATTGCAAGTATCTGTGTCGTTACGGTAATTAAAGTTTTTCCAGAACACTTGATTAATTATGAGTAGCGTTGCGCGATAGCGACATTATTATTCGATCGATACGGTAATTATTAACATGCATTGGAAATCGGTTGATCGTCGAAATACGAGGATAATTAGCCGGCTGAAATTATAACGACGTTATTTTTCATTCGTTTGAAAATCACGACGGGTAATGCGGACGTTATCAAAGGAGCCTTTGTTTGGTAATTATTGCATGTATATGAAATTTCAATTTCGTTTCGATAACTGTAGACAATTCACTGAATAAGAAAGTAATTGAGAATGATCAAGACTTGGTTGTTATTAATTTATGTAGTGAATTAAGGATAATGGAATAATTTCACTCTTTAATCATTTTTGTACATTTTAATTAGAATTATCTATCGATTTATTTAGAATTTTGCAAACCTTTTATTCTTTAAATAAATATTATTACAGATTCTTTTTTAATTTCTCGTTTGAAACAGTGATGAGCAGATTAAGAACTCATTAAAGAGTCAAGGGTATTGGAGTACTCAAAAATAATTTGAGATTTTTGAACTTTCAAATTTGGGAAGGTAGAAATTTTATATTTGGATGAGTTGGAAATTTAAAAATTCAGAAGTTTCGAAACGTTAAGTTTTAGAAATTTTGTATGTTTTAAATTTAGAAATTTGCGAATTGAATAATTCAGAAATGTGCAGAGTTAAAAATTTAGAAAATTGTAAATACAGAAATATTAAATTTTATAATCTAATTTTCCAAATGTTTCTTTAGTTTTTAAATTTCCAAATATAAGCGTTCAATTTTTTTAATGTAGAATTTCGAGAATTTGGAATTTTAGAAGGACCATAGTTCGAAAATTTTATACTTTTTAATGATAAATTTTAACTAAAATTTGAAATCTTAAGTATGAAAGTGTTAGAATTTTATAATTGAAAAGCTTGAAAATTTGCGTAGTTAGAAATTTAAGAATTTATTTATCTGGAATGCTAAACATCTTGTAATTTAAACATTTTTAACTTAAAATATTTATAAATTTGCATATTGAAAATTTCTGAATTTATAAATATTACAAATTAGAAGTTCTGTAACGTAGAAATATCAATCTTTCAACGTTCAGATTTTTTCATATATTTTTGTCTTATTTAATTTCTAAATTTAGAAACTTCATTTTCAAAACTTCAGAAATGTTATAGTTTAAAAATTTGATAATTCCTAAATTTTTATATTTGGAAATATGTAAATAGTATCATACTTAATTTTCAATAATTTCAAATTTAATTTTCCAAATTTCCAATTTGAAAAATTTCCAAATTTTTAAAAAAAGTATTTAAATCTTTTGAAATATAGAAACTAAAAAGTTAAGAAATTAGTAACGTTATAAATTTCATATTTTGATTATTTGAATGCTTAAAAATTGTATTATTTAGAAATTTTTAATTTTGAATATTTTGAGATAAATTAGGTAAATAAATTTGAAACGTATAAATTTTGTAACGTACAAATATAAAATTTTAAAAACCAATTTTCCAAGTTTGTAAATTCTTCAATTCTCAAATTTAAACTCGAAAGCTTTGCAATATATAAACAGTGTAGACTCTAAAAAATATAAAATATCTAGATTTCAAACATTCGATTTTTCTAAACAATATCAGTATGGAACGCACTCCACATAGAATTGCTCATCGCTGTTCATAAACATAATTTAATTTACTCCAAAGCAGAGCTATTCAAGTATTACATTTCATTTCCATAGCCGAATAACTATCCAATTTTTGAGAGCCTATTATACTACGTTATAACTGGTATCTAAAGTGTCGAATGTAATTTCAAGAGCTGTGAAATTATCGTATCGTTTCCATTCGATCCCGCGTTGAAAACAAATCCGAGTTCCATGGCGATCGTGAATTGACCTGAAATTAATGATTCAGTCTGAACGATCGTAGTCCATGCTCATCGCTTTGAAATCACCTGAAATTGTTCGCGATGACGTTGAATCATGTATTCGTTTACACACACGCACACACACCACCACTGAACACGAAACCATAACCTTAACACGGTCCACGTTACTTGTTCTTAATTAATTGGATACGAGTCGTTGTTGCCAATTAGTTGTCTTAGGTACCCATAGTTCGAGCATTGTTGCCGATAGTGTTTTATATTGGATTGGTAGGTTTTTTGGTACATATACTGTTATATATATTTATATACATATTGTATATTATTCTTATGGAATGCTTAGGAGAGAGAACGTCGTATTTGTTAATAGTTGTGCATCTGTTTTGTTCGTTGTTCCGCCTGTAACCATTTTGTCAGCGAGGCTGACAACACGGGTCGTCACGAGGGCGCTCGGGTCGTGTGACTCGAGTGTATATTCATGGGAAAAGTATGGGGAAACGGAGGCATGTGTGTCTCGACGAAACGAGACAGAAATTAATTGCAACCGGGCGGAGGAAACGCGCGTTTCTCCTTCATTCTTTGACGGAAATCGAACGGGAGGACACCGGGACTCGTTCTGTCGACTCGAGAAAGAGCGCGGATAGGAAACCGGGTTGTTCCACTTTTTTTAATGTAATTGAATTACACCGGTTCGTTGATTTACGCGGTAAAGAAATCCGAGATATGAAATGGATTCTTCTGCACGAAGAGTATCATTCTAAAATAATTGGAAATTGTGTATTGAGGTGACACCAAATCTTAACCCTCTGCGCTCGAAAATTCTATCTCTGACGGCAGATATAAAACTTCCGAATTGGAAAAATTCGACGAAATTTTGACATTATTACTTTTCTATTGCTAGCTCTATTGTTCATTGTATTTATATAACAAGTATAAAACTATAGATTTAGTTAAAAAATATTTGTTTCAATTTGTTGTGTTAAACCGAGTGGTAAGTGCAACCTTTCGAGTACAAAGGGTTAAAATATCTTTAGTCTCTAATCTTAATAGTACCAAAATCTCTCCAGTATCCAATCTTAATAGTACCAAGTCTGTCTAGTATCTAATAGTATAAGATCTCACTAGTTTCAAATCTTAATAGTATTAAATTTAGTATCAACTCTTAACTGTAGTATCTGCAATATTTTTTTGCACTCTTTTATATTTCTTTCTAATTTTTTTGTTCAAAAGTTTGATAAATTCTAACCCTTTGACTGTGGTGCATTTCACATGCAGTTATTAATATGAAGTGATATTCGCATGTTAGTCGATACGACTGACTGTCACGCCGTTATTCTCATCGAGATGTTTCCGATCGTAAAATATTGAAACACTTGCCGATATTCAGTTATTTCCACTTGCTATGTTATGTGAAACATATTGAATTCTGTACTAAATTTTGTGTTGAATTCTATTTTAAATTCTGTGTTCAATTCTATGTTTAGTTCAATATTTAATTCTGTTAAATTCTATAACAAGTTCTATATTCAATTCTGTTATATTCTGTATTCAATTCTATGTTAAATTCGACGTGAAATGAGTTTAATAAAACAACAAGTGAGTTGTATTAACAAAATTTGGAGGATATATATGTACGTGCATTCCGTTGCATAAATATAATAAATATACAGGAACATACATATACGCCTATCGCAGTCAAAGGTTTAAACTATTTTTTCTGATTAATTCTTTGTCATTATCTCTTTCATCGTATTCACACAACATATATATAACACTGTACATTTAGTTAACAAAATAGTTTTCTTAAATTGTTATATTAAACCAAATGGTGAGTGTGTGCTTCAAGTTCAATTTAAACATGGAATCCATTTTGTGGTTACAATAATCATTTAAATACTTAAATGAAATTTATTTAACTTTATTATATTCTGTTTCAAAAATTTACACGAAATTAATAAAGTACAATATTCTTGTCTTTTGCTAGATATTCATAACTATTAAACTTCATAATTATTCAAATTATTGAAAACATTTTTTATATTTCGTAATATAAGTTTCGTGTTTTCTGGTGTGTCTTCTCAATACAAATTTACAAAAATACCTAGATTTCTTAAAAAATTAAACTTTGCTAACAGAAAATAGTTTCTTTTAAAAGTAAAAATTATTTGTTTATTATTATTTATTTAATTAGTATTACTCATTCACTGATACTTTCTCATCAATATATATTGTCTAGAATAACAGTTTAAAACTGATTTATTTTTTAAAATTGAAAAGAATTTATTTAATCTCATTTACTTCTGATTTTGAACATCTTCAAAGTTATAACTTGTTCTGTTTGTACATTCTGTACTTTTATCTTCGAGCGTTTTAGGAATATTAATATCGGCTCCATTAGAGAGAAACCGAGTCGACATCGAGCAAAGTGTCCTTTCGATTCATCCGATCGTGAGATCTTCCGTGTTTTTTCTACGGGCGCGTCGAAGGAAAAACACATATTTTACAGCAACTCGACTGAGTTTAATTCGCTGAGAAGTTCGTCGACCGGTTGTTTTTCCAATTACCATTTTATTTCTTCAAACAATAACACGCTTTCCCATCAGTTAATCGATTAAAAGTTAGAACGAAAAGCGTAATCCAATTTTTAATCTGTTGAAATTTAATAAAATCATCGGTTCAATCAACCTCTTTGCAAATACCAGTATACAGAGTATTCCACGTATATGTCGCCATGAAATATCAGATATTATGAACTTTGCAGAAAATTATATCGAGTAAAAGTTGATGTATATTTATGTTTGTGTAGGTTTTGCAAATCAGAATATTTTTATCTGCATTTTCTTCGGGGACGTAGATTTTCTAAACAAAACTCGGTATGTTTTAAATATTTTTTATTATTGCAATCATAGTAAATTTAATGATTATGCACGTAATGTAAAAAAGAGGTGACATACTTAAAAAAAAGTGAAATTAACATCAAAGTCAGGGAGACTATGAAGAAGTGTAGTTTATTATTATTTAATAATGTATGCCTTTTCTTTTCTGTGCCATTTGCAATTAAAATGTCTTCCAAATATATCTAGATTCGTTCTACTAAAAAATATTTCGATCATGCTATAGTGTTGCTCAAAAACCCAAATTAATATTCACGTATCTGGACAAAATGCAAATAAGGAATATTAATTTAGGAAATTAAAATTATGTAAACTTAAATATAGTTTACTTTTTGTTTGATACAATGTTTTGTGAAATTCATGAAGTGTCTTAAAATTTTATGATGACACATGCGACACCCATAAATATATTTAGTTTCTTTTCTTTCAATTAGGTTTCACGAAGTTGTGAATAAATAGTAAATAATAAGGCACTATAATATGATATGATATAACACGATACTAGTAACATAGATTATATAATGAATTTGATAAGTTTCTTTCTGAAAAGGTTAACACGTTGATTAACATCGTTTTTGATAATACATTATAAATTTTCATGTTATTTAAGGTACTGGTTTTATGTTCAACTTTTTACATATTTTAAAATCATCAATTCTCAACAACTTTAAAACCATATCTCTGAGTTGTAATTAAAAATCTCTAACAAATTTTTGTGTACATTGTATATTTTAAATATTATGATTTTAAATTTGAATTATATCAAAGTTTATTGATATATAAAAATCATTATTATTCACAATCAATTAAGTTTTAATATTTTTTCATAAAATGTGATTGTAACACAACCTTAACCTCTGACTAGTCACGTGGCTTGAAGTCACATGATTAACCACATCAGGTTTGTTGTATCTTATATGAATACGTATCTACATATACTACTTCAAATATTTGTAACAATTAGTAAACTTATGTTTTTTACATTGTAAGTAAGAAATATTCTACTAATTTTAGTCTAAAATCTCGAAAACAAAACAGTAAAAAGAACTTTACATAATATGAATGTTTGAATCCTTTGAAGCTTAATCCTAATATTGACCGCCATACTGAAGCTGTCAAAAATTTTGCAAAATGCGATTACGTATTTTTATCACTAACAAACCTTGTTCAATAATTTGTAAATATATTGTATTTATTTTTCATAATTCTACGTAGCTAATACTAGTATTTCCAAATAGATAAATAAATTCGTAGAGATGTTACATTCATATGGAAATTTAGCATCAGCCATATATGAGTATTGTGTCAGTCAAAGTGATGATTTATAGTTTTTAATCTATTATTGCGACTGTTATGATAAATAAAACGTTCGATATTTTAAGTTTATCAATCCTTAATTATACAAATTATCGAACTCAAAATTCAATTCTAATAGAAATATGATTTTGTCACATGTGAGCCATAGTGTTTGACTCACCGTAAAGTCTCAAGGGTTAAGCCGCATGTGTCTAGTCAAAGGTTAATTATTTGAATATATTAAATCTGTGTCTAAGCAAAGGTTAATTACTCGCATACATTAAATCTGTATCTAAGTAAAATTTCAACTTCCGTATATTAAATCTATCTAGTAAAAAATGAAGTATTTAAACATATTAAGTCTGTATCTAATCAAAGGTTATCTATTAAAACTGCGGTGACCAGAAGTCAACGTGTTAATCGCTATAGGTTCGAGTATTTCTACGGTATCCACAAGTCGCAGATAAAAGCTCCGAGTAAAATGAGAAAACCAAGGTAGTAGTAGAACCGATTTGCCGTTGAATTGGGAGTAAACTTATCGCGAAATCCATTCACTTCTGACTTCCGTCGATATCTCGCCGCGTTGCCTCTTAATCGCCGGTATAATTAGTATTTCAGACAGGAGTCGAACCCTCCGCGACTGTTAAGTATCGAAGAAGCGATTTAGGGGCGGCCGCCTCGAACGATTTCGTCCGTGCGTCGAAAGTTTGAATTACTTTTCCTCGACTCTTTTCAATTTCCACCCTCCGCCAACCTTTTCTCTCCCTCTTTCTTGTCCGCTCTCCCATTCCCATTGTTCGTAATGCATTTCTGTTTCTCCAAGCGACTTCTGTTTACCCGAATTGATACAGGACTCGTGGAACTTTTCAACGAAACTTGACTTTCTTTCCGACGTCTTTTCCACTTCAGCTTCTTCGATATCTTCTAGCCGGTAAGCGACTCGGACTGTAATCGTGTTGCGACCAAATTAATCTCTCGCGTACAGGATGATGGACTTTCCTCCATTTCGGTGAACTAGTCTCGCGTGTTAATTCTCCCAGTCACAATTTTTATCGTCGTTGCACCGGGTCCCGTGATAAAAGTGGACACAGGTGCGACAGACGCATCTCCATCGAAATTCTGTTCGAGTTACTTCACAGAGATTACAATAACGAAGACACGTTGTACAATGCGTAAATATACCAACCTCTTTTTTTTAGTAATCTGAGTTTTCATTTGCAAATTGTGGTTATTCATTTTAATATTAATTTGTAGTAAACAACAAACTATGTAAATATTTGACGTATTAAGTATTTGGTTGATTTGCATAAAAACTAATTTATAGACGTTCCATAAATATATAAACTGCTTAGGAGAAACTATTTTAATATTTTATGTATGAAAATACAAAAATATGAAATATTTCTTTCAAAATTGTTTCATACAGCTGTTGCAAATTCTAACTGTTCTACGCTCGAATGTGTTATTCAAAAAAGTTGTTCATACTAATTTCTCATAAATTCTATAGTATGTTGTACAATTAAACATTCAGTCTAATAACCAAATATTATTATTGGAAATTAAAAAATTAAACTAAATTTGTATTGTGGTGTTCTGTGGGACTTAAATAATATTCCAGAATATCAATATAATTATTATTATTTTTATTATTGTTACTAATTATTATTAATACCATGGAGCTTTTTCCAAGCCCTATCCAAATTTCGTTTCGAAAATATTTCGCATCTTTTTGTATCGTGCCACTACAAATTAAAACCATCTGGCTCATCTAGACTGAATTGTTTCTCGTCACTAAACAAAACCTACAGAAAATAAATTGTAACTAGAGACACTTTTAGAGGGCGACTTGACTGCTTCGACTCATCATAATTGTCTTTTTGTATCTACACATTTTGCAATATAGCCATAACCTTCAATGCAAAAAGCTTCTTCTCTCCCTGAAAGTTCTTTGTCACGAGGTATTTCGCTTCGTAAACAAATCTTATGAAAATGAAATAAATGAGAAATAATGAATTTGTTTATTATGAAGCTTGATTCAGGCAACATAAAGAGAATACACAAGGAAATGCTTGAACATCAGGTTTTATGTAACCTAGTCCAATATTAATGCGTCTGTTTGCATGTACAAACGTAATTGTTAATACGTGTAAACTGTTTTACATAATTTTAGATACTACAAATTAATATTTAAGAAATACTGACCATAATTTCCTAGCAGGTCACCAAAAATGAGAGGGGTTGGTATACAACGTACTGTGCTAGACTGTTTTATACATATGTATAAAATTGAATTTAATACATATGACAGTTAGAGCGAAACTTTTCATCTCAACTGTAAATTTCTCCTATACTTTGCTCTCTACGTGTGGTATTCTTCTCTATAGTTTGTCTAGACTAGCCTAAAAGTAATGGTAACAAAAGATTTTTAACTAACACGTATACATAATACATGTCTATATTTATATATATTAACTGAAACCTGTATCTCGTACTGTTGGATGATTGCCTAGCTCATAGTAAATAGATACTATCCAGATACTTCCAGTTCTACTATTCGTACGAGTAAAGAAGCCCAAGCCGCTTCTGTTAGTTTTCACTAGAACTTAGCCTCTAACATCTATTAGAGCTGTTTCTTCGGCACAGATGTAAAACACCGAGCAATCTGTGTGTACGATACGTGTTTGTAGCAAGAAAGGGAACATCTTCGAGTCCTTTCCGAACGGATTTCCATCGGTGTACGAGGAAAAGGTACGGCCTGGATCGAATCGTGGCCGGTCTCCGACTCTCTCGTTCGCGGCCATTGTTCGGATGCATGCGTTCTGATTTTCGATGTTCGTGTAGTTCTAGTGAAAACTGAAATCGGTACACGGTTAACGACACAAAGCTTTCTCGTTTGGCTCGCGCCGACCCATAGACGTCAGTGCCGCACGGATAAAGTCGACGAAGCTCGTTTCGTTTTCATTTCGAATCGATCGTTTTCGCGTTCTTCGAGAGTGTAGGTCCGCACGTTTTTGGCCGGTAACGCGGTTCATTCTGTTTCTTTCATCCGCGAAATCGTTGGTCGCTCGATCTCGTCCTCGGAAACGAAGCATTGTTCTCGGCCACGTGCAGCCTTCGGAAACGTCGCGAACGCGATTTTTGCCAGCTCGTACAGCTGGCTAGCTTAGCACCGGCTATGGGTCACTTTGTACCGCGACGGACACGAATAAATTCGAATCGAGTAATCGCTAAAGAGGAGGGCAGACGTCTGGGACAGGACTGTCGCCGAGACCGATGACGAAGACTACCTCGAAGATGCAGTCACCTAGGGGCGAGTAATCTACCATCTACCTAAACCTACTGTCTCTTAGAAACGTCGTCGTATTTATACAGTGGTTTTTTATTATTATTATTATACATTACTCATAGTAATCAGATATTTAGTGTAACCACGACGGGGTGATGGAATGCTGTAGCTTTCTTCGCCTTTCACAATTCGTTCGAAGTGATCCTCCCGTCGTGGTACGTAGACAACTTAGAAAAATCGAGCTGATCGGATATAAATAGTCTATGGTTAGAAGCAGTCTGTAGTAAAAGAGATTCGTTGTCAAATTGACTCTTGTAATTTAACAGTTTTACAGTAATTCATCTAGTTAACACTTCGAGATTGCCAACTTATTATCGAGTTTAAGATTTTAAACTTTAGTCGACCTAATTTAGTCGTTTGAACGAGATTTAAGTAAGAAAGTTGGCAACCTTAACGGTGTTTAGGATACATAGTGAGAATTTCGAATTAAAATAGAACACGTCGACCGACCGTAAAACAGTATCTTTATTCGTTGAACGAAAATTTTGAGTGTCGTCTCAGTTTGATTAAATGGTTATAGACAAAGTAGTACGAGAAAGACGAGGTTGAAGATCGTAACGGTGATCATTCGATCACGATCTTTGATATCGTTCTTTCTATAGTTAATAGATTAATTTAAATAGTACAGTAGATTAGTGCGTAGATAGTATGAGAGTGATACCTTTCTTTTGTGTGTCGTGTGTATATCCGCAGACTTAACTGTCCGTACCTTTTTAATACGTATTTTATATTATATCTATATACATATATTATCCTTTTCTATTGTACTGACCATTACCTGCTGTATCTGCGAATAGTATGTTTTTTGGGTACATTAGTACTTCTAATACCTTGTCACCTCGACTGTTACTGTTTTTTGACATATACCGTTGGAGTTTTACTTGGCTACATTGGCGTAACTGGATACGAACGAAGGTGGGCCTGACCTCCCAAAATTATGATAAAATATTTTGTTTTAAAAGTTTAAACATTTCTAAAAACATTTTTTAGACAATTTTTAGGCCCCCTCTTTAGAAATTTTCAATTTTTCAGAATCTTTAGTTTTTTAATTTTTAAAGACAGAGTTATCAATTTGCAAATATTTTAAGATTCTTTGATTCTCAAAGATTCAAAGAACTTTTTTAAGTTCTGAAATTCAAAATCTACAAATTTACAACTTGCTAAATTTATAAACTTTCAAATTCTTGAATTTTACTATTTGCAAGTTCAGAAATTTTCAAATCTCTTTCTTATTTTCAAATTTATAAATTTTCAAATTCTTGAATTTTCTTCTGGACTGACAAATTCCTAAATTTCCAAACTCTCTAGTATTCAAATTTTTTAGTTTTCTGAATTTTGAAATAACATATTTTCTAATCTTCAAGTCCTCCAAATCATAAATTTCTACATTTCTAAATTTCCTGATTTTAATAATTCAGATTTTAATATTTTTGAATTTCCAAATAGCCAAATATCTAAATTTCCTACTTTTCCAGGAAAAACAACTGAAATTTTCCAATTCTATAATTTAAAAATTCTCCAAATTCCTAAATTTCTAAGTTTTCTAACATTCAATGCTAACTTAAAAATTTTAAGTTCCCAAAATTATCGAATACTAAAATATTCAAGTTTTATACTTATCAAATTTCTAACTTTCCTATACTCTCAAATTCCTAAATTTTTAAATTGCAAATTTATGAAATATTATAGTTTTCTAATTTTCTAAATTTCAAATGTTCAAATATCCAAATGTTTAATTTTCAAAATTATCGAATTTCTAAATCCCCAACTTTCTAAGTTTGCTGATAAATTGTCAGCTCTCAAAATTTCAGAGTTGTCATGTTCCGAAATTCTTAAATTTCATTAATGCTAAATTTTCAAATTTAAAAATGCCAAAAAAAATTTAACCATTTCTTACACAGAACGTTAATACTATAAAAAAGTATGTAGGGAACCTGACCCACCTCAAATACCAGTTACGCCAGTGATTAGCTAGTGTTAGAACGCTAATTAGTTAATTTTAGCCGAGTGAGACACTTTGAACGCGTACGTAGTATTTCTTAGAGAGTTCTTGACTCGGACACTCGATTATTTCACCATTACATAATATATAATATGCCTATCTATAACATACGTTCAAGGTTCACGATTGTTAACGGTATTATCGTTAGATACGTGTGTGTAGTTTAGGATGTGCAGATTAACCATTGTTTTCTTTGTTGACGCTTCAAGTTCTCGTCGCTGCACGAGGGCACACTAATTAACAGCCCGCTGTTAATCAACTTTAGCTAATCAACATTAACCATCGACGTCACTGTTGATCGATCGCGTGATTTGTCCAGTGTGTTGCTTCGTCGAAGTACGCTTGACACTTTTCTGGGATATCTTATTAAAAATTCCCTCGAATGATTTCTCGTGGAACAATAACGAATTTTTCATTTTTCTTATTCCTTATCGTTTCATAAACCATTTCCATATTTATTTCTCCTCCGCTTGTATCACTAATAACGCCCACTTTAACCCGTGTCAATATTTCAAGGAGACGTATTTTATCAATATCCCGGCATACATATCTTCCGATATTCTTCCCGGATAAAAGGATTCCCCGTGATACGTATACAGAAATATTCTTTCGTACAGAAAGACACACACGTGCGTTTTACCTTCTGCTCCAGGAATCACCGAGATTCGTATCGATCCGCCGGCAATTTCGTTCTTCGTGAATATGGAGGAATACGCGGATAGCGTCAATCGATTTCCATTTTTCATCCGTTTAGAGAGTTTATTCATGAATTCGATTGAATCAACAGAATTGGTATTTCGATTGCTGCCGAAAATTTTCGAATTTCCTCCCCGAATATTAACCGGGAGCAGCGCAATTAACTGGAAATTGAATACGAGCAGATTGACAATTTCGTTCGTTTTAAAAAGAATGTTCAAAATATGATCGGAATTAGAAAGCCCGATACCAGCCTCGTTTTTCGAGCTCGGACGGTAAATGGGTCGTAGAATTAATTGCCCTTCGCGAAACGACACGGGGCTGGCCAGCTCGTGTTGCCCGCTTGAAATCGTTCTCCTGTCAGCGTGTCACGGTTTTCTTGGCCGCCGATATTTCATATCCCAGCGGTGGATCTCGCAACCCCCGATCGTATCTACGTCAGCTGGAGATACACTCGAAATAGATGAACTCTTGGCCTAGATCTTTACGGGTCCGTCGTTTCGCTGAAAACGATCGAATCTTGCCCTCGAAGAATTTCGACGGCGTTTACGGTGCCTCTCCGCGCTTTCAAACGGACTTTCCGTACCGTTGCACATCATGGCCACCATTTTTGGACACTGTCCCACGGCTATATCGACAGTCGCATTCCCGGAGAATTTCAGACGCTCGCAAAACCATTCCAGCCATCTCGCCACATGGCCGCCTTTCTTTTTACGGAACGTCCGATAAACGTCTGCGGGCGAGGTTTTCGGTTCATTCGTCATCCGTCTGACAGCGCTCCGATTTTCGTCCTTTTACCACTCTTGCCCTCAAAGTTACAACAGGAACGAGCTTCTATTGTTCGAGCATTTCTATCAGGTTCGATATACTATTCTTATCGCGGACGAACTTGTAGGGGCAAGGATGTTGCCTCAGGGCAAGACGAAGGACAACTTTACTGTTGATCAGTTAGCTAACGTGGTTAGTGTATTCGAACACTTTTTTATCATCTGCATTCCTTTTTGAGTTCATCAGTTAACATGTTCGCTACAGATATTCCATTTTTCATGTGGAATCACAATTAGCCCTTTGCATTTCTTACCTTCTTAATTTACAAAGTAAAAAGAAGGTAATAGGAAAGATTCTCAATAAAATGTACAGCAACAGTGCGGAATATCTGACAGATTTTTCATTTATTATAAGTCTGAATTATTTGTAAGGTACGAGAGAAATCTAATGTTGAGCCACGCTATAGGAGTGCAAAGGGTTAATTATTTCATATGATTTAACACGTTGACTGGCATAAGGTTGAAAATTTTATTAGGTATTTTTATGTTTAATAAATTTTGTGAAATATGATCACGATACTATTTATTATTCATAATTGAAAGTAGTAGTGTTTCCAATTAGTGAATGAATTTTTAATATTGTATGACTTTATATATTTAATAATATAATGTATATATAATATACATAACATGTACATGATATATTCGTACGGAAATTTAAGTATACGTGAGGTGGCAGTCAAAGTGTTAAAACAGATGGAATTCATGCAATACTAAAAAAAAGTATGAAATATACTAATTTATAGCGGTTTAAAGCCATTTTATATGTTATTTGGTAATAAAAAAGGTAATTTATCATGGACGAATTTTTAATTAAACTCTTCTAGCGAACGTGTTAAATACTCATCCTATAAATGATAGAAAATTGGAAGAGGATTTATAGCGGACACAAAACTATAACAGCTTTATATTTTCTGTATTCAAAACATCAAAATCTCGTAAGATTTTATGATGAGTTTCGTCATTCGTTATTCTGCTATTTGATAAAAAACCATGAAATGACGTTTACTGTGTTTTATATCAATTTTAAACGTCAAGATTATTGAGATTGTACGATATATTTAATATAAAACGATCGGTTTACAGTCTTATCAAACATTCATTTATTTAATAACGAAAGCTTGACACAATATTGAAAATTTAGAAATTTCAGAATTTCAAATTTTAAACTTCAAAATTAGGGACTCTAGAAATTTGAGAACATAGGAATTTTTAAATCCAGAAATTCGGAAATTTGGAAATTAAAATGTTTGGAAATCTAGAAATTGAAAGTCATGAGGTTTGGAAACCTAAAAATTTGAAAATTTAAAAATGTTTAAATTTGGGATTTGAAACTTAAATAGTATCTTAATAGTACAGTATCTTAATGTATATAGTACAGTATATTATTGAAAACTGAAGAGACATTTTCAAAGTTAATAAAATTATACCTCTATCGTTTATAATACCAATTATTCCAAATTCTTTAAATGAAAGCATATCAAATATTTATATGAACATTATTTTATTAATATTATTCTTAAAGATTCAAAAGTATTTTCTTCTTTAATATTGACAAAATTTTGCTATAAAAAGTTAAACTGTTATAGTTTTGTCGAGTGTTGTTTCGAGATCTTATTTTTATAAGTCATCGTAAAATAAAGAATATCTCATCACTATTTTCTCTATCGAAGAAGTATTCACTTAAAAAGCTCCATACATAAAATTCGTATCACTTCGTAAAAAAAGATACGTATACTCACAGATATCTATCAAGCTAAAATATTCCAGACTAGTTTTCAAATAAGGAAATAAGCTTTCTTACTAAAAAATAGCTCATAAAATCTATCGATTTTTCCAAAAGCAATTTGCCGTCTCCTTCAAAGAATAATCTCAAACTCACAACTCATGATTGTATTACGTATTCAATGATACTACTTTCAATAGTAGATTATGCATTCTTCGATTTCGAGCGCAATTTCAGCTGCTATCAGTTAATCGAATCGAGAGCCATAAAAATTCATCGTCATCGTATTCCCTCCGCGTGCAGCAATCTTCGATGTTAAACAATTCTAACAAAAGAGCATCCAATGATTTGTTATTATTTCGTGATTCCTCGAGGATCGCTTAATCCACCGACTCACGCTTTCCACATAACCGACGATTTCTGACTGCACTATTTCCATTTATAGTTCGACACGCGAAGGGAAAAAGATATGAAGCCACGTAAATCGTCACGCGATAGAGAAACGCTGTGAATATTCCTCTGTAGCTGCAGTGGCTCCAAACTTCCGGCCAGAACCCGATAGAGACAAGCCACACCATTAAGCGACATGATACCCCATACAAATCACGTCGATCCGCGATTTATGGTCCGTTCACCCTCTCACGCTATCGCGTTATCAGTCCCGTTGGTTACAGTTCCTGAAACGAGATTCCACCGTGAAAACCCTCTGTTTTCACTCCGTTCCTTTTCTTCTTCTGTGTTCAGAGAATCCCTTTCTTCGTGAGTTTTAATTATTTCAATTTGTTGCGTGACATCCACTATCTGTTACAAAGCTATGGTGTTCTTCAAATAAACTACTTCGATTTGTTTTCAATTCCCACACTGAAATCTTCAAGTACTTTATGCATTTTTTAGTTTTGAGACTACAGTTTCGAGTAAGGGTAGATATTTGTAAAAATACAAACGGATGGAAGATGATAAAATTGGAAAATATCGAAATTGTTTATAGTTCGACTTGGAGAATGTTTTTAGATCTTTTTCGGTTGCATATTGTATTCGCGTTTCTATTTATTCTCTATTTTTCACGTTATATTTGCTTTTTTGAATTTTTGATTAAAAGTTTAGAAATAGTAGAACTTCGTCGAATATAAATGAGAATAAAATTGATCGAGTTTAAATAAAAACCACGAAGTTGATCGAATTTAAATGGATATGGTCTTTTATTTTAGCCTCCCAGGTTAGGTCTTCATTTTTACCATTTTAACGATTTTTCTTCAAACATTTCGAAAAAATTCTATTATAATTCACGATAGGATTAAAACTCGTTCATAATTGTCGAACATCTTCAAGACAAAACCAAAAATTCTTTAGATGAAGATTTGTTTTTATATTCCTTATTAATTATGATTTTCATCCGAAAAGACTGTCATTCAATCATCACAGTTTTTTTAAAGTTTCACCACTCAAAAGCATACGTCAAACTAATTTAATAGAATTATATTTAAAGTTACTGAAATGCTTTAGTTTCTGTTCAGTTATCAAATTTTCTTCAATGTTGTTACACGTCATTTTAAATTAACAGTGATAAAATTACATGCGTCCATTTTTGCGCAGATATTTAAACAGGTGAACTTTGTAAATTACCAGTTTATACGCGAGAAATCTATTTAAATCGTCTCCTTCGATCCCCATAAGGCTCGCCATATTTCATTTAGCCGCCATAGTCTCGCTATCCATTTATCGCGTAAGCTCGGTATTCACAGAACCACTAACCTAATTAACCTGGAGCTGGCTTTAGCAATGTATCGTAATGTTTTATGTTACGTAGAACTCTCATCGATCTTTTCTTTTGTGTATATTTCATACGTTCTACGCTTGCTTTGAAAAGAATTCCACTGATTATTCCACAGAAATAGATAACCAGAGGAGCGTATATCCATTGCGAACGTGTTGAAGTTGAACAAGTATTAGCATGGATTTGAAAATGCTTCCTTTTCAAAGTATATTTACAAATCCCAGTTTACGATGGAATATTTAATTAGATTCTTTATTTAGAAAATACAGTTACCTGCACGATTTTCTGACGTAAATTCATCAAATTCTTATTTACATAGAAATTCTTATACTTATTTATTTACTGCCGATGTTTATGCATTTATGATAAACGTCGAAGTTGGTATAGTATACATAAATTATGTAATCTATACACTGAAGATTTTCGTACTTTACGAATGTATTTTTGCAAACGTTGATATATTATTAGTTCATAAGCATTCGCAGTTTAAATAGCTATTCGATATTTAGAAATTCTTATTTTTAATCGTTTTTGCTGATGATGGAATTCTAATTTTGAACAGTTTCTTTGAATGTCATAGATTACAATCATATATGGTTACAGTGGAAATGATCATATGACAAGAAAGAAAAATTATGTCAATTTCAGCTAAGAATATAATTATTTGATTTTTTTATAAATTGAATATTCATGGTAACGTGCATAATTTTTCAACCGTTTGCGACAATGTTACAATAAAAATTATTAATTGATTTGATAAAAAATTATTAACCAATTTTTATCTATATTGAATAGGCTTTATTAAATATTTTTAAACTAGTAAATATAAAATTATTCTCAATTTTTTAGATGCAAGCATATTTCTGAATTTTTAATAATTTTTTAACAGTGCATTGTTACAAATATTTGAGCAATTATGCGATTAACGTGAATATTCCATGCTGTTCAATTAATCTCACACTTTTTTTATTTTTGTTTTTGTCTTTTTTTATGGTTACTTGCATATTTCGAGTAATTATACAAGGTGGATCACATAATAATACATGTCACGTAATTGTCTTCAATTGTATTTTTTTACATTTTAGAATTGATTTTTAGTTTTAACGAAAAGAAATGTTACATTCGATAAAACTTATTTAATTGAAGGATAATTTCAATATCATATTAATGTATTGCTTTCGCTGTATTAAATTAATATATTGATTTAACATTAGTTAGAGTAATAAATTCAAATATTCTCTTATTCGAATTTAATTTCAGGATTAACGTTAATGTTATACTGTTTAATCTATAAATTAGTTTAATATTAATTTGTCAGATTTATGTAATGATTTAATATCATTAATGCAATATCTAGAGACACATATTAGTTAAAATGACCATGAACAAAATATGAAAATACATTTGCAAAGTAACAGTAAATAAACCTAAAAAAAGTAATAGTAATTACAAACTTTATTTTTTATTTAAAGTACTTGGGAAGCACATACATCGTTACAGGTGAAATCATTAGAGACCCACCCTGTATCATTATTTCAATATGCAAGATACGCAAATAAGAATTAAACAGTTAATTAAATTACATTGAATTTGAGGCGGCAGTTACACAACAGTGAGTATTCAGCATTCTGTCACAGATTTTATGAAATGTATACATATAAAGCACTTTGTCGTAAACGGAAAATATTTGAAAAGGTATTTTCAGATCCACGGAATACGCTCCTAAAATGTTGGTCACCTATTTCTCAAACACCTATTTTCCCAATTTATTTTCTATTCGCCTGGATCCTGGCAAATCCGCTCAGATTTGAAATCAACGACCTCTGGTCGTTTCATCGTCACCGCATACAGGTCCGACAGGAGTTCTTTGAACGTATTCCCATTTTCAACGGCCGTCTTTTCTTCGTGTCCTGTTTATTCTCTCCGTTTCCCGTGGCGTTCTTTCCGCGACGATGTGCCGTTTCGATGGACGGCCTTTGCGTTCACGACACGACTTTATCCCATTTACAGGAATCCTTTGTGCGATATTTTTTCTTTGATTGCAGACGCTAAGTGCTCGCGCAATGTCGCGTTTATTTCGTGGAAAAAGCGAGCCTCGGGAAAATAAAAAATGAGTCACGGAGAGCCGTGACGTCAGAACGTTTGTATTCACGGAAAATACAAAACAGCACCGGCGGTTCTCTGTTCTGTCGATTTCAAAGGATCGCGCGATTTTTCGTCGACCGTTTCTGCAAAGCTGCGAACGCGATGAAAATTCTGATTATTTTTTCCTTCGGTACTTTGGCGAATGAATTTCGAACAAAAATATCGTATCATCGAACAATTTGCATAGACCGCAATAGCCGTAGTGTTTGAAAAATCGATCGTGTATTTTCGTTTCGTTATTGTTTAAACGCCCATCGAAGGATTCGCTGAGATCCAAATTCCTTTCAGCTGTTGGGTTTTACATTCAGTATTTGTTTGTTACTATGTGTATTATTTTCTAATCGGATTGAACGATTTTCGGGTGAACTGATATTGGATGAAGGTATGAAATCACGTGAACTAATATTACTTTTCATTTTGTGGAAGATTAGAAATTTTATTATATAATAATCAGTGTGATTCTATTTTACAATAACTATATTTATCGACCAACTGGGGTAATTTATTAGAACCGTACGAAATTGAGAAATATCTATCATAGGTTCTATATGTGAAGCAATTGTACTTTAAAGTCATTTCCTAGGAACAATTAATTAATATTTCATGTCTAAATTATTTTACTTGCTCACTATAACCGCATGAATCAATTAAATGAACTAAATATTTTACTCGTTAGCTTTCGTAACGCTTTCAGTGCTTTGACGCAACTGGTGCGTCTTTATTTTCATTGAGTATTTATCAGTCTTGGACATTATTCGATTATTATGTCTGAAGAATATAATTACTTACAATTACATTACAATATTTGAAGAATATAATTTACAATTATTATACATTATCTTGTGAGGTACTGATTGAAATAATTATATGTTAAACATCAAAATAACTTTTATATAGATTGTTTCATTATTTTTTCTTTAAGTAAATTTTTAATTAATCCTTAGTTCTTTTATGTCAATATTGTAAATTATGTCAAAAATAGATTTATAGAAAGATGATAGTAAATCATTTGAAAGAAAAACAATAAATAATGTTATCAAAAAATAGATCATTTATTGTTCTATCTAAATGACTTAATTAATTAAAATATATAATTATTATTTTAATAATGTGTTTTATTACTAAATTATTCGTAATGATTTATTTGAATTTGATTAAAAATACAAGCATTTTTTTGTGTTATTGAAATTACTACCTAGAAATGTGTGAATGTTATAACGAAAGGTTAGGTTAACATTACCTTAAATCGATAACTTTTTAATTTGTTGCTAAGGTCACTATTCTGAACAGTGATATAGTTTTAAGAACGTGTTATATTAAATAAAATCTACTGATTACAAGAGGTTCCGTTAAAATTATGTACTTCTGGTAGTAATTTAATTAAACAATTTTTAATACATTTTTAATTGTTGAATAATTCTTAATATTTCAATTAAATGATTAAATAATCTTTTCATTTTTAAACAATTTAATTATACTTTTAAGAAACAATCAATTTTTATTATGCTTTCAATAAATGGTAACACTTTAATTAAATAAATTAATAAATAATCTTAAAAATAATTTTTGACAAAAGTTTATCTGAATTTTTCAATGACCAACAATCTCAAATTAAAACCTTCACCTCAACATTGTGACAACATATCAAAAAATAATAATTTAAAAGAAATTAAAGAAACTTAAATATAAATTTGCAAATATCTGCTACATGTCCAAGACTGATATTTACTGTTCTTGTATTTTCTCTGCAAAAAACCTAAAATGTACCGCAGTAATAATTATCTGGCACTGCTACTAATTGCGCTTCAGCAACTAAAATTTTTATCGAATTTCAATGATACGATAGAACGTAGTAAAATCGACCTTCAAGCAGAAAAGTTTATATCCCCCACACGATTTCATATCTTGATCCAACATCGTAAACTTACGACCAGCTTCATAAATTTTTTCGCAACGAAGTTACTTTATTGAAATAGGAATCAATATCCCCAGGAAAGATGACATCCTATCAACATTATTATTATCACGCACAAATTCATCAACAAAGTTCAAGATCATTATGATTTTATTTAGTTTAATTACATAGCCATCATTCATCGTCCCCGTTTTTGTTTGTTTCCCATTCTCAGCTCTCTTCTTGTTCTTTTATCAATGTTAGGAGTGCCGGCAGTGTACTACCACGGAACCGGAAGCGAGAACGCAAGCCGCGCGTATACGGAGACACCGATGCAACACGTCCAACGGGCTGCACTTCGGAAGAAATGTATGAAGTCGACATTCACTTTGGACTGGAAACACGCACCACGCCTTCTTCTTCCTTTCTTCTATCTCTTTATCTTTCCGTTCTTTTTTCTTCGCATCATCTATATCTCTATGCCTCTTCTTTCAGTCTGTTCTCGTTCAGCATCGTTCATCGTTGATTAAACCGATACCGCGTTGCACGTTGATTTTGCGTTCGAGAAACTCTTCCCGCGATTCGTGCATATCGCTCGTTGTTCGGTGAGCACCATGATCGACAACCACAGCTTTCGCAAACGGACGATAAATATTTTACGAGCTTTCCAACGCGTCCGCGGTGTTCCGTTACCTCGAGGAATCCTCGGGTAAATATCGCGCCAGCGTAGCAAACGAAGGAGGCAAATCCCCGTAATCGGCTCGAGAGAATTGATCACGCGTACATTCGTGATAGACGATGATGCTACATCGCGAACAGAAAGAGACGAAACGAATAAAAAGACAAGAGGGGACGTTTAATCCGTGGATCGCAAAAGAGTCACGATGGAAACGTGCCCGGTCGATGATCGCATCCGGTGTACAGGAAGGATCAGCGATCCTGACAAAGCAACACACACGGAGAAATCACGTCTTTGTCGTCTTCCTTTCGGCCGTCACTTTGACGTCGTACGAGTGTGTGTGTGTGTTTGTTTATATATTTTTTCTCTCTCTCTCTTTGCCTCCTTTAATCAGCCACGACAGTTACTTCGCCGAGGCGGCTGTTTAACGAGAAAAAAACGTAGCGAACGAAGCGCTCACACACCCGCGTCTACGAATCAAGCGCGGAGCAGTTGTGATCAGAGTTTTATGTTTCAGTGGATCTAACCAACGGACAGCTCACCCCCAACAACAACACGCCCTTGCTCACGCAAGCTCTTTCTGGTACGTCTAAAGTTTTCCATTCTTTTCGGCTTCGTTCCTATCGCTTTCTCTTAATTTGTCTCGCATTTATAAAAGTGTCTCAGGTCTCTGTATACATGTGTACATGCGTTATACATACGTACAGGCACGTACATGCAGTCTGTGACACAAGAGCGTATACTGTATTTCGAGAAAACGAGAATGATTTGTATATACCTTGAAACAGGGTTTTAGAATAATTAAATCCTTGACACTAAATCTACCGATGCACTCTTATTTGAAAATTAAAGATGTGAAGAGTAAAACAAATGATAAAACCTAAATTGATACACATATTAATTTTTTATCTGGATGGAAGTCAAATTTCAAATTTCTATTTGACAAATTTTGTAATTTAAAATAAGAAACTTGTGAAACGGTAGCTTCATTTACTTTGGTAGCTTTAGTGTTAACTGAACGGTGGCTAACAATTAATATTTAATTCGTAATCGAATCTCATTTAATTAAAAATTAAAACGTCATTGTTAACTGAATGAGTTTCCGATTGACAATTGTGTGGATTTCTAAATTAATGATTATCTTTCAATTTGTAACGAAAATTTCTTCCAATGACAAATAGAAGTCTAATTCTTAATTCGATCTTCAAATAGAAATTAAATCTTAGTTATTTGTTTAGTGAAACAATAATTAAAGATTAAAAGTTATTTCTACTTGCTCTTGATTTAATTAAATAATAATAAAAACTTTTACCCAATTACATGAAATTATTATTCATAATTGCAAGTTTCATTTAAAGATTGAAAATTAATCAGTAATAATAAAAATCTTTTATTCCACTAACATTAAAAAAAAATGGAACATTAACTTTTAATCAGAAAATTGTTTAATTAACAATCACATTTTGATTCTTAATAAAAAGATATTCAATTACGAATTATAATTGGATAATTTAATTGTTAGTAAGATAATCAGAAATTTCAAAAGCCTGTTTTGAAACAGTACTTTATATGGGTCAGATCTCCTGTGTTAATAATTAGAGCTTGCAAAGTTGTGACGTGCTTTTCATCAAAATAGCATATGAAATAGGTAATGATGATCATAACTTGTGTATATGTGGTAATAAACTCTCTAATATGTTTTCCTTACATATATTTTATTTCGTACAATTTATTCAGTTTTCATGTGATAGTCCATGCATTTCATTGTTCTGTAATTTGTTGCTGCTCGATTTTGGAATATTGAACCATTTTTACGTGAAAGTCATGTGAATAGTTAAATTTATGTACATTCTTGATATAAGAGATACAAACAAATTTATTTTTATCTAAAAATTGTAAAATATTGCAATTTGTGTATTAAACACACAGGTAGGAGAACAATTTGTATTTCTATCATGTCACGTAAATGTTTCAATTTTGTAAATTTCAATTTTCAATCTTCATATTTCCAAATTTCTATTTCTAAACATTTCCAATTTTTCACATTTCTAAATCTTCATATGTAGACATTTTTATACATATATCTATAGTTCTATATTTCTGTACTTCTATATCTCTATGCTTCTATATTTCTACATTTCTACATTTCTAAATTTCCATATTCTCAAATTATCACTTTTTCAGATTTAAAAATTTTTACATTCTCTTATTTCTTCGATAACCAAATTCCTCAATTTTCAAATTTTACACACTTTAAAATTCTTAATCCACATTAACTCCTACATCTAGATCTACTTCTCCATTTAGATACTCCTAAATCTACAAATTTTTAGACTTTCAAATTGTGAAATTTCCAAATCTTCAAATCCTTTAAGTTTCAGATTTGCAAATTTTCCAAATCCTTTTGATAAATGTCTGTTGACATTTCACCTGTTATAACACCAACATCCGTACATACACTATACTTATTCCTATCCAAAGACATTCTATCCTGAACCTTTATAAACCATAATATTAAAGCATTATATTTAAACATCTTTAAATATACAGAAATTATTTGTCCAACATAATTATCACTTTTGTATCCTTCCCCTCTCTCGCGTTTAAATTTCGCGACAAATGATCATCTGAATATACTTCCACATGAGATGCGATTATTACATATTATCATTAACATTATTATTATATCACGATAATTTCTGGGTATGTACTTATGCCTGTCCAAAAGAAATCTACCCTAAATCTTCATAATTCCTAACATTGCTCTACAGTCAACATTTCGTTGAAAATGATAAAAGATATCTAGACTACGCTCTTGTTGTAACAGACTGTACATACAATACACGTCAGAATGCACGGCCAATAGGTTCGCTGGGAACGACGCACGGTTTCCGATTCTTGATAGCTTTTCATTATCGTGTCACGCGATACGGCGAAAGCAGTATAACAACGAGAATGATTGTGTGAAAGAGAGAGAAGGTGGGATGATAGTTCGTCTTCTTACCAAGGCCTCCGTGAATGTTAGATCGAGACGTTACCATATAGCCAAACACGGAATCCGGCATTACCCCAGTGCAACGGTACTGAAACTCGTGTAATTCAATCCTCTTTCGTGATAGGATTCTCAAGCTTTAATAGAAACAAGCTTTGCATTACGCCGTAATGACAAATTGCAAGCCTTGCTTCGGCTCCTTCGTACCTTTGAGTGGTGAACGTTCTACGAACCGTGGCTCGTTCATGTTCATGGAACTTCGCAAAGGTTAGCCCTGGATATGATTACCCTGGTCGAACGATTCCCTGGTCGAAGGAACTCGACACTGATTCTTCGATTACTCGCGAAACGACACAAAATGGCAGCCAGGAGTCACGTTTAATTTCTCTCTTAAGGGAGTTTGATAAGGGAATTGACAGGTTTTAATTATGTTTGCTATGGCACTTGGGTGAAGGCTAATGGTACAATTACTTGGAAATTAAATTATCCAGTTTTCAAGTTTCTAAGTTCTCAGATTTTAAGCTAACTTTCTAAACTTCTCCAGCCTTATTAAGATGAAGGATGTCCAGATTTCTAATTCCTTAAATTTCTAAATTTTTTAACTTGCAATTTTCTAAGCTTATAAGCTTCTAAGCTTGTTTTCTAAGTTCTGAGCTACATTATTAAAATCTTATTCTAATATCCCTAGATTCCTAAATTCCTATTTTTTTACATTCTTAGATTTCCAAATTTCTAAAATCTTACACTTCTGCATTTTCAAACTCCTAGATTCCCAAATTTCAAGATCAAATTCCTCAATTTTCAATCCTAAGTTTCTGAACTCCTAGACTCCTTGCATTTTTAGATTTCGGAATTCCTACATATCCTTAGGTTTATAAATTCCTAGATTTTCACAACCCTAAATTCTCAAATTTCTAAACTCTCACATCTCTAGACTCTCAGGTATCTGTTCACATATTTAGATTCCCAAATTTCTTGATCACCAAATACGTAATCCTCAAAATACCTATGTATTATCTCTCTTTAACTGCACTTTTAGTATATTATTTGCAATAATAATTGCACGTATTTATACTTAAACCTCATAAATTATAACATGTAAAAAAATATCATGGTTATAATTTTCTTGAAACTTAATTTTTACAATTTTACTACGTGTCAAAATCTATTGTATGACTACTCAAAATTCTAACATATTTAACCCCATAATTATCATTTTACAATTTTAACCTCATTATGCCCGGTCTCTATAAAATCTTTGAATAACAATTTCATCAATATCATTTAAAAATATCCTCCAGATTTATTACTAGAATCCTACTACAGACCTATCAGAACCAAATTTCTCAAACATCACCACTAAATTTCTCTTAAATTTTCATCCACCATTTACAATTTTTCCTAACATTTCTATCCAATAATTCACAGTAACTTTTACAAAGTAAGAGGGTTTCCTAGGAATCGTACGCGTTTCTATAAACTTTCTTACACTTAGTTCGCAGAAGCGAAAGATTAAATGTAAGAGTCGAAGTAATTCATAGAGCGTGAAAGAAAAGCCGGCACTGATTCCGTGGCGACCATTTTATTTTTTATTCGTTTGCTTCGGGTCGTAAAATCTGGTGTGATCCAATCCCGCACCCGTGCCGTTCGCAATCTTCTCTCAAATAAATCAAACTTTTGAATCGTGCCTGCCTCCACCTCCATCGACGAACCAGCGGAAGTAACCGACTACCATTGTCAAGAGTTTAAAAGCCGAATGGGGTTTCAGATTGTACGGCGAGCGCTTTCGGTTTGTCATACCACGTCCTCTATCCTTTTCTTCCAAGCGAGTTTCAAATTCTTCGCGTTCCTCCTACTTTCTGGAATCTGTTCGTCATCTTTGTTTTCTTCTTCTCGCGTTTTTCTTCCTCAAAGTTTTCTTTCTTTCGCTTTTTGCGATGGCGGTCGTTCATCTACCGGCGTCCTTCGTGAATTGAATCCGCAATGAAATACGTTCGTTGTAGGACGGACAAGAGGAATGGTGTATCAAACATGTTCTAAAAATGATGTCGATGCTGTGTTTGCAGTACAAGAGTGAGGTTTATGTGTGCATGTGTGTTATGGCGATGTATGTTCATAAACTTGGAGGTACTTGTATCCCTAGGTCCATTCACGTGTCTCAGTATTTCTGTATTTATAGTACTATTGTACTATATAGCCTTAGATATATCGTTTCATGGATTCTTAAATTCCTGAACTTTTCGATCTATGTATCCACATATTATTTTACTCCTATATGTACATATAGCGATATACTTACATTCCGATATTTTGATCTCATGATGTCTTGGTATCCCGATATATCTATATGCCGATGACGGTACATATGAATACCCCTATGTCAAGATATCCTCACGTCCTGATATCCTCACGTCCTGATATCCTCACGTCCCGGTATCCTCACGTACCGATATCCTCACGTCCAGATATCCTCACGTCCAGATATTCCTATATATTGCTATACCTACATCCCGATGTACCTGCATACGGATATTTTTACATCCCGATATCTCCACATCTCCATATCCCTACATTCCGATATCCCCACACGTCGACATCTCTACATCCCGGTATCTTTAAATCCTAATATCCCCACACTTTGACATTCTTACAGTCCAACATTTCTACGTCCCTCTAATCCAATATTTCGATATCTCTATATTACTGCACCCCTATATCGTTGAATTTCTATATCTTTAATATTCCTCTTCCTTTTCTATTTACCTTCTGGACATTCCTACATTGTCAGATCTCTCTACTTATATCCGTAGATCCTAAAACCTTTACCTACACCAAATTACGCTAATTCCTCAAATATACGAATATTGCAAATATTAATTCCATTTAATATTACTCTAACCTTAAATCTTCAACGTCAACACATTTGTACTTCTTTCTTCTTCTCGTTGAACCTTTAAGTGCAATTCTATACATGAAATACCAGAATGGGTGTTCAAAATACTCTGTAAAATAGCAGAATGGTCATTCATTGATAGAAACAGGATCTTGTGTCACTGACCAGTGACAGGTCCTCGAAGTCGATACGTTGCGGCATTCCTTTGTTCAAGAGGGTTCGAGAGGATGGCACGTGTAATTCTAACCGATTAAGTATTATCCAGAAACATCTGCGTCCTATCAGTTTCGTTTGCCCTTCGAGTGACTGTTATTTGATCGATTGGTCGTGATGTTTGTTCACACGATTTTATTCCTACTGTTTGATCAGTCTTTTCTTCGTAGAATGTGTTTACTCTATCGTTTCCTTTCTCTTGGTACTTCTGGGTTTTGTGTGTTCGTTGTGATTGGCACAAAAGGACGCGTGAGATGAAATTTGATGTTGGAGTTAGATCATTATTCTTGCGAAGACGTGGAACATTATGGATAGTTGATGATTCTAGGGATTAGACTGGGTCTGCTCAACGCATCCGGCAGCCATTTTGTCACTGTAGGACTTAGGATGTAAGAGTTCATTTGTCGTAGATGTTCATATCTGTCAGAACCTGCAGTTTTCGTTTCTTTTTTTTAACTTTTGAAATTAAATCGCTTTTCTAATGTACAAGAGATTGTCCACTTTCGAGATAAACGGTTACTAAGATTTCTATAACTAGCGAACATTGAAGGAAATATAAGTGTGAAAATACATTAAGATGCAATCGCAAGTGTCTTTGTATTTTAAGGATATTCCTGATAAGTAGTCTTAAGTCTAGGTTATAAATGAACATGTTTAGTGTACCCAAGTAACCAAGTAGTAAACCGTTAGTAAACAATTAACCACTGGAGAGCTAATGCTAATATTGTTAATACAGTAACACGATAATAAATTCTACAGTATGTCTACAATATTTCTGCAATATGTTAGCATTAGATACTCTACTGTTTAGTGTATTTTACCAATATAACTTAAATACAAAGTTCAGAATTACGCCGTTTTCTTCATTCCTTTGGTTAATTCTCTTCCTCATTTATCAAATTACTTTCCTTTCACAACTGCTGGGTTTCATAGATTTCGTCAGTTAGGATTCTAAATTTGTCAACATTATTTAATTTTTAGATATTCTAGTATTTATATTTTCTAATTTCTGAAATTCGCAAACTTTCAGTTCTCAAATATTTAAATCCTCGAATGCCTAAGTTTACATATTCGGTGATCCCAAAATCTCAGTCTACCTAAACTTTTAAATCTCCCGGTCCCTGGATTCTTAAATCCCAAAATTCATAGATCTTTTTGTGCATCTCTAAATTCCCATGTTAAAAGACCCCTAATTCCCACTTTCAACTTTCCAGATCGCTGGATCTCAAATTCTAAGATTCCCCAACTCTTGGAGCTCAGATCTCCAAATTCTCGTGATTTCCAAGATTCCCAAACTCTTTGAATCCAGATCTTTAAATTCTCATGATTTCCACATTCTAAACCACCAGATCCCCAAATTTCCATATTCATAGGTTCCTAAGTCTGAAAATGGTCAAATTCGAAATCACTGGATCCCTAAGTTTCCACATTCCTAAACCCTCAAATCCCAAGCTCCCTAAATTCCTAGGTCCTCAAATTCCTAAATTCTCACACTCCTAAAGCTCCAAGTCGCAGGCTCCCTAAATTCCTAGGTCCCCAAATCCCTAAATTTCCATATTCCTAAACCCCCAAATTCCAAGCTCCCTAATTTCCTAGGTCCTTAAATTCCTAAATTCTCACATTCTGAAACCCCCAAAACTCAAGCTCTCTAAATTTCTTGCACTCCTTCATCAGTCTTTAAATGTCCAAACCTCCAAAAATCCTTGAAAGTCAACGAGTGGTAGAATTCTTCTCTGAAGAATGGTTATAATTTTCCTTAGGGAAGTCAGATTTGCTCTCGACTGTACGCACCCTTTGCCCGGGAAGTGCCAGTTGAGGTGTCTCGTCGATACAGCAAAGTTTAGGCGCGAAAAGCACGTACTCGATGATATTTCTATGCTAATCGCCGCGTCGTTAATGTTCGTGCGATTGCGTTGCTTGTCCTGGCGACGCGTGCATCATTTTTGTGCTGGCGGTTTTCAGTTGTTCCGTTGCGCGCAAAGCTGTCTTGTAATCCGCTTATTGAGTGTCTCCTTTTATTTGCTTCTTTCATGTTTTACGTGTGTCACGATTATTTGTCTCCGATGGAGGGACATTGTTGCTGTTGTTACTCTCTGTATGTGTATCTATTTATGTGTACAATGTCACGTGTTTATCGATGTGTAAGTTTTCGTCATTGACGTAACTAGGGAGGGTCACATTTTTTGTGTGTGACCCTAATCGTGTAATACAAGTTGTAGGATGTCGAATATAAGTTGTATGAAAAACTTAAAAATTGAGGAACAAATTCTTTAATTTTTATACTTTCAGGTTGTTAGTCTTGAATTTGCAAGTTTTTATACGGGAGGACTTATTCAGACTTTAATTTTTACCCCTCAAAACGCTAATAAAAAATATCCATGTTTTATAATCATAAAATTTGCTAATTTTCACATTTTTTTAATTTCCAAATGGCAAATCTCACATTACCAGTTCACAATACTCAATTCCCAAATTCTCACATTTTTGCATTTCTAAATTTCTAAATTTCTAAATTTCTAAATTTCTAAATTTCTAAATTTCTAAATTTCTAAATTTCTAAATTTCTCAGTTTCTCAGTTTCTCAGTTTCTCAGTTTCTCAATTTCTCAATTTCTCAATTTCTCAATTTCTCAATTTCTCAATTTCTCAATTTCTCAATTCTTGAATTCTTGAATTCTTGAATTTTTGAATTTTTGAATTCTTGAATTCTTGAATTCGTGAATTTCTGAATTCCTAAATTCCTGAATTACCAATTTACTAATTTACCAAATTCTCAAATTCCTAAATTCCCAAATCCAAAATTCCCAAATTCCCAAATTCCTAAATTGTCATACTACTAAATTGCTAAATACCCAAATTTCTACATTTTTTCTGCACTTCCCAAACTTCCAAGTCTCTACATTTCCAGATTCCCATAATTCCAACTCATTAATTTCAAAACTCTGCAATTAAAAAATTTCCATATTCCATTTCATACACCTTCAAATCTCAAAATTTCCAAATTTCCAATTCCTAAAAGTTCCAAATCTCAAAATTTCTGCATAATCAATCAAAGTTCTGAGACCTCTGTAAAAGTCCTAGTTACGTCAATGATTCGTTGATGTAACGTATCACGGGGCAAAGTATAAACGTAAATATTAAACTCCAATTTCTTTGAATTCTTTTTACAAATAACAAAAATGAAAAATACATCGCTTGCATTGAAACATTTTTAAAGCTGCGGATATACGCACACGCAAAAAATTAGTTGTGACAATTGCGTGAGTTTGTTGTTGAAATTGTAAGAATAAATTGTAAGTGTTTAGTGATATTACAAATAACTAGTTAGATTTAATAAGTTTCAAGATAGCACAGATGTTACATCTGTGATAGCGTAGCGATATAAATAGATAATTGTAAACATTTTGAAAGCGTAGAAACGAAGAAATTGAATTATTTGTTGTTTTGAATGATTAATAAGATCAGTCGATTGACAACTGTGTTTTTAGCATGCTGTTGACAAGTTTTTCGAACATACAAGTTATACAACACGTTTGAATTAAAAACTTGTTTGTCCGATGGCTGATCATTTTTGCATTTCATTGAAACAATTATGTGGTAACAAGTTTAAAAATTTGACACGCAAAACATTAACTAAAACTATACTTTTTAATGCTCCTAACATTCCTTTCTGCTTATTGTTTGATGAATGTTACTTCTAACACATACTTTTCTCCTGTATTATAAAAACGATACTCTGCATAGACACACACTGTTTCCCAACTTTATATAAAATAACTTATACGTGTTATTCTAATTTGTATATAAAACTGTTCAAATTGTACATACGATCGTAGGCGATTTTTCTGCACACAATTCCCGAAGAGCGGCATAAAAATCTGTTTGGACCCCGAACACTTCGCGCAGTTATTTAAACTTGTACACTCGTAATTGTTTCATGCAGAAACTTCGGGCATTCTGTCCATTTAACACGAGCAGCGTGTTCGATAAAAATAGAGATGCATTGTTCGGACAAAGCATCTCGAAATCGGCCATCGAATCGTCCACTCGATTGTTTTTTACCCCGAAATCAGGGTCGTAAAAACGATTCGGACCGATCGAGTCCAATCCCAACTCGATCAATTCTCGTTTCACGATCAATTCACACAGTGTCTCGTTCGATCGCTTCTATCTTCGAAAAACAAACAACGTTTCGCCGGCCAACGGTTAAAACCTCCCCTCGTGAACACATCGAGCAGACCTCCCAGAAGAAACAACCATTTTTAACGCAAAACGTGTTCGGGTACACTTTTTGCCGTTTTGGTTATCTCTTATCTAGGCAGTAGAGAGGTGCGGGTGATCTGCATTGTTTAAACGCATTGGGTAGCCGAGATAAGGGTGAATTCGGGCAGACACCTGGGCAAAGATGCTTGGGCTGCCCTGGATGAAGGCGGAGAGAATCGGGTGGGTACGAATCAAATTTGAAAGTCTATCTCTTACTTGTTTGAATTTACAATTTTACATTTTCAAGATTGGAGACAAATTTTTAATTTATACAAGTTTGGAAATTTTTTAATTTTCTCATTTAGAAATGTATGGTCTTAAAATTTACTTTCTAAATCAAAACTTTCAAACTTGAGGATTTAAGAAATTAGACAAACGGTGAGATTTTGAAACATCTAAACTTTTCAGTTTAAAAATATTTTAATTTTTCAAAATGAGGAACTCTAATTCAAACATATAATTGAAATAGAATTCATAGATTTTTGGAAATAAAAATTTTCAAATAGTGGAATTATTGAGATATTAAATTTACGGAATTATAACATTGCAAATTTTCAAATTTGGGAATGGTCAAATCTGTAAATATCCAAATATAAAAGTGTACAAATGTATAATTTTACAAATTTACCAATTTACCAATTTACCAATTTACAAATTTACAAATTTACAAATTTATAAATTTGCAAATTCACAGATTTATAAATTCATAGATTTATAAATTCACAGATTTACAAATTTACAGATTTACAAATTCACAGATTTACAAATTCACAGATTTACAAATTCACAAATTTACAAATTTACAAATTTACAAATTCACAGATTCACAGATTCACAAATTCACAAATTCACAAATTCACAAATTCACAAATTCACAAATTTACAAATTTCTAAATGTATTAATACGCAACTCTGCAAATTAATAAATTTACAAATATAAATACAAATTATGTAATAAATTATAAAAGAAACCGAGTGGTATCTCAATAATTCGTTACAATCCATCCGATTTTCTCTGCTTTAACCCAAAAAGATGGAGCTACCTAAGCGTCCATACGCGTGTATCCGTTCAAACCCTGCTTCGTTCAACTCAACCCCCACTCAAACGATCAGTTACCCGCACATTCCTACTACTCAAAAAAACGAGGGTAACATATCAAAGAAATTAACACGTTGATTGCCTTCTAAGTCATTCACAAAATCCGACAAACAAAAACAAATCTCATTACACCAATAATTGAAGGTAGCAACCCAAAAACTTAAATAAAATTAATTCTATTTTGAATAATTATTATTATACTCGGCAATGGACATATCGAAGTCTACAAAGTGGATATAAATCACGCAAATTACGAGATTTGTAGTCCATGTATTAACATGATTTATTTAATTATATGTATGAGATTTATAGAATGCAATCCTCATGATTTAATTATGCAGTCTATGAGAATCTATAGATTAAATAGATCACATTATTAAATAAATAATTGAATGACATGATTTCATAAATCATGTAATCTATGACGGTGTATAAATCATGCAATTTATTTAACTACGTAATCTATGTGACCTACAGTTTACAGATCACATAATCAAATAAATAGTGCAATGTATGAATCTACAGTTTACAGGTCACATTAAATAAATAATGCAATCTATGAATCTACAGTTTTCAGATCACATAATTAAATAAATAATGCAATCTATGAATCTACAGCGTGCAAATCACTTAGTTAAATAAATCATGCAATCAATGGAACCCACGGTCTACAAGTTGCATGATTAAACAAAATATACAATCCATGAAATTCACAGTACACCAACTACACGACTTAATTATATAATCCCCGAAATCCACAATCTACAGATTACATAATCGAATGACTAGGACTATGTTACGTCCATTTTGCGGGCCTCGATACATCCTGAATTCGTAAGCAAAAATCATGACAACCTAAAAATCAAAAACCAAAAATCATCCTATCGCACACAAATACAAGCATAACAGTCAACGTGTTAAATCGTTTGGCCGGCGTTGGGGTGGCAGCGCACGAGGAATGCTAAAGATGAAGGCGCGTTCGTTGCAGTGATGAACAACTACCAGGCGGCCGCAGCGCAGGCCGGATTTCCGCCGGCGTCGCCGCACGCGGCCGGCGGCCACGGTGGGCCCCAGGGCCGATCTTTTCCTGCGGCCAACTCGCCGGGCCCCATCGACATGTATAGTTCAAGTGCCGCAGCCGCAGCAGCAGCCGCAGCCGCTGATTCCGCAGTCGCCAGCTACGTCCAGGCCGCAGCTAGCCCGCAGCCCCCTACGACCGCGTTCCCTGCGATCGCCGTGTCCCGTGCCCCGCTCAACTACAGTCCCGTAAGTCCATTCTACGATCCCCCTTCTCGCCCTGGTACGTCCAACAGTGTTGTGAAACAGCCCGACTTTATTCACGCATGTGCCGCAAAAATAAACTCTTAAGATAGAAAAATATAGAAGAGTTGAAGAGTTGGAGAGTTTTTCTGATTTTAATCTCTATGCGCGGAATGATATATTCGCGAAATATAATTTATATTAATTAATGTCCCTTGTTAAACTTTGAATCATTCTCACTATTTTCGTTTCTTGAAC
This sequence comes from Megachile leachella, assembly GCA_963576845.1. Classification (NCBI taxonomy): domain Eukaryota; kingdom Metazoa; phylum Arthropoda; class Insecta; order Hymenoptera; family Megachilidae; genus Megachile; species Megachile leachella. The sequence continues at coordinate 11,778,373 of OY756256.1, read as the reverse complement.
GAAATTCTTACTACTTTTATTTCTAAGCTCTTTTGATTTCTTTTACGTTCGTTGTTTATTCAGGTACGATTCTGATAAAGGGTTGAAATGTACATTATCGTTATTACCTTCTTATTTATTAATATTATTATTACCTATTATTTATTAAATAATAAGGTAACTTACTAATATTATTTATTAGTATTAACCAGAATTTTGAAACCAGTTGGTTCAGTTTGAATTTCGCGCTCCCTTCGTCGCGTGGCACAAAGCTGCAATTGGTTATTACGGTTACGCATGCGCAGAATAACCTGGTTCGTTTCGCAACATTGGCCCAGCAGGCTCGTCGAGCGATACGCTCTTCCAGACAGTAAATACGAGTGGTACGAGTCCCCCATTGGCTATTTACTTGAACAGTAAATTCGGGTATGAAGGGCTTGGCCTTTGATGTCGATTTCTATATGGAACTACGTGCTGTGCGAAAATGAATCGTACTGAAGTGCACAATTAAGCGTCCGCAGTACGATGGACACTTAAGTAGAGAGGTGATTGAAAAGAGTGAGGGGGTTACGATATATTAAACGTGAGGTTCAACACTTATTCCCAGATTCTATTTTCGAGATTTGGTGGGGATAATAACGAGCATTTTAGACACTTATATGTGCACTTCTGTATCAAGTTTATCACAGAAAGAAGTTATGAAAGATTAAGGAGTTTGTTTTATAAATTCATTATTTTAATAAGGAATAGGAAAATAAAATTATAAAAGAATAACGAAAATTATATAGATTTGTATAGACGTTTATAGACGATTATGTTTTCAACAAGGTTGTGTACATAATTCTGGAATCCTCTATGATGGCGGTAGTCCTATATTAGAGCGAAAGTTTCTGCATTTGACCACTGTAATGGCGGCGCTGCGATATAAATATCACATTTCAATCTCTTATCGTAACATGTATTGCATAATAATGAAAATCTAGTATAAATAGTTTGTGATTCTAAGCACAACTTTTAAGATTACAACTCTTTGCCTTTTACATTGCAGCGCCATTATTTATTGTTACTTTATTTATCTTTTAATTAACTATCCCATATTTACAGGTTTTAGGTTCATTGGGGTTTTGAGAAAATAAAATGAAAACATATTTCATCTGTCACATAAATACAATATGTCTAACTCACATAAAGAAAAATATATCGATTTGTTTTAAATGGTACTAGTAATTTTGAGACTTCATAAAAGAGTGACCTTAAGAGAATATGATTTACACCGTTGCATGTTCCCTTTGAAATAGTATAACTTTGTCTTGAGATGATTTTTCAGAGAACGTAAAACAAAGTTTCTTCTTTCTTCCCGTGAAATAAGAATCTGTGAAGATAAATGTACGGATATTTCCATTTGAAGAAAGAAAGTCAATCTCTAAACAGTCTTGGATACACCTAACGAGAAATTAATAGTATTTTCTTTTCGAAACTTTTAAACGTTAATATTATAAATTTTGAGGCACTTAGAAAATGTTAAACTTATGAACTCCTTCTATAAACGTCTATACTCATTGGTGGAAAATAAACGAATAATTAACTAGATCAAAAAGTGTTGGCAGCAAAAATTAATTAATGGATGAATTAACACTAGCATCAAAAATTCAATTAATAAGCATATAACTATTAGGTAAAGTTTTTAAAGAATAAATTCTGAAATTGCATATCATATTTTTGAATGCTACGAACAGGCTGACCAATGGTTGACTTGTACCACTTGAAATTTAATTCCCCTAGTAGAAAGTGTAAAAATAATCCATTTGAATTTGTAATTTTCAAGAGAGTGTTCAGAACGGAATTGTTACTTCTTTTAAATAATTCATAATTTGTACCATCTAATTATTTTAACCCCTTTTTTTGTAATTATGTTGTTCCGGTAAAAATAAAAGAATGAAAATCTGGTAAAAATATTTCCGAGCACTCTCTAATTATTGTAGATTACGAATTTACCAGAAACATTTTCCGATAATTATAATTAATATCCTGAAACTAAAGGAAACTTCTACTGTTTGAAAATACGACGAACAGCAAATAAGACACGAGATCCTGAAAGAGAAATAAAAATTACCATTTTGCAGTAGTCGATTCTGTTACTTGATATCCGTTGAACACTTTCATTTGCTTCCACAATGGAACAGAATTAAAGATTTTAATTAAACTTTTCGTTCGTCGAGGGAGCCAGATCGAACGAAGTACTTTTCCAACAGCTAACCGTACTAACAGCATCGAATTAAACTTGTGTGTGATACTTTTTCCAACCATTAAATGTAACCCGGAAAAGATACTGAAATGAGATTGAAAACAAAAAGGAAAAGGAGTCGAGAGATTCGAGAGTATGATGCAAGTTTTATTTTCTTACAGTTTCTAACTTATGTTGCTACCAGCTTCGATCGCAAAACAGCTCTGAACGCTGAGCTTCTCAATTTGCAGATATACATTTATTAACTTTGCATTTCGTTTTTTTTTTGTTCTTTTTCTCTTTCTATATCTTCCTTTCTGATACTTACGGAATTTCAATATCCAACGATGCTAATATCCAGGATCAAGTATCGCAATTGCACGTAGTTTAATCGTTATTGGAAAATCAACGTAGAATATTCAATAGTTTACCTTTTATTATTTAAACGAGATCTTGGCACAAGGATCTTGGATAAAATCTCTGACCTCGTGTTTTAGGGTCCTCTAATACCAGCGGCATTCACTAATGGCTACCATTGAGCCTTGTTAAGACCTAATAACAGGTACGTAGTCACGTTCTCTTACTCCCTATTTGAAATTTACTATCATTATATCAAATATCTCGTGTTACCTGATTTTAAAGAATGCTTATACTCGATGAAAATGAACCGATCTTTACTATAGTAAACTCGAACTGTTGCAAAGTATAAACGAATAACGCGTAACTTTAACGAGCACTTTCATCGCTTCTCTCATGTGACTTCAATCAACAGCAGCGAAAAATTGATATAATGTTTCCTGTTGTTTTTCTCCTTTCAAATTTTAGCGCATTATCTTGCGAATACGGTAACGAAAAATCTTTCATTTCACTTCGTAGCAACGCAAACACATTCAAACATATTTTCCATCAGTTCACATTTGTTAGTTTCAATTTGCTAACGTGCCAAGTGGTATAACTATCAGTTAACTTTAACGATCAATAAATACGAATGAAATATTGGAACGTCGAGAAACTTTCGTGATACGAACGAATTTATCTTTGTGTTTTTTTCAAAGAAGATTAACGATTTAAAGAAAATTGAACGTATCACGAAAGGATCTTATTCTTTTGCTTGCCGTTCACGTCCAAGCACTCCAACAGTAACACGATCTGCTTGCGCTATTTTCACGATCATGGCTTCTCTAGGATATCGTGTTGTAACACATCGTTAACAGAGCACGATTTTTTTCCATTAGGATGGACGAGAGGGCAGAGCGCAGCACGGTCGACTGACGGTACAATGAAGGATGCATATGCCTTGGACAAATTTTGCACGATGAACAATCTCTGGACAGAAGAGGATGACCATCGCGTATCTTACCATCATCAATAATAAGCGAATGGATCGTGTTTAGGTAGAAGAATAACGGGTTTCATCAGTAGAGGCTACAAGCTTGCGGATGCGGCCCGGTCATATAATCAACGATATAATCAAGAAAAATTAACACGATCTTCGAACCGTTTAAAGGGAAAATCAAAGATGAAAGCATTCTAACAGGAAAATCCGAATAAAAAAGAATAGGGAAGCACAAATAGAAGATGGGTAAAAAAAAAAAACGAAGAAAATAAAAATTGTACATCCGATACGCGTCCAGAAATTTTGCGGGTTATACGAAATGGAGGTGAAATGAGAGAATGTAAGAGAAATGCGAAGGGCAGAAGCTACGTACAGCTAGGTACGGCCGAAACTGCGTATTGATGCCCATTCTCCGACATTAATAAAGAATAATCTAATAATAATGAATTAAATTAATATTATTAATTGCTAAATAATTAAGCGACTAAGTCTAGAATATAAAAATATTATATATAAAATATAAATATATATATATATAAATATATATATATATATATATATATATATAAAAATAATTGATAAAATATTAGACGATAACGTATGATCTTTAGTATTTAAGGCAGACGAACGCAGAGGAAGAATACCAACTTACACACGAATATTATTATGATTACTGGTTATCATTATAATTTATATATATATATAAATGATTTATATATATATAAATATATATAAAATATTATGAGGATTCTAATGATTAATAAAAGCAAAAAAGATGCGGATGGAAAGCGGTGGGTGCGCGATGTGAGCTCGCGCGCGCATTCACGCAATATACATATATAAATATATATAAATATAAATATAAATATAAATGCAAATATAAATACAAATATAAATATGAATATAAACAATAAAAAATATTATTATTAGACGCGTATACGTTCGCACCCGGGAAGAGAATATCAATGCGTTCGAAGCATTCTTTCTTTTTTCAGTTTATAGGCATGCGTAGGAGCGGAGAACAAGCGTTAGGGATTTTTTCTTTTGAGAAAGATCGGGAATGACGAGTCGCTAGTCGGCTAAATAGGGAGTTGAAAACCTGTCGCGCTAGGGCGGTCGGGTGGGATTAGAAGAAGACGATGAGGGCACTAGGCATGCCAGAGTGGCTTTGCCCTTTTTTCTTTTCTTCCTTTCTTTCTTGCGCGCGCGTGTCCGCCACTTGTCAGCGTGCTCTTTGCCGACTGAATGCCGGAATGGCACTTCTCTCTCGCCCCGGCGTCGTCGAAGTACTTTTCCCCTTTTCCTGGGTGTGCAACGAGGGAGAGACAAGAGGAGACGAATAAAGAAGAGCGAACGCCGTAGACGCAGACAGACGCGTGTCGAACGGATGGAGTGAAGCTGTTTGCATTGCTCGTCGCATGAGGAACGAATAGAAACACGCGAGACCAGATCAAACGGATTCGAATCTGTGAAGGTCTGTTTGCGATCCGCTTTCGAGACGATACGTATCGATGAGAGGCTAGGAAGGAGAGAGATTTTTAATTAGATTCACAGGGTCGCGAGACGGGGATCGAGCAAGTGTCTCAAGCGTTTTATCGTCGGAAGTCTGGCCTCGTTCGATGCCGAAACGATGACCGTTGAATTTAATCGGCTATTGTGTAGCTGTCCAATCGATTACTTGCATTAACCTCGGTACATACATACATATTACCCGTACGCGAATTATTGTATCATTGATTTACCATAACGGCGTATATGCATGATCCTATAGAGGAGGGACACATGAACGTTCATCGACACGCATTTCGTACACGAACACGTTCACCACCGTTATACAATCACGAAACACACGCACGTACACGTGCAACGTGTACATAATACACTCTCACGCGTTTTAGACGCTAAACGATCACACGCTTTCACACGCGTCGGCGGCTTTTTAAACGGATAACACGAACAGGGACAAACACATACACATATACACACACGTACACGTAACCGCGACTGAGAGGAACCATAGGTAAACCATGAAGTTACGTGAAACAAGATGCATTAATGGAATAAGGAAAAGTATATATATATATATATACATACATATACACACGTGTATGCAATTATTATACCGTGCGTCCGCATATGTACAGAGCGTTAGTTAACGGCGAGATCGCGTATCGCCAATTTAATGCGCCAGTGCGTGAGTAAAAGCGGAAACGAGAGGAGCACGTTTTGCAAAATGGAACGATACTCCGACACGAAGCGAGATTGTGCGAGTCTGTGTGCGAGAACGGGAGGGAGAGAGACACGTGTGTGCGAGAGAGTTATTTAAGACACATTTAGGATTTACTAAATACGGTCATCTTGAAAAACGCCATTCGCGACAAAACAAATACAATGTTAAGTTTAAGTGGGGCTAGCGAGGAAAGACGTAGACGTGAGAGAAACATTATATCGTGTAAACGTAGCCTTAATCGCGGAACGACTGGACACCAAATTCTTGCGTTCTTTCGCGCTTCGAGTATCCGTTAATTGGACGAGCTAACGGCGAGATTGATTATTCGTGATTGGTTTAGGTTTTAGCGAACCGCGATGTTTAATTAGCGTACGGGAAACAGGGAGGTGTGATTCGTTGCTCTTTCGCTTGGACGTGCTAAATATTTTATTAGACTTTGTAGCCCTCGAAGGGCAGGTTCGATTTAGAGGCTCGAAGGGCATCACCGAAGTTGGGACCTCCCTGATTCTAGACGAAGAGAAAACCGTCGACGCGCGTAACCAATTTCGCGTATTGATTCGTAAATTTTGTTGATGTCGCTGATCACGCCTGTTCCGTACGATACTGATTATAATCACTGTTATCGGATTCGCCAAGTGAGAGTCAACGAGCGATTAATTATAATTACGAAACGACGGATACACGTGCGACAATTCTAGTACGGTTATTATTGTATTCAACAACAGGGTAAACAAACAAACAAACAAAAACTAAAGATGACCTTAAATTGGGACGCGTGTCACGTCGAACGGCGGCCATTTTGTTTTCCTGTGCGCGGGTGTGCGTGCACGCAAAATTGAAAAGAAAAAACAAAAAGTTCAAAAAAAAAAAATATAGCACCGAAGAAGAAATGAACGAATGAAACCGAATAAATAAACGAGTCAATTCTTACGAACGTTAGCAATACATCGTCGTGACCATAAAGGATTAAAATGGCAAATAATGATCGAAGAAGAAAAAAAAATAACAATAATATATAACGAGTAAACTATAGCGCAAATAAACTACGTACTTTTAAGTTGGTGACGCGTACGCGCACAACGAGTGATCTCGTTCGTTCTGAAAGATAAATGAAAAATAGAAGAAAAGAAAAGAGAGAAAAACAAACCGTGAAGGATCACCAACCCCGGACGAGGGAGAAAATGGTGAAAGGAACTGCGGTCGCGTGTGTTTCTGACGCTGCAATGCCGATTTCTTGCAAGCGAAACAAAATGGTAGCTGCTTCGTTACGCCCCAGGATTAACGATAAACGAGTGTAAAAAAGAAGTTGTGTACGTATCGGACCAAAGGTTGATACATAGGAGAATAATTCGAGTAACAGAAAGGAGCAAGATTAGATCGTCCGAAGGATTACATTTCTATTGGTTGATCGTACACCCACATAGGCCGATACCACACAAACGCAAGAAATTTTATTTTAAAGTAGAATTTCAGATTTTAATTTCACAATTATGTAAATTTTATAACACAAATTTTTTGGAGTAGCTAAACGTATTGGTAGCTTCGCGAACAATTTCTGTTATTTTTACATTTCCGTTACGTTAGTAAATTCGGCGAAAAACGAACGGGTTAAACAAGCGTTAAATAGCCGTGATAAGCGCTTCGAAGCCGCGTTAATTATTCAAATAAATGGAGAGTTGAACTTAATGCGAATGAGGAAATATAGCCGGGAAACACAGGCGAGTATGTAACACCAGCTCAAAGAACGTAATGTAATAATGAAATTCGTCGTACGTAGGATTAAGGGACGCTGACGCGCGAGATCGCAGCAAAACAGCAAAATAGGAAACATACGCAAAAAATAGGAACGGTAAAGACAAAGTTTTAAGTATATAAGTTATAACTTTTCGCAGTTAGGGTGAAAGAGGTTGCTGAAAGGATTCTGGGTTTCTGGCCATATTTATTTTATTCCTCTTTTAATTATTAAAAGTCAAAGCTAGTTTCGTTCAGAAAATTTTGCAAGTTTGTTAACGCGTGAATAATAATAATGCGATTCGGAATTATTTATTCTTTTGATGTCATTTGACATTTCACTATGTAGGATATATGTTTCACTATAAAATTTGACGGAAACCCGGGCGACTTTCAGCCAGGAAAATCCTCTGAAAGAGAGTTATATATAAATATATAAATATATATTCGAAAGAGATCTACGATCAATTATTAATTAAAAGAAAACAAACAAAATAAGAGGAAACTGCGATCAATATACAAGTGAGCTAACGCGAAAAAAGAACAAAATAGAGAAGAAAAGATAGGGGGTGTCGCGAAACTATATAGGATGAAAAAAAGGGACAAGAGCAAACAAAATATATGCGAGTGCAGTCCACGCGTTTATATTTATAAATATAAAATACATTAATATTGAAATATTACGTCTATATCTACATCTAGTACATGTATATATATATTTATATATTTATTGCACATAAATATATAAATAAGTATATATAGATATATAAATATACATATTGAATAATTAAACAAAAAAAGTAAGAAATATATTACAACTATACAGATATATATAATTAATTGATTAAGACAACAAACAGACAAAATAAAAAATACGAGGATTATGGAAGATGAACAAATATATTGAGACATTGTTTTATGCATTTGTATGTATATATAGTTATTGATGTTTTAAAAGCTAATATACTATTGTACTGAACAATTTTTCGATGATCACCACAGATCGCAAAAAAGTCGTACAGGAGAGGGGCAGGGAGGGATTGTAAACCGGGGTGGGTGAGGGTAGAACAAGGGTTGATAGATATACGCGAAGAAAGAAGGGAAAAAAAGGTAACACGCGATTGGGACGAGCTCGTTGTGCGATGCAGTCCAGTCTTCTTTTCCTTCTTTTGCGATGCTGTTTCATTTTTTACAAGAGGGAATTTTTTCTCCCCGAATCGAACGCAAAACAATAAGGGGAATTAAATCAAGAATTTTTCGAAAGCGTCGCTTGCTCATCGACCGAGCTCGATCACTCGTCGCGCAATTAACATGCTCACACTTCCACATTGTACACTTATGATGAACACACGTACAGACACCTACACTTGTGTATATATATATATGTATACACAAATATAAATATAGATATAAATATAAATATGAATATAAATATAAATATACACGCGTATAAGTAATAAGTAATAATTACGATAACCGAAAAAAGGTATATATATACATATATGTATATGTATATATGTATATGTATATATATATATATATATATATTAATACTGCGTGGAGTGAATAGGAGAAAGGAAATGGAGGTCATATTGTAAAGAGAGTGCGAGGAAGATGTTAATCAAGTGAGTAAATCGATTATTGTCATTCCGTGATTGAACGGTGAAATGAGATTAGAGTCACACGAACAAAACAGATCACCATTGATAAAATAATATATAAGTATACAAAGAGACACGAATGCAGTGAGGTAGCCACTTTCTGATACATGTTATCGGGTGCAAGATCATTGATTCATAATTATTTCTTTTTGCTCTTATTGCCGTTGTCACGGAAGCAGCGAGTTTCAACGGTTACCAGAGGACAAAAATATTGGTTCGAAATTTCTTTATCGCGAGAACTGCGATGTATCGCGGCGTCGTTTGATCCTACGATATTTCGTAAAGAATAAAGCAATATCGAGTAATAATTTAACGATGAGCCGTAAGCGATAACTCGACATAATCAAGCGCGTTTGAACTGTTCACACGCATCAGAGATGTAAGACCACAATAAAAGGATAATTGAACATAACCGTTATATTCGCACGAAAGTTCAATACGTTTTACGCTTGGATCCAACAGCAATAGTCGCGTACACGGTCTCGTTCATCATTTTGGAACAATGTTTCGCGTTCAGTCTGTATTAGTGTTAACGATAAACAGTTCCATATTCGGAACGGAATAGAGTGGCCCAATCGATTGAAACTTTAGATTTTACGATCATCGTGTTTAATTCTATCGCATTTCACGACTATTTCTCTTAAATACATGCACGCGCGTGTATACACACACACATGTACACACGGAAATACATTTCTCTATCATAGGTTTTCTTACGATACAACGAGAACGGTACTGTTCGAAACAATTGTACACTTCACACCGAACGAACTCGTCCGAATAAAAGTACAGGAACATACACATCGGTATACGTACACAAATGAAACAGAACGATCGAGAGAGAGAAAGAGAGAATTAAAACAAAAGAAGTCAATTTCACTTTCGTCTCACGGATTCGTCGATATCGATCCTTCGATAACTTTCTACGCACCCTCTATTTCTTGACTGCTGATATGTTTCCTAGAACGGCTAGTTTAGCGTATATTCGCTGTGCGACACGAATCTGCGCATTTCGTTTTGGTTTCCTCAAATGAAAGCTGACAGGAACACGCGACGATGCGTTCTATCTTATGCGAACAGAGGAAACGCGGCCACGGTGCCACGATATTAAACAAAAGAAAGGAAAAATAATTAAACAACCCCCGTCGCTCTGCGCGCCATGTGAATGGGTCGAAAGAGAGTAATTGAGAGTAAAAGAGCATGAGAGAGAGAAAGAGAGGGAGTGAGTGAAATGAACTCGCAGAAGTCCGTAGATAGATAGACAATTTTTCGAAACAACGTTTTCGTGCATACGAGAAAATCGTCGTTGCGATCTGCAACCAAGTCTGAGCGCTTTCCTCTAGAGTGGCTAGAATTTCAGTGATACAGTTGGTGTAATTAGTTATCCTAGATTGGTAACTCATCTAGGGACCAGATATGGACAAAATATTCGAGATATCCTTTTGTAGGGTGAAAACGTAAGACATCTCGGATGAGAAACTTTTGATCATTTTAAATTACAAATTTTTAAGTCTCATTTTTTAAACTTTTAATTTGCGAGTTTTTGAAGTACCATGCTTTGAAATTACAGAATTTTCGAATTTCTAGAGTTTTGAAAAATTGCCAAATTTTCATATACAAAATTTGCAAATGTTAAAATTTTTACATTTTTGTAGGCAGAAATTCTCGAATATCCATGTACAGAAATTACAGAGTTTAAATTTTGAAATTTTTATAAATTTTAGAATTTTTAAGTCGTTACCTATGCAAATTCTGAAATCTTCTGAATTTACAGTTACAAAGGTGATAGTTTCCTTAGACCTAAATTTCTCAGATCTGAATTCCTAAATTTTAGAATTTTTGAACTTGAAAATTTAAAAGCTACAAAACCCTAATTTCTATGGTTCCAATTTCCAAATTAATTTCCAGATTCTCGCTAATTTTTCAGTTTCCAAATTTTCGAATTCCAAAATATCTACATTTCTCAACTTTTACGTTTCCAAAATTCCAAACATTCTAATTGCGAAATTATCAATTCTCCGATTTATTAGGTTCTAAATTCTGGTGTTCTTAGATTTAACGATTTTCACATTTCCAAACTTTCAAAGTCCCAATATTGTCATCCTGAAATTTCCAAATCCCCAATATTTTCATTCTACAATTTCTGAATTCTCAATATTTCTATTCTGAAATTTTTAAATTTTCAAATTTCCAAGTCTTGAAATTTTCAAATTCCCACTCCTTCAAATCGCCAAATTTTTAAACCCTAATACCTCTTAAGTTTCCAGACTCACAAATCTTTGAATCCTCAAATACCCAAACCTCCAGAATTTCTAAAATCTCAATTCCCACCCCCAAATTCCTAAATTCACAAATTTCTGGAAACCGTACCTATATCTGCTACAAGTCCTGTAAACAAAGATTCCTTATTTACACAAAACAAAAATTCTAGTTACGCCAATGTTGGTATCTCCGATATTCGAAGACTTAGCTGGTACGAATGGCCTTGCAAAATGGCGGACAGAGAAAAGCGCTCGAACAAGGGTTACGATTCGATCGATCGAGTTTCAAGTCAGTTGTAATATAATTGATCCATCGTGATCGTGATTTGAAGTGAAACATCGCAGCTAACTTGTAGAATTCTACTTAGAATCTTCATAGATTCTATAAAGAATATACTATAGAAAATATACTATATAGATTCTACTTATTTTTATTCACGCGTCACGGGAACACGTGGGCTACCAGAGCTCGTTTATTATCATTATTACAATGGTTATTATTATTATTATTATTGATATTATTATATTTTTTGTTTTTCTTTTCTGTTGGTCTATATTGTAAGGTTTATTATTATTATTAATATTATTATCGTGGATCATCATTATTACCAGTTATTGTCGGCTAGTATTATTGTAATCTCGTCCTTCTGTCATTTCCCATTTGTCACAATGCAATAACTTAACCTGTGTTACAAATACAACTCGTCACTGTATTTGAGGTGATCCTTTCGTTTCTTCGAGTTTCTATCGAGAACGCGGCTCGAAGAAATCGTATCTCGAAGGATGCCAATCAGAATTCAATACTGAATCGATTTTTAATATCTGCTACAGTTCGAAATGCAAGAATTTTGTGCAATACTCCGCGGATCGATAGAAACTTCGTAATTTGTATCGGCCAATTAAAAGGACGTCCAGACGATTTTTTCGAGTTGCAACTTTACGAAATATGAACATAACCCCATACATATATGTATATACCATATACATATTATATACGTAAGCGCACGCAAACCATAAAGATTATTATAAGTATATATTCATGTAATTATACGTGCACACGTTTGAACGAGCAGACGCACTGTAATCTGTTAAATATTCTTCCTGCGTGCAGATATGGGTCAAATAGCCACGAGCTTCGATGAAATTTCGCTTTAAACATCGTGTAGTGACGGTTAACGTGTAACATTCTCGATTCGATGGTTAGTTTTTACACTTTTCATTTCGATGTTTAACTTGCAGATTCGTCCATGTTCGATTCGATGAAAATGAAACGAGATTTTCCGTGTTCATTGAAAATAAAATGAAATATTGTTTCCATGTGCATTGAGAACATTCTTTCTCATGTTCGGTGAAAGCAAGATGAAATATTGTTTTCCATGTCCATTGAAAAGATTGATGAACGAATGTTACGTTCGACCTTCACACTTAACCTCTTCTCTATACCAAGAATTTTGTGTTACCTCTTTGAAATCGGTTAAAATAATAAAATACATTAAATGAAATTAATATTCCAAATCTCTGCAGACATTTAATAAATTTAAAGTGTACGTCGAAGAGGTTAAATATCAGTGAAAGAGTTTACGCGGGTCAATCGAATCGATTACCGAATGAGCAATTTAAATTTTGTAACGTTCGTATAATTTGTACTTTCGTTTTATCGCGTTAATTTATGAAACGGTCACATGTTCAGGTCACACGATGCTCCCCGATATCGTGACGTACTTCGTTCTGCCTATTATGTCATCGTCCCAGTTTTATTACAAATGTTCGGTACCTGTTCGTGCAACTCGTAAAAGAGAACTCGATAGCGACTGTTACGTAATGTTCCGTATCCTTTTCAATCGCTTTTCGGTTCGATTCACCGTCCCATCGTAAGTTTGTTAGAATCGGTCAAGCAAAAGTAGTTACGCCTTTAAATGCCGGTTCCCAGAACGGCGATATCGGTCAACAGATAACGCGACAATTGTCATCGAAATTGTGAATCTTCGAGAAACTCGTACTAATAGTGGCAGGTGAGCGATAAAGCAAACGATTCTTTCGCTTACTTGTTTGCGTTCCGATTCTTCACATATCGATCTATCAGATCTAAAAATTGTTTTGTAGTTTAGAATTCTGTTATAAAGCAGCGGTCGACGTGCAGTTGCGGACATTCATGGAAATCTAATTTTTATTACATATTTAAAAATTTATTAATAATTTTCGAGTTTTTTAAATGTCTAGCGAGTTTGTAGATCGTGGCGTTATACATTTTAAGTTTGACAATTTGAAAGTTAAAAGATTTGGAAATTTTTAGTTTACATATTTTTAAGTTCTAATTTCCATATTTTTCTGCAAATTTCCTTTTCAGTTTCTTTATTATTAAATATTTATATCTTTGAATGCTTAAATTTATAAATTTCTTAGTGTAATAATTATTAACTTAATCTAAACGTTTTAAGCTTGAAAATTTGGAATTTCCACATTTTAAATTTGTTAGTTTTTAATATTTCAAATTTTTAAACTGGAAATTAGAAGATTAAAAATTTCTATGTTTCTAAATTTCATGAATTTTCGTCTTTCTAAATTCTCAGTTTCCAAATTTGAAAACTTGAATGATCCTAAATTTCTGAATTTCTGAGTAAACTTTTAAATTTGAAAACCTAAAATCTTAAAAATAGAAAAATTCTCTTGCTCGTAACGCCGGGTATCCGATTTGTCCATTACTGTCCGAAACTTCTTATCGAATGATAGACTTAATTATGAACGAAAGTAGTTAATTTCATTCTCGAAGCTAATAATCACGTAACATTATGAAAACATGCTGACATACGTCTTCATTCGTCCCTTTAGCAATGAAATAACGAAAAAGTTTCTGTTAGTACCTTTATCGCGTCGAAACAAACGAAAAGTCTATAAACCAAGTCTGAAAGCAATTCGAAAGTTTGAAAAGGAAATGCATAGTAATCGTTGCGTGTATGCATGAGACCCGAGAAAAGTTCACGAATTCCAAGACCCTCGTTTTCTCCCATTCGTTGTTGTCGTTACTTTTGTGATAATATGTTTGGTTGTTGTCACGAGAAACAACTGGGAACACCGAGTGTTTACACGGCGTGTTACGAATTCCGGGGGTCCGAAAGGAACTCGTCGTTTACATCGTCAAACTTTAGAGAAGCACGATACGTAGTTGCGATTATTTGTGTTTAACACGTGGAACGAAGGAAAAGTTTTTAAAAATATTTTTTACGACACCTCGGGAGGCACACACAAGACAAGGCAAAGCGTGAAAGAACGAACGGAAGCTCGTCGGTATGGTACAGCTTGTAATGAGGAAACTTGCAATATAACAAGCAATAAATAAGCCACTTTTAATTCTATGTATATTAAACAATTATGTGGATGCTTAACGAGATTTATTGAATTAAACGTGCAAAGCCAAGAAGTTAAGACGAGATACCGATTTTACATATTCTTACTAATCGTATAAACGACTACAATACGTATAGCAACATAATAAATTATACGATTATGTATCGATTGAAAAAAAGAGCAGATAAAAAAATGGTAAATAAATAATTATTAACAAACAAAAAAAAGAGGCGAAGGAGAAGATGAACGGCTGCGGGCGAGTATCGCCGGCAGACGTTAATGTCTAATCTACATAAGTACGTAAAGGTTTCAATTTTACACTACCGATAATAATGATGTAACGGTAAGGCTCTATATAAGATATAATGATGATTTATAATAATTATAACGTTGTACAGAATATTTATGAAAGGCGCGCTGCTGGCGAAAGAGCCGCGCGTTTTCGTGTTCGCGCGTCGCGAACAGAAAGAGATGAGACGTGAAATAATGAAAACACGAATGAACAAATGAATAGAGAATTAAGAGAATGTGTTTGCCTTTCGTGTAATCAATAAATTGTTTAACTTATAGTCGTGATGTCGAAATTGTTCGGAAAATTTTCATGCAACTAGGCTCAGCGAGCGACGCGCGACTCTCTATCCAAAAGCCGCCAGACTATAATGGATGTTTTGTAAGATAAAATGCAAAACGATCGCGGATTATACCGAGATCGCGTTCAGAGAAATGTATAGTCGATTGCGTATTCGAGATTGTTCGAATTAACTCGACGACGCCTTTCTCGACGGAGGTAATTAACAAAAAAGTGAGAAAAGAAACAAAAAAAATGAGAGAGAGATGAATGAAGAAGGATATGAAAATCGTGGCTCTTTTCTTCCGCGAATATGTTCGAGCGTAGTGACAAATGCGCCGTCGAAGGACGAAATTGCGGTCCTTGAGTCAAAACCCGGGGGCAGGAGATAACAAAATGATTAAAAAAGGAAAAACAAATAAAAAAAATTAATAAACAAGCGAAACAAAAGATAGAAAGTGAGAGAATTTATCCGCCGCGTGTGTGTGGCGTAAGAAAGGGCCGATAATCTAATTCATTGTGTATGTATACAGACAGAAATAAATATAATATTGCGATTATAAATATTAAACTAATAAAGAATAACAATATTGTACCCCTCTGTACATATAAATATATATTATAATACGATGATTATTACTATATGATTTATTATAAATATATATACATAAATATAAATATATCTCATGAATTCACATTATTATGTTTATTATTGTTTACTTATTATTATTAAAATTATTATCATTGCGATGATAATGAGAATGATGATGATGATTATTATTATTATGATAATATTATTAATATTTAAGAAAAGGTTCACAACGTGCCGTGTGTATGTGGGAATAAAATATATAATATAATGGACATTGTTCAATTCAATCTAACGTCTTTGTTGTTTCTTCTTTTCCCATTTTTCTACCACCTTCAGGGACACGTATTACTCCTCTTTATAGCTCAATTATATTTGCAAAATAAAATATTTATTTTCAATATTTAATGTTTAAGTTCATAATTCAAAAGTGTCAAATAAATTTGTTAGCTAATAATTTGTTATTGTTTTTAGCTATTTTTAGTTTACGTATAAAAAATGGTTTTACTGTCCTCGAATTTTTAACCCCTCAATTTCTAAGTTTTCAAATCCCTAAATTTTCAAGTTCTTAAGTTTCCAAAATTTTCAATCTGAAAATTTCTTTATTTGCAAATATCAAATTTTTTTAATTTCTACTCTTCTAATTTTAATTTCAAAATTTGAAAATTTAAAAATTAGTCGATCAAAAACGAGAGGTGTAGCATCTTCTTTCACACGCATGGCCCGCCCTAGAAATTCTACTACGTCCTCCATTTTCCATTCTATAAAAAATTATAATGCACTTATAATTTATCGTTAAATCAAAATTAGTTATTAATCAATTTTGCGATACAAATTTTTATATTAATAGTCATAAACATATAATTAGATTAAGTTTGTACGATCTTTCGCGCTGTATTTTATACTTTAAACGAGACTACGATTATCGATAGGTCGATTAAAAAACATGGCGCTATCCAGAATGCGTTCGGTTATCATTCTCTCAAGTGTATCTGTCAAAAGTGATATGAATTTTTATTTACGCGTTGCATGACAGTTTAGTTAGTAATCTTGTCTATTATTTGAAACGAAATGGGAATTTTTTTTGCGAAGAAAAAACCACCTAGTCGTGTTACAGAACAAGATAAGGCTATCTTGGTACGTTATTGCACGCATTTCCTAACCTCAAAAGCTCTTATTCTAACTACTAGTTGAAGTATTATTCATTTGTTTTTGATAGCAATTAAAACAAACTAGGGATAAGATCAAGCAATATCAACGGAGAATTGAACAAAGTCTTGAGAAAGAACGGTTACTTGCAAAGAAACTTGTACAGAATGGGCAGAAAGAGTGAGTATGCACTTTCTATGTTCAAATTTTTATGCAAGTGTTTGCTGTACGTTGAATAAATGTAACAAATTTGTGTGTAGCCGTGCCTTGCTTCTTTTACGGAAGAAAAAGTTTCAAGAACAGGTATTATCAAAGACTGATGGACAACTGGAAAATTTGGAGCGTATGGTACACGACATAGAATTTGCACAAGTAGAGTTGAAAGTCATTGATGGTCTAAAAGTAGGCAATGCAGCATTGAAGAAGCTTCAGGACTTGTTATCTATTGATGAAATAGAGAAAGTTATGGATGAGACTAGAGAAGGTATTGAAAAACAAAAAGAAATTGACGATGTCTTGGCTGGAGAACTTACGGAAGAAGATGAAGGAGAAGTCGAAGCAGAGCTGGATGCTCTTCTAGCAGCGGAAGTTAAAGAAAAGGCACCTGAAATACCACAGGATGTAATTTTACCAGACGTACCAGAAGAATTGCCAGAAAAGAAGAAAGGTATATTATTAGAATGTCAAGAGATAAAAAGATAAAGAAAAGTAAGTTGTACGCAAAATTTTAATCAATTATTTACTTGTGTTTTCAGAACGTACAAAAGAGAAGACACAAGAAGGTGTTGCTCTTGAAGCATAAAGTATCATTAGTGAAATTTTTACTTTATCTACACTTTGCACAGGAATCTGTGTACATATGTACAGTATATTGTATGTAAGGCTCAGTGTGAATAATTCTTACGTTGAGATAATTAGGGTATAACTGAAAGAATGAAAATTAATATTGAAGACTGTTTTCCATTATAAAGCGCGTGTACATGATTTCTGTATTGTGAGTATAGGTTTTGAACCGATGGATGTGCAATTGAGGCAATTGTACATTGCTTTTTCATATATTACATGTATCATGCCTTGTATGTACAAATACCTTTTTATCTTATTATTGGCCTCTCTTTCATATAGTTACAAAAAAGGTGCAAAAGATTGAAATGTTGTAATAAATATGATTTTATTTAAAATGTGCTGCTTAACTTATTAAATTCCTAATTCAATTAATCATTTAGGATTACGGTAAAGTTACTGAGTACATTGAAAATATTATTTTTTGTAAATAAGGGGTTCAAGAATAATTTGAATTACAGACTCTCGTATATAATTTAATAATGGATTCAGTTCATTCAACTATACTTAATTTACTTCTTATATTGTCGGTACAGAATATTTAAATGTTCTGTGTATTGCAAATTTGCATGACCTTCTTTTTTTCCTCCATTGAACGATACAGACTATAGATAAATAAAAGAATACATTTTATGAACCAATGTAAATTATTCAGACCTAGATAAGATAAGCTGTCTGTTAAAGTGTACTCAGTTAAACTTTATTGTCTAGAAAATATGATTCTATGAGCAAATACAACGAAAAATCACGCAGTAATTAATACCGTATTACAAAACAAAAAAAAATAACGTGATCTTCTTCGATTGTTCAGGTTACATCGTGACCCAAATCTACGAAATTATTTAATATTCGGATTGGCGTTAAATGTATCAATTTTCAAACAAAGCAATTTTGTACACTAGGAAATAAAACATAAAAGTGTAATGAAAAATTGAAAGAATCAAATGAATACAGAATATAATTAAATTTAAATTATTGTTGTTTTAGTTCATTTCATGGTTTTATAAATTACTGAATTAGGTCTCAAATTTTAAATACTCCAGTCGCACAGACAATAAAATAAAATTTGATTAAATAAGGCACAAATGCTTGCTTCATATTGTAGAAAGAACACCATATGATAATTCAAGCAATTGTGCTTAATCTACATAATTAGACAAACTTCGTAACTGTCGTAGATAGTTCGTATTAAATGTCACGCAGGTTGTAACAATGTACTTGTGTGTTATGGTTAATAAAAATTTCGTATCTCATTAGTATCTTTTATTTTGCGGTCAAGAACATAGTAGAGGAGGTCGTAACATGGACTATCACGTAATGTTTATAAAATATCAAAGAATTGTACATTTTCGTTAGGTTTTTGTTACATAATTTAAAATTTTATATTTGCTACTAAATTAGAAATCCATTCACTCTTTTGGTATAAAATAACATAAATTATTATTGCTTAAAATTGCGTACATCGTTAGACTGCCATATTATTTTCTGCGTTTTGCCACAGACTTTGTTTCACCTGTTTTAATGCGTATAAAATAAGAATGTGTGACCTCATACGAGAAACCGAAGGCGTTCACACATATGATGCTAGGTTGTTGATGATTGTTATTAGTATTGCGGCAAAAAATGTACATATGTTTCTATTCAGTAGCCATAATGTAGCAGTTTATCTTTTTTATTCTCAAAAAAACACGGAAGTTATTGTGCAATCAGTATTCAATGTGATCTTAGCGTTCATGGATACTTCTTTTATTCTGAAAGCATTGCTATCAATTTCGCTTGTTTCTGCATATTAAGTGGTAATAAATATAAGACTATTTATAAACGCAGTATTTGTGAAAAAATTGTACACAACACTCTCAATAAGGAAAAATATTTGTACAGACTTTAAGGATTCATAATAAATATTATCATTCATAATTTAATCTTTATTTATATTATTAAGTCAGAAATAAATAACAATTAAAAGTAATTCAGAAATTTTTGAAATCAATTGTAATAATTTAATTTAATTGTGATAATTAAATAAAAATTGTCTTATTGAACATACAATGTATAATTGTAACTCATCCTTCATGATTTATGTTGAACCATGCACCTTCCATGATTTAGAAGAAGCTAATCAATAATATTGTTAAACACTTAATATCGTCAAACAGTTCCTTTTAATGGCTACCTTAATTCTATTTAACATTTTCTTTACATAATAGTGTAATTTCATTGTTAATTAATAACCTTTGAGCTCACAGTTTAGCGAATTATATCCTACAACATGCAAAACTTGGTTTGTAGTTTTTCTCTGATTAAGCAGTTAAACAGTTTCGCAAATACAGTCATACATATGTTCTTCTATTTGTCTAATTTGTCGTACAAAATTAAGATCGTATATAACACTCCTTTGACACCTGCTGAGCACACAAGATATTTTGTAAAGAAGAGTAAAGTCAAGAAAACGAGTTTTATTGACGAGCAAATAATGTTTGTTTTTAAATTCAATCACTTGTAATCTTCAAGGTTTCTTTTTGTTATTTGCAGAAGATTTCATTGGGCTGTTATCAATTCAATTTCTTTTTATATTGTCTATTATTTTTATTACCCGATTTTTTAATACGTTTTTGAATCGAAGTGTAAATCATATGAAGATATTATGAAAGAGAGTTACGGTGAATGGCATGTCAAATTATTGAGCACGCGTCGGTAAAAATTGTTAGTTGAATGTCGAAGTGCGATCGTTGATAAAACCATTGATAAAGCCGACAATATCGAAATGTTATTGACATTTCATCATATTGATATCATCGTCAAGATACTAATGAGTATAAAGGGAAGAGAGGCGGAAGAGATTGAAGTGGTAATATTCCCATATCCTTGAGAGAATTTTCATATCATCAAATCTCTCAATCTCCAAATTTCCGCAGTTCCCAGATTATTTAATTCACAAACTTTCAAAGTTATAAATTTGCAAATTGCGCGATTTCTAAGTTACTTAATCTACAAACTTACAAATTTGTAAATTCTTCTAATCTGCAAATTTTTACATCTTTGAATTCGTTAATTGTTAAATTATCTAATCTACAAATTTTTCAATTTCTAAATGTGTGTACTCCTTTATTGCTTAATCTATAAACTTTCCAATTTCCAAATTCGTAAATTCCTAAATTACCTAATCTACAAATTTCCAATATGATTTTCGTCATTTCCAAATGTTTAAAGACTCTATTTAAATTGTCTATTTAAAAATGTTACCCACATTTTAGAAATTCCCAAACTTCGAAATTTGAAAATTAATAAACTCCTAAGCTTCTGAATTTCAGTTTCCCAAATATTGAAATGAGCATATTTTTAATTCTATAAATCTTCAATTTCTCAAATTCTTCAAATTCTTATAAACTTATAAATTCGCGAATTAGAAAATTTACCCTGTAAATATCAACTGATGGCTTATTTTTTATTGAAATTTATGTTATCAAGAATTACATAACGATTAAGTAACGATAGAAAGAACATGTCATAAACAACGATCTGCAGTTAGAATTTGACAGAGAATTACAAAATATGGAATACAATGATTGCAGAATGAAATCAATGAAACATAAATTGATTGAAAAATATAATATATAGGTACACATGTACATTCTATTGATATTTGTATGAATAGACCTATAATTTAACTTATTAAATATACAATGCTAAATTAAATATCTCTTGAATTTTGCTACAATAAAATTAAGTGACTTCTTTCTATTGATATGATCGATACCCTTAAAAATTAATACTGCATCGATAATTGACAGTCATACCTCTAACGAAAATACCAGATTATCGATTGAAGAATTCTTTGTTATTTTACATTCGAATAAAGTTGTTCGAGCATTTCAGACCGAATTGCCAACGAAATCACCTACGCAGACTACAAATCTCTTCGCTTACATATTATTCCAGAGACCTTCTTTGTGCACAACAAAAGTTGCATCTCTTGCCTTGTCGGAACGGCTTTGTTGCAAGTTGTGGATCTCGTTTGTACGAAGGAGAACGTCGTCTGAATAAGCGATGTTCGATGTATTTAACAGAGTCTCTCGAATCCAGATAAGACCAGCTTACGGCGCCAAGAACAACGTTCAAACTGTTTTAACAAATCACATGGCGCCTGGTAGAATCGTTTTAGAGGCTCTAACGATTAACACGATTTCATTGGTCAGGGACGATCAACCTGACAGCTTAATAATCATCTTGATCGAATAATAATGATCTGTAATCGAGTATTATCGATACATTGTGAATTCGTCGCCTTATATCGATTGTCGCACGGTTTCAGGAAGAGCGTTATCGGAAACCACTCTTCGACCCTTTTATCTTATTATGTCTTCCGATATGTTTCAGATGTATTCATTGTATCAGTTTTATTAACAGTTCTACGCAAAAATGAAATAATCTCTGTAAGACCTAATTCTTTTATTGTTAAACATGAAACGAACTGCTTGATACTATTGGACGTGTAGATGTTTAAATTTAGTACAACGTAGCGGAAATAAAAGACCGTGTATTTTCTTTAGGTGTCGATCGGAAAACAGTTTATAAATCACACATTGACTGTTTGATAAGAATGTGTTAATAAATTTTATCAATGAGACGCCACACCTTTTCGTATATTTTTTAATCGCGTTATTTGATCGTAAGTCGAAGATTAGATATGTTCGGGGGGATTCATTGCGCAAGAACATCGAATTTTCTGGGGAATTTAACGCATTCGGCGTCCGGGAAATACAGGAAAATTTGCGGAGGCCAGATGCGCTGGCATTGATTTTCTCGTACACACGATCCTGTCGGTAAATTACAGGAAGTATCGCAGCCTCCTGATATTTAAAATGACGCCCGTACGGATTCCGTATTTAAAACCGGATGACCTTCGTGAACGAGAGAGACGAGGAGAAAGGAAGAACGGCCGAGGAACGGGATCCGTTGACTAACCTCCGCTTCGAGAAGCCTTCGCTTCTTTTCCTTTTCTTCTCGAGCCAATGTATCGCCCACTTTATATCCTCTTAACACCGTTCAGGCGAACGACACACCGTGTGCGTCCTACGCCATCAGACAAACATAACGGTTTCGATTTTCATCGATTTTTTTTTAACTGATTCATGACATCAAATTTAATTTGTAAACAATTCTGGATTTTAACAGTTAGATATCAATTATATGAATAATTTTAATAATATTGTAGCTGTATTTTGATTTACACAATTTTTAGGTAATCTTTAAAATAATTGATTTTTAAAAAGATTGTAAAATTTAACGTTTTAATAACAATACAAGAATAAGATTTAGATATTTTTATTATTGAACATTTATCAATGGACTGTTGCCATTTTTAAAAAGATTATAAAGCTTAATGTTTTAATACCAACACAAGAATAAAATTTGGATATTTTTATTATTAAACATTTATCAATGGACTGTTGCCATTTTTAAAAAGATTGTAAAGTTTAATATTTTAATACTAACACAAGAATAAAATCGAGATATTTTTGTTATTGAAAATATATCAATGGGCAGTTGGCATTTTTCTGATTAAGATGAAAGTGAACACTACTTGATTTAGACAATACCAACAATTTCGATTTACAAGATTTTGATTTACATCTTGATTCACACGCTACTTCATTTACGCAGTTCTTAAAATAACAGACATAAAGAGACTAGTAAAAGTGGACATTACCAATGCAAGGACATAACATATATTCTTGATTTTTAACCGACTTCGAAAAAGGAGGAGGTTACTCAATTCAATCAGTATATTTTTTTTTTTTTTTTTTTTTTTTTTTTTTTTTCTATGTGTGACCGCCGATTACGCCTAGCTGGATGGACTAATCGGAATGAAACCTTTTGCACCTGGTGGGTTCTGACTCCCCATTGGTACCATTATCAAAAAATTTTTCATTTTTCAATTGCAAAGTATTGTTATTGCAAAAAAACCGGCAACTTTTGAAATAAACTTTTCTCGATTTTAGTGCGCTTTTAATATCTTATCACGGACATGATTCTGAACAATTTTGTTCCTATAAAAATTTCGCGGAAAGCTTTACTTTTCGAGATATTAGCGAAAAATTGTTGAAAAGTCTTAAAAGCAACTTTGGACTATTTCAATGTCTTTTTAGTATGTTATCAGGGCCATGATTCTGAACAACTTTTTCCTTATCCGTAATCAAGGGGAAGTTGTAATTTTCGAGTTATTAGCGAAAAATATTCAATCCTACGTATGCCTCCGTGTCTCTTGTGGTGTATATTCAACATGCAGTCGCCGATTTTCTACTGTTTCCACAAACACGCCTTGTCGGCCGAAAATTATTATACATGTATAATAACTATTGTTATTGCAAAAATCCTATTCTTTGGTATTGTTATGTAAGAAATGCACCGATCGCGATTAAACTTTTCGAATCTCGAAGATCTTTCCAATATGATCTCATTTGTAACAGACATATCACGGACATGATTCTGAACAATTTTGTTCATATACAAATTCCACTAAAAAGCGTGAAATAAAATAATTTTTAGAAAAAAAATACACCGACTTCGAAATGCACTAAAAAGTATAAAATAATTTCTATTTCCTAATGAACTAATTTCAATCTCATTCAATCATACAATTACGTAACAGATACGAATGAAACCTATTTACTCATTAGGTAGTATATTAAATACATTTCAACCTTCTCGGAGGCGGCGCAAATTTGGTAATTCCCTCGTCGTGGGCTCCGTTTATAGATTCTTAGATACCACAATCAACTAGCTATTGGGAGCAACGTTTACTATGGTATTTTTAATTTTGCGCCGCCTCCGAAAAGGTTGAAATGTATTTAATATACTACCTAATGAGTAAATAGGTTTCATTCGTATCTGTTACGTAATTGTATAATTGAATGAGATAGAAATTACTTCATTAGGAAATAGAAATTATTTTATACTTTTTAGTGCATTTCGAAGTCGGTGTATTTTTTTTCTAAAAATTATTTTATTTCGTTATATAACTGTCATTAATAGATTTTTGACATTAAAATGAGACTAAACACTATTTAATTCAGACTACATTTACTGGTTTAATTGACCATAATGTCGATTTACAAGATTTCGCGTGACATAATCTTGATTTACACGCTATTTCATTTATACGATTCTTAAAATAACGAATATAAAGAAACTAGTAAAAATGAACATTTTAATACCAATTCAAGAACTTCTATGATTTTGATATTTATTAATATACAGTTTAGTATACTCTCGTCATTTTTCTAATTAAAATGAAATCAAGCACGATTTAATTTGTACTGCTTCTCTTCATATAAAAACGATAATTTTACCAGCAATAGAAATTATGTGTTTACATTGCGTAGTAGCAGTATTTATATTCTAAGCTTGTTTTCTTCTAGATTCTGCACATGTGTTATTTTATCATTTAGAATGACGTGATATTTGTTTTACAGTTTTGATATCAAATTATATAAAAATATGTACATTTATTATTAATAACAAGTTAAATGTAGAATCAAAAATGAATAATCTGCTGTTCATGTTATTATTATTACTAGATGTATACAAACACGATATGTGAAGACATGCAAAATATATAAAATTTTAAATGTTACAACATAATAAGCTATATGTGACAGAAAGTCAGTGCAATATTTTACAATAGAAATATCTAACGTGGAAAATTTCTGAGTTTTAACATTCTAATGCTTTATTTGCGATGCAGCCAATAAGATAAGATATTCTCTTTAACATCGAGTAATATTCTACGCAATTGTTTTTACGCGAAATCATTGTCAGCAGTTCACCAACGAACGTTCATAAAGATACGGTTAATCCCGTTGCACGATCATTTATTGATTAAACTGTTTGACTTTGAATTAAATTAGGAACCCCTGCGCACATTACCTATTTTGAACGAACCAATGAACTCGATAAGACATTTTTGAAACGAAATATCCGGTTGTTACACGGTATTATTATCGTGGAGGTGTAATAAACCGGCAAACACTGATATCAAAAGCAACGTCTTTATTTCTATTCTACGTTTCTACTTGAGGCGAAGAACGATCGTTGTTTGTCGCTCGGCAAACTAAACAACAGTCAACGCTATATTTAAACTCGTAAATCATCTCACTAGACTTGGCGTTATCTGAACGAAATTTTCAGCGAAATTGCGTCTGAATTGTTCCCTGTAAAATTTCTGACACACATCGTACATTTGCGGAATTAGAGTTTCCTCAAAAATTGGGGACGTAAAGAAACGTGCGTCAGTTTGACAATCTTGAAATAAATGTCTGGAATTGTACATTAATAGATATAACTGAAATGTCAATTCAATGTCTTGCAGAACGTCATTCGATATGTTGCAGAAGGTCATCAGTAGTTTGCCTTAATTTTATTTAAATGAAATAGTACATTTTCAAGGCTGTTCTATCATTATTTTTCTTTTAACGTCATTTTAAAATTATAGTGCTTACATCGGTGAGTTCTTTTCGACTGCTACAAAGTTAAAAATATATGGTACCATTTTAAAATATGGACGATTTTCAGAACTTTACGATAATTAGAAAATGTGTTTATATGAGTCGTTTATTTTGAAATATTATTTCTGAGGCAAGTCTAAATATTTAAGGGTGTTTCAATTTTGAGAATATTGGTAGTAATAGACAAACTTTTTGTATTTTATGGTGTTAGACAATATGTTATATGTTATATGTTATATGTTATATGTTATATGTTATATGTTATATGTTATATGTTATATGTTATATGTTATATGTTATATGTTATATGTTATATGTTATATGTGTTTATTATCCGATAATATTTAAAGTGCTGTTTAAAAAAAAAAACGAAGGTTTTATTGTATCAAAATGTTCGTGCCTTATTTACAAAAATTAATGAATTATTGTGATCGTTAATTAAGCGAATATTTCAGTTGCTCAGTTATGCTTTTTCTTAATTTTTCTAAATCATTTTGGTACGAATTGTCCTCATATTCAGATCTTGACTCCAAGATTCCAAGAATCCAAAATTCTTACTTCTGTAAACACAATAAAAATAATAATTCGTTGGAAGTATATTATTGGTGTGACATTATTACCCAGAAAAGTATTTTTATTTTGTTGTCATTACCTACCAGCTTCTTTTTCAGATCTAGTTATAATTTTTGTTGAAATTGATATTTTTTAAAATTAAATAGAGTGCAACGCTTAATTAATTTTCGAATAGTGAAATTGGTAAGAAGTTTTATACTATACTAACTAGTTTATATTGTACCATACTGAATTTTATCCTCTACTAACACAAATATCATGTCAATTTTATTTACATGCTTTAGAAATTGAACTACAGTTTATTTGCAAAGTGATAAAAATCAGCAATGGTATCTAGATAAATAGACCTGTCTATCTTGTAGATCTGTAGACCCCGGCTCATATTGAGGTTATGTCACTAACATTATACAATTTGTAGTTTTTACAATATTATCAGTATTATACCGGAGATATTTTGTGCCATAATACATTCAGCTAAAAATAATTTCAACAGATTTCAAATGTCATTAATTACGCAAATTCCATTATACAAATACTAAGGAATTTTAGATGGTTTACAACTAAAAATTTATTATCTAGTATTTTCACTATCTTCATTTTCTTTAAAAATGAGCTTACCTTGCTATTAAAATAAACCTCTCGCACCTTCATTTTTGTTCCTCTGAATATTACTACTTTTCTGCATTTGTTTATATTGTAATCATCATATTTCTCTCTTTGCAACACTACTCTTCTCAATATTTTCTTCTGTCATTAAACTAATAACTTTGTCTTTACACATTTAGGCATTTCTCATTTTGTGAATCGTCTCTTTGTATAACACTACTCTTCTCAATATTTTCTTCTGTCATTAAACTAATAACTTTGTCTTTACACATTTAGGCATTTCTCATTTTGTGAATCGTCTCTTTGTATAACACTACTCTTCTCAATATTTTCTTCTGTCATTAAACTAATAACTTTGTCTTTACACATTTAGGCATTTCTCATTTTGTGAATCGTCTCTTTGTATAACACTACTCTTCTCAATATTTTCTTCTGTCATTAAACTAATAACTTTGTCTTTACACATGTAGGCATTTCCCATTTTGTGAATCATCCAGTATCAATATACTATTTAGTCAATGAGCTAAACGACAAATAAAAAGCGTGACCAGTTGGTGACTAAACTGGAATATTTATACCAAAAATGTAGCTACGGTTCTTAGGCGAAAGCTAGGGAACCCCTAAACAAAAGTTCTAGTTACGCCAATGGTATCGTACGACACGGTAACGCCATCGTTAACTGGAAAAGAATCGGTGCTAAACGGTAAGATTGACACTTCTAAGTATTCTCGGTTCGCTTCTATGTACTGAAAGAATACCGTCAGCGACGTTTCTGACCGATAAAGTCGTTCTACGGTATTCTAGAAATAACGATACGATAAAAGAATCCGCGTTGAGATAATAATCATTACAGAACATCAAACGGAAGACGGAAGACATCTGAAACTGGACACAAACTAGTACGAGTCACACGCTACTTCGACGGTAAAATAAAATCGCCGATTACCGTTTGTGTCGATCAATTTTTTATGTCAGCATTAGAACAGGTTCCAGCAGGACTTGCCTGTAAAAGGATGCAAGAAACTTAAGATGAAAGAGCGTCATTCTTACTAAAAGTGGAAGAAGAAAGTGGAAGAGTAATATCTTTGCAAGGAACACGATATTAACTAAAAAGAATATAATAAAAAGATAAACGAGAATAACTAAAGATTAATGTATTTATGTACAAGATTTTATTTTCCTGTTTTCATTTTGTTGTTTCTGAGGGATCTTTCCTGTAGTCGATCATAGGTTATGAAGAATTAAAACGTAATCATTGCGCAATAATGTCGGACGTAAATATTACACAGTTGTAATCAGCTGACGGTGCACTCCTATCGATTTGTTACGAATCGTTGAACTTTCTGGAACAAACGAAATTGATAACTCTTTATCTATTTTTGATAAAGGTCTCATTACAAAATGATCGCTTATTCAATGTATGAGACTATGTAGGTTCATTAGTTGCTGTTTTACCTTTCAATTTATGCATGTTATTATTTTAAATGACTCAATGTACGACATGAGATAATTGCTATTACACATGTGCACTCGATTTTGTTGGGGGTTCTTTGCTCCCCCGTTAACCACCTTTATAAGGTGTTTTAACAATTTTTCTGGGGATTTTGGCTTATTTGAAGAAAATTTGATTCTTTAACAAAAAGTCGTATTTAGTATGATTTGGCCTGTGTATTTGAATACGTAAGTGAATGGTTTTATAGTATTTCTATATGTAGAGCTTGATTATTAAAATTATTAATTAAATTGTTTTAAAATTCAAAGAAATTAAAAAACTGTTGAGACCCGAAAATTATCTAGGAGTTGTTATGTTTAAAATTTTTTAACTTCTGCAGTCAGAAAGTTGAAAAATTCTAAAATTTCAAAGTCTCCAAGTTTCAAATTCTCAAAATTATTAAATTCAGAAATATTCAGAATTTCAAAATGCCTCAGTTAAGAAATCTTAAAATATAAAAATTTCAACATATTAGAATATAAAAATTTCAGTGTTCCTACCGCCTGCTATAACCATCGTTAGATTTAATCGTTCACAAGTAGAGGTACCGTTTGCACCCGCGCTAGTTACGGTCCTGCTCTCAGCGATCCACCTTCCACGTTGAATTACTCAGATCCGAAGATCACGTTTTTTATCCGCATATCAATGCACGGAAATTGATTATCAAGCAAACATTTCCAGCGCAGTCTGCAACTTTCATCTGGGATTTGCCTGCCGTCACAGTATGTTATTTTTATAAATAAACGTGTCGCTGCTCTATAAGATACAACCTCCTGTTTTTCTCGGTCCGCATGTTTCTTCTCGCTTTTACTCGAAACGGAAACAACAATTCGCGTTGCGATAACTGCAACAACGCCCCTAATCGACTCAATTGCCCGATGCATCGATTTGCATACATTCATTCACCTTCGTCGTTGTTCCTCCGCCGGATTTACATTGAATCAGTTCTAAACTCACTGGCTTGATTTCTGGCTTGATATATCGCACAATGTGTAACAGTACTGTGCGATGGGTCGTTCCTGTTTTTTCGAGGATTGCGGAAGTTCCGTGAGAAAAATAAAAATGTTACGTTATTTGAACAAGACGATGCTATACTTCTGTAAGGATGGATTTCACACAGAAAAAGAACGTTCCAATTTTCAAAATTTTTCTGTTTGTTAAGAGGGTAAATTATTATTACCTTTGCGTATAGAAGGGATTTGCATTATCTTTGTTTAACACTAGAACTACCAACCAGTCAAAATGACTGATTTCAGATTTCTCATTTTATATTAAAAAATTTTATTGTCATGATTTTATGGAAATGTCTGTCATATTTTATTGAGGTAAAAACTAGTTCTATATGTTACTTAATGCTTTAGTATTTATTTACTTCCTTCCTCATTTTATTTTTCATTCTTCAATAAACAAGCATGCAATGTCGGTAGTTCTAGTGTTAAGCGACACCTATAATGTATATACATATGTACACTGTAAATATTGTGTATTGTTCTATTTTTGTTATGTTCAGTCCTTGAAATAAAGGCGAGTAGTACGAAAACGTGCGTAATAAGAGTTCTTGATTATAAAAGTGAAACCTCTAAAAATTAATAACACTGTTGTCTGACTTCTTTTCGTCACCGAGTTAAAAATTGTCTCCCGTGCTTTGCGATTCTATTTATGGGGAATTTGTTGCGATGACTATGTTCCACATGGTCCCGTTACCATCCTGACACACCAGTTGCTCGCATTTAGCCCGGGTTTATGATATGGCTGTTGGCGACTATGGTTACCGTCATGTCGACCATAAAATCCCATCGCTTACTCTTAGGGCGCGTCTACATTATGCCAGCAACTGACAGCTTTGCCAGTAGGTTGCCGAATTTTTACGTTTCTTGCTTTGCAAAGAGTGTTATTGGAAAAATAAGATAAGAGAGAAATTTGGTAATTTGTGGGTTTAATTGAGGGTTTAGAGATTTTTGGATTTTAGGATTTGGTATTTTGGGGATATGGAAATTTAGCTACTTGGGAGTCTAGATTTTTGGGGATGTAGGGGTTTGTTGATGTACGGATTTGTATTTAGGAAATTGCAAATTTGGAAATTTGTGAATTTTGCTATTTAGGAGTGTAGAAATTTAGAAATGTAGAAATTTCAGGATTTGGGAATTTAACTATGTGGGGGTCTAGAAATTTGGGGATATAGAGATTTGAGAATGTAGAAATTTGGAATATAGGAATTTCAGAATTTATGAATTTGAGAGTATAGCTTTTTAGAGTTTAGAAGTTTGGGGATTTTGGGGATTGCTTTTCTTAATAGTCTTCTCGATCTAAACACAGACCTAATACAGGTAAAGTAAGAAACGCAAAAATTGAACTATCTACTGGCAAGGTTACCAGCAAAAATTACTGGCACACCATAGATGGTCCCTTACACTTAAAGAATTTTAATAAACATACTTACTAACAGTAAACCTACCAGCGCATAATTTACACTTACTTTGCTGTTAAAAATAAGATTGAAAAATAAATAAGCAAACAACAAAATATAAATTAATTCCATATTTCGATGAAAATAAACGTACATTTTTAAAAAACTACTTTAACAAATTGTGTGACTTATGAGAGATATATGTCATGTGTAAGAGACATGCAACATGTTATTCGACCGTTTTGGTAATTTGCATATGACACCAGCTACCGAATTCATCAAATCTCGCACAGAATATCACTGTGTCCCGAACATTAATTTTATAAGAGTTTATAAAGTTAAAGGAAGTTTTATAACGATATGAAAAATAGCAGAATATTCGTTTTATAACGATTTATAAAATAAAAGATCATTCACTTTATAACGACACATAAAATAAGGAAACATTCATTTTATAACGGCATATAAAATAAAAGGACATTCACTCCACAACGATTTATACAATAAAGAGTACTTTATAATGATATATCAATTGAAACAACATTTATTTGATAACGATTTATAAAATAAATGATGCAGGGAATAAAGCGAAAGCATCGTTTTGCAATGACCTGCGAAGGAGTGATGGCTAAAAGGAAACCGTCATTAAATTTTGAAAAAAGAAACAAGAGGAAAAAGATTTTAGCCGAAGGGGAACGCTTTAATTGGACGAAGGAACAATGGAGTAAGGCGTTGCGTACCGACGAGTCAAAATGAGTCATGCTTATGTACAAGGTGAGACGTTCAACGCTTGGAACTAAGACACTTCGCAGACCGTGGGTGCTATAGAAAGTAACTTACGATTAAAGTTTCTTCCTATGTGGGTCACAGCAACTATTTTTTAAGTTTCATTCACTGTTATATCGTGTAAAACTGCAGTACACATGTTTATCGTGCAAACAGAACAATCGCTGATTTAATCTATTCTTACCTGCGATGAAAGACACGTGTAGGTGCGTGTGTTATGTCCACATTTCTGGGAATTTTATAGGGAATTTCTGTATGTATTTTTAGATCCGTATATTACGATATACCTGTAGTTTGATAGCTCTAAATTTCGATATTTGTATATTTCTGAAATATTAGTCTCACTTATTATTCCTAAATTTATTGTTAATATTTCTATTTTCCTATGTTTCTAAATATTTATATTCATGGTTAGGTTAGGTTGGGAATACTTCTGTATTTGTATATTTCTGATATATTAATTTCACTTATTATTCCTAAATTTGTTATTAATAATTTTATTTTCCTATGTTTCCAAATATCTATACTCATAGTTAGGTTAGGTATACCTGAGGTTGGGTTACCTGTACCTCTAAATATCTACTCCTAGTCCTATACCATTAAACATTTAAGCTCTTAATTACACACACCCTCAAAATATTTAATACACCAGATATCTATCTTCCTACATCTATTCTCCTAATTACACATACTCTTAAATATTTACACATCTACATATCTCTACAAATGTCTACACTCCTAATTACACATATAGCTTAATATTTACTACACTTCTAGATATCTACCCTCCTATATTCATATACATTGTCATACATTACTGTCTTTTCAGATTCATACACAGTTAGGGCTGTATAACTTCAGATACTCTTAGCTATCTATATTCATAGTTACTTATTTTCAAGGGACATAATCTCTTTGTTAAGAATAGGATATAATTTCATAAAGAATTATTTAAATAATATTTAAATAATTTCTATGTTAAATTATAATTAATATAATATGCAATTATTGAATAATGTATTAAGATAATATAAATTAGGAAATAATTTCATAAAGAATTATTTAAAGATTATTTAAATAATTTCTATGTTAAGTTGTAATTAATATAATATACAATTATTGAATAATGTATTAAGACATTATAAAATGTTAGGGTATAATTTCATAAAGAATATTTAAATAATTTCTGTATTAAATTATAATTAATATAATATACAATTATTGAATAATGTATTAAGATAATATAAAATATCATTAAAATCCATAATAAATGGGAATATATTTTCCACATTAGGATAATCTTCCCTAGACTTTCGTATACTAAAATTACAACAATAAATTTTATTTTTAAAATAAAATTCCATATAAGTTTGACGTAAATTGACAGTGAAATATACTAAACTTCCTGCAACGTATTTCTCAGTTTTTCAAGACCGTCATATGGTTACTTAAAACACCGGAAGCAATATTTGCACAAGTCCCCGGTACAAACCGATGCGTATCGCCTTCAGGCAGCGGCCCACGATCCCCATTTAAATTACGATTCCGTAAGAAACAGAAAACAGGTTCACAATTTAGTGCGTTGAACTTTGGGAGCGGTTAAATTTCATAAAACTACGTGGTCGTTATGTCATGAAATAAAAAACGGTGGCCTTGAGAAAATTACGATCTTGAAAGATGTCTCATTACGAGACCGTCGCAATGCCGGACAATTTTCTGCAACATCGATGAGTTACAAGTTGTGATCTGCCTGGAGCAAATCTTGGAATAAAATCTTAAGCATCTTCCGATAAAATCTTAAGTATCCTCAGATTTTATGAATACATTTAACCTGCTGAAGTTTACGCGCGTGTATCATGTTTCTAATTTATATGCGAATATTTTGCACTGTAAAGTGCAGTGATAGTTGGGTTCTTTGATATACGACGAGTTGCAAAAGTACTTGCTTTTCTTAATTAATGAGAGGTTGTAGTATTAAGGACTGATACGAATTGTATGAATGTGGAATATTTTACACTTGAGATTTTGGGTGGAACTTTAGGCTTAGAAAGGCAGATATTTTAGTATGTTTTTGAAATTCAATAACATCCAAATTTTTTTAATTTTCGATCTTCCATAGTTCAAATTTTCAAATTTCAGAATTTCAGAATTTCAGAATTTCAGAATTTCAGAATTTCAGAATTTCAGAATTTCAGAATTTCAGAATTTCAGAATTTCTGAATTTCTGAATTTCTGAATGTCTAAATGTCTAAACTTCTAAACTTCTAAACTTCTAAATTCCCAAATCCCCGAATTTCTAAATTTTTCAGTTCTTAAGTTCTTAATTGCCAAGTTTGTAAGATTCTACAATTTCAATATTCTATATTTCTAAATTTCTATAGTCCTAAATTTTTTTGTTTCGATACCTTCAAAATCCCAAACTTCTAAATTCAAAAAATTAAATTTTAAATTCAAATATTCAAATATTTAAGTTTCTGAATTACTAAATTAAGTAATACTAAAAAATAGAAAATTGTCAAACTTTGAAGTATAGAAATTTAGAAATGATCAAATTCTCAAATTCTTGATTGTTAGCTTTACAAGTTGTTCATGTAACCTTCTTTGTCTACATTAATGATATATCGATTGGCATAAATTATTTAATACATATTAATTAAATAACTATGAAATTACCTTGAATTAATTAATACGTCATTAATTATTAAAATTAACATTTGATCATAATAATTATACAACTAGCATTAAAGTAATGAATACGTACTGATCAAATAACTATAAAATTAGTATTCATCTAATAAACACATATTAATAAATAAGTATTAAATATATTACATATTAACCTTCATTTATTTTCATGAACATTTCTTCCTTTATTCTTGTATTTCCTTCCACTTCAAGAATAAGTGTACATTATATACTAATAGACTTAAGGTTAATTGTATCGTTTCACAGAACAAGGCTGACAGGAAAACTATTCTTTTAAAAACGTCTCTCCTTAGCGAATTACACGTTTCGAAACGTTATTCTTCCTTCTTTTTTCTTTCGTTACACAAGAAACGCACAGCATCTCCCGTACCAATCAAAAGCTGACCAGGGTCAACTGAGAAGCGGTAATAGACGATAAATTGAAATTAATGTCTGTGTTCGCTAGACGCACGAACGTGCTTCGACCACGTAACACGCGTTGGATTAGCGTGGAACCGCAAAGTCGTTACGTTTCTAGCTTTATCTATGGGTTGTTTAAAGTTGTTTTGTAGATAGTCTCGAGCAACCAGATAATAAGAGGCTTAAACTCATCCCATATAAAACATTGGTGAATCATACCGTATGTGTGGCGTACAAGTTGTAGAAAATTCGAGAACACCAAAGTGTCACGCAATATAGCGCAATTGGAAAAATGATAATTCTCTATATGGAAATAAACTTCTTTGTATGGTGCCGTTTAAAAGTATGAGTTAATCGCATGCGAAGTTACATTATGACACAAGTCACGAGACGAACTCAATTATCATTTTCGAACTACGGTTTCAAGGACGTATTCATTATAGATTAGTTTGTAATATTTTTATTATATTTTGTTTTTGTGAACGGTGCGTCCATTGAGAAATATTAAATTCGTCATATGTATTGTTTTGTTATTTCTGAGTTTACAATTTCAATTTTAGTCTATTAAATGTTCAATTTTTAGTTTGATTATTAATTTTAAATTATCTTTTAGTTTATGTAAGTAATTTGCAGAAAGAAATTATTTTTGTGAAATATCGAACTGAACTGCGGAATAAAAAAAATTAAATTATTTTTAGATATTTTTCGTTGAATATTTAGTATGTTAAATTTTACGATTTTGTAAATGGTAAACTCCATTGCTTTTCTTATTTTATATCGTTAAATTTAAAAATTTGCAACTTTGGATGTGTGAGTTATATTTTCGCCTAACCATACCGTAATGTCATAAGCAGATTAATGATACATTAATCAATTTAGTAATAATTAGTATATGTATCGTGTTATTTGTCAATTGCATGTCAACTATATTAATATTCTATTATACGTCAGTTATGTAATAGTTAAATGAACACTTTATCGCAATGTTAAATTCAAATTGATTTTTGTAGCTATTATTTTGTAGAATTAAATACAAATTTTGCTCTGTAACATTTGAAAATTTGATAGCATAATAAAGAATTGCTGACACAAATTTTAACATGCATTAAGGGATATTTAATTTAAAAATTTGACAAATTATAAATACTTCCAAAAGTCGAAGAGTATTAATGAAAGAATTGTTGCAATTGTCTATTTTATAGTGATTACACTTTCAATATTTTCGAGAGGTGATAAATTCATTTTTCTTGAAAGTAAAGGTTCATATAAGGAAATTTTGTTTTATATTCTTAACATAATTTTTAATATACATTTTATGAGACATCCTGTACATGGTCACGGTGAAAAATGTTGTGACAGGATACATGATCATGAAAGGCGACAGAGAATTATCATATCCAGTTTTATGTGACGAAAAAATTGTTGTTTTAAATTAAACAAGGTTGTGTTTTATTAGACGACATTTTTTGCATTCATTTTAAAAATAACTACTATTAATTAGTAGAAATATTAAGAGTTATTAATTCAATCTTAATATTCTGATATTATGGGTTATTAATTTCATATTTAAATTCATTAGTTTGAATCAATATTATTATTTTAGCGATTGAAAATTTCTTTCTTTGTTTCCATATTTGTAATTACTTGATTATACTAAATTTGTGGGTTTCATTATCGATGAGAACTACGTTAATTAACGTGTCAATTGTTAATCTTTATTTTAATGTTTATTTTAAGAAGGCATGTGGGATGTGTGTTATACAAATACAAATTACTTATTTCAAATTTTCATTATTTATTTGATATATTTATTTTATTATTTATTTCGTATTATTATTATTATTTATTTTATACTTGTTTGTTTGATATTTCTATTAATCATTTTATACTAACTTATTTCATATTTTTATTGTAAATTTTACACTTGTTTATTTAATATTTTTATTTTTAGTTATTAGATACTTTTATCATTTATTTCACCCTTTTTTATCTAATATCTTTTACTACTTATTTTATATTTTTATTACTCATTCACTTAATATTTTGATTAATTATTTTAAATTAAATTATCGAAACTAGACTACTTCTTTAAGAATAGAACACTCTATATTCAGTACAAACAGCTGCTTGTAAAGGTTTATACAAAGTGTTTAAATTATCTTTAACGCGATCAAAGAGTCGTTTGAAAATACTGGAAGAATCAGGAAATAAGTAGATCCGGACAGTTACTATCAGACACAGTGCAGCTACTTTAACACTAAATCACGAATCAAAGATCATTCAATCGGTATGGAATTGAACACTAATAAAAAAGAATTGCCCTCGCAATTACAATACGTATATTGTAGTATACTAGTATAATAAAATCACAAGCATTTTTACAAATTAAAAAAGTATCTAATGTGCTTTGCAACAGATACTGAATTAATAATTCAAAGCAGCAAAGCACTTTTCGTTGTCCCTTTATTGCGTGATTTTTTAATTTTATAAATGAAATACGTTATGTTAATTCTTAGAACAGATTGTAGTAAGAAAACAAAAGACAAATAAACAAATTTGCATAACGAAAAATTATGTAACATCATAAGTATTACATATACGCATATCACTAACATCATTTTACAAATACATCAAACTAAAACGAAAAATAGTAATTAATAACAGCAAGAAATAATTGTTATGTTATCATATAACATAAATCATAAGACCTATATGATTTAGTATTTAATACTGTAATTTTATCTTGAATACATTAACATTTTAATATTAAAATAATTTTAATGATACTAAAATATGCATACATATATACACGTATATATATTATTTCAGTATTGAATATACATACATAGATTTATGCTATTATGTTAATATTATAATAACATGAAAATGTATTACAATATGTACTATATACAATTTTATATATTAATATATAAAATATTAATTTATAGGTTATTTTATTATACTAATTCACTCACGTTATAACACAAATATAAGAACTGCATGGTGTACTTATCCAACAATTTTCAACTAACAAATAAATAGCGATTAATACACAGTATATATACACCAACATATACAATCACTCGTATTGTTAATTAATGCGCTTTAATATAAAAAAATGTTCGTCACAGTAAAAAACACTTCATATTATGAAAAAATGCGAAACATGAACCTTGAGATTGCAGGTTTTCAAACTATTACTCTAATCAGTCATTTACGAATTACTTCATTTTCTTTTTGCTGTTACCGTAACAGCTTTGTTGCATAATTATCAACAGCCGCGTCAGATGGTTTAACGTTTAACACTGTATACCAGAGACGGCCTTTAGGACAATCTGTTGACGTGATACACTCCAATTCACATGAACCATCTGGTATATTATTTTCATGAAATACTAGCAGAATCAGGGCCGACCACAAGAGAATGACAACGGGTGCAAAACTAGGTTATGGATACAGCTCCACCAAAAAGGGGTAAAAGAGGAAAAATGATATACATTGTGTATATATTTAAATATATTAATGCTTAGTTATTTCATTTTTCAAGATTTAATGTTGTATAGAAATTTTGGGCATAGAAAGAAATTATTCTACTCAGTAATCTACTCAGACCAAAGAATATATTCAAGTATTTAACTTTAAACATAATTTTGAAGTAAATAACAAATTATTACAAAAATTGATTACTCAAATATAAATTAATAATATGATACTGAAAGTGTTATCCCTTTTGAGGTCAACGGGACATATGTGTCCTACTTCAGTAAACAAACCATGAGTGACAGGCTAAATCACCTTTTTGAAATCTCCCTGACACATATGTTCTATATTATTACTCGAGCCATGTCTTGTCAAATCCAATTACTCCTACTAGTAAAACTAAAATTTACATAGATATGCTTTCTTTTTACTTTTACTACATATTTCATTTATTTTATCTTCGTGACAGTTGCTTGCTTTGTGGAACCTGTCAAAATGATGGATCTTAAATTTTTTACTTTCAGTTACGAAAATTATTAAGTCTCTGTTAAAATGTTAAAGCTAGCTTGTTGTGTAAGCTAGTGTACATATTATTCATTATTTAGTTATTTTTAGAGTTCATTTTCAATTTTAATAAGTGGTCACTCAAGGTCCGTAAAGTTAGAGTTAAAAATATCATTGTGTAAACATTTTATGTATGAACATGATTGTGTATCTTTTATTTTGGACACCGTATGATGAATGTAACGTATGAACATGATCGTATGTATGAACATATCGATTTTGGTCATCGATTGGGTATCGATGCGGTTGTTTTGCGAGTGCTAATAAATTAGTTGCAAGGAATTTTGTTATAAATAAGTATTCATTCGTTATTGTGATTTCGCTAATTATATTTTGAAAATTAAATCCTGGCATTATTTCAACAGTTAAATCCCTTTATTATTCGTTTATTTCTTACAATTGTCTGACACCATATAAACCTCATCTCGACCCACGTAACAAATTATTATTATAAAACCCCATTCGGACCACTCATTCATGTACACAAATATACAGATCAAACCATAAAAGATACGACTTTCTGTTGATCGAATATTTTTAACCCTTTAATCTATAATCTTGTAGACAGTTACATATTGGGCACATAATGTATTCGGCGATTTGATTATGCAGACTATAATTATAATTGAATGCAAAATTCAATTGCAGTGAAAATATGAGTATGGTTTATCACATTCGAAGGGTGCATCACGACTATGACATGATAACAAGAGGTTCACCTGGGCCAAAGTCTCCAGAAAGAAATATAAATACTATCTAAAGGTGGCTAATGGAGTGTCTAGGAGACGGAGAGAACAGTAGCAAGCAAAATAGAATTATTCAAATATTTTAACCCCTTGCATTATTTTGACGAGTCAGATTCGTGACGCACTCGTGCTTCGACCGTGATCAATTTTACTCGAATTTTTAGTACACTTCATTTTGAAGTCCAATTATAATTTGCATAGTTAATGATTGGATAATAACATATTGACATTACATTTCACATTTTTTTATCTGTATTAATATTGTAGTTCTAATAAGTCAGTTCTGACCGACGCACCTGACAAATAAGCCATAGTGCAAGGCGTTAAAAAATCAGTCGAATTAATTACTATTACTGCTTATAAATCTACATATTTAAATAGCTAAAAATTCATTAAAGAAATTTGCC
The DNA here is from genome assembly GCA_963576845.1 of Megachile leachella. NCBI lineage: Eukaryota > Metazoa > Arthropoda > Insecta > Hymenoptera > Megachilidae > Megachile > Megachile leachella. The sequence continues at coordinate 11,737,784 of OY756256.1, read as the reverse complement.
ACAAAATTAACCTTGAAATCTTTCCTCAAATGATTTTATTACTGTTTTGTGCATTCAGAAAAAATAGTATGGAATAACACCGACCAAAGTCTTAGTTTCACAAAAGCATATAGAAAATACCCTAAAGTACCTAAAAGACGTCAATATGTACTATAGACAAAATATGTGCCAAACAAAACGTAGGAAACAGAACCCAGTCGTCGCTAATGACCTGAAGGTCGACGCGACGCAAAGCCTGAAGAAAAAGAAAAAATGTATGAAAGTTTTTAAAAGAAACAGAGTTTGAACATAATTGTTCTTGCGGAAAATAATATTAACCTTTTATCACTGATGATATCGGTATCAAAAATGTTGGTGATATCAATACTTTGTTGACAGTACCTGTCCGTTGCATCATATCTTGTAATTTCGATAGTCATCACATATTTATTTTGCAAACTAATTCTGATTATTATTTTGTTCGATACGTATTTGTACAATCAAATATTCATTTGTTGTTGCTAAATGTTCGTGGGAAGATGCACAGCTTTGACAACGATTGCATGAGAGTCTGGCATGCAAGCTATTGTAAAGCACAATTATGTGTACTTTTATTTAAAAAAAATTTCAGAGGAAGTAATTTTTTACGCGTATAAAAACCGTCTTCTGAGAGTGTGCTTGTGTAGAGAACGAAGTGGGCAGCCGTGTGAAATGTTTAAAAGTATGAATGAAACTCTTGGTGAATGAATGAGAAATTTACGATTTACGAAAGAGCGAGTGGAAACGGTTGATTGAAAAGAGACAGAGATGGCAGTGTAGTTGGCGAAGAGAAAAATAGAAAGTGTCGTAAACAAGATCCAAGAAATGAAGTCTTTTTAAATTTCTACAGAAAATGTGACAAATAATTTCCGTTTGCAATAATCGCAGTGGAAACATATATTTCTATGCGATAAATAATTTTTATTCGAAACATCCAACAAGCTTATTGCAAAATAATAAACTAACTTTGAGACATAACATTTGTACAGTATTACATAACACTTTAGCGTAGTAGAAACAGTATAGTCTAGAACAGTGGAATTGTAATATAGTGGTATAGTAATGTAGTAGAACAATACAATAGTTAATGATAAAATAGTGTAACTGCAGAATAAAATTAATAATATAATACGATGGTTGAATGATAATATAGTACATCATTAGAATAGTATTCAGCGAAAGAGTTTAATCCTATACAAATCAAGTAACAAAATAGTTAAGTAATAGAATAATTAAATAAAAAAAACAGTATAGTTAATTATAATAATAATGGGGTCACAGAATAATAGCATAATAAAACATTAAAATAGTAGAACATTCAACGAGTTTAATAGTGACGTAGTAAAATAATAAAATAGTAGAATGAAAAATAGCGATATACTTTAATTACTGCATTAATAGGATGAAAATATAAAGCACCAAATTGTGGTACATTGACACGTTTGTAAGTACAATAGTGAAACAGCAAGATGGTGGAATAATAGAATAGCAATATAGGAACATAGCAATATAGCATAATTAGTGGAACAGCAATATAGCATAAACAACTATACTATACTAATATAGTCTAATAGTTGCACAGTAGTATAGTAATAGTAAAGAAATATAGTAGTAGTACAGTATTGTTGATGTTACATTAGTTTTATAGTATCAGTATAGCAATAATATAGTAAGAAGTATAGCAACAGTATAGTATCAGTGTAGTAGTGGTACAGTAGTAGTGCAGTAAGAGTACAGTAGTAGTAGCAGTATAGTAGAAATATAGTAGTAGAATAGTAACAGTATATTAACAGTATAGTAATAATACAGTAAAACTATAGTATCAGTGTGGTAATAATACGGTAGTAGTGCAGTAAGAGTACAGTAATAGTAGCAGTATAGTAGAAATATAGTGGTAGCACAGTGACAGTATAGTAACAGTATAGTAATAGAATAGTAAAAGTATAATATCAGTGTAGTAATACTACGGTAGTAGTGCAGTAATAGTAGAATAATAGTAGTACTATAGTAGCAGTATAGTAGCAATATAGTCGTAGTATTGTAACAGTATAGTGACAGTATAGTATCATAGTAGTAATGGTACGGTCGTAGTGCAGTAATAGTATAATAATGGTATAGTACTAGTACAGTAGTTGTATAAGGATAGTATAGTAGTAGTTCGGCAATAGTATATTACAGAACAAATTTAATCGTACAGTGATTAGATGCTAAATTAACAAAATAATAACCTTAACACAATACAAAAATAGCAACATATTACAATAGCTATAACAGCAATACCATAGTAAAATAATACAATACGAAAATAGTAATATAGTGTAGTAATAAACTACACGACTGACCTTCATTATCAATCATCAAAATACTCCAAATAATTGTTTAACAGGATTCTTATATAACACATTCCCCCTTAAATTTCAACTAACATATTTCACACGTTTCGTGTGAAGTTCTACATTATTTTTGTTAGATTACATGATTCATATATACTTCGCAGACTTCGATATATCATTAGTGCATAAATATCCGTAGTCTATAAATAACATATTATTCTAGACCGTTTCGATTATACCGTGTCACATTTCTCCGAGATATTGTCCCGTAGCTTGTCCCTGGCGTATCCGCACGTTACAATCTGCACATATCGCGGCGAACAAGAAGCTGGTTTGTGGTAAAATGGCACGTCTGCGTTCACATCTGTTACATGTGCCGCGCGTTTTCCTTTTATTTTAAAGTTGAACATTCAAGCGTGGTTTAAGACGTTCGTGAAGCAACAGCCTAATCTTTTCACCGTTTTTGAGGTCATCTTGTTTCGAATCGCTCTAGGATTTTCTGAATATTAAATGAAGTTCAATGGAAGGGTGAATTATTCAGGCAAATGTCACGATAATTATTCTTCACTGCTTCGACCATCTTGTGATTTTTTTACATTCACAATTATCTTTCAATGTATCAAGGATGTGGACATTTCGAGATTAATCAATTTTTGGAATTGGGAAATTTTGAAAATGTGGATTTGAGGATTTGTGGATTTGGCGATGTGTGGATTTAAGGATTCAGGGATATGGGAATTTGGAGATTTGGAGATTTGAAAATATGGGGATATGGGAATTTCGGATTTGAGGATTTGGGGATTTGGAGAGTTAGGATTTTGGGGATTTGGGGATTTGGAGAGTTAGGATTTTGGGGATTTGGGGATTTAGGAATTTATGGATTTTCGGATTTAGGGATTTGGGGCTTTGGGGATTTCAGGATTTGGGGACTTGTGGATTTGAAGATTTCAGGATTTGAGGATATGGGATTTTGGGGATATGTGGATTTGAAGATTTTGGATTTTTGGATTTTTGGATTTTTGGATTTTTGGATTTTTGGATTTTTGGATTTTTGGATTTTTGGATTTTTGGATTTTTGGATTTTTGGATTTTTGGATTTTTGGATTTTTGGATTTTTGGATTTTTGGATTTTTGGATTTTTGGATTTTTGGATTTTTGGATTTTTGGGGATTGGGAGATTTTGGGATTTGGGGATTTGGCAATGTGGACACATAAGAATTTAAGTATTTATTATTTGAGTATTTGAGAATAAAAAAATTTGTAAACTAAGAATTTGGCAATTATTAAGATTTTGAGAATTACAGAATTTTATAATTTTGTAATTGTACAATTTTGTAATTTTACAATTTTGTAATTTTACAATTTTGTAATTTTACAATTTTTAAATTTTACAATTTCACAATTTTACAATTTTACAATTTTACAACTTCACAACTTTTTAACTTTACAATTTTACAATGCACACATCTCACAGAATTCACGCCCGCCCTGTTCTCGGCACTCCGCTCGAACAGTAAAACTTAAAATTCAAAAAATTACCAATTCGAAAATTTAAAAATCTATGATTCGATAGCTTTGAAATTTAAAATTCACAATTGAAAGAATTTAAATATCCAATATTTAGAAAATGGAAATATCCTTCGAATCCCTAGATCTGTAACTCCACAAACGGCTTAGTCCAGGTGTGTAGCGCACACATCCCACAGAATTCGCGGCGGCCCTGCACTCGGCACTCCACTCGAGCAGTAAAACTGGTAGCGTGGGTTAGACAGCGTGCAGAAGCGGGAACCACGTCAGTCCACGGCGAGTCCTCCGTGCGGGAGCTGCGCTCTCTTGGTGTCGTTACGCCGGGGTTATCCGTACATTTATCCCGTAGCTAATCAATCTCCAGATGCACAGAAGAGAAGCGAGAGCTTGCCAATTAATTGTTCGACAGTCAGTGAATTCAATTTTACCAGAGACAGACGAGAATAGTTGAACGCAGATATATTCGGTCGACAGATTCGGTTCAGGTAGGTCCTTCGGTTTCTCCTGTTTTGTGACACCGGTCAAGAACGTTTGTGACAGGAAGTTGTATCAAACTCCTTTTTGTGTTTCAACCTTTTTCTGCACTAATTTCGCCATTGTGTACTTGTAACTAGTGGATTATTTTTATGGAGTAAGTACTGTTTATTACATTGTTTGTGCGAAAAGGTGTGATACCACTATGGAGTTTATTGTTATATGAATTTCTTAAAATGAGTTGTTCTGTGAAGCATATATTTTTAATTATTTCTGAGTTAAAAGTTGGTCTTCCATTTTTTATTATTTTTATTAATTTTATTTGGACGAAGGGTGGATATAGGTACGTGGTTTATTGTTATAGTATACATTTCTTAAAATGGGTTGTTCTGTGAAAGGTACTGTATTTTTTTGATTATTTCTGAATTAAGAACTGTTTTCAATTCTTCATTATTTTCATTAATTTTATTTGGACGAAGGGTGGATATCGGTACGTGGTTTATTATTACAGTATACATTTCTTAAAATGGGTTGTTCTGTGAAAGGTACTGTATTTTATTTATTATTTCTGAATTAAGAACTGTTTTTCAATTCTTCATTATTTTCATTAATTTTATTTGGACGAAGGGTGGATATCGTTACGTGGTTTATTGTTATATTATACATTTCTTAAAATGGGTTATTCTATAAAAGGTACCGGACTTTTTTGATTATTTCTGAATTAAGAACTGTTTTTCAATTCTTCATTATTTTCATTAATTTTATTTGGACGAAGAGTGGATATCGTTACGTGGTTTATTGTTATATTATACATTTCTTAAAATGGGTTATTCTATAAAAGGTACCGTACTTTTTTGATTATTTCTAAGTTAAAAACTGTTCTTCAATTCTTCTTTATTTTTATTCATATTTTTTGGACGAAGGGTTGCTACCGTTACCTGATTTGTTATTATATTATACATTTCTTAAAATAGGTTGTCCTGGGAAGGACTCTATAATTTTTTAATAATTTCTAAATTAAAAATTATTCATCATTTTTCTATTCTTATTAATTTTGTTTATATGGAAGGTGATAGTTCAGTGTTTATTATTATATTGTAAATTTCTTAAAATGCGTAGCCCTGTCAAGGATATCATAATTTCATAATGATTTTACAATTTTCTATTTTTATTAATTTTCAACTTTCGAGTGTTATCTTAAGAATCTGTCACCTATTTTGAAACAAACTACCAAAACAGTCAAATGACCGGTTCACAAGTCTCTTATTATAAGCTACAATTTATTAAGATGATTTTTATTTATATTATTTATATTATTTTTATTTTATTATTTATTTTATTATATGAATTAGTCTGTTAATTTATGTTTTGTCGTTTTATTACTGGTCTTGTAATTTCATCATTAATTTCAAATTAACTATAAATTAACGCTGGTTTTAGTGTTAATGAAAACACTCGTTTTCTTTAAATTTGTGGATGTATAATCGAAGTAGGTGAATCTCATAAAGTAAATATAATACTGAAACTGCATCTATAAAATTACCAACTAACCTGAACATGATTCTGCATTAAAAGAATAATTAAAATTTTAAACGCTACCCTATTTCAGATTTAACTGTTTGTCCGGATCATTTCTGCCCAGTAGTCATTAATTCAAATCAGTTTATGCATACAGTAAAACTGCGCGTAAAACGTGCTATAAAACGGAAGGGAACTCTACGATGTCATCGTAAGCACTGTTAAAAATACCTTATCGATCGAAAATACTTTCTAAAATGGTCAAGATATTTCTGTGCTCCAATAATTACTTCTTGGATAAGACACATTCTCGGAATGGGAAAATTGATATCGTCACTGGGGGAAATACAAATCAGTACAAAACGTAGGCAACCGTCATTCTATCGATTGCAATATTGAATACGGGATATAGAAAATTGAGGACGTCATCGGAATAAATTGCCACGATAGATGATGCGATGTTCAAATAGACTTTTCGCGAAATCCAACAGTCAGTTAGAATGTTACCGGTTGTTGTCATATTCGATTTCTTGCGAGTCATCGGAGGCTCGTCGATTATTAATCAACCGATCACTCCACGAGGCAATTAAGCAATGTTGTAGCATAAAATGTATAAGGATATTCTAATGTAAGAGGGTGTGGATCGACGCAAATAGAATGCACGAACATGATTGGACGCAGTCGTGTACCGATTATGAACCGGTAATCATATGTTCTCATTAATCGCAGCTCCGTTATTTTATGCGAAAATAAAAAATTACGTGATTGCGAATCCGTTTAAGAACTGGAGCCGCGCCTCTCGATCACGTGTCGAAAACTTAACGTGTTTTTCAAAGATTCACTTATTTAACAAGTTGTTAGATTTTACCGCGAGATAGCTGCCGATTTCTTCCATTTTCAAACACGTAGCATTTCCGATCTGATAGGAAAACAAGAAAGGAAGCGATTGCACCGGAAAAGATAAGCGCGAAATGTGAAATAGAATTTTTTTATATCTGGCTTTGGTTTTTAGAAAATTTTATTTCGATGTTTTTTAATAATTGCGACGGAAAATGCAATTTTTAATGATTTTGTTGTTAATGTGAGAAATAGATGTAAACTAGGAAAGGTACTATCACTAAATTATATTACTAGTTATTATAAATAATAGTGTCAATCCAATTCCAATAGAAATGTGTTAATAACTAATAACTTATCTCAATAACAATTAGTTTAATGTGTATTATTTTATTTCAAATTAACAATAATAATTTAGTATGTTATATTAGCTTTCTCAGTTCGTGAATATACTAATGTTTAATTTAAAACAAAAATAGCTTCTTCAGTTTCTAAGTTTATTTATATTCTTAATTTTAACAAGAAACGTAATAAAAATTGTTCACGAGATAGCCGATAATAAAATGTGTAATTATCGTGTAACAAAAACATATTTAGAGATATATCAATACACTTAGTGCAGACAACAGTCAACTATTTAATAAAGGAAAAGAAAACAAAAGAAAATGATGTTTTGAATTCTAGCTCGGCTAATTTATAGGTTAGTATTATCCTCATTCTTGACGCCATTATCTCACTTAATTTTTATCAGAAAGGGACACAATGCCAACGTAATAACTGACGATTTTTAATTGTAAATTAGTCATTAATAATAGCGTATCGGCTTACACTTAAAAGGTCAGATTACATCAAAGTTCCGACATAACAATATTGTGAAGATATCAGTATTAATAAGAACAGTATTAGTAAGCAATCGGAGGATGTTTAATTAGGTCTATGTAAGTTTAAATTCTTCAAAAATGCATATAATACATAAATGCTTACTTTATTGTTAAATTCATCAATCATACACATGACTATTAATATTGTTTTTGTATACTATAAATTCTTTCAATATTTATTTATGGAATTACAAACTTCAAAAGAGTAAAGAGCAATAACACCGAAAAATTAAATTATTTATTTAGATTTAAAAAAGCATTCTCGAACAGGTTAAAATAATATAACATTGCTATTAAATAAAAAAGTGAAATATAATATTGATTTTTATTTTATTAAAAATAATATAAGTTTTCAAAGCAAAGTGTTTGCTTGATATAATACCACATTGCTACAAATTTGATATAGTAACAATAGTATGGGTTTTTGAAAGAAGCTTCAAACTCTTTTAACGCAAAATTCAACATAATCATTTTTTTCATATTTAATTTTCTATATGTTCTCCAAGCTGTTAATTGTTTAACAAAGTAAAACTGCGAACTTAGCAATAACTACAAACTAAATAATTTTTATGTGCCTTTGCTGTGCCTTTAATCTGGCACGTAATTATCGAGGATACGCCTTTGTTTACATGCGATACGTCGAAGCGTATCGCTAGGCCATAATACGAGAATATTGATGAGTTTCTGAAGAAAGTGTCATTAATTACTTCCCTAAGTGTCATTAGGTCTGTAAAGTTCTGTCTGTTATTGATATTCGAACGCGTAACAATATTATCAACTATCGGTGTAACTAAATAGAGAATAGAGGGTGTGTCTGAAATCTTTGAGCATAAGAATATATCGTGTAATTATTCGATCCAAATATACGTTAGCGATCTAATTATATTGTATATTTTGTCTTATTACAACACAAGACATACAAATCTAACACCTGTCGATTTAACGCATGGAAATCTATTGAGTGGCGGTTTAAGATACGGGAATTTATCGAGTGGCGATTTAACATGTGGGAATCTATTGAGTGGCGGTTTAAGACGTGGGAATTTATCGAGTGGCGATTTAACGCGTGAGAATCTAACGAGTGGCAGTTTAACGCGTGGGAATTTAACGAGTGTCGGTTTAATGCGTGGGAATTTAACGAGTGACGATTTAACGCATGAGTATCTGAGTAGTTACATTGTAGTGTGTAGCAATGTAACGCATAACCGATACAACTTAAGACAATTTAACGTGTGCTATACAAAGCGTGACATTCTAATAAGCGTTGATATAATGCATACTGATATAATATGTGACGATATAACGCTTAGAAATTTAATGTGAAACAATACAGCGTACAGAGATTTAATACGTAAAAATGAAACATGCAACTATACAACTTATGGCGATTTAGCACGTAGAAATCTAACGTGTAACTGTCCCACACGTGATGATCTAATGCGTGGCGATTTAACAAGTAATTAAACAGCACGTACTAATCTAACACGTAATTACTCAGCGAGCAGTAATTTAATGCGTAGCGGGCAGTAATCTGATGGGTGGCTATCTAACGCGTAGTAACTCCATACGTGGTGATTTAATATATGAAAATTTAAGGCGTAGTGATTTAACATGTAGTAATTTAACATGTAACTATTTAATGAGTGGCAATATTACGTGAGGTGATGTAACCTATAAAAATTTTGAAGGTAATCCAACGCGTAGTGATTCAACACGTAATTAAACAACGCGTTATAATCCAACACGCAATTAATCAGCGCGCAGGAATATAACACGTAACGCAACGCGCAGTAATCTAATGTGCAGCAATCTAGCGGGTAGTAATCTGATGAGTGGCTATCTAACGCGTTATAAATTAACATATGGAAATTTAACGCATACTAATTCAGTATACGGCAACTCCACGCGTGTGAAGTACAATGCGTTGTGATTTAATTTAACATATAGAAATTTCACGCGAGGTGATCCAACGCGTGGTCATTTAACGTATCGTAATTTCATGCGTGCTAATTTAACAGAAATCTAATGCATGACAATTTAACGTGTAGAAATCTAACAAATGGTAGTTTAACCTATGGTTATCTAACATTTGATTTTATCTAACGTGTGATAATCTGATACACGGTAATCTAAAGCCAATAATTCGCGATAATTCAATACTCACTGACAAAAGCCCAAGTTTCTGTCGTTAACACTGAAAACAGTTCGAAACTCATTCTATTTACGGAAATGTGTGAAATTTATGAAGACAAAGGCTCGTATAATTACTGTAACAGAAAGAAGTAAAAAAGTTGAATTAATTCTTTCTCATTAAGTCACTCGTAATGTTTCAACAGACAGGTGATCTTAGTATTGAGATTCTCAATTACTTTCGAGTTTCAATAACATTTCAGCTGATAAGTACTCGGACAAAGGAAAACGGGACTTCAAGGTATTACCTTTGTTTCACATTGCAGGTTTATTTTAATCTTCCTTTTAATAACCGAGTTGCGCATTATTGTGAACGAATCGCTGACCGTGTGATAAGTAATGTAAATTTGATCTTCTCATTATCAGCTAATCGTGTTCGCTTCGCGGCAAGAAATTGCAAAATAAAGTTAGCTCCGGTACGGTAATTTAATTAAGCTGACAGTCAGCGTCATTGTTGAATGTGCTACGACTACTTGAAAATCATTCCTTTTTTACGGTTGATTAGAACCAACAAGGTCCTTAATAATAGCGTTTTACGTCATGGCGTTTCTGTACTACAGCGAAATGCACGGTCTTATTTAGCTGTCATATCAAATCAAAAACATTGCTCACATGTAGGCCGGGATTAAGAGAGAGCTATAAGAGACTATAGCTAAGGAACTTTCCATGGAGCTCCACATTAGGGTACATACAGGAGTGTAACTGATACTTTGTTTACTCTTTGTTTCCTGAAATAATTACAAGTTGTATATATGTATGAAACGAGAGTTATACACTCAAGAGTGAATGTGATTTTCCTGATGAACGAAGTCGGTTAAAATATGGCAACCGTCTTGCAGTCATTGCTACAGTGTAACTGAAACTTTGTTTACTCTTTGTTTCTTGAAATAATTACAAGTTGTATTTTAATATATTGGTGAAACGAGAGTTATACATTCAAGAGTGAATGTGATTTTCCTGATGAAAATATGGCAACCATCTTGCAGTCATTGATATTTAGAGATTTCTGAGAATTTGATAATGTGGGGATGAGTTGTGGCGACATACGAATTTAGGTTTCGGGATTTTAGGAGGACAGACGTGGGAATGTGGGATTCGGTCTAAGAATTTGAGAGCACGTAATTTGAGGACATTGGCATTTGGGGATATCGAAATATGAGAGTTTTAGTATTTCGTGGTCGAAGAATATGGAAAGGGGTTTTTAGGATCTAGGAATTCGAGAGCATAGGTGCTTAAAGACATAAAAATTCGAGGATGTAGGTATTCGAGACCTTTGAAATTTGAGAATCTAGGAATTGTGGACCTACGAGTTTGAAAGTACACTTCAGACATAGGTATTTGGGAATTTTGAGATTTTGGAATGTGGAGATTATAGATGTAGGGTCTTCAAGGTATAAGTATGTGGGGATTTAGAGATTGAGAACCTAGAAGTTTGAAGGCACAGGTGTTTAAGAACCTAGAAATTTTAAGACATAGACATAGACAATACATAGACATAGACAATAAACATTTAGTGGAATTTAGAGATTTAGAAATTTGAAGACATAGTGAAAGAGTAGTTTAGGACCTCGAAATTTAAGGACGTATCTACATTTGGTACTTGAGTACCTACATTTGGTACGTCAGTGAGATGTGAGTATTTCAGATTTAAGTAGATAATATGGATTTAAAGACTTGGGGGTTTAAAAATTTAAAGACATACATATTTGAAGATTTTTGTTTTCATTCTTTTAAAATCATTATTTCTGTTTTATAATAAATATTACTTAATTTTATTCATTGTATTGTATAATCAATTTCTATTTATATTCTATATCATTCATACTCACTTTCTATCTAGAAAATTGAACTATTTAATCATATATAAAATTATATTACGCAAATTTATTATTTTTCTCTTAATTTTGCAATGAACTCGCCTTCTGAAAATTTGCTAGTCTTAGGCTCCCAAAAACCTTATTCCGGTCCTGACGACATGGACGTAGCAAGAAGGTAAACAGAGGTCCTCCCAATAGGAAAACTGGTACTAGCTTTTACTAAATATGCAAACAATTTTCCTCTCCCAAATTACATTATAATTTGTGTTTATAATTTACATTATAAATCACCATTTTGTACACAAAAATAAATATAAAACCCATTTGAAATTGCAAGAATTTTACTAATGTAAATTCCTTTCAGAAAACAAGCTTTGCTCATTTGAATGCGCATACAATTACTCACATTTTTTACAACGAATAAGTATAATTTCAATGAAATTCGGAATTTGAAGAAATCGTGACGAAAAGTTTTGTGTAGAAGGCAAGAACAGCTCGCAGGTAACGCAGAATCGCGAAAGGCCATTCACTATTTCACAATTTCTACTCGGCAATACAAGACTGCCGCGTATAACAAATATTCTGTATTGGTATAAGCCTAACTCCGTTTGAATTAACGGTTCATTAAAAGTGTTCCACGCATGTGTAATTTAAAGTTAGTCAAAAAGTGTGTTCATCCTGTATCATGTTAACTATACACTTTCGTTTCGGAACCTTTTTTTATCATCTGATCGTGTTCCACTTTTGTTGAACTACGATCAAATTTAGTGGAACGTGGACCCTTTGCAGTGCTCAGGAGAGTCTATGACCTAGAAAATAGGAATTAGGGTCAAAGTAGAATTGTAGCGATTCTATATAACTTTGAAATCTGGAAATTTTGAACGTTACTGAAATATAGAAGATTGGAATTTGGGGATTTTGAAGCTTAGGTATTTGAGGATTTATTTATATTTGAGTATATCAGCTTTTGGAAAATTAGGAATTTGGGAATTAAGTTGGGAACTTGGCAATTCAGGGATTTGGAAGTTTATGTAGTCAGGAATTTGGAATTGAGATTTTTCAACTTTAGGAAATTCAGGGATTAAATCGGAATTAGGGGATTTAGATATCAAGAAGTTTTGGAAATTTAGGAATTTCGGTACTTGGAAATTTAGGTATTGAAAAATTTAGGAATTTGGGAATTTCGAGATTTCAAGTATATGTACTCATGAATTTCAGAATTTGGGTATTTCAGCAATTTGAGAATTAAAACAGTAGGGAATTTCAGAATTTAGGTACTAAACATTTGTGAATTCGACTTTGCAGACTTCAGATTTTAGTAATTAAATTTGCGAATTTAGAAATTTCGTAATTTAAAATTTCAGAAATTAAACAATTTAGACATTCAATACTTTGAAATCTGGAAATTTAGGAGTTTATAAATACGATAAGAATTTAGAAAAGGGGACTAAGAAATTTTGCAACTTGAAAATTTTTTCGTGTAGAATTTTCGAAATTTCGGAATTTCTCTATTTAGAAAAATTGTGAATCAAAAACTTTGTATTTTGCATATATCTAGGTTTGAAAATGGAATCATTTAAAGATTTAAAGCTCAAAAAATATTAAAAACTCTTTCCATATTCAATTTTACAAAATTATTATTTTCGAAACGCAATAATTATACCAAATTTCCAAACTATGTTTCTCAAACATCAAAGCATGAATACTTTCCTTGTCAGTATTGCAACTTAATTTCACAAGTCTTTACACAATTGTTCAGCAAGTACATTTCAAATTTATGGCTTTGAATAGTTATTTAATTTCCGTTAATTTGAGTCAACATCAAACGACTCAATTAAATACAGATGTTAAGAGCTGCTTATTTTGAATTACACCTGCTCGTTTACTTTGCGCTTCTGACAATTTAAACAGGTTCAAGGACAGAGAATATAGTCGTTAAAACTTTATGAAGGTTGATGTTTACTCGATATCCAACGCTTTCTTTTGAACAAATCTCCGTTTTGTATGATTATACATTCAAATTTGGTGTGTTGAATTTGAAGGTCGCGGTACGTGTAGATCGTCTCGTCGAACATGGCGTCAGCGAAACTGTCTGAACTCTTTAGATGTATTAATACCGTTTGTAAACACCAATTAACAGGTTAAGTATGATTTGGCAAGCGTTATCGCTCGTTCATTTTAAAAGGTGTCAACTTCACCTCTTTTTATCTTTATTAAATATACCAGTAATAGAGTTGAAAATGTAAAAACGGTGTCGTGCAATTTTTTAGCGGCATATTCAAATTATTATTTGCGTAATTCTTGAATTCAGGATACCTGTCTGTCAATTTCAAGATTCGATTTCAAGTCGTGATATTTATTGTAAGAATATTAAAATTAGTTTCTGAAATGTTATAGTCATTTCAGAGAGTTTTGATGTTGGAAGTGGAAAACAATTTGATATAAAATTTTTAGAATTTTTCGGGTTAAATTTTTCAGTTTTTATATTCCATAAATTACTTACTTTTATAAAGTATTCAAAAATTTAGAATTTTTAAACATTTTCAGACTTATAAACATTCTAAATTTTAAAGTTACTGAACTTTACGAATATTCAAATTTTTAGATTCTTAAATACTCCAAATTTTCAAATCTTCCAATCCTAAAATTTACAAATTTCATAAATTCTCAATGTACCAAAAGTTTCAGTTTCTAAAACTTCCTAAATCCTCAAACTCAAGAATCTTGAATTTCTAAAATTTCTTGAATTCTAAAAATTTCAAGGTATTAAATAAAGTCTCCAATTTCAGAAATCCCAAAATTAAAAAATTCAAATTTTAAAACTCAGTGACTGAAACACCCAGGAATTTTAATATTAAAAAATTTTTAGATAATATTCAAAAATCCTCATCTATTGCAAATTATCATAAATGAGAAAGATTGTAATCGATATTCGAATTATGTTAGGTATAATCATGCAATTTTTATGTCAAAGTACGAGTTCTTAATTGAAGAAGTAATGGGAAAAATGACTCTTAAAATAATTGCAGAATCATCAAGTGATTTCATAGCCCGGTAAGATAATTATAATCTCCGATGCGTTGGATATTTAGTAATAAGTGATATTTTATTGGACAAACAATAGTTCTTTCATCTATTGTATCCATTTTCTTCCGACAAATCAATTAGATATGATATTACATAACTTTTTAAGTCGTCTACCACTTAACGCTACGTGCAAAAAAATACACAGTTCATTCTGTCATTCTACATTTTTGTAATTTATGAGTTATTTTTGGTTTCATGTTACGTCAGATACACCTATGCAAATTAAGTAAAAAGAGAAAGATGTCTTTTACATGCTCTGTATGGAATATTTAAATAAAACTAGAAATTCTAGATCGTGACGTGGTGTCCTGTAAATAACTTTCAACGACTTCGTCATGGAGAATTATAATTATATGCGAGCATTTCGAGCAGTTTTAATTAAATTAAACTCCATTTGCTAATTAAAACTTTATTTCTGTACTTTTTCCTTATCGTTATGTGCATGTATTATAAATAGATTTAAACGTGTGGTATAGTATTAAAAGAGTTTTTGATTTCAAACAGTGTTGAAGTATTAAAACCTTGATTAACCTTGAAATTTAGAAATTTAGGAACGTGCGAACTTTGTTAATAATTTGATAATACGAAAATTTATACACCTTCAAATTTATATATTTGTAAAACGAATTTGAATCGAAATTTACAAATTTGTAAATCTTCTAGTGATGTCTAAAGTTAGAAACGTAACACAAAAATTTGGAAAATCTGAAATCTGAAAATTTATAAATTACATGAATTAAAAATTTTGTGAAAGGGAAATATTGAATTTACCAATTTACATATTTAGGAATTTAAATACATGATAATTTGCAAATTTATAAATGTAAATGTTTAAAAATTAAAAACTGCTTTAAATTTCATACTCCCTGTCAGTCCTCTAAAATCATAAATATCTCTTTATCTAAATCTTTAAACAGTTATCTCTCATTATAAAAGCTTCAAATATCTTTAAGAATATTTCATCATTCATGTTCAAGTTATGATTGATTTTTTCGTAAATACTTCTTATTGAGCGATTGACGTAAATCGAGATTGTTCTTCGCTTCAACCCCTTAATTCACGATGAATTCTTTACCACACAAAAACTTTGATTCGTACGAACTCTACGTCGTTTCACTGTTTATGTTGAGTCTATAAAGCAATGATAACTCGACAATATCAGTGACGCAAACTCATTGCGCACCACTATCGATTGCTATACGTATAGCCATTTTTTCTCTTTTTTCCCATATACTATAGTAATATCACTTGTGGGACTGTAAATCATTTATTGATGCTAATGATCGATCATACACTCTAGTATGAATTGTAGCAGTATAATTATAAGGAAGAATAATAATGCAATTTGATGACGAATATTATGTACTTTATCTGTAACAGATTTTTTAAGTATATTTTACATTGACATATTTATACTTTGCTATATTCATCGCCACATTCATACTTTGTCATGTTCATACTTTCCTACATTCAAATGTATCGCATTTATACTTTTCCATATTCAGATTTTGTCACAACCGTATTTTGTTACATACTCAGTTTACTATATTCGTATTTTGTCACATTTACATTTTGTTACGTTCATATTTTGTCGTATTCGTACTTTTGCACATTCGTATTTTGCCACATTCACACTGCTTTATATTCATACTTTGTGACAGTCACATTTTAGTATATTCATATTTTGTCGCATTTTTACTTTGCTACATTCATATTTTTACGATATTCGTATTTTGTCATTCACACTTACCTATATTCGTACTGTTCCATATTCATATTTTGTCACATTCATGCTCTGCCACATCCATATTTTGCCACGTTCACACTTCACCACATTTACACTTTGCCAAATTAATACTTTGTCATATTCAT
Source organism: Megachile leachella (assembly GCA_963576845.1). Taxonomy (NCBI): domain Eukaryota; kingdom Metazoa; phylum Arthropoda; class Insecta; order Hymenoptera; family Megachilidae; genus Megachile; species Megachile leachella. Next base: position 11,721,230 of record OY756256.1, on the reverse strand, counting down.
TCTTTATCACATTTATGCACCTCAATATTCATACTTGGCCACATTTACCCTTCTAATTAATTTCTTGTACTCGCTCTTACAACACCCAGATTCTTTGAAGACATGTTACATGACATCATGGAGGCAAATGATTCAACGAAGATAATTTTTCACTAGTTCCGCCGACTCGATGCAATCATAGTACATTTTTTACATTGCACGTCTCTCGAGTTTCAAAGTATCTTCAACGATTGGAGAAACAAGTGGTACGATTTAGTATCCATGACCTCCGTGAATGGATGAATAACGAGACGATAATGCAATGTTGTGCGACTATCTTCGTAGAGCAGGGTGATGGATTATTATTTGTCTTTGAAATATCTGAATGGATACCGATGTCTGATCAACGTCTGCATGAAAACCGCGAATTGAAATAAACAGATATTTATCATTCTAATCCTACATTTACGGACGTTTAATGACCACTTATATTTTAATTAATAACACTATAAAAATAAGTAATTGATAGTTAAGTTTATACGATGCTTCTTTATCTTGATGAAGGTTAATTTGTATTTATTGTAGTTAATTTGATACTTTCACAAAAGCTCTTTAATCATTTTCGTAACTGAACATGTCTTCTGTAAATCTAGTGTTAACCACTTAACCTACAATTTTCTGGACAGTTGCGTCATTCACAACTTGCTAATTATTCTTACAACCTGACGACAACTGAATGAAGTTAAAATGTTATGTATATTGCGTATTTAGCGATCCTTGATTACACAGATTATAAGTGACTCCAAAATTCAATTACAGCGAAAATTCAAGGTTAGATTACCACATTCGACCTGAAGTATGTGTGATCGTGACACGTTACTGCAAGACATAGGGAGAAATATATTCTATTCAAACTTTTTGAACCTTCGAACCTTCAGGTCGAATCTTACAAATGCATCTCTTAATTATACCTCTTAGCAAATATCTATTTCTGCCGAAAGTTATGGAAATGTAATCTTTAGTAAGATTCTTAAAAAGCGGTCTTGCAAAAGATATTTCAAAATAATTATAATATGATAAAAATTCTTTGAAACCAATTTGTTCTATAATGTTTACTAAAAAAGGTTCCACAAAATCAAAAAAATTGTAAAATTACACGTTGCTAATTTTATTTATGAATGTCATATTATTCGTATGTTCATTTCATGAAGGATGTAACCATAATGAGATACATAATTAATAGTTTCATGAGAAGTATTGTAGAAAAAAGAGAACTGGTTAAGTTCAGTATGTAAATAATATTTTTTTATAATAAATATTAACATAGTTTCACAAGAACTGTTGAACAAAACAGAATTTTTCAAGTGTAATATGTAAATAATATTTTCTTATAATAAATGTTAATATAGCTTCATAAGAAGTATTGAATAGAGTAGGAAACTTGTCAAGGGTAATATGTAGATAACATTTTTTTTATGGCTAAAACGCGTTGAGATACATAGTAATTTGATTATATGTATAATGTATAATCTACATATATGAACAAGTATTAATGTGATATAATATGTATGTTTAAATCAGTGTTATTATACTGATCAACTATACTTTAACTGTAATAATTATTTTAAAAAGTTATAATATACATTGTATAGTATTCAGAATTTGCTACGATTATTAGGAATTTTTTAATACTTTGAAGAATTTTTCTATGTGTACTGATTTTCAACGAAATTTGAATTTTTCAACTTGATAACGCGGTAAATTGAGAATTTGGTGATTTAAAAATTTGGATATTTGACAATTGGAAAATTTGGAGTTTTGAAATTTTGGAATTTCGGAATTTTGAAATTTGGAAGTGTGGAAATGTGGAAATTTGGAAATGTGGAAACGTTGAAATGTTGGAAATGTGGAAATTTGGGAATTTGGAAATTTGGAAGTTTAGAAATTTGGAAATTTGGAAATTTGATAATTTGGTAATTTGGTAGTTTGGAAATTTGAGAATTTGGGAATTTGGGAATTTAGGAATTTGGAAATTTGGAAGTCTGGAAATGTGGAAATTTAGAATTTGGAAATTTGAAAGTTTGGAAATTTGGAAATGTGGAAAAGTGGAAAAGTGGAAATGTTGGAAATGTGGAAATGTGGAAATGTGGAAATTTGGGAATTTGGGAACTTGGAAATTTGGAAATTTGGAAATTTGGTAATTTGGTAATTTGGTAGTTTGGAAATTTAAGAATTTGGGAATTTGAAAATGTGGAAATTTGAAAATTTGCAGACTTGTAAATTTATAAATTTGAAAATGTATAATTGTATATTTGATGTCAAAAAAATTGGAATATTTAGATTTGAACATCCAAAAATTGGCAACATCAAATAATTCTAAATTTCAATTATACCGTATAAAGTAACCTAATTATAAATCCTACGTATTTTAAACGCCTATTTCACATCTTTGACGTCTTTATTTTAAGGAGGGGCGACTCCACCTGACACTCCCTGGTGATTACCTAGTTTTAAGAGTAGTTTTACACGATTATATTCGAGTTTATAATAATTTATACAGTTTCACCTAATAGTAGTGCAAAACAAGTCCTTGAATTCATGAATTACAATTACGATGATTTATTAAAAGTTCGTGTATAGCTAAAACCTTGAGAACACTGAAATTGGGATACTATCTTTTATAATATAAAAGTTATATAAATGATTCCATCCTTGGTTATGAAAAAGTTTTCAACTTAATGTTATTAGTCAATATTAATGTTAGTAGTCAAATTGTTTTACTACGTAGAAAATCTTCAATGATTTATTCATATAAAAACATCGTAAAAAAGCAGTTATAGCCATTTAGAGTTAAAGGTTTGAATTAAATGACTACATCAACATTCCTAATACAAAGTGGCTTCATTAGAATAAGCTACAAATCAATCGATTTATAGCATTACTAATGAATACACAATTTTGAATCGCTTACGTCCAAAAATGGTAATGCCCCTCCTGATTTGGAAAATGAATATTCACTGATGGTCGTTGCAACGAAGAATCAGCCATTTTGTGTCAGGAATATCGATGAAATGTTTAGAGAGTTATTTTCATCAAACTATAAGCTGCAAATTAGTATGACAGAAGTACCCTTATGCGAATTTTTTATACCGTGTAAAGCTACGTACGTTCAAAATCGATAACTTAACATGGAAATATCTGATATAACTACTATTACATATTTAATAACGTAAGCATCAGTTTAATAATTGCAGATAAATTATGCATTATCCAGATATTATATTTGCAAAATAATTGTTACAATAATATATTTTTTTATTTCGTTACTATTTAACATAATTATGCGTTAGTTTATTTGAACGTGAAAATGATTCTAGTTCCCAAATTTTTCTATTTCTACATTTCCATATTTCCATATTTCCAAATTTCCAAATTTCCAAATTCCCAAATTCCCAAATTCCCAAATTCCCAAATTCCCAAATTCCCAAATTCCCAAATTCCCAAATTCCCAAATTTCTAAATTTCCAAAATTTTCAAATTTCTAAAATTCCACATTTCCAAAATTCTTTATTTCCAATATTCTACATTTCCACGATTCCAAATTTCCAAAATTCCACATTTCCAAAATTCCATATTATAATTTAGTAGCTATCATATTACAGTTAGTTAAAATTGTATATATTAATTACTACTACATATATCACAATTAGTCAAAATTATATACAGGGTGTCTCACAACTCCTGCAGCTCCTGGAAAGAGGTAGTAGAGGACGTGATTCTAAACAAAATTTCCCTTTGCAAAAATGGGGTTTGAAGCTTCGTTTTTGAATTATTAAAGAAAAATGCGGACCAATCGAAGTGCGAGGATTTGGCGCCAGTCATGGCGCGCAGTCGTGAGTGCGACACCTTCGACCATAATGACCGATTGGGCGTAATCCTCACGTTCTTATTGGTCCGTGTTTTTGCTTAATAATTCAAAAACGAAGCGTCACACTCCATTTTTGCAAAGGAAAATCTTATTCAGAATTACGTCCTCTACCACCCCTTTCCGGGAGTTGCACCAGTTGTGTTAATTAGTATAATATATTTTAATTAATCTTGCAAATTTGACAGTGTTAAATACGAATTAATATGCAGGATATATGCGCAAAAAAAAATAACTCAATTCACACTTTCCTTATAAATAAAAACACTGTTTTTATCTGAATCACAATTAATCATTCCCAGAAGAATTTACACTTTATTTTTAGAACAGCGTTTGAAAGCTTCTCCCATTTGATGACAGCAAATTTATAATTATAAAACTTATCACTAACTATCAATATATGCAAGCTATATGTAATATTATATGTTAAGTACAGTTGGTACTCTTCATAAATAAGGTGAGCCAGTAAAATCAAATATGCTTCTGTCTTCAAAAATATCAAACCTTGCATTTTGAAGATTACGAAAAAATTTGCTGACACCAATATATTCGTTAAATCTTTTATTTTAAAAATAACTTTCGATACGTCATCATTCGTACCGTAAGTGATGCTGATGATATTTCAGCAATGTTTTTGTATTTTTTTTTTATACCGCGATTTGTAATTTTATAATCGTTGAGGTCATTTCCAAACTGACTTCGAGTCTATAAATGCGAGGTTGGAGTAAATCACGATCTTTTTTCTGAATACCTTGCAGTAATGGTATCAAGGAATGCTACTTATGAATCACCATTTTAATTCAGCTCTGAATCTTCAAGAACACTGAGCTTCACGTGGTTTATCATGTCGAGATGTGGGCAATTATTTTATGAGCAATACAGAGCAAAAAGACGCACATGTCAGATTTTAGTATCTAAATGATTATTGTAATATTTATTAAAACATTGTTAGAATATTATCATAAATGATAAGTGAAAATGATTAAATAATTAAAAAATCAAGAGAACATTGTCAGAAATCACTGACTTAGTACGATTAAATAACTGAAAAATAAAAGCAGGAAAAAAAGAATTTTTAATGTCATTAATAAAGATAGAGAAATATGAGTGAATTGTTATTTCACATAATTTATATAAGAACGTGATTATTCTTTCACTTAATCTAACAATAAGCAAGGAGATGGTCGCAAACAAGTATAGCGATAATGAAAATTATACAATATTTATCTTAAAATGAATATGGAAACTTAAATATGAATATGAATGAATATGAATATGAAATATGAATGAATATGAATATGAAATATGAAAATTACTAAATAAATTAAAAATTACTAGTAAATAAAATATATTATTAAATACAAATGATTACGTATTGCAAAGAAAAATTTGTAGAAGATTAGGAAATTTCTTATGTTCTGATTCATCATTCTTTTTTAAGTAAGCTGTCGTATTTTATGAATCATATTCTTGAAATTATAATTTCATAAGTTCTTGTTTTAATGGTTTCCTTATAGTCTTCGATAACATGTGTCAGAAGAATGACGAATTCACTACCTGAAACGTTCTGTTACTGTTACGGAGAGACAACCTTCTGCTAATATGAGGAACATTCATACATTGGAACATTTCTGAACTGTGAAACTAAACTTGCGGACTTATAATGTATGCTGTGCAATATTTAATTATATAAAATCAGATGTCTACGGGGAAGAAGCAATGGGATCTTGCTTCCAAATTTCCAAATTCTAAAATATTTAAACTTTCTATGTTATTCAAGGTCTTCAAATTTTTTAAGCAATCGAAATTATTTAAGTTATTTCAGTTATTAAAATTATTCAAGTTATCACAGTTATCCAAATTATCCAAAATTTTTAAATATTCAGATTGCCAAATTCTCAAAATTAAAAATTTGTCATGGTCATAAACTTCTTAAGACCAAATTACAAAATTCTTCAATAATTAAATTTGGAAAGTCTCAAATTACCAAAATTATTATTTGCAGGAATCTTTATTCTTGAACAAACTTTAAAATTTTCAAATGTCGAAAATATCAAACTTTTTAATGTCCAAACCCCAGTTATCAAATTTCTATACCATAATTCCTAAATATTAAATTTAACAATTTTTAGATTCAGTAATTTTGGAGAATTTAAATATTTATATCACAATTCGCAAATTTAAGAACTCCCAGATTTATAAATTTATATACCCACAAACTTTCAGAAACCAGGATTAAAATATATCAATTTCCACTATTTTAAATTACGTTTGCCAAATTTTCATAATTCCAAGCCCCAATTTCAAAATTTCTAATATTCCAAATCCCAATTTTTTAATTTCTAAATTTCTATATTACGAAATTTTCAAGTTTTAAATATTCTGTTTCATAAATCAAAAATTTCATATTTCTAAATATTCTAATACATAAAAATATTATTGAGTTCCAAATTTCCAAATTTCTGAATTCCTAAATTTACACAAATCTACAGTTTTTTAATTTCCAGCTCCATAAATTCTTAAATTTCATATTTTTAAATATCCCAATATACAAAGTCATAAATTTGCAATTTCCAAATTTCCAAATTTCTAAATTCATGCAAATTTTCAATTTTCAAACCGTCCATAAATTCTCAAGTTTCACATTTCTAAATATTCCAACACACAAAACCAGAAATTCATAATGTCCAAATTTGCAAATTTCCAGACCTGCTTTGCAAATGCTTCCATTTCGGAAACAAAAGGTTCTGAAACTCCTAAATCCTTCAAGTTTCCAATTATTCGCATCCTCAGATTTCCAAATATCCCATGGTCATACCAAATATAGTTCACTGACGCCACCAATGAAACTACAGTATCTCACAACAAACTAAAACACTAAATACTGTTCGAAAGAAAAAATCTGCGTCGTCAACGGAAGCATTGAAATCAGGAAAGTGGGCTACTTTGAGTTTAATGGGCCATTAGCTTCCAAGCATTCGCGAGTAAAGTCGATCGTTTACTTATCTGCCATTAAGCAGTGTTCAGTGGCGCAAGGTGTGAAATTAGGTTAAGGTTAAACCATGGAACCGGCCACTGTAACCATGTAACAGTTGCAGCTGGATTGACGCAACGGACAAACAGAATGCCGGTTGAAAATTGGAGGGAACCCGACAGCATATGTATAATTTATGACGTGGAGAACGTGCGTATTAAATACAGAAAAGTGTCAAACGTCACGCACGTTTCTTTGCACGACAACGGGTGCTCGACACACGCGACAGGGCACACGAATCGATTTCCCGTTGGCAAAGCTCATGTTTCCTAGACCGCAAGTCCTGCAATAAAAGAAAGCATGTTTTTAACGTTAAAATATCAAAACGGTTGGATAACCGTTTTACAAGTTTATCAGATGAGATGATTTTTTTTACATCTTCAGAATGTGTATTAATTTATATTTTATTTGTTTGTTTATTTTTCGATTTTAGTTTTGATTTCAAAACAAGTAGGGTTAAGGGTACATTTATGAACGTTTGATTTATTTTTAAATTAAAACTGATGTAGGAAAATGAATAAGGTATGATTAACTTGACAAAAGTTAATATATATTTTGGCATAAACTTCTTGATGCTTCCTGTAATTTAAAATAAGGATATCAGTCAGAAATTCGTCGTTAATGTGGGAAATGAGGAAGAGTAAGATTATAATCGATATAACAGTTATGTATGTAATGTAAAATAAGAAGTATATTAGTCGTTAGAAATTCATCAGCAACAATGGGAAATAAGGAAGAGTAAGATAGCAATCGATATAAGAGTTATGTGCGAACTTCACGCAATTTTTATGTCAAACTACTAGTTCATAATTAAAGAAATAATGCGAAAGAATGACTGATAAAATAATTGTAGAACTGTCAAGTAAGTTTCTAAAATTTCTCAAATTCTCAAAATTCAAAAATCTTAAATTTCTTGAATTCTAAAAATTCCAAACCTTAAAATTTCTAAAATTTTCCGAATTATAAAAATTTCAAGTCCCTCAATAAAAAGTCTAAAATTTCAGAAGTTCCAAAATTAAAAAATAAAGAATTCAAATGTCAAAAGTCAGTAACTGAAAAACCTGAGAACTCTGACATTAAAAAATTCTGCTAATCACAAATTATGACGAACAAAAAAAACTAAGATTGTAATCGATATATGAATTATGTTAAGTATCATTATGCAATTTTTACATCAAGCTAAAAGTTCATAATTAAAGAAGTAATGCGAAAGACTGATAAAATAATCACAGAATCTTCAAGTGATTTCATAGCCCGGTAAGACAATCATAATCTCCGATGAGTTGGATATTAAGTAATAAGTGATATTTTATTGGACAAACAATAGCTCTTTCATCTATTGTATCCATGTTTTTCCGACAAATCAATTAGATGTGATATTACATAACTTTTTAAGTCGTCTACCACTTAACATTACGTGCAAGAATACACAGTTCATTCTGTCATTTTATATTTTTCTTGTTTATAAGTAACTTTTCGTTTCGCGTTACGTCAGATACACCTATGCAAATTAAGTAAAAAGAGAAAGATGTCTTTTACATCCTCTGTAGATTGAATATTTAAATGAAACTAGAAATTCTAGATCGTGATGTGACGTTCTCCAAATGATTTTCAACAACTTTGCGATGGAGAATCATAATTATATACAAACATTTCGAGCAGTTTACATGTTATCAAATTGTACTGGTTCATCGAAACTTTATTGTTGGGGGTTTTCATTATGCATCATCGTTATTTGCGTAGGTCGTGATCAATGGATTGCAGAAGAGTGGCACGTATATTTTATTGAAGAAGTTTGGGATTTAGAAGAGGGATAAAATGTGAAAGATGTAGGAAGTACTTATATTTTTAAATTTGGAAGCTTGATAATAGGAATTTGTAAGTTTGGAAATTTAAAAATTTGAAAATGTAGAAATTTGGGACTTTAGAAATTTGGAATTTTAGAAGTTTGGAACTTCAGAAATGTGGAACCTTCGAAATTTGGTACTTTAGAAATTTGGTACTTTAGAAATTTGGAACTTTAGAAATTTGGAACTTTAGAAATTTGGAACTTTAGAAATTTGGAACTTTAGAAATTTGGAACTTTAGAAATTTGGTACTTTAGATATTTGGAATTTTAGAAATTTGGTACTTTAGATATTTGGAACTTTGGAAATTTGGAACTTTAGAATTTGGAACTTTAGAAATTTGGTACTTTAGAAATTTGGAACTTTAGAAATTTGGAACTTTAGATATTTGGAACTTTAGAAATTTGGTACTTTAGAAATTTGGAAATTTATAAATTTATAAATATTTTCTGAAATTTAAAATAAGTAATGCAAGATGCGTAATCTTAACGGGTTCCATAAATCTAGTAGTAAACAATGCTGCACGTGAGGTAACTCGTTGCTAGACATTCCTACACGTCCTTTTATAATAAAAGCAAATGTTCCGTTGCGAATGCGAATGCTCGGTTTTAAGAAAAAGAGAAGACCATATGTGATGAGTGAATGACCATACGTAGTTACTTTGCTAATTTTTAGTAACTGTGTTTGCACTGCCCTCGGGAATATTGATTTGGTTCGTGCTATGTACTGAATCAGAATGCGGAATTTTTGTAAAACACTGTAAAAGGAAGAATGTACAAGTAAATAATTTTAGAGAATTTGTAGTTAAGAAGCTTTTGGTGAATTTGTAAATTTTTAAACTTGAAAGATGGGCAAAATATAAAATTTGTATATTTGATGATTAGAAAATTATTTAGGTTGTAAATTTGAAATTTTTATATTTCTTCAATTTGTAAGTTTAAAAACTTATATTTTCAAATTAAATTATATTTTATTATTTCTTATATTTTTAAATTTATCTAATTTTGTTGATTGTGTTGGTACATATTCTAATTTGCTAATAATCTAAATTTCGAAATTAAAAAATTTCCAATCTTTTCTATTTGCAAACTTTTCAATTTCAAAATGTCATATTTATCAAATTTAGGGTTTTAAAAATTTATTTCTGAATTCCATGCGTGTGGCACTTACAATTTTCTTCAATTTATTTTTCCTCAATTTGCTAGATTGTATTAAATTTGTAGCGTTGATTGCTGATGGCCTCGGCTGTTATATGAATCTCAAAATCGTAGTGACCTACATTACTATCACCTTTTATACCGAAGATCTACATTTGCTAGTAGTGTATAAATCATTTTCCCTAGCAATAATTCCAGGTACTTGCAGATCTGTGAGAATAACCTATGATTTCGATCACGTTATTATGCATGTACACCTCCGTCCGAAAGTTTGGCGCATGTTACGATATAAACAAAGAATAATATCTTCTAAATAATAAACTAATATATTCTATATTACAATTCTATTGAAACTATATTTATGTAAATGAACAATTTTAGCTACCTTTTACAACAACCATTATTAACGGATAGAAACAAATTTGTATTATGTATTACATTTTTTTTTTGATGAAACTTTTCATCATGAAATAAAAATTTGTATTATATATTCATAATAAAAAATTTCTGTTTACAAGATAACGTGGCAATTAAAATAATTTAATAGTAAACCTCAAACTGTTAAATCAAATTGATAAATATACTACATCTTTTGTATTATAATTACAAGAAAGTCTACTTTGTGTGTTAGTCAATTTTTTTAAACAACTCAAATATAACTCCACAATGTATTCTGAAACATTTTAGTTGAAAAATTTGATGAATTATTTCAATGTTTTTATTTTTCTATTAATAATTACTATTATTGTTCGTTGTACTATCACATAAGTAACATTATGGATTTAGTTCAAAAAATACCTGTTCAAAATTATTATGTTAAATAGTTTGCCTAACCTAGTTACCTAACCATAATATTATGCTTACCTCCTTACACTACGATATGTTTGGCAGATGCGTCAAACATAAAAATTATTTACTGCTATAATGAACGAATATTAAAATGAATGAAGAAAGTTAAAACGTTCAGAATATTTTGTATTCCTAAAACTGAGAATTATGTCATATTTTCTTAGTTTGAAAATTCAAACGTACAAAAGATATGAGGAAAGTCACACTTGGATTGTGAATGCATCTCAGATGTCGCTTGTTTTTATAGTGCAGGTTGTTAACATAACTCATTCCAAAACTTATGTTATATGAATAAGAATAAATACAAAAGGAGAGTAATATTAAATAATAATATGAACTAAATTGTTTTAGTTTATAAGGCACAATCAATAGTATTACGCTTCTGGTATGACATTTGGAAATTTGGATATTTGGAGATTTGGGAATTTGAAAATGTGGAAATTTGGAGATTTGGGAATTTGGGAGTTTGGGAATTTGAAAATTTTAAAATTTGCAGATTTGGGAAATTTGACATTTGGACATTTGGAACTTTGGACATTTGGAACTTTGGAGGTTTGGAGATTTGGAAATTTGGAGATTTGGAGATTTGGAGATTTGGAAATTTGGAAGTTTGGAAATTCAGAAGTTAGGAAATTCGAAAATTTGGAAATTTGGAGATTTGGGAATTTGGGAATTTAAAAATTTGCAGATTTTGGAATTTTGATATTTGGATATTTGGAAATTTGGAGGTTTGGAGATTTGGAGATGTGGAAATTTGGAAGTTTGGAAATTCGGAAGTTTGGAAATTCGAAAATTTGGAAATTTGGAAATTTGGAGATTTGAAAATTTGAAAATATGAATATTCAGAAATTTAATATCGCATGTGAAAAATAATTAAATATAAAACTACTCATTTTTAATAGTATTAATTTTAACATTAATTAATTTTAATTTTATGTTAACTTTTGAAGTTAACATAAAAGTTACTATTGAAGTATTAATACAATAAACACTAGTAAACACTACAAAATTATCAATATTAAAAACTAGAAAATATCAATAGTATTAAAGACAACAAAATGCATATTAAAAAACATATATTGTTTCATTCAAGAAAATGAAAAGTAATATAAACTTTTGACCAAGAATGTACTTGCATTTGATATATGAAACTCACGATTCGCGTGCATTGTTTATAAACTGAAATTATCAAGAATTCAACTGCCACTTCATTTTGTGTTATGGTTATATCAGGCGATTAGTATGCAATATTTAGTTTCATGAGAGAAATGCAGGAAACATAAGCTGCATGGCAGGTTAGCATTTTGAGTGAAAAAGACTCGAATACAATAACACCCCCGTATCGCGGATGTAAAAGTGCATAGTCTATAAATAACCGCATTCAAATGTGTAAGTTTGCATAATCCTGCGGATTTTCCTTGTTTTATAGTATTTTAGATGGCATTTAGATTTATGCAATTTTTTTGTTGTGTAAGAATATAATTACATTTATCTGAACGTAATGAATAAAGTTACATGATTATGGAACTAGTAATTAGGTTTGGAAATTTCGAAAGTTGGATGTTGGAAAATGAGGAACTTCAAAGTTTAGAAAATTGGTTGTTTGGGAATTTGAGAATTTAAGAAATTTCGAATTTTGGAATTTTGGAATTTGGAAAATTGGAACTTGGAAATTGGAAAATTGGAAATTTGGAAAATTGGAAAGTTGGAATTTGGAACTTGGAAATTGGAAAATTGGAAAATTGGAAAATTGGAAAATGGGAAAATTGGAAAATGGGAAAATTGGAAAATGGGAAAATTGGAAAGTTGGAAAGTTGGAAAGTTGGAAAATGAGAAATATGGGTATTTGGAAATTTAAGAGTTTGCAAATTTGGGAATTTAGAAATGAGGAAATTGGCAAACTAGGAAATTGGGAAGTTGAAAAATTTGGAAATTGGGAGATTTGGAAATTTGGAAAATTAAAAAGTTCGAAAATTTGCGAATATCATATGAGAAAAATGTTTATAGAAACTAGTATTATGTACCTTGACAAACTATATTTTTAATTACTCAAATACGTGAAAAATAGGAAACCCTGAAGTTTACATAAAACATTCGATATTGATCAGAGGTATATACAAAATGGATATGCATACATATACCTATTTATGTATGCACAATATTCACGTAATAGGATTCGCTTTTATCCGCGGAAGGTGTTGGAAACAATTCACCCGTGGTTCTACCGTATTACATGAGTGTTGCAATGTTAAGAAAGAAAACTTGTTGCAAATAAATAGTTTAAGACGGAAACATTAGTATGGATACTAATTCGATCTGTAGATTGTTGCATTTTGCTCACGTTTCTCACGTTGGGAATCACGTTTCCATCGTGGCACGTGTGTTATTGCGTACAACGCTGCTGCTTGAATAATGAACACCGGGAATTCTTTGATCCGTTTCGCGTTTGAAGTCTCTGCAATCGATGTTCTTGGTCGATCATAAATATGTCTAGCTTATTCGTCGCACTTCTATTTAAAAGTATTAAAAAAATATAAGAGAGTCGAGCGGAGGACATGACTCCTATAATTAGAACTCGTTTCATATATTTTCTTGAGCACAATGTTCTGAGTCTATCTACTTTCCTACATTTGCATTTTGTTATGGACTGATGTGAAGTCGTCACGTGTTAAAAACATGTGAGAAAAATTTCTTTCCGTGAAAAATGAAGATTTCTATGATATTAAGCTTGCCGTGAATAAAATTATATACAGAGTGATTCACAAGATGGAGAACGCATTTCAAGTGGAAAATGCTAGGACGATAAAAAAGTTGAAAACATGTGAGAAAAATTTTTTTCCGCAAAAAATGAAGGTTTCTATAAAATTAAGTTTATCGTAAATAAGATTATATACAGGGTGATTCACAACATGGAGGACGCGTTTCAGATGGAAAATGCTAGGACGATAAAAAAGTTTCATATAGTTATCATATGTATCGAGTCATCACTGTTTCTCTATTAAGATATTTTTTAGTGATTAAATTTAGAAGTGTAATTTCCTTCTTAGAAATTACGTTAATACTACGCTTATGTAAATAACATTCGTATACATATGCATATTATTTATTCTGAATATTATAATATTCGACGTACATCTTGAACAATTCCAGTTTATCGACTTCTGGTACACTTATCAGAACTCATTTTTTTCAAGCTTTGACTAACGCATTAATTTGCAATAAGTTAAACGTAATTACGAATATTTATTCAAACTTGAACATGGTAAACATGCATTCGATGTAATCATCTACAGTGATAATACTAAATAATTCAACGATTAAATCGTACCAAATATATTCGTAAACACAAATCGTTTTTTCTTATGACAGATGTGTTAAGAAAATGGTAGTTGATAAAAAATTCGACTTTTGAATTATGAAGATGTTGCAGAAATAAACCTTGTCCAATTATGAAAATCTTCTTCATTTGTCTTCATTAATTCATCAGTGGAGAGAGACGATGTGCTTTTTGATTTATGAGACATTGTTACGTTTTATACGTGAGATTTATTCTTATTAAACCATTGGATTGGCATTAATGTGATTTATTAATAGTAACAATAACAAATAAATTCACACATTTATTATATGGAGATTGTTAAATTTGTATGTTAATTATTAATTAAATATTGTTTAATACGATCCAAAACAGTTTGTTGCCACTTTTGGAAATCATATCTTTTTTAACACTCGTTAATATTGATTATTGGTTACAAGTTTGCTTTATTATATGTAGTTTGCTTTATAATATAAATTACAGTCTTTTTAAACAAGTTTTAAAGATATTTATGAAGATTAGTGGTATAGACTGGTCCATTTTATGTACTTTAATAATTTTTAGTAATTATGTATTCACCATTGTGCTAGGAACATATGCTTAAATTATTATCAAAGAGGTTTCTATTCTTTTTATTATTGAAGAGATTTATATCTTTTTAACCACTGAACAGATTTGTATTCTTTTAATTATTGAGAAGATTTATATTATTTTCATACTGAAGAAGTATACTCATTTAATTTTTGAAATAATTCGTATTTTTTCAAATACTGAATAGGTTTGTATTTCTTTTCAAGGCTGATGAGATTTGTGTTCCTTTTAAATACTGAAGAGATGCGTATCATTTCATACAGTAAAGTATCAGCTTAAATTGTTTGAATTATTTACATAAAAAACGACAAGTAACTATTAACTAAAATTGAAAAAAAACTGTATATTATGGAAAAACTTCGTGCGTCTGGATAGTATGATCTTGTTTACCGTTACCGGTAGCTGGGATAAAATGGCTGCGTAATACTGAGACTGTGATACGACACCGTTATTATATTTAAGGAGATTCATTTTGAAATATTCCTGCTGATTTACGACATAGAAAGATTTCAAAAATAATGGAAGTTTCACTCGTATTACAAACTCTAAATCATTATATTTGTAATACGTCCATTTGCGAAACCTTCAGATTACTAAATATGATAATTTCCTAAAATAGTTTCTTTAGAATGAAAAATGTTCAACTTTATTCATATAACAAGTCAAACTTTATTGGCATGTATGTCTAAGACATACAACTTTCATACAGACAATTCTGATTTTTGTATCTTCAATGTTTAACCTTTTGAGAGATTTTAACACAGAGCAGAAATTTCAAAAAGAGATGTACCTGCCTATATGTGACCACTGAAACTTATAAAAAAATTTAGAAACAATATTTGGAAATTTGAAAGTTCAGTAACTTAGAAATTGAGAAATTTGAGAGTTTGGGAACTTAGAAATTGAGAACTTTGAGAGTTTGGGATTCTGGGAATTTGGGAATTTGGGAAATTGGAAATTTAAGAGTTAGCAAATTTGGGATTTTGGAAATTGAGAAATTGGGAAATTGGGAAATTTTGGAATATGGAATTTTGGAAATTTGGAGTCTTAATTTTTAGAATACAAGGTTTTCAAAAAAACGTATGATTATTAATTTTTTTAATATACTTGCAAAATTTTGTAAATCATTTAAAAAATTCAAATTTCGTGAAATATTTCAAACCCTTTTACGGAATATTCCACCCTCAATTTTAATTCTTCAAATATTTCAAACTTGAAAGTATTACATTTTTCAGAGATTACTTCATAAATTTTATTATTAATAAGTGGATGTTGAAATCTCCAGTTTTCCAGTTTCGAAACGATATTATGTTGTTATGGTTCCTTCGATGCTGCATAAAATTAACTCCTTCCTCATATTTTTACAAATGACACAGATATACATATTGATGTTCTGTTTCTTGTGGCTCATTTTGCATAACAAGTTTGTACACTATAATATTCGTCGTGACGTTATTGAGGAATATTTACGGCCATTTTTTAACATGTGGCGCTTACAAATCAATCCTGACTTTATCCTTTTATTTTTTAGCAAAGCATGAATTACACTAGTTACCTTGAATTGTTATACATTCATTCATTTTAGTTTTATACTTATTAATTTTAAAAACTGAAGCTTCAAATTTTAAAAGTTGCACGATTTTTTATATTACGTAAAGGATACATTTTAAAAGAAACGTGATCTATACACGAAACATGAGCTGTATTTATGAAAATTCTTGAATCGAAGAACAGTTAATATTTTATTATCGTCCATATTGTATGTACGTAAAAATTCAAGAAGTTAAGAAATACCGAGAGTAACAATGTAGCATGGACACCCTGTATACTGTCATCGTTATTATAATTGCACTTCATTAATTTCAATCTATCATGACTGCTTATGCATTGCGTGATTACTCGAGATATTATCTTTCATCGAGGCTCGCAGCGTTCCATTGTTTTGTTATCAACCAAATAACTAACAAAAGAAAGGATTTTTAATATTAAACCATGTTCACACGTTGTTTATTATTGACTTGTATCGTTGCGATGGTAAGTTTTTAAATCATGTAAAGATTATCGTGCTGTTTATATGCAAGTTATGTGAGCTATATTTAAATGATGCGAGTACGGAATATTTACTTTGCGATGTTATGTTCTCAAGTCTGTAAATTCTTGAATTTCTAAGTTCTCAAATTGCCAAGTTATTATATTTTTCAAATTTGTACTTCTACAAGTTTTCTAGTTCCCTATTTTCTAAATCCTCGAATTCTTAGTTTCCCGAACTTTCAAGATCCCGTAATTAAAAACTTGCAAATTTCAGAATATGCAAATTTTCTAATTACCAAATTTCCAAAGTCTTAAATTTCAAAATTTGCAAATTTGCAAATTTCCGAATTTTCCCAAATTTCTAAATTTCCAATTTCTGAATTTCCAAGGTCCCATATTTAAATTGCTGAAGACTTATTAAGATTTATATCTTACAATTAGTAATATTAAATGTTTCTGTATTTTTTCAAATCGAAACAAATGAAGAATATTTATCTTTTAACATAATCTCCATCTATATTATTTATGGCATTTTATTATTGACGCACCAGTTCGTCAATACTGTCGAAATTCGATGTATCCTGAAGTCTGAATCATCCGCATACTTACATACACTTTAGCGTCTGTAGTTCAAATATTTCCACACGAAAAGCAATGACGTTTAAAAAAAACAAACAATGTAAAGGATTTTCCAATTGCATACTTATACATTGACGAAATCGACTTACTATTAATTTACCTCCTCTCTAAAAATCAGTTAATTAATTAAAGTTTTAAATTAAAAAATAAAATTAACAAAACTAAAGGACCCCGCACAGATCTTATGGAAAATGGCCCCCGGTTAAATTGGCTGAATTTTTGATATGATATAGTTCACGACGTTCTGATCAAAAGTCCCAATGGGCTCAAGGTCGTAAGTCCAATATTTTCCGAGATATGGAGGTTTGAAAGTTGATAATAATTTCTTATTCGAAACTACTACGTTTAAGCATATCTGAGTGTAAGAAGCACTGTTGCGCACTGTCCATTTACTTGATCCCTTAAAACCCACTGGTAGTACTGTGGGCCCTTAAAAAATATGACCTCTTGACCCCTCGACCCTTAACTCCCCTTCAGGAGACAAAATAAAAAATCGCGCAAAAGGTAAAAAATGATTCTCTTTTTCTTTCATCGTATAAAAAACATGAAGCACCGTCGGCATTAGCATTACCCAGTGTGCACCACGAGGAGGTTGCTCGATCGGATTTTGCACACTATGTGGCCCTAAAAAGGGCCATTTTTGTAGTTTTTTCTATTCCCCCGTTAGAATTTCAATTTCAACGTTTATACTCTCTTGACACTCTCTATTAGCGGCATCTCTGGTCGTATTTAAAAGACTGCCATCCGGATATTTAATATGCCTTTGGTGACGAGCAAATCCTAAATACCATAAAACACTTGCAACATGTGCGCATGTACCTAATGTTCTGGCACCGGATTGACAGGTGCAGTAGTAACCATTTATTATGTCGTCTTCTAGTTCCAGTTCATTTTCCGGAATGTAAGAAATAAAGACTTGATGTTTCGTACGATTCCGATATCGTGAATAAATTCTAAATGCTAAACATATTGGAGATTATTATAGAATATGTGGTGCTATCATTAATAGGTATCATCCTCCTATCAATATGCAAAGTGCGACGATTGAATTAGCCAGAAATATGCTTCGACGAAGGAACGACGTCAATGTTGTTCAGGTACGAGTGGAAGTAGACAATCTACTACGCCGAAACGCTCAGTGGCAGAGACTACATGATCAAGTGCGCAGATTTCCTCAACTGGATATCGATTACTTGCGCGATTTGACTATTGGTGTATATCAGGTCAATCTCGCACCTTCTTATATTCAAGATAAGCTGCAAAGGGACGATGACGAATTACAGATTGACACTGCGTTGGTAGATAACAACCTTATAAGACTCAAAATTAATGCGTTAGATTACCACGCATTAGAGTCCTATGCTTAGAATTACCATGCGTTGCATTATTACGCGTTGAATTACTACGCGTTGGATTACCTACACTAATTGTGAGACACCCTGTATATATTTACCATATACTGCGTACTCTTGCAATACATTTAATTCAGAATCCTTTTTTTGATCTATTTTGTATATTCCGCAGTTGGTAGGTAATAGAAATTGAAGAATGCAAAGGGTTAATATAATAGTCTTCTGTTTATAATTAAATATTCCGCACAAACGCTTATAGATTTTCTTATTTATCGATTAAAATATTGCTGTGTTTATTATGTAGTACATATTGGGTACTGTTTCGAATATGGATATTAGGCACTGTACCAAATTAGATATAGTTAAACTATATTCCTACATTCTGGTTGGTATGCGTTTTTCTATAATAATTTAAAGAATCAAATGAAGCTTCAAGTCCCATTTGAAATTTCAAACCTTATTTTGGAGAAGTAAAAAGTTGTTCAGAATCACGTCAGATACAACCTTTTTTCAGGAGTTACACTAGTTATAAAACACTCTATATACTGACTGATTATATACTGAATTCTCTTTGTAATTATATTCCATGTAAAAAAAAAACACGTTGACTGCACAATGAAGCAGTACAAAATTTTATTAAGTAATATTTTTATTTTTAGAAAATTTCGCTAAATATTTTCACGATGTTTTATGATATTCACTGTACTAAGTAGTTCATATAAGTACGTCCAATAAAGTAAGCAAACAAATTTTTAATTATACAGGTGAAAGATACATCCAGAGGATTAAGTTTGAATGACGTGTATCCGTTTTTTCGACGTACAAATAGAATGTCAGAAACATTTCAAACATGATAGATTGGTTTTGATGAGATCTTATTGTTTGATCGAAATCATTCCCTGTTTTCTTGTCAACGTCTCGATGTTTCGCAAAACTTTTCTTTAAATATCGATTCAAGTGTCGGTAAAACCTAACATGAACTCTTGCATCATTATCTCAGATCAAAAGTAAATATTATCAATTAAATCAGAGATCTGTCCAGTTTTATTACTGATAACAAATGTATGTAAATATTCATATATTATTGAAATATCGAAGATATGTAATTTTGGTTTTTAATCAAAGCAAAATGTAAAATACACTTTTTTCGTTAATAGGGTAAAGTATATTAACTTTAACACTGATTTGGTGTCGATGATATGATATTAATGATATAATTTTTATACAAAATACAATTTGATAAGGATTCATAAAAAGCCATTCCTAATATTTTTTGCATATATATTCATTTTTTTAACGAGGGTTAATAAATTAGAGCTGCCGATTTATTTTCTTCAATTTGCGAAACTGATGAAAATACATTTGGTTGCGTTTTTTATTTATTAAAATCTTCACACTTTATAAAGTTAATACAAAACTATTATTGCATGCTACTAATATACTGCTAGTTTCAATCGCTGTTTAAATTTTAATGCATAATGCACCAATTATGTATTAAAATTAAAATTGATCAAAATATAATATATTTTGTTACCATTTTTTTTATAATTAAAGATTAATAAGTCAATCATTTGTTAATTTTTAATCTAACTAATTTTAAGTAATATTTAGTCAATTAAAAATTGAATGAAATTGAATATGAGTTAATTAAAATTGATAACCAAAAGATTAAAACAAATTCACTAAAATACACAACTAAAGATTAAAATAATAATAGCTAGTTTATTATATTATAGTAACTCCGTAATATTTTTAACGCTTTCTAATATAAAATACAAACTCGCTATAGAAATTTAGGTTACGCAAGTCATTGTATACTTTACCTTATTTGTCGCCAATGATACTTCTTTCACGTTTTATTACCTAAGATTTATGTCAAAATTTTAATGAGTCATTTACGAAATACCGTGCAAGATGAAATGAAGTACGTTCTCTTTCACGAAAAAGCACGTTTCAATTAATTTACGACTTACTCCACAAATCCAAACGCCTTTGTAAATATTCAAATACGTTTTCGATAAATCAGACTGTTCGATTCCTTTCAATTTTATTCGACTCTTTGTTTACCAGATACGATCTCCGACTTACTCTAAAAGTAAAAAATGTGGAAAGAATTTTGCATATCTTCCGCATTCTAAATGCATCGAAAACATTCTCTAAACACACGATTCAGATTCGAAGTCTTATCTCACCGCTTGAAAAACATTTTTTTATTACCAAAAAGTAATAAATATTTTGTCTGTTTACTCAAAAATCGTCTACAGATACGAAAATAACGGTTTAACTGCAAAGATAAAATGCGGCAGTAAAACCGTCTGATCACCGAACACTGATATAATTCTACCGCTGGGAATATTCACACGAATAATATTTTTCTCACTATGCGAATAAAACTATAACGAGCATCACGCGTACAATTAGAGAAAAACAGATATTCCTCTATCGTGAATATTCCTTCGACGACGAGAACGCTTATGTACCGAAAGAAACGGCACTTGCTAGGTGTAGTTTCATTAAATATTAATCGGTAAACTGAAAATTGCGATTACCGGTGTTCCGAGAGCATTTTGCAAGTATAAGTACGTTAATTACAACAGTTTTTTGCAAACTGTAAAGTATAATTGCCGTGCAATGTTCAATAGTGATGGGAATCAGGAAGTAGCTGCTAACGGTTACTAAAAAAGGGTAGCTGTAATTAATTTCGTAGATAATTGTACACCTTGACCTTCGTTTATAGAGTACTCGTGTGTTGGATCTTCATAATTGCGTAAGAGATACAATGCTGTTGTCAATAATTGAATGTACTTACAGAGATTATGTATTTAATTACTTTTTGTTATTTTTATCGTCAGGTTTTTTTTGTTTCTTTAGTATTAGCCTTCGTAACAGTATACTGTGATTATGAAGACTTTATGTAGATTTAAACATTTGTGTTATATTGCAAAATTAGGAATTATCTAATTTATGTGCTCGTTAAGATACTCTTTGTTAGACACATGCGGTACATATACATGAAAATTTCGAATAAGAGAAATGTATTCAAGAACAATGAGCAATTTTCTTGTATTTATAGGTTTATTATTTAAACCTATAATGTTATTATTTAAACCTGTAATTTGATTAGGTTGATTAGGTCAGCATAATTGTCTAAACGTAGGTTATGTTAAGCATAATCGCTTATTTTAATAATCACAAGAAAATATACAAGCTTTTGATAATAACTTAAATATTTTTAAAAAGAGTACATAGTATTGTTTGTCTACTATGATAAGATTATGAATTATATTTTATTTTATTTCAGATAGCAAATATTTAAAATAATGGTAAAGTAAAGCATTATTGTAATGTGTCTCAGTAAATTAAAAAATGTATAAAGTATCATATTTCGAAATTTGCAAATTTAAAGGTTTAAGAATTTAAGAAATTTTGAATCGGGGAACTTTAGAATTTGGAGAAATTAAAGGTTTGAACATTTTAAAATAGAAAAAATTGGGAACTTCAAATTTTGGAGATTTAGACATTTTGCAATCAAAAGATGTCGAAGTTTGTAAAATAGAAAAGTTAGAAAATCTTGAAATTTACAAGTGGGTGAGATTGAAAAATTAGAAATTTTAAAGATAAAAAATTCTAAAATATGAAAGTTCAAAAAATTTGGTAATTTAAAAATTTAGAATTATGGAAATTTAAAAATATGAAAATTTAGTAATGTAGAGATTTAAATATAAAGAAATTTCGGAATTCAGAAATGTTAGAATTTGAAAATTTTTAAGTGTAGAATTTTGCAAATTAGAACTTCAGAAATTGAGAGATTTGAAAATTTTAACGTTCAAAAATTTAGAAATGTAAATATCTGAGATTCTCTAATAATTTAACTGTGCAAATTTCGAAATTAATGAATTTAGAAGTATTTAGTGAATCAACTTGAAAAATATTTACATTCAATATTTAGACTTGAATAATATTTGAAGCTTTGAAAACAAAGAAATTTAGAAATGTATTTATTTCAAAGGTACCAAAATAATGTGTAAATTTCAAAACTGAAGTTCAAAAATAAAATCAGTACTTTCCTCAAGGCAACTGACATTTTACCCTAACGTACATACCAACATAGTGACGAAAACAAACGCAGTCCAATGATAAATAGCGAGCTAAACTCAGCAGCTCTTCAAATGTGATTACCTAAATATGTTTATATTCATTGACATTTACTACCACTGACGTCAATGTACCACCGAACGGCAATAACATTTACTCAAACAATTATTCCATGATTGACACCTGCAGTTCCATTAAATAGCCTTCAAGAACTTAGATGTTCGAGATACAATTTTCCACATCTTTCGATCTAGAATAATATTCTTCGACTGTTATCAAGTTCTCTTTCTAATTTCCTTATCGCGATTCTGTGGGAATCACGCGTCTTCTGATATCTCCACTGCCATTCCGAATGCATCAGCAGCGTAAATCAGAATTAATTTTTCTCGTACACGCTGCTGTCTCAGCAACAGCACGTGCAAGTGTAAAAAAAGATGCACGAGATATCAACTGCATTCAGCGAACATGTAAATGTGACAATTTTACGTATATCTTGCGCGCAAACATATTTGTGACGGGAGAGATGAGTTTCAGAAATACTCCCGCTATCTTTATGATTTCTGTTATCAGATGTAATCCCGAGTATAAAGATGTAACTCTGTGGCTCGCGGATAGATGCGTCCTCATTTTAGTCGTCCGGGAAGCGTGACGCATAACAAAGTACTAATTACCTGGTGTCCAAGTGTCGTATTAGGATATGGACGAGATCAACGGTAATTCCACAGATAATCTTTCATTCATCGTTAAGATCACACGCGGTCGAAACGATTTATCGTCACTTTGTATTTATACAAACCGCAAAAGGTGTTTCGAGTTAGGAGTCATCGCTCCACCTCATCTTTTCGCATTTACTTTACGATAATTATATTTAATGAACTTCTTTCATTGAATTCTACTTCTTCGCTTCTTTTTATTAGTTTACTCTTTATTCATTTTAGTAGGTTACACTTTATTCATTCTGTAATAAATCTGTAAGATGTTCTGTAAGATGTATATTGTTTTAAATTATCTAGTGAATTCAATTTTGAACGAAATATGAATAAGTTATTGGAATTGTTATCTTCAGAAATAGTGATTAGAAAATAATTGGAGTAAAGATTAGAAAGTAATTGCTAGAGTAATTATTAGTAGAATAGTTATCAGAAAATAATTATAGTAATTATTGGAAAATTATTATTAGGACAGTTGTTAGAAAATAATTATTAGAACTATTACTAGAAAGTAATTGTTAGAACTATTATTAGAATTGTTAGAATAATTATCATAACTATTAGAATGCTGTAAATAACGATCGGTTCAGAAGTATTTATTCGAAAATGGACGACATCGAATCGCATTTGAAATAAAATTTTACTTCCAATAAAGTCTATTACTATTCCTGGTTTTATATGAAATTTTTATACGTGACTAACCTCTTATTCAAATTAAATTCGTTAAATCTTTTACTTCTTTTGCGGTACACTTGGAATAACAATGAAGTCATTAACATTTAATTTAAATTCATTACTGTTCACAATTCTGTATAAATACTATGTATTAATAGCATTAACCGAACGAACTCATGTTAACCTAACCTTAAACGAAATCCTTGATTCAAGGAAGCAATATTTGCCCTATTGAGGAACTTGCAAATTATATCTCCGCCATACGTATTGATTTTGTGATCAGTGTTAAAAATAGAATCGCGCGTTATTTTAATCCTCCACTCATATTTTTACAGCACACACAGTATTTATATTCTCCAAGCTATTTTTATACGCTATTTGTCCGTAATTGCTCGTGCGAACTCTCGACTTTTGCAGGCAAACATTGGCCAGTTTCTATTGTAGGACATCGTCCTCTTTCGCAAATGGACGTGTTAATATTTTATAGCTTCTTTATTTCTCTACTGTCACGCAATGGGACACGTAAAAGTGACATATGTCGAGCACGCTATTACTATTGTTGAGATGGCCTACCTTCGCCATGTATGATCATTCACGCGTAACATACTTTTCTGGGTGCCGAACGAATATTTATAGACTTTTACTCGGTGCGAGCATATTTCTTTTGTACTAAAAACAAACGTTGCCGATCGATTTATATTTCTCTGTGTTTGTACATACGTTACCTCCCGTTGATTGTGCTCGTCGCTACAGAACATCGGAGTTTGTTTGAAAGTCGTTTGTAATTAACCCATGAATCTTTTACTAGGAACATGAGAGCATTAAAACGAACCACTACAAGAGTGGAAAACATTTGTATTCAGGATGTGTTGAAACAAAAGCTTATTTTAAAAACTACGTGACCTTTTTTAATGAAGACGTTTATGGGCAATGTTAATGGATAACAGTTTTTGGGTAACTTGTTTTATGTTAAAATGATATTAATACTATATAGAGAAAATGAACATATGTTTTTAATATTTTAATTTTGCTTTTATGTTGTTTGATGACTTTAGAAAACTTTAGACACTTAGGAACTTCAGAAACTTCTGAAAATTTTAGAAACTTCAGAAACGTTAAAAATGTTATTAATATTAGAAACTGTAGAAATTTTAGAAATATGAAAATTAAAAATTTGCAAATTTTCTGTCCGACACAGTACTGCATAAAAGTATAAGAATTAAAATCTGACAAACTTGTTAGCTAAAATCACCCGCAAGCAGCGAAACGTTGAGAAAATGCTTCAAATTAAAAAACTCTATGACGGTAAATAATATCTTTGATATTTTGATCCTCTATCCGATAATAAATGTCCAGATAGCAGAAATAAACACGTGTTTTACCGGATATTTTTTCCTCGGAGCCTATTATTTATTTATTCGTGTTATTCTCGATTTCATTCTGTGCCACATTTGATGGCACCCAATGGCGAATCACTTTGTTCGACTGACCCACTTTTACAAATGGATTTCGTCTTTTTTCTATCAAAGATATGGGCACGTTAATGACCTAACGTCGTTAATATTCATCAACTTCTATTCCCTATTGCGAGTAAAAACGTATCAAAACAGCAAAGAGACAGTGCGTATTTTGTCAAACAAATTCTAATGTCATAATAAAAAACTTGTTCTTTTATATCGATGCCATATTAATTTGCAAATGAGACGTAATTTATAGTTTGTTACATAAGTATCAGGTTTTATTTTTACATTTTTTAATTGCTTTCAAACTTTAAATATTTTTTTAATTTAAATTTAAGTTTTCCTTTTCGAATTTCAAATTTGTTTAAAAATTTATAGCTCCAAAATTTATAATTAATTATGATTAGAATTAAATGTACTCTTAAATTTATTTAATTTTTTTAATTCAAAATTTGTTAAATATAAACAATTTTAAATTTCACTTATTTTAGTTTTAACCTGAAATTTGATGATTGTAATAAAAGAAATGTAGGAAAGATCTTGTATTTACCTGTCAAATTAAAAACTGCATTCACTCAGAATTTTTTACAATACACCTTGTGACCTTGTGAACTTAATTGAGTAATTACAAAAGTTTAATAAAAAGAGAAAAACAGTGAGATACAAAACAATTACTTTTCTTTTTAATAAATACTATAATTATTATAATACTATAGTACTACATTTAATACTACTATTATACTATTACCATGTTATAATACTATTACAATTACTATTTTTACTATTACTATAATACTACATTTAATACTATAATGTACACTAAAATTTTTTTAGTTAAATTCCTAAATTCCTAAATTTTCTTAAATTCAGTTTATCGAAATTCTTGTTGGGTAACAATTCTGGGAATACCTCACACTCAGTTTCCCGCGAATTTGTCCGAGAATTCTGCAAACGTTCAAAGCCGATATAACACAAGTTCAGAGTTCTCCTTGCGTGTCATCGCGTATCTCACAGATCGATATCGTGCAGCTAGAAATAAAGTACGTGGCAATATCCTTACCGCGGTTATATATAGTGGCATTTTCTAAAACTGGCCAATGCCGTGAATAGCCGTCGTTCTACGTACGCGTACGTCAATTTAATCGAGACGAGAAAACGGTAAATTATCTACAAATAGACCTTGGCTATATTTAAAGACTTATCGTATCACGAGAAGATACGAGTTTTGAAAATTACATTTCATTATACCAAAGTTTGTGAAAATTGTTTATGTTTGCTTTCAATATGTTAGTATTTATTTAATTAGCAGCCGTTCTCATTTATGTACAACTGATTATAATATAGACTCTTTTGGATAAATGTTTTTATAGGGGAAAATATTTTTCTACCTTGCATTTTGAGATATCAAATCTATGAATTTGAAACATTTAAATTTCCAAATTTTTTGATTTTTTAATTTACTAATTATTTCATTTCTACATTCACTAATTATCGAATTTCCGCACTTTTTAGATTTCTAAATTTTTAAATTTCCAAATTTCCAAATTTCTAAGTTTCCCAATTTCTAAATTTCTAAATTTCCAAAATGTTATATTAACAATAAAAATGATCAGTTCCCTGAAGTTCCAAATCTCTAATATTTTAATTTTGAATTTTGAAATTCCTTACCTTCCAAGCATTCAAACACCCAAATTCTTAACTTATGAATCCTCTGAACATGCAAAATTTACATCTTCACTTTAAAACTTGATAAATTTAATAATTTAGGTAATTTATAAATTGAAAAAGCTGAAGTTTACAAAATTATCGAATTTTCATAGTTAATTCCCATATAAATTAATGACTTCCCTATAGATTTATTTTTAATCAAAGGAAGCCTACATTCATCGTTTTAGTTCTCATTTATGAAAAAGTTGAGAACCGCTATCTTAGCATCGGAACTAGTCATACCGGTCATCGGTAACCTGTTCTATACTAAGTATAGCGATCAAAGTTTATTGAAAATTATTGCAACATTGATCTTTCAGCGAACTGCACCAGAAGTTCTTTTCGTTTTTGAGAGACTGCAATAGAAGTATACAAAATTTCTCTGCGCATATTTTAGAAACCGAAGGGTTAATTTGCTTAATCTTACATTAGTTAATCAGTCAGCCAGTGGGAAAGGGTTTTTATAATAGTGATGTTTAATGATCAATTATATTTACAAGATTTAATTTAAAACAAGACTTTAAAAACAAATAAATAATAGATAATACTTAAATTAACTTATGCAATTCTTCATTTTGACGACGGTTAACATACATTTTGACAAAAGCTTCTTAATAACTTTTGCAATTGGAAATAAGAAATCTAAGATCCGGCGTTTTTACAAATTTCGTAAATCCAGGAAACGAAATATAATTCCGTAAACCTTTACCACTTTGCTAAGACTAAAAACACAGCTTATTTCAGTACTGTCACAAAGTTTTCAGTATTAACACCCATTGTCTCTTTTTGTCATCTGTTGTTAATCATTTCACGACCGCCAACGCTTACTTTAACCGCAACGACGTTTATCGTCCAGTCCCAGAAAAGCATAGCTTGCAGTTTATAATCAAAGACTCAAACCCCACTTTAAGAAAGACCGATATTATACAGTCCCTGATCATTGAAATAGGATTATGTACGAAAGTTTCACTTTTATGGCTATAACATTATGTCATGTATGGAAAATTGTCTCAGGTCATACAAATTATTGATATCTAAATATATTGATAACGATATACATATATGTATGTAGCAATTGATTTGTTACTATTGCGATAATATTGACAAAGAAAACATTTTCTTTCAAAAATTTCCGGAAGTTTCTATGTCCTTAAATCTCTGCATCTTCTAATTTCTTCATCACAAAATGTCTACATCACCAAATCCCTACATCCCCGTTTTCCTACATTTCCAATTTCCTATATTCCCAAATTCTTACATTTCCAAATTCCTACATCCCCAAATCCCTACATCCGTAAATCCCCACATCCCCAAATCCTCACATCCCCATATCTCCACATCCTCAAATCCCCAAATCTCCAAATCCCTACACCCCCAAATCCTGAAATTTCCACACATCCAAATTCTAAAATTCTCAAAAATTTTTATAAGTAAATGATTTAAATGCTTCCTTAAAGCAAACAGTATACACTCAACACTTTTCAACTTTTTCCATTTTTAGAAATGAGACTATTTCTCATAGTTTGATTTAATTTTGCCTTCAAGTGAAATATTATTTTAGAAATAATTCAACAATAAAAGGATGCATTATTATTCCTAAGTACTCATTCTCATAAATTACTCACTCCTTGAAATAATAATCTGTAATATTTATGATTCCAGCAATGTCCTTGGAGGAATCGCGGCGTTCTCAGCGTCCGTACAGGTACGGAATGGTTCTGCTTTGTATCGGGGCGCTGATAAACTGGCTGGGCCTCGCGGAGAACTATGTTGAGCCGGTACGATATGTTGGTGTTGCTTGCATAATCGCAGGAGCTCTTCTTATATGTGCCGCAATGTGCTGTTGGCTGCACGCACCGCCAAGTGCAACAATGCACACGCAACACATAAATCATCCGATCACGGCACAGGTAAGACTTCGTTGCGTTTTTCTTTTCCTAAGCCGCCGACAACGGTAAATTGTCCGCCGTAGGTGTTGCAGCCCGATAACGCAGACTTGTCGGTCAATAACACAGAAATTTACCGTTCACCTGTTTTTTACTACGTAATACCGTACGCGGCGTCTTATGACGGAAGAATCAAATCTGTTTTGTGCATCATTATGATACGGACATGATGAAGATTTATTATAGTGTAATATCTTGCGAACGAAATCCTGGAACCTAGCTGAAGGGGCTAAACATTAGGTCTTACTCTCTAATTCAAACGCTAACCAGGGTGGCTACAATTATCGTTCCTTATTTTTAATATTATATCAGGATGGTTCAAAAAGAATTTTTTGTTCTCTCACACTTTCCACGACATTAAATACTTACGAAGAAGAAGAAATTTAGTATGTGGTCTGAAAAAATTTTGTCGAAGTGTGAGCTCAAAAATTTTAATTTAAGAGGCTGGTCGAATATTCAGAGATATATCCAACCAAATACAAGTCAACGCTGAACAAACTGAATTGGCTAGACCTCACCCTCTAATTCAAAAGCTGACTGCAGATTGGTCACAATTATTACTCCTTACTTTTAATAATATATCAGAATAACTTAGAAATAGTTTTCTGTTCTCTCTCACTTTCTACAAATTTAGTGTGTGGTCTTGTCAAAGCTTGAGCTCAAAACTTTAATTTAAAAGATTAATTGTATATTTAGCAATGTCTCTAATCAAACGCAAGTCAACTCTAAAAAGCAAAATTGTAAACTAACCTACCTCATATAATTAACACATCTATTTACATATAACTGATTATACACTGGAACATTGGAAGCTACTGTGTCTTTGAGAGAAAAAGAGAAGAGTACAACCATATAATTTTCATAGATCGTTCGCATGTCACGTAATTGATCAGTGATCAACTGCATCGGTGACCTTTTTGTCGATGAAATCGAAATTGATCACGGTGAACGTGCGAAAGATTCTATGACACTAAATCTTTAATCCCGGTAGGGAAATTTAAGACGATTTGTTTGTCGTCATAGAGGAAGATGATACGGGGAATAGAGATAATAGCCTGCAGTCTGAACAGATGTTTTCGCGGAAGCAGCAATTAATCCGTATTTCATACGAAGAATAAAATTAGACGGAACTATTAAGCTTATCCACTACTGGGCTGCCTCGGGAAATTTGCGAAAAAAGCGATAAATAAACGTTTTCGAGAATTAACTGATTA
This sequence comes from Megachile leachella, assembly GCA_963576845.1. Lineage (NCBI taxonomy): Eukaryota > Metazoa > Arthropoda > Insecta > Hymenoptera > Megachilidae > Megachile > Megachile leachella. The sequence goes on along the minus strand of OY756256.1, from coordinate 11,690,703 downwards.
TTATACTGATCACTTGCGTCATTGGAAAACATAAAGACGCTATATTTATTTGTGAGAGTGAGTTATTAAATCGTGGCTGTTCGCGTGTGCTTTATCGAGAGGTAATCTGTATTTCTAAATTCTTGTATGCTTATTACAGCTACGTATTTATATTTTTTTTATATTAATTTTAAACTGTGCACGCTTCCTTTCAGATCTTATATCTCCATACCGTGTAATCGTACATTCATATCGCGATATTCATATAACCTCCAAATTTTTTGTATTTTTAAATCAATGTATCCTTTATTCCTAGATCGTTATACTTTTAAATATGCACTTGCTTTTGCAAATTTTTTATACATTCAAATATCTAGTTATTTAGATTATTTTGTCTGGATTATTTAGAAATATTCCTGTCTATCTAGGTCTTTTTATGTAAATATAAATCCCTAAGTTTCTATATCGCAATTTTTATCTCTAGAAGAAATCTAACCCCAAATTTATAGATTCTTTGATCGTTAAATTAGATGTTAGAGATAATAGGTGCTAATCTAATATAATTAGATTATTTACCTAATATAATTGGATTATTTAGATCACTGTATGCCATATACCCTGAGATCGATATTCAAAAATTGAGATATACCTACATACTGATATACTTAGGTCTCGATATCTCTAGATTCTTATACCAGCTTGACATCACTAGATCTTAATTTTCCAATATTTCAATATTGCTCGATTCCGACATTACAATAACTCAATATCCCTAGATATGAATATTCCAATACCCCGATATCCCTAAATCTTAATTTCTCAATTTCTTATTTCTGAGGTTCTTATACTCTAATATTTCAATATCCCTAGACCATAATTCTCCAATATTTTAATATTCCTAGATGGCTATATTCCGATACCACGACATTCCTAAACCTTAATTTTCCAATATTTTAATACTTTTCAATCTCGACATTTTAATGCCACAATATCCCTAGATTTTGATCTTCCAATATTAAATTTGACTAAAACCACTAAATTTTAATATTCCATTATGTTGATATTTTTAGGTCTTAATTTTCCAATATCTCGATATCCCTAAATGTTGATATTTTAATATCTTAATATGTTCTCATATAATGCACGCATATGGCCATCATTTTTAGTCATTATTCCTCTTAAAATTGAAGGCCAATGGTTAATTCTCTGTTCCGCATTTGTTCTTATCAACGGAAAAGTACGTTTCGTGCAAACACACCGTCTCTAAATATTAGTCTAATTAAGTGTCAATTAAGACGGTAACGCAAAGATCACGTTCCCAATCACGCAACAGCTAATACCTTAACAAGTAACAGTCATCGGGAAATTAATAAAAAAAAAAGTCAAATCACTGAAATCATGTGATTTATCTTTTTATTGGAAACAGACATGTTGCATCATGTAACCTGTTGATGTACATTTCGCGGATATTGCTGGAGCTGGTAGATCAAGTTCCTGATTAATATTGATCATTGTTTACGATCTGCGTTCAATCTTATCGCAAAGTGCGCCTTTTGTTTTTTCTGTGCCATTGTAAGTTCAGGTCATATCAATATGCGGACATGACAGTACTTCTGTACTCATTATGGTGTACCGGAAGGGATGATTTACATACATCTTCCAAAACTCTAATTTACCATGTACATTTCATACTGCTTATTTTAGAAAAACATAAATCATTTGTTGCAGATTGAAAATGTTTCTTTTAAACTATACTAAATTATACTAAACTATTTAAACTATAATGTAAAATAGTTTCTTTTAAATTATGACATTTCGATGTGTAGTATATCTTGAACAAGCTGTCACATTAATGTCCGGACACTTGATGAAAAATATTTTATATATAAAATGTAGGAGAAACTACAATTTTTATATTTTGTTGCAAATCCACTTTGTTTAATAATCACATGTAATCGTTTGGATATATTAAAAATAATTTCTTTCAAATATTCTGAAGAAACAGTCTTCAGCCTCGTTCATAATTCAAGTGTATTCTTTGATCTATTTCATCCCGTACATTCACTGTGCAATTTATATTTGTGGATTGTAAATTTAACCAATTATACAACAAATATTCTTATATTATTCGAGTTCTGTACTTTGAATCATTATTTAAATAAAATTTGAAGGTACTCCATATTATATATGCTTTCTAATAAATTATTTTTTTGCAAGCATCAAATGTCTATTCTTATCTAAAACGTCGTCAGACAACAGTAATTTCTCCAACGCTCGCATTACAAATGCACCCTCATAAAATCACGGGACTTCTTCCATGCTTTAAAGCAAGTTCTAGATTTTTGGTTTTAAAACATCAATTATTCTCCGCTATACTACATTTTTTCCAACCGAATCAAAAATAGAATATTTACTTTCATAAGTGAAAATATCTTTTCATTAATCTTGAGACATTTCAACAAATTCTTTGGCACAAATCAGTCTTTCTCTAATTTATTAATTTACAGTCTTTTTCTTGTTGTTCGTTCATTATATCCATTGTCTCTCAGTACTTCACGCATCGTTTCAACAATGTTTTTCTTTCCACTTTCACGATAAACGTCTTAAGGTAATTATGCAGCGCTACAGTGTGGATCTTTTAACTCGTATTAATTTTTCTTCTTCCATTCAAAATTCGTGGTTGTCTCTTTTGTTTCTTAAATTCGATGCAATCTTCTTCCCTTTATTTTTTAACTGTCTACTATACTCTTCTTCGTTACTAATAACCGTGCTATTTATCGATAACTTTACCTTTCTCTCTATGACTTACAAGTTGTCTCTTATCAAACCCCGTATTCTTTCTCGTTTGCATGTTAAATGTTAATTGTTCACGCTTCAAAGTACAGCCTCATATTGAAGCAGAATTATACTCCAGACTTTTGCATACAAATCTAACCTATCCCACAATTTGTACAGCCTCTAAGTATCGCCAGCTTGTAGAAAGTGTACCAGCGAATATTAGTGAGACGTGAAAATACGATAGAATTTTAAATAATTTGTCCAAGTAAATATTAAAGCGGAAAGAAGTTAATGTATTTTCAATCTGTAGTGAACGGTCTGTTTGTCTGTATAGCTCCTCTTATGCAATACAAGAAAGAACTAGAATTGTGTACAAATATGAATGTGACTGTAGTTTCAAGTGCAAAGGGTTAAAAATCAGATTCTCTGTGACAAGCTGCCGTAAAGTCTTACCTGCGATGCGACAGGAATTTGCCGATAGCATACATTTTTATTTTACAGTGAACGGTCCATTTTTCTATAAAATAAATCTCGCTTACAAAACCACACCGCAATAGTCCTGTGTCCGAATATTAATGTAACTGTAGTTGCAAAGACTTGCTTCCCGCCGAGATTAGCAAAAGTCGCACCGTGGAAAGTTGTCACCTTGTTATTCTTCCATTTTTTTTTTAATCTAAAAATGTATGTAGGCGCAGTATAGAGACCCGACCGAGAATAGCAACCGCTCCTCTTTTCGTAGCGTGCATGGAAATAATAGAAATTCAAAGGTCTACGGCTCGATGCATAAAAGAGGTCGCTAGCAGTTACAATGCACTTATCTATTCGCGAAAGGATATTCACCCGGAAGCATGGCATCTATATTTATCGGTAACCATTCTCTGGTACATCTTTACGTGCCGTAGTCGCAATTGACACGTATGCAAGGGCAGAATATAGCTGGCTAATTTTAGTACCGATGTCGCATAGAAATCGGTACCTGCAATCGTCTATTATTGTTGCCTTTGAGAAAATAGAGTAGGTATATCGTGATACGGTAGAAGCTTTGTAACTACTCTGTAGATGATTACTCTATCGATTTCTTACGGATCTTTCTCCGTTCACTGCAGACTTTTGTAGAAATATTGTGCGCTAGGAATAGAATACTCGAATAACAGAATCCTCTGTTATTTTATTATTGATAAAAGTTTGTTATTTATTATTTATGTATTAGGCTGGGAATTTCAATCTGTGATGATGATCTTGCCTGGCTTGAATGAATTTGAAATTTGGACATTAACCCTTTGCGCTTGAGAGGCGCCTCTTAGGTCATTCGATTTGATACAATAATTTGAAATAAGCATTATTTAATTGATTTCGTAATAGTGCTCATGTGATGTACATATATAACGAAATTGACAATAGTGGAAATTATCAGTAGAGAAATAATAACCTCAAAAGAATTCATTTAGCATTTTAATTAGTATTTTAAAATTGCTGTTTGTAAACAATACAATTGTCTTCGAGTGCGAAGGATTAAAATATAACATGTGGAAAATGTAGATATCTAGGGAATGTAGAAAATGTAGAAAATTTGAGAAATCTGGAAATTTTGGAAAATTGGGAAAATCTAGAAAATCTAACAAGTCTAGATAATTTAGAATCCTGAAGCTTTAGACAATGTATTAAATCGAAGAAACTAGGAAATTTAAAAAATCTGGGAAATCTAGGAAATACATAGATACCTTCAGATCTAGAAATCTAGGAATAGGAAAATAAAGGAATTTGAAGATTTTCGAGAAAAATTTTAATTGCCATATCTGCATCCAACCTTAAAAAAAGTTTCCAAAACCATACGTTAAAAATTTTCAGTTCTTATCAGAACATATTCCTATCAAATTAAAACAAGAATGCGGTAATGATGATTGAATAATGATTGCGAAACATCAATTTCGTAAAGTACGTAAGTTGTATCCATGATGAAATTAAAATGACGGATTTGGTCAAAGAACCAGCGGTGGATGTCATTCACATTGCGAATCAGTTGGTAAAAGCTATTATGCAATTTACCAGGAAACTTTCTTAATAGTCACGACTGAGAGATTTTCAAGCTTTTTATCTCTAGTAAGTAGTTCAGTGGTTGACGCACCTTTGCGTGACTTACCAGAAGAGCACATAATCTTTGAAGCAACGATTTGGTTCAAATTTAGTACACTTGTAGGAGATCCCAAAAATAATAATTCCACAAAGTGCATGGTGTACAGTTCTTTGAAATTAATTCGTGTCTGAAGTTTTATAGCCGAAATTTTATAGCTTTACTAACAAAAGAGGTTATGATTCAAATCTTCTATATTTAGAAATTCTTCTCTTTTATGTTGCAACATTCTTGAATTTACAAAATTGGACATTTGTGAGTTTCAGAGTTCTTGAAGTTGGAAAATGTGAAATTTGAGTTTACGGATTTTTGGAATTTTAAATAACTAAATTAGTGGCTTTCAAATTTTGTAATTATTAAATTACGAAATTACCAAATTTTTTGAACTTTCAAATTTCCGAATTTTCAAATTTTCAAATTTTCAAATTTCCGAATTTTCAAATTTTCAAATTTTCAAATTTCCATATTTCCAAATTTCCCAATTCCTAAATTCCCAAATTCCCAAATTCCCAAATTCCCAAATTCCCAAATTCCCAAATTTCCAAATTTCCAAATTCCCAAATTCCCAAATTCCCAAATTCCCAAATTCCCAAATTCCCAAATTCCCAAAATTCCTAAGTTTCCAAATTCCCAAATTCCCAAATTTCTAAACTTCCAAATTTCCAAATTCCCAAAATTCCCAAAATTCCCGAAATTCCCAAATTTCTAAACCTCCAAATTTCCAAATTCCCAAAATTCCCAAAATTCCCAGAACTTCCAAATTCCCAAATTTCCAAGTCACTAAACTTCTAACTTCCTGAATCACCAAGCTTTCAAACAACTAAATTTCCGAGTCTTCGCGGATACAGAATTTTAAGTACCCCACTAATTAGGTAGAAATCAAAAGCAATTACATGTAAATTTTTCTGATATTGCAACAAGATACACGTTCTAATTTCACAAAATTAATATTCATATTGCCTCCCATAATTATGCCAAGTTTAGACCAGATCGGTGTTGCGAAAGTTGTATTCCCCTCAATAGATATAGTCAGGTACAAAGTTACCAAGAGCAGGAACAGTTCGCCGTATATCTATAGACGACCCGCGATATATATAGAAGATTAACCATTTCGGGGTTAATATTCTTGCTGTCGGCCATAATGTGGTGATAAAGTAGCGTGATAAAAGTGCGCACGCAAAAGGTCACATTTTAACACGTTGATCACCGCACTGAAAACTGACTTTCGTGCTCGAACATGCTATAATACTGATTATTTAGAACAATGGCCCTTAATCTCTTAATTTCATTATTTAATCTTTTAGCATATGTCGTCCGAATATTAAGAGCTCCCAAATGATTTCTCATTTGCTTTTTGGGGAAATATTAATTTAATTGAATTTGTAGGGGCGGTGGATCACGATGATGTTTCACATATATTCGCTTTACAAGAAGTGTGATTCTAGCAAATAATATTACAGAGAAAATATTTTCGTACTACATATACAATTATGTGTATAGAAATTATATCATATAGATTTTAATTTTAATCTGCTTTAGGAGAAATAATTTTAAAATTCTGGAGAACAGTATTAGTCAGAGAGAAGACTTTTGTACTATACATACAGTTATACACAACTGTATAAAAACTATCATGTACTTTTGAATATAAATCTGTTTCACTACAATACTTTTATATTGCATATACAATTAGAAAAATATTATGATATACACTTTATCATATTGACCATAATATTGGAAATGGACATCTGTAATCAAATATGCTATAATGCAGTTTAATAAAAACATATGTACTTAATTTTCTAATTTTATTTTTTGACGTGTATATCATTGTCTCAACACTAAAATGTATATCATTGTCTCAAAAATTTTTTTCATTCGCTTTTCCTATAAATAATTTAATCCAATCTGTAGCGATAGTCCGGTATGGTCAGCAAAGCTAACCCTTTGGGGTGAGATATATTTTAACTCATCTAAATTTTGGTTAAGAGTTTCTTTAATAAAATGAATTTCTTTACTTTTATGTTATTCATAAAATAAACAGTTGTTTCGTTTTTTACATCAGAAATATTTTTGTGCAAGTTTGAAAATCGCACGGCCCAAAAGTTAAACTGAAGGAAAAGTCGATTGCTTCGGAATCACTGAAATCCCGGGGAACCTTGTTCCTCGATCTTTATGTTTCTCTGGTAGTTCCTACTTCGTATCCGATGATTCAGACGGTAATTCTACTGGTTGCAGATCGACGATCCGATTCACGTAATCTCCATTGAGGAACCATCTAGTGGATCCAGACAGAAGCCACCGGACTATGAGGCCGTTACGGACGCGCCACCTAGCTACGATGACGCCATCAAGCTGAATCCTAGTCACCTACTTAGGCTGAACAACAACAACAGTGCCACGTTGTCGTTGCCGACTGTGCACAACATGGTTCCTAGAACTGTGGAAATTGTCTCTAGGGACCCGACACCCTCACCGCCCCCACCTTACGCGAGGTAATCATCTTTTCATTCATATTTAAACAGTTTGAAATTTAATTATAAAAATATTTATTTAGTTATTCGGAACTATATTTAGCTTATGATTAGTTATGAATTTAGTTGTAAAAATTCTTCAAGAATAATTAACCACTAGTTTTATAGACGTTTAATAACCACTAAATCTCCCACCCCCTAAATTTTAAACCTACCAAAGTATAATGCACACTTATTACGAAATCAATGTTTTATGTAAATGAAAATCAATGCAGGTTTCAAGAAAATTGTACTGAAAAAGATTGTTAATTATTTTACTAGTAAAACAGTGGTCATTTCATCGCTTTGTGTTGAATTGAAACTGAACTATAAAAATAACTAAATAATGGATAATACTTCAGCTACCTTATACCGTGGTTCTTTACCTTGATGACAGTTAACATATTTTTTAACCAAAGCTTTTTAATAATTTTTATAACTGAAAATGGGAAACATAAATTTTTTACTGAAAGTAAGTCTTGGATTGATATGTAGTACCTGTTGAACGTAATTAATGCTTTAGAGGAAATCTGAAATTTGCCAAGAAGGAATGAATAAAAATACTTATGTCCATAAATTCATATGAATCTGTTCTACTTATAAATGTGTGCATAAATTATTTAATTTCAAAATTTGGGAATTTGAACCTTATAAATGTATAAATATCACAATTTGAAATTTAAATAATTTGAAAGTTTGTAAGTTAAACTGTAGACCTATAATCTTGAAAATAATTTGAAAATTGCAAGGTTTGAAAACTACTTAAAATTTAATAAATTTGAAATATGATAACCTGAAAATTTGTTAATTTAAGCATTTGATGTCTCGTAAATAACAAACTTTAAAAATTTCACGATTTAAAACGTAAAAATATTAAACAATTTAAACAATGAAATATTTAGAAATCGGAAAATATAACAATTTTAAATTCAGGACACGTTTCGATTAGGTAATTCTTATTCGAAGAAAGTCTGTGTAACACCTCAGTGTACTCCGCAATGAATGAAATCTTGATCGTCACAGTGACGTAGAGTAATTCTCCGTAAAATAAGTGTCTATAAAAAGAAAGGTGTTCGACTTTGCGGTTTTGAATTGTTCGTGAGAAACGTTTGACCTGACCGAGATACGTCAGTTCAGAGAGTAGGTGTAATGGAGATAGGCAATGGCGATACGTAGGAGAAACTGTGACGTGATTCATGCTATGCGGTATCACGTCACAGTTTATTTTATAGCAGTCGATGACGTCAAACTATGCTATAGACGTTTATCCGAAGTGAGAGTTTAGAGTTTCAATTTAATTAACACTTCGTTGCATCTTGATGCAAATATATTGACATGGATATTCTTATATAAATCCATTGGAAACTTTATACCTAATGAAATTATTAGAAATATTTGTTTTTTGGTAACTATTTTGTATATAATAAATTTTAATATTATACTAATAACAATAATAATATTTATTAATATACTTAACTTACTTAATTCGGTTGAATAAGTTTTAAACCTATAATAAGTGCAATATTTAATATATTGTAATATAAATGTTTACATTTCCAAATTTTTGAAATTTTTAATTTTCCAGAACTCTGAATTATTAAAATTCCATTTTTGCAAATTATCAAACTTTAATATTTCTATATTCACAAATTTGGAAGTTTATAAATTTGTGAATCTTCAAATTTGAAAACTTGTTCTAAATTCAGAAAATTTATAAATGAAAATTTTTCACTTATATCAATTTTGTGTTACACTAGTATTTTCAAGAAACAGTATACCACTATTATTTCCAAACTAACGAGGACATTATCGCTAAAAATGAATGGTTTTGATCCACAAAATGAATCAAACAATACTTCAAATTTAACTATAGTTCAATGTTTGAATGAACTTTATTTTTCTTGCAAAACATACGCAGTTTGAAAGCCACGAAACAAGAAGTTTCTTAAGTCTCTAACTTATATATAATTTCTATAATTAATTAAATGAAATAATTTTTCTTTTTGTTTCAGGTGAAATCTTCGGCATTATCAGTCATGATCGCAACAAAAGAAGTTCGCGGCAGCTGTGTATCCAGCGTATTGCAACAATAATTAAAAACCAAACAAGTACAAAAACATGAGGGGGTGGAACGACCGTGCCGTTCTTCCCAGTTGCCGTAATATGGCAAACGATGGAAACGAACACAAGGATCACGACAAACTAAAAACATTTGTGTTCAAAGAATCGAACTGAACCAAAACGGGACTCTTTTGTCGCCGAATATACATATCCAATCGCAGATCGAATCGAAAACTACGCAGCTAGATCCTAACGAAGGATTCTGAGCTTAGCAGACAACGAATTTCATGAGAAATTGAAGATGGCGGCTAAAGGAAGCAAGATGGCGACTGAAGGAAAGGAGATGAACACTGGTGCCTTCTACGATGCGCCTTGTTAGCCTAACAGAGAAATACTCACGATAAGGAGTTCCAGAACTGTCGAAATTTGAGCTTCTCGATAAATCCGTATGGCACACGATTATCGATTTCGTCTGGCTAATTTAGAGCGAGTCTAAAATAGCAAACACGAGTCATCGATAAACGAACACACGATGTGTATTATTTTGCCTTTATATGTATTTATACGCGATCTAAGTGCGTTCCTTACGAGTACACGAAGAACTTAACGGAAAAGAGGAAGATGGAGGATGAAGGAGAAGATGGAGACCTAAGAATCGGAATATCTTCGGATGAATTGAGTTTCATCGCTTAGACAATCGCGCAGCTTGTTAGAAGAGATACCTTTGTTTGCCATATGATTTCGATGATTGTCATTTTTACACGTGTACATACCGCATGCGAAATTCATTCGCACGTCCATTTTATTGTGATATACGATGATGCAGGTATTATATTGATACGTCACCGTCGAATACGTCGTCGCTTTCTGAAACAAGACTTTTTTTTATAATGAGAATAAAGATACGATGATAGGCATCTTTTAAACTCGACTGTTTCTTTTATTCCTACATTTCTCGTTAGAATCCTTTTATCCCTAACTTTTTCATTAGGATCACGATTTTGATCAAATTATCATGAAATTGAATTAGTAATAATCAGGGTGCCCGAATATGGTATCAATACTCTGAAGTTTGTACAAAGTTACTGTTATTAACTTTCAGACAAATTTTAATATCATGAAGCTTAATACTTCTTTCTAATTTCAAATTAATCGACGAATTGGTTAATAAAGGAACAATCAAATTGTTCGAAAGTGAATAACTTCTTGGAAAACAAGTAGTTAATGAAAAGTCCAGACTGTATGTATTTATTTTTTGTTATTATAAAATAAATAAAATTAATAATTTATAATTATATTGTACAGAGGAAGATAATTTCCAGTAAGAAATGTTTAATTGTCACATTGTAATTGGGTTACTTGTGAGGGTTACATTCATTCTCATATAAAGTTAAAAAAATGCAACAAGGGGTGAAAAGAAAGTCTAAATTTTTTCTGTCAAAAAATTTAGTTTTGAATCAATACTGAAAGATTAAACTTGTAAAAATAAGTCAAAACATATGTAACTCGCTGTCACTGTGCACATGGCAAAAATAAAAAAATAAATGAGGGGAGGGGGAAGAACGTTTCGTCCAGGACCATGCTAGTGAACTCGTCAGTAAGGCATTCTAGCAGGTCCCTGCCTTAGACGCGGGGATATTTGGTATAGGTTTTAGGTGGTCCATCATGTTTCCCCGTTGGCGTCAAACTCTCTTAGCATGGCGATTTCTGTAATGAAAGAAGCAGAAAGTCCTCCATAATGCGGCGCGTTCGCTCCTTTGCTGTCCTAATCCTTCGAGAAATATGGGGCGAGGCGCGTTGCTCTCAAGCCGTCGTTATACGGACGCACAGCATAAAGTCCGAACAACTTTAAAGCCGTCTCTCCTCGATCCTAGGATGGGCGACGTTAAAACGTGCACAACTGTATAGCTCGGTGACTCCCCGATCGAGAGTTATGGGGCCCAGACGTCGATCGATCGTGGGGAGAGGGCGGCGCAGCAAATCCGAGAAAGTTGTCTTCTTAACCGTTGCCGTCGAATGTGCCATCCAGGAGCGAGAAGAGGTATTATGAAGAATGTGCCTCTTGGTTCCTTGCTGCCATGAGATGATGATTTTGATGATTGGTGATGATTAGACTTGATATGATGCTGCGGGATCCTTTGATTGTTTTTTGTTCATCATCTTCCTTCCTCGTAATTTAGCTGCTGGTCATCAGAAGTTGCGTGTTCGTCGGCCGGTCACCAGTGGCGGTTGTAGAGACGTAGTGGTGGTGAGGCCTGAGAAAATTAGGGAGAGGAAGGGGAGAGCGTTTCGTCCGGGGACCTGCTAGTGGACTCGTCAGTAAGGCATCCTAGCAGGCCCTTGCCTTAGACGCTGGGATACCTGGTAGGGATAAAAGGGACCTTTTATAGGAATAAGAAGATCCTTCGAGTACTAGCGAGAAAGAGGGTCTTAATTTTGTGCGCCGTCTAGTGGAGAGAGGCATAGCAGTGAATCGCGAAAATATTATAAAATATACTAATTATAATATAAAGGATATTTATTTATTAAAAATGAATAACTTGATTTTCCGACAAAAAGTCGTATATAACGCTGTTGGTCCTGTATATTTGTATACATATGTCAGTGGTCAGGATATTTATTTATTAAAAATAAATCGGAAAATCTAGTTTTCTTAAAATGGGCCGAAAGTCCCAGAGAAATCATGAAAAATAGTCTGCCAGGTGGCTAATGAGGCTAATAGTCTAGGGGGTGGAGAGCCCTCAACCAGCGGAAGCGAGTATATCCGTCCATATATGCACAATCATATGTAATAACATATAAAATTGACTTCGGAATGTTTTTTAACTTTAACAAACTATTATTAACTTTAAACCATTCTTATGCTAATTAAAGTTTGCTAGTTAAGCCTTTTAATATGCCTCTGGCGTGTATCGTTTGATTGATTGACTTTATAAGGGCCTCGACTGATATGATCATTAGCCCACGCGTATTTAAATAAACAGTTTTATTTTTACAATGTTATCCTCTTTTAATAATTTCCAATGATTATAATCGTTTCACATGGTTTAATTAACTTTACAACAGACGAAGTTTAAACTTTAAATTCTAACTTCGCATTGTCTAATTAATGGAAATGATTGATAAGAAGTATTTTTGAATGTTTCTCCTACAAGTTATTGTCTCTGATTATATATAAAAAGATCATATTTTACAATAAAAGAATTTAGATATGAAGTTATAAAATAAAATTGCAAATTGGCGTTATCTATGAATACAAAACAGTGATTGATTTTACCTACAGATTAGCATTATTTCTGTCTTATGTGCTGCCATTTAGCGGTAGTAACCGACAATTAATGATACCACAGTTTCATTGTTCGCCGAAAAGATGGCGCGACAGGTTCCATTCCCGAAAAAATTCAATTAATATTGATTCTATTGGCTTAATTAATTTCAATGTGCATTAAATTACATTGTACTGCAAGACTAATTAACTTCAGTGTATTTTGACTTTACCAAACCATTATCAATTTTAAACAATTCTTATGCTAATTAGGGTTTCTAATGTTACCTGGTTTTCCGAAGTTTCTTATTTTATTATAAAATTTGTAAATCTTCTAGGTTTGAATAAATGTAGAACTTACAATATATATTTACTTGGTCCATGAGCGTTTAATGCACGACTCCTCGATCTCTGAATGGTACATCTAGCGAGCGTACATATCTTCAGTCTACAAGAGTTTCCTAAAAGAAAACGTTGTGTAAATTAAATTATAATTTAACAGTAAATCGTAGTTTTAGCTTGATATCGTTTTCTAAAATCTATTTTATGAAAAATATTCAGAAAACGATATCGATTACCACGTCACACCATGTGGAGGTGGCTACGACAGTAACCCAACCTATCTCCAAATCCCAAACACCCTCGAATTGCAACTACCTCATTTATCGAAAGGATAAATATCGTTCATGGGATCCCACGTTCACACACATATTCTAAAAGCCGTCCGCGTACTTCTCATTCTAAGATTGCACTCGTATGATTAATTACGACATAAAAAAAGCAAGTGGAATTCAAAATTCGACTATCCATCAGTAGACTTTCCTACAGGGTGCTCTCACTTTAGATAGTAATAAATACTTTATACAGAATAAAGTCGAATTTTCGAAGGTGCCTGAGTGAGACAGACGCTGATCTATGCAAGCAAGATGGCCGCCGCGGGACACTCGCTTCAAATTTATTAAAGGTAAAAATGTTTGACAAAAAAAACACAATTTACTCTTTTAAAAATTGCGTTTGTAAGCGCTAGATGACGCCAGTAGGACTGTTTCAGCACAATCCTTCCAAAGAAACAAATTTTAACCCTTTCCATCCGTATATCCCTATAGAGTCATTAAAGCATTAACATTGAAATATTATTTATGCATTGTGGTCTTTTTTTTATTACAGCCATTTATTACATTATATACATATAATGGACATTATTTCCCGTATAATTAAAGTTAAAAATGTAAAGGATAAGCTTGTATTAGCAAGCTTTATTTTATTAACATTATATTAAGGTATTATATAAAGTATTCTATGATCTGAAATTAAAAAATTAAAACGAATTTAACCAAGAATTAAATCTTCCCGTAACAACAATATATTACACAATACATATGTTATGATTAAAGTTATAGCAATATATATAATTATAACTAATCATGGCACAGTTGATACATTGATTGAACTTTTAAATGAATTTCATAATTTTGCTATTTTAAATAAAATATAATTATCAGAACTACTTTTTAAAATTATATAACTCAACATAATCTCGAAAATGGAATTGTAAAATAAGACCATATGTTACGTTAAGTAACACGTTAAGTATGTACAAGTACAAGTTTGAATTAAAATTTTTAGGGACTAGGACCACCAAAATTTATAAAAAGCTTTTTATAGAAAAGTGTGGGTGAAGTAATAAATTCTCGTAGTAGAACGCACAATAAAATGTAAAGTACTAAAAAATTGAAATTTATTCCAAACAAAATTAAATATTTGAAACTAATAAAGTATGATAATTTACAAATAAGTAAATATTTGAAGACAAACATACATTTTCACTTCGATACATTAATCATATCTCGTAACTTTTACTTTAACAATATTTCCTTATATTCTAAATTTCAATCTCACTTAATTCTAATAAAAGTAAAACTAATTTAAAGCTCAAACTGAAAATAAAATTACTTTATTATAAATAGAACGAATTAAAATTTTGTACTGAAACTAATGTACTTTTAAATTATTTGAAAAAGAACAAATTTTTGTTATTCAATGGGACTTAAAATGGGATCCACCGAATAGCTCCGCCGGGTCCTATCATTCATGCAGCCCTATGTCTAAATTTATTATAAAGTGATATCAACCAGTTAAGTGTGTTTAACGATTTTATTCGTTAGGGAGATATGGCAGAATTTTGTGTCATAACGACTGTACCCGTCATGCTATAAAATTTTGTTACAATTTTTATTTAAATTGTAATTTTGCCGAAAACTAAATTTATTCGTAAATTGTATTATGTTTAAAATGTTTAGAGGCCAACACGAAATGAAATAAACAAATAAAAAATGTAAATACTCGTCATCACTTGATTATCGCGACACACACTGGTTTACCAAAAGATCGCCACAGTTAACTGGTTAATTGTCTTTGAAGGTAAAAAATCAGAATTCATCGATAAATACCCTTTATTCAATCGGAGTAACATTTATACTTACTTAAAGCATGTCATTGAACTTATATATTCGTACAACTTTATCAACGGCAACAATAATAATCGTAATAATGACGAGAACATAACGACGATAGTGGTAATAATGGCAATAATAATAGCAATAAATATGATGGTAACTTTGAAGAAAAACGGGCGCTTGTTGATCGTCGATTAGCTTCGTTCACCCGGTTTTCTCGCCGCAAGTATCAATATTCGTGTTGAGCAAAAAAATAGATCTAATCACAGTGACGATGATGGTAATCATAATCGTAATGATAATGACAATGACAAGAATAATGATAACGTCGAGATTAATCGTAATCGTCGGCCGACTATCGCTATACTTTAATTTATTATTACTCTCACTACACGGTGTTTTTTCTTCTTTGGTTAAAGTATATTCCTCGTTTCTTACGGTATCTTTCGTTCTGTTCGTTGACGAACAGGCGAATAATTGATACCACTTTATACCATCCGTTTTCCATGTTCTGTTTCTCTCTCCTTGTTTTATATACATTGTTTCGTTCTAATGCGACGAAATGAGTTCAGTCTGCAAAATAATAAGCATTGCTTGCCGATATCATTGCCTCTTTTTGTTATCTTAAGATTTTTACTGTGCGTAGCTGGAAAGAAGTCATTTGAGTACGGTCTCGTTATCCCGCGACATTATACAGCAGTTTGATATATAATCGGCGTACAACTCGACGTGTATCAAGGCAATATGCAACAAGTTGAGGTATTATTTGTGGCCATATACGTCAGTGTTCTACGAAATGTACAACGCGTTGACGTACATTGACGAACAAGGTAGGCTTTCTTAAACCGGAGAGCGATATAAGAAAAGAAAGCTTATTAATGATTTTTTAAATCGTAAATGAAATATAGGAAACTTTCATGTCTGAAAGTTCTAAAAATTACCCGTATGAGAATATGAAAATTCTAGAATTTTTTGGAGGGGAGAAACGGGAATTTTGGAGAAATTTTCATACTGTGGATTTGCAAATTTAGGAATTTGAAAATTGGAGGATGTGGGGATTTAGAAATCTAGAAATTTAGAATTTGGATATTTAGGAATATAGTAGTTAAAAAATTTCGTTATATGGTATTTTAAAAACTCAGGAATTAGCAAGTTAGATATTCCAAAATATAAAGGTTAAAAATTTGGCAAATCTACGGACTTGAAATTTAAAAGTTTTAGTAATGCAAACATTTATAAATTTAAATTGTTAGAATGTTAGAAAAATGGCATTTTCAAATTTATAGTTTTAAGAAATGCAAAATTAACAAATTTTGTGAGTATTTAGAAATCTGGAAATATAAACACTTGAGAGTTTTTTGATAAATGAAAATTTGAGAATTTGAAGATTAATAAATTTGTAAATTTGTCGAATTTGAAATTTGAAAATCTGGTGAGTTTTAGGAATATGGACAATTAGATATTTTAAAAATTGAATATTTTGGGATTTTGAATTTTAATTACTAAGAATTTGGAAATATGATAATTCCAAATTTTGGGAATCGAAAATTAGAATTTTTAAAGGTTTAAAAATTGGGGATGGAGCAACTTGAAAATTTGCAATATAAGAAACTTAGGAATTTAGATATTTGTAGATTTTTAAATTTGGTTATTAGGAAATTTAATTTTTATATTCAGAAATGTATCAATTTTAGAGGGGGTTTAAATGTTCGGAAATTGAATATGTCGCCATTTAAGAATTTTAGAATTTAGAAATCTCATTTTTAAGTTCAAAACTTCGAAAATTTAGCAGTATGATAATTTGTTAATTTCGAAGATTTGAATTTAAGTATTTACAAATTTGGCACTATTGAAAATTAGAAAATTTAGAAGTTAGGAAAATTGATATTAGAAAATTTGAGGCTTTGAAAATTAGAAAATTTGAAAATTTAGAGATTCAGAAACTTGAAAATTACAAAATTTGAAATTATTCACAAGTGTGAGCAGAAATTATTGAAAGTGTAAGTAAAAAATTTATGTTAGGATATTCGAGAACGTGAAAATTGGAAAAGTTGCCAATTTGAAAATTTCAAGTTTTCACATACAATTTCAACACTTATTCTAGGCCAATGAAAGTCTACATGCGTGTTGTACATGTCACCATTCAACACGTCGAAATGCAACCAATGAAACCAACAGAACCCACATTTCTCCCAGATGCCAACTTCCCAGCTCCGTGCAATATCTCTAAATCAACTAGCATTCCACTTGCAAATTTGTAACTCGACAATGATAAATGATTATGTGGCGCAAAAGCTACCAACCGCATCAGTTTCGTCGTATACTTATCGATGCCAGAGAAATGGTACCAACGCTTGATTTGCCGGGTCGACGATGCTTACGCGAAATAATTCTGCTTCGTCGAACCAGCAACGTCGAAGAGGCAGAAGATATTCCATCGTTTCGCAATGATATCGATATTTACACCTCGTGACTAACCGAAAACGCGAACATACAACACATACGGGTGTGAATGCGATAACAAAATCGTAACAATTTGCGAATGACCGCTGCACCTTGATAAATTCATATAACGAAAGAAACGAATGCAACAATTTTCTCCGAAGCTATTGCACAAACGAACGAGTATCCTTCGTTCAGACTGACGGACGATTCACGACGACAACACGGCAGCCATTATGGTCCTCGTGTTTTATATAAAACTCGTCGATCCTCGGCTCGTTCTTTACGTCTAAAAATTCGATAAATACACCGTGTTTACGATTCACATTTTTTCTGGGACAAAATGAGCGACCTCGAGTTCACCTCTTTCGTTATGATTTCGAGGTTTCGCGGTTCCCCTCGTCGATCTCTAGCACTCGTATAATATTCGTATTTTCTCTGTGACTATTTACATGTTATGGACAACGTGTTGCACCGTTCGTAGACTCGTTGATAATATAAATGCGTCGGTATACTCGTCGCTAATATCCTATGTCCAGTAGTAAGAGTAGTCTGTTAGCAATAATAATAATAATCATAATCATAATCATAATGGTAATAATAATAATGATAATGACGTTTGAATTAGTCCTAGAAACGATCTCGGTTGTAACAGTGACAATAGTAGTAATAATAGTATCTAGCTGTAATAAGTACGCAATAGTAATTTATAATTAAGTAGCCGTCGGTTTTAGCTGAAGCAGCATTTTAGCGGTCGCACATCATCGTAGTGTTAACGTTTAATGGCTTAACGGGTAGTAACAGTTATGCACTGGTAAGAGCGATACGTTTCGATATACATCTATCTTGTAAGCTAATCTCGTTCGTGTTCGCTTGACGTCCTGTCATATTCTTTCTTTACATGCCTTAATTATGAGTGATAACCACATTAACGCTTTTGTATATTTATATATATATAAATGTTATCTCTCCCGTCTATTTACAATTCACGATGATCGACCGGGCGATTCTCAGCCCAGGTTTCTTACAATACTTACGTAGTATAGGTTCGTTATGTACAAAATAGCTATGAGCAACATCAGTCCACACGGATCCGCGAGATCACACTGAATGGATCCTCAAAGGATACCTTAGATACCGTTGTAACATTTACTAAGAGTCTATACAGCGTGTCCAATTTCACCGACGTTGTCGGTGTTAAAAAGCACCATTCTCGCATGATACACGAGTAAATCACCCGATAATATTCGTCAAGATTAACGTCTCTTCCTCTACCTGACGAGAGGCAACGCGATTTTTGTTGACGGAGAACGTCTTCATTTTTCCTGCATCGTTTAACGACACACGAGCCGCGTTCAATGTTCGTCGCACATGTGTCCTTTCGGTAAATAACCACGTCAACCTCTTGTGTCTTATCATGGTCACGTTTCGTCACTACGATAAGTCACTGGGTAAAACGCGACCAAGTTACGTCGTATCCGATCGTCGAGCTTTAAGGATGGTCTCAGATGGGTGTCGGTAGGACCGTGAAATCCTGAAGCGCGGTCTTCACCGTCTCGTAAATTGACCTGTTCCCTTCATCCGCACAGTAACCATCCGCGGTGCACAGGGTCTGTAACTTCGTTAGGTAACTGTCGAAATTTTCGTGGCCCTGTGGTCCGCCTGGGGCATTCGGTGATCGCGCGTGCTCCAACAGCGTTATCACGTTGTGGCGCAGCGATTGATAGTACTCGGTCAGGTTGTTGTTTCGCTGAGCAATCGACGTTGTTTCCTACGGAAGAAACATTCCTTTTTATAAACGATCCACGGTAAAAATGCACTCTTGACAACATTAACGCTACAGGAATTATACCTACATTACTGGCAAACGAATATTATTGCCAGCAACTGGCAATAGATTACCCAGGTGAAACCCACTTGCATAAGAAAAGATATACAATATAAAATAAAAGGAAACAATTTGTAAAATTTGACATACTGTAAAATTTACGTTATTTACATTGTGATAATAAAAAAATCAGGAAAAGTGGGATTCAACTCGGATCTACGTTAGCAGCAATAGGTAGCAATAATATTCTGATACTGGACTTTCTTTACACTTGAGCTGAAACTGATTCAGCTGAATTGAAAATGTGCATAAGAAGAAAGTTTTGTAGAAATGTTTATGACAAATGCAATTGCAATCTACATAGTTAGCAATCGAAAGTTTCATAATCTGCTCTATCAGCGTATGGTAATAACCGATTACCGACTGAGTATAAGCTTACTGACCTTTTCTCCTTGCTTCAGCTGGTTCTCCATGGCGGTGATATCGGAGCGCAAGCGCAGCACCTGCGATTCGACCCGAGCGTTCTCTCTCTGGAGTTCCGTAATTTCAGCCTCCAGTGTGTAGAGATCCTCGCTCTGGCCAGTGGCGGTACCGCTACTTGTGTTACCCTGACCCGTACCCACCGCACCCCCGTGAGCCAGACCACTGGTGTCCACCCCTGAAGATAGGACATACACGGTCCACTTTAACAGCCTGTCTCTGTCTCTTTTGGGAGTATTGTTTCCCGATTTCTAACAGCTTCCACCTCGAAAGCGAGTTCTCGAAACGTTCACATGCTGTATCGTTCCAGCAAGGTTTCATCTAAGTTACATTCGCATTGTAGAGAACACGACTTCGAGGGAAACCGTCAGAAGCCAAGGTCACCAACCCCAATCTTTGACCGAAGCTCGTTAAGAGCTCTGTCTATAATCGTACGTGAACGGCTCGATGTTACAAAGATAAATGTACTAGTACGTTTTTTGACAGAGGTGTGCGGGATTCATATAGAATAAAATGTGAAAATGTGGCGAGCATGTAAGTTAGCGCCAAAGGAAAGCTTCGGACAGCGATTTGGGTCGGCCCGTTGGGGGAAACGTGTCAGAGAAACAAGTGCATCGTCACTGTTTAGGCTAGTTTATCGCGTTAGCTCGATAGACAATTCGGAATTTATCCCAAGTCGCTGCATGAGGATTTGTCTGAAATGTAGGATCGGTACGGTTCCTTCTGCGAACGGTTCGTGCTGAAGTGATGGAAAGACTTCTCGTCAGAGGCACGAGTGAAAATTTTCTATCTCGACAAGATGAGTGATTGATTAGCTTATTGATAGACGCACGAACCTGACAGGAGTGCCGCAGGAACAGAATGATCTGGGACGATGTCAGAGGGTGACTGGGTTAGCGTGAGGTGCCATCATACCAGATAGAAGAAAAAAATGGGAGACGCCGAGTGCTGGCCTTCGTGTTTCATTATTATCGTATAGTGTAACGCAAGAAGTTACCGTGAAATTTGAATTCGAACTGTGGCGACAGCTCACAGGTGTTGCCAACACTCGAGCATCGTCTCGTAAAAGTAAAATTACTGGTGTGTGGATTTTGTATGTAACACCGAAAACACATAGAAAACAAATGGCGAGTACGTCAGTCCCTTACCTTCAAAAGTAAATGTTCTCCTCAAAGCTCAATGACAGGAAAGGAGCTGATCGTGATCCCAGAATAAATCAGAATATATTATTTTTCATTATTATGACACAACTGTTGTTTTTTGTATCTTGGGTATTTTTTTTACATTTCTTTTGCTTTTTATCTTTCTTTGTTCTTGCACATAACCATGTGGGAATAGGATTCCGCGGGGGCCAGATTCGTTAGTGGAAGAAGCAAAGTGACACAATGGAAGTAGAGGTGTCCGGTTCAGGTGATTTTCCTTCTTTTTTTTTATTATTTTTTTTTTGTTTAGTGCTGGTCGAATGTTTCGCATCATTGAATCTCATGGTGTGGCAAATTCGAAAACACCTGGATACCAATGTTTTAGAGAAAAGGGAGAGCGAGAACGTAACGTAACGTAACATTTAAATAGAAACGGCCAAAGAAATAACTAAATATACGGGGCAGACAAAAGAAAGGAGAAAGGAAGGACAAGGTTACCCTTGTTGGTATGACAGCACATCATTGCGTGAAGAGTAGAGTATGGCATAGCACAGGATCAAGTACAAGGTCATTATATGTACAAGTTTACAAATCAGGATTC
Organism: Megachile leachella; assembly: GCA_963576845.1. Lineage (NCBI taxonomy): Eukaryota > Metazoa > Arthropoda > Insecta > Hymenoptera > Megachilidae > Megachile > Megachile leachella. The sequence goes on along the minus strand of OY756256.1, from coordinate 11,669,027 downwards.
ATAATTTTGTCACGGTTTTTGCCATCGACTCGTCCATGTTGCAACGCATCTTGCACGATTCAACGTTACTGTTATCGATCGTGTTCGATCCAATAAAATTCGTAAGATAATTGCACTTGAACGAGTACGACACGGAAACATAGAAAAGAATAAAAGGTACTCTCGAATGATCATGCCTACTCTACGATTTCGTTTCTGTCTCGTAGGCAATCACATGTCGCACTAATCAGGTCCTAAACTCAGCGTGAATGGAGTCTCGAATTTGCTTGGACTTCGAAATCATCGTTTTGACTCGTTTCACGAAGAGCCAACCCGCGGTTTCTTATTCTTCGATTAGTAATGGTGCGCATCGATAATCGAAGACGTCAATGACACCAGAGGCAGCTTGATCCTCACCGGTGATTCCTTTGCTGTACATGCTCGACATATCCTCGAACTTGGGCTTCTTCACTGCGTGTCCGGCTATCGGACAACCGGACAGAGATCTGTGTGTGGAGAAAGAGCCATTTATATGGCCGATTCCATCACAGCCAGGCGTGGGACAGTTGACACCTTCCAATTTCATTGCTGTTGCCGCAGCAACTGCTTTGTGCTGCTCCACCATGCCACCGGTTTCCAACACTCGCCCCTTGTTCCTGTTGGCGATGGGGCAGCCGGAAGCGCTGCAACAGGTCGTTGTGATTGCAATTAGAGACTCGTTATCTTTCGTTATCGAACTTAAGCGAATCATCGATGCAAGTAAAAAACTCATATACTTGTTTATAATATCTCAGAACTGTCAGTGTATTTGCAAGTCTAAACATTTTGTGAATATCGAGTAGTTTTAAAATACTAGGGACCATTGGAGTATTTCAGATTTTTTGAGGGATTAGTTTGAAATTGTTATATCATTGTGTGCTAGGTTTGAATGGTTAGCTTGTAGGGTGTGGTAAATTTGCGCGCATTAGATTGCCACGAGTTAAATCAACAGGTGTTAGATTCCCGCGATTGGATCGCTGCACATTAGATCGCTATATTTTGTATCTTTAGACATTATATCCCTGTGTACTGTATTCTTACGTGTTTTTATATCCCTGTTAGGTTGTGTGACAATGGTTATTATGTATTGTATGCCTATGCGTTAAATCCAAACGTGTTGATACTTTGAATGATCACATGTTAGATTTCCATACGTTAGATTACTAAGCGTTGAATTACAATGCGTTGAGTTACTACGCGTTAGATAACTTAGCGTTGAATTTTTATGCGCTAGATTAGCATATGTTAGATGATCACCAGTTGGATTACTGAGATTTAGATGTTAGTTACTATGTTAGTTACTTATTACTATGTTAGTTACTATGTGTCCGATTACCATTTGTTACATTACTACGTATTTGATTACTATACAGTGAATTACCACGCGTTATATGTTAAATTACCACACATTGAATTATTGTATGTTAGATTACTTTGCATTCAATTATCACACGTGAAATTATCACTAGTTATATTCCCATACGTTAGATTATCATACATTGAATTATAACGCACTAGGTTAACTTGCGTTCAATTACCACACCTTAGATTACCAAGAGATAAATTGCCACACGTTAGATTACCAAAAGATAAATTGCCATACATTAGATTACTACACGCTAGATCATGCGTTGAACGATCATATAACAGATTACTATACGCTGAATTGCCACACGTGAGATTACTGCGAGTTGGATTATCACTTGTTAAATTATCCCACGTTAAATTATTAGATATTAAATTATTTCCCGTTGAATGATCACACATTACATGACTAATCATTACATATATTTTTACACATTTTATATTTCATATGTTATATTATTACATGTTATATCTCTGTACATTATTTTTAAATGCTATGTCCATCCCTTTGTTGCATTATGACGCAAGTACACCTTGATCTTTATTTAGTTACCCTACTGCGAGTAACAATGGATGAATATTCGCAAAATTAGAAAAATCAACGGCCTTAATAATTTTTATCGTAATAAATTATTTACAACAACCAATATTGAATATATATATTGAATTTAACCTTATTTATTATCACTTTTATCAAACTGGACCAATTACTAATTTACAGTTTTCTTATTATACATTACAAAGCTTTTTTATATGGTTTTCATGAAAGGTATGTCAGTTTTGATCAAACTTAAGAAATAATGTGTATATTAGTTTACATTTAATGATTCGTTTACTTCTTTTTTATACTTTACTTTCAATTTTAAATAGAGTGTCATTTGTCGATGGTTTCATTGTCAACTGGATTAAAATTAAAAACAACGTATTATTCCTCACTGTTTTCAATGTCTTTATCGTTACAATAGAGAAAGTTTAAGAACCGATTATTTTATTTTCAACCAACTTCGAAAAAGGAAGAGGTTACTCAATTCGATCAGTACTCCTAACTGGGTGGACCAATCGGAACGAAACCTTTTGCATCTGGTAGGGTCTGACTCCCCATTCGTACCATTATTAAAAAATTTTCCATTTTTTAATTGCAAAGTATTTTTTTTACAAAAAAACTGGCAACTTTTGAAAAAAAATTTCTCCGATTTTAGTGTGCTTTTAGTATGTTATCACGCCGCCTCCGAAAAGGTTGAAATATATTTAATATACTGCCTAACGAGTAAATAGGTTTCATTCGTATATGTTACGTAATTGTATGATTGAATGAAATAGAAATTACTTCATTAGGAAATAGAAATTATTTTATACTTTTTAGTGCATTTCGAAGTCGGTGTATTCTTTTTCTGAAAATTATTTTATATAATACGATACACTGCTCGGTTTTAGTCTCCATTGTGACCACTTAAGATTTTATTGTTCGTGGTGGAAAGTAATTTCTGTCCTTTGTTCAAGGAAACAATTTTGTTTGTAAAGAACATTTTTGTTAAGTAAAGAACCTGCTCTCATATTTTCACGTCACAGTAATTTTCGGACATTTTATATGAAACAAAGAATTTATACATATATAAAATGTAAGATAAACTCGAATTTTATTATTTTGCTGCAAACCTTTTATATTTAATAATTACACGTAATCGTTGGAATATGTAAAAAATAATGTTTTTCAAATATTCTTTCAAATAAGAAACAGAATGCCATTCCGTTTTCAGCCTCATTCATAATTCAAGTGTATTCTTTGATCTATTTCACCCCGTACATTCATTGTGCAATTTATGTCTGTGGATTATGGGGATAATGGTAAATTTGAGCAATTATACAACAAATATTTTTATATTATTCGAGTTCTGTACTTTAGATCACTATTTTGATAAAAAAAGATGCATTGTATTTCCGCATTATTTATGCTTTCCAATAAATTATTTTTTGCAAGCTTTAAATGTCTATTCTTATCTAAAATGTCATCAGCGAACAGTAATTCTCCAACGCCGGCACTGCAAATGCACCCTCATAAAATCACAGAACATCTTCCATGCTTTAAAGCAAGTTCTAGATTTTTGGTTTTAAAACATCAATTACTCTCCGCTATACTACACTTTTCCCAACCGAATCAAAAATGGAATATTTACTTTCGTAAGCGAAAATATCTTTTCATTAATCCTGAGACGTTTCAACAAATTCTTTGGCATAAATCAGTATTTCTCTAATTTATTAATTTACAGTCTTTTTCTTGTTGTTCGTTCATTATATCCATTGTCTCTCAGTACTTCACGCATCGTTTCAACAATGATTTTTTTTCCACTTTCACTATAAACGTCTTAAGGTAATTATGCAGCACTACATAGTGGATCTTTCAACTCGTATTAATTTTTCTTCTTCTATTCAAAATTCGTGGTTGTCTCTTTTGTTTGTTAAAATCGATGCAATTTTCTTCCCTTTATTTTTTAACTGTCTACTATACTCTTCTTCGTTACTAATAACCGTGCTATTTATCGATAACTTTACCTTTCTCTCTATGATTCACAAGTTGTCTCTTATCAAACCCGGTATTCTTCCCCGTTTGCAGGTTAAATTTTAATTATTGACGCTTCAAAGTACAGCCTCATTCCGAAGCAGAATTATACTCTAGACTTTTGCATACAAATCAAACCTATCCCACAATTTGTACAGCCTCTAAGTATCGCCAGCTTGTAGAAAGTGTACCAGCGAATATTAGTGAGACGTGAAAATACGACAGAATTTTAAATAATTTGTCCAACTAAATATTAAAGCAGAAAGAAGTTAATGTATTTTCAATCTACAGTGAACGGTCCATTTGTCTGTATACCTCTTATGCAAAACAAGAAACGCAGAACTAGCATTGTGTACGAATATTAATGTAACTGTAGCTTCGAGTGCAAAGGGTTAAAAATCAGATTCTCTGTGATAAGCTGCCGTAAAGTCTTACCTGCGATGCGACAGGAATTTGCCGGTAGCATGACCGGACCCGTCGCAGCCGGGGATTGGACATCTGTAGCCCGAAATGCCAACACCACCATTACCATCACCATACAATCCATCCACACAGAGTGAGCATGAAACGAGCGGAAACCGCCGGTTATTAGTCAGCGTCTTCGTCTTTGCGTTAGCAAGCAGAAGGGGTTTAGGGATACGACTTAGGGATGGGTTCTCCCTTTTCGGGTTCTCAACGGATCCTGGTACGTGCAATGCGGTCAGGTAGCTGCGTGCAACGTGCGAACGCGGTGAAAACGCAAATCGAGATCGCGATTACGAGAAGCACGAATTGCAGAGGTTGCAGAAAGACCAGAGAGTCTGTTGATTAATCCCCTTTACCCAACACAAGATCTAAACATGCTGTTTTTGTATAGTAGAGGTTCTCAATTGAATTATGCTCGTGAACGCAATTGAGGCTGGAAATGTAGCAGGATTCAATGTTTTTTAACCCCTTGACTTATAATATTGAGCCATACTCGTATATTACAGGTCACATGCGACAAACGACAGTTTAATCATAGTTGATTCAATCATCGCTATAAAAATTTACGCGTCTCTGTTTTAATATTGTAGTAACTAGCTCTGACTGAAAGGATCATACGTTAAGGGGTTAATTTGTGTCGTATGATTATAAAAAATTAATAAATTATGAATATATCGCTGCTTGGCATTGGTAGAGCTGCAATTTAAACAAACTTGATAGTTTGTGTTGAATAAAAGATTTTTATTATTACAACGACATATTTATAATGAATTAATAATTATACGTAATAATAATGAGAACTGTATCTAGTATTTTTGAAAAAGTAGTTTTTAAAAGATCTCTCTTGCAAAACTTACATTTTTTGAGTTGTGCCACTGTTAATGCCAAGCAGCGATGTGATAAATACACGTGACGTATTTATTATGTATATCATTCCTTGCCATTACAATAAACAACATTTCATACATCAGCAGTTTCTGTTCATATTTATTTAAAAAGAAGTCAATATTATTACTAGGAGAAGAGTTCTATTTTACGGTTAGAATATTATTTGTTTGTTATTTAATAAAAAGAAACGATTCCGTGCAAAGAACATTTGCGTTCGAGAGCATAGGGTTGAGAACCGCTGATATATAACACAACTATTTTTAATCATTGTTTAATTTTTAAGGAATAGATGGGTAACAATATTAGAAGCTGCTTTTGTCTGAAGCTAGAATAGGGTTAATACAGGATATTTTAAAAAAGTACATATTCATCAAAGGAACAGGGAACAATTTTGTGGATCGTTTTTTGGACTAAATTGTACCTATCAGCAATTATAATTTTTAAAGATATTTTAACTTTGATTCTTGTAGAAAAAATAGCATATCATAAATCGTTAGTTTTTAGAGAAAACTTTTGTAGAGTAGTATTAGATACATTTTTTGTCAACTGGATAATTTATGGACATTTGGATAAACTTGTAAATATAAAAATTTAGAAATTTGATAATTTCAAAAGTTGGGTACTTAGAAACGTCAAGTTTAAAAATTTTGACATTCGATAACCTGAAAGTATTTTAATGTAAATATAATAAAAACTTTGAAAATTTAGAAATATTACATTTCAGATTTTCATTTTCATAATGAAATGTGGTAATTCGATAAGTTGGAAATTTGAAAAAGTTATGGAATTTAATATTAGATTTTTATTTTTAGCAATTTGAAAGGTTAAATCTTTACGAACTTCAGAAAACAGAAAACACAGTTATTAAATTTCGATATTTTTAAAATTTGTACATGTTCAATCTACTAACTTCAAGACTTTAGAAATATAATTTTATATTTTAAATATACCAAATTTTAAGTTACTAAATTTTCAATTACTGAAAAATTTTGCAAGTTGCCAAACAGTTCACAAACTAGATAATATGAGAATTTGAAGAGGGCACTTAGAAATTTGGAAATTCGAAAACGCCATATTTATTTATTTAGTAATTTGCAAAATCTAAATTTGTAGGTTTCTAAAATTTCTACTTCTCAAACGCTCTAAATTAAATAATTTAGAATCTCTTAAATTTAGTGCTGTGGAAGTTAAAAATTAGAAAATTTAAGAATATTTAATCTTAAATATAGAAATTTCACGTATCCAAATTTTCAAATTGAAAAGCAAAAATAATTGGAAAACTTGTGAGGTTAAACATTTAGTAATTTAGATGTCTGGAAACTTAAAAATTAAGGAAGATTAATTTTTCAAACTTCTAAATGTTTCAGTTTGCAATTAAAAATTTTCAAGTTTAGGAATTGAAAAATCTAGAAATGTTAAATTTTTTTAATTGCATGAATTGTTCAAATGTAGATGTGTTCAAACATTCAAATTTCCATATTTTGATATTTATAAGTATACAAATTTATAAATTTGAAATGTTGATAATTTGTAAATTAATATGTATAATACTACAAAATACTATAAAACCTACAGTATTATATTTTATAGTTTTATAAAACTTGTAGTATTTTATAATATCCAATACTACAAAATATGTTATAATTTAAATACAAATTTGAAATGTACAGTTTTAATACTTCAGGCAGGTGAAAATTTCAAATTTTCAAATTACAAAATATCTATCAACGTCCACTAGTGCACACCTGCACTTTCTTGGATACATTTGCCCGTTCCAAATAAATAATCAACAAAATTGTTCTTCGTTCCTTCAATGAATGCGTATTTAAAAATCGAACGTATCTGATTACAAACCTGAGTGGTTCAGAATCTTGCCCGTCTCGTGGCTTGCTCTTCGGTTTATTAGCCCGTGGGCATCCGGATAAACTCCTGTGAGACGAGTAGTTTCCGGTCACGTGACCAGACCCATCGCAACCTGGAGTAGGGCACTTCAGTTCTTGCGAGTGCGCCTGAATCTGGGAGCGATCAGCCCGCGGACAACCGGACAAGCTGCAAATAAAACAAAAGATTCCGTTTAAATCCGTCCTAGCATATACCATGACGATTCAGCGCTGCTTGTAGTCAATTACAGAAAAGTTAATCATCGTCGATTGAAATTTAAAGAAGTAGCGCATCAATCCCCATGGTCAGGATTACGAACGCACACCTCAGAAACATCCAACGATGGCTTCAGCAACACATCGCATGCAAGTTACGCGACGTTGCCAAGAAGTCTCGAGTACTTACGTTCGAAATCAGATGCTAACGATTCGAAAGATCCCGATGAGACTGCAAGTTTTTCATCGAGAAATTTCAGTTAATCGAAAGAATCGCAGCTCATCGAGATCGTTTTCGCGGGGTTAAAACTATTTTCACAAGTAGCAGCCTTCAGCACAATTTATTCTCAGACGACTTGCCTTGCGTCCAGTTCGAACGAAGACATTCGATAGGGGTGCTTTAAGACTCGTGTCAAGATACGTTCTCTCTCGGGGATGATCAACGATCCCATAACGGATTAATCGTTTTCTATTATCAGGTGAATAGACGCACAGTCGAAACGGGCAATCAACGATTTATATAATACATATGATAGCATGCAAATGGCAACGCCGTGTTCCAGTTGGATCACTCATGAGGTGTCGCTCGTACGATCGACCGCGTTTCAGGTTCGTGTCAATACAAGGTCAGCCTTAGTCTAGGAACACTGAAAGGGAGAGCAGGGAGCACACTCATACCTGACCCCAGTGAAACTCGTCAATTGCCAATTGTCTCTGCGTTCTAATTAAACAATCGAGCGGTGCTCTTCTCGTGATTCTCGTCGATTCGGATTCTGCTCTGACATGGTCATCGGCAACAGTTCGCTACGAAGCTGCCCACTTGAGGCTGGCGAAGCGGTTCTTAAATAGGCGGGTTCGGTGATTCATATAATGCATGTTAAATATGCGATTAGGCATATATGCGTACGGAAACGAGACTCCTCTCGAAGCACACGGTAGACGCGCGATCTTTCGTCTCGATCGCCGCCATCGTCTCAATGATTTTGCCATCCCTTTTCGTAGGGGTCGGGTCGAAACGGGGAGCAACTGGTACTTCATTCAACACGAAACTCAACTACACACTTTGATAATATATCGATAGCGCAACAAGAAGTGGGAATGGGTGTATATGTAATATAGAGGTACACAAAGAGACAGGTGGAAGAAAAAGATAGAACAAACCGTGGAATCAAAATAACAGAACTAAAATGTTACATCGTAAATAGCTAGTTATACCAACGGATAGTCACATGTAATATAGATATACAACAATATCGAGATAGGTAGTACAAGACCGGTTTAGCCAGGATATGGGGGGAATGAGGGGTTGTTCTAGATAAACGTTCAGTGTCACAAAACACTTAAGAAGCCACTACGCCATGGATCCATCTATGTTTTATCACGATATCGGTGACATCGTATTGTAACCAGATGTCAACGTGTGCGACTCGACGTGTGTGATTGGGACCGAGTTTCCAAACTGGGATCAAACTACTCGAGGAATCTGCTTGTGGACCGACGTAAACGGGAAATCGGGGAACATCTTGTACGCCTGTGTGTGTGTGTGTGTCTCGTTGTGTGTGTACGTGTACGTTTTCAGCGTGCGTGCGTGCGTGCTGCATCGCTATACCAATATAATAAATATACACAATCGGATGGAGTTCGGCGAATGTTCAATGTCAGTGTCAATGTCAATGTTGCCTTGCCTTCTGTGGGTAGCGTAGTTTCCCGAGACATGACCCATGCCATCACAGGACGACGTGGGGCACTGTATCAGCTCCTTGCCATCGCGACCACGAGGGGCGGGCCGAGACACGAAATTCAACGAGTGCCGCCTTATATTCATACTGCACCGAATAACATCAACAGTAAGACACTCTCAACGCGATTGCTCGTCTCTCGTATGCCTTCACCTAATTCGATAGTCCTACTACTATGGATTTGCTGGCGACGTCGTACGATGGATGACCGATGATGAATGATTCAATGGGGACTAATTATAGTACTTGGAGTGCACTTGAGGGCAACGTAGGCTTCCTTTGAGTGAGGGTCACGGAGGAGAACAAGACTTGCGTTAGCTAGTTTCGATTTTGCGAGGTTAAATATGGAAACTTGAAAATGTTTACTTTTTAAAGTAGAAAATTTACCGCACTATAAATTCTAAAATTTCATTAATTTCAAAGTTGCTAAATCTATAAACTTAATCCACGAATCTTCATAATCGAAGTGGAAACACTTTGATTATCAAGTTTTGTTAATTCTGAAATGAATTTCTGAATGTCAAAAGTTTTAAATTGCTGAAAACTTAACTTATTTTGGAATAAATAAATCCATAAATCCGATACCCCACAAGTTTCCAAATTATTAAATTTTCAGAACTAAGTACAAATGAAAGGTGCAGTCTTTTTCCCACATCGTCATGTTTTCTATGGAAGCCCACCGCGTCCTTCAGAGCATATACACCTTCACCTACTCCGTTGAAAATTATCTTTCATGATTTTCCGTCACCAACATCGTCCAAACGTACCGTTCAATACCCGATACAAACTAGCGACTTTTTTCACGCAATCTAACTACAATTACATGTTTGTATTTGACTAAAATTAGAAAAAGATGATTGCAGTTAAAATCGCTCTAATAAAAGTCATTCGTACGCATCAGGTCTACATATCGATTTATACCAGATCGGTCACTGTGCCGTCACTGTGACCAAAAAAAGACGAACATCGTTTCAACGTCCGAATGTAGATCACGGAAAATACGTGCGTATATCAAAAAAATGAACATGGCAGGGGAAGTCGCGTTGACGGTACAGTGACGTCATGACCTTTAATGGGCATCCAAGGTACGAATGTAGCCGCAACGCAAACGTTACAAAGCTGGATAGCAACGGAAAGTTTGATTGCGCTTTGCAACTTCTCCTTCGCGGCGAGGGGGAGGATACGGGCGTGTACGATGGTGGGCGTGTTTGCGACATATGAGAGCGAAAAAAATCCCGAAAGTTCGACCGACTGGTGGAGAAAGAACAGGAAGAGGCGCAGCGGCAACAGCAGGAGGAGGATGAGGTCGAAGGAATATACGCGGATCAGAGCACGAGAGCTTCTGCTTTTTTCTCTCGTCTCCTGGTAGTCTCGTAGATGAACCAACTACCGTGGGCTATGAGAAGCCTCGAAAACCTCGATGACCCTTGAGTAGCCACGATATTGCCGGCAACCGAGCCGACGGATCCAGACTTGAGTGCAATTCAACGCTGCGCCTCCGGATGCTCTACCTTCCGTATTTTCCCAACCTCCGTCTAACGACTTTTCTCTACCTTCGAACAGATGATAAATCACGCTATCATGCTGTCCCTCGCTCGTTCTTCAACCATTCGTTTAACGTTAAACGGAGGTTCAGTGAGTACGAATATTATTGGTCTCGAGATTTGCTGGATGCCTACTTCTTTTTATTGGAACTTGAACATGCACTCCGAAATTGCTGTTTGAAACTCCGAATAATTTGGGGAAAGTAAACAAATTCAGAATGCGGATCTGTTTAGGTCATTTAATTGAAATTTTTAGTTTGGAACTAAAATTTCGTTAATCGTGGACGGTCGTCTACTCTTCAATATATGATTGTTTCTGTGAAAAAATATTGCCTAATATTTTAATATCTATGGAATTACATAGGAATTAATATATTTTTGTATAGAAAAATTCAGCTTCATTAGTCGTCTATAACCAACATTTCAACTTATTTTGAGTTTTCATCAAATAATGCCAATAGAACTGACAATGAGATTCATGGTCCTGTACGAAAGTTTATCTACGAAGGTTTTCAGTTTCGAAGGTTTATAAAATGATAAAAAAGATATAAAATAATATACAATGAATTTGTTTACTTGCGTAGCTCAGTTGATATCAACATGAAGAGAATATAAGATTGGTAGATTTATGAAATGTCAGAAATCAGGTTTCATGTTACCCAACTTATTTACGTTAATACCTGAATTTTCTTTACACATTAATTAGTATTTAAGGAATATTTATTTTCCACCAAAAGTTCAGATTATTACACGAGAGGTTACTTATGAAACGTGTAAGTTAATTTCACTCTATATTATTCATTTCTTCAACGATGTCCTCTCTTATACGTCATTAGATCAGATCGATTAATTATTTGTTCGACAATTTTACCTTATTATTTTCGTACCAGGTCTCGTACAAGAATCTCGGCAACATGCCGAGCGTATGAAATTCCAGGATAGGCGGAGATTAGAAAAGAGAGGAAACCAGTTTTGCCCGAGGTATCCGAGGTGCATTTCAAGGGTCTAACCTCGATGGGACGACGCGGGTCTCGCCCCATAATCCAGTGCGGTGGCAACTGATTATACCCCACCTTCACCCTCGACCTTATCCACCCTTGGCAGCTCACCGCCACCCACACCCTCATTTCACCTCTTCTCCTTATGCGCCGAACCGCGCCTTCTCCACCATACCGTCGAGCTTTACGTCAATTAGAATAAGGTTGGCACTTTCGGTACGAAGAGTAATTACTTTAATTAACAAAATGGAGGTAGGTATGCGCGATCTCCGCCTCCCCCGCGCCAACTTTACTCGCTGTCGTTGCTGCCTTCGTGCCTTTTTGGCCGCGAATACGCGCATATCGCGAGAGAGATTCGCGCGACCCTTTCCGCAAGGCAAGTTCCAAATCTGCGATGCTCGCATGCACGATAACTGCACGTCGACGTTCGTCCGGCTCATTGGATACCGTGCATCGAATTCGGATCGTCTAATTGTAAAATCTGCTTTGCTTGGAACGAAGGAGTACGCATAAAGTGTATCTTAAGACAGTCTATTGCATCTCCAAGATTATCTTCCTAACGAGATTTCGAAATTTTTAATTACGCCGTTAAAGATTAACCCCTTGACGATCTATTTGGTACGTTCGTAAGATACTGTTCACTGACACAGTGTTAAGGAAGTTAAAGAAAGTTTCATGCCGGTTTTGCATTTAGTGATCCAAATTATGGAAATTGCAAATAGACTTAAATTGAAGATTTTGTAAAAAGAGAGGTTTATCATACTTTTAATGCTGAACTTGATTGTGGCTCGTTATAGTGCAAGGGGTTAATCAGGAATAATTGTTAATTTAGTTTATACGCACTCCCAGTACAATTATCTAATAACATTACACGAGAATTAAGTGTCAAGAAACGTCCAACTACAAATTATGAGAAAAGATTCGATGACTATTTTTTTTCACAGATATTTTGAAATGGTAAGTTTCCGATGAACCAGAAACGTCATATTTTCCTCGATGATCGCGAAAGTAATTTTAAAAATTAGTAATTTGTGGAGTTCCTTACCTATCGTCTTTACCGGTGGGTTTATCGAGGGGTCCAACCGTATGTTGTGGGGGTGGCATACTGTAACAGGGTGTTGGCGTGTATCCTGCCGGAATTTGATAACCAGAAGTCACAGGACCACCAGGATAAGTTCCACCACAGTTGTAGCCTGCAGTGGGGTAAGGAGTGTAAGTGTTCGCAGGATATTCTGGCTGAACACCTGTCATTCCGTATCCTGGATGAGGACTCATTGGTCCATAACCTAGAAATAAAAAACGTTTTCAAAAAAACAAGTATCATTATCAAAACAAATAGTGTAATATTCGGACGATGTATCACAATAAAAACAAGTATAGTAATATTGAAATTATATTGTAAATATTATAATGAGACTGACCATGAATATTATAATATAATACTAAAGTGATATTGTGATTGTAACTGATACATTCATTTCTTCTACGATAGTAAATAATTTCTCCTTGTTTCAAAATTAATAATACATATTTGTTATCATAACATATGTAGCAGTAGGATTATGTTTATAATATTCAAGTGGGAATTTTAATGTGAATAGAAAGAAGTACTACAAAGAATAGAAAGAACAAAGTTGGATGTCAGTTTTAGTTTTGATTATCCAATCTATAGCATGTATTGTGTAAATTGTCCTAATTTTTTAGCTACTTCCGATAATCAGATAGAAAATAATAAAAAAAAATTTTGTTGTTTGTTTATAAAAACCTAAGGTCTCTGATTTTTTCAAATGGTCCTACATATTTGCGACTATAAAGTATTATAATCGTGACAAAACTATAAATACAATACTTCATAATAAAATATTATATTTAATAGCATAAAATTAAATATGCATAATATATTATGATGTTATGAAGTTAAACATGAATATTAAAAAATTGAAAGGGTACAATATATTGTAGTATTATAAAATTATAAAAATATTATAATATATCTGCTATTAAATTGAGTTTTGTTTATTAGACTATAATCTTGAAATGATTTTAAATTAAAAAATTCTAATTAAATACACAAGAACACTATTTCAGGTGTTATGTATTTTTATGTTATTTAGGCATTTATTGTAATATTTACAAGTCTGTGAGTTACAATAAAAAACATAGTAGTTTCATTATGAAATACAAATGTAATAGTTCAAAAGTATTTTCCAGAATGCCATTTTTTTTTAATTAAATCCGTATTTCTGAATTCAAGGATAATTCAACATCATAATATAATACGCTTAAACAAAATTTTAGTTTTTGAAAAATCTTAATTTTTTATGACAAAAAAGCTATTTTCCAGAAAATTGTTATAAAGCAATTCATAGTCAATTTGAAACTAATAAATTTTTATTCAGAACAATTTTCCTCGAGCTACCGGAAATATTTGAAAAATCATAGGAATAGTTACGTGTTACTTCATAGATACATTATCACGAATTTATCGAACACAATGCTATACTCGAATAAAACACACATAAATATGTCGATACCACAAAAAATGGAACAACGGGAACTCAGATAAATGGATCTCTCTATAAAGAATCTGTTTTTATTTCATAAAATTCCACATGATCTCTACCCGTTTGCCATAACGAAGTAAATAAAGAAACGTCCCTCAGGTTCCAGAAAAAAAAGGTACTGAACTAGAAGCTGGACAAAGGTTCGGGTCGCAAAGCATCAAACCGTCGCGTTGCTTGATTAACCGTTGTAAAACTGGCGCATTTATTTACCGGCAAGAATTCATTTCGTCTGGCAGTGCAAATAGCCAACGGACTAGAAGGGCCTGTGCGACGTCGCCTGAACACGACGACGTCGAGCGAACGAGCGAACACACGGTGGATGTGTGCTCGAATGTTTCAATTTCAATAACTACTCCCCAGCGAGTCTGCACAATATTGGCCGCACCGGACTTTTGCCGGCTACGTGTACGCGAAATATTGATAATTAACAATGGTCGTGTACCGCCACAGGGTGGTGGTCCGTTAGGAAGGGTGTCGTTGCATATCCACACCGCGAAAGAGGATGAGAAGAGGGACGGAGACGAGGTGGGAGGCAGAGGTGCCGACAGGGACGAAAAGAATGGGCTATAGGTTTGGAATGCCAAAGCACAGAGAGACCGAGGAAAAAGAGAGTCGGGACCATAGGTACCTATTATGGCAGTCATGTACTGTTCTGGCGAATTTTTATTCGACGTAACCGCGTATCGCTCACTCATTCCGCGCCCCTCCCAACCTAACCCCGAGGGCGTCGAGCTTTTGTTCTTTTCCGTATCCCTCGTCCACGAACTTCCTCGTTGCATCCCCCCGTATCACCCTAAAGGCTCTCCGTTACATGCCAATGTAGCGACACGATGACGCTTCCCATATATTCCTAGCATGTATACGGTAGTGTCAAAATTCAAGGACAACGTGTACACGAGGTCATTGGATCAATCCAACGTTTGATCGAGTTCCATTTCAATTTCAAATAATTTTCACGCAAATATTACTGCTACAACTACTATTACTGGTACAAACAATAAAGTAATAACATGGACTTCCGATTGTAATATATTGTTATACGAAATACATTACATTAAATTTTACGAAAGATAGACATCATTTAGAACATAAGTTATCTGCTTAAATTGGACAGCAAACACGAATATATTCGCGATAGGAAGCTGAAAACGCTACAGTCACGGGTCATAAAGCGAATCTACGAGATGGATGACGAATTGTCTGCCAAGTTGAGCGATAAACAGTGATATCTCACCAGTGGGGTCACGGTAGGCGTCCATGTAGTGGGAACCCCCGCTGTCGGGGGTGCTTTCTCGGCTGTACGCCGCGACGTGCACACCGGGTGGCGGGAACCCTGGTACAGGCCTGATTCCTGGCCCCCCGCTGAAATTGACCGGCTCATTCGCCGTCGAGAAGTCCACAGGCTCGGTTTGCTCCTCGATTGGTCTGGGCGCTGGGAATCCTGGTCCTACGGGAACCGCTACAGCTTCTCCGTGGCCGGTTGGGTACTGGGGACTTGGTGCGCCACTGTAATCAGATGAACATGATGTACGATTTAATATCCTTCCCTTCACTTTACCCTCGTTGCATCGCCAGAAAATATTCAGGGATTAAAATGTTATAATCTCGTTTCGGGTGTTTCAATCAAGGGGTGTAATTCAATAAAAAACTTCTGTGTTCTAATGTTTGGCGGAAATAACCAACAACGCTTCAAATTAGTCGTTAATTACCTGTGAAGCCTGTTCACGCTGAGATCGAGGGTCTGTCCTTGTGGACTGGGAACCTGAGGACTTGCCGTCAGGTGGGGACTCGCTGCTGCTTGTGGACTACCACCTACGGTTTGACCACCGCCGTATTGAGGGCTGAGGCTGTTAGAGCCGTATGGGGGCGCCTGTAATTATTACCGTTGCTTTTAAGAAATTGCTCTCCCGTCTCCTCTTAATGTTACAAGAACGATAGCTACCTGCGGGCTCGTTGACGTTACACTGGAAGTCGACAAGTCCATCACTGATCCTCCAGGCGATGTTGGAGGACCTCCTGGTTTCTGCATCTGCTGTACTTGGGCTACCGTGACGCATTTCACTGAAATTATAATTCACGTTTAATTCACAGCTTTAATACCACCACAGTCAGCTTCAGTTACATATTACGTAACGCTTACCATCTTCGGTCTTCATCATCCCCGCAGCCGTAGCAGCAGCCATCGCCATCTGGTGTTGTTGAGCCGCGGCCGCAACCTCCTGATGGTACACCCGTTCTTGCTCCTCCGGGGTCATCCCAGTTTGTCCCAGATAATACATGTTCGTTCTCGAATGCAACTGCTGTTGTTGCTGCTGCTGCTGTTGCTGTTGTTGCTGCTGTGACTGAATGGGTGCGCAGGCTTGCGTGTCGTATCTCTCGTAGGCTGACGTGGTACCCGGGTCGTACGGTCGATGATTAGCAGCATTGGCTACTGCGTTTTCGTAGCCTCTCGCATTCGCGATCTCGTTGGAGTAGGTCACGACAGGTCGCGCGATATTACTAGCACCAGGGTGCATGTAAGCCCTCGCATGTTCCGCAGATCTGTGGTGATAAAGCTCCTCGCTGGACGTGGCCGCTGCAGCTGCCGCTGCTGCTGCTGCCATCATCGCCGAGGGCTCGTAAGGAGATCTCTGCGACATTTGGTGACTCATCCTGGTGTCTTCGACCATCGGCATCGGATAAGCGACTGTGGGCTGCATGGGCAGCACGTGGTGCGTTGGGTGCTGACTCGGGTGATGTATCGTTGCGCCGATGGACCCTCTAGATCCCATGGCGTCCATCGAGGACAGCGACGAGGAGTTTGAGTCTTGATTCATGTATGAGTCGTACGTGGGTCGTACAGTGGGTGGAGGTGGTGGAGGGGGTGAGTTTACCCTACAAGAAGCTGTGTCTTCCGTCTTGGGTACTAACAGGTCCGACGTGCTTTGACCCCTGCTAGACAAAGTGCTGCAGCAACTGCCGCTTGTCGCCATGTTCTCGGTTTTAGGGACCACTTTGGGCGTGCGAGACGAAGGGCTTTCCTCCGGAGTTTTGGGAGGTTTTATGTTGATCCCTGTACCCTTTGTCGTTGAATAGTAGTCGTAGGTCAGACTGCTTAGCACCGGTTTTGTGTCCTGTGTCGCGGATCCATACTGAGAGTAGCTCTTACTGTCCATTGATGGCGGCAACAGGTTTGTACTGATGTACTCTGGGGCTATTCCGGACACTGTTACAAAATTTATCATACATTTTGCATCGTATTACATTACGAACGAGCTTTAGTTAACACCTTTACTTCGCTGCGGAACAATTTAATGTCCATTAAAATTTGCTCCAACATGCTTGGGGGTGAGAACGCAAACTGATTTTGAAACGTAATGTTGAAGTAATTGCAGGAATAACAGTTCAGAGTGGAAACCATAAAACAAGTTTCTACGTTCGGTTTCATTTTGTTAAATTCACAAATTGGTGTTCCGGTACAGTTCAAGCATGCAGAACACAGTTGGAGATACTCGCAAGCAGTGCATTCCACAGTCATGTTATTGTAATAACCGCAATTTATCTGCAATTTACATGCCTGTAAATTACAATAGCTTTCGACTGTCAGCGACACGGCTCACTAGTATACCCAGCGCAAAAGCAATAAAAGCAAGGCGATCGATCTCGCGCGAGCACGCGAAAATGATTCGCGTGAAGAATTAGCGCCGATCAAAAAAGCTTAAGCCCCGATCAGATTTCATAGCGCAGTTTGACACATATGGACTTTCATGGAGAATTCCGGGCACGTTGAGAAGGGTTGCTATGCCGCCTTACCTTGAGCCTTGTGTCGTGCCTCGCGTGCGGCTTGCTTATTGGCCGCGGCAATGGGACATCCGGACAGGCTCCTGTGCGTGCTCCGATTCGAGCTGACATGGCCACGGCCGTTGCAACCAGGCGTTGGGCATTTCAAAATAGTCTCATGCATCGCCAGAACTGCGAGAACCCAGAGACACGTCGCGTGGTTACAGAACGCTAGTCGTTCGAATCTTTCGAAATTTCCTAATACGCAAGCCAATCGTCCGACCACACATACACGCACACCAGGGACGGTAGGATTCAGATTGTATACCCGTTTAACTATGGCCTCGTTGCGATCAGTATGCAACGGTATGCGTTGAGTATAATTATCATCGTGGTCACCGTCGACGAACACCGAGAGATAGGTGTTGTGTATAGTAGTATATATACAGAGAAATAGAGAGACAGGATAGAACAAAAGAGAAATTAAAGGAACAGAGACAAAGAAAGATGGGGTACACAACGTCACGGGATAAAATATACAAATAAATGTGTACAATCAAGTATACCGAGCGGGTAGAGAGAAACTCAAGTAAAGACATAATCAATCGAGTGAAAAAATATAAGACAACAACTTGCGGTTTGTTTGTGTATGGCGTGTATGTGTGTGTACGGTGAATCGTATATTGGATACACAGTGACTTCTACATAATTTCGCTATAATACCATACGTGGAAATATGGATACACAATATGTATTGTGTAAAAAAATTTCTTGCACGGAGAAAAACGTTCTTTTAAAAAATTAATTGTTCACTAACATTTTGTACTGAAATTACTAAAATTAATTTTTAACTAATGTTGTTGGGTAAAATTAATTTTAGTTTAATAGTAGATAGTTTCTGAAGTGTATTGCTACTGCGAAAGATCCACGACCTCTCGTGTTGGAAGGAGCTAGTGTCTTAGAAGATTCGTCGACGCGCGACGAGTGCGGTTTGTTGGGGAAACCGTGAAACCGTGTCACAGGAGCGTGTGATCGCCGTTTAATTATACTCAATCGCACAAAATCCTCCGTTCGATTCTGGTGTGTGCGCATACGCATAGTTCGGGTGGTAGCACCGCCCGTGTCTCGAGTTCTCCAGATGTTCGTAGGCACGGCCAACGTAACCAAGTTCAAGTGTGGTGATTAATTCTCTACTATAATGAACTACAAAACAGAACGGTAAATTCAAACGAAAGTGAACGCAATAAATAAAGCTCTCTACCCCGCAAACGAAAAGCACAAAGAATATAAACAGACAGACACATAGACACACATAGACGGGCACGGTTCAACGAGCCCACACTTTTATCAATTATTCGAAGCTTAAGTTACGTTGTTTTTCATTTTCCTCGGTAATTCATTTTTTCCTACCACGTGGTATTTCAAGGAATTGTGTAGATCTCTGTGCAATCGAAGTTTTCGCGAGATCAAGCAGAGATTTCGATCAAAATTGTGTCGTAACATTCCAAGATCGTGGCCGATTAAAGGAAACGTGCTAACGTGGAAATTAAGTACACTCGCTCGTTCACTCGTCACTCCCTTGCCCCGTTGCGTGAAAAAGGCAATTTCGCAAAAAGAAGATGCATCTATTTAACTACTAAGAAGTGAGTACTATAGCGGTGAGTACTTACTCTCTGGCGTTAGTTTATCTTTCCTTGGACAACCAGATAGGCTGAAATCACAACATTCATGGATTAAAAATACGATTGTAAATGCATAGACTTAAGAAACATTTTTAACATATTGAAATGCAGAGAATTTAAAGGTAACCCTTGGAGTATCATTTTAGTATAATTAAAGTTTATGGAGATATAAATCGCTTTGTGTGAAATTTTAATAGTATTAAGTGGTAAAAATCTAGGATCTGTTGATTACACAGTATCATTGAAATTGTAAATGAAATATTTTTTCCATAATTAAAAGTTATATTTGGGGCACACATTTAAATTGGAAACTGTATATTATATAAAACGTTGGAAAAATAAATTTGTTTGAGAATGAAATCAATATTATTTTATCTAGTCTAATGATTTAATTAAACTAAAATTCATAGAAGAAAGCCATTTATATCTAAAACAATTCTACAACAATTTGCGAAGTTTTGACATGAAGTTTATCTTCGTAAATTAAAAACGTATTGAAAAGTAACTTAAGATATAAATACAGGAAGCAATTGTTTGTTTTTCTAACAAAATAGAATATAAAGTTACGCGATAAATTATACTATGAAGCAATGAGATTGTGCTGTTATATTACACTTGATTATGTTCACAAATATTCCATATCTAATATTATAACATATCCAAAATTAAATTCTTTTGTCAAAGGTATGGAAAATTTTTTATCTGTAACATTTCAACAGTGATATTTCTCTGAAATTCATAATACATTCTGTTTAATTATATTTGTTTTGTTTGAACTGAATAAAAAATGAGACAGAACGAACAGTGCTTATTATTATACTTGCAGTTTTAATTCTTATATAATTATTACAAAGCTATTCGAACAATATTAAATTCTTGTAAAATGTTTTAAAAATCATATATCTTTATTATTGACATAAATTTTACAATATATGCAAAATATCAATTTTACAATAGATTATTATTATTATTAATTTATCGACAATTTTTTGTTGCATTATTTACATTATTTGCATTACAAAAATTGTTACCGCAAATTTTATTTTTTGATTGCAAAGTATTCAATTATTATGATTACATAATGAGTGAAATTGATAACTAAAATTGTACTGAAAAATGGTATAAAATTTTCGTATACTTTTGATACCAAATTAAGTCGTACGTAAAAATGATCGGATTTGCTCTCGTGTCGGTGACACTGTTCTCCATCAACCTGTCGTATCAACTGGCCGTTTAATTGACCAGGGCAAAGTGCAGAGCACAGCTTAATTACCGATAATTGCTTACCTGCGGTGGTGAGAGTAGAGTCCGGTCACGTGACCTTGCCCCGTGCACCCTGGGGTTGGGCACTTGTTGCCCTCTGTAACAAATTAAACCACGGCAAACGGTCAGCTTTCGTACTATCTGTCATCATTACATAGCACATGTACATTGTCATAAACTCAATATTTCGGAAAGATTACTCAGTACAAATTTTCCATAGGTGTAAATAATTTAATTTACAGGGTAAATTGGTTAACTTTGTTTTTGGAATTTTAATAAAGCATTTAACAGTTTTAACATTTTATATTTAAAATAAATTTCTCTTATATTAATTGTTGATAGAAATATTTAATAATAAACTACCGAAAGAAGTATCGGTAATTTAACTAAAAAATATACGATTATATATGCAAATAATGATTTTTACATTCTAACAATAAATATTTATAGTTAAAAATATTATGTATTATATGCATTATTTATACCACATAAGATCCTATAGTTTATAATATAAATTCATAATTTATAATAAAAATAATACATTGCATCGTTATCGGCAATACAAAAATTTCAACAATCAGAATAATTACCAGTAAAAGTTAATCGGTATAATTCCAATTAATCGACCGTTTCAAGTCAATTGTATTATAGCTCTTAATTAATATCGGCTATTAGCACCACGTAATTGTTACACGAAGTGTAACTCGTTCCTCGTACCGACCAATCCCGTTGAATTTCGAGATCGCTGCAAGCGTGTTTGATTGTGGATAAATTGTGCGTTCACACCGTCGGAATATTGGCTGAAATAGCGACCAAAGCGTGACAATGTTGCGGTAGATGGAAAATATTGTTCCAGTGCTTGCGTTTTGTAATGCGGAGACAGTGGATTTGCATTCAGATGTTCACTTTCGCTCTGGCTGTCGAATGAGTCCGTAGAATCAATATTTTATGTGGAGACAGAATGGTAACGGTGCACAGTAACCGTGCACATGAAAAATGGAGTTTCCTCTCGATATTTGCGCCGCGATAATTTCTCTATTATTAAAAATACGTTGGTATTACGAAAATCTTTCAACCTCAATATCAAATATACATTGAGCATCGAATAATTCCTTTTTGTTACAATTATATTGGTAATTGTAACTGTTAAGGTAATCTGTAATTTATTAGGTATGGAAATCAATTTTTTGATATGTGGTAATTTCATTACACATTTCATACCATTATTACACGTCCAAATAAATTTACAAAACGTCTGATAACCTAATTATTAAAAATTAATGTAAAACAATCTTCTTCTCTAGTTAAATACATTTTCAATCATAATTAATGAGATTATAATACCTTCATTAAACGTCATACAATTTTTTACGAAAAACGTTTCATCTGTAATTCATTTAAAAAAATTCCAATCCCAGTACGTTTTCTAAAACGAAACGAGATCGTTAAAACTGGAATTCTCCCATGCGACAAGAGCAGAAAAATGTAGGGAATAGTAAAAAGCTCGACGGCCGATATTCTTTCAGAATAGCAGCAGCGGCAGATGGAATTGAATGAAAATTAACTATCGAATGGATGACAACTGCTATATCCGACATGGTATACTTCCAGCACGCCATATAGATCGCAAGGTATTTCTAGTTTGCCAATATCCATGAGCATTTTATACGTCCCTTGCTCTGATCGTTGAACTTATAGGCAAATAAACGGATTGTTTATTGTTCGATATTGATGCAATTTAAATTTGTGTCCGATCATCCTTTCAGTAACAAACAGAACTTTATGGAGATTAAATGAAAATAATGTTTCATACTTTAGGAAAATTAGGTAAAGAAATTAGTAAAAAGAAAAATGTCTGACCTCTACAACGTTCCACTTACGGAGGCTATGTTTAAGGTTATGGCATTTAACTTAGGTTAGATTAGAAATAAATAGGAAGTTTAAGAAAATAGTGTTACTAAATTATCATTAAGGTTCGGTTATAATTTTTAATAATACGTTTGCATTATATTGTTTAATGTATATCTGTATGAAATCACTAAGTGAAGCTATGAAGTATAAAATCACTAAATAAAACTATTAAATACGAAATCAGTAAATAAATTTATTAAGTACAAAGTCGCTAAATGAAATTATTAAGTACGAAATCACTAAATGAAATTATTAAAAACAAAATCATTGAATGAAGTAATTAAGTAAGAAATCACATATGAATAAGTACTCCTCAATAATGTAAAGGTAAGTGTTCTTTCAGGTCGTTCACTGTTTAAGTAGTATGAGACGATATAACATTTTAAAGCGTTAATTAGAAGGTCTAAATGAAAACGGACAAGCTGTGGCCTAATGTGGCCTAGTGTGGATCTTGTCGCGCAAGTTACGCATTTGCGAGTAACCACTGGGATTTCTCTGTCCCATACCTAAGCCCCGGGGATTAACACTGTGTATACATTCAACCTAAAACCTGGTTATTCGTGAAACGAGCACGGCCGCTTCATTACCGTTTTATCAGAGAATGAGGGTGTCAATCTCCTAAATGACAGCTTTGCATACTAAAAACATTGGTGACATCATAAAAACGCCATAAAAGTTATATTAACCCTTTAAGTGTTTAGTCTGAATGCATTTGTAATCATTTCCACTACATCTATCTTCAATTATTTTAAGTACATTCGAAATTAGATAAAAACATGTATGCTCGAAATTCAACAAAAATTGCCATTTCTTTATGATAAATATATTATTATATAAACATCGAGAAAATTATAATCATTTATTATAAAAATTGTCATATGATCATAACAATTGTCATTAAACAAGAACATTTTATATGAGCTTATGTTTTCATGACAAATATGCTCGTCATTAAGCAAAAAATTTCAAGCTTACTACCCTTTCTGCTACCATACAGCGAAGGGGTTAAATTAATTGATTAAAATTATAGCATTGTCGAAAGAATTGCCAGAACTGACCAGACAACCGTACACAAAACACGCCACATGTTTAATTGAACATCGAATGACCCTAAGTGTCCAGCAGCAGCGTGCCAACGATAAAACTCGTGTTCAGAAACTTTCTCTACACTCTTTTCAGCACTTTTCCCCCTTGATTCTCGCCGTTCTTGCGGCTGTCACGAAATTGCATCGAGGCATGCTTCGAGCAACCTGTACCATCTGTCGTGTACTGGCTGTAACTTAATGGCTGGTATGGTGTACGTCACGTATAATCGTGCTCGTGTTCGTGTTCTCAGGGTGACCTCGCGTGACCAGACAATTACGGGTTTCCAGTACGCTCTATACAGTTCACAAGTACCAATCGCTTAGGATGAGATCACCTATTCGGATACTTTGTTGTTAATGTCGATGTTGGTTTTAATAATAATAAAAATTGCTACTGTGCTGCGAATCAGATGATAGGCGTATTGAATCTTACCTAAGTTGTTGAAAAATCTGAAAGTGGAGTTTATGTCTGGATGGAAGTAAGGTGTGGAGAATATTTCAAAGACAATTTTATATGAAGTAACAATTTCAACTAAAGCCTATAATTTTCAAATTATAGAACATTATTTTAAATACCCAAATAAATTTTTAAGTCACTAAAAATTAATTTAAAAAAATAACCCCTGATCCATAAATATTTTAATTTCTCTCTAAATAGGATTATTTTGATAAAGCTATAATACTATGTGCAAACAGTAACGAAGGTTAACTCTGTATGGACACTCGATCGAACCCGTTCAGCCACCCTGATTCGTTGGCGTAATCCGTTCCATACGAGTTTAACGGGATCAGAACCTCTATCTTACGTATTAACTCATTTCGTTCCCTGGTCTGGGGTCAATTCGACGTTTCTTAACGCGAAAAGCTCTGACGAGGCATAGGTACGTTCGTCACGTGTGTTGGAGGGGTTCGGAAAGGGATTCCGAAGGAGCCTTAAGGGGAGACCAGCTTTGGGTTAGTTGCGGGTTTTTCCCTTGGAGTGAGCGCACTTTTATAAACTTTGTCGTGTACTAATCCTCCGTCGGTCCTGATCCCCCTAGCCAACTACACCCGAGCCACAAAATGGCCGTCATGATGTCGAGAAACTTCATCAGCCCGTCATTTCGCGTACCAACGAGAAAGAGTCAGAGGGGGACCAAGTCGATCCCCGTTTAAATGTCTCGTGTCTCGTCTGGTCCAGCTTCCTGGTAAATTGGATTACGATACGTGACGTCATTAGTGACATACTTTATTCGAAGCGAGGAACCGGGCCAGTTATTAGTAGAAAGAAAAATGTAAAAATCTATCTTTCGAATCGCGAACTGGGTTTCGTGCTTTGAAGAATGATTGGCTTTTATTACACACAGGCACTATGTGGACATGATACGTCCTTTTTATGAGTTATATTCTCAAATTGGATATCGTAGGCAGAGTTATTTCTGTAATTAATTAGTATTTTATTATGGAACCAGGTTAGTGCCTTCTGACGGTGTTATATCGTTTTGTTAGACTTTTTAATTTCGAAGTTACTAATATTCCAATAAAATTCCTTTACACGTTTTAGAGTGTTTTACAGGTACAGGTTGCTGCATTTTTATTGTGCTGATTTTATTAGTTCGTTGAAGTGAATTATTTAGAGATAGTTATTATTTACAAGATATTTTTTATTTATTATTCATGTATCATTTTTTTGCATTATTTTTGTGTTATATCTCGTTTATTATGCTTTTATGGCTACTATTGTTATTGAAACCGAAATGAACATGAAATCTTTCAGAAGTTTGTTTTTACCATACAACAATTGGTGTTAAAAAAACTGGATCTCATGATCATAATATTATTTACAAAAAAAAATAACAAAATTCGATTACCGTTAAGTGGAAATAAACATAACTTTAAATATTCATAAAGCTTTCTGGTAAAAGTATTAAAAACACACGTAAACAACGATTAGCTAAGTACTTAAAAATCAATTAATTCTTTTGTTAAAAAAACAAGGATTTATGTAAACAATAAATATATTGTCAATGAACTGAAATATTTAACAAATCAAACAATACTTCAGCAGAACTATCGCAAGTAGTATTACAAATCATTGGTCAGACATGGTTGGCTAGTTAACTGATCCGTACTACTTTTATTAGTTTCCACATCTATTAATACTTTCCATTAAAGTGTTTTGTATTATACTTTGTGTATTAATATGAAAACAATGTTTCTTCTTTTATTTGATAAATCATTGGACATTTAAAGTAGTATTGTGAGTGTTCAATATAACAAAACTTTTAAACTGAACATACAGTGAACAAATAAATAAATCAAGAATTAGATGTAACATAACTTATTCCACACGCGTGACCTATAATTTCAAATGTAATAAATCTGACTATAATGTTAGTATAGTTCAATTTTAAATTCTAATTCTAACCATATTTTGCGCAGTTTATCTCTGTATATGCAAAAATAACATGATCTTTATGTAATAGAATCCATACGAGTAATATTTCAAAATTCTTTAATTACCTAAAAGTCGCAGTCGTAGTTAATTAACTCTGACTGGCGGTTGTTAAAAAATCAGAACCAAAAGGTTTAACGACTAATTAAAAGCATGTAAAGGAAAAATATGATATTAAGCTTAACTACTACTACTGCTACATTTTTACTATTATATTTCAT
Organism: Megachile leachella; assembly: GCA_963576845.1. Classification (NCBI taxonomy): domain Eukaryota; kingdom Metazoa; phylum Arthropoda; class Insecta; order Hymenoptera; family Megachilidae; genus Megachile; species Megachile leachella. The sequence goes on along the minus strand of OY756256.1, from coordinate 11,642,438 downwards.
ACAGGTACATAAATATATTTGTAACTAATTATAAATAAATTTACTTGTACCTAACTGTACATTACATTATGTGTAATTAACTATAAACAAATATACAAGTAACAAACTGTAGATAAATTTACCAATACCTAAATGTAATTAATATTATCGGTCATTGTACATAAGTATACTTGCTATTAACTCTACATAAAATCACCTGTAATGATTATACAAAAAAAAATACCCATAACTGATTGTAAATAAGTTTACCTCTAACAGTTCATAATGTACTTATAACAAATTGCAAGCAGATTTCCCCGCATATCAAAAATTTAGGATACAATCGAAATTATGGAAGTATCCTAAAAATTTCCTGCCATTCGATTTTAAAGCAATCAATGTATCAATAACATTTCAATAGCACATTCGGCTAATGAACGAGGAGATAATGAACAGTCGTCGAAGTAGGTACAGTGCCGGGTTCCGGATTCCGTGCTTTTTAATTAGCGGCAAGGTAAAAAACGGTGAGCCGGCTAAGTGAGGGCGAGCGGTTGGCCGCCGGCAGGATTAATAAATTAGCCGTAAGGTTTTAAAACGGCCAATGCCTAAGCATGACAGGAAGCAGCGAAAGAGTGTGAGAAAGCCGTAGAGAGCGAGAGAGAAGGCAGAAACGAACGAAGGGGCAGATAATGGTTCCGGTCAACAAAATGAATACCGGCACGCGCTGTTCTTTCCGGATCTCTGAATAGACTTGTAACGAGTCGGTCAGACCTTTCTTCTCCCTTTTCCCTGCTCCTGCACGCCTTGCCATCGGGTCTATCCCCGTCTTTTTTCCTACGGGATCCCGTGCCGGGTCGGCAAGAGGGAGAAGAGGAAAGAGCGGATCCAAGGGGCGAGAACGGGGATGAGTTGCGAGGGTGAGACCGTGGCCGAGTGTGTAATTGTGTTATTTTGTTGCCATTTCACGTGAGGGTCACCACGAGAAGGCCAGAGGTGTACATAAACACCGGGATTGTTTTATTCATTCGTCCCGTGCTCCGCATATGACGCGTGCCGAATTCTTTTTCTTCCTCTCTTTTTTCACTTGATCGCATGGCCTTCCTTTTTTTCGGCGATTGCACGCAATGAAATCGATTTAACTAGTGGGTCTGCAGACCAGGTGCCGCACGCGAATTTAAACGTGTATTTCAAATTTAGAGTACCTACTGTGAACATATAGGTAGAACGTATGTATGGATTTTTAAGTTCGTATGATTAAACGTGTCTGATACTATCGAAAACATTATTGTTGGTTTCACGACTAATGTTAATAACGACCATGCATTGTCGTGATGAGTTATGGAGCTTTTAATTTACCTCCCTTTGATTCTATATGAATGTCAAAAACTATTCACACGTTGACTGCCACACTAAAGTAATTTTCAATTGCATTCAGTAGTAATTAAGTTTAATTCTTGACCAATTTTTCTAAATATTTGCACAATATCTTGTTACATTTATTTTCCATAACTCCATGTAATTAATGCGAGAATTTGCGATTAGGAGAGCGAATAAATTTTTAACAATATACATGTTAAATCAGTATAGATACTTAAGTGTTACCCATATAAGGGTGATGTGGTCAACGTGTTAAAAGCGATATGAAAACACGGCTTTTCATCGGCTCGACAATTAACGTTGATGATATTTCAGATTAAAATCTATACAGCAAGTACGTTTAAAATTTTAGGTTAAAAGACCCGAAATTGTGGTTGTAGCGTTGCACAAACAAACAAATGCAGATCGAGTTGTCCCAAGAACCTGACGTTCAGCAATTATGTTTGAGTTATGAAAACGCGCAATCGATGAAACAATATATCAGTTTATAGGAGCATTCACTGAAATTAGTGAAATTATGTTATGGTTACAGGAGTATCGAATGAAGTCGGTGGAATTATGCTTCAGAGAAGTATCCAATGAAATCGACCGAATGATGTTTCAGTTATACGACACGTAATCAATCGATGGGCAAGTTTAAATATCCATGTACGGATACAGTAGAGAAATAAACGTGGACTTATTTTAATCATCCGATACCTGCGACCTTCGATAGCTTCTTTTTTCACGATCGGGAAGAGTGTTTCTGCAAGGAAAATATCTTCGTATTGATTTGTAACGCGTCGATTGCTATTGGAGATACTAGGGAGGTGTATTTAAATCCCTATAACTTTCTAACGGGTTTAGCATATGACTTTCTTCGTTTTATTTAAAAAATATTTTGGATGAGGTTATGTATAGAAGAGGTAGGAAATAGGTGATTAAAACTATTATTTAGTTTTATGTGATGTGTAGGGCTACGACACGTAATGAGAAATGAACGAATGTTAAAATTCCTGTATGAGTGATCAACTACGTAGACAAAAGTTAATTTATCAATTAATTTACCTGAATTTTATTGTAATAAATATATGTATATTTTCCAATTTCTGTATCTTAACTTTCACATCCACAGATTTCGATATTACCATATTTCCAAATACTTACATTTCCAAATCCCACATTTACAAATCTTGTATACTTAAAATCTATCACTTAAAAATTCTCACATTTCTATATTTACATATGCACACATTCTTAATTTTTCAAATTTCCAAACTTCCAAATTCTCTGTTCAAAACTTTTACTCAATTTTTCAAATTCACAATTTCACAAATTTCCAAACTTCCAAATTCCCTATTCAAAATTCATCGAATTTTTAAAATTTTCCAAATTTTTCAGAGGAAGCAAAATTTCCTCCTGGAGATACCAGTGTGATATCCATACTTGGCCTCTCCTAGTTTTATTCTGTATGAAATGCTAAATTACTTTTCCCAAAGTCATGAACGTGTTAACACATTCTCATATGTTACAGTACATTTCCATACATTATCAAGAATATCTCTAAGCGGGACTTCTATCAAATGCTTGGATTGCGGTTTCTTCTTAAAATGTATTGGTTTAAAAATAAAAAGCAAAATATTCTAAACAAGAAATGCTAAGATATTTTCAGTATAACTGTCAATATTTGAACATATTCTCTTGCGTTTTATATCCTCACAAGTTTCGTACGGAATCACGTAACAGAGAGCATCCCTGAAGGGCGTTGTCAAAATAATTGCCCTAGTCGCTGGTTCTTCTTAAAGTCACCTGTTAGTTTCAAAATAGAACATAAAAGAAATACTAAACTATTTTAACTGTAATTGTCAATGTGTTAATAATTTCTGACATGTTGTGACACATTCTCACAAGTTTAGCCCAGAATTAAATTATTAAAGAGCATCCCCAAATAGCTTTCACAAAATAATTGCGACAATCACAGTTTCTTCTGAAATTTGATCACATATTCAAAGCAAAACACGAAAGATACTAGCAAAGAAATATAAAATTATTTCCACTGTAACTGTCAATGTGTTAGTACAGTCTTATATGCTATACATTCTCATAAGTTTGGTCCAGAATTAAATTGCTAAAAAGCATCCCTAAACAGCGTTCATAAAATAATTACGGCGATCACGGTTGCTTCTGAAATTTGATCACATATTCAAAGCAAAACACGAAAGATACTGGAAAAGAAATACAAAATTATTTCCACTGTAACTGTCAATGTGTTAGTACAGTCTTATACGTTATACATTCTCATAAGTTTGGTGCAGAATTAAATTGCTAAAAAGCATCCCTAAACAGCGTTCACAAAATAATTGCGACAATCACGGTTTCTTCTGAAATTTGATCACGTATTCAAAGCAAAACACGAAAGATACTAGAAAAGAAATACAAAATTATTTCCACTGTAACTGTCAATGTGTTAGTACAGTCTTATATGCTATACATTCTCATAAGTTTGGTCCAGAATTAAATTGCTAAAAAGCATCCTTAAACAGCGTTCATAAAATAATTACGGCGTACGGTTGCTTCTAAAATTTGATCACCTATAGGTTTCAAAGGAAAACGCGAAAGATACTAGCAAAGAAATATAAAATTATTTCCACTGTAACTGTCAATGTGTTAGTACAGTCTTATATGCTATACATTCTCACAAGTTTAGCCCAGAATTAAATTATTAAAGAGCATCCCCAAATAGCGTTCACAAAATAATTGCGACAATCACGGTTTCTTCTGAAATCACATATTCAAAGCAAAACACGAAAGATACTAGAAAAGAAATACAAAATTATTTCCACTGTAACTGGCAATGTGTTAGTACAGTCTTATACGTTATACATTCTCATAAGTTTGGTGCAGAATCAAGTTGTCCAAGAGGAACCCTAAACCTTCTCAAAGTAATTGAGATCGCGGTTTCTTGTTCGATTCGATCATATGTCGGTCGCAAAGACGAAGGATTCTAAAAAAAGAGAACGTGCCAGGGAACAATCGCGAGGCAGGTATTTACACACGGCGGCGCGCGCCATTAACGCGAGGGTAGAGCCCCAGCGCGCGAGCAAAGGTCCTTTTTATGCGTGCGGTCGCAAAGGCAGCGTAAAATTGAGTTACAGGGCAGTTTATTTTTTTATTAGCCAGGCAAACCCTGCCTGCCGCGCGGTTTCAACGCGGAAAGGGTGGTTTTTGCGGCCGACGGATTTCCCGATAGCGGTTTTATGGCGTGTCAACACGCTCTTACCCGACGGCCGCCTCCGTTCACGCTGCGTTCGATAGAAAAGGAATGAAGAGCGGACGGAGAAGGAAGGAAAGAACACGGGACACGCGATCCTCCCGCTAAATCGAAAGGATCAGGAACGAGCGGCGCGAATAGCACCGGCGAACGAGCCTGCGATTAAAAACTATAGCGCGACCCCGGTCCGGCACGCCTTTGCCGCCGTCACGCTTGTAAGTATGCGATTAATCGTGCCCACTTATCGCGGCACCGCATTTATTCGCCAAGATTTCCGTGGAGGTGGATTGCGCCCGCTATCTGGAGCCCGAGATCTTTTAATGATCGACCGCACAAGATTGACAGGTGGCGGTGAAACTTCGCGGACGCAGGCCTTATGAACACGACGCGGAGATTTTTGTTTGCACGAACTTTTTTAACAGAATAAAGGGCAAGTATGCGTGAAATAGTTCCTTTATTTCTTAATTTATTGACGCTATCAAAAGGTTATTTATTGTGTAGGGGAAAACTGGGTGCGATGGAAGTTCACTTTGCCACATTTTTACATACGTTCTTTACATTGTGACAATTTTTTATAGTACGTAATATTTGTTTTGATACTAACTTAATATTAGTTTGATACTGAGTTGATGATGGTTTAACTCAATTGGTAAGTCATTAAGAATTGGTGTTTAAAGTTAACTCCTATAACATCGAGGCAGACTTATGACGCATATTACAGTTCAAATGTGACCTAAATCGTATTTGCATAAAGATCGAGTTTGAATATGCCAATTGCAGTTTGTATAATTAAAGATCGCTAATTCTAAAATATACCTAATCTTATATATATGCATCCACCGAAAAATTCTAGGCGAAGGGATTAAAGATTTAATCCTCTGCCGTACTTTGATAAATCTGATTTGTGACGTTCAAATGAGACACATATTACTGGAATTTTTAACGTTTCATTTCGAAGTTTAACTATAATTATAATTTGCGTAAACAAGGATTTGAATATGAAATTGATAAAATAGTTTAAGTTTCTTGATTTAATATTGTAAGAGTGGATAATTAGTACTGATGCATCCGATAAATAAATTGTGTCGCAAGGGGTTGAAACGTTAATGGTTCATGCATTAAGGTCTTGAGGGCCATTTTGTAGATTTTGTTGCAATTTTATTGGGTCTGTCATTTTCCAAGATTCTATTCGATTTAATACATGAAACTAAAATTTTATTGTACAATATAATTAATTGCTTTTTCAATGTATGAGGTGATATGCAAATGGCTCAAAAAATTTCACACAACTGGTTTGTTATACATATGTTCAACTTTGATCAAAATGTTTTTTGATATTTTTATAGATGGGATAAATAAACAAAAGATAAGAAATTATTAAATGTATTAGTCTTTTCTGCAAGTGATTGGCTGATAAAGAATGAATAATTTTTTTTAGTACACACTGTATTATTGATGCATATATATAATTATCAACCCTTTATAATTATGATCGCTGTTATAAAACATGGTTAGATTATTATTCGTATGAATATTCTTAATAAAAAATTTTGTGAAATTGACACTTATATTTTAATATAATCTCACTGTGTATTATACATATGTTTTGAATTTAAATAACATTCCCACATTCATAAAAATAATATAGTCCAATATTGCTACAATTAATCGTTAACAATTTTTAATAGATTAAAAACTTATTAAATATTATGTTTATTTTTAAATGAGATACCCTAAAATATAAGTTTCAAGGCTGTATTTGCTGAAGGAAAAGAAAGTGCTGTATAAATTGAATAATTATGTATGGACATAAGATTTTGGCAAACATATCATTACGAGAGAATTATATTTGAGAATATCATATAACGAACGCCACAAAATTTGAGAAGTTGGAAGTCAAGTTAGAAGTTAGAAGCCAAGTTTACGAATAAATAATAGCCATCAAAGTGCCAATATTTTATTTTCTACGCTGGGATCTGGTTAAAATTGTATCGTACCTCGCAATATTTTAGGATAGGGATTTCTAAAATGTGGACTCCGGCTGTGGGTCACGAGCTTATTTCCGGATCATCGCGTTAAATATTAAATTTGACAAAATTTAAATATAGTTAAGGGATTATTTTGATTTCATCATAAACCTTTTAAAAATTATAAGCAAGTAGATTAAGAAAATTATTTCTGAAAAGTAGAGCTATAAATATTTAACTTAGGGTATTTAATTAAAGAGGAAATACTTTTAGTCCCTATCTTGCAAGGAAATGCAAAAACAGTCTTATCTTTAATTAATGACCACTCTAATGTGTGTATTCAACAAACTCCAAGAGAAATTTGTAAATTTTGTTGCATTGTTCTGAATGTGTAGGTAGATGTAGACATAAACTAGAAATACAAGTTTTAGAAAATGTCTTCTGTCTAGATTTAATGGTTGCAGAGGTGTTTAGGTTTGCAAGTTGTAACTCTGTAATGCTTTGTACATTTACGTGTGTAACAATGCATGCGCTTTGTTACCAACATTGCATAATCCCTTCAAGTTTTAATGTGACTTGTTAAATTGTAAACAGGAAAATTAAAGGTCCTCTACTTTTTATTACGTTATTTATATTATAAATTTCTAAGTTCTAGAGATTAGAATAATTATTAATTTTTTACAAATATTTTCGTTAATTTTGTATTAGAATTTCGTTTAATACTGTATTAAAATACTATATTAAACCTGCAGTTGAAAGTTTATAAATTAAAAAAACGACGCTGAAATAAAAAATTGTAGTTGGGGGGGATACGAAATATTTAGTAAGGATGTTTACTGAATATTCTAAAAATTCAACTACTATTTGTTCCGAGATGTTCTGAGGTCGAGTTGAAGTCATTTTCGATTCAAATGAAGAAATTATTGTTGACTATCGTGCATTATAAATTTTTAGTTGTATTGCTGTAATTATTATTAACATAATCAGTAGAGAATCAGTAAAATTTAAACACTACTGTATTTACCTTTGTAAGTGTTATTTTCGTCGCTAGATGGTACACGTGTGCAAGATCACGCTAGATTTGTAGACACTCACATGTATTTTTAAATTGAAAATACGATAGAAAAATGAATAAAAAGAGGGTGAAATATGAAATAGAACATACAGTTATTTATCTTCTCAAAACCTGTTACAAATTTTAATTAAAGTATTTTATAAAAGTCATTAAAATTAGAAAGCTGAAGCTAGTCAAGCTGATTTCTTCGGTAAGTCTAGTATTAAAAAGAGTAGTCATGTAAAGATGTACCATACTGATTAACAGAATTAATCTCTGTAGTACAAAATTTATGAATTCATTAAAATTTAAATATTGAAGTACAAATCCAGAATATCTACCACTGAGGATAATCAGACAAGACCCAACTAGCCCAACAATATACATTCAAGGAATTCGTAACAATTTGAACGTTGAACTTCATACTCAGAAGATAAGTTAGCCTATTGTTTGTGAAAATAATCAGAGAGAACCAAACAATCTCTATGATATGCAAATCTGGAATTCAACTTTTGACAGTAAAGTTAAAATTCTTGAAATAATTTTTATGCTTATCATTTAACATAATCAAATAAGAAAAAATATGCAATCTGAAAGTTCATCAAAATTGCAATGGTAGAATTCAAGGTTTTGAGGTTATTTAGCCTGTTATTTATTATGAAAGATATTCAAAAACAAATAATTGCCGACAGGAATTTAGGAATTCTCAGTAAAAATGCGGAATTTAAATTTAGGAGATAGTTTGGTCTATTGATAAAGATACTCAAACAATTTGAAAGAACCAAACAATTTCTATGACATACAGTTTAGAAGTTTATACAGTTTAAGTTGAAATTCATAAGATAATTCGAGTTACTGTCTACTTTTGAAAATACTCACATATGACTAAACCATCTCCAAGATATGCAAGTTGAATATTCATAAAAATTTAAAAATAATATTCAAACTCACAAAGTAATTCAGCCAACATCTCTACTACTAAACACAATCAAACAAGAATCCCCAAGATATGCAACTTAAAAATTCATAAAAATTTGAACAGTAATATTCAAACTCAGAAAGTAGTCAACTTCATCAGTAAACATAATCAAACACCACAATTTAAAAATTCATAAAAATTTGCAAATTGAAGTCAAAATTCATGACACAACTTGAGTTTCTATTTATCGTTAAACACAATCAAACAAGGTCAAACACCCCCCACAAAACCAAATCAAGTAATCGACAAAAATTTCATGTTTGAAGATAAGATTTCATCTTTGTTAATAAGATAATTTGGTCTGTTGTCTATTACTAAAGATAATCGAACAGGAGCAAACAGTGTCTTCTCATCAAACTATCCGCCTCGATTTAGCACAGAACACGAAACGACGAAGATTGAATTTTTGAAGCCGTTCATCTTCGCAGCTTCAAGCGGAGAAAACGCTAAGGGGATAATGAGAACAGGCAGCAGAGCCGCATGGTGGTAATAAGGTGGCGTGGTTTGGCTGGGATGCTAGTCACGTTTCTAGCTGCTGACAGCTGCGGCTTATACGTATGACGTGGTATCAACCTCAAATTTCCCCGCCTAGGCACATCGTGTCATCGCTGCCCTAAGACCCTGGAATGCACTCCAACTCTCACCTGTCACACCATGGAATCCCAATCTGCTGTCACACGGGGAATTTTCTTTGATTCTGTGTCAATACCGTTCGATCCCATTGATCTTTGCATTAAAGTTAGGTCATTGGAATACTCTACACAAAATAGTTTCAAATAATGTGTGTTATAATTTGAGAATATGTCAATATTCTCTAATTGAAACATATGCTCCATTTAGGAGAGCAGTGTTGAATGTTCTGTATGACAAATGTTATTTTTCCATGTTTGAGACTTAATAGTAATCAACATATTCCATTTGGAATATTCATACATTTTACAGAATTAAAAAAAGAAACAAATAATTAATTTGTTTTCAGTGTTCAATTTCATCTTGATTATTATAAAAAGAGAATATTGAAACTACATAAATCGTTTCAATAAATTAAAACAAATTCTAAGTTTCCAACTAACTTTAATATAAAAACTTAATTTTACATCGCAAATTGAAACTTCAACATTCAACATAAAGATCATTTAATTTTATCACAAGTTTCTCAAATAAAAAGTTGAACTCGTAAAAATTGAAAAGAAGAATTAATAAAAAGTACTTCAATAAAAGTCGCGAACAGGTGTTCGATTCAAATAAGATACATCCGAAAGGCATGTACTCGAACATGTCTGATAGGTGCAAGTTTACCCGTGTCGCGTGTCTTTACGATTATCGCGAGGTTCCCATGATCAAGCGAATAGTTTCGAAGCTGTGCCGAGGACGAAGACAAAGTGGCTGTAGCGTAGAATACAGAGAATAACTTTACTTTGAGAGACCTTGATTTCACCATTTGAGTCATCGCCCCTCGCTTCGTAATTATTGATTTTCCGTGCCACCCTAACTCCCCTAACTTCATAGAGAAAGTAGGAGAGAGCGACAGAAAGAGATACAGATGGAGCAGGAGAAGAGTAAAGCACGCGGGTGAGTCGAAAATGCCTTTTGTCCCCCTTTCACGGCGGATAACGTACGAAAAGTAACCCTACCGTTGCGAGCATTAGTCTTATCAATGATTACGCGAGTTTCTTAAGCGCCACTGCATTCGCATTTGACGAGACGTCGAAAAAAAGCTGCAGCAACATAAACGGTTCGAAACACTGCTCGCATTTGCTGTCGTTGAAATCTCGACGTGACACGCGATCGCAGATTCAGAAAAGTCGATGACCGTGTATGAACTCGTGAGAAAAATGAAAATTTACCCGAGAAGTCGGTATATAACAAAATAGTTGAAATTCTGAACGAAGTATTCGGATTAGTGATATCGAAATTCTCACCTCTGCTCAGACTGGACGGAGACATGGACATTCCCGGCCTGCTTCCATCGAAGGTACCAGGCCTTTCCGGTATTTTCATCACATTCTCTTGCTGAGTTGCTCCAGTTCCAGCTGACACGTCGCCGCCAGTCGTGGGACTGGACGTGGTCGTGCTGGTCGACACAGCCGTGATAGCGATACTAGTCACATTGCTACCATTACCGTTAGCGGCAGTATTGCTGCTACTGGACGCACTGCCACCGTTGTTGTTGCTCGTGTTCTTGCTGGGCACGTTGTTGCTGCAATTTCCACCGTTACCGTTGCTACCGCTGCTACTGCCGCTGTTGTTGTTTCCGTTCGTTGAACTACTTGTACTGCAACTGCTGACAGCAGTGACGCTGACGACTCCGTCCCTGGCTATGTCCTGGAGGGCACTGGCAGCTCTCGAGCCAACACCTGCTGGCTGAAGGATTGTATACTGTTTCGAGGAATCAGGACTGGTGACCGCGGGAAGGCCACCGCTGGGACTTTTGCTGCTTGTCACCGTGTTGAGTGTCACCTCGTGCCTGGTCACGTGATGGGCGTCCTCTTTCGACGATTTCAGCTGCAACAGCGAAACCGTGGACGAATGCTTGTCCTCGGAGGTGGGCGATATGCCGGTAACAGGTTGCGGGGTCGGCATCGTTGGCCCAGGACCAGCGGTGGGGTAGCCAACAAACGTAGCCGAGGCTGGGTACGGGCCGATAGGTGGAATCGCTGTGGAAGCCACGGCCACTGACGGTGTACCACGGCCAGTCGCTTTCGCGTGGTCCGTATTGGGTGGTCTGAATGCCGACGTGGCCGAGAACGGAGAATTCGACGGCGGCGATGAGGAGGAGGAGGTGGTCGTAGCTGTCGGCGAAACCTTCATGCCGTTCTCGTTGTACTGTCTGTGATAACTGGAATACATTTGTTGATGCTGATGTTGATGTTGTTGTTGCCTCGCTGAGTTCTGAGGCGATTGTCCATTTCTGCACGTTCGATCACGCTCCCTGTCGCTCATTTTGTCCCTGTCAGCATCGTCCTTCTCGGCAGTCGGATCCGACATGTCGATCTCGAGTTCGTTCGACGAGTCATCTACCAGTTCGTTGAAGTCTGGTGGGTCGTATCTGGAGTATTTATCCGTTTGCCTTCCTTGGGGATCCACGTGAGTGCCGACCATGCTCCTGTCGTTTCGGTCCTTGCCCGACAGGGACCTCACTGACACCGGCCTAATTTTCCCTGGCTCGTTTGGATTCACATTGTTCACTTGAACTTGTACGCTGCTACACTCGTTTTCCGTTCTCAACACGTTATCAAGATCCTTTTTCACTTTGCTCTGATGCTGTAGTTGCTTGACCACGTCGTGTTGCTTCAATTGTTGTTGAACCTTGCCGCTACGGTCTTGCTGACCACGGAACGTTATCACATCCTTTAGAGAATAACCTGTCTCGTTGCTTGTAGTCGAAGAGGTGGACACGGAGGAAGGTGACAGTTTGGGGTTGTCTTTCTTTTCTTCGAACAGATTTTCAAAATTTGATTCGTACTTATCTTCGTCCGAGTTTCCTCGTTGATACAAGGAGCCTCTAGGACCGGGCCAACTTCCGGACAAGCTTTTCAAAGCGGCTTCCGTTTCTCTGATGAGAGTCTCGTCATCTTCGGGCTCCTCGGAATGCTTGCTGGATTTCCTCGCCGGACTACCAGAGGTCCCAGCGGCGAATGCTCGTTTCTTTTGTGGCAACGGTATGTTTTTACTCGCGTCATTCACTTCAAGTGATTTTCGTGTCTCATCGTCGCGCACGCTTTTCCTCCTTCGCTTAGCAGCAGCATCAGCTGTCTCCATTTCTTGAGGAATGGTCGTTTGAGCAGCCTTCTTGTTGATCAACGGTTGCTGTTGCTGATAGTGTTGCTGTTGCTGCTGTTGCTGCTGCTGTTGTTGCAGTTGCTGCAGTTGCTTAGGATTTGGGCTGACAGATTCTGCTTCCAGCTTCCGTTTTTTGAGATGAGCCATCGCATTCTGGCCACCTGGCACGCTGGTTAGTTCCACCCTGGAACACAAAAATTCCAGAGGATCAGGAAATCTGTTCTCTCATCAGATGCATGGATCGCACAGTGAGTTTGATCAATGAGTGCTAGCTTGTCGCTCGAGGCCGCTCAGAATCTAACCGAACCAATTATCCGAGAAGCTGGGGGTCAGAAGCTCTGTCAGTTCCAAACTATTCAGACCACTAGTCTCGTCCTTTTCGACGAGAGACAGATGACGTTTTCGTGAACCGAGCATTCAAAGCCTACAGAATATCTGGTCTGTCAAGAAATTTCACCCGAAACCGGCGGAGGCCAGTCGAGGGCATCGCCCCGAATCCTGGGACCCGTTCCATCCACTCGAGGCTTCTCCGTTCTCCAGATGAACAAATGCTAGTCGATCGTTTCCTTCGATCGAACACACTGCGTCGTACTTTATCCTAGATCTTAGTATCGTAGGGCACGGTATTTTTCTCGAAACGATCGTGCACGCACTCGATGTGACACGCACGCGCGCGCGCGCGTGTTCACGCACCAGTCTCGCGTGCTCGAGCCGAGCCGCCGATACGTGTATAGACCGACTTTGCGTGGCACAAGTGCGTGGACAGCCCTTCCACGCAGGGTGCTCGCGAGCTACTGTGATATGTTTAAGCTCGTTCGGGGGTGGCGATCTTCCAGACTACAGGGAGGGGATGAAAGCTTGCGCGAGCAACCGGCAGCTTCTGCTTCGCCGCGAAAAGTGGGGGCGGGTTCTGCGCACTGTCCACCCCTTTCAGCTTAGCTGGAACGGGATTCCCGGCCTCTCAGCACATCCCCTTACTCACCTCACCACCCCCTACGACAGCAGGGAGAAGGGGACTCGGCCCCTGGATGCACACCAAGGTGTTCAGTGTGTTGGGCTACGTGCACCGTACACCTCCGTCCCTTACATTCACCCACATCTTAACTTCCACTACCCCGTTTCGTCCTCCACCTACGTGTACCTCTCTGTTACCTGGTTCTCTTTGCTGCCTTAAGAGTCCCGGCTACGCTGGTCCCCGGCCAGAGACCTCCGTCTTTTTCGTTCTTTTTTTTTTGCATTCCGCCTCGAGAGTGGCTCGCGTAACGAGCATCGTCAAATTCAATTACGACCAACCGAGAAAACGCAACGATGCCTCGCGATCGTCTCTGTATTTACGTCAAGCTACGCCGAGTTTGCTGTAACGCATTACGCTTCTGCTGGATTCGCGATTACGACCAGGTGAACAAGTTTCGCATGTACCTGAGCTAGTTTCTCGACGATTATTGTCTGAATTCTGAAGGCGCGGTTCGCGAATTTGCTCGAGTTTAACGCGAACAAGGTCAAGACTTATCGGTGCTTGCGTGATGTCGAACGTACAAGTTACAGCGTTTTGCGTGGAATATATGCACGCGTTCGCAATTTGCAAGAATCGTTCCTCAGATATTTTTGATCCAAAGGACGTTATCGGAGTCGAATTGGTACACGGTCATCTCTGTATTGACCCGTTATATAACGGGAAGCAGCGTGCACGGTTCTTGCCGAATTTGCCCGGATAAATATACCCCTGCCGGTCTATTTCCTCGCCGCAAACGATCACGCGAAACCGTATTTTCAATCGGCAGACACTCAAACCTCGGTCTGCTCGTACGGTTTACAGCGATAGCGGGAAGCTACAAGTCGAATTAGATAAACCCAGGTTCCAAGAGGTGGTATAGGAAGAAGAAGAAGAGCAGGATCAGCGTCAGCGCTTAGCAGAGCTTCCAAGGATCTCGGGAGTGAGAGGGCTTTCCTTAAATCCTAAACCCTCCTCAGACCACGGGAGTTCAGAGTTTAGAGCAACGAACCCTTAGAAAGGACTGGCTGGAAGAGAATGTGCCCTCTTCCACGAAAATCGGAAGTTAAATCGCACCGACGGCTTAAGACATTATCACTTTTCTTTACCGGACAATGCTCATTGGTCCAGCAGTCGATATTCGAGAGTTCTCGAGCTAACGGACGAGGGAGAGAGAGAGAAAGAGAGAGAAAGCTGCCCAATGTGGAGCAAGGAAGAGACTGAATCCCTTCCAGTTAGGGATCAATGCTTCCTCGTCCACCCTCCAATTACGTGTCATCCCTTATGGCCTGTGGGGAATAATTAGAAAGCAGCCCTTCTCCTGGACGAGTACCTACGTCCGTGCGTATTGCGTAAAGATTGGTTTCGTTTTCGCGTCGGAGGAAAATGTCACGTTTGCTGTTAAAGTCTCTGCGTCCTCGATAGACACCCGCTTTCTCGTGTTACTCTTTCAGTGTTCATACAATATTTCTCGTTCTTTAACTTTTCCTTAAGTTTTAGAGGATTTAATGCTTCAATGAAGATCTTGCGAACTTAAATTAAAAATATACATAACGTATAAACAATTCTGTGCGGGAAAAGTTGTAAAGGGCGACTTAGTGGCCCTTTCGCGAGATTTAATCCTATTTTCAAAAATTGAATAGTTAGAAATGTTCCTTACGAACGTACTAAACTGCAAAATGGCTTCCATTATATCTCAGAAGTTTCCTTCGATCATTATCAATTTTTCTGTTTAAAGAAAAAAGAACTATTTATGAAATCTGCTTTTATACCCTATGAACAAACTTGAAAACTCTATGTGACAGTCAAAATCAAGAAATGTCCCCAACAAGTTGCATTGAAGATAACATGCAATATGGTCTCACTATCAAGAGATAATATGAAGTTATATTCGGCATCATGTATGTACGCGTTATAAAAATGATAATAAAATTAACAATATAATATTTTGTTCGATACGTGAAGTGTTTAACCAGCATTGAGATAACAGTGGCAGCCTCGCCACAGACATAAAGATTCTCGACACCTCAAAATCCGTACTCGTCAATTAATTAGCAAGTGCCGTTCGTAGCGGAGACGATGGTTACCCAGGAACACGAAGCTGTAGAGCGGACGATGGTGCCTCCAGTGAAGGGATTAGAGTATTAGGCGACGTCACGTCACTAGAGTCTAAAGGAGCTCCTTGGAACTGTGCTCTCAGAGATAGCCCAAACTTACACACCCCCGGTGGTTCTTTAGCTACCATCTCTCTCCATCCTTCCAATACACTTTCTCTTTTCATGTTCTCTCTCTCTGTTATCATCTTTCCTTGTTGCTTTCGGTTGCTCTTGGTCCTTCTTCGAGCCCTCGACAATTCCAATTAGATAAACCACCGACAGATCACAGTACTCTTAGCGGTTCTATTGGAGGTTAAGTCTGTCTTCGGATTTCGGCCAGAATCACACCGTCGCAATATTGACATTTGGCGAACGGGTTAATGAGATAGTCCGTCAAATAATACAATAATTTTTAATTCAGTCTTCATTTGTATATATTGGTACTTTCTGTGGCAATGTAAATAATTTTTATAAGTGTTGAACATGTATTCAGTAGTTCAGCAGTTGGAGATCGAAAGGTACTTTGAATACGAGAATTAGATGTTTATTGTCTGTAGTTGAGAAATAAGGGGGATTATTATTATTGCGGAAGAATTTGACTTATTAGTAGGGAAAAATTTGAATAGTTTAAGTTATTTGAATAAGAGGAAAAATATTTGAATTGTTAACATGCAGAAGTATTTTAAATTTGTTTAGTACTTTGAGAAACTATCGGCCGGTGAATTGGAATCATTTTCACCGCACCTACGCCTTCCGATCGCCCGCCGAGGGTGTTCTCGCGAAAGGAACCCGTACATCTTTTTCTCGCCGACGTTCAGGGGTGGAAGAGGTCGGTGCTAGGCGAATGCCGGATAATTTAGGGGTCTCTCACGCGTGGATAATGGGGAACTTGGCTAATGCACCCCACTTGGCACCACGTGGATTCGCGTGAGTTCTGCGACTCCTCCTTTTACCCTCGATGTTCTTAAACGCTGAATGAAAGTACGCCACGACAGAACAGCAACTTGAACAGATTCTAAACGCTTTCAACTCGCAAACCTTTCGGAAATGAAAGCTATGTCATTCACTGCGCTCTGAATATTAATTCCGTGAAGAAATCAATCCAGCGTGTTTTAAAATATTAATTACAAACTGTGGACCCTAAGGCACGACAAGAACGTCGACAACCCTTCTTCATGAAAGCAGTGCGCCATTGTCCGTCCATCGACAGAGGCATCCTCAACGTGATTCCTGCTGGAGAAACCTAACGAATTGGCTATATTTCCAAGGGGATGCTATCGTTATTCCCTGTCCAGCCGTTTTCACGGCAAGGTAAGGGAAAGAGGGGATTTTAAAGCGGACTTGTGTCCTGGCATTAGTACCAGCAGAGAAAGAACGCTGTGACTTGGACAGCTGGACATCGTTCGAACGTTCGGCTCCGGGGAATAGCTCGTCCCTCTGTTAAGTATCCTCCCTTACGTCAACCGTTTCGTTCTCTTCCCTTTCTTTTACTCTATCCTGCGCCCGGCCGCACCCTCGCTCGTAGACTGACGTCTTAAAGCAATCGAATTCTGATCAAATATTTAACGCTGCTAGGGCCAACGCTTTAAGTGGCTCCTCCATCGTTGCTGGACCCTGTTCCCGTGTGCAAGAAGCGCTTTACATCGTTCCATCGAGTTTCGAGTTGGCTCTAAGTGAGAAATATACTTTCTTATTTTTCAACTTTTAAGTGTTTGTACGGCAGCTAGAACCGTTTCGACGTTACCCCTTGTAAACTGACCCCCGATCATCCTGTTCAACTCTTCCGTTTCGAGGGTAACTCGAGACGGAAGGAATCGGTACGATGCTTCTTTGATATACAGGAGAGTGTAAAATCTTACTGATAAAGATTTATAAGATTGTTGCAAATATTTCTTCGTGTTCGAGGGTAATCTTAAGGTTTATTATATTTTACTATTTATTATTCAAGTTTGAAGATTAAAGAGACACTATTCGCAATATTTTTTAAAAGTGTTGGCCGAAGAACGTGATCAATGTTTTCAATTGTAACAAAATTTTGCAAAATTGTATATCCTCTATAATTTTATAAAGTATCAACAAAAATGTCGTGGACGATCTCGAGACCTTGAAAAGATATTCAAAATTTCCTCTTCTATCTAATATCTTCACAACTATTTAAGCTAATCTTCCCGCTTACATAAAAATTAACAACTTTTCGAAAGAAGCGAACCTCCTAAAAAATGTGAGCTTTCGAACCCTAAGCGTCACGCAGCCCCTTGAAACATTTTCTTCCGTCGCAAGGTGCAGCCGTGATTTCTGCTTCGATTAACGTTTCGACCACGGTTGAACGCGGCCAGTTCAAGGTGGAGGTTGCCTTTTTTGTCCCTTTCAGCATACGGCAATACGTCACGCGTCCCGGTTTCGGGGCGTAATTAAAGAGAGCGCAGAACAGCATGACGCCTCGGGCCTGTCTGGGGTAAGGAGCGGGGCGAGACGAGTTGGTCGGGGGTGTGGGGTATAAGGGATGTGTTTTACCGAGGGATACTTATACCATCCCTACGCGGCACATATTTTCATATAACAAAACCATCTGCGTGCCGCGCATAACAAATTTCAACTGATTTATAGTAAGGCTGGGGTAGGCGAGCGCAAATTTTCGCAGTTACGTCGACACCGACGCCGACGCCGTCCGACTCGAAACAGTCGGTAACTTCTTTCGTCAATTTATTTCTAGTTCTCGTTCTTTCGGTGCACGATCACGGTTATGCTGAACAGTATAGAGAGATCAGAACTGTATAGGCAGATCGAAATTAACCCACAGAGTTTATATTTGGATGCAACTCAAGCTTTCTTTGTATTAGGACATACATAGGTAAATATGAAAATTTCTTAATTTTCTAACTTTCAGAAATTTTTTAATTTTCTAGTTTTCAAATTTGTGAAACTTGAATATTGGAATTTTTAATTTGTCAAGTTTTCTAAATTTTCAAATTTTTGAATTTAGAGATTTTTAGATTTCCAAATGTTATTTCGAAATTTAGAAATTCCAAGATTTGTAAATTATATATTAAAGTTTCGAAATTTAGAAATTCTGACGTTTGTAGATTTCGTAGGATTATTCCGTGTATAGAAATTTCCAAATTTCAATGTCTCTCAATTTCTAGATTCCTAAATATTAAGTTCCTAAATTTTGTTATTCCAAAATCCTTAAACTTATACGATCCTCAAACACTTAGGTATCCAAATCTCTAGATTCAGAAATCCTTATATTATTCAAGTTTTCATTTCACAGATCTTGATAAAATAAGACGAAGTGGAAATATGCGCCAATATTAATTGAGCCATCCAAAAGCTGCGGTAATTAGAATTCGTCCCCCCAATTTTAGAATTCGACCAATTTCAATATCAAAAACTTGATGTAAAATAAAATCTTAAAAAAAATACAAAAATAGCAATTTTATTTTGCGAAGATAATCACTTTAACAAACGAATGACACTTCTTACCGAACAAATTACTTCATGACAGATATTTTCATCACAGAAGACCCTTATTGGGATCCATTATTGTTTCAGATTAACAGCCACTTACGTAATTGCAAGCTACTAAGATACATTTTACAGATAATTGGAAAAACAGGTCAAATTTCGCAGTAACGGGATCCTCGGGCATTTCACTATTTCCAGAATTGCAGAGAACGGAAATCAGAAAGGACATTTCCGAAAGTTTCATACTGATATCTGCGAGGAAAGCGACCCTAAAGGGTTGTGCGGAGGGGGTTACAAAGTCGGTTTTGTACAGGGGGAGACGGGGAGTGAAGGAGGGATAGTAAGAAGGGACTATACTCGGACCAACCGACGACGGACCGACCCATTGGATCGATAATGTCATAGTGACAAGTACCAGCACGTGTATCCTTCTTATGCTTATAGCAATATCGTACATATTACATTTCTGGATAGAAACAGTCCGAAATTCTCTTCCAAATATTTGGACCTCCTTGCTTTTTATTGGAACACATAACATACTGCAAACACTGTTTTAAAGATAATTGATATTTATTCGAAAAATATACAATTTTGAAAAGTTATCGGAAGTTATCTTTAAACAACGCTAAATCTATCATTGCTGAGGACGAAAATCTAGATATGTTCTGATCTAGATAATTTTCATTATCTTGTTATTTCATTATAGATAATTTTAATTATCTGATCTAGATAAGTTACAGCTTTGGTTCAAATTCATTTGAACTAGTCTTTACTAGATTAGAAAATATGAAGCATTTTTTAATTAAAAAATTTCAAAATTTGTCAAATTTAGTAACCATTAAAAATTGAAATTCTTAAATTTCGAAAGATCAACATTGTTAAAAAGTATAGTTGAATAGATCGTTGAGAGGAAATTATTCAAACCGCTACCCCTACTTGAAAGGTAGTTACGAGGCAAAACGCTATTTATTAAGCTTCATATTTTTTGTTGTGTTGTGAAGGAAATTTTGAAAAAAATTAAGTATATTCAGTTGCATAGTTTACGTGTTTGAAACTATGAATTTCTACAAATTTAAAAATCAAGTTCATAAATTTTTCTACTTTGAAATAGTCAATTTTTTAATTTTTAAATTCTTAAGTTCTGTATGCACCAAGTTTCCAAATTCTTAGATTTCAAAATTTCTAAGTCTACAAATGCAGACATTCTTCCTAAATTCTAAAAATTCCTTAATTAAATCTCCAGATTCTCAAATGTCTATATTCTCAAATTTTCAATTTCTAATCTTCCAAATTACAAGTATTTCTAATACCAAAAGTCTCAGTTTCATCAAATTCCTAAATTCCCAAATTTCTAAGTCCACAAAATTCTAAAATTTCTAAATTCCTCAAATTCCTAACTTTCTAAATCTTCAAATCGCCAAATTTCTATTTTTGTAAATTAGCAATTAAAAAATTTCCAAATTTCCAAACTTTTCAAATGTAGAATTTTCGCAAATCCCCAAGTTCCCAGATTTCTCAGTACAGTGCCATATTTCCATCTGTTTCGATACCCAAAGTGTTAAACTTCATCTATTTATAAAATTAATATAATTATTTGTAAAATTTTTCTAAATCCCAAGTACCCAGATTTCCCAGTACAATGTCATACTTCCATCTGTTTGGATACTCAAAGTGTTACACTTCTATTTATAAAATCAATACAATTATTTGTAAAATTTTCCTAAATCTCCAAGTTCCCAGATTTCAAAGTCTCCAAATCCTTTCACGTACCAACAATAATTCATAATTATCAGTTCTGTTATATTAGATAAGACAAGGTTTGTGTAGAAAGTACGGTAAAAACCAACGTCTGTCGAGAGTTCTTACCGCGAAACACGGAGGGCAGTAAATCCTGAAACGAACCTGGAATAAACTGTCCGAGGTACGGCCATAATAATATGCCTCCACCAGATTGTTACGGGTTGCTGGAATTGCCTCTCCGAAAACCAGTCCGCTTCGCGGTGTTCTTGGATTACGATGCAATTTCTCGAGCCTCATGGGCTTGCACTGATGACGGCCCTTAAAACTCGAAAGCCCCTTCTGCCGAGTTTCCTCAGTCGGAATTATGTGTAGCCGTGTGTGTCGATGAATTCGAACGACGCCTCGCCACTGTTTCCGGTGTCACAAAAGTTCTACGAGCTACCGAACAGCTCATGAATAAATGAATCGGTCATTTCGAAAAATTTCGTAACGAGACCCCTGTTTTTCGAGTTCATGATTACAGAACATACGGTCGTGCGTTAATCATTTGTGACAGTTCTATTTCTGAATAAATGAATTCTTGTGAAAATATTTATCCAATTGCAATTTTACTTGGGATTTTTATTTGCAATTTTATTTTGCACTTCTTGTACTTTTTGATGGTATATACAACTTTTTTTTTATATTTATGTACCTGGAGTTTGCAGATAATTGTAAATGTATTTTAACTAATTGTAAGATTAAGACGGAGACATTTGATGTGTTGTTATTATTAATAATTTCTAATATACTTTTTTGAAAGTGTACTAGATTTTTTTGTTACGCTTGTGTGACTCAAACTTCTGTATTTAATTTAGAATTTTTTCATATACTTGTATGTTATTATATAGTTTTCATATGTTTATATAAACATATATACATGTATGATATTTCATACAGTTTTACGTTTAACTTTCAGTAATAATCGTTAGTGAAGAGATTTAATTTAAATCGACCGATAGAAAATACAAACAGTTTCAGAGGTCTAACAAATCTCGTTTACGATGGCTCTCTTTTCCAGCCATAAATACGCGGGGCACACGAGCAACTCTCTAACTCTCTGATTCCGTGTGGCGAAGTGTTATACGTGCGTGTACACGGCCATAAAGTGAAAAAAGGTCCACGGCAGTTTGTTACAGGGAGCAGTTGTAACGGAAGGGCACGTATCGGGTAACATGATTACAAATATATCATAACCTTCTTCTTCGCCCTTTCTTCGGCAACGTTCTCGAAAGGGCCCCGAGCATGTCCTCCGACACGCGATACACGTGCGTCGCCTGTCGATGCGGCTTTATCGCAGCAAATCACTGCCGGCACGAAGAAATAAAGACAAAAGGGACGCAAGGGGGCATTGAAGAGTGAGTGAAAAGGGCACGTAGCACATCCCTTGGCCAAATCGAATCGACGGAGCACGTACTCTGTGCACAGAGGAAAAAGGAGCATCATGCGAGGCAACAAACGTTACCCGCATCGGTTAGATAGCTTCGATCCCAGATCGGCCATTTGAAAATTCGGAACGTGCTGGGAGATTTAGGATTGAGATGATTTGGAGATGCTGCGATGTTTGAACGGAAGTTTTATAGTTTTTTAGGAAAGAGTTGAAAGACGTTTTCAAAGGAGACGTTTCGATTGAAAAATGTTAGTTATTTTAATGAAAGTATGCTACACATGGCTGATTTCAAGCTAATAAAATTTTTATTTCAATTTCGTCAGATGAAAATAACGTAAAATAATACTGACGTATTTATGATGTGATCAAAAGTGTATTTATGTGTAGATGTAAAGAAATTAATTAATAGCAAATGATTGTAACTAGAAATAGGAAAAATAATAGTGAAGAAGTGAGTAATTAAAAATTCGAATATTTTTCTATCAATAATCTAAAAAATTAATATATTAACGTTTTATCAACCTACAAGTATTCAAAATATAATTTAGCAACGTATAAAATGCTTCTTATGCAAAATTGGACACATAAATGACACTATTTTGATTACTATGTAAATAATGTATTTATTACACAATATGTATTTTGTGCATAGGTTACATGGCTGCGAGAGGTATACATATAATTTTAGAATTTTATTAATTCTATTAATAGTATAATAATAGAAGAGTAATGCGTAGAGAATGCATGACTTCACATTAAAAATTTATATAATTTTATCTATAATAATTTTAATGTAAATTAGATGATTTCCAGATAATTTTTTATTTTAATGTTTCCTCTATATTCATTACATGTATCACTATGCATTGCATAATTTTATAAAAATGTATACAAAAATATTAACCAAGAATAAGATCTTTGAAATTCCCTAATTAAGGTTTGTCTGATGATTTTCAGTAAATTTTAAGTTTTTAAAGTAGAAACAAGTTGAAATAATTAATAATTTATTTATCTATTAATTATTTAATGAACTGATGTATAGTAGCGACATGTGATACGCATATGTGTAAAATAACATAACGCACCCTTAGTATTCATCCAAGTGTTCAAAACAAAACTACTTTTTAAAAAACAGTACATTTATATTACCATAAAATTTAATATAAACATTGCAAAGTTTACAGGTCAGAATACTGTAAAAATGTAACTTCTCAGCAAAAAATTTGGAATGCATGCCACGTGATGTAAATTATGTAAAAACTTCCGCAGCACCAAGCTTTTTAAAAAATAAAAATATCGTGTACCTGCTTTTCTTATAAAATGTAAGAAACATATTAAGAGCATAGAAAATTTCAGTTTTTTTTCAACGTTATTTAAACGTTTTTAAACAAGAAAATATATTATAAATTATTACAATTTTCACAATTCTAATCTTTCATATAGCTTAATTTTTCGAATTATCTTGCGTGAAAAGTATTGGGAAATAATATAAAAAAAATTAATAACAAATTAAATATTTTAAGTTGTAAAACGAAATACTTTACACAAGAACTGAAATATTTTACAAACTATAAATTTTTGAGTTAACATCTTTTTACATAAAAATCTCACAAAAATAATTTATGTAAAATGTATGTTGATCCATTATTTAAAAAAATGAATTTTTCTTTCCTTATCTTAACAGAATTGCATATTGTGTTTACACAAATCTCTTTTTGAGAACATTCTGTTTAAAAAAGCCATAGAGATTATGTTAGAATAAACCAAGAGAGCGCACGTTACTAAACATATGTAATTAAACACACATAAGCAATATACATGTATTGCAACAAAACATATATACATTTTAGTTACAAGCCTCATTATTATCCACCAGATTTCCTAAACCTATCAGTACAGCGAAGCACTTTATTAATCATAACCTGACAACCAAGATACAGCACATATGTACATCCCAAAATTAATCCCGACATATCGCAGGACATCATCTAATGTTCCATCCAATTTGCCAAAATCATCGTTCCAAGGAGTACGGTTCTAATGAAATCTTGTTTCCGTCAGGGCAAAATCATTCCAATCGAGTTAGTGAAACGAGAATAACGAAAACGCGGGTCCATAGTTCGTCCAATTGAAAGGGCACAAGCTAGCCGACTAATATAAGAATATTATGGATAGCGGAGAAGCGATCGTATCGTGGATCAGCGTTCCGGAAACAGGGATCGGGCCACAGTCAGACAGGCCAGATATCTCGGAATGTTTTACACCTCATTAGGCAACAATGTGTTGTTGCCAGGGTGAATTATATTGGGCATGAGACGCCCGTCAAGACAAATGGCTCGAACCGGAGGTAATTGTGGGCTTTTATTAGCTCTGGTTTCTCCTGTTGGCTGCAAATCGCGCAACGCCGACTCGGAGACGCTCAGCAATAGCACAACTCGGTTACAGCAACCCTTCTCGCCGTCTATTTTCCTCTTCTCAGCGTGCTATCGTCCGTTCCTTGTCTTTCTCATCCTCCTTTTCCACCGTCGTGTAATTACTCGCGTGACAGTAATGTTGGAATGCGAATCTCGTCACTTTAATGCACGCAACTCGTTGCTATTGTACATGTATCGTCAATCGTTTGATTTCGATCGTCGTCGTAACTAGGCGGTCACTTCATACGGTTAAAAATTGTTGAGGTTATGACGAAGATGAGATTATTTATAATAAAAAATACAATTTAAAAACTATAGACTTTAATATTAAATGTGGGAAACAGTCTATGACCAGGTGTGTCCTGCCTTTACCGACACTATTGTCGAAATGAATGAAAACTGTGGTGTATATGTGTGTACGTACTATGTAATTGTATGATCAGCATGGATACATAATATGAATGAAGCTTGCACATGGTATGTATGAAGTTTGCATGTAATGAAAACTGCTAAGAGATTCGTGTTCGTGAGATTCCGTTTGTGTTGCATTGAATTAATTATATCTAATCACATTTTGTTAATAAACTTCATAAATCTTTCCAACTGTTAAATATTATTCTACATTATTTACTCAAAGAATTGGATAGTTTTTATGTTTCATACATTGTTTAATGTTACATATGTTTTATCACCAATGATTCTATGAACTTTACGGTATATTAATGAAACCTGCAACTGTTTCATACATTCAAAACAAGAACACCTTCTTTTTATAGTATCTAATAGTTTCTTAGCTACCATAAGCCAATGATTAATTAATTTTAGTACGTTATACATCATGTTTCGGGTTATTTACGTATAATAGTGAGATATGGTCGTCGACGTTGATTAAAGTATGCACGAACTGACCGACAAGATTAATGTGGTCAGCATGTTTCTTGAGATGCTTCACATACTTGCAAGGTTAATTACATCGCAATGAAAATTGTTGTGCTCAAAGTGCCGACTACGACCCGGCCGAAATATTTGGCCTCTTCCGTGATTTTGTTCTTCAAAGATACAGATTATAGTAATAATTATAACTAGACTACTGTTGATAACAGTGAAGTCTGAGCGTGCGTATATAGATTGATTGTGCTACACCAATAAAAATCAATCGTTCATTCTATGATTTGAAAAGATATAAATAGCATTAGCCTCGAGCTTTTTTTTCATTTTATGCTGTTAAAAACTTCTATAACTTTGATAATATTTAGTTTGTTTATTTTATCGATTATGCTTCATGTAAATTATGTCAATTGTATTAAGTTTTAAAATTTTTTTATTTTTGTAGATGAAATTTGTGATATGTGAAAATTATGGAATCAATTCAAGCAATTTATGCGGAAAACAATATGAAAAGATAATTTACAACTTATATTCAAAGTAGGATGTATTTAAAAACTACAAGTCTCTTGATGCCATAAATCTTCTCCTTTCAACAACGGATGGTTTCCTTTGAATGTTGTCAAGTCGCTCTCTAATTTTGTCAAAGTGGGCCAATCTCAACCAAATTTTCATCTGCAATGCCCCATGCCATGAGGATGCTAAGTTCAAAATGTGGTTGAGATTGGTCCAGTAGTTTTGACCCTAGCGTGGGTAATTTCCCCACATTTTTCATCTTATAGTCTTCGCTAAGGCTCAGACAATTATAGTAGTAATAATTATATTAATAATTTTTGCTTTTATAGTAGTTATTATATTAACAAAATGTCATTGCTATTACATATCATCGTTATAGGTATTTTCTATTTATTTCATTTTAATCACAGTTGTTTATACTTATTGTCAACTATTAACACTGGAAAATTTTATAATTTCAAAGTTTGAAAATTTGAGTATTTTGAGAAGTTTTGAAAATTTCAAAATTTAGGGATTTGGAAACTTGGGCGCTGTGGAAAAACAAGGAAATTTTAGAGTTTTGAAATTTGGAAATTTAAAGATTTAACTATTTTTAAATTAAATACCACAAAAAATAAAGGAATTAAATAATATTTTATGTCTTTAAAGCTCTACATTTAGGAAATCTATAAGTCTTTAGAAATTTGAAAATTGATGGAATTAAATAATATGAGCCTTTAGAAATTTGGATCTTGAAGGAACTAAATAATTTGCGCCTTCAGAAATTTGAAAATTTTTAAGTTTAAAACTTTGAAAATTTGAAAAATTTAAATATGTTAAACTTTAGAAGTTTGGAAATGTTTGAATATATTCGACTATATTTCAGGATAAATATGAATGTGTAATACAACAGTAACTCTTTTCTAATATTCCGCAGCTCCCTTCAAAACCCAAAAGGATAGTAACTACCTTTCATTTCTCATCCGCAGATTCTCTTAAAGCCAGCTCAGAAATCGCAGTATTTTTTGCGTGGGGAAAACACAACATTTCAAAAGGTCGCATTTTCGCGAGACGAGAACTGCTATCCACGCGTTATTACGCCTCTAGGAGGTACAGTCAACAGCAAATCTTACGTCCCTAGAGAAAATATCGCAATCACAAAAGAATAGAATCGATCACTCAATCTTTATTATTTAATTTTTCTTTATTACTCAATTTTTAAGATTTTTTAGAAATGTAAAAATTTGTAGACATTATATTTGAACACGTGAAGGTTTGGAAATCTAGGGATATGGAAATGTGGAAATTAGAGAATGTAGGAATATGGGCATCTCGGGATTTGAGAATTGAGGAATATAGAAATCTAGGAATGTTGACGTTTAGGGGTTTGAGAATCTACTGAATTGGGAATATAAGGATTTGAAAATCGAGAGATTTGAAAACGTAAGGATTTGGAAATTTGGGAGTATGGGAATATAAGGATTTAGGAATGTAAGAATATGGCAATCTATTTGGAAATGTAAAAATTTGGAAATCTAGGGATTTGGAAATTTAAGAATGTGGCAATCTAGGGATTTGGGAATGTAAAAATTTGAGAACCTAGGGATTTGGGAATTTAAGAATATGGAAACTTAGGGATTTGAGCATTTAAGAATATATAAACTTAGGGATTTGAGAATTTGAGAATATGGCAATCTAGGGATCTGGGAATGTAAAAATTTGAAAAACTAGAGATTTGGGAATTTAAGAACTTGGAAATCTAGGGATTTGGGTATTTAAGAATATGGCAATCTAGGGATTTGGGAATGTAAAAATTTGGAAAACTAGGGATTTGGGAATTTAAGAACTTGGAAGTCTAGGGATATGGGAATTTAAGAATATGGCAATCTAGGGATTTGGGAATGCAAAAATTTGAGAACCTAGGGATTTGGGAATTTAAGAATGTGGAAACTTAGGGATTTGAGCATTTAAGAATATGGCAATCTAGGGATTTGGGAACGTAAAAATTTGGAAAACTAGGGATTTGGGAATTTAAGAATTGGAAAATCTAGGGATTTGGGAATTTAAGAATTGGAAAATCTAGGGATTTGGGAATGTAAAAATTTGGAAAACTAGGGATTTGGGAATTTAAGAACTTGGAAGTCTAGGGATTTGGGAATTTAAGAATATGGCAATCTAGGGATTTGGGAATGTAAAAATTTGGAAAGCTAGGGATTTGGGAATTTAAGAACTTGGAAATCTAGGGATTTGGGTATTTAAGAATATGGCAATCTAGGGATTTGGGAATGTAAAAATTTGGAAATCGAGGGATTTGGAAATCTAAGGATTTGACAGAGGTATTTGAGAAAATAAGAATTTAAAGGCCTAGAAGATTGAAGATTTTCAAATTATTTTCGAATATTTTTAATCTTCGATTTTGAATACTTAGAATTTAAGAAAATTAAAGAGCTTTAGAACTAGAAAGCTTGCAAGTATAGCAGAATGATTCAATGACTGCACCGTAATTGTAAATACACCCTCAAAATCACGAAAACATTACTATTATCATACCATTCACCAATATTTTGAAATTTGTTAAAGTAGAAATCTCCAAATATCTCAATTCTGAGATAAATGGCGTCGTTTTCAAAATAAAGGGTTCGTATATGTTCTTTTTTAAAGGAAGACTACGTTGCATCGGAGTGTACAAGTAGCTCGGGGCATATGCGGGCCAAGCTTGTCCCCGTCCCTCTTTCTCTCGTAGTTTCGCCGTGGTTCATGTATTTATGCATTTCCAGCCAACCGTCGCTTCTTGACTACACATACACACAAACGTGGATTGGGCATTGTGTGATAGTCGATTTACATGTATTGCTGCTCGATAATGTGCCGTAAAAGATGGCCCAGAAAGGGACGGAGGAGGCAAAACCGAGAACTGCTTTTGAACTAGCGACAGGAAGTTTCATCCGGATCGGGCATGACTTGGCACCAGAATTGTTTTTTAATCTGTAATAAATAATAAGAAGTACTTCGCGAACATTACGCGTGTGAATCGAATTGCATATTTGAGGGAACAAAAGAGTAATCGTTAAACTAATTATTTATTATGTTATCGACGGACTTATCACAAGTAGTAAGACTTCATTGCTTTTATTGATTTATTTGAAACATAAAGATACAAAAAATTAAAAATGAAAGAAGAATAACGAAGAAATTGTATACAGTGAGTAATAAAAAAAACAAAGTGCAGTTACTTCAAAAATTCATCATTAACAAAATTTAATAATGATTCCCTAAGAATGTACTCTCGAGATGTACTATATTAATGTATAATACATTAATGAATTATTTAAAAAATTAATAAAAATAGTTCGAGATATTTTGGTTAATGTAAAAGCTTAGTTTTAATGATATATTAATAAAATTAGCAGAAATGATAATTTGCTGCAGTTTTCATATCAGAGTTTACATCCTTTCAAAAAATCGCAGTTCAAGATGAAAATTTGCATCGTACTGATAAACTAAACTACAAGCCTTCACATTGAAAATTCATAATTAATTCCAATATACGTTACATCGTAAACAAGTAATTAACATGTTGTTACGTTAACATTATAATTTTGCCACGACGAAATATGGATCTCTAACAGGAGAACCTTCCATAGTTGCTTTATTCATTATTCGACCGCTATATTTACTCATTGAATTCAATTCGGATTCACTTATGGTATGATTTATTCGACGAAGGCGTACCTGAGCACGTTGATGGGAATTTATTGGAGACGAAGGTCCCGAATACGGGGAAGGAAAGCATGGACGAAGAGAGAAGCGGAGAAAACGAGACGAAAGAAGAGAGTTCAACAGGAGGGACAACGGGCAACAAAGGGAGGGAGGAAAATAAAGGGCCACGTCCTTTTCTCATATTCCGTATCCCATATGGTGGCTCGTAAAAGTTCCGAGGGCATCCTTACGAAATTCAGATTTACAGCATCTACTCGTATTTGTTCCTTATTTCTACACCGTGTCTTCTTATCCACAAATGAACATTTGTTTAAAGATAATTTTACAGTAGCTCGAACTCAAAATGACAAGCATAAATTCATGAATAACTTTCTATGTTATATGTATTATTGTCATAATAAAAGAATTACTTCATCTATTTTTAAATGTATATGCATGTACTCAAAATGTTATACTTCATCTACTTGTATGTTCAGTGTCATACTGCAACTTGTTTGGATACTCAAAGTGTTTCATCTATTTATACATTTAAATAAATAATTACCCCAAAGTTTGTTGATAATATTACAAGTATCGTTTCTATCGATTGTATTGCCACTTTCCGTTCATTCAAATTCGCAAATAAAAAAGATTCCGATGTCCGGAGGGGTCTTTATGATCAAGAACGTCTGTCCAGCGGCACGATGGTGCTTCGAACGAATAGAACGCTACTTTGTTGGAAGATACTGAATTTTTATTCATCCCCTGCGCAAATAGAGGCCATGTACAGCCATCCGGCATGGTCGTTCTTTAAAATGCATGCCGCTCTTAAATCAAGGGAACAATAATTGTGTCCACTATGTGGACACGCTTGATCGAATCGGGAATATTTGTTGCCTTTTTACCCTCAGCACTAAACTTACTCGTATTTGGTGAATCTGCTGACTGTCGGATGTTAAGCACAATGAAAATACGGCTAATAAAAAGAATCGTTAAACTTTTCGAAACAACACAATGAACGCCATGTTATACGAGTAATAATAAATTCATACTGTTTATTAAAGTTAAACTGTTAATAAAAGTTCTAACTTTGTTATGAATGCATATTCATTAAAACGAGGTGCAGGTATAATTTTATGCATATCAAAACCGATTTTTCAATAAATACTCGTTATGCGCATATCTTTGGAAATATAACCTAGCTTTCGAAACTTATCTTTTGAAATGCAATTAAAATTATTTTGAAATCGGATTTATGGATGTAAATTTTGTTTGTGAATATTTATATTTATTAATAACCAGATTTTGCAATAACTTTGACCTGATTTTGCAATGATCTTGATCTAATTTTGAAAGACGCGGTGAGTGTATAAATTTTAAGTTATGAAACACATGAAATGTTAAAGGTTTGACTTTTATTACTTACATGGTTTTTGATATTACCAAAAAACATGTAAATGTTGTCAAACTTTGTTCCGTCTGAAAATACTAAAACTTCAAAATACTTTTTTAAGTATTTCTCACTTCTGATAATCTAAAAATCTTTTTAGAAAAAGTTAGTAACCATCCTATCAGATACATACTGTGTATCAAATATTTTCTTCTGAAAAGAAAAATGACAAGCATGAAAATGTATTTCTGATCTAACAGCCTTGTAAGTAACGTCAAGAATTTAGTAAGAAAATTAGCGGAATAAATCTTATCAAAGATAAACACCGTAAAAAAAAGTTTCTGATAAAATTCCAAGATTAGAAAATTTTCACTCTTCCTTAACTTTGATGCTTATCGGTTAATCCGTCGCCGTTGTACATTAATAAAAGAAAAAAAACGCTAATCAGGTTGAAATGAACAGCAACGTGATCGTAGCACGCAGCAATTTATGCGTGGAATTCTGCTCGATCAACCGGGAGAATGCCACAGACTGAAGTGGTGGCAGAGGGTGAAAGCAAGAGGGAGGACACACCCCCCGCGAACTCGAACATGAATTAAAGTTTTAATTTCTCTAAATCACTGTTCGCCCTCGAGCGTTTTCCACCAGACGGTCCGTTACTTATAGCCTTTGCTCTTTTTACCGCCTTCTTTTTTCCCATTCGCCTCGATCTTACCACCGACCAACCCTCGCCAATCGGGAGAAATCGATATGCACTTATCCGATGACTCTTGAGACCCCTCTTTCTTTCTTTCTTCTCTTTTTTTTCAAACATACTTTCGTAGGCATAACAGCCAGAAATCTATAGAGAGGCGAATTCTGTGTACCAATGGTGAATGAAATTACTCGAAACCACTTGAAACCACGTGATACTTATGTCGATGATTTAGTGCACGATTATTGTATTTACACTTGCAGCGCTTTCAAACAATTAATTTCTATGGTGGTAATATTTAGAGATGACTTTTTTTGGAAATAACGAATTTTTACTTGGAGTCAAAGGTTTTATGATATATTTAATATGTACTTGTTGCAGCACATATTTAATGTGCTGCGTATGCATGCAGTGAAAATATGATTTATTCTTTAGTTAGAAATGCAAGCTACAATAGATTATACATTTATTTGTATGTAATATATATTTGTACTAATTTATAGTGTAGTATAATAAAATATACTAAATAATATTTGTGTATAATACAAACGCACAAATAAATAATACAATATGTTAGAATCGATCAGGACGACCAAAAATAAAATAAAACTTCCTAAGAAGTATAGAGATCTGAAACGTATCTATAAGCTAGAATATTAGAATATAGAAAATATAGCAATTTGAAATGAAATTCGTTCGTTAGAATTTTCATTACAGAGCTAATTCTGCCTACAACTACATATCACAAATTCTACCTTCGACAACTTGTCTACAGTCTATAACATCACCTTGAAGCCGTGATTACCTTTTAAGTGCAATAAATTAAAATTTCGCTCGGCCTTAATCAGTAGTTTCAGATTGAAATTGGGTAGCCATCCACCACCGAGAACAAACGGCAGCTACAAATTGCGTTAATCAATCAAATTCGATCGACCACTGTTCTCCATTCTTTTCCCAAAGCAATTGCGCAATATTTCAGTTTTGAACGATCTATAATTTACCATCGACGTTCGTAGAATGAATCTGAATCGCAAGTCGCGAACTTGCTCTCGTAGCACGCTTTGCACCCATTCCCTCGCACAGGAGGGTGAGACAGGGGTTGTTCATTTAAAATCATGACGTCGAGCGTAGGGCGCAGTCACGACGGAGGCGTTAGTATTAACGTTAGGTGCGAGCAGACCGGGCCACCTACAAGAACTTCGTGCACCCGTTTCACCCCCTTACCACCGGTGACATATTGTTTCCATTCCGGTCTCGGGCTAAAGCGCAATAAAAAACTGGCATAAATATCACCCCCTTGGCGTTCCGCGACACCGATACTATGCCAAGCGGTGGCCCACGACATTGCTTGCGAGTAAGAACGTACAGGACCCGAATATCGCCTCCGTGCTCTACAACTACGTGAGATCGTTCTTTCGTATGGGTAAAATGGCGAGGACTAATTTGTCTGAGTGGCTTTTTCGGCGGTTTCAGAAAGGGAGCCGTGGAACGATCATCTTGTGTCGCGCGAATTTTCATGCGTCGCGTTTTGGGCAAGATGGCGCGCGAACCTAACCTCCTTGATCGCATTCATATTTGGATGACTCACAAATTTATACTTTATTACTTACTCATTTTATTATACATATAAAATAGTTTAAAGAATATTCAACAAAAATAAGTAAATATCATTGAATCATTCAATTATGTCTGTAGCGTATTAACGTTTTTAACTAATTTAATGGGAGTTTGACTAGTTTAACTCAGAGTATTAACAGAACTGCCAAACTGATAGTTGACCAGTTCTCAAGTTCCTGCTTTTAAATTTTTTAATTTATTACGATACTTTAATATCCATCAAGATAAGAAATTAATGCGTATGTTCATTATTAGGATTATGTGTGTATTACATGTAAGTATAATTAATGTTAATGGATGATCAAGAAATTTTTTGTAACCCTTTAACAGCAAAGCAATTTGGCATAAAAGTATCGATATTCGTAAGTCAGTCATTATTTTATTCATTGAGATGTTTCCGATTGTAAAATAAACTTTTATTAATACTCAGTTATTTACAGTTGTAATGTTACATGAATCAATGAATTTTATCTTAAATCCATTTAATAAAGTAGTAAAAAAAAATTACGAATATATCTCTTTTAATACGAAATTTATGTTTCCTTTTCATTAATAGCTAACTTTTTTTACTTTCGCATAATGTTGCTAATAAATTAGTGTCTCCTATATCAACATATGATCTATCACATGAAACAGCAATAGACTACGGGGTCTGTTAAACGCAGTATGTTTAAATAAAAAAATGTGCTCCTCAATTTTAATTTGGATAAAGGGTAAAGAGAAGACAAAATAGT
The DNA here is from genome assembly GCA_963576845.1 of Megachile leachella. NCBI lineage: Eukaryota > Metazoa > Arthropoda > Insecta > Hymenoptera > Megachilidae > Megachile > Megachile leachella. Next base: position 11,608,400 of record OY756256.1, on the reverse strand, counting down.
GCAGTGAATGTAGTATAGTTGCCCAAGATTTAGTCGTCGAAAATTCAATACTTTTCAAAAACTGAATTTTTGTGGAGGGGAATTATATATGGAAATTATAATGGAATTGCATATTCTCTACTAGTATATCTATAATATTTAAATGAAGTTGTACTTACAGCGTGACAGGTTCCTCAGGGCTCGAAGGTGAAATTGAAAGCGACATGCTGGTGGTTAGACATCGTGATGTTCCTGGAGACCTAACACGATCATCCACCTGTAATAATGTAGAAATACTAAATTAAGAACGACCGAATTATTTCATTGCAATTATTCATTAATATTACTTAAGCATTAAATCTGTAATTTGAACCTAATTGACAATCTTCATTCAAGCAAAATTATTTTTGTTATAGTCTACAAAAATTTTATATGACTTAACAACTTAATTTAACTACGAAACAAATTACTATTTTAATAGTGAAATAATTTAAATTTTATTGGATATACTCATTATGGATTGAAAGACAATATTAACTTATTAAGTTTACTAACTTAGTATTCAGAGAAAATAATAATATACTGGATAGAAAGAAAATATTAATGCAAGGAATTAGTAAAAAACATTGCCATAATAAATTCAAAGAAAATATTAATACAAAGGGTGAAAAATGTATCAATAGAGTTTTGTGACAGTAAGAGTTAAAATATACTATACAATATTTTAATAAATAATTTAAACGATTTAAATAATAAATACAATGTAATATTTAGCAAATATTTGATAGTCAATACATTGTGTGTTTTTGAAATGAAGCGATTACAATAAAAGCAAAGTGTGCTAATCCTCTTTGGATTACAGTAATCACTGACGAGAGGTCTCAACGTCATCCACTTTAACGGATTACGCAAACGATCAAATTGAAAAAATACAGAGAGAACATTTCTGTGTGCACCTTTTAAATTCTTTGCACGATCCTTGCTGTCGTCGATGGGGAATTGAGCAACAGGTAGAGTAGATATGTCCTCGAGGCATCATGCTCGACAGAGCATACGCGTGATTTACTGTATAAGTGACTCATCGAAACCACCCTTTTTCTTTTATCTTTGCCTCACTACTCGAAACGAAACGCGAAGGAAATAATTCTTTTAGTTAAACCCCGTTTCGTGGAATAGGATCCCAGAATTTATATCCGAGGGTAGAGCTCACGTTTGAGATAAAGTATCAATTGAAACGAAATAGAAATTTTATTAGATTATTGTCGTTGACATTTGTGTGAAATATTGCTTTATTTGTTTGCTGAGGAAATTAATGTAAACATCATTATTTTAATATTAAAAGCCTTCAAAGTCTCCTTTCGTTTATTTTTCTTATAATAATTAATTACTGAACTTGTCTATCACATGTAGCCAGCTTGACGATCATGTGTGAACTTACAATAATGCATAATGAATATATTTTCATCGTATAATTATATATTTATAACAAGTAATGTTTAACTTTTAGTATGTAACGCACAATGCATATATTCTACAAAACATTATTAACGTATATTATAACGTATGATACACAACCTACAACGAAGTGGTATACATTTTTAACGTTACAGCTATTTATAACGGCGGTGGATTTAAATGTTCGCACATATGTCATACGTACGACTGTCAGAATTATCAGTTTTATGATGGTTAAAAACGTAGTAAATTACTCATTGGTAGAGCTAATACAATCGCATCGGTGCGAGCTGATAAATTCAGTTGAAATTGAGCGAGCAACCACCCTACCGCCTCCCGGCCAGTTCAAAGAAATATTACAGCCATATTTTTCTTCCGTGAACGATGACTGAAGCTCTCCCGCGATTTTCAAGGGATTAATAATGACGGTGGAGCGTTCTACGACAATCGTAGAGAGAAACAAACGCAGCCCCGGGCAAGTGGACCAGACTCGCACCGACATCAATCTGAACGAGCGAACCGCACCCCTAACGAGCCACCGAGTCATATAAATTTTATTGCCATTTCATAAATCCCGACTACTACCGCGAGTAACCGTTACAGCCTTTCCAAGCGATTATCAGCAGCGTATAAAGTTGCGGATTCTGACGGATTATAACGGGCTCGATTCTGTCTTCTGCGACGCTTTCGAGGGTGTCTGAAAATCGACGTCAAAATGTTCAACTGTGTTCACTGGTGATTATGCAAAATGGAGGACCTTGTAATGATGTGAATCTTTTATGGTTTGCATTACGATTTACTTGCTAGGTGGTTAACGTGACATGAATTGATGGTAAGTGATATGTGATGTATTAGTATATTGGTATATTAGTATATGGGCATATGGTATATTTATACATGGAGTACTGGCACATGATACATTGGTATAAGTGATAGGTATGTAGAATAGTGCTATATTAGTATATTAATATATTAAAATATGCTGTATTGGTAAATTGATGTGTGTAGTACTAGTACATGATACTTGATACATATGTTAAGTGATATGTAATATAGTGGTATATTAATATGTCAATATATTGGAATGTGGTGTATTGGTATATTGATACATGGAGACTGCTACATGATACATTAGCATATGTTAAGTGACACATATATAGTATAGTGGTATATTAGTATTGTAATACATTGGTATATTGCTACGTCATGTATGTTTAAATATAATATACAGTATATGATATGTGGTACCTTGTATACTGATATATTAAAATGCTTAAAGAAGATTAAAACCCTGTTGTTTTTTGTTCAGTGATCTTTGACTACAATAATTATAGTTGACTTTAAAATGAAAATTCAAACAGAATTTTTAATAGTTCTAATAATGAAAATTTTCTTCTTCAATAACAATTATCACCATAAAATAAACCTAGTACTCTATAAATTACACAAAAGCTAAAATTTCTGAAAAGCGCTATAAAAGTACTTTCAAAGGGCAGAAAAGGTATTTGCCTCCTAAAACGCAGAAATAAATGTAAAATACAACGCATATAAGAACGGAAGGAATGGAAATGCTCGGATTATGTTTATAATAAATAAGACAGAAGTATGCGTGCAAGAGAAAAAGCAGAAGCACAGTTAATTCAGTTTTATACGACAACACTTCCGATCCGCGGTAAGCCGGCGACAGTCTCGAGTTCCTTCCCTCGAGTTCTCTTCATCTTAACGTAAAGACGAACGAAAACCTGATTTACATTTCTTTCTCTCCTTGCTATAAAAATTCCGCGACGATAACTTCCTTTGTTCCACCCTCTATGGCCGCGGGGGCGAACAACCCCTGTGGCTGGTGAGCCACAGGGAGTCCCATAACTCCAACTAGTTTTCGGTTTACATTGCATTTTTTTCCTTTAATTAAAGACTTGGGTGTGTAAAATTGTCCACCATTGTCAATAGAATGTTTGATATTCGTTTATTTTATTGAAAAATGAATTGTGGAAGTTGTAATTACGGTTAATTAATTGATTCTTTTTATAATTTTAGCAATAAATATCGTTGCCTCTGTATTGTAAAATCTTTGCCTATATAATTGTAGTATAGTTTATAATTATATTTATTATTTATAATTATGTAGTATATAATTATATTTCAGAAAATAGTGTTTATTGCAAATGTAGTAAAATTGAAAAACTTAAAATATTTATAATAGTGTAATAATTTTGAGAAACCTGAAATGTTTCTTCATTCATAGAAGAACGCAGACATTTAACAATTTTTAAATTTTAGTAAATGATATTTCTATGTATATAAGTGTTTGAATTTCTAAATTAATATAATAACACATTCACTACAATATCATTATACTAAAACAATAGCATGACATATCACATATCACACTTTCCTTTTATACATATTAGTGGTCATAATGTCAAATTAAATGTTTAACCTCATTTTGAAATTTTTTATTCTTTCTTCTTCTGTTGTTATAATACAATTATTATTCCTATTATTATGATACAATTGTACACTGATACAGAATTATATACAATTATTACAACACAGTGTACCAAAGAATGCATTTTGGCAAATAAACTACTTACGCACATCATGCATGATATTTAACCGAATTAAAACTTCCATTCCTCCAGATATACGATTACCAAGAACATTCTCAATCAAAAGTTCCACAGTAACATTATAATCTCCATTCCACGTAATCCCTCATCACAAAACGACACATCGCAGGTGCTCGCGACTCTCCCTCGATATATAACAGTCGGTCAGGGCTGTCGATCATCCATTCAGCCGTTGAAATTTCCAGCAACAAGCATCGCCGAAGGGTGCAGGAGGAAGAGGTCTATATAGGATCGAAATGTAATTAAGAGAGCAAATAATCCGAGCCGAACAAACTCCGTGAAATGGATCAAAGAACTCGACATCGAGAGAGGGACCGCGGTGGAGGGGTGCAGGGACTAGCAAAAGGAAGGACATGTACACTCGGGTGCAATGTAGGCTTCTTTTCGGTAAGAACGTGCATGAATAATTGGCAATTTTGAGTTTTAGAGGAAACTTTATGTTACAATATTTCTGAATGATTGGGTTTATATTTTTTAAGTTTCAGGTTTTTGAAGTTATATGTTTTTAAATTTTGAGGTTTAGGCATTTTTGAGTTTTCGAGTTTTCAAGTTTTCAAGTTTTCAAGTTTTCAAGTTTTCAAGTTTTCAAGTTTTCAAGTTTTCAAGTTTTCAAGTTTTCAAGTTTTCAAGTTTTGAGATTTCAAGGCTTCGTAGATTTGAGATCTACGAATTCAATCTTTCAAGTTTCCAAGGTTCCAACTTTTCAAGGTTTTGATGTTTTCAAATTTTCTGGTTATCAAGTCTTGAAATTCAAGTACTGAAATTTTTGATTATGCAGGTTTTCGAATAACAAAATTTTTCAATCTCTAAACCCTCCAATTCCCAAAGTATACAAATTTTCAATTTTCAACTCTAAAATCTTGCAAATTCCTAAATTTATAAATTTTTCAATTCCCAACTTCTTTGCATTTTCCGAATTCCATATTTCCAAATTTCTACGTTCTTAAATTTTGAAATTTCGAAGTTTCAAAATGTTTCTGCTATCACATTCTCTCTAAAAATTCCCTCAACACCCCCAAATTTCCTAACTCGTCATTCTTTAAATTTTCGAAATTTTGAAATTCTCTATTTTTTAAATATTTTAAGTTTCAAAGTCCTCAACTTCCTAAATTTTCATAGATTCCTAAATTCTTAATTTTCTTAACTTTCAAATCGTTGGATTATATCCCTAGGTACTCAAACTCTTAAGTTCTCGAATTTATACATGTTTAAATCCAAAACCAAATACAAATACAAATTTCTATATTCTCATATTTCCAAACAACCAAATCCGTTAATCCCTATATCTCTAGATCTCAACGCGTACCTAGATCCATAAATTCCTAGGTTTCCAAATTTCTAGACGTTACTGTTCGACATTCCTATACTATAAAATCCCTAAATCTCCAAAATTATGTATATCTGTTCCTCCAAATTTTTTTTTTTGATATTGAAATTGCTTCAATATCACTATATCAAATCTCAAATTCTAAAATACATATGTTCCCAAATTTTATAATCATCATATAACTACATTTCTAAATTCCTAAATTTCGTCTCCAAATACCATTATTCTATATTCCTAGATCCTCAACATTCAAGCTCTCAAATATTTGTGTTCTCAAATTCCTAAACCCCTAAATCCCTAGATTTCCTCATTTCCTGATTTCCAAATTTCGAGATTTCTTTCTTCCTTCATCTCCAAATATCTCGTCTTAATTTCAAAATTTCTAAATGCATAAGTGCCTTTGTGCCCAAATAGCTAACCTTAAAATCGCCAGATCCCACTATCCCAAGATTCGCAAGATTCTCAAGTCCCAAATCTCCAAATACTTATACTGTCAAGTTCCAATGTCTTTAATCACCTATATCTTTGAATTTGACAGCATCCGAGTTCCTAGATTCATAAATTCCCACGTTCTCATACATCTGAATCTCTAGTGTCCCACACCTGTAGATTCCCAAATCCTAAAATTCCAAAGTTCCAAAGACCCCCAATTCAGAACCCACCTCCAAATATTCAAATTTCCAAAAATTCGTAAGAACCAGTGAAGTCCACGTTCCCAAACTTTCTCTAGGGTAGACAGATTTGCTCGTGACTGTACCGATAGAGGCTTGTCGTTGAAAGGTAACAGGACGAGACCGGCTGCTTCTCCCTGTCGTCGTCCTGTCTAGCCCGAAGGAGTAGGGCAACGAAGAGGGGGGCAAAAGACCCTCGATAAATATTTCCGTCAAGTGACCGGGGTTGGAATTCAAAGAGAGCCGAAAGGTGGAATCGAGAGCGAAACGAGTCCATCCTCTCTTCAGCGGCGGTTCAAGGGATGGTCGACGAGAACGATGGAAACACGGGGTGGTAACAGGGGGTGGGATGCCAGCCAGTATATTTGCATTACGTTACGTAGTTGCGCGTTTAATCAGCCGTATACCCGGAAAGGGCGCGTGTGAGAGGGAAGAAGTGAAAGAGAAACGGGAGCAGGAGGAACCGCCTCGACTTCCGGTTACCAAAGAAGGACAGGACTAAACAGCGTTTCTACCTTTTGTGAGGGTAAAGAGACCAGATTCTGTTTACTGCCGGACTGTCCTTTGCATCTACCATTTTTATGGGGCAGTTTGTCCTACGCTTTTCGCCATGTTTTCATTACGGTTCTTCGCTTCTTTAACGTTTGATTAAGTATCCCGCAATTCGTTTAAAGATTTGTTACTAATGAAAGAATTTTGTTGCGGAGTTTAGAGTTCAGGAATATTTCGATTTTTCTAAATTTGAACGAAGTTACAACATTTGAAAATTTATTTTTCGAATGAACCTTAATATAATTTTTAATTATATGAAAATTACAAGTAGCGAATTTTTTTACAATCGAAGATTTTTATTTTAAATAAAATTTGATTTCGTCAGGTATATTTTGAGTATTTACTCGAAACCTTCATTATTTGTGGTTTTAATTGTTCGGATAAGTTTTTGTTCAAAATCAAAATTTAGAGAAATAAATAATTTATTGTCTGTTCATAAATATTTTCATTTTATTTCAAGCTTGGTTTAAAAGTTATTTTTCATAATGGTTAAGTCTGGTTGTATTTTCTGAGATATAAAGAAATTTTATATTTTGTTTTTATTAAAATTGTTCAAGACATTTCTGGTCTTTTTTAATTTTAGTTTTTCGTGGGAAAATATACATATTTTTTATCAATGAATTTTCTCAATGATTCTTTAACAATGATTCTTATTTACAATATCATGCAATTTTTCTTTAAATAAATTTGCATTGAATTTATTTAACATAATTCACACTTTGGAATTAATTATAAACTTGAAAAACAAATAAGCAAACGAATTACGAATCACGAATTAATGTATACATTAATTCTTTAACGAAAATTAAATTAATTCTTTCAACGAAAATTAACGCAGATTTTGAGAAAAACGCCTTAATTCTGCAACTTTTAATATAAAACTTGTGAACCGATTATTTGCAGACTTTACTAGTTTTAGTGTTAAAGAACGATCTCCTGTCGTACGAGGTTTATAATAGATTCTACGAGTTTTCGAGGCGTACGTATTAGAAAGTAGTGAAGGAAAGGAAGCAAGAGAAAACAGAAGAGATGGCGCCTACGAGACGTCGATGGCGTGACAGATTGCCTCCAGTATTTTCCACCACATACATCATCGGCATCCGCCAACCCTTAGTTCTAGTTCAATGCTCACCACCGTCGTCTCCCTTAATTGGCATCACCTATACCAATCTACCTGTGCTGTCGTACAGAAAATTTCCTACCACAGTTAATTACGATAAATTATATTCGGAGAAATGTTCTTATTAAATGATCGACCAAAAATTAGGCTTCCCGTGCTTTTAATTATAGACCTACATTCTTAGATATTATGTGGAGTCTCTTATTCTGCGGACAAATTAAATATTATAAATAAACATTTATAAATTTTATTTATTTACAAGTTTGGAGTTTGAAGATTAGTAGAGTAGAAAATTTTTTAATTTAGGAACTTTTGGTATTTTGGAATTTTGAAATTTAGGAGTTGAACGTTGGAATTTAGGAAGTTGAGAAATTGGAAATTCGAAAATTTCAGGAATTTTGGGATCTGGGGTTTTGCGTGTTTAGGGACTTAAGCGATTGTTGATACAGAGATTTGGGACATTTGTTAACTCGGGATTAAATAGTTTGGAAAATTGAGAGAAATTGGGAATAAGGGTGTTTGGAAATTTCAGGATTTGCAGATTTGGAAATTTGAAAATTTTGGGGATTTGAGAATTTGACAATTTAAGAATTAGAAAAATAAAAAATTTGAAATTTGGACCATCATAACTAAATTAGAGTAGATAAATCATGTGCTTAACAACGGATTTTCGAACTGAAACTATAATGGCGCGTACCACGAAGCGAGTAATACATCGACAACAAAATGAAGGGTCAGTGACAAACTGCAAACCGCACTTTCATCGTCAGGGATACGATTAGGGAAAAATTCTCGCCGTTTTAATGGGGAGTGAAAATTAAATACCGCGGTGTCCACCCCTTAGGTCCGGTCACCTAATAATTCATACGAGGAATGTAAAAAGGGCAAGCCCTTTTTCCCCCGCCCCCGCGACCAAAAAGAGCGAGAACGAGAAAAGCCAAGGGGTGTAGAAAAATACGAGCCCGTGTTTATCTTGAGATTTGTAGCCGCTCTGTTCCCGATATTTATTGGCCTTCCAGGAACGGGAGATGCCACTGCCTGACGGACCGTTAAATTTTATTATGTTTTTTTCACCGATGCCGAAATAACGCGTCACTGAATATGGCTGGCAATGTTGTCGTAAAGATAAATCCTGATCGTTCGTGCGTTGTTGAAAAGACATACTCGTTATGCTGTCTATTACCGAAGCTTTCTTTCGCATCTTTTAACTGTGGAATTTTTATTATATTTTTTTTTTGTATTTTCATATGTACATTCAATTTCAAAGATTATGTTATATTATCTTTTATGCGGTACAATTATAACTGTGCAATAAAATTCTTAGATGTAACATAATTATGATTTGGAAACCCAATTACAAATATAATATAATTCTCTTATAATTATAATCTATAATTATAGGATGACAGTAAGAACATATGAGAGTAATAACAAATGTAATGTATAATTACAATTTTAAAACTCAGTTGCAAATATAATATAATTTTATAATTACTTTAATAGGTAAATTTAATTTCTAATCTAACAATTATTCAATCTTTAATAACAAATTACAGAAAAGACTTACATGTGTGTCCATATGTGCACATATGAGTCATACAAAAATTGTATATCTACTTGTTAAGTTTTTCTATAATCTTCTAATTCTTCTATAAGCCATAAGAATGTATCATATAATTATATTTGTCATAAAAATTTGCATGTTTCGCAGGAAACGAAAATATACATGTATGTGTCTACACATAAGACCGCAAACTAGTGACAACGATAACGAGGTAGGTTACCCCAACGAATTCATAAAGAAGGATCTTGAGGATACGTAGTGCTCGCGTAAGGATATACGAACAGCCTAACTGCCTACCAAGGTCATATTTAGGATTAAGGAGAAGGTGGTTGCAGCCTCTTCAGCCTGATAGTCATGTGCGCAGCGGAGACGCCTCGCTAAACCGGGCAGCCCATTATCTTAACAAATCTAATCTCGCGGTTGGTGTTTATAAATGTCTTGTTTTCCAGCAACGGGAGTCTGGAGAAATAGGGACAGAACGTTTCTAACCGCGTTTCAGCTCTGCTACCTCATTAACGAGACTGGGTGGCGAGAAATGAAGTACATATTCGTGCACGTGTTCTGCTCCTTAACATCTTGTCTTATAATATCCAGTATTAATATATTATACTGTATAAATATTATATTTTAACATTGCAATAAAAACATTTGTATTAGTTAATGTTCTATTGAAGTCTATTTCTATTTATGGAATTTTCTATTGCAGTGTAGTAATTTTCCCACATGTGTAATACTACATTAGTATAAACAATTGTATATCGGTATAATTGTAAATATTTCTGAAACCACTGTGGATCATGTTAGTCTAATTTTTATTAATTTAACAAGTTATTTATCGAATGTTAACAAAATATAACTGAAGTGATGTATTTATATTTTATCCCAAAAACCAAACTTTTTGTTTCAGTATAATTTGGTCACTCATAACTTAAATTTCTCCTAGCAAATTTCCCTGTGTGATAAGAATTACCGCACCTATGTCAATGTCTGAACGATGATCGGCAGTTTGCCGAGGAATTCGGTGAAATTCTGAACATGTGCATGCTCCGAGTATTTGAGATCGCGTACACCCGCGAATACAGATAAACGCAACGAGAGGAAGCGATGAACACAATTCTGGCATCCGGGGAAGGGTGGGTATCTGTTATTATAGGACGAGGGTACAGTTTGCCGCAAAACTGGAGGCCCTAATCCCTTAAGAGCAATAATAAGAATCCTTTCTCTGTTACTCTCTGGAATCGGCGTTAAAATTACCGTGGAGGACAAAGAGGAAGACAGCGAGCTTCAACTTAATTCAAGGCCTCGTAGAAGGTTGCGCCATAATCTCCTATCTGACTCCCCTTGAGATACTTCAAGACCATCCACGCTAAACCTTCGTTCACACTTTCTTTTAACCCTTCTTACATCTCACTCGACAACGGTTTTCATATTTCAAACGTCGCCAGGGATTAGCTCGTTTTAGGTGGTCGAGTAAACAAGCGGTTAAGGTGTTGCCGCAATAAGTCTCGCTTGAAAATGTTGAGAAACTAGGGCAGATAGGAATCTTTTAAATAATATAATTTCAATTCTGAGGTAGGTTAATTACAATATGTAAATTGGGATAGGTCTTTTAAGAAAATTTGATTGTGTAAAATGCGAAAATTTAAAAGACATAAATAATCAAGTTTTCTTGATAAAAATGTTTTATTTTTATTCCAGATGCGTGATGTATAATGTTATATTATAATTTTTATTATAAATAGTTCATGTACATAGTGTATGTTCTAATTAGGACAGCTATTGACTGTAGGTATATTTGTTGGTATTTATAATATAAGAGTATTGTTAATTATAAATAGTAATAATATGAACTATAATAATTATGTTTAGTTCATAAAATTCAGACTTGACTGTAAATACTGTAATTTATAAAATAAAATTAAACTGATAGCCTGCGTTATTTAAATCCTCTTATTTTAAAATTAGTAACATAATTATACTCGCCAGTAAATAACTCTTAAACCTACCATTTTAGGTTTTAAATCTCATAAATATTTACAGAGTTTATAATAATTATTATATCGTTGCATTAATAAGAAATAAAAACGTATTACTGCTGGTACGTTCAAAGATGGTTCATTTGGTATTCCTCATTCTTGCCCTTAACAATCTCCAGCAGGTTTTACGAACTTGTTATCAATATTAACATCGAAAAAGGGCTTAATCAGGCTTTCTGTTGGCGGTGAAGCATGGTTGCTACGAGAACTCTTTCACTTTAAATTTTCATTCGACTCTCGTACAAGGAGGCTTGTTTCGTTCTTGAAGCCCGAGCCAGGATTCTCCTCTTCGTCCTCGTCCTGGGCGTAATTTGCACACAAAGTGCCGAGGAGGTGTACCATAGTGTACGCTTGTGTACACATAGACACGTGCACAGGGTGTGTACTCAAACATATTATGCTAACGTTCCTCTCTTCCATTCGATGAGCTCATTTTAATAGTTATCGCGTGTCCGTGAACGATATCGTAGTTTCGTGCGAACATAATTATTGCAAGAAAGTTTGTAAATAAAACTGTACACCAAGCACATAATTACTGTAATAAAATGTAAATACAGCTTGCAACTTATCAGAGTTTGTTTAAAATATTGAGAATATTGCTGTATGTATTAATATATTTACTGTGCATGACCACCAGAAGACTGTTAGAGTAACATTTTTAAACTAATTAAACTTCACAAATATATTTACCTCTTCATATTATAACATTCTAACGACCATTGTTAAATTTTCATAATAATATATCTAAAGAAACACGACTAAACAATGTTCATTACTTTAATTAATACACTATACATACAATAGTGGATTATATCACAATTTGAATCAGTACGGAATATCCCAATAATCGTATTTTAAACAAAATCAGAAATTCACCGTCCAGCTCTGAAACGATCTATTAATTCGTGTCAATCAAAGAGAACGATAATTAATCACCGAGTTCAAAGACCTTTAATTCGAAAAAGATTTCCCGATTCTTAAGCTGTTTCCAATTTGAATACCAACGCGCTAATAGGAAATTAGGTATGTCGCGTGTATACCCGACTAACGAGCTTCGGCAGCCTCCACCGGTGAGGAAGAAAGAGTCTTTCTGGCAGATAATAAAAAACCTGTCACGTAGCGGCGGCTCCGTTGAGGACCGACTGAATCTGGAGGGTGGCAAGGAAGAAGGAAAAGAATACTAATTCATTATTCAATCTGGGTCGAGTGATTAGCATGCGCCGGTACCTGGCATCCTCGTCTCCTTCTAAATAATGTAAGGCGTATACCACCGCAAGAACGTGATGGTACAGGCATTGTCGCGAAGAATCCCTGCTTCCCTCCTCACAATTTTGCGCAGCCTCAAGCACGCAATTTAAATAATTATGCACGGTGTCCTCCCGACGGTTGTAATGCAAAAATTTCGCTACGTAAAGAAGTCAAAATTAACGGCTCATCTTTGGAAACGTAAATGTCCTGCTCATCTTGTCAGCTTGTTCTGGATTTTATAAACTCTTAATTTTACTTCGGACTTTCTGCAAAATTATTTACGCGAAATTTTATTAAATTCAAACGATATATGTTGATAATGAAATCGATTACACATAGAAAAGCCTATATTGCCCTAAGGAATAAGAATAGCTGTCGTTTCGCCGCAATATTTTTAAAATTACATTTACAAGTTGGAATAAAAACCAAGAAAATTCTCAAAGTCTCCAAACGCCAATTTATCCTAACGTTAACAGCAAACTACGTTCCTGCAAGTTCGCTAGCGATACTTTACGCCAGTCTCGGAGCACAATAGAAACGGAAACTCGGGCGAACTTGCTGAATGTCTGCCGGCGTTAAATCAGCCTTCGTCAACGGGAAAAATCTCGGGAAGGTGAATTCCGAGGGGCAAGTTCTACCAGAGATAAAGCATTTTTAATACAATTAAGCGAGATTCTTCACGGTATCCGTTCTTCTTTCTACCCCCACATCTCCCTCGCAACCACCCATCTCGGTACCCTAGCGTCACCCTGAGCCTCGGTGGTCTCTCTTCGAGATCTGGATGTAAGAAGGGTTGTACTCAGCCTGCCTCCGGGGCATGTTAATGCACTCCAAGATCTTAGCACTTACACTCTAACACGCCTGTACTCGTCGTCGTCGACGTTCTACTGCCTGCTTTTCCATCCCCAGCCATTTTCTCTTTCTCTTAAACTACCCCCGACCAAGTCTCCGCCGCCTCCAGAGGGCTTTCACGGACGACGCCTTAAATCCGGATCTCTGCCCTGTTCCCCTCCCCCTGACGGTTCTTATTCAGCTAGCTTCTGAATCTGGCGCCGTTGGTGCTGCGATTTTCTTCGCTGGAACGCCCAGGAAGCAGCTTTTCAAAATGTACGGCCTCTGCGGTGACGCTCGGTAAAACACCGTCGACCCGCGATTTCAAGCTACCCTTTTGATGTGTCGAAATAGGATCGTTTGGACATATTTAATGTTACTGATCAAACTTGATCAATTGCGTGATCAATGTTACTAACCTTCCAGTACTAACAATAGATCGTTGTTAGAAACATTTGCTAAATTCAGTTTTCCTTTATTTTGTACTATGTTTCTTTTTGAATTTTGAGGATATTAGTTCTCTCATCAAAATCTCAAACTCTTAAACTTTTATATTCATAAATCCTTAAATCGTAAGATCATCAAGTTCTTAAATTTTCAAGTTCTCAAGCTTCCAAACTCTCAAGTTGTCAAACTCTTCAATTTCTATATTCTTAAATCCTAAAATTTTCAAGTCCTCAAATTCCCAAATCTTCAAATTTTTCTTTTTAATAACCTAAATTTTCAAATTCTAAACTTCTCAAGTTCTCAATGGCTCGAACTTTCAAGCTCTCAAGTTTCTAACTCCTTAAATATTCAAATTCTCAAATTCAAGGCATTTCGAATACAGTCCAAAAGTTGCAATTACTCAAATTTCAGACTAAGTCAAAATGGAACGATTTGAATGAAAATTGGCCAAAAAAAAGAAATCACACAAAGACCGTTATTCGGAGAAAGAAATCTTAATTAATGAAGCCATTGTTTGAACCGTGGAAACTCGACGAGAGGTTCGAGCCAGGAGGTTCGAGCGTGGCTTACCGTCGCGGCGAGTGGATGGAGGTCGTTTCATCGGTGGCTAGGGTGAAAAGGAAAAAGGGCCGGTTTTTTTCAAGGACGATGGGCACACCGACCACCAACGGTGGTTCGTGCAAGGGCACACAAAGCTCTTGACGGATGGCCAGCCACCAGACTCTGCCGCAACCCTCACCGGTTACGAGTGACCACCTGTTGAGGGTCCTGCACGCACCTGTCTACGCACACACGGCCCATCCAGCTTGTTTCCCCACCCTGGATGTTCCTCCTCTTCTTCCTCTTCCTGGATGATATTTCCATCCGTGATGACCGAAGAAACGGCCCGGAATAACGAGTGTCGACGCGTTTTGTCCACTGCGCGTGAAACCGTTTGGAAGACGAGCGGATAACTGACATGAATGCGGATGCTATGATAATTGGATGTGTGGTTAACACGTTTAGCTTGTTCTTGGCAAAACAAATTATAACATTTTATGAAAGCTGTACAAGATATACATTGTTGTTTACAACGTGTTTTAACGCTAAATCTACCAAACCGGTTAAATGACTCTATCATAAGTTACACTACTTGTTAAAGTATTTTTCTTAACATCTGCACTGATTTTCATCAAGATGAAGAATTAACCCTCCCTCAGGATCATTTGTCTCTTTATTTTTTGACTTCATTTTTCATTTCAAATTAAGTGATTATACTTATGTGATTTTTTATATCGATGAAGATTAACTTACATTTTAACAAAAGTTTGTTAATACTTTTCGTAATTTATTATAAGAAATTGAAGATGTACTAACATATACGCTATGATAATTCTTATTTCACAATTTTTAATTTTAATTTTTTTTTACTTTAAAATTTTACATGATTTGGCCATTTGATCAACATAAACTTCTCAATATGTGTATTGTGGTGAAATTTTTGAAGATTAGAAGATGTAACTATGTGTGACGTATTATTCTTATTCGAAAGGGTTTAGCACCGATGAAAAGTATTTCTTTGTTTTCATATCGAAATTAATCAAGTGATGTGTTTATAGTAATTTCAGCTTAAATTCTTAAACTTCTAAATTACGAAATTTTCAAATCACTAAATTTGGGAATTTTTATATTTTTATATATTGCAATTTTCGAATCTGTGAATTTTCCAAATTCGCAAAGTGAAATCCCCCATCTGGTTATTTAAGAATCGAAAATTATAATTTCTTGAATTTGTATTTATACATTATATGTATATACATATACATGTGTGTCTGACCATATATAGTGTTATGTTCTGTTGAGCTCATAACTAGTGTTAAGTGTATACCATAACATGTACAAGAAATTATAGGAACGAAATACTGAGTTCCTGCTTAAAAAAATGTATTCTATAAATTACAAAAAAAATGTGCAAATTACTTTATTTCAACCTGCATACATATATTTATCGTTGTACTTCATAATAAACTTAAAAGCAGCTGCGTGTCAGACATCCGTAAACCCAGTGTTAATAAAGAAAAGACCTATATTCCAGTACTCCTGTAATAAATTATACTAAATACTATATTATATATAATAACGTTTAATATCCCTCTGTAATTGAAATATTACAAAATTGTAAAAGTTAAAAACGGTAAAAAATCAAGAACAATGTTAAAAATTACTTATGTTTCATCCCTTACATATTTATTATAGCAATTCATTCTTAATTTAAAAATAACAGCATATCTGTAAACCTAGTATTAATAAACAACCCCTAAATTCCAGTAATCTTTTAGTAATATCACTATATGTAATCAAAGTATTACAAAAGTGCAATGCAGAAGAGTGCAGTTGAAAAGGATCAATGAACGGTTGGAACGCAGTGTAAAAGTGCTCAGTGCGCTATTCGGTTCACAGATAGAGGATGGTTTTTTTATTCCCTGTGCTCTTTCCGTCCCTTCGTTGGTTTCGTGACTGAACCATAACCGGAGGACGACGGGAACGCTTTATTTTCACCCCCATCGCGATCATTCCATTTGTTTCGCAGCATTGTATGGCTCGCGGCGACGAGTATCCTCTCTTACCTTCTCTATTTACCCTGCCACCCCCATGACTCTTTCACAGGTTGACATTGAACACCCCATGGCAGGTTCGACCATTCGTTAGACGAATCGACCCATCGTTATCTCGATATACCCACAGGTACGTTTAATACGACCCGCCGACGTATTTATTCTCCGTGTCGGACTTTCATTTTGATGAATGACACATTTGAATGCATCATACGTGCTTTAGGAATCGCTTGCAGCGAAATAAACTTGCGAATTTCGGGATCAACATCATTGTACAGTTGAATCTTTGTATCTTTTAATCATTTGTTTAATAGTATTTTAATTGTATACTTAATTTTATTATTTATTTTGGTAGTTTAATGTTTTCACATTGTTAGGGAGGATTGGATAGAATTAACTGGGTGTGGGCTACGGAGTTTAATATAGTTTGGTATAATTTAAAAAATTCACATATTCTGAAATTTAGAAATAGTTAAAAATTCCTATTTAAAGTATACTGTTGGAAATTTGTTTTTAGATTTTCAAATGTTCCAAAAAAGCCAATTAAGAAATTAAAAAATTTTGAAATATTGAAACTTAGAATTTTATAAACTTTCAAATTTCTAAGTTTCTACGTACAAGAGGTATTAAATTTAAAAGTCTTAAAATTTACATTCTTTAACGTTGTTTAATTTCCAAGTTTGCAAATCTTCATATTCTTAAGTTTTTATAATTCCAAATTTCAATTGCAGATAATTTATTATTTTTAAGTTAAACTACTTCTTTCTTGAAATATCCTGAATATGTACTAATAATAATATCTTGTACTACAAAATATTTATACATAACCTGTACATAACCTAAAAGTGCCATACATAACCTAAATGTTATACATCTATTAATTTTGACAGCATGAATAAAAAATCGTTTTTTACATACAATGTAAGCAGCAGGAAATGATATACTTACTAATAAACAATATTAAATTTTAAATTTCTAGGCTACTTATTTCAATAAAGAATTATACAATTTTTATTAACAACCTTAAGTTTCAACCCGCATGTCATATACGACATTTTAAAGCACTTATCATTAAATAATGTCACATTTCATGTCATTCAAAATCAATTACGATACATCTCAATATTCTACTTCGTCATTAGTATAATAATTTTACCTGGCCTAAAACAAACACGTATAACATATTTTCGTAACCGTAACATCTTACACCATTAAATTATTAACGTTGTAAATGTCACAATTAGAGATTTGAACCATGAAGATCATTGAAGACTACATTTCTAGAATTTGATCAACAATCCAGATAAGATAACGTGAATGAAAACGTTAAAATGAGGAATCTGGGTAATTCTGATGTCGAGATCGATGCTTATTAGTAATCCAAGATCGTTTCAGCCATTACGCATTAGGATTCGGAGATAACCCCTGAGATGCTATTTCCAACCCTCTATTCACGTTTCACCTTCTCCTTGACAATCCTTCGTCATCAGGCTCAAACGTCTTGTCGTCGCGTAAGATTGAACATTACGTTCGTTGAAGATGTAGGCACGTCCTCAAATTGCATTGGCTCGTGTCACCTGTTCAAATCTGTCCCTGATTTTATCATCCCTCGCCAAGATCCGCGTAAATTTACCGTGAATTCATACTTATAAATTGTTAGCGATTTTAACAGTTTGTATTTTATGAATTCAATTTATATGTACTGATATATTGTTGGTGGACGTTGTAATGACATAACAAACTGTTTCAGAAATACCTTATACCGTAGTTTGAGTTTATTTGAAGAGAATGATCAATTTTAAGCCACATAAACCCATCCATGCATAAAAAACTTTTATTCAGAGTAAAAAAAATGTCGATATTTTCGTTCACGTCTGAAACGTAACCCTTCCACATATTCGACATTTGTTCCAAACATTGTCTCATCATGACAATATTGCACTCATTATTTTGTAATATGCTTTAACTATAAAATATGATAATGGAACACAAAACAAAAGATAGCAATAATCAGTGCAAGTCCGCAACAGTCAGTGCAAGTCTCACCATCCACTCTAACTCAACAACACAGATAAATATAATACAGAGTGTGCTCGTTCAGCCATATAACTGACGTTCAGACATATAATTCACTCAACCATGCATAAAGAACTTTCATTCCAAAAGAATATCAATGTTCATATCTGACACTTAACCCTTCCACAAGTTCGATACTTGTCCCACACATACTCTCGGCAGAATAAACCACCTAGCGAATTCGGCGTCAATCAATCTCTTAAAACAATCGATCAACGTCTAATTGCGATTCGGTCGGGCCGCACTCGAGGCCGCTTGAATTCGTCAAAGTGGTCAAAGCGGCATAAATTGGGATCGGAGGGTTGGTTGGTTGGCTGTCAGCGACGGAAACGGTCTGCTGCATCGAAAGGCAATCGACGAAGGAAGTGGCACGAGTGGACCGCCACCATGGCCGAGCTTTTTCAACTTCATCCTTCTAACGCTGGAAGAGATCGCCGTTTAAGAGGCGGCTCGCTAATGATAGTCCAACCCTTCAAGGACTCGACTGGTCGACCTCTCGAAGTCAGCCTGCATCTGATGGTAACTTCAATCCGTTAATTGGTGTACAACTTTTTTTTCCATGCTTCTTCCGTTCCCTCTCTGTCGCCCCGCCGCCCGATCCAGGTGGGGGTTCTTTCGCTCTTTTGACACAAGAGGAAGGAAAAATTTTATTAAATTAGCCGACGACAGGCGACGTCGCTCGGTGGCTTCACAGAAAAAATATCCCTCTGCTCTGCAGCGATCTCTTTAACCCTCTACATTTTTCACCCTCCCCTGGCACAAGCGGCCGCCCACTTTTATCCCTCTCTCGTTCTCGACATTCGTGCTTGAAAGAACTTCGGAAACTCGTTTAATCGCCACGGCGAGTAATTTTTTAAGCCTCCTCGGCCGTTGGTCAGCTCGACGGCAAACGAAACGAAACGTTCGGACACGCGCCGCTTCAGCCGCGTTCTTTGAGCGCGAAACGCTGAAGAGAAGGTAGATAATTTATGGCCACTCTTAAAAAAGATGTAACTCGCTGACGGACGTGTTTGATAGAAATTAACGGTTCTGATGAATTTCAATGTCTGCCGGGATCGTCGACTACAGGTCAAAGATCAAACGTAACGTGTGGACGAAACGTTTTGCAGGTAGAGACACGAGAGGTATGTTCTTCAGCAAAATGCTACTGAAATGATATAAAATAACGTTTGTGGATAGAAACTTGGCTTTCATAGGGAAAATGTGGAAACGAAATAGAGAGCAGTTTACTGGTCGTTGATTTTCAGGGATTTTTGACTTTGCGATTTGCAAATTCAGAAATATGAGGATCTAGAGTTCTAGTGGGGAACTTGAGAAGCAAGAAATTAGGAGATTTTTGTATTTAGGAGAGTAGGAATTTAGGGTCATAGGAATAAGAGGACATTGGTATCAAACATATGTGGACCTAGATATATGAAGATCTAGTGACACTTGAATTTAGAAGTATATACACATGTAAATATACGAGGAGCAAGGATTACTAATTAGTAACTAATTAACAATATAAATAATATTGCATTTAATAATCGAATAATACAGATCGAAACATAAGCAAGCAAACATTTAAAGAATTTTGATTACAAATAAAAATATATGCAAAAAAAATTTGAAAAAATTTATGTAAAAACGATACATAATCATAAGCATACAAAATGAAATATAATCATAAATTTAAGAAATAAATATTTTTAGCATCTCACGTATCACGATTCATTATTGTCATCGATTTTCGTTCGTCGACACGATTACTTAGCAATTCTAACTAAAACAATCAGGGTAAAGAGGGACAGAAGCAGCACGGATACGAATCGATTAAAGAAGGAAGTGGATATCACCGGCGGTATTCAAATCGATTACACGACGGCCAATGTAAAAATTATGCAAATGTCGTTTACAAGTGAATGGGACCCTCGCGACGAGCGAGGCTACAATTAAGCAGAAGCCAATTCAATATCGAGGTCCATTCGGTGGAATATTCAACGTTCTGGTATTAAATGTCGACTGGCCCGTTTATACAAAGACGAATCGGTGTTATCGTTGATCTTACCTTCCCATTGTTGCACGCAAAGCAACACGTACACAGGATTTCACTGTTTTGTTACCATTTTCGTTGGTATTACTGACCTTATTTACATGTACGTGTCCCATGAAGTGAATGTATTTTATTACACTTCTGGGTCGAGTATATTAAACCATAAATTTTTAACGCGTTAACTATCGCGGTGAAAAGATTTCGGAATATTTTGGGAAGAATTATTAGGGATATGAATAGACATTAACGGTATCTTTAATTTCTTTGCCTTTCCTTTTTAGCTAGAATGTTTAATGAAACTTTTGGTGTTGATGGGAATATTGGGAGCAGAAATGTAATAGAGATTTTTGATATTCACACAAATATTAAGAATAAAAATTTTGTAGAAATTGTTAATAGTTGTGTATACCATTCGTAGACATTTTTAATATTCATAGTATGTTAGTGAAGTTTATTTTATTATTGCGTGTTTATAGGATCTAGTAAAGTGAGCTAAAAGTAAGCTTCAATGTATCTTTATGTCCATGACAAGCATGTTTAATATTCAAAAAGTTCATGGATATGGGAATGGAGCAAGTTTGGGGACTAAAGGAATTATATACAAGTTTTCTTGTAACGCTTGAGATTTTTAATTTTCACGTTATAAATCGTAATTGAATATTTTAGAAATTTGGAGATATAGACACTGGAAAATTTTAAGCATGGAAATTTGGTGATTTAGTGATTTAGTGATTTAGTGATTTAGTGATTTAGTGATTTGGTGATTTGGTGATTTGGTGATTTGGTGATTTGGTGATTTGGTGATTTGGTGATTTGGTGATTTGGTGATTTGGTGATTTGGTGATTTGGTGATTTGGTGATTTGGTGAT
This sequence comes from Megachile leachella, assembly GCA_963576845.1. Taxonomy (NCBI): domain Eukaryota; kingdom Metazoa; phylum Arthropoda; class Insecta; order Hymenoptera; family Megachilidae; genus Megachile; species Megachile leachella. The sequence goes on along the minus strand of OY756256.1, from coordinate 11,586,969 downwards.
TTGGTGATTTGGTGATTTGGTGATTTGGTGATTTGGTGATTTGGTGATTTGGTGATTTGGTGATTTGGTGATTTGGTGATTTAGTGATTTAGTGATTTAGTGATTTAGTGATTTAGTGATTTAGTGATTTCATTACTTAACAATTTGATTATTTAATAATTCAATAATTCAATAACTCCATAATTCAAAACAATTAGATAATCAGATAAATTGAAAATTTAAGAATTTACAAATACAGTAATTTGAAAATCCAGTAATAGAAAATTTTTAAATCTTAAAATTTAGAAAACTCGATTTCAAGAATATAAAAATAATAATAGTACCAGTCTAATCTTATTGTCGCCTCTAATTTCTCTCATTTCTCTTTTATAATTCCTAGCCTCTAATTCTAATTTTATTCCTACTTTTCAGTTCGACCAACCTTCTAATAAGAACAGAAGGATTCAGTATAATCAGCCAATTTTAAAGTGCAGTAATCTAAACTCAGAAATGTTACAGCCCCTTTGAAATTTTCAAATCAGTAGTCCACATAGCTCATCATAGCTTGTTGCCCATCGGCACTTCACATAACGTTGCATTATAATTCCTTGCGCCAGGAAATTGAATTACAGTATACAAGTATATTAATTCCCGATGCTCCGTGTATGTTTCAGCTCTCAAACGCTTACGTTAATCGCATGAAATTACGTTTCCAGTAAACATCACTTTGTTTGATTACGAGACTGGGATACATCGCATAGACTTGAGCTCGATGCTTCAAACATCGATGGAATTACCGGTGAGTGATGAGTTTAACGGAAGGGATAGACGAGATGGGAGATCTGTTCTCTGTCTTCACCCTCACTTTTCCGTCGTGCTAACCTTCTTCCTCGACATGTTCCCACCCTCTTCTTCGTCTCTTCTATCCCCTGGCGAAAGCGTGTTCTGCCTCGTAGTTAAGAACGAACTGATGTTCATCTCATCGTTAATATTATCGCGATATGTTCAATGTAACCGTCTCCCACGGCGTTTCGGCGATATAAAATGAACGATCAAATGATAGTGTTTTTCAGAGTCACGTTGTGTCCAATTCCGTGTTGCTTATCTTGAAATCGAGGGACGTAAAGAAGAATGAAAAAGTGCCACGCAATCCTCCTACTTCAAGTTTTATCAAAAATTGCATGAACCGTCAGAAACGAATGAACTTTATGATAACCTTCATAAACTCTATCTTTTCAAATCATTTCACAAATTTATGTTCGTATTTAGACACATTTTCAAGTGTTCAGGTTCGGATTTCTGTTTTTGAATTTTTTATGAGAGAAGTTATTATTATTTGTGGATGGAAGTATTTATAAAGTTAAATGAAATAGCTAAATATTTATTTGTGAACTTTTACTTGAAATTGTGTCTAGAAAGCAGCTGAAACGAACGTTTTCTCTGAAGGACTTAGGGATTTTACAACTTGCAGTCGATTTTGGGGAATTAAGCTTAAAGTTTTCACTTTTTAAAATTGGAATATACCTACAGAATTAAATTTGCAAATTCTCAAGTTCTTTAAATTTCTAAATTTTCTAAATTTTCTAAATTCTAAAGATTTTAAAATCATAAGTCTTGTAATTTCTAGTTTAACATTTCTAAATATCTCAACATTCCACAAATTCCACAAATTCCACAAATTATACAAATTCCACAAATTCCACAAATTCCACAAATTTCACAAATTCTCAAAATTTCCTAATGTTCCTAATTTTCCTATCTACCTTAAATTCTAAAGTTTACAAATCTCTAATTCTTTCAAATTCCAATGTTCTCAAATTTCCAAATCTTCTAAATTGTTAAGTTCTTAAATTTCGAAATTTTCGAAATTTCACAGTTTTGAAATTTCTTAATTTCCTAAATTTTCTAAATTCCTCGCATTCCTTAAAGTCCCTAAATTCCCTAAATTCCCACACTCTAAAATTTTCAAACACCTGAATCCACTAAAATCCAAAGTTTTAAAATGTTGAAGAATTCAAACTTCATAACCTCAAAAATCCGAAACCTCTAATTTTCCATAAACAGAAAGTTCAAACTTCGAAAAGATCGATATTTGAAAACGTATCAACCAAAAATCACTGCCTACTAAAACCTTCTCATCGCCATTCTTTTTAAGAAAACCAACAACGCTCATCTATGTACCACATTTATAAGCGATCATTACATTACGATTAACTTGAAATTGAATTCTACTTTCTTCACATTCGGTAGAAAAAATGATTTAACGAAACAAGTGAACATTAACAGATATAACAATTGCGAAAAACTCTTCCAGTGAGCTGATAAAAACGAATAAAGCAGAGATTTTCGGTCCACTCCCGAAACGTTACGTCGTATTACGAGCGTCTTGTTCGTAGCGCCAGCCTTCATCTACATATGTTCTCGTCAGCTGCGCTTTGTTTCCGGAATAAGGAGCTCATTACGGATGCAAAACCGTCCATTCATATTCAAAATTTTATATCTCGTCCGCGTTTCCACGGCGGGGCTAATTTATTCGGATTCGATCTGCGCCGCGACAAATCCAACGACTCTGCTTTTCCCTCTTTCGCCCTCGTTCGTTCTCTTCTTCGTTTCTATTTCGCCTTCGATCTTACGGCTATTAATAATGTCTCCTTTTTTTTATTGCTCATTCCGTTCTGACTTGCAAATCAATCTTTACGACCAACGAAATCGATGCCAGCTGACGTGTTCTTGTAACGCGGAGGACTTTCTTCTGTACATCGTCTCGATGAAACTCGTAACTGATAGTATATGTAAAGTTAGAGTATCGGTGTCAACCCATGAGTTGGCATATGAAGAGTTTCATAATTTATAATTTACTAAATAATTTAATAACAGTTATTTGATCAGTTAGTAACATTTCAAACATAGAAAATTAAACACTGAAGGTTTGCACTCGGAGGTAATTTGACTATTTACAAACAGCAACTTTAAAACTTAGTTAAAAAGTTAAATGAATTTTTTTGAGGTTTATTATTTTGTCTACTAATAATTTTCAGTATTGTTTCACTATGTGTATACATCACACGTATACATGTGTATACATCATATGTGTATACTTATTTAAAATTATTGTATTAAATATAATGATTGTGGGTCACCTTTCGAGTGCAAAGGGTTAAAAATTGCATAAACTCAAATTAATAGACTTTATGCAGTAATTCGAAGTATGACAGACACTTCTTTAAAATTAGCAGTTACTAAAAACTGTATTATTCAGACATAAATCAATTATTCCCTAGTAATGAATGTATTAATCAAGTCTATCCTCTTCGATCGAAGAAAAATCAGCCAAAGTCCACATCTGCTGAAGCTGATACATAAAAGACGAGTATTTTATATTTCGCGTTGCATAATGTATGCATACAGTGCTAACTCGATCGTTCGACGCGGTGAACCGTATACCAGGCATCGTATCGTGTTCTGCACCTCGTTCGTTAATTCTCTCTCTCTTTCTGCGCGTCTCTTCGTCTCTCGTCGAAGAGATAATCATATTAACCGGGCTATAACTTGTCTATGCATAAGCATAATACCGTGGCGGCGTGGTCCTGGGATCCTGGCCAGGATACGGGGTATATTTTACGCGCTCTGCCCGGCCGCGCACACACCCAGGACCATCCAGAACTCGAACTCCACTCGTAGCCGGCTGGTTGAAGCTTTGCCTCACCGGCAGAAGGGCGAAAGCAGGGAGAAGTTGCAACGTACAACGTTAATCAGCCTAATTGAATTAAGCACGCGCGACTGTTGTAATTATGACTATTTATAATGATTCCATTCCGGCCCGCGCATATCTGCCCCACGATTCGTCTCCCGCGAGCGACCGCCACCGCCGGCGAATATTAGTTTACACGCGCGTGTACACGGATCGCGTTTAACGCCGCTTCAGAGGGCTTTAAGGACGAATCGTCGCTTGGGCAGGGAACTTTACGGTTGGTAAAAGCGTGAAAGACACTTCGAACGAATATTCGAGTCAGTTATAACTTTACTATTCCCCTTCTCGAGCTTCTATCACATTTTACTTATTTTGACACGTTGAATATAAAACTTTTCACAGAAGTTACATATTTTAGAGATATTCATAACAATTTTTGTGGTAATCGCTTTAATTATTTTAGTTTGGTGGTACGTAGCTTTACAGCCGCCATATTAGTTTCATAGATTAGCACCACTTTAGTCCCAGTAGTATTCTTTTACGATACATTCTTCATTTTTAAGATTTCTTATTTCCCGTTTTCTTTTGCTAGTATTATCCTGATGGAGAATCTGCACTATTTGTTTTTAACTCCTCGTCTTACAATAATGTGTCATTGTGACGCATACTCGTGACACACGCTGCAGTTCATACGTGACGAACTAGACTTGTATTTTCACTTGAAATTGAATTCTCGGTTCGATTCTAACTATAATCTGTATAATCAAAATTTATTGAGTGCATAATGTTTCATTTGTAACATTTTAACTTTCGTCAGCTGTTTTTACCTTTAGGAATAATTAGCTAGCTATGCATAACGCAACTATTCAGAAAATTGTAGCTTAAAGGTTTAATATTGGCATACTAAAATGACTGGTTTTACGATTTTATTTTAAAATTCCTACTTCATGATACTCATATTTAATAATATTTATTTTTGACGAAATATATTTCTCAGTATTAGTTTTAATACTCTCAAAGATCATAAAAAACGAGGCTTGCCACAAAGTAGGCTCCGAAGCTACAACCCCTAAAAAGAATTAATACGACCTTTTTCCGTTTCAATAATTTCACACAAGAAACTGGTATTAGTAATTGTTCGATGAAACATCCGGAAGAATATGCTAGCAGTATCAAAAGAATTGAAGGCAAACGGTGTAACCTACTTATCTAATTCGCTCCCTCTTTAGCCATAAAGACGTCCCGGGTAAACGTAGCGTGATAATGAAAGCGGGTGTTTAGTCAGGATTTCCGGCCGAGTCGTTCTCTTTGCACCTTTCTCTTTTCGCCTCCGCGTATTTTGTATCCTTTTTCCTCATCCTCGTTCCCCTGTTTCCTTCCTGCGATTCCTGTCTCCGTTCCTCCCGTGTACGTACACACCAGCAGCACGCATCAGAAGTCGTACTTCATTAAGTCGGTAACACTTCTTCCAGCCGCGTTACTCATCCCTTTCAGGGATGGTCTCTATGAGAAAGCGAGATCGAGAGGGAGTAAGATTAATTGCATTCCGTCAAGAGAGGAGGCGTATTTTAAACGAAACCGCCGGTGCTCGCGAGGCGACTGAAAGGATGTAAAGGAGAGGAAGTCGAAGCCCAGAAGAAGAGATGGAGAAGGAAGGGTGAAGCGACAAGCTCTGAAGAGGAAGAACGAGATGGAATCGTGAGGTGAGTGAGATTCCTACCACCGATGGAAGAAGAGGATTCCGTTCGCGGCTGCAAAGAGAACCCCCGACGACGAGAGGGTGGAACGGGGATTCAAGAGGAGAGGAGACACCGCCTAAGGCCTTGTTGTATTTATCATATAATTACCATAATAGAGCCTCGAACCGCCCGTCGCCACCTCCTGCTCCACCTTGGCCACCCCATTTTGCCGTCCAACCACCTCCCCATCTACTCTCTGTTCTAACAGCCGCAACCGCAAATTGGAAACTCACGAATACATTTTCCCTTCGTTCGCTTGTTCGTTCTTCGCGATCGAAATTGTTTGCCCGTAGAATGTCGACCGCTCCAGCCGGGAACGATGTTAACGAGTATCAACGGAATTGAAGGATTAATGCTTGGGACTCGTTGGAATTTTCCTTCATTCGTGTCGAATTAACTGAATACTACGTTTATAATATCTATGGTTACACTCTAAGATCTTATGGTTTTATAAGATAGTTTGCTTATAATGTTCGAATACACGTATCTTGCCACATATCCGAAAGGGTACTTTTAAGAATGAACGAATAAATTTTTAATAATGAATGGAATTATGACAGAGTGAAATTAGATAATTTTTTAGACTTTCTAATTATTTGTTTCGCTTAGCTATTAACTACCCCATGATATTCCTCTAGTATCTATATGTATATCCAACACTTCTAAATTCCTGTGTGAAAATTCTGATATATAATATTCTTACGTCTTATTTTCCTGTATCCACAAATATCTGTAGTAAACCTATAAGTTACTCTGAAATATCCCTACTCTATATCCCTAGCTCGTCGAAGTTACAGCACACAATTTGCAAGCATAACATAATACGTTGCATCATTGTTATAACTACAACTTAGTTTCGCATACAATATGTAGCAACCACAGGCATCTTCACCGTCGGGTATCGTTAAAACGGACGAGCACTTTTCAAAATTTCATTTCTCCCGAGAATTTCGTAAAGTGGTAAAAATTCGCAAACTAACCGGCCACATCCTTTAGGATCGCGTCTCAAAGTCTCTGGGGTTGCGATGCATACGTTATTTGCGAACAAACTTTTTTGCGATGCTTTTTTCAGCGTGGCGATATGACGCCGAAGACGACGTCGACGACGACGCAACGGCGTCGGTGGATGGAGCAATTTATATCGATAGCTTATTCACCCTGGCTGCGATCGCTCTAGAATCTATTTTCAAGGTCTATTTCGAGTCGTTTGTATCCTCTCCTCGCGATATTGGCTACGACATCGGGCTAAAGCATGACACGGCTCCGAAGATGGCTGCTTATGGTCCTCTCTTTGGGTCGTTTCGTCTCGAGCAACTCCGCGACCGTGCCTCCGTGCAATATCTTCCGTTCCCGGTACTCCCGACGGTGATTTCTTTCAATAAGGACATTTTTCTTCCAGTTTCTTACTGCTACTCCATTAAGGCGGTATATTTTGCGTGGAGGGGTTATTGGCACTTACGAACCTCCGAATCGAGATTATGCTCAGGAAATATGGAAATGATTTTGGTTCGAGTGGAAACTTAAGAATCCATGTTGTTATTGAGGTGAAAAATGTTGCATGTAAATATCGAGATGATTTTTATTATTCAAACGTTTATTGATAATTATTTATTCCAGCAAGAGTCAAGTCCAGCAATATACAATGTGTAGATCTATGAAGACATGAGAATATACGGATTTAGTGATCTGAAGAGTGATATCAGGCTCTAATAATATAACAATACAGATCTATAGTGATATAGGAGATAAGGGATATAGAGATGCAAGATATAAATTTTTAAAAATTGAGGGATTCAATAATTGACATACAGAAATTTAGGGGTAGAAGAATGTTGTAACACAAGAATCTAGGAATATAAGGATGCAGAAGTAGAAGAAAGAATTTAGAAACATACTCAGATATTTTTTCTAGTATAGTTCTACAATTTTTTATTCATCAACTGTCTAAAACACACGAAATGGAAAAGGGTTAATCGTTGCTGTCTCATCGTCGCGTCACCCAAGTATAAAAACATTTTTAATCGAGATATCCGAAAATCTGAAAGACCTCGAGATAGATTATTCGATCCATTCATATTCGCTTAATTTCGTTTAGCAGATCATGAGAAGTAACTTTAAATCAGCTGGCGGAGGTAAGAAAGAGGAAACGGAAGAGAAAGAGAAAGACGGTAGATGGTTCTTAAAGAGGGGCCAAAGGTGGCTTCTCCGGTTTCTTCGCCAACCACGAATCACCACCTCGACCCCTTCCATTTACCCTCTTTTAGAGCCCTGAGCCCCCCTTTTCTGGTCACCGATGTGCAGCCCGGTGGAAAGATATTGCAGCTAAACACTCGGTTCTTTGATGCCGCCTCAAACCTCGCTCCCGTCCCTCTGAACCCCGCTAGATAATTAACGTTAAAGGTTAATCCCGCGAAGAACGATGGCCAGATAAAGACCGTGGGATCCATAAGAGAGAGGTTTAATAACTGGTTGGCTTTGCGCGTGGATTTTGTTAGCGCGATCTTGTAACGTGCTACGTCAGGCGTAACACGAAGTTAATGTGTCTTGTTAAAAATATTCTGGCTGCTGTTAAACAACATCTTAATTTTAATTTGTCTTACTTGCTGATAAAATTATAGACTTTATGGACTGAAATGTTCAATGCCGTATATTTTACCCTGTTGCGGTTATGAAAAATATAATAAATATGATACAGTTCATAATCAATTTATTTAATAAATACCCTTTTTTACGAATCATCACGCAGCACAGTGTAAACGATATAGATTAACAAAATTATGAAGAAAAATTTTCATGGTGATACATACACATAGCTAAGAAAGAAAATAATATATAAAATGACGATGTTAATGATTTTTATGATAATTCCGTGACGTCAATTTTCTCATTTTGTGTACCCAAATCTATAAAATTAGCCACTGCGAGCGTTGGCCAGAAAATCATGCACGGTCGGTAAAATTGTCTACGGCGAAGAGCGTGCGAGGCCGCGTAAAAACGTCTAAATTGCGCGTAAATAATTATATTTGCATATTCATTGAAAGGTAAATATTTAATACCGACGTGGCTGAAAAGGGGCAGCGTGAAGTGTAACGTATACGCGGAAAGTGAGACGAGCAAGTGTCCGGGATATGGAAAGAGGTGGAACGGTGGAGACAGGGGTTGTATGGCTGGCCAGCAGCACCCGAAAGCAGCGGAAAAGGGGTTGAATATACATCGCGGCTCGACGGAAATTTTAGCTTAATTTTACTTAACTACACCGGGCTACCCGTGGGGCTCCGCTGCAGGGACAAGTGTTATTTTTGTAATTCTGAGCGGTGCTAATGGGAGAGCTCGGCTTAACTCCTGGCGGCCAACAAAAGAGAGTGTTTACCGCGGCCGACGAATATACAAATCCACCGGTGTTCGACACCCTGGTTAACCGTGTTTTAAAACGATACCGTTATAGTGGTCTTTGTTGTTCGGAAAACTCGATCTACTCGACTGACTTTTGATAGTGTATCTCGTGCAAGAGGAATTGATTTTCGTTTTTGTTCTTTTAGTACAGCTAAACTTTAATCGACGTGAATTTTTTGTGTCGCAATAATTCATGTATGAATTCATTTCAGGAAATGTTCACTGTTAAATATTGTTTATGCTATTACTTACTACAGTACATTATAATATATCAACCCCTATTATAATATATTATAATATATCAACCCTTTCGTTCTTATTAACCTGAACTTTTGGCTGAACATTATGACCAATATTCCTTAAATACTAGTTTGAGTGTAAATAAAAAGTTACATGAATAAAATCATTTATATGTAAATTTCGATATAACAAGGTTTATACATAAGAATAAGATTAAATAATTATGATTTAACTGATTGTGTGACCGAACATCGGTAATTGAAAATTAAAAATTACATTTAATTCAAATCTTCTCATAAATTTAAATAAAAAGAAGTTCATATATTACCTTCATAATAATCTGAATTACTTTATTTTAAATTTTACTCGTCACTCAAAAATGTTTATAGCAAAATAAAAATTAATTACTAATTATAATATATAATTGAATACACTGAAACAGTACAGTGCAGTGATTACATACAATTATAATACAAAACAAAATTGTGCAGTGATATTTAATTTATTAAAAAGTATCAGTTACTCGAATATTCCATGAAGGTGATCGTGGACCAGGAGTATCTAAATAAAGGCATCGTTCGCTATCCACCCTCGTCTTCTAACGAATGAAGTACACGTTGCTTAAGAACACGTGAAAGGGACGTTGATGAGATTCGAGGGAAAGTGTACAGGCATCAAGCGTCGCAAGTTACAGAAGGTGGGACGCGTATCGAGCGTGAATATTACATCGATCAGGGTTTGACGATGATACAGAAGGTGGAGAGGAGAAGAGATCGGACGTAGGGGATGATGTCGCCTATTATCCGGTGGAACACCTGAGCCCCCGGGTTCCTGGTTTCACGTCGCTCGTGCCTCTCAGATCGTTCGAGAGTGTATGAAAACCAGCACGCACTCCACCTCAGGGCGGCGTCAGTATCGCGGCTAAATAATTACACGGGCTCCGCGTATTATCCACCCCTAAATTATTCCCTGCTAACCACAAAAATAGCCCCTTGTCACCCCTATTTCTCTTTCCATGGTTTCCTGGTTTTCTCTCGCCTCTCGACCGGTGTCACCCGGCCACGGTCATCGTCTCAACCGCATCGACAGTATATTTTACGCGGTTTCTGGCTGGTTTTTCTTCGCAAAATTTATCTGCTTATTTGACTCTTGTTGCTGTATATTCTTGGCTCTCTGTATTTTCTATGCTTTGGTAGATTAAATTTTATACAGTCATCCGTAGTTTGAATGTATAATTTGAGAACCATGGACAGTATGATAGTTTTCTTTTCTATAGCAATGATATTTTTTAAGTTGTAATATTATGCACACTTATTACTTAAGATATGTTTAGCAAAACCTGTGAGTGATTAATAATCTATTTGAAGTTTATTCAAAATTGAAAAAAATACAGCACTATAAAAAATTGCAAAGAGCAATGTATCAAATTCGAGTAATGACATATTACCAGAATGTCATATTCAAATTGCATCAAACTTGCATCAATAATCGTTAACAAAATTCAATGCACGTTCGTCGATGTTTGAACTTTCTGGTATCACGCGACACAGGTGAATATTAACGAATGTTTGCCTAGGGGAACGTGTTCTGTCCAAGCATGATGGACGCTTTCGGAAGCAGAAGTTCGGATAGAAGTAAGCTTCTGACATCCAATGTTGGACCGCTGTTCGACAAGAGATGGATCATCCAATACCCTCTTTACTTATCCGCTCTAAACAACAGATACCTCTTCATAATTTATCGCGGCAATGACGTATGCGAAATTATTTCTTATTTGCCCCGAACAATTTATTGATGAGATTGATATAGAGAAAGTATGTCGAGCATCGAACTTCGAAACCTTAACCATAAGTGATTTCACATGCCATGCTGACAACCACGGATTAATATTGATAAATTCGAGAGTATTGCACACGGACACACGTACATGATCGAAGGAAAAGTTTAATCATAAAAATTGAACGTGGCAACGGACAGGTGACCAGCGGGCCCGATGAAAGATATATCACTCTTATCTCGTTATATTTTCGCGGTCTGAAATATTCACAAGCGAAACAAACTTTCGAAACAATCTCGATCCTGCCCGAAGAATTCTTCGATCAATATTGTACCGTTTCGTAATATGTTTATTAGCTGTGGATGTTGCATATCGTACACAAAAATAGTTTTAATTTCAATGTTGATGTTGATGTTTTAATTCTTTATCATGAATTTAATAATGAGGAAAATAAAATTAGTTGCACTAGAAGATTAATATGTTTAATAAATCATTAAGCTATGGTAACCACAACTGATTAGAATATTTCGACTAATATACGTGAACTCTAATTTCATAAATTGAAGTAATATACTGACCCATTTTATTAGAATATTAATTTTCAGTACATGTAAGAATAATCTATGTTTACTTTATGTTTCCTCTTGCATCTGACTATTGTAGCCATATTAACTAACTCCATTGTAATAATAATTTGAAGAAGGTTATAGTTACTTAATTCTTCAAAGATTTAATAGTTTAAATAATTTAAGGGAAGAACATAAAAGTAAGTAAATCTTCCAAGGAGTTAATAATTCAACTACCACTATAGTTTTAATGCGTACGAAACGTCACCGAAGTATATCAAGGCAAAAATAGTGTACATAAGCACCGATCTGACCATCAGGTTCGATTCGATAAAAGATGGATGATCGGACATCGAGTGTACGGTCGATCGGTCTCCGAGCTGACGCTCTCGAAGATGAAATGCACCCTTGGCGACCTCGAAAGGGACCCTAACGTTCTGTATGCCTCTCCTACACCCCCTCACCGTTTTGCAAGGCAATGCCACTCGAACAAGCATATTTACGAGAAGTACGCGTGCCCCGCTTCGGAAGCTACGATCATCCCTTGGATACGTTCGATTTCGAATACAAATTTCTCCATATGTAACTTCGAGAAACGGTTATTGGTCCAACTAAAGGTTATTAGACCCTGTAGGTGAGCGGACCCTTTTCCTCGGTGACCAGGCACCTCACGTATGCCCATGAATTTCACGCACTGAATCATTTCGAATGCAAACGGCTTTCGTCTTATTTATGTAGAGTACTGGGAAGAATATGGTGCTCGAGTAACTGGGACATGTGGCGAATTGATTTGCTACATATTCATTGTTTTTTCGGTGATTTCTTATGACATTTATACGACTGTGGGTTCTTTGATTGAATTAACCCTTCATATTCTGAGAGAACTTCATATTCTTCATATTCTTGTCTGAGGGAACATTTTAAATTTAATTTTTAGGTTATTTTTTTTGTGAAGTTATGTCATTTATAGCGTACTATTTAGAGTTCTTTCATTGAATGCTTCAATGCTTTACATTTGGTCGTTTGAGAGAACATTTCAAATTTTGAGGAAATTGTCAAAAATGAAGTAACATTTATAACATATGGTTGTAATTTTACATGAACGCAAAAGAATTTTAAGGAGTAATTATTATTTATCTCTCGATCATTAATGTTCCCAGGAAACAAGATTATGTCGCCATATTGTCGACACTGACTTCCATGCCAAATTACAAATACCGCTTAGTAACGATCACGAAAGGTAAAGTATTAAACTGATATTCCCTAAGTGCTATTATGCAGTTTACATTACCAAATTTGATTTTGCATTTTCAAAATCAACCATATATGGTTGTCATACGGTCAATAAGTACGAAGCTTAAGAAAGAGAATTTTTCGTAGAACTTCGAGTAAAAGGTTAATGACGTTCCATTCGGAACATAAGGAGATATAACGAGCGTACTATCCAAGGTCCGGAGATTTATACGAAGGGACAAGCGCGACGGAGTGAAAGAGGGCGCAATAGCTGGTTTTCTCGCGGGGTTCCTTCAGGATGGCCGCAGCCGTGCCGTAGAACAGCAGTACATTATTTCTTGACGTCAAATAAAGCAATTAGCATGTGCCTTGACCAGGGTCCACGGGTTCTAACCCGAGTAATCTCGCCGAGGTCCCCGGCGTGTGCGACATCTTCATCAGAGGCGGACCCTGCCCTCCTTCCTCCTCCACTTTCTATACTGCCGCCCCTTTCCCGCTGGAAGATACTCTTCGCGTGACTATCCTGCACCCCCAGGAGACGAAGGGCTCGAGAACAAGAGAAAGAGCAGGAATAGCGAAATTGCAGACGAGAAGGCGGTGTCCAGCCGGTGCAGCCGCTTCCAAGGGAAATTTCACAAAGGCTGACCCGTCGCTAATGAATGTTATATAACCCTTTTAATGCTTTAAGCCTCTTAGATTTTTCAGAGAGCCCTCTACCTTCTTCATCCGCCCGGAGGACTCTTTTCCTCTCGTGCGACACAAGTGGCCCACCACCGGGAGAAGAAAAACGAACGAGAAACCGGGGCGGTCGCCTCGGGGGTTGGTAATTATGTGGCGGACGTAAATTAAGCTTGTTTAGATTGGGATTTTTATTAAGGTCCTTTATGAAAGAGTGCCGCCACTAAATGGCGCCCCGAACACTTTAAACCCGCCGCGTTTCTTTAAACGCTGCTTGAAAGAAGAACGACAGCTCGATCAGATTCGTTTGTTATTATTGCACAAGGAAAACAATTTTTCTTGAGATAATGTTAGCTTTGAGAAAACGCCGAGTTCTTCGCCGACCATCTCAGGGAAATCGTAAGTAACGATCAGGAAGTGGATATATAAAGAAGCTGAACCCAGCGATGTACACGGAAGAAATAACTAAGGGTTAGTTTAATCGTGCTTTAGGAGTCGTTTTAACCTCCCTGTTGTCCCCTATTTATCGGGGGGAAAAAAGCGCTGTAGCCAGTCGTATAATGTCCACTTTACTAACGTATGGTAGAGACTAAAGCGAAAAAAAAACGGAGAAGCTTTACGTGTTTAATCGTTTTTCGAAAAGATTCATTACTGGAGACTTTCTTATATGTAGATCTAAAGCAGAAGTTACGAATACTGTAAATTTGGGCGGTTTTGTTAATAATTTAAAAATGAAGATTCGAACACCATTTTAGCAAAAGAAATTATTCAGAATCGCCTCAGCTACAACCCTTTTCTTTTTCCTTGTATTAGTTGTGACATACTTTGCATGATAATTACAAGTTGTAGATAAATCGGCTGTAATTTTGAAAATAAAAATTAACAAATCAAAGATGTAACCTTGAAACAGAATATGTAACATTATTTTTATTGAATTACAGTAAAATTTTATGGATAATGTATTGACTTAGTAAAAACTTAATGACGAAATCTGTACTGGTGTTTGGACGTTGAATTTGAGTTTGTGACAAAATTGCGACAAATATTTGAAAATTGTAATAACAATCAAACTTCTTCGAAATTTGTAACATTATGTTTGCCATAATTGAAAGTATAGATTAACAGTAACGAAGGTGCTTGTCCATCATCGTGCCTTAATCCATCGCCGTATCAAGGCATGTTAATTTTCGTCAGCTTCTAACGAGCGGCTATTGCAGTATAGCAAACAGCTAACCGCCTACTCGCTAAGGTTTGTGTACCAAAGTTTGGAAAGCAGTTCTCGCAGGTATAAACTGTTCTCTATATATATTGCAAATACGCATGCCGTCGGAGCAACGGGTGTAGAAGGAAGTTTCCGGTGGAAGTTTAATTCAACTGGGCGGCTAGCCGGGCGTAAACGCTGAATGATTTGTTGCAAATCGAAAGCGCTTCAGCACACTTTTGCACACGAATCGGGAAACGGTATCTTATCTGTCTTGTCAAGCTCCAGCCGATGCGTCGAACTGTGAGGCACGGTTTAGATCAAATTCGGAGAGAAATTAGATACACAAACGTCAAATGCGAAGATATTTAACAGGATTGTAGGAAATGATTTCATAAACAGAGATTCTTCAGGTGGTTGAAGCATTCATAGAGGTGGAAGTAAATGAGTGTTCTAGGCGCTATCTTTTGAACGCACGTTTTTTTGTTATAATAAACTACATACTCAATAGAATGACTTGTTATTGCTGCTACGTGTAAACCCATTGATTTGAACCTGCAAGTGTCTGAAGAAACTAAACACGGTACCAACAGAAAGTTCTAATTCTTCCGCTATTGTACTCTAAGACCTAACTTTTCTACAGAAATGAAAATCCAGGAAAATCAACAAACGTCTGTTATAGTGGATGCTCTGCACCCATTGCCAGTCGAGTATCGAAAATCGAGATTCAACGTTGATTTTCTTCAGGATAGCTTTCCGCGACGAGGCAAAGCTGGGTATGCCCGTTCGCTCGTTCTGTCGATTAGGCTTTGCCGTCATTAAAAGTTTATAAAGAAGCAGAGCTACCAGCCGAGGTACACAGACGCGAACAGAAGCGTCGTTCGGTTGTGTGGGTGAAGGGATCAACACCCCACCAAAGTCGAATGGAAGCAGCTGAAGAGAGGCAGACAGCGGAGGAGCGAACGAGATGGAAAGAGATTCCAAGCAAGTTTTCTCATGTGCAATGCATAATGAGGAAAGGCAGACGGCGCATAAAGGGCCTACAAATGAGACTCGGCTTGTACGTATACATTCCAGTCAGATACAAACGTGTACACGTACACGAAGGCGCGAACGTCGTGTAACCAACCCCCTCAGGTTACATCGTGACTTCTAAACGCACGACGAAGTTAAAAACTTTTCCTCTACGATTTTAGTTATCCCGGCAACTTCGGAAACGATGGACTCGTAAAATTCTCTGTTAGTCTTCCGTTTATGCAGTACTAGCTTTATATAGTGCCGTGAAGTCTGGGTAACGGGAGCTTACAGTCGGACGCGATTTTAACGATTGATTTTTAGATAGTTTCAGAATAGGAATATGCATAAAAAGTTTATGGACTGCATTCCTTATTGTTTTTAAACTGGTTTCGTTTAGATACATAGAGACATGAAGACAAATTTTTTAATAAAACAATTTTACTTTATTTGCGATAATAAACATTCATTAAATTTTTTTAATGAAATTGTTCAGCTAGTTAAAGAAAAAATTTAAACTCGATTATTGAACGTAGCGCTTGTTCGTTAAGATACAATAATTTTGTTGTAGAGAATGCATTTTCTTTGGATTTTACGTCTAAATTGATTAAATGTAATATGTTGAATAAAGTGGAAGTTGTATTTTATGAAAATTATTTCAACCCCACAATATGAATGTGGGCCGATAAAAAATATGTACCAAACATTTTACTATCATCATTTACCTCAGAAATTCTCTAATATTTAAATAGTTCCATTTAATTTAATTTAAATTAATTTCAGTTAAATTTTGACATTTTTCCTTACGAAAGAAACGTAGATTATACGAGTAAATTAAAGACCAGCAAATACAATTCCGCAGAGTAATTTCATGAAAAGCAATTAAAGATGTTAGATCGATTATCCCTGGTAACTGACTCGTACTCGCTGACGGAAGGTGTAAATCGTTGAAGGGGTTGCTAAGTACACACGATTCCCTCCATATTGAATACATATGTGTTATTCACTAATCTGCATAAACGTTATATGATTAAAATTGTAAATTTACGATTAAATTTTTTGAACTTACCTTGTTCATGATTTGGCGGGGGTAGTCCCGCCTTACGAGAGCCGACTCTGTAACAAAAAAAAAACATATTTTACCCTCTAATTTTTTAAATATTTTAATTATTTATAATTTTATAACAGGTTATGAAGATTACATAATTGTTATATTAGTAAAAGTTAATATAAATTATACTAATATGAGTTAATATAAAATACCCTAAGATAAATTAACAATTTATGATTAAAATTGAGACTGAAATAATTTTAAGATTGTTAAATATTAAGATTGATAGAGTAAAGTATAACAGTGTGAAGAGTTTAAAGTTCAACCACCAAAAACTTGTTTCAATTACAATATATGTGCAGCGGAACAGTGCAATATTAATTTCTAATTAATTATACATACGTTAAAATTATTAATAAATTATACACGTTAACATTGAAATTGATTGTACATATATTAGAATTAGTTGTTAACTAATCATACACATGCTGAAATTAATCATACACATTTAAAAATTTACGATTAACTCATTCTAAATGAACTAACATTAATTACACATGCTTCCCAAATAATTTATACTTTCTATTTCCGATTAATTGAATCCGACTGTCACGACACGATTATGTCAAAGAAACCACACGAGCTAAATGTTCATCTTTCAAGAGGGTTAATACAGTTTTTTTAAAATTCGTGTCTTCAACCCTTTTCCTCGTTGTCTCGTGACGTCAGCTACATAGTGCACATAGGTTAGGTTCGACCGTGCACCCAATCCTCCATCTTCTCCCCCAATCTTCTCTTCTCTTCCACCCTAGAACGGGTACCACCGAATTCCCGTAATCTAATGAATGGCCTAACCCCAATATCCTCTCGGTTCAGCCTCACCGCCACCTACCCTCTATGTATTAGAGCTGTATGTACCATGCATGTAAATATGCTCATGGACGAGAGGCTCGAGCGATATTGGAACGTACATGCGCATATAGCGAATTTCTTTAAAACTAAACCTACCCTCCAGCGATAATTAATTATTTTGACGTTATCGCGACTGTTCCCTCGACGTTCCCCCTTGGATTTGCTCAAGATCGTATTTGATGGATAATTTGTCAAACCATAGATGTGACGATCATATGTTTCGAAAAAACTACAAGGGGTAGCTAGAGATTAGTCCTAGGAATTAGATGCAATAGGTGAATATTAGGAAGCAATGTAGATCTTTGGATAAAAATGAGAGTGGAACATTCTGCAACTTGCTTTAGGTTTTAGTGAAAATTCTTGTATTGAATCTTTGAACGTCCACATCTAAAAATCCCCAAATCTGCAAAATTATCAACTGATTGTTCCCAATATCTCCAGCGTCTATTCGGAAGGTTAGCATTGTAATATTTTCCCCAGTATATTACCACAACTGTCAATCTTATTACGGCAATAATGAACTCCAATGGGACGAAAAAAGCAAAAATTAAGCAAAACCAACAAGAACGCCAAAAATCGTTTTTAATCCAAACATTCACCCGATGACGTATTCATGTATCGTCCCTCGTATGTACATGTACCGTTAACATTCAACTTGAAACTCACTGTGCCGGAACAATGGCTAATTACTCGACAAGCAAGGCGAAGTTCTTTCGTCCAAAACGAGGGACAGACAAGGCAGGCTCGAGGCGGGCTGCAGTCTGTCCGTCGACGGGGCAAGGAAGCGCAAATGTGTTTATTTTCGGAGAATAATAAAAAGGGTCGTCCAGCGTCGGTGACGTTGCGGCGATCGTAGCAAAGTTGGGAATAATGTTTCGGACACGACGTTCGTCTGGCTTTGCCCGAGCTGTGCGCCCGCCCCGCCGATCTCCACCAGCCTACCCTTATACGCGTGTCCGCCGCAGATTCAGACTCCTAATTAAGACGAGGGTGCAAGAGGGGTTTCAGGGGTTTCTCCCGGGTTCTCCCCGTAGGGAGGTGGGAGGATGTGGGTGTGAGTAGAAGGAGGGTTTTCACGAGGTAAGGGGCACCCGTACCGCGCCGGAGGGGTGAGCCAAGGCAAAGGGGGTAAGGAATATTGATCACGGGACCACCACGTTGGCGAGGCAGGGACTGTCCGTACTCGCCCTCTCTCTTTCTCTCTCTGTTTCGCTTAGCTGGCCCCTCTCGCTCCATCGTCTTTTATCGTCTTGCTCTCCGTAAACCTGCACTACGCTCTCTCACGTAAGCGTCGTCTTGTGACGTGCAAGAGGCACGGACCCGGCCCAGACTAAACCACCAAACGCCAGATGCGTGAAATCAGTCGGTTAGAGGCTGCCCCGCAGCTTTTGCGAATTATTGACGCTGAAACCGCGACCGCGGACCAGATGATGCTGCGAACTCTCGCCCGAGCCTTCGGGAACAACGGCCCGCGATTTGCCTTAGGAAATATAATGAATGCGATGCTGAAACGGGATGACACGGTTGGAATCGTGCGGTTGTACGATCACAACCTGTTTCTCGTACTGATGCTGCGATTCAATTTTATAGAAAACTCGGTTCTCTTTCCCTCTCAAGGTATAGATCTCAACGTGCTATCATTAGTGCATTACATGGACACAACGATTTTATAACTTTAAAAATTGTTCTTATTTAAGTTAACTGTTTATGAACCATTACTCGAAACATGTACCGATTACTTATATACTAATTTCCGTTTCTGTGATATTACATCAAAAACAAGGTTGTTACGAACAAGATCATTCCAAACCTAATTTATCAAAATAAGGATCACATCAGGTTTCATTCCAAGAAGGTTATGTGAGTTCTCCAATTAAAATGAATCCATCTGCGTCTAAGAAGGATTGAATACCAATCAATGTCGAAACATACAAATCCTTTTAATTTGCCTCTCACATTTTTTATTACAAACAAAACCTGACACTTACGCATCACTTTATTCTAGAAGCAATCAACTAAAAACTTCATTAAATTATCGTCTATTGATGGATTTGAATTTTCCATAAAATATTTAAATAAATAACACAGATATCTCTGATGAAAGTAACCGAGCGAGATAGTCGCGTTTCTCGCATGAAAAACAAAACTGATGAACGAAAGTTCTGTTCCATGAAATCAGGGTGGTCTGACGAAGTTTGACGCACACGCTCGGCCGAACAGAATCTACGTCGTAGACGTGTGTAGCGTTCTCACGAGTTTTCGAGCGATCTTCTGGAATGGCAAGAAGGAGGAAGGACTTGGCTCGTTCCCGAGGCTACGACAGGAACACCAGGACCGACGGACAAGCTCGAGTTTACACGACGTAGCAACTCGTCTTTCTGTCCGTCGCTCTACCTTAATTAAATCTCTCGACCCTTCCCATGGAAGTCGCGAGATTCTAGTTGAGAACTAGAAGTAGAATGACCTCTCCTTGCCTTGTTTTCGTTACGTTTATTTGTCGCACGCTTGTCCACGTTGAGAAATTGTTGGTACGTTAAAGGTTAAATGCTTCGACCTTTATGTACGTCAGATTCATAGATAAGTGATGTGGATCCTAGGAACTTTCTTTGCAATTTGATATGATAGAAACTAAAAATTGTCTATATTAATTTAATAATTTTGTTCTACACATCTGGTACAATTTTTGTTATGTATTTTTATTATACACTTTCTCAATATTTTCTTTATATATGTATATAATTATAACTTATTTGACTCAAACTGTACTCTGAAATTTCTACTTTTTTAAGTATTTATATTTTCAGATTTCATAAGTCACATTTTGAAGTCACACAAACTAAAAAATTTCCAAACACCTAAATTACCATAATTCTTAAATTGTCAAGTTTCCAAATTCACAAATCCCCATTTGTATATATATTAATCCCCAATTTTATAAATTTTCCAACATGCCAATTTCAAAGTTCAAATTCCTAAATTTACAAATTAAAAATATTCCACCTCATCAATTTTCTAAATTTCCAATATTGAACTCCTTTATTTTCTAAGTTTCCAATATTGAACCCCTTTATTTTCTAAATTTCCAATCATGAACTCCTCAATTTTCAAACTTCCTAAATTTCTAATTTTCTACCTTAAAAAATCCCAGATGTTAATAACCAATCGCTAAACTTTTCCCCTATACCACCATTATCCACAGAGAACCCTACTTATCAAAATATGTAACTAACACGCTAACAGTATGTATTATGTAGCTAACAATCAACAGAGTCGTACCAAATACACAGCCAATAATCTCAAAAATATAGAAATGTTATCAGTAATTAAAAGTTGAGCTGTTCGCATAATTCCGTAACTATATGCAGCGTGCAGAGAATAGCGGCAGATGACGGACGATTGTGCAGCAAAAGTTAGCAAGAACAGATTTCCTGCGTATAATGGACGATTGATCTATCACGGATAACGTCTTTTCTTGGTGGGGCTCTTGAAGGATTCAATGCTCCGGCATTTTCATGGCTGTAGGTGGCGTTATTCGGTCCGGTAACGAACGTCAAGGGCGACCTCGACGAGGCCGGAAGAGATCTCATTGTCCAGAAGCGGAGGCCACGATAGGAGGGTTGCGTACCGCCGGCAACCAGCCAACTCAAACTTTGATATGGTTTCCTAAATAACCAAGGCGACCGATACCGCAGCACGATAGTCCTCTCGTCTCACCTCACCCCCTCGTCCGGCTTCTTCACCGCCCCCATTTGCTTCTGCATCCACCTCGTCCGATCTATGGCCGAGTACAGGTTGGGTATCGTAACTACTGTCGAAGCATATTGAAACCCTCGGCACCAAACGATGACCTGGCTCACCCCTCGCCCTGTCGAGCCGCAGAACACCGGTGCCCTTCGTGCAAAACCTTCGCCGCGAGTGCGTTTGTCGTTTCACCGGTAAAGGCTGCCCGCATGCAGCGTGGTCGATCGACCGCGAGAGGAACTCGCTCGCCTTGTAATACGGACCGTGTCTGAACAATTTGAAAGCGGAGTGACAGGCAATCTGGAAGCTGCACAAGTTAAGGACAGAGTGGGCGACGCGAAGGGTAACGGGGCGGAGGAACACGCGTAATGACCAACGATTTATCCGCGTGGAAACCAGCGAAGAATTTCAAATTAAAATCTCCGGTCATAATTGTTCGAGAAATACGCGAAAGGCGTTCCTCGAGAGCTCTGACAAATTACACTGTGACAGCTTGCATACTAACCTGCAATGTGGGAACATGTACGTTGTCTGGTCAGATATCTATTGCGAAGTTTTCATGGTGTTAGGTTCTTAATATTCGGTTTACCTTATTTAATATTCATTTTATTCACACATAAATTATTCAAGTAATTATTTTAATATTATTTCATAATTTTTTAAATTACTTTAGCATTATTTTATTATTAAAATTGCTGTAACAATTTGTGAATAAATGAAGTTACATTGAATATTAAATTTAATATTTACTTTACTATGTTACACTTTATACTATAATTCATACTATAATTATAATATTTATAAGTAAATTATTAAAATTATTTTTATGTAAATAAATTGAATATTAAATGTAGTATAAAATACCATTCATTCAAATATTTAATAAAATATATTTATATATTTTTCTTTGCGAAATTGTAATGATTTCTTGAACTCATCAATTCGTATTCACTAATTAATCAGTTTATTTCTTTTCATTGAAAATAACAAATAAAGTTATTGATCAAAACCTTAAAATATTGAAGTTACCTTCTATTGGTTTGTTAAGTACAATATATTATAACTGGTTACTAATCATTATTTGCATCAGTTATTGCATTTTACTCTAGTAAACAAGCCTCCTGTATTAAAGACGTTGATTTGGTCAACAGCATGCAAGGGATAAGTTATGAGGAAAATAAATTCAGATGTAAAGAAACTTGCCTAATCACCTGGACGTGGTATTTATGACGTGATTATTTCCAGCCCGTAAGATGAAAGTGTACGATAACGATCGCGAACGAATTCACGCGTACAAGGAGGTATAGAATATCCTTCGTGGGGGTGGGGACAAGCAGGGTAGCTGTATCTGGAGGTTAACTGTTTGTCCGCTAATTAGAAGCTAACAGCAGAACTAAAGTTCGGAACTTTAAAGTTTCTTGCCTCTGCAGAAGTCTCGTACACCCAGCAAGTACCCTCTTCTGGGGGCGGCAGACACCCCAGAGGCGAACACCCTATCGTCCAACTCTTCTCTGTTACTCTTTCATCCACGACCGGCTAGCGTTAATTACTAATTAATTGTTTCGCATGTTTGAGTTTTAAATGGATAAGTTAAATAGCGCATAAGAGGTCTGGACGCGGAGAACGAGTATACCTTTCCCCTTTTCGTGCTCTCTCTTTCTCCGTGTCCATCCCCGTTCCCTTTCTTTCTCGCCCGTCTCTTTTACCTCATCTCACACCCTTTGCGTACGATTACCGTGCAAACGGTGTACCGGTGGTTAACGAGGTTAGGATGACCGGGCGAGCGAGAACTGGGGAGCCACGCTCGTTCGTTTATTCGTTTTTCACCTCGTCATCACCTAACCCCAGCTCCGTGTGTAGTTACATAACTTATAGGTGTAAAACTTCCGCATGGTGAATGTATCGTGAGAAGGGTAACGGATTTTGCTAGCAGTGTCAGTGAAGTCTGATGATTGCTTTATTTGGAACTTCATCGTATGGACAAATACTTATTTTTGCCTTCACTACAATTTGCCCTCCAATTTCTGTTAGCAAAATTTATGTTATCATATAATACTTCTCTAATTTTTGTTAAAAAAATATTCAATACTTTCGAATTTACGATGTTTCTTACATGTAAGAGATTAATAAAAATTCTGTATTTTTTAATGACAAATTTTGGTATTCATAAATCAAATTCGATTCTAAAGGGTTAAACTTAATTTCCTGAATTTTGCAATTCACAGATTTCAATATCAATCACCTTTACTTTTTATTTCTATGTTTCATGATGTTATACGAAAATTTATATGTTGAAAGTTAATCTTCTGTTTTTTCAATAAGTGAATCAATGCTTCCCATAACTCGTATCATCTTTGAACAAACTTGGAAACAAACGGGACAGAAATCCCCGATGACTGCGCCTCCAAGTATACAAATCGTTTCACCTCAATCTCGCGACAGGGTAGGGAAATATTGTTGGTTTACCCTTCAAGAGTGGAACGAGACCTCCCACGGCTGTAATCGGCGCTCAAATAAAAAGCCGTAATGCCAGATAAAACATCCCATTTGTCTAACGACGATTTTTCTTGCTGCTCCGAGGTTTGCTGTTCTCTTTCTCTTTTCACGGAGGAGAGGATGGAGCTGAATTGGGGTGGTAATCATCTTAAACACCATTGTCACAGACACCTCGTACAGGCTGGATGCCACTCGGTGCCACGCCACCTGATTCTTTCGTAATTGAGATGGATCGATAAGGACGACCCCCGTGTAAAAAAGAAAAGGAAACGAGCAGAGTCGAGGGCGCTGCTTTTTTAATTCGATGAGCTAATGTACCGACAG
Organism: Megachile leachella; assembly: GCA_963576845.1. Classification (NCBI taxonomy): domain Eukaryota; kingdom Metazoa; phylum Arthropoda; class Insecta; order Hymenoptera; family Megachilidae; genus Megachile; species Megachile leachella. The sequence continues at coordinate 11,562,934 of OY756256.1, read as the reverse complement.
TTACATTAATGGCGTCCCCGGGGTCTCGCTTCCTTCCCTCCTAAACGATGAATTCCGAAATCGATATGTTCTTTTACATGTTACAACTTTGTAATGATAATGTTAAGCATTTATCTGAACCATATTTGTAATAAGAATGCGAATACATGTGACACAGATAATGGAACATTTAACAAAATTAAATTGGTTTTGTTAATCTATTATAATTTTATTTTTATCATTTGCAACAACATATTTATAAATAAGTAATAATTTTATTAATTAATTAAGAATAGTAATAAGTGTTGAGGTTATGACGAGGATAGGATTATTTAATAAAGAAACCAGTTTAGAATACTGTACTTTAATATTAAAAATAGGAAAAATGTGTAAAAGAGACTGAACCAGGTATGTCCTGCCTATACCGACTCGCTTGTCGAACTGACTGAAAAAGTCAAGCTGTCCCAAAAAGGTCAGCAGTAAAGCACAACTGCATAGTTGACCCTGGGTTTTTCCCGACATAATTTATAACCCTAGTAAGGGCCCGAACCTTACCATATTTGGGCATGAATTTTCGCTTACTTCAACACTCTCCCTAAAATTCTATACCCAAAAAAAATTTACAATGTTAGACTATAATATTTCCCTTACTCATAAGTCCTAATTTCTTTACAAAGTATATAAATCGTGGTTTACATAGCGCTTTTGTAAATATATCAGCTAACTGCTCATCGGTCTTAACATACTGTACATCAATCTCGGTTTTATTATACAGATCGCGTATAAAATGATATTTAACATCAATATGTTTACTCCTTTGATGAAACTCGGGATTCTTGATTAATTTGATCGCACTCATATTATCTATCGATAAGATATACTCTACATTAATTTCACAATCACAGAACAATTTCTTCAACCAAACAATCTCTTTAACGGCTGATGCTGCACTAACAAATTCAGCTTCCGTTGTTGATAATGATACACACTGTTGCCTTTTACTTTGCCATGAAATTGCTGCATGTGCGTATTGACACACTATACCTGATGTCGATTTACGAGTCTCTCTATCTCCCGCATAATCTGCGTCACTATATGCCTTAAAACTACCGCCTTTAGTATAAAATAGTCCTAATTCTACAGTTCCCTTAAGATACCTTATAATCCGCTTAACAAGTAACCAATGCGCTTCACTTGGTTTTTCTAACGCTCTTGAAACAATATTTACAGCATAACTTATATCTGGTCGACTAAATACCTGAAGATACATAAGACTACCTACGGCCTCCCTATAAGGTGCTTTACAATTGTCCCCTTTTAAACTACCTGCATCCCAACCTACCTCTATGGGAGTACAGACACTATTAGCCTTGCTTAAATTGAATTTTTCCAAAATGCTTTGAACATATTTAGCCTGGTGTATAAAAATAGACCCATCCTTCAATCTAATAATTTCTCCACCTAAGTAATTTGTTACATCTTTCGTACTAGTTATTTTAAATTCTTTAGCTAACTCAGTAAAGAATTGATCTATTAAGTAATCATGTGATGCCGCTAAAAGTCCATCATCAACATAAATAACTAAAAATATTTTCCGATCGTTTTCTTTATAAGTATAAAAACAAGGATCAGCTAAGCTTTGACAAAACCCAAATCTTTTCACAAAATTAGAAAAGTGTTCAGTCCAACACCTAGGTGCTTGTTTTAACCCATAAAGGCTTTTTAATAGTTTACAGACCCGCACTGTCCCATCATTAAATCCTTCCGGTTGCATCATATATATATCCTCTTTTAAATCACCGTATAAAAATGCCGTTTTTATATCAAATTGTCCAAGATATAAACTATACTGAGCTGCAACGCTCAACAGAAATCTAACTGTATCAAACCGAGCAACAGGACTAAATGTCTCTTTATAATCTAATCCTTCCTCTTGCGAATAACCTTTAATAACTAATCGCGCTTTGAAACGTATTCTACCATCTGCATTAAATTTCTTAACGTAAACCCATCTACACCCAATAACCTTTTGTTTCTCCGGTTTGTCTACAAGTACCCACGTTTTATTTTCGTGCAACGAATTAACTTCTTCTTGCATAGCTTCTATCCAATGATCTCTTTCACTAGAATTAATTGCATCAACATAATTTTCGGGCAACGCTTCTGCCATATATGTAATCGGACATCCATAAAAGTCAGTACGCCTAATACCTCGTCTATCGCGTAGTTTTCTTACATTTTCATTGCTATTGTCTAAAGGTTGCAAAGTTTCAGTTGATTCGCTTTCATCTTCTCTATTTTCATCTACATTTTCATTACTATATTCAATTGAATTACTAGCCTCATTATCTACTTTTGAATTAATAACCGTTGCTTCATTGGAACATACCCTTTCTGACTTAAATACAACATCGCGACTTAGAATAACATCTCTTAGTCCCGGGACAAAAATACGATAACCTTTGCAATTTTCAATATACCCAACAAGAAGCCCTTTCACCGCTTTCTTATCTAATTTTCTCCGTTTTTCTACCGGTACGTGAACAAAACACTCGGTTCCAAAGACTTTTAAATTATCAATTTTTGTGCCTTTCCCATACCACAACTCGTAAGGAGTTTTATTCCCGATTTTTGTCGGACCTGTTCTATTAATTACAAATACAGCGGTATTCATCGCTTCCGCCCACAAAAACAAAGAAATTCCTGACTTAGAATAAATCATTGATCTCGCTGCTTCTACTACAATACGATTTTCGCGCTCCGCAATACCATTTTGCTCCGGTGTATAGGGAACATTTACTGTATGTTTTATCCCTTTGCTACTCAAAAAACTATTAACCTCTCTATTTTCAAATTCTTTACCACCATCTGTATGAAACTCTTTAATATTTTCATGAAAATGATTTTCTATCTCATTACAAAATATTTTTAATTTATCAATGACCTCTGATTTATGACGAATAAAATAAATTGTCCTAAATCTCGAAAAATCATCCTTAAACATCAGAAAATACAATTTTCTACCTAACGACTCTTGCTCCATAGGCCCACACACATCAGCATATATAATTTCTCGAGGTTTTTTAGCGCGTTCCAAATTTTCACGAAAACTTAACCTATGTTGCTTTCCGTAAGCACAGCCTTCACAAATATCATCCATATCTGACGTATCTATATTAATACCCACGTTTTGCAAAAAACTTTTCACGTGCCTTTTATTTTGATGACATAAACGTTCATGCCATAACTGTAATGAACTCGATTTTCCCGACTTTAAATTTTTATCGACCTTCTCAGATATGTTACATTTCTTGGGCAATATAACTCGCAAATTAATTTTATATAAATTACCTCTATCAGAACCCGTCGCTACAACTATTCCATCACGCGTAAATAAACATTTCTTTCCGCAATCAGTAATCGAAAAATTAACCCCTTTTTTCGCAACAACTTTAACAGAGAATAAATTTTGCTTAATATCCGGTACAAACAATACATCATGCATTACTCCTTCAACCCACTCACCATTCACATACGTTTCAATGTCTATTTTACCTTTTCCATGCGCAGAGATGTTTTCGCCGTTACCTATTTTCACGCTTAAGGGTACCTCGAATTCCTCAAAATCACAAAATAACTCCCGTTGATGTGTCATGTGGTCCGTCGCTCCTGAATCGATTAACCAAGAAACATGGTCCTCTTCGATGTTGCAGCCTCCATAAAACGCCTGCTTTGCTGTTGAATTGCGCCGTCCTTGATATGAATTGTTGCCCTGCGTACTGGATCTCTCCCTGAAGTTTTCTCTTCTTTTAAAACAATTCCTGCTTAGATGGTTTTTCGAACCACATGTAAAGCAGCCAACACAATCTTGCTTCTTGTGACCTTTCTTCCCGCAAATATAGCAGACAATATCTGCATTCTTATTCACAAATTTATTTTCATTGGATCTAACCGATTTATTTTCAAATTTTGTTTTTGTCACCAACGCAACAACCTTCTCTTCTTCAACAGATTCTTCCTCCGTTCTCATTTCCTCAGACATCAACCTCGCTGTTAGATTTTCAAGATTTTTCTTCCGTTCTTCAACAGAGTCCCATGCACTATGAAAGTGATTGAACCTTTTCGGCAACGTACTTAAAATCCGTGTAACGAGCATTGAATCTGGCACTTCACTCCCGAGATTCTTCATCTTCGACGCCAATTGCTCCACTTTTGATAAATTGTGTGCAACATTTTCACTTTCATCCCATTTAAAGTTGAAAAATTGTTTTTGCACCAAGGACAGATTTTCCTCCGATTTCATATCGTACACGGCGTTCAGTTTTTTCCACATTTCCCTTGCAGTTGCGCAACTTAACAGCAAGTCCAACGGTTTTTTCTCCACTGTTGTGACGATTAATTTTCTTGCAGCCCTGTCTGCCTTCAAAAAATTCTTGAGTTTCACGTCATAATTTGCCGAACCTAACTCTGGATGAACTAGTGTCCCTTCGCACACATCAATCATATTATCATCCTCCTCCAACAATGTACGTATAATAAAACGCCATTGCTGCCAGTTATCCTTATCACGCAGCTTCTCTATTTTAAGACCTGCAGCTTCCATTTTTCCACACACACACTTTAAACGAAAAACTGTCACTTATTTAAACAACTTTGCCACTTATTTATACTGGGCCCATAACCTGTTGAGGTTATGACGAGGATAGGATTATTTAATAAAGAAACCAGTTTAGAATACTGTACTTTAATATTAAAAATAGGAAAAATGTGTAAAAGAGACTGAACCAGGTATGTCCTGCCTATACCGACTCGCTTGTCGAACTGACTGAAAAAGTCAAGCTGTCCCAAAAAGGTCAGCAGTAAAGCACAACTGCATAGTTGACCCTGGGTTTTTCCCGACATAATTTATAACCCTAGTAAGGGCCCGAACCTTACCATATTTGGGCATGAATTTTCGCTTACTTCAACAATAAGTAACAAGGCCTTATGTAATATTAAAAAAAGTATAAGCTTTTTATAATGTAGTTGTATTTCGACACTATAAAAATCTGAAATATAATTTTTTTATGGTTTTACCTCACATGATACATATGACTGTTGTTGAACTTTTTAAATATTTGATTGATTTTGATTTTAAACATCAGCAACTTATTAATGATGTTATTAAAATCTGAGACGACACACGCAATTATCTAATTAAATTAAGACAATAAAATTTACCTCAAACTTAATTTATTAAAAATTGAATGAAAGGCAAAATTTTTCACGAAGCTGTGGTATCTAGCGGTACCATCGAATCTAACTCGAATTTAAAACGATCGTCGAATTCCTCCATCTGCAGGGAATAATGAAGTCAGAATAGAGTGTCGAGGCACAGGGCCAGGAATGAATCTCGAATAATCGGGAAACGGGTCGTCGAAATCGAGGTCTGTTATTGACTGGCGTGCAGGAAGCAGCCGGGGGCGGAAAAAGAGGAAGGAAGGAGAGAGCGTTAGGGCAGAAAGGTAGAAAACAAGAGCGCGGGGCAAATCGGTGTCTTAACCGGCCGACGAAGGGGACAATTATTTAGCAGGGCGTCTAGTACGACGTTCCAGCGACGCTACCGTTGCGTCAACGACGAGAGGCGAGAGTCCGCGGCTGTTAATTGCTGGCTGTCAGGGCCACGCAATGACACGGACCACCGAGGGATTGCCTCGTCGAAGCCTTGCACGAGCTTGCCAAACCCTCTTCAACGGGGAAGAGACGTGCAAAACGACCAATGTCGGACTTCGATTCTTCTCTTGCCTATCTAATCTGTCCACACGATGGTCCGGAAGAACGCTGTCCAAATATTTCATTCGTCAAACCCGAATGAAAAACTTGCATAACTTCGAGTCGAGATGGCCTGCATGATAATTATTGTAACTTCGATTTGTTAAAAATTTATGTAAGAATATGTGTTACTGGTCTTTATAAATTTGTAAATAAACTTTGTGATTGTAAGTATAAATGTTGTCGAGCATGAATTTATGTATTTGTGAATGTAAATAAATAGTTACATGTATAAGTGTTGTTAGACACGAATTTATAAATAAGTTTGTGAATGTAGACGAATGATTAGAAGTACGTAGTTGAGCATTGATTGATGAATGAATCTGAGAATACATGTGTGTAAGAATGATTAAATGTAGGAATGTGGTTGAGCATTTTATAAATGAATGTATGAGTACAAGTGCACATATTAAACATATGATTGCATATAAACATATGAGTGAACGATTAAACATATGAATGTGATTGACTATCAATTTTTTAACGAATATGTAAATGATTAAATGAAGAACTACTGTCAAACTGTCCAAGAATTAATTTTAATAACTTCTATAATTTTCATAAACACTTATCAATAAAATATTAAACACATCACAAAGTACATTCTCTTCAAACCTTTCATTTTTCTCCCAAGTGACCCACAGAAAGAACGCATGAAACTAGAAGAAATAATCCAAATTGAGGTACTCTTTCACCCCTTCAATTATCGTTCACGTTAAAGCAAGTAGGAAGCAACGAGGCAAGTAAACGCGATGCAGAAACGTAATTTGAAGGTTGACAGGTATTTATCCAGCGCGGCAGGAAGCGGCGCTATGTAGGCGATCGAAGGAAGGTAGAAGGGAAGAAGAGAGAAGTAGCGTGACGACGTTAAGAGCATTAAAGAGACGTTTTCCGCCCGACACTTAGGTTTTCGTTCCAGAGCCCATTCCATAGATTCCCGGCCTATCGGCTTAGCGCTTGGCGGGCGGTCTGCAGCTACCCCATGGCTTCATTCTGTGCTCTGTTCCACCCAGTGATGTTCCACCGGGTTCCGCGGGAACGACACGACGGTTTGTTGCCACTGTTACCATTACTGTTCCTCTCTACGAAATATTTTCCTAAGCGTAAGAACTTAAGTAGCCGGGAGCACACGACGCTGCCACTCGTTAGAACATCTTTGCGGGAAATAGCGCGAAAACGGGGGATTAGAACGGCGAGTGACGTGTAAGATTGAAGAAAAATTATGAAAGTTGCACAATTATAAACATGTGTTGCACTTCGATATGTTGTTCTCTCATGCGTTACATTTCCACGCCTTGTATATAAGTTTCAATTGAATATATCGTTACGCGCTGTATTTCCCTACGTTGTATTTTCACGTTTTGTATCTCTACGAATTGGTGTTATGTCGTCAAGTATTGTACTGTGTCGTTTAGTGCTCTATGTATTTTACTTCAATGACTTGTATCGTCACGCACTGTATTTTCACATATTATACATATTTTCGTTGTACGTTCACGTGTTGTAGCATCACGCATTATATTTTCACGCGTTGTACCGTCACGCGCTCTATTTTCACGCGCTTTATTTTCACGCGTTGTACCGTTTCGCGTTTTATTTTCACGCGTTGTACCGTCACGCGCTATATTTTCACGCGTTGTATCGCCACGCGATTGATTTTCACGCGTTGTACCGTCTCGCGTTTTATTTCCACGCGTTGTACTGTCACGCGCTATATTTTCACGCGCTTTATTTTCACGCGTTGTACCGTCTCGCGTTTTATTTCCACGCGTTGTACCGTCTCGCGTTTTATTTCCACGCGTTGTACCGTCACGCGCTATATTTTCACGCGTTGTACCGTCACGCGCTTTATTTTCACGCGTTGTACCGTCTCGCGTTTTATTTCCACGCGTTGTACCGTCACGCGCTATATTTTCACGCGTTGTACCGTCACGCGCTTTATTTTCACGCGTTGTACCGTCACGCGCTATATTATCACGCGTTACATTATCACGTGCTATATTTTCACGTAGTGTACCATCACGCGCTATATTTTCACGTGGTGTACCATCATGTGCTATATTTTCACGCGTTATATCGTCACGCGCTATATTCTCACGAACTGTATCACTACATATTTTACTTCAACGCGTTCTGTTGCCACACGCTGTATTTCTCTATATTATACATATATAAAAGCGCTATTTTTTCAAGTGGTGTACCATCACCCACTGTATTTCCACGCGTTATATGATCATACGTTGTATTACTACGCATCGTTATTTTACTCGTTGAATCTATATGCATCATGTCAGTTTGCTATAAATTATAACACTATGCATCATATCGCCTCGCATAATATTGCTTAATTATGTGGGAAGCAATTAAATCAGGCATGAACACATATGGTAAATCACACATGGTATTGTGCGCAATGTAAAAATAACTGATGAATAATAAATAATGCAAAATCGCGTCTAACCTTTCTTCCTTCTTACTATAGTATTATTGCTGCACTATTTATTTTATTAACTTTTCTTTTTGTTATGAGTCTGTCAGATTTTATGCTGATGATAGAGAGTTAATAAAATTTAACGATAATTTTAAAGAGTTATTTTATTTAATTTTTTGTATTTTAGTATTTTGATAAATTGATTCGAAAGAATTGATTATATAGTTTAGGTTTAGGGTGTATTCGTTTAAGGAAATTTTTCTCAGCGCATTTCCAACCCTATTCGCTCCCCTTTATTATCTTATACTACTGCTTCTACTTTCCAGTGGAGGAAGCGAATTCCGGCAGATTAGAAATTCATTTGAATATTTTCGCAGACCAAGATAGCGTTTGCGGTAAAGGAACGAGCGAGGAAGCGGTTTCGTGAATGTACACGCAATTGAATGTAACGTTCGTAGAGCGATAAGCAAGTAGAAATGAGAACTGAACGATGGTAATAAATAAAGACAAACCGAAAAAGAAGCTACGTAAAAGACAGTAAAATATATTAAAAGGTGCACTCACTTTATAATTACCATTCGTACAATTTCAAGTATGCACAATTTTTTAATTTTTTGCATTGAAATAAAGTTAATGAATTGATCATTTTTAATCTAAATTTTATACTTCAGCATGATTTATCTCGTTAACAGTTTATTAAGTATGGACAGGTCCTTATTAATAGAGAAATGATTCGTTTTAATTATGGACAAATGTATCATGTAGCAATGTTCAGCTTTATATTTCACAAATAATAATTTAGAGATTGAATGCATTTCTTTTTTTGATAAAAAATCAATGAACGAATATTAACACCATTTTTATATTATGTATATTATTTTATACAATACAACTTAATACACGTTTTATTTATATTGTTTCGTGTATATATGTTGATACATATTTGACATATATTATTTTGTATTATATTTCTTTATATACATATGTATATTTTGTAAATTGTTACAAAATATATTACCCTGTATATAATGCTAAAAAATGTGACGAACGTAAGAAAACTACAATGTACAACAAAAATATTTAACAAATATTTAACGATATAAGAATCCATATTTATTAACAAATCTGAAACGTGTCATATGTAATGTGCAGGTTTATGAAAAGTAGATATGTACAATAAGAAATAAGTGAAAGTTTCCACTATACATATAGAAAGAAATTAGAAACTATTTCATGTCGGCAAAATTATTGTATTTTAACAAATATAAAATTTCAAATATTATGTATGGAAATATGTTTCTAATTCACCAAACTTGAAAGAATAACGTTTAACTTGCATTTTGTTATTCGTTTCAGTATTCTGAACATAATATTTTTGAGCTCATTGTCAGTATCGCAAAAGCAAGGGTGGCACTCGCAGTTGCGAATTATCAGCTAAGAGGAAATTATGGAAATAGATATAAATCGAGAAGAAGAGCTCAGACAACGTCCTCGCAGTTACACGAAGCAACCAATTTCTAAAGGGCACCACTATTCGCCTGCCAGCCTTTAAAATAATGGAGCCTAAGCAGCCAATTTGAAATGTAAAGATCCATCAACATAAATTAAGCATGGCGCTTTAGCTTAAAGAACTGTCTCGGTATCATCGATGATCGAAATATTGTGATCTTCCAATTTTTGATGTAACAACATGAATTCTAACACTTACACTAATTTTACTCTGTCTAAATCTCTAAATTTCTTAGGTTTTAATTTTATAAGTTTTTAAAAGGTTAAATTTGGAAATTTTCAAATTCTTAAATTTCGGGACGCAAATTTCACAGTTATAAATTTAATATAAGTAATATGAATTTAATATCACTTATTATTAATTTCCAAATTATTAAATGTTTAATCCTGTAAATTTCAATTTTCTAAAGAAAGCCTGAAAATCCCATATTCTCGAATTCTAAAACTTCAAAATTCATAAAACCTCTAATTTTAAATTTCTAAAAATCTTAAATATAATTCTAAAAATTCCAAATCTATAAATCATCCCATTTCACACTTATAAAATTCTCAAATTGTCTAATTTATATTGGAGATAAAAGCGATACACGAATTAACTTTTACATTTGTCTCCATCTAACGATATTAATTATCATTAATTATATCTTCTTGCATTCGCATGTTTCGATTCAATTCTGTTCTCTAATTCTCCTCACGTATTTTGACTGTGATTTTTGTAATCGTTCTTGAACAAATAGTTTTTTCTGTTCTGTATATAATTAATTACGACACTTAATTCAACCACGGATCTCCTCGCCTTCAATAATTTAAACTTTCCGTATCGAAATTTCCAAATTCCCTAATTTAAAAATTCCCAAATTTTCGAAAGTCACTTACGCTTATATTAAACTGTTACTACGAATAAATCTACGTAACCCACCCCACACAAGAAACCTAAGTTACTCCAATGAGAGCCAAAACCCTCGAAAGTGTCCCATTAAAAAATAACTTCTCTGTCTCCGTAACAAAATGGATCCCAAATTTAATCGTTCCATACTCGAGCAATATCCCCGAGGTTAAGTGCTCAGCGGAGATCGATTTGCCGGTGATTTTTCTGTTAGCGAACGAGAACGAGATAGATCCATGCTGGCCTCCCCATTTGCGGGAATTCGCGCGGAAAGATCAGAAAGCGAAGAATACGTTGGCCAGGATGGGGTCGGAGCCGAACGAGTCCATAAGCTCGCGTCATGTGCAGCAGACGCGACGTGCGAATTAACAACTCACGCGTCATATCGCGCATTATTATCCGATACATCGAGCTATATATCAAACACCTTCGCCCTCGGTTACCTCAGCCGAGAGTAACGAACGAACGAGCGCGATTTACGTTCGGCGTTTACGCGGAAAACGCGGCAACATCATGCTTCGCGAAAGCTCGAGGAAGGAGGACTATCAGTTCCAGACGAGAACCGAGACAACGTTGAAGACGTGCTCAGTCTCGCGTGTCGTCACTCGTTAATACAGCAAACGGTGACATTTCTTCTTCGATGACTACGATCGAGGTCCTTCGACGCGTCAACCCTTCCGAACCCACGAAGCGCGAAACATTTTCGGAAAGTTTGATAAATTGTTTTTGGATGAGTTTATGCTTGTGGAATTTTTTCAAGGTTGAAGGTTGAATATTCAATTTAGGGATTTTGGGATTTTGGAATTTTGGAAGTTTGAAATTTTGGAATTTTGGAATTTTGGAATTTTGGAATTTTGGAATTTTGGAATTTTGGACTTTTGGAATTTTGGAATTATGGTATTTTGGGAATGTGGGAATTTTGGAATTATGGTATTTTGGGAATTTGAGAATTTGGGATTTTGGTATTTTGGGAATTTGGGAATTTGGGAATTTTGGGACTTACAGATTTTGGAATTTAGGGATCTAGGGATTTTGGAATCTAGTGATTTTGCGATCTAGGGATTTTGAGATCTGGGGATTTTAGGATCTGGAGATTTTGGGACCTGGGGATTTTGGGATCTAGGGATTTTGGGATCTAGGGATTTTGGGATCTACGGATTTTGAGATCTAGGGAGTTTAGGATCTAGTGATTTTGCGATCTAGGGATTTTAGGATCTGGAGACTTTGGAATCTAGGGATTTTGGGATCTAAAGATTTCGGGATCTAGGGATGTTGGAATTTTGAAATTTTGAGATTCAGGGATTTAGATATTTAGAGATCTAGAGATTTTTAGATTTTGGCATTCAGAAATCTCGGGATTTTGGGATTGAAGGATTGAGGGATTGAGGGATTTGAAATGTTATAAATTTAGGAATTTAGGGATTTGGAAATTTGCTATTTTTTAAGTTTAAGGATTTAGAAATTTTACAGTTTTATAAATTGGCAATTTAAAGATTTTGAAATTTAGGAATTTAGAAATTTAAAAATTGAGAATTTGTAGGAAATCGAAAATATGAATATTAAATACCTATAGAATTTGAGAATTTGGGAATTTGGAAATTTGAGAATTGGGGAATATGAAAATTAAAAACCTTCAATTTTTGTGACTTGAAAATTTGTAAATATAGAAATTTGCAAAGTTTGAAATTTAGTAACTTGAAAATTTGAATATTTGAAAAATTGCAAAAGTCTTTCCGCATTTCCTATAATTTCAACTTCCCGAAATCCCCTTACTACATTAAAATATTAAAAAACCTTTTAATTATCTCCGTTTCAGAGTTCAAGGTTCACCTAAAGCAAGGTTGCCATCCTTTCCGGTATTGCCACCCCAAGAATTACGAACAATGATCAAGCGAACTGCGAGTTATTTAATCGAATCTCGCGCCTGTCTATAAAACACAATTAACCCAGACGATGGCATCAGTATTTCTTCGAATATTGATCGTCGGAATCGTCGAAACGAGAGGGAAAAGCCGAGTCGCGGCGGGTTAACGTTTCAGCCGAAACTGCACGCGTTGAAAAGGGTTGATTAGGGATTCGGCGTGTTGGGGTCGAACACGTCGGCTATGTTAGAAGGATGCTGGACCGTGCTTGTAGGCATCCTCTGGTTCGAGAGCTCCACGTAGGTTCGGGGCAAATGGCAGCGGGATGATTGATCGCCCGGCTAATTGGATGATCGATGACTCAAGTTCATCAGTGGCTGTTCAGCTCCTGGCAAAGGATGCCTCGTTCGCACGTGTGCTACACCCTGCCATCGTCTGTGTGCATGTATCCTGCACAAACTTGCCACGGAGTGAAACACGCGAGAGGTTATCTCCTTCGAGCTTGGAGCTTACGCTAATATTCTTCGTAAACTTTGCATATTTTTTACTTTGCTTCATCTTTTAACCACTTAGAAGTTCTCTTTATATTAAATCTTCTTATATTATATTTTTTTACATCTCTTTATATTTCAGATGTGTATCTAACTTATGCTGCAAAACTTAGACTATGTCGGGAACACTCATATGTAGCTAATGTGATATTGAATTAAGAGTGTTTATGAGATTCTAAATTTTAAACGAGGTTACTTAATAAATACATGTACTTCCTTAAATTTTATATTATAAAATTTTATATTAATCCTCTTTATATTAAATCTTCTTATATTATATTTTTTTACATCTCTTTATATTTCAGATGTGTATCTAACTTGTGCTGCAAAACTTAGATTGTGACGAGAACACTCATATGTAGCTAATGTGATATTGAATTAAGAGTACTTGTGAGATTCTAAATTTTAAACGAGGTTACTTAATAAATGCATGTACTTCCTTAAATTTTATTTTAAACAGTTTCTGAAATTATTTATAATCTTGAAAGATGACTAATTTAAGTTGAAAGTGATAAATGAATAATAACTTACAAGTCTTTCAATAAAAACGTATTCTGCCTTATCCTGTTGTATCACAAAATAGGGCCAATTAGGTGGAGCTTAAGATAAAGTTATACTATGGAATATTTCCAGGCCCGCGGTAAAACGCCAACACCTTTGTGGACGTCTTTGCGGACGAGCAAAAGTAGATTCCAGCGAAGGGTAACGCAACCGGTAGAATGCTTAGTTCGCAGTGTATGCTTGATATACGGTTGGCACGTGAATGCAAATCAGATCGTAAATCACAAGAACAATGTCTTAATGTCCCGGTCATACGACGCCCACTAGCGCTGGAAGACAACAGCCTTGGTTTTCGCGGGAAGGAAAGGGTGCCTTTTCGGATATTCATAGGGAAATAAATTAGTAGGCACACGCGTCGCGAAGGAGCCATTACCGGTGTCTCGTTGCGTTTTCATCTTGCAAAGGGGTGCGAAACTTTTGCACTATGTAATCGTGTTCTCTTAGAATTAAAATAATTTCGTACTTTTATTTTTCCTATTTTGATACCGTTTCTAGAAATTAAAACACTTTCCTTCTCGCATTTTTCGATGCTACAGAAATTAATCCCTTGTCATACTTTGACTTCGATCAGTCGTACTTCAACCGATGACGCAAAGTTCAAACATAAATCTTACCCAAATTTTTAATACGCTTTAGTTTAAAATTCATGTGCAATTATAATGTGTATAATTAAGGATCGACGAATAAAATATGGACATAACATTGTAATTTTCATTATTTGCTTCGACATCAGTGGACAGTTCTGTCGCACCTGAAAAATCGTACAAGGGGTTAAAACACTTCAGCGTCTTAAATATTTTTCTACACAGATGATCTCCAGAAATTTAAGCTTTTAATATTTTTCTATCTTACCGTTTTGAGATAAAAAGGAAAAGTTGTACAACAGAAAAAAATTCCGATAAATCCTTCGCACCCCCACCTCGGAAGATTTGGAAGTTTCGAGATAAAAAACGAAAGACAAAGAATATCTTCTTTGAGTGTTCGTTTATGCCATTTAACTTGCAAATCCTTCCACCGGGACCGCTGATACCCGTGAAACATGTGTGGAAACTGAAGAAAAGTCTTAGCCCCCGCTCCACCCTGTTGAGGAAGTACCACCAGGAGGGTTGGACGATGGAACGAGAAACGTGGGGGCGGAGAAAAAGAGAGAGAAGAGCGTGTGAAAAATCCAAAAGAGCAAAGGTGCTGGGGTTCTCGAACAAGAGGTGGAAAGTAGCGATCCTTTACGAAGGGGAACTCAAAAGGGGTATTGATACATCGGATGAAATATTTTCCGTGTAAAATATACAACTGAACTGATTCTTCGTAATGTGTACACGGTAAAAGTAATTTCTATAATTCCTATTATTGAGACGCGTTTATTGCGATTATTCGAAAATCATGTTAAGATAAATTGTTAATCACATTTTTATTCATGGTTGTTTTATGTGATTTTATTAAATATATCAGAGGAAGCAGTTTATTGTAACCTTAAAACATTATATTCGAGAGTATTTTATTTTTTATTTCAAAGATTATTTTATCGACACACTAACACTACTAAACTGGTCAAAATGATAGCTCATCGAGTTTCTTACTTTAAATTACATATAATTTGTTCGTATGAACTTTTTGAAATGTACTGATCCTTAAGAAGATGAAGAATTAATATTTATACTATTTTACCTTCTATTCTTGATTTACATATTTTAAAAATATTATTTTGAATTTGAAATTAAGCACATGTTGTACATCAAATTTTAATTTAAAAAATGTCTGAACATAAATTTCTCTGAATTAAAAAATTCATGTATCTGAAATTTAAGAACTTTGAAAGTTTTAACATGTTGTCCAAAGTGTCCCCTATGGTTGCAGCTAAAAACGCTATGCATAGAATAATTTTGATCTAAAAATTCCTTCCGTGAATACTGCATCACTATCAGTCCTATTTCCCTATATTTATGTAACAGATTTTCAGTAACATCGTTGCAGCAACGTATTCGCGACAAAGCGTCGCAGAGGAAACAATAAAGATCCTGTCTCCGTTGAGCGTATGCCTTGCTGCTTCTCCGGGTGGACGATAAAATCACGGGAACGGTTATCAGAATTCAATGGCGGTCGTAGATGTGCACCGAGGCGAAAAATTGCACGATTTCTCGCGTTACGACTAACACAGTGTACAAGCTAGCAGCGATAATGATATTCAACGGCGTGGCCGCTTTTACGAGCGATTATCGCCATGGTATTCTTCCTCGACGGAACTGTTGGGCGGATATCCAAAGGAGCTAAGATTTCGAGATGGCGCCGGACTCGCGGCGAGCATAAAGGGAATCACACCATCATCGTAAACCAACTAACTCTCCATCTTTCTCTGTTAGTCGTTCAGAGAGTACGAAAAGCTATGAGAAGAGAGACGTGAGCCATTTAACAATCGACTTGCATCCACCTCTTCATCATCTTATAAGATATGTTCTTTGCAATACCGATTTCGTTTAAACTTTGCACAATCGTACAGAATGCAAAAAGTAATCATTTCGTAAAATTGTAGCCTGCAACTCTTTAAAATAAGCTGGAAATTTGATAAAACATCCGCAAATTTCGAACTTGTGAAATGATAAAATAAAAAGATTTGCTCTGTTAACGAAATAAAAAAAGATACATACAGTTATAAGTTCGGTGGATGATCAAATTAGTAGAGCCATTTACATATTTGGGTTTGTTACTTTTTAATTATATAAATTACCTTTAATATATTTATAATAGACAATTGTTTGTAATAGATAATTAAATTATTTAGTGCAATAACCTTGAAACTGTTATCTTATTTCTACACAAACAAAAGGAAATGTATTTTTACGCGAATCAATAATTTAATCTTACATTGCGTATAAGGTTATAAAAATTTGAATAAATAAATAAATATACTGTATTAACAGTAACCTTCTCTAAAATTATTCGGGCAATATAAATTTTGAAATCAAAATATTTTTATCTTGATGTCTTGAAAGTTCTCCAATATTAATTGCCATTTTTGCAAAACATAACCTTATCCTGTGAACGTCTTAGTCGCGTTTCCGTTTCTTTCAGTCTCCTAAGATTCCTTCCTAACGGCACAAATTTCCGCCGATAAATCCGACGGGCTAACAAAAATCTCTCCCTTGAAAAACGGGTAATCGTATTCCCGTTTTAAATGTATTCAGTCGACAGTCGACCTGTACGCGCTTGTTGGTAGCTGAAGCGTACACTCCGATGCAACGTGGATTTTCAGTCAGGAATATTATATAAACTTGCAAATTTTATTATTCTTAACCTTTCAAGTTTTTCAAGTTTCGCGTTTTTAAATTTCAAATTTTTAGATTTGTAAACGTTCAAATCTTTAAACTTGAAATTTTTAGGTTTCTACATTTTGAATATTAAATTTTTAAGTTTCTAAATTTTAAATGTAAAATTCTCTACATTCTTCAATTTCCAAATTCTCAAATATTCTATATTATTGGTTTGGTAAGTTTTTTCATTTTTATACTAGTTTTTACACTTTTAAGTTTTTAAACTGTGAATTTATTAATAATTCATTAACTACCCAATCTCCTAGTATTTAAATTTCATATTTTTTTAATTTCAGAACTCCGATATTTCTACACAAATAAACTTTAAATTTTTACCATATCAAATTGCGAAATTGTATAATTTCATTAACTTTCAAACTTCAATATTCCTAAATTTCTAAACTTTTAAGTTTTCAAATTCTCCAACCTTGCAAATCCCAAAATACTATCAATCCTAAATTTCTAAATTCTCATTCCAAAATAAATCTCTACAAAAAGGATTAAAAATCCTGAAATTTCCAATTTTCTAAATTTTCAAATGTAAAAACCAAATCCAATCCAGTAATGACCAAATTGTAGACTTCCTCATTTAACACATTTTCCCTGAAAAGGCAGATTTGCTGTTGACTGTACACACGATCCGTATAACCAGCAGAAGGCAGAAGGGAGAAAATTGTATAAGAAGATAACAGGTTTCGCAACGGATGCCTAGTCCCGTGCGGAAACACATGTAAGGGGATGCGAAGGACGAGGTTAAGGTAGGCTGTCGGAGGTTTCGCCGAAGGGCAAGAAAAGAGGATTCGGACGGTGTGTAATCTCGGCTCAGGGTGTCGTTCGTCGCCTTGATATCCTGCCGGACACGACGAAAAACTCAAATCGGTAGGAGATTAAGCCGTGTTCTTTTTAACTCCAGCACGCGACGATCCAAGAAAAAGACAGGCACAATATTTCAGTGAACCTCGAGACAACTTTACCTCCACATTTTTTGTTCCCCACAAAAATAATTTTGGGACACGTGCACATCTAATTTTTGCTCTCAGATGCGTTTAAAAAAATTTGCAAATATTTATTGAAATACAGAAATCCCTCCATCTAATTAAACTTATTATATTTAATAAAATACTTCACGAAATAAAATCCATGAAATAACCTGACATTTATTATTTTACCTAATTTGAGTTTCTAATTTTAATACGAATCAAGGAGGAGCTTAAGGTAGCTAATGATTATTTCGGCCTGTAATGCAAACACAGTAAACCCTTGCGCTTACTATTAAAACAAGTACAAGAGATTGAAGTACCTACGTAAGGCTCTCGAGCTTAGGGGGTTGCAGACAATTTTACACTTGTAAATAGGGCCCGAGAGTAGAGGGGCATAAGTAAATTAGGCCGGACGAGACGAAAGGTTTCGATAACAGTCTCTCCCTCGGCTTTTTTAAAAGCTGACTCTCAGGGAATTGAGACGTCATCACGATACTCTAGCTCGTTTCCTTCCATTCTCTTCCCCCGGCATTTTTGCCCCCTTCGAGAGCCGTTTAACGCCAAAGCGACGCGCGTTTGCCCTCTCAGGAACGCGTTCTAGCCTCATCCTTTGTTTCGTCTTCATGAGATTTTTAAGCAGCGCGAAATGAGCTTCGCAGCTCGTCGACGAGAACGAACGATTATCGCTCGAGCTTGAGAGTCTCGCTTAATTTCTTTGTTCCCCCTCATTGAACGACAGAAAATTAAAGAAACGAGATATTGGCTCGTTGTATCCTCGATTTTTTAAATAGAAGACAATTGCCTAATATGAAGAGCGCTTTAAATATGTAATATAACATCCAACAAAATCATGAACGTGATTAATACTGTTTCTTATATTTCATGTTAAAAATCTGATAATATTTATTGTGTCTCAAGACACGGTCTCATCGCCATTTTGTACACTTTCTATGTTCAGCTATGCATCTCCATTTTTCTTGAAAATTAAGTACTTTATGAATTCTATTTTTGAAATCTGATATTTTTCATTGTAGTTGAAGAACCAAACGCGTTTCCTAGTCGTCATTTTGTAAACTTTCTACATTCAGCCATATTTATACAAGCTTTTTTTTATTTATACAGCCATATTTGTGTATCGCTCTTAAAAATTAAATAACAGCATTTTATGAATGGTTTTTTTGAAATCATAATTTCCTAAGCTTTTTGTCAAAGTTGTTCTACAATCTGTGGTGTTATTTATTACAAAAATGATAGTTAATTTGGGGGTCTTCTTATTAGGAAGATATATTAGTACAATTATTGTTTGTGTTATACGTCGTTTACAGATATTAAGTTCTATGAAGATAACATTTTTAAGTAATCTATAAATAAAATTGTGACATGTGTACAAAATAAATAAAACCGTTTCATATGAACAAAAGAAATAAATCCTTTAATCCCCAATTTCAACAAATGCGTCCCCAATTTTCTGGAAATCAAACACAACTCGTTCGAACTTTCCAGTGAAAGAATTGAACAGTGGAGGGGAACGACAAATCGCGGGGTTGAGTCGAGGAAGGAAGGAAAGGAGGAGAGCCGGATTTCAAGCATTTGTATCGTTTTGTCGTACTTCAGCGTCGGCACGCGTATCGTATGGCATCGCATTATTGCTTTTATGGCCAATAAAAGGAGAGCCGGTTCGGTGAGGCCAGCACGCCGGTCTCGTCCTCAGCAACGATCTACCCCTCGATCCTCGGGACCATTCTATCCCGAAACCATCATCTACTCACCACCCCCTCCACTTTGACCCGTCTGACCACCGTCGTTATTGCCGCTGGGTCGTTCGTTCGACCATCGGAGGTGTTGCGATTGGTTTCGTATTTGGAGGGAATATAGTTCGGGGACTCCCCGGCCCAGTTAACCGTGTCCTCACCCTTTGGGACGCTCCGCAGGAAACGACGCCTGTATGTGGCTCCTCTGACACCTTCTTAGCTTGTACAAATATTACTTGGGGCTTCTTGGTCAACATTTACGTTTACAAGGGATACGTTCTTTGTTTTCTTTCTTGCGGAATCGGTAGGTCAGAGGGGTGGCCTCCGTCAAAAGGATATTATAACCGGAGCCCTCTGGAAGTTGATTGATTCGACGATCAACGCACGGATAAACTTACACCATATTTGGCCTCTGTTTTAATAATTTTAGTGCTGCTGCGTACACACGAGAAAATATTTGATGGTATACGATAATACTTCAACGTTTCCAAATATTGTTAATTTCTGTTAGTGTAAATCTCTTAATTTTTATAACACTTTGCTACAGATAAACATTTCGTTTTTGTTCGAAACATTTGTGACTTAGGTATTTGTTTTCTTACCAATTTACCTTTTAATCTTCGTATGTATCATATTATATGACAGGGAGAGACTATATTTGGAATAATTATAAAGGTATCTAAACTCTTATACTCTCTTTGTACTGTTAAATGTAAAAACTTGTAAATGTACACGTAAGAAAATTTAATAATGGTAATTTGATAATTACTAGATATTGTAAATCATTAAATGTTTTAAATATATTAAATACACTATTGGTTATTATCCTTTCTGATGTTATTCATATATCACATATAATGCGATAGATTAAGTTGAAAGTATAATAAAGTAATAATACTATAAATAATGTTAGTCACTACTAACAATATTACTTTCAACAATATCACTAATATTTAACTTACAACTTATTATTTGTCGAATTAACCAAGAAACTGATGAAATCGCCAAAACTGCAATTTTTAAAAATTTTTAAATCGAATTTCCTGCAAAAAGCGAAGTTAAATTTTAAAAACTATTTCTTCTCATATTTTATATATTTTTGTACCTATTTATTTTAAACATATCAACTTGGAAGTTCCACTATTATAAATTAAATTTCTGACAAACAAATAATATGAAAATAAGGGTCTACGCTTATTTAAATCAGACAGTGCCCGATTTAACAGGCGCTCGTTAAAATTTCTTGCTGCAGCAGCTGCTACTTGAAACTTTCGAAGCCACCTGAAGAATGACCACGTAGAAGTGCGGGAGGAAAAGTAACGAAAGATAAACGACGCAGGTAACAAAGAAACGTCCCAAACAATTACGTTTCTTCGCCTGATGATGAATCACAAAGACCGGCTGCTTATCTCACGTGACGCGCGAAAAGACGACACAGGACTCGAGATACTTGTACGAGGTACGGTCGTTAAGGATAGGAACTTGTCATTCTTGCAGAACGTAAGCTCGTCTTTTCTCTAGGATGAAGGCAGCTCGTTGCACCTACAGGCAAAAGATAACCAGTCCCGTCTTCGAGACATCAAGCTCCCGTTCCACTTTCCTTGTCCTAGCCGACGATATATCTCCTTGCCGTCCCCTTTCGTCGTTTGTCCCCCCGTCGACTACCCCCATCGTCTTCTCGTCGTGTTCCGATTCTCCGTGAGGGTGCACGATGACACTCGGTTACGACATTAGCGACGTTTGCCACACTGTCTATGGGTCTACTTCGTCAATGTCAGACGCGAAAGAACTTTCCGAGAAATAAACCAGGGAGATTGGAAAATGTCCGGCTGTTTGCGGTCGCTCAACATTTTCAACGGAGAATAATTTCAGGAACAGCAAGAAACATTCCACAGTTATGTACAGTAGTTTTGTTATGTTGCGACTTGACAGTTGGTCAGAAAGTTATTTTCTGTGGTGTACTGGTTCATATAACAGTGAGGGAGCCATTGTTTAGTTTCTGAGAAGGTTGACAGCATATAAACTTTCTATTGCAAAAACAAAATATTGAGCGTGATGTGGAATTAATAGGTAGAGATTATATTTTAAATTACAATTTGAGAGATATAGTTCAGTGAACATTTTCAGATCATACTTAAAGTATTAGGTTTTTAATCATTTATATTCTGGTAAATGGAAAATATAAATGAGCGATGAACATAAGTGGTAATACATTGGTCAATACAATTAAATTAAATATTTCAGATCAAATCACCACAAAGGGCAAAACATTAAATGTTTAGTAAATTCAGTTAAAAAAATATTGACGAATCAAAGTTTAAAAAAAAGAATGAAATGACCTTATTGATACAATTGATTAACTATTTTGAACACTGTATATGAGTCGTTTCACGATGAACTTATCACACATTCAAAGTAAATGTATTAGTACCATAACTTTTGAGCTACATAAATAATTCTTTTGCGAATTATTTTCATTTCTTCAATTTAGATGTAAAATCATGCGTGCTTATTACACCTTCTGAATAATCATGTGTGTGTCTAACTATCTGCGATCAGTTTGCTGTTTAACGAGCTGAAATGAAGATTGGTGGAGATTGATCTCAAAGATCAGAGGGATTGAATCAACCGTGCCTTTCAACGCGACAAATTAAATCCCTCTCGACTATTCCATTCTCCCTGTCTTGTATAGAGGAATTCAAGGATTTCTAAGGAGTTCCAGTTCGTCCTATGCTCGTTTCTGACATTCTTAGAAGAGAAAATCGATGACTAACATGGCGGTACCTTTGTCGAACTGAGGCGTTTGATAAATACCATTTCAACTGAATCGTAGTAAAAAAATATTAACTTTGAAAAACATTCGAAGTTTACGTGTAATAAAAAATTGCAAGTGAAATTATTTAATCTCTATTCTGTTATATTTTTAGTTTTGTACTAATAGTACTACATGTGTAGCACTAATATTTTTAACACGTCCACAGTAGCTGTTATATTTAATCACATTTTCCAATTTTATATCTGTCCCATTCTTACAATACTGTAAAGCAGTTTTACTAAAAATTATTGAATTAAAAAAAAGTCATTACTCCATTAATAAAAAATAGTATACTCAGTTTATATTTAGACTAATAAATTTTGTGCCAAAAAACGGAACTGGTCGATAAAGAAACAGGAGCTGTGTCTTTCTAAACAGAATCTTATTCGAAGTGAGGGCTTGATTTACGTGTACACGCTCGGGGGCAAGCTTCGGCCCGCTTTCCCATAATAGTACCACTCTGATTCCAATAACCATGAATCTATCAGACGTCAAAACGCAATCTCAACCTGAAAACGGCTTGTACAGCGAGCTACACCCTGGCGAACCACAAATCTCGCGATATCTGTGATCGTATATCTTATACTTACTGGCACCTCGTGCAACGCGGATGTAAAAGAGGCTGACCTGCGGGAGCGAGGGAGAAACAGGGTGGAGAAAAAAAGGGAGGGAGTCCTCCAGGATTTCTCTCCGTTCGACGGAGAAACGGGCAAGAGGAAAAACCGGAGAGATTGCACGGAATGGCGGAGAAAGTTGCAAACTCGAAAACTTTCCGAGGCCCTATTATCTCCGACGAGACCACCGTCCGGCACCAAGGGGGTTGTCCGGTATACCTCGATCTCTAAATACTCCACCCTCCACGACCCCCTCGTCTGCCGTGGGAGTTATTTCGGAGAAACAGGGAAAAAATAAGAGGGAGATGCGCGAAAAAGCTATCTGCCTCTTTGAAAAAAACAGCTAGAATTTACGTATATTTCAAAGGTGTCCAAACAAATCAAGATGAAAGTAAAATCTGTTAGCGTTCTGTACCGTCAATTTTTGCAGTGAAGAAAAAATTTGTTTTCTTGGAACTTTACGATGTGGCGTGTACACTTTTTCCAGTGAATACCGCAATTTGTTAGGTGCATGTGATATGCAATTATTATTATAATCGCAATGTATCGGGTTATTGTGTGTAGTGTAATTATGACTGCAACGTTAGTCTGTTGGGTTGTTGCATGCAATTATTGTTGTAAGACTAATGTATTAGGTTGTTGCATGCGAAATGCAATTATTGATGCGACTGTATTAGGTTGTTGCATATAAAGTGCAATTATTGTTGAAAGCACAATGTTAGGTTGCTGCATGGAAGTCAGACAGATTTGACCTAAAAGAAAAATATTGTGCAATAGTTATATCGGTTTGAAGCTTAACGTTTTAAAAACAGTATTACATAAGGCACATTACTATAAATTGATTATCGCATTATGACTACATTAATAAAATTGACTAAATGCTACTGATGCACTGAACACTGAAAAAATTGTACTAATTAATATATTTTACTAATTACAGAAAATAATGATTTATTTTGTAGAGGTTCACATAAATTGATGACATAAAAGTATGATGAAATGTAAAAATTAAAATTTAACAAAAATGACTGAATGAACGTATTATATTTTAAGGCAAGATAGCTAATTGTTAGTTGTATTAAGCATTGATCAATTTCAGAACTTTTAAAATTTGACACGATTTGATAACACAATAGTGTAGCATTTATTTACATCAATTTAAAACTTGTTTGTTGAAAATGAACATATAATACAAACCTTTCGTTAATGTTCTTAATATGAAATTGTTTAATGCTAGCCATCTTATTGCGTACTGTACAGAGTAATCGCTGAGACGATTTTCCGATAACCAGTTGGTTTGTATTAAGGGCATTTATGAAAAGTTTGCGTAATCACTTTCAGCAAACTTTTCGTTACAAATTGGTGCATTATAGGTATTGTTTTACCATACTCGTATTTCAACAAATTACATCGAACTTTTCATGTTTCGAAATTGGTTATGTTATATGCAATCTAGTAGAATTGAGATACTCGTTGAAAATGGGGTACATGATATAATTTTAGAAAGCTAAACCACTATAATTATTAGTAATGTGCTTGGGAATCTAATTGGACATGAAGGACTCATGTTTATACATTAATATACAGGGTGGCTCGCAAAATTTGCCATCTAAATTTGCGTCGTTATTATTACTCATAGCAAACAATGTTTTAGATGAAGTTGAATGGTTTTGAGGGGGGCATATATGATTCCGTTTAAAAAAACATTAATGATCTTCATGTGTCCCTTACACGTCCTACAAAAAAATTCTTTAAAATTTATGCTAACTACATATAATACTTACTCGACATAATTCTCATAATACTCATAATACTTACAATATTTATAACATTTTGATCCGTATAATATTTACTAGAATTTAATACCACAATTTCCCAATTAGAATTGAATGTACTCAACTAAAACCTAACTAAGATAAATAATTTCTGAATTAAAATCCCTAGTTATCGTATTTTAATAGAATCAATTTTTCTACACTTCACGAAGAACGAGAAATTTAATATTACCCAGCCAAATCAGAGTAGTCTCATGATTTAACGACGTTTGCAGAAGGGGTATCACTCGCTCCGAAGGAAAATGAGCAATGGTGCCAATGACAGTGCTAACGCCGTACAAATGAATGCACGCCGAGGCTTTGACAAGCAGTAATTTATCATGTAATCCTGTCGCACCCTTCCTCGACTTCTTCGTCTTTCTTCTCGGTTAAGAGAAGGCGAAAGAAAAACGGAACGAAGAGGAAGGCTGAAATCTGGCGACGGTGATTGGGACAAATATAAATAAGCCAATCGGAGAACCCTCCGCGAAAGTCTTCTTTTGCATTCGTCTCGGGAGGACGGATGTAAACGCGGCTTAACGGATCTTGGTAATCCCGCGGGAATAGATGCGAATGTACGACGATTCGCTGTTGTTGGGAAACTCGGGTTATCGCGATCGTTTCGTGCGTGAAAAATACTCTGCTGTTAGTCTTCCAACATTTCCAAGAACAAGAAAATTATACAATTTGCAGAACAATTAAATTCTTCTATGTGAACATTTAATATTTGTACTTAACACGCAATGTCACAGAAGAATGAATGATGAAAGTATTTTAAATAGAAATCAAGAAGTGTATCACTTTTATGTTAAATAGACAGTGTATTTGTTTATGAAACAATTTTTATTGTGCAAGTAGTTCATTGTTCTACTTTATTGTTAAAGTAGTCAAATACTAATATTGGTTCTCGTTTAAAAATACCTTTGATATTTCATATATTTATTACGTATTTTATTAAATTAAAATTATTTAAAATATTAGATTTTAAGCACTGCTCCATGTAATAGGAGCAGTTTTTTATCTCGATTGTTAAAGACAGAACATTTTCGGCTATATTGAAATTTTTTTATATTTCCTCGTATAAGATAAATATTTACGATCAACAAATGTAGCAAGAGAAATCGTATCGTCTCAATAACCCGTCGCGAAAAACTTTGATCGGTAATTTCGAATCACTGAAATCGGTCCTCCGGTTCAAATCTAGCGATAAATGATCCCATACCGCTGGAAACCGTTCCTTCTGCTCGCCACCTTTTCTCTCTTTCGTGCCAAAAGTTTTTCCAACTTCGTATAATCATTTTTCCTGGAATGTCCCGCTGGTACCCATCCCCTGTCCCGACCATCCACACCCTGCGTAAGCCATCGCTTCCTCGCCGATCTTCCCCTACGACCGCTTATCCCAGAGAAATTCTTTTCGCGGTTTCTTCCAGAGAATACAACCGTGTCTACCCTTTCCACTCGCAGATTCGTTGGCGTAGAAGAATTTTAATTCTTCCTCCGCCCTCTCGCCAAAAAGTCCTGGATGATTTTCTTTCCCACGGATTTTTACGACCATCCGCAGATCAAAGGCTCCCTCCGTTGTGTTTAAGGAAGAAATATGCCCCTTTTCTCCGTGTTTTGTTAATTGAAATAGCATACCCAGTTTTAAATCATAATTATTATCTTCAATTTTCTTAGAATTATTATTGTCAAGAAATTATCTGTTTAGGATGTTTTATATTTCTTTAATTATTTTATTAACAATCTTTATTTTACTGTATCTGTTGTTCGTATTATTTTTATTTTGTAAATATGTACTATTATGTCTACTACTTGTGCTAGTTCTATTTTACTAATATGTACTATTATGTATATTACTTGTACTAGTTCCTTTTCACGAATGTGTATTATTACTATATTATTATTATTATTATTATATTAATATGTATACTACTTGCACTAGTTCTATATAACTAAATAAATACTCAAATTTTTCCAGCTATTTTTATTTCACAAATATGTTTAGTTGGAGGAATATCGAGTTTAATAAGTTTCATATAACATTAAAGAAGATTTCATGTTTGGTTATTACTGAAGTAGAAATAGTTTAATTTCTACTCTCCAATACACGTATTTTCTAAAAAAACATAATTTTTTGAACTCACAGAAATACGAATCAAAAGAAAATAATAAATGTGAATATTTATAATACTTGTTCATTTTTAAAAGTCTCATAATAAAAATTAAAAATAATATTGTGCAATTCTGTGTCACGTGACTAAAAAGTTACAGTTAACTTTATCCAGAGAGTTGCAGAGCAAAAATGATCGACAAAGCCGTCGATTTTTAATCTCACAAGCCTTCATTAATAATACATGAGGTTTGCGCATTTATTCGGCGAAGGTTGGCCGTTTACATGGCGCATCAAATATGCAGGTGTCTCAAGAAGAGGAAAAAAATAAGAAGGGGGATAGCTGAAGGAGAAACACGTGGTGATTAGATGGGGGAAGGTCCGGGACGTTGGGTTTATTAACGATATCACGGGGCAACGAGGGTGGAAGAAAGGACTCTCGATAATTTGCTGGCTCATGCACCCTTGAAAGAAAATCCATATTCTGACGTTAACGAGATTTTATAGAGCTGCGTTCGCTGTTGCCAACCAACGAAGTCTGTGGATACTGTGCAAATTAGAAAAGATCATCTTTGAACTGATCGAACATCTCTTTTAATCGAAAAGTTGGTAAAATATATCAACTTTCCTGAAGGGTAAATTAGAAATATTTTAAATAAGTATTTGAGGTGTAGTTGCATATTGCTTATACAAATTGAAATAATTATAAAATTGTGTTTTTATATTATTTTTTAGTGTTGAATTACAGGACTGAATTTTCAATTATTTAGTTATAATTGTTAGTAATAACTGTTTCTATAATTATTCAATTATATATTATATATTTTTTAGTTAGGAGAGCAGAAAATTTGAAATCGTACAAACAAGAGGATACGTTATTTAAGTTACATCTTTTATGTTCACTCCTTTTATTTGTTACATTATAGAATTATGTTTACCATCATTAAAATTACTTTTACACCTGTTAGAACCACCCCTTCATGCTATAACCTATAAAGTGACACGTAGTTCACGAATGATTTACTGTAGTTATTGTTTCGTTAAAATAAATATATTGTTACATGAATATAAAATATACTATGCAATATATCATATAATGTTATATAAATACAAAATATATTATATAATATATCATGTAATGTTATTGAAATGTAAAATATATCATACAATATTGAATATAAAATACGAATACATTTCACATTTAAATATTAAAATAAATATTTATGTCAACATTGAACATTAACAAGTCAACAAATTGTTTGACATCAATTTCATTTTGCAATTGCCAAATGATTACAATGTCTATGAACCTTTCTATGTGTACACAAAATGGCAGACGAAAAGGCTCAATTAAATCGTGTGTAGATGCCCGGAGCTACCTGTCCCGAGAAAGGAAAAGCCCTCGGAAGGCCTCGAAATCGCGAGTTCTTTCGAAGGACGAGGACGGAGTCTCCTCGCTGCGACAAATATGGAATTTGCATATAAATCGGGTATTTCCATCTGTGGCCCTAGCCCTGCAACGCTGGTTGGTTCGTTCGTTCGCGTGATACAGAAATGAAGAGATCTCCCATTTCCTCTTACCGAACACCCTTCCTTTCCCTCCACCTGCTCTCTCCTCGCCACTCAGCTCGGAAATACTAACCTCTAGATATTATTAATAACCCGAGATGAGATCGAACGCATCCCTCTTCGTCGTATTGAAGGGGTGGAAAATGGGAGGAGTCGAACGAAATCAATCTGCCATTCGCTCGTCGATCTGGATGCCCTTTTTCCAATTCCATTTATCGAATGCACGATTTCTGTTCTCTCTTCTTGCTCCACGAATTTGACAGTCGACATGAGTTGTGGTAATTTTATTGTTTCTAAAAGCGATAGATAAATTTATTTTGAATGTGAGAAATTAAGTGCATTCTGTACGTTGAAATCATTTGTTACGTTCACATATTTATTAAAATTAATTCCCAAATTTCAAAAATATATTTTGTTGTGCAATGCTGTCTCACTTAAATGCTTAGGCAACATTATAATATATAAATTTATAACACTGACATATTTTATTATGTCAATTACGTCAGTTATGTGAATTAATTACCTTATTCTATTTAATTACCACAACAAATTAATTTCATGATGAAAAATACATATTTAATAAATAAAGTTTGTTTGAAATAGAGTTTCAATGTTCCAATCACTGCATACATACTTTATCCTTTCGTACAGTGAAACAGAAAAATATTGATAAATTGTATTCAAACAGTAAACCAGAATGACTTCGAGTCTTGCATAAACAGAAACGTTATAATTAAATCAGAAATGTAGTTCAAACGCATCATTCTTGCTCCGTAAACTCCAGAAAGAAGTGGTTTCAGCATCGTTCTATCAAAGATCGCGTTACACCGTTTACCGCCCTTGCAATCACCCCTGGTGAGAATCTGCGCCTCTTGTTCGCGCTTTTTTTCTCCCGCCATTGAACGAAGAGGAGCAGAAGAGCTCGCGCCAAAGATGGGGAGGAAAGCAGCTTTGTAACCGAGAACCTCCTTAGGCTCTCTATCATTTTTAATCGGGAGAATAAATCGTTTGATTCAATTATCAGGGGCATCTCGTGCCTCCCTCGAGGACCTCCGACGACGAGTGCTTCCAACGAAAGAAAAAAAAAAACCGTCTCTTTGTCCGGCTTAAGAATCTCGGAGACACTTAAGAGGCTTAGGATCGGTTAAGGTCTGACGTTAAACACCGTCAACATTCTACTGTTACTCCCTCTCTGCAAACAACTCCATGCATCCGTTTACAGTTGCAGAAGGTACAAGGTATAAGTATGTACAATGAAACTAATGAAGGCAACATAATCAATTTGTCTGCTTATTAACATAGAGACATACAGGGTTGATGTATTTATCTGAAAATAAGGTTTTAGCACACATCAGAGTTTACATACAATTTCTTTTATATAATTTGTTCCTCATTTTTTTTACTATGAATCGTCATGAATTAGTGTTTGATTAACTATATGTACCTGTTGAGAGCTCGGATCATTGAAAATGTTGGTGTTTTTATGCAGCGACCTGCATTTGACAGTAAATGACAATAATACCAAACAAGCGAGAAACAAAGATTGTACCTCAACGAACCGCTAATAAAGGATAAATTGGAGGATAAAAAGGGAGCCACGTGTTGCAGGGCAAGCGTGAGTAGAACGAGGCAAGCCTCCAAGGAACGTTTCGAAGGAGGGGCGAGATGGAATAGTCGAGCGAGCCTTTTCCTTATTTTTATCGAGTTTTCCAAGGGGATGAATATTTAAGGGAAGCGGACTTAATCTGCGCTCGGGGATTCGCGGCAGACGCGTATCGCAAAGCAGCCGATCTCCCTTAGTTTTTTTTTCGCCTCTCTTTCTCGCGCTCGTTATACTCTCGCAAGCAAAGGGGGAGGATGGAGGCGGAGAAATAACGAACAGCATCCTGGAGGATGGAGCACGGCGGCGGTGCATGTTTCCGTAAATATTTTATGGCCGTTATCGACTCTTGACCGAGGAAATTCCACCGATAATTTCATCCCTGGGTCGCTTTCGATGGCAAAAACTGATTCTGTAATGTGGCCTTAAGCGGGCCAGCGAATATCGTTCGGAGTTGCATATGAGATACTCAGGAGCTAAATTGATCAACTGATCAACTGTGCTTTTACTGAATTTCTCATTAAAGCTGTTCATTAGCTGCACACGTGATTAGTGGTCGATTTAAAATCGAGCGGGTTATTTATTTCGACATTAATATATAAGTAAAATTTTATATTACCAGTTACGTTACTTTTTATAATATTACAAGTGGAGTTTCATTAGAATTATAGATGTGGAAACTTTTGATGATTGATGAGTGAAAATAGAAAAGCCTTGGGCAACTACGTTTTTTTACTGAAAGAGTTTATATTCTACTAACAGTAACTATCTTACATTGGAAGTAGGTAATTAAAAAATACTAACAGTGAAATCATCTACAAAACCAGAAAGATGTATGAAATATTTTCTACATTCCACAACATGCACTCTTTGTATTTCAGTGCAGAGACATAAAATATTAATTCAAAATGATAAATATTGAAAATAGTATTGCGACAATATATGACAGATACCAAACATAACCTCAAAGCTTGAAGTATTTGGCCAAATAAAAATATTCACACACCAATAAATGAACTTTTTATTGTGATATTGATAAATGACTATTGCAAATAATTAAGGATTCGAGAAAATAACAATTAAATCCTAAAATCTACATACCAATAAATAAACCCTGCATTATAATCACAGTCACAGATAATCGTTGCAATTCATAAGGACTTATGAACCCATAAGGTCCAGATCAAATAATACTGAAATTCTCAAATTTACATAATAATTAATAAACTTACCATTGTGATCGCAGTCACAGATGACTATTGGAAACCATTAAGGATTCGACTAAATAAAAATAAAATCCTAAAATCCATATATTAATACATGAACCTTTCATTATAATCACAGTCATAAATCGTTATAACTCATAAGGACTTATGAACCCATAAAGATCAAATAATACAGAAATCCCCAAATCTGTATACTAATTAATAACCTTACCATTATGACCACAGTCACAAATGACTATTGCAAACCTTCAAGGATTCGACCAAATAAAACCGAAATCCATTTACCAACAAACCTTTATACCACGTTCACGATGACCACTATCGTGAACAGTTAAAACCCTCAGAAAGCCATAGAACGACCCTAATAAAAACATTTGCCTCACGCGCGAACGTTTTTCGCGTCGTATTAAAATGTCAGGCTCGTTGATCCGTGGTCTGGTCCGTTTCTGGGCCGACGTGAAGCTGACGGACTGGCGACCCTCTGACACCGAGACAGGATCCCAGGGCTTTCCCTTGCAAATTCTCTCTTTACCACTTCTCTGTAGCCCACCGCCCCAGGACCCGA
Source organism: Megachile leachella (assembly GCA_963576845.1). Classification (NCBI taxonomy): domain Eukaryota; kingdom Metazoa; phylum Arthropoda; class Insecta; order Hymenoptera; family Megachilidae; genus Megachile; species Megachile leachella. Next base: position 11,530,995 of record OY756256.1, on the reverse strand, counting down.
ACCACTCTTTCTCTCCCGGGGGTTTGTTTTAGCAAGAACTCGCCCCTGAGTTTTCGGATACGCGTATACAGCCCGGACTCGCACACAGGTGCGTGCGTGTACGACGAGGAAGAGGTCGGAGGGGAAAACCTTCACCGCAACCGCCGGCTGCACGAGCAAGTATGCCTGCCAACCTTTATTGGTTTTTACCGAGCAACACACAGTCCGATATTTTTTTATTACGACAAAGCACGCGTTTACCCCCGGCCGAGCGGATTGTTCGGCATTAAGCGTGGCAAAGGTTGTCGGGGGAAGGAGTTAACGTGCCTTCGCGCGAGATACGATAACAGAAGCGCCGAGAGATCTTCTCGAACTCTAACTACAGGGTAGTTGAACTTTTCTCGATATTTTTTAGATGAGTGAGTTTTTTTTGGAATAGAGGTAAATTGTCTGATTAAACAGTTAATAGTGGAATTTAGCTTTAAAAATCAGTCACGAGATTATTACTTGTAGTGCTGATCGATGGAATACTTAAGCGAAGAATAGCGGATTAAATTTAGTCAAGTTTAGGAAAAAAATGAATAAGAATCGAGATGTGTAATTAATGCTGAGTTAACAGTAGACGTAGTAATATGACGTTAAATGTACACTTATTTTAAATTAGCAATAAAGTGGAGAAATAAATAAATAAACACTGAAGCCTTGAACAGCATATACAACCATTATTCATCTGAACGAAATATGACAGATGCATAATTACCAAAACAAAATTTCATCATTTCATCTAAAAGTAACGAATCAGTAAAAAGTTAATTATTAAAATGTTAACCTTAAAGTTAAAACATAATGCTGTTTACAATAAAATACCTAATTCAAATAAAAAATAAAATTCACACTAAACTCTCTTAAATCTTATAATGAATAATTAAAATTAATTTAATCGTCTTAATTTTGTTACAAGAACTAGTTCACAGGAAATTGTATACACAAGTGTCAGGACACCCGTTATACAGGCGATTTTAACTTTGCAAAGCGGTTTCGTTTCGGAGGCTTCGCGAGGGCTGCACCGAAAGTAGCGGGCTAAGCTTTAACCACGCGAATTACGAAATACTTTTACAAATTAAATACGCGTAGGCACACGGGGGAAGGTTTGCTCACAGTGGCTTCCATCGGACCGCAGCTCGACAAAGTATTCGCAACGAGGGGTGTAAAGCCCTTTTGGATCGTCGTCGCGACCTCGCCAATTTTTCAAAGACAGCCACATCGTTTTCATGTTTTTGAATATGTTACTATTGTATTTTAATAGGTATTACAATTTTATATTAGGCTATATTATATGTATATTACACATTTATACGAAATAAATAATTTATTCTATTTATAGGATATTTATATTATATTTAATTAGTTTCGTTGTACACATATCAATTAACAGTCTGAACGTAAAATTGTAATTATTAAATTGAATGAAATTTTTTAATTTTTTATAAATTCATACATTATTACCGAATTGTCAGATTTTTCATATATTTGATCTCGGAAGTTCACAAATTACAAACTTTCTAAATATTCAGATTCGTGAATTTCCAAATAATTCAATCCTTACATTACAATATACATAATTAAATTTCCAACTTAGTCAATTACAAAATTATTAAATTACTATACTACCAATTTAATAATTTATGAATTTATTGAATTACCAATTTATCAAATTACCAAACTACCAAACTACCAAACTACCAATTTACCAATTTACCAATTTACCAATTTACCAATTTACCAATTCACCAATTTACGAATTCACCAATTTATCAATTTACCAATTTACCAATTTACCAATTTACCAATTTACCAATTCACCAATCCATCAATACACCTATTTAACAGTGCATCAATCTATCAATTTACCAATTTAAGAAATTTCAAATTTCCATGTACGCAAATTTCCACATCTCAAAAATCTCAAATCCTTAAATTCCAATATACATGAACTCATATTCACAAATTCTCAAATTCTCAAATTCTCAAATTCTCAAATTCTAAAACTCCAACATATCCAAATTCCTAAATCTTTAATTTCCCCACTCCAAAAGAATATACTCCTTCATCCCAGACTAACACCTACCAAATAACAACCACAAAACTTTCAAGCTAATTAATATTTCATTCATCAATACACCTTACATTCTCTTTCAAAAAATCCTACAATATATAGTTCTTATTAAAACCACCTAAACTTTCCCTATTTCCGTCTCAATCACCCGGAAATCGAGATTTCCAGCTTGTTATTCAACATCCCGGCACCGGACCCAACAAAGACAATCTCGTAGCGGCTAAATTCGTTAACTTTTCTCGCGGAGTAGCCTCGAAAATGAGCAACACAGTAACGCACACAGTGGCGTCTTTTTACGAACAGCAGCGGGGCCAACGCGGCGAGGAAGCAGGAAAAAATAGCGGAGCATTAAACGCAAACAAGGGTAGCAATTTCGGAGGGGACTCGAGGAGTCGAGAGGTCGCGAGCGAGTGGAACAGGAAGACGGGGGTTTCGTACACGATAAAAGGGAGCTGGAGGGAGAATCTAGCTAAACCAAGAGAAAAAGAGAGAGAGAGGGAGAAAGGTTGAAGAGAGAGGGTTAAGGGTCTCGACTAGGGTTAAGAACGCTTTAGAGGGAAGCCTACGTTCTGGCGCAGTCACACGATACTTTTTAATTTACTAAAAATGCGCATTCAACCCGTCAAGTGGCTCGGAGCCGATGAAAAGGGAGGCTGGAAAGCTGCCGGGCAGGTCTTCGAGATTTCCTGGATCAACTTCAATGAACTTATTCCGAGAAAATGGAGCCGCAGGAAAAGCTCCGATCCAACTGGACGAACTCTGGTCAGGTGTGGATGACACAGATTTATCGTATTCCTTATTCGAGAATACTTTTTAGGGCTGCCCTTCGCGGTTACCCGGTATTCTTTCAGAATTAGAGATTAGTCTACTGGAAGAATGAAGTGCTTCTTTACTTGCACTGCGATCGTATTAATTTTCTTTTGAATTCCCAGATAAAGGCGAATGATAGATTATTGTACAGGCAATGTACGCTTTCTTTGGTTCAGCCACCATTTTTCTTTCATTTTGAGCAGTCAAGTTTCTGAATTTAGTTTTTATTATACTTCATAATTAACATTTTTAACTCATACTTTCTGTTGCATATTTTGTTCTTTTTATTCTTTTATTAGTTATTAATAATAGGAATTTAAATAAGGTTTCTGTGATTTGACGTGTTTTATACTATCTTAAACTGACTTATCGAAATCCACTTTCGATTTTAAGAAAAAAGTAGAAGAACAAAAATGTTCGAATATTTCTGTATATAAATCGATTTAAATAAAAAAAAAAGTAAATATACTTAGAATAATTGTAAAACAAAAAATTGCTGTAGGCAAAATACAAATGTAAAAATTAAATTTAATTATTAAACAGTAACGTCCGATAGAAATGTTTAGACATAAATATAAAATAGAAATTTTTGTATAAAAACGCATAATTTACAATTAACATCAGCTAGAAAATAAGTATTCAGTTTCAAATATAAAAACACAGAATTATTTAATAAAAATGTAGGAAATAAATTTTTTCATATAAATATAAGGTATCAATTTTTATACAGAAACGTAAAGTCTAATATTTCGGAAATAAGCACTTAATTTAAAATATAAATTGCAATTAACTTTTACAGTTGTTACCAGAGAGCCGCAATTAATATATAAACACGTGGCGTGGTAGTGGATTAACTTCGAAATGAAAATTATCCTTACGAGGGCCATGAAATCTTCCCTTGCTGAATTTTTCGCCCCCTCAATGACAATCCGAGCGGAAGAAGTGATCCCAACCCCTATCCCGTTACTGGCCACCCAAGTAAAGACAACCTTCTCCTGATTCCGCCGCTTTTGTTTGAAATCACAATGTAAAAACCGAGAACGTCCGTGTAATTGGCTATATTAATTCTACGAATACTCAAATCGATTCGGTGTTTTCGATGTCAACAGCGTTTTATTCGCCTCATTATCGATTCCCTTTTCTCAGAGAAGAAACTCTCAAAAAATAGAATTCAATTGAATCTAATATTCATTCATTAAGGGATTTATGAAGGGATTCATTTTTATAAATACAATGAAGTCTACTTGGCGGTAATTCAAAGCTGGATGATAACTGTAGAATAGTGGTTCAAATATTTTATTCAGTCATGTAATTGCTGGAAAAAAGGCGAGCGAGAATTTGTTTAGTGGACGTAATAATTTATAGTTAGAGTAAGAGATTTTGTTAGTTTGCATTGATTCTATTATTGGTAATATATATTTGTCATTCTTCTACAAATTGTAATAATTTATTTTATTTTTATCATCCTATTATTCGTCAGTCTTCTATAAATTGTATTAATTTTAATAATTTTTATGATTTGACATGAAATATTAGTTTCTTAAACATTGTATCTTAATAACTTTCCAGTTAGTGTATTTGGAAGAGTTGCCACAAGTAAAAAGTATATGCACTTCCATTAAAAATAAAGTGTATTTGTATTTCTAGGATTCACGAAGAAACACATAGCAAAATACACTATCACACAATTCAACATTTACGCAATTTCTTCTTTTTAAATTACAAAATCTATTAAGATAGTTTTCATAAAACTTGTATTCATATTTTGCAAGATAAAGAATTAACTTGTATATTAATTTGTGTTCTATTACAGGTGCAGTGTTAAGCCTTTTATGTTATGAAATTTAACTCTCTAACAGAAATAAATTGTATCGTTTATTTGTTTATTTTTAATTTCAAGTTTATGTGTCTAATATGTCAGTAGGTATAGTAAGCCTTTTAGGTTATTAAATTTCACTATGTATTAAAAATAAATGACATCGTTTATTTATTTTTAATTTCATTAATGTGCGTAATATTCCAATATCAAGGTTTTTAGGTTAAGTTTGACAAAACTTGTCAAATGTAATTTTTTGTGTATTAATGTTTAATTTCTAATTTTATGTGCATCATTCGTCGGTAAGTTCAGAATTATCCACGTGCCTATGGAATAGAATTTACAGTATCAGAAAATTCAGGTCGTTTCGCAAGGTGATAGTCAAAGAATTTCGATCGCGTCGAATGTCCTTTTGGATGGGATGCTAATGCTTACGACCTTGTGGATTATCGACTAAAGACCATATAGCAGAAGGGGTAGACCGCGCCCGAATAGCTAGGGTGGAAGATAATTCGAAGTAACCGCGACAAATTCCAATATCTGGAGAAATATGCAGGGTGGCGCGTCGTTACCAGCCGCCATGGCGTTCCTCGCGGTCATGTCTAACCTTCGTCTTATTACGGAGAAGCACGAGACGAGAGCCGATTTCCCTTTTTCGATCTGGAAGCTGCATGTTTTTGATAGCGGTGAGATTGTTCCAGTTAAAAGGGGCACAAGTATTTCTCGTTTGGAATTAGTGTGTCGTTAAAAAGTTCACAAATGCTTGAAGCAATCTCTGATTTAACATATTAACCTACATGTTTGTGCATCATTATTACAACGACGCTGAGAGAGATGAAGAAAGCTAAAGTTATACAGTTATAATTAGAATTGAAAATTTGATTTATAGATTCTATATCGTCGAATTTTTCAATCATTAAATTTCCAAATTCCCATCTTAATTTTTCTAAATCCTAAATTTTCAAACCACTCCTCCAAATCTTTAAATCTCTAAATCCTCACACTAACTCATATAGCCACTCCTAACCTTAACAAAATACATCTGAAATTTCGTCTAAAGCACAGTAAGTTTTGTAACATGAAACATGAAACCTGAAACCAGGAATTTCGAGTTGTAGGGTAATTCCAGAATTAAAATCCCCGAAATCAGTTAATCAAAATAATACATTTTCTGGAGCAAGATTTTCCAAAGATTTTCAGTCGCTCTCCACCATACCCTCTCAATCGTCCCATTTGCTGTTCCATTCCCGATTCATTCCGTACACGTCACAGTTTGCATTGTGCCCGCCAGGCCAGCGTGCCCAGCGTAAAGCGATTCTCCGACGAAATTTAATTAAAACAATCAAATTATGGAAGGAGACGACGGCTGAGCCGGTGAGATCGAGGAGAAGAAAGGAAGAGAAAAGAGGAAAAGGGACGGGACAAGCCCACGAGACTGGAAGCTCGGATAAGATTTTCTTCTCTTTCGTTTATTTTCACTTGGCTTCGCCTCGTTTCTTCACTTTTCTACTTATTGTTGTCCGTTACTCTCTGTCTTTCTTAGCGTCGAGTCTCCTAACCGAATTTCAGTACGTTCGGCTTCTTAGTTACCTCTTATTCGCTGATCCCATGACGGAGATATTTCAAAATTTTGTTTTCTGCACGTTCGGTAACGTCGAAGATAATTAGCGTCGCTTTTTCAAAATTTAACACGAAAGGAGTTTTATGAAAGCTTGAAAAGAGGTACATTTTCAGATGAATGTTTCAGATAGATTATTTTTGAATAAAATTTAAAACGACTCTTACAATTACAAAGTGGTGAGAATCTGATGGATTTTTAGGGTGATGTACTTGAATAACCATCCAAGGTCCACACTACATTTCATCAAATACCTCAGCATCGCCTCAGTAGCACTTCTTGTTCAAAAAGTGTTCTCTTTGAACTTAAAATGTCCCCTCAGAGAGGATAATTGCATAAAATGAAATATACAACAAAGAAAATATTTTTAAAACGTAATTTGCTGAAACATGTATGTACATATCATAAATAAATTAAAGATGCCATATACGTTTGTGGATCACTCGAATCAAAAGAGCACCCATGTCACTCAACCAATGAGAAATTATATCCCATCGTTCCACAGATCATAAAACGATAATTTATCGTTATAATTTAAACACTTGTAATATATTTATGAGAAGCAATAAGATGCTACAGTATTATTATAACATCTACTCAGGACGTCTGAGAAATCGTTCGTTAAACTGTATCATAGAAAGCCTGTTGAAGAAGTTCTTGTTACTGCGTAACTTTTTGAGAGTTCAGTTCGTCATTATACCGCGAGAAACTTTCGGCGAAAGTTCAAGTTCGCATTCGAAAGTTTTGACCCAGGGAAAAATGAGCGCCAGTGAAAGTAAGTTCACCGAAACAAAGTGAAACAATCCGCGAGATATCAGAGTTACATCTCCATTTTAAAATCATATTGGTGCGTGTCTTGCATTTCATCGTGGCCTGAAATTGCACTTTATAAACTTTCCCTGTTACATCTTCAATTAGTTTGGTAAATATATAATAGTTACCAAGTATCAGTAAAGTTTGTTGTTCCCGTTCAAGTTTCTCCTGTTGTCTCTATTTGCATGCTCCTTGCAAACACTCAGTTCTATTTGATGTCCCGTTTTCATTTAGAGGTTATGATATGATAGTGACTCAAGTGTATAACGAATGTTAGTACAGCTGGTAAAAATTATGATAAGGAAATTATAGTATATTGAGTTAGAAAGAGTGAAGATAGTAGTGTAATCTTTATTTTTTACTGGGCTATTCTGTAAGTTTTGTAAGTTTGTAGATTAAAATTTTCAAATGTTCTACTAACTCAAATTCCTTAATTTCATAATTTTCAAATTCCCAAATCCCCGAACGTCCATTTCCAATAACTCTAATCTTCAAATTCCCAAATCCATTTTCTCACTATTGCAACCCCCAAGTCTACAATCCTATAGCTTTCTAAATATCCATCTTTCCAAATTTCTAAATAGTAACCTAAATCTTTGATATACTTTGGCCACTTTCTGCAAGCTTCATTGATCCCACCTTGTGCTTCCATCATCCAATATTAATCGCCCTAATTCACACCACGGATCACGTAACGGCCCTCCCGTCCCGGTTACTTTTCTCCAAATTCCAAGTAACTTTATCAAGCAACGCCTTTGATATACGACAAACGCGCAGTTCCTGTCCAGTTCTGGTTAGTTGGCCCGCGGCTACTTACCAGCTAGCTACCTACTTTATACTTTGTTTGCTCCTGATGGCATTAACCCTGGGGATGATTGCGAAGCTGAGCTGTTGGCCTAATACCTCCACCCTCGCGCGTTGTCTGTCTGGCCTCGGTTATCTATCCTCGAAGGTAGGATAGCTTTTGCTAACGGCTACGATGCTGTTAGCATTGCACCACGTGCTTGGAAATCCTGATCGACACCTTCACCACGTAGCCGCTATCTGATCCACCGGACCTGACCGCTTGCTCTTTGACCCCTGACCCTTCGCTAGGCGAATTCAATTCACTGCCATACTCTGTTCAGTCCTCGAACCTCGGATTGGCTTTACGTGAAACCCGACGAATAATTAAACTGCACCTATCGATACTGATCAAACAAGTGCTCGTAATCGGTTAGTTATTAACGAAAATTTTAATCATTTATGCTTGACGCTCTTAATCGTTTGCTTTAATACAATTTGAGATAAATTTCTTCTATTTCTGATATCAATTGCAAAATAAATACTCTTTATTTTTACAATTAATTATTTTTGAAGTAAATAATTTCTAATTTTTAATCAGTATGGATATGCAATAAATTTTGAAGTTATTGTCCTTCTGTGGCAGCCATATGTATTTAACCATCAGTACAATTATATTAAATTATAATTTCATATTAAAATGAATTGACTAACAAATTAGTCAATACAAATAAATAATTGCAAGAAATGGATACTTTACATGAAATTACAGCATGTTTCAAAAAGTATATCGAAATCAGAAACGAAATCAGATTGTACGACGAAGAAATTAATGAATTAACGACAGCACCTTTATACAAATTATATAAAGTGAATATCGGCAGTTCGATCAGATTTCGATTAACCACGCTAATGAGATTACCAGATCGGCTAAACTGAAACCACAAGGAAACTAATATAAAAGTTTCGGCATTGCTGAAACCGCGAACTGCGATCCATCACTTGTCGATTTTATCTGACATTTTAGCAAACCACAAAATTTTCAATATATTGGGAAACCATAATATTGGTTCAATCCATAAGTAGCACGTTAACGTATATAAATTAGATTGTTTTGATAATTTGATAAATTAGGTCAGTTAGTGATCATTCATTTTGGGTAAAATGACTTATTGTAGATTGACGAGAATATTTGAGGTATAAGTATTAATTTAATTCAACAAGTTAAATACTAACTTCTGATCTCCTAATTTCCTAATTTCCTAATTTCCTGGCCTCCTATTTTCCTAATATCCCAATTTTCCAATTATCAAATTTCCTAATTTTCCAATTTTCTAATTTTCTAATTTCCTAATTTCCTAATTTCCTAATTTTCCAATTTTCTAATTTTCTAATTTTCGAATTTCCCAATTTTTAAAATTTTCAAATTTTCCAATTTCCCAAATTCCCAATTTTCCAATTGTCTAATATCCTAATTTCCGAATATCGCAATATCCCAATTGTTTAATTTTTTAATTTTTTAATTTTCTAATTTCCCAATTTCCCAATTTCCTAATTTTCCAACTTTCCAATTTTCCAATTTTCTAATTTTCTAATTTCCCAATTTTCCAATTTTTTAATTTCCCAATTTCCCGAATGTCTGAGTTCCTAATTTCCACATTACCAAATTTCTGAATTTTTATATCTTTAAGTCTGCAAAAATAATTTTACATCTTCGTAAATCCTAGTAAAACATTTGATAACGTACAAGAGTTTCTGATCTACTACACTATATAATTATTTTTCCAAAGTAAATTGTCTTTAAAAATCTCTGAACACTCAAGTTTCTAATGTTAGGTTAGGTAAGTTAGGTAGGTAAGTTAGGTGTGTTAGGTATGTTAGGTGTGCTAGGTATGTTAGGTAGGTTAGGTGGGTTGAGTAGGTTAGGTATGCTAGTATGTAATAAAAATAATTCTAAAATTACCTACATTTCTATAACACATTACTTCTTTTTATTTTGTTATTAACACGCTCCTATAAACAAATACCATCATAAAACTATCATATAATTTGCCGTTCAAAACGCAAAATAAATTTTCTTGTCTCATATGAACGAATCTTTAAATTCGAACCAGCTATTACGACTACCAAACAAATTCAGCCATAGTTAATTAAAAGCGCAACTACTCGAACTTTTTCTATTATATTTAATATCGTCATCGTTTGGGCGCGTGACGAAATCAATGGAAGATCTATATTCTGCAAAAGATGAAGAAGTTCGTGTTAGAACGTACGGGACGAAAGCAGAGGAAAGAGGTACGGTGAAGAGCTTCGGTAGCGTTATTGGAAAACGATGATTTACGATAATGGGGCTTTTTCCCTCCAGTCGGTTGGATGAGAAAACGGGACGACGAAACGAAGCAAGGGGTGGAGACTTTAGAGGCCAGAAGAAAGCTACCACCCCTATGGTTCGAAAGGTGGGGCGTTAATAACGTTAATTAATATTTCGCGAGAGGTTTGGTGGTTCGCGAGGGGCCGATACCGGGCAACACGCTGCCAGCAGTCGTAACGCGGCGCGGCAATCTGCCAGCTGGCAAAACAGCCGCCCTTTTAGAGAGCTTACGAGGAAAGCTCACAGACTTTTCGTTTGTAATTGTCCAAGATTCTTTCGTTCATACGTGGTGAAGTCTATGGTACTACGCACAGAGCCAGCTTAACCCTTTCACGGTGTGGAAAAATTCTGGTTCAAAAGATACCTAGTTCTCAGATTATTTAGATAGAAAAATAAATGAAGATCTTAAGTGAAGAAATATTTACGTCCATTCTTCAGTTAGAATAATTTTAGAAAAAAGAGGAAGCAAAGAATCGAGCCATAGACTTAGGCATCTTTGGTAGACAGATACCTTGTGATTATCACGTGATAAACTGTCAGTGAGTTAATAACTATTTACGATTTTTTGTATTTTCCAATTTCCACTTTTTCGCAATATGATTGATGACCAAGTATGACTGAAAACGAACAAAATTTTTTCCAATCCAACTGTTCCTTCCTATCATTAGGTGACTAATGCATAAAATTATAATTTTTCAAATATCTACATCCATCAAGGGTTTGCAATAGAATATGTTGATACAGTTCCAGTTTGTAACAAATAGGACTGAAAGTAAGCTGCTTTTTTCTCTTCTTACATCGACGCATTCAAATCCACCGCATCAATGTTTTATTGCGGACATTCCGCATGTAAATTCGCCAAGACTTTATGACAATGTAATCCTCACAACCGCAGCGATCACGACGACGCCTTCAGAGTTGAGACCCTATGGGTCGTTCGCGATGGTCCACGACGAAGGGTGATTTTTATCTTCACCAGCTCCTCCGTCATTTTCAATGCTATCGTTCGCTGTCGACTGCTCATAATTCTGAATTTCGTACATATTTCCACGCTTTTTGCATCCGGTTGATATGACGTATCAATTGTTGTATAAATACGGATGTTATAGTCTCTTAATAATAAATTGATTTGTATATGCAAGATTATTGGGAGATGTGATCATTCCTTAGAAGGATATTATTTTGTCAAAATTTAGATAAATTGTTTGGATGATCTGAGTGACTCTTGTTTCACATTGGATAAAATGGAATATCGTAATATAATTTTATAAATATGAATGTTATAGTTTCTTAGTAATAAATTGAATAGTACATATATGTACAATTATTGGAAGATGAAATCATTTTTTTGAAGGTTATTAGTTTGTCAAAAGTTAGATAAGTTATTGGAACGATCTCAATGATTTTTATTTCCCACCTATCAGAATAGAAATATCATGACACAATTATGTACAGAATATAGTGAAATCGAAATATTATAAAATCGTACCTTATACAATATTTCGTCAGAGAATCAAACTTTCTTAAAATGGGACAAAACCTCCAGAAAAATGATCAAAAGTATTGAAAGATGGCTAGCGGGGATATGGGGAACAGAGACTATTTGTTCCTGTTCCTCGACGAGCGAAAGCGAGTATCATAATATAATTATGAACTAAATAAAACAGAGTATTGCGATATAATACAATAGAATGAAGCATACCTTCACAAGATTTTACCAAAGAACAAAGACATATATCTAATACACTATATTTACAAATTCTCAAGTTCCATATTCCAAACCTCACTTTATATATTCTCAGATTCCTAAAATTTACAAATTCCATGTTATCAAATCCTCGAATCCTTACATTCTTAGATTCCTAAATTCCCAAATTCCCAAATAACCCAAATTCCCAAATTCCCAAATTCTTAAATTCCCAAGTTCTCGATATGCCTATTCCTAAATTTAAACATTTACATTTGCATATTTAAAAATCTCCTAACTCCAAATATAACAAACCTCTCAACCTGTAAATTTCTAAATTCCAAAACTCAGATCTCCAAACATCCAAATAACCAAGCGTATACTTAAAATACGACACAGAACTTTTCCAGAACAAAAAATGGCGTAAAACTTTCTCATTACCGAGCAACGATATTGAGCGCCTCTACAGTCAAAAAATAACACTAAGCTTCTCATCGCCAAAAATGACTCTAAGCTTTTCTCTCACCGAAAAATGGCACCAAACTTCTCAACAGCCAAAAAACAAGTTACGCTTCTTGCCAGCCAAAAATAGCATTAAGCTAAGAACGCAAGGATCGGTGCGTTAGGGGCTGGCTAACTAAGAGAATGAAGGAGACAGTGTCGAGGGGTTGCATGGAAGAAGAGCAATGGAAGGAGTGAACAGCCGTCCCGTGGGGTGGGTGGGTAGGTGACATAAAGCCGGTGTGTACTGAGGATTGCGTACGAATAACGGAAATTAAGTGTCAACCGAAAGAGAGGAGAGAGCCGAGTCGAGTGGAGTCGAGTGAGAATCACCCCCTATCGTCACCCTGGCAGCGTCTCGTTCTCCTTTTCAAGAGCGACGTTTCGGGGGTGAGAAAGACGAAATACGATACATAAGCACCAGGGCCAGGATTAACGATACGTGCGTGGCAAACCTAAAATCCTAGAGCCCTTCAGACATTCACTAGTCGTTTCCCAGAATCGTTATGGGATTTTAACAACATCGGACGTTGCTGGGTCAACATAACCTAACGTTCGTGACGGTGTTGATCTCTCGACGTTGCATCGCGAACAGGTGTTTCGTGTTTAGGTGGTTTGTAATAGAGGGTGGAAGTAGATTAATTGTAAAAGAATAGTGTTTCTTTCGCTTAATAGAAACGCAAACTCAGATAGTGTGTGGATCAGTGACATTCAGACACAAAATGAACAACTGACGTAAGACAAATATGTTCCATGTATTTAAAAATGAATGTTTTCTTATAGTACTTTAAAATAACATTCTGTAGTTACGGAGTCTAAAATATTGCATTTAATGCATTCAGAGTTGACGAAAGAATATAATTAGTCCAAAAAGAATATTTTCACCAAAAATTAAAATGTGGAGGGACATGCTGTTGGAAGTGACTTGATTAAAATTAACTATTGGATTGATTAACAAAATATTAAAGGAGTGAAGACAAGAGCTATCTTTACAAAACTGTTCTTACTTAGATCAAATTTGATTTGAGGTAAAAACTACATCGTTGTTTGTCATTTAACGGTTAGACAGTAATAAAGTCATAAAACTTGATGGGACTTGACAAAATACTTGTATGTTAAATAGAAAAATTTGGAAATACAAATTCGCAGCTGCTAGAGGTTGTTTGTTCAAAAATATTAAAAAAAAAAAAACAAATAAACTTGATGATGTTTTACGATTTTAAAAGTGCAGCATATAGCTTGTTCAAAATAAATGTACTTTTCGTCCAACAATAAATAATACCCAAAAACATAAGAACAGAATTTTACAGCGTCGTTGCAGAAATCTGAGAGCAGAGTTTGAATAGCTTTTAAAAAAAGAAGTTGCAATCATAAGAAGAAGACTGTCGACAATAAAATCCTGGAGTTAACCTGAACCAGCGAGAAGAACGAGGAAGGGTTAACCATGGATTCGATTGAATCGAATAAGATCGTCGTAAAGGGAGCCGAGTACGGTAAGAGACAACTCGGAGTAATCCTACAGTGAATAGCCATAGGGGTTAGATTCCATAGGACGATACCGACGGAACCGACCGATGCTCCAATCATATTTATGGGTTCGATGGCTCGTCGCTGTGGATTCGGTGCCTGGATTACGTGGCCAAATAGAATGCCTTATGGTATTCTTGCATCCTGATCGTTCCTTTTCTTAGCCTGTCGTAAAGAAAGACCAGCTGGTCAACCATGCGGGAATCGTGAGTCAGCTTGATTCGTTGAAAAAATTGATTTTAGCACTAGAACTACCAAATCGGTCATTTGACCGGTTCATAAATTTTCTCTTGAATGACAAAACTGATTAAAATGCTCCTGTTGAAGTGTAAGGAATAATTGGCATTTTAATTTATTCTTCGTCGTTTAAGAGCTGCAATTTCGAGTTTTTCAAGTGGAGTGGTTGTAGCAATAACTAGAAATTATAATGATTTCTAGCAGGAACTAGAAATTAGAATAATTCTTAGAATAACTGAAAACTAGAATGATTTCAATGTCTAAACACTAAAATGATTCTAATAATATCCAGAAACTGAAACGATTGTAGCAATAACTAAAAACTAGAGCGATTGCAGCAATGTCTAGCAACTGAAATGATTCCAGTCATAAGAAGAACCTAGAATAACTAAAAATTTCGAATGACTCTACCAAAAGTTCGAAAAGGCTAAAATTTGTCATAGTGTGCTGAGTTTAAAAATTGTGGATGGCATGATTTGAGAAGCAATGCAGAAGAATACGAAAGCCATTTTCGAGAGAAAATGCATGAAAGCTTTAGCAGACGACGTTTCACCTACCCACGAACGATACGGGACTGCGATTAAATATAATTACGTTTGCGAGTGTCAGTAAAATGTGGAGAAGAGAGACAGGGAAGAGAGACGTTCTCGTGGGACCAAGAAAGCCGACAGCTCGGTGATAATGATTCACCCGGCGCGGAGCGCCTTAAGACTCTTCATTTGTATTTTAATTAGTGTCGTTATGCTAATTACGCGCCATTGCTTCTTGTCCCGCGACGTTTTTGTTTTCTACCGCGTTCTGCCGAGATTTGCTGAAAAATATCTTCGGTAGCTAACGAGACACCAAAATTAAATTCTGCTTGCGCTTTTGTACGTACAAAAATTGTTTAAAACTGTGTCAGAAGATTTGTACATGAAACATCTGTATCAAAAACATTTGTACATAAACCAAATTCGTAAGTAAGGTGAAATTTAAAAATATATAATATTCATTATAGCTACATTTTGTTACAAATTTTATGTATAGATACTTAAACTATATACCATACACGTATAATATATAAATAGCATATTATAAACACATATTGAAATATGAATGTATATTGCGAAAATTGTTGAAAAATTACGAGGTCACATATATTTAATTACTGTGTAATTATTACAGCGTTAAATAGCATTCAGCCGGATTATTATATTAAGTTCTAGATTAAATATTATGTTAAGTATTACATTGAGTACTATATTAACTACTAAGTATTAAGTTAATAAGTTATAATACCATATTGATATAATATTTCAACTTTCTTTGTGAGTTTTAATATTATACCTGTGATTAATTAGTTCTGACTGACGCACCTAACAAACAACATAATGCAAGGGGTTAATCAGTATCCAACAAAATTTGATTTCAGTAAATAATCATTCTGCATTTCCTACATATATAAAAAATAAAACCACATTAAATATTCTAACATCCAACTACAAAAAACACTACCAGTACCATAAGTAACCCAATAAAATATTTTCCATAGAACAACATTGTGCAACAAACTATATTGCATCAACAGCCAAACAAAGAAGTTGATCAACTCGAATAAAATCCTCTTCCTCCCGTAGAAATCAAATCGTTTCGTCCCCTGCATCCTCACGGTTGCTTTTTGTCACGCTCCGCCCCCCAGCTTTCTCACCCTCCTGAAGCTCGGGCCGAGCTTGTTGCTTTTTCCTCCCCCGGCGCAGGCCGGAACTTTTTGTTATAGTCGCGCGAACTTCTTTAATAATGCAACTCTTTATATTCACGGGCGTTTTTAACAAGCGTCGGCCTCAAGATTAGGTGAGAGGCGAAAAAGTGAGCTCTGTGGAGGGTGGTGAGAATCCAAGACGAGGCGGGGGTGCGCGTAACACGGCGCACAGGGCGTAAACTCGAGGACCACGGGACGATACTCTCCGAATATGCTGCCGTTACGATGTTTCTTAATTATTATTATTGCCATTGTGTTGCCACCACGCTAAATGTAGTCAGCCCTCGCCCACCGACGCGACAGTAACAACCGTGCCGGCTATGAATTGCTAATCTCACGCGACTGAACGTAATCCCCGTGTGCCGTCGCGAGAAAACGGGGACGATTTGCCTCTCTCATTCACTTCGTCCTGTCTCTTTGAGAAAAGGCAATTTCGCGAAGACGGCCACCTATTTTTGTATCTCCTGCTAATGAAAGCGTTGAAAATAGGCCGAGTCCCTGTGGTCGTTTCGACCGGCAATAATCTCAAGATGGAGGCCTGGAGATGATTCTGCCTGGATGAGTTTCGGATTCGTGAAATGAACTGCGGGAATTAGGGTATGATTTTTTTCAAAGAGATATTTCACAGAAGGATATTAACACTCGTTAATATGTATGAGGCGATTAAGAGAGTAAATGTGGCAAAGCATGTACTACAAAGTATAACATTTAAATTGTATTGAAAAATTTACTGCAAATAAATTGTATTTTTGTGATCAAATTGTATTATTCTTTTTGTTATTTTATATAGTACTTATTTTATATTTATAATAATTATAATGATATCTATTTTATTCTATAATAAGTGTCACGAAATAAATTAAACTATTTATTAAATAAAACATTCTCTAAAGTTAATTGGTAAATTAACGAAGTATATATACGTGTTTTAAATCTGATTTTAACCAATTTTTTTATTAGTGTAATGAATAATACATTACAATAATTGGAATAGGTCTTATTTAGAAACCTACTAATTTCCTTATTAAAGTCTCAAATATAATTATTGGTTTCTTCAGTTAGTGAAAATAAAATTTCAGTTTCTGACCGATTTGATACAGATTTTAATTTTCTTATACGACCATAATACTCTCCAAATGAATAGAAATAAATTACGTCCGTACAAAAGTTGCAGAAACGGTTTTGAAAGCGAGTAGTACAGATGTATCAGATTCATTTATTTGAGACTTTTCCGTATAAATACGATAACAGTACTTTAATAAATCGTTCAACCGCGTATATGCTATTTGATTCCGCAATTATACACTCGCGGACCGTAGTATAAACTGTGGAACTGTTAATTGGAATGTAATTGAATGGCACAGCGAACGAACGTACGTGGAATCGATAGAAACGAATCAAAAGCTCGTGTATGAAATTTCAACGATTGCTGGAAATAAAATTATATCGGGGAAAAGAGACGAATGGATCGTCAAATAAAATTCCTGCTATCGTTACCGTTGTATCGTACGAATACAATAAACGCCGTTTGATGCTGGATAATGCGTGCCCCACGAAATTGAAAAGAGCTTTGCAAATTTCCGTACCAATTGGATAAATGTTGAAATTAAAAATCGTTGTCAGAATATAGCGAGGAATCTGTAATTGTTCACTGTTGCAAATTAACCTTTTTATTCCTCTCTCGCTGATATTTTAAAATACAAATGGAAAAAAGCGTGTAACCAATCTGAATCTGTACATTAATCACATTTTTACATCAAACAACATAAATATTCTGTGTTAAAGATTTCTCAAAAGTATCCTTTTTAATTTGGAGGACCTTAAATTTTTGAACCATAAACTTTTCAATTCTTTTCAAATTTTATTCATTTTGGGTTTTTCATATATTCAAATGATCAAATTTTCAAATTTTGTAATTTTCAAATCTTCTGGTGATCAAATTTCTTAATTTTCAAATCTCAAATATCCTTAATGCCTAAATTTCTCAATTTTATAATATGCAAATGTTCAAATTCCCAATTTTTCTAACTTCTAATTTTTTACTTTTCTAATATTGCAATATTGAAATTTCTAAATTTCTTCAGTTTCAAATCTTCATGTACTCAAATACCAAATCTTCTTAAGTATCAAATTTCTTAACTTTTAAATGTTCAAATACAAATTTTCCAATTTGTTCACCCGCAAAAAGCAAATGTGGGTTGAAAGGTAGAAACGTAGAAACGCTGGTAGTCGACAACGAAAGAGGAAATTCAGATTTTTCGGTCTCTCCAGGGGTGGCGCTTTTCAGACACCAAAGCGATTATGGATTTCTTTAATAAGAGGCCGCGTTTAAACAGCTTTGATCAATTCAGCCAGGCTAATTCCCACCCGCCGCGACCACCATGACGACCTTCAACCCCCTTCCAACCCCTCCGTCCTGTGACGTCTCGCGTTACGTGATTTAAGGGGCTCTAAAAACCTTCCTCTGATTAAGCGACCGGCTCCGCCAGAACGTCGCTTGCCCTTTTCAGGGTCCTTCGCCCTTCTTTTTGCTCGCCCTCGACTTACGGACTTCGTGAAATCACCCTGGCGACCGCGATCGGCAAAAGTCCATTACGTTTCCAGTGAAATTTCAATGAATGTACCTAACGACCCACGCGAAAAACACAGTTCAACCTGGAACTGATGATTTATGAACACTGTATGGAGAGTTTCTGGAGAAAAGGATTCGGTTTTTGAATCGTTGAGCACTAATTAAGGAGATTTCGGTCACGCTTAGTATTTTAGGTGAGATTGGATTTTATACAATAATATATTGAATAGTTTTATGAGATTAGTTTGCTACTTTAGATCTATTATTTTATAGGGAAATTTTGTTGTTGTCAAATTACATGGCGAGAAGTAGCTGACACATTCTCGCATCCTAAGTAGTTAGAAATTAGAGAAATGAATTAATGATTGTACAAGGATTTGAAATCTTTTAATTCGTGTAATGGTAGAAATGTAAAAGTACATATTTAGCGATGATTAAATAACACGGAGAACTTCAGTCGTTTAATATTTATATGTGGACTGTAGGTTAAATCATTGTAACACCGATATGTGCTTTCTAGTTACTTTTAATGATGTTCCAAACTAAGCGACTGTATACCTAATGTTGTTCCGAAGTGAATAACCTCGTGTCTGTGTCCAATGTTGTTCCGAAGTGAATAACCTCGTGCCTATTTTGTGTCTATCTGTTGGATTGCTTATCTCAAAATGAAGGTTCGGTGTGGGTCTATTTTTACGAACAAGACTGAAGGAAATAGTTCCAGATTTCTATTGGATACACGCCGGGTGGAAATACAAGAGTGACGTGTACGATGGGTTTATTCCCCAAAAGATGATAACAGCAAGTAACCAAGAACTCGAAATAAATAGGAAATTGTAAATAGGACTCTACTACTAAGATTAAAGGTTCTGACAACCAGATGTGCATAATAAATTAAAAATAATATGTAAAAATTTCTTGGAAGTTGCAGCTATTGATTCAGATCTATAAAGTTCAGACAAACTAGAAACTAACAAAATATTGCATCGATAGAAACTTGGATAGAGGACTAATCCTTTCGTTGTGATATATTTTAACAGCAGAATATTTCCAGAATTATTTTCTGCGCCAACGAAATTGTGTAATCGTTCAGTATCTCGACGCAAAATAAATCACGGTTAATTCCATTAAGTGGATGGAAAGAAGAAACTAAGACGTCCTACAAACTGAACGCGCGAGCTTCGTATTGCCTGTCGCCAACTTTCCACAATCTCGACTTGAAGCTTCCCGAAAGACGGAAGATCCACAGCCTGAGAAGACGGTGGTAAATGAGGATGAGGCGACGGAAGAGGTCGATCCATGGTCGTCAAGTTAGTGAAATGTCTTTGCGGTGATTGAGCAAATATTTGATGAAGCTAGCGAGCCCTGCTCCTTCAGCCTTGGGGGATGAAACGTGCGGACGCACAATCCTCCCTCAGATAGAGAAGAATGGAGGAATCGATAGGCATAAACGATATTCACGAGAGAACGAAATTCGAAGCCGTGGTGAGATTGATTTAAAGCAATTCATTACTCTCGTGCTGCAGAAGCATCTGTCTGACGCAGTGATGGGCAACTGTGCCTGTGGACGTGAGTTCGTGCGGGCAGTGATGAGTAGTCAGTTTTCTTAACTTGGAAATTAACAATTTTTTTAGATTTAAATAAACTGTCAAATTAACGAGTTTTTTGAATATTTTTAATTTTTATAGCTCTGCATCAGACTTTAAATTATGAAATTAATAGATGATCAAGATGTTCAAACAATTCAAGGTTTGTACTTTGCTCCTCATATTTCTAAATTGTGGAATTTTTAATTTGGCAAATCATCGCATAAATCTAAGAATATGAAGGTTGTAATATTTTTATGCCTGTAAATTTTTAAAATTAAAAATTGAAAATCTCTGTGTTTACAAATTTGCAACATGTCAATTTGCAAAACTGATAAATCTGAAAACTTGATGTCTCCATGAATCCTTGTGCACAAGAAATGAATAAGATAACTTACTATAATAATATACTTAGAGTAAATGAAATTCCTTATCTTTGCATGTGTACAGAGACGGATTACAGATGAAATAGAGTCTGTAGAAGTACCACAACTCATCTTTTCACGAATGTAAAAATGAAATAGAGGTGCAATAGAATCCGTGAAAATCCCACATTTCATCTTCTTACGAATACAAAGATGGAGCAGAGGTGAACTAGAATAGGTGGAAATTACACAGCTCACTCTTTCACCAATTGAAGAATGGAATAGAGATGAAATAGAGTAAGTAAAAGTCTCATACCTCAAATTTTCCCGAATGCAAAAGTGGAATAGAGGTGAAGTAGAGTACGAGAAAATTCCACACCTCATCTTTTTACGAATTCCAAGATGGAGTAGAGGAGAAGTAGCGTATGTGAAAGTTCCACTTCTCATTCTTTTGGCAATTGAAAGATGAAATAAAGTAAAAGCTCCATATCTCATCTCATCACGAATGCAAAGATGAAATAGTAATAAAATAGAGTATGTGGAAATTACCCTCTGCTGCACCTCAATGCCCAACACTTCAACGATCATATAATCCACCCACTTTCACCAAAACAAAAATCTCAAACCTTTTACAGTTTCACGCTTCACATTCACCTCTTGCATCAAACTAAAATTCGTCCGTGTCTTTTCCTAATGTAAACGGTGGTTTTGGGCCCGGGTAAATTGACTTCAATTTATCCTAACGCTTATTGCCATCGTCTGAACAGACAGAGACACAATATAAGGTTAATGAAAGGCCAGATGGAAGACAGAAATCAGAGGAGAGGTCTTTTCCAGGCATTTCACGAATTAAAACTCGAGCAATTAAGCGGTCAGGAAGGACAGGATTAAATCTTGTCTTCCTGTTTACGCTTGCGTTCCTCTCAGCTTCAAAAAGGACCGATTCCCGTTTTCGGGGGAAAAAAGGGAGCGAAAAGTGGACGATACACGGCGTCACGACGGCGACGCCCGTTGGCTGCCTCGAAAGCAATTATACAATTAGTTAAAGTATCTGGCCGTGTAACGGCCCATAAAACAAACATGATTGCGGTGGCTAACTGCTGCGAACCGAGAGAGTAACAGAGGCAAGGGTCTCGTTCTAAGTGGCACTGATGAGGTAATAACGGCTTCATAATTTCATTGACACCTAGGAAAAATTGTTAATTACCGTCGTTGTTCGATCACTGTGCACATTGCAGTCGTTCAAAGTTTTTATTGCTGTAATCTTTACTGTGGCGTTTAAAATGTTATGTCTTTGAATGAGCAGCTTTTTATTGCATTTATTTGGCACTGTGAAATACCATTAATTATAGAAATATAAAACGAAATGCTATAACGTGTTAGAGAACATTTGTATTATATTCTTTATGAAAATATAAATAAATTGTTTCTTCATAGTATATACTGTCTCGTTGTAATACTGTTTTACGACTCATTCAATATATTATATTGCTGTAATATGATACTATAGTATAAGAAAATTATACTCGTGATAGTTCTGTTGTTCCCTCATGATTCACGTCAAATCGATGACATTTTCGTTGGGGTCATAAAGAGGTTCGATAAATATTTCAAAAAAAACATAAACACCCGACTCGTGCAAATCCCCGGACGTCAACGTGAACGCAAAGTGATATTTGAGCGAGGTAGGTTGACGCGATGCCCGGAGAATTTTAACATTCTTCAAGCGTGTGCTCTTTTCAGACACCCCACGATTCTCGTGTATTATGCATGGCCCGCAGATCGCATTTCCACTTCAGAGGAAGCTTGCAAGCTCGCGAACACCGCAAATCTGGTGTGATCGGCACGATTCTGTCATATCGTGTAAATAGGCTTCGTAGGACGACTATTTAACACCAACCCTATCGATATTGCATACTTATTTCAAAATTTAAATTAAATTAAAAATTATAAATTAATATATTTATTTCTTAATAAAAAAAGGCTCATATTTGAAGAAAATTTTAATTTGAAATAAGTGAAGCAACTATTTTAGTTTGGATGTTAAAATATTGGTACTTTATAAATAATATAAATTTCGTTTAACTTAGTTTTTATAGTATTACATTATCATGTGATATCATAATAAGCAAGATATATTTACTTTACACTTTAAAAGATCACAACCTGAATATTATACAATGCTGGTTCAAAGAAAAAGAAATCGTGTTGAATAATAATTAGTATGTCAAACAATTTTAATAAAATAAAATACATATCTGTTTTATCACTTTTAGTTAATACAACGTGGATATTTTCTGATCCAAAAAGAAAATAGTGTTAATAGATTTATTATAACTGGCACGTTTAATTGTAATTATATTTTATAATATTTATATAATTATATTATTAGACGAAATAATATTTATAAAAGTAGTAATATAATGATAATGAAAATAAAACTTCATACAGTGAAATGTTATTTATATTGTCTGAATTATTTGACACAAAATTCTATACCTTCAGCTTATTATAAAATTACATATCATTATTTTCTATATATTACAGTATTCACATAATATAAAGTACTCTATTCACAATAGAGTATTATATTACTATATAAAGTACTATATTCATAATATCATGAATTTTATAAATACAGTTCTAAGTTATAAAACTTCATATTTCTGTTTACAAGAGAGAGTACATAGAATGTTCGCCATTACAAAGCAATGACTACAATTTCATAATTTGCAGAAAGATATAACTTCTAAAAACATTTTATCGTTTATATGTTTGAAACCTAAGCTCCAGTACTTTTGTCTTTTTATTAACACCGTAAATAATGAAGAAAATTGCATAATAAAAAATAATTAAATATGAATCTATCTCTTTACTGCTACAAATGGTTCATATGTTTTCATGGTATTCTAAAACGCATCAGGCATTCTGCACGTGCCGCCATTTGCATCGAATCCGCTATTCAGCCGTTCGAAGCAAATTGAACGATTTAAGGCGTGTTTCCACGAAGAACATCGTAAGGAAACGATAGTTGCAGCGAGTTCATGACTCTGGAAATCGGTTTTCAGTTAGCGGCACTCTTTCTCCCCGTAGCTCTGACACATACATAATGTATAACCGAGCGCATCATCGTATCTCCATTCCATTTTTCTGCAGGCGAGAAAAGGGCCAGCGTTGTATCGAGAAAATTCTTTTTCGTGCTGTCCCCTTCGTCGACGTCGGTGACGGCTGCTACCAGCCTCGGAAGGTGACGACACGTGTGCCAAAGTGAAAATGTATTGCCCGCGTGCACGTGAGCGGACTCCGCGCGCCTAACATTGCTAAAAGAGATTCTCATAACTCGACTACGGGCCTCGAAGGTGACGAAAAACGAACGGCCACTAATCTATTCTCGATAACACTTTGCAACACTTCCGTTATCGAATTATAGTTCCCTTGTGACAATCGATTACTGGCAATGACTTAACAATAACTTGTGACTCAACCGTTTCGATGATTTTACCTGGTACATTGAAGCAGTTGGAAATTTGACAGTTTTTTATTTTCACACACATTTTGTAGTGTTAGCATGATAACGAACATGTCCATGTCTCATGATGTGGTATTTCGTCTAGCACAGGGGTCGGCAACCTTTTGAGTCGGAAGAGTCAAAAATTACAATTTACAAAATTTCAAAGCTTTTAAAGAGCCACAAAATTTTTTCTTGCCAACAATAAAAAGTACTCGCATAAATAAAGTTTTTTGATAAAAAAAAATAATCTATTTTTCCATATAAAAGTAGTGTTTTTCACAACAAAGTAGATAATATATATATAGCAATATTAGATTATGAGTTTTTTTTTTTTTTGATAAAACAAATAATGTTTGCGTATGGAACTGAAGAGCGTGGTAATTCGATGCGTTGTGATTCCAGCGCTTGGTAATTCAATGCATTGCATTTCCAGCGCGTGGTAATTCGATGCGTTGGAATTCCAGCACGTGGTAATTCGATGCGTTGGAATTCCAGCCCGTGGTAATTCAATGCATTACAATTCCAGCGCGTGGTAATTGGATGCGTTGCGATTCCAGCGCTTGGTAATTCAATGCATTGCAATTCCAGCGCGTGGTAATTCGATGCGTTGGAATTCCAACGCGTGGTAATTCGATGCGTTGCGATTCCAGCGCTTGGTAATTCAATGCATTACAATTCCAGCGCGTGGTAATTCGATGCGTTGGAATTCCAGCGCGTGGTAATTCGATGCGTTGGAATTCCAACGCGTGGTAATTCGATGCGTTTGCGATTCCAACGCTTGGTAATTCAATGCATTGCATTTCCAGCGCGTGGTAATTCGATGCGTTGGAATTCCAGCACGTGGTAATTCGATGCGTTGGAATTCCAGCCCGTGGTAATTCAATGCATTACAATTCCAGCGCGTGGTAATTGGATGCGTTGCGATTCCAACGGTTGGTAATTCAATGCATTGCAATTCCAGCGCGTGGTAATTCGATGCGTTGGAATTCCAACGCGTGGTAATTCAATGCGTTGCGATTCCAGCGCGTGGTAATTCGATGCGTTGGAATTCCAACGCGTGGTAATTCGATGCGTTGCGATTCCAGCGCTTGGTAATTCAATGCATTGCAATTCCAGCGCATGGTAATTCGATGCGTTGGAATTCCAACGCGTGGTAATTCGATGCGTTGCGATTCCAGCGCTTGGGAATATTAGATAATGAGTTTTTTTTTGATAAAATAAATAATATTTGCGTATGGAACTGAAGAGCCGCAGCTTTACATCCAAAGAGCCATATGTGGCTCGCGAGCCGCAGTTTGCCGATCCCTGGTCTAGCACAACAAAAGTTTAGATACTTCATAAATTTTACAAATTATTCAACAAAATTAGTTTAAGAAATTATTCGAAATCATAAATTACACAATTGTCAAATATTTACAGTACTCAAAATTATAACGCTTTGTGCAAATAACATAGCGCCCTCTGCTAGTTGCATATATAACAGTTTACACCCCGTTTCCAGTTGAAATCCGTAATGAAGACACTCGAGAAACGAAAGTTCCGTTCATCGACACTCGGCTCGGCAGAAACTGAAGCGGCGATAAGGTGAGCTACACGGAACACGGTAGGAAAGCTGCATAAATAAGCCGAAGGAAATTTGCAATTATGAATCAAGACTAGAAATACACGGCTGCTGTCCTCGGCATTTACCCACCCCTTCGAGCCGTTCGTCCTACGTGAGTGCATGCCCGCACCAGCGAGTTCCCGCAGAGTTCCACGGAGGGTGTGTCGCAGGAAAAGTTGAAGGAAGCACAGCTGACGAGTATGCAAATGCAAGCTGTCCTCCCCGTGCACCTCTGCGACCCTCATCACACGGTCCTCTCAGACCCCGACGAAACAGTGCAATCCCTATGTGCGGATTCGCATTAGCGAGCAACTTTCCATGGAACGAGCTCTGACGGAGTTGCGGGCCAGCGAACGAGGGAAAGTCGAGAGCACAGAGCCATTGATGTTGCCGGTTGATTTCATGGTGTGCTTAAATGCAGCTCAGAATGAATCGCGGCAAGCGTCTGCCGATTAATCAAATTGAATTTGAAATGAAGCTCCAACGCTCCGAGCTTTTCTGTCGGATCAATTCGTTCTCGTTGCGTTTGCTGGCCGCTTTGAAGCTGGGGTGCGTTAACGGAGACGTGCGAACGAGGAGCTGGGATATATGCCGTGAGGAGGGGAGGATACAAGTGCAATGTAATATAAGGTATGAACTGATGGTTCATTGCGAGAACTATGAAATGGAGGATACGGTCTTTTTATTGATAATAGGGAAATTTGAAGTTGGCGTAGTTCTTATTTTTTATAAGTACAAATATTATGTATTTGTAAAGTATCACGTTTCTAGGTTCGTAATATCTACCAAGATTTACTACCAAGTTGAAGAATTGAAGAATTGAAGAATTGAAGAATTGAAAAATTGAAGAATTAAAGAACTGAAAAATTGAAAAATTGAAAAATTGAAAAATTGAAGAATTGAAGAATTGAAAAATTGAAAATTTGAAAAATTGAAAAATTGAAAAATTGAAAAATTGAAATATTGAAAAATTGAGAAATTGAGAAATTGAAAAATTGAGAAATTGCGAAATTGAAAAATTGAGAAATTGAGAAATTGAGAAATTGAGGAATTGAGAAGTTGAGAAATTGAGAAATTGAAAAATTGAAAAATTGAAGAACTAAAGAATTGGAAAACTGCAAATTGAAAAATTGAAAAATTGAAAAGCTGAGGAATTGAAGAACTGAAAATTGAAAAATCGAAGAATCGAGGGATTGAAGAATGGAGAAATAGAAAAAAGAAAAGTTGTAAAACTGAAAAATAAAGAATTGTAGAGTTGCTAAACTAAAAAATTTATCATATAACAAATAATATATCGGAAAAAGTAACACCTTTACATCACAAAAATTTTCACATCTAATTTCTTACGATGCCTCTACACAAAAAGTGCCTGTATCTAATACAAAAACTTAAAAATGTAAATGATTTCTATATCAAAACATTGCAGTTTATAAGCACAACAATCTGGTAGGAACTAACGATCGATCATGTTTCGATAAATCAAAATGGCGGAAATACGCTTTCTTCTCAGTTCATGCATACATAGGAACTCTATTCCCATCTTGTAGAGGAAGTTGAGCGAAAAGGAAGAAAGTCTCCTTGAGATCAGTCATAGAACGGTTTGCCAGCCGCAAGCCTCATTTCCATATAGGTTCGAACCATTTAGTTCAAACATTTCGTTCCATTCGCTAAAAGCCTCCGCGGGCACAGTCTTGTTCTCGATGGCATCTAACTTACAATTTAAATAAAAGCAAACACACGTACGGCCGTCACCCTCGCCATGGCCCGTCGTATGACGTTACTTGGTATACTCTTTAGATACCTATTCCGATGCGAGAGAACTTTCAATGGGCTTCGAGATAGAAGACGTCTCCGACAGATTCCGGAGGGTGTGATGAATGTTCTTTAACTTCGCGGCTGTTTAGTCTTCCCTTGCTCTACAGATCAATCGAACGTTCTTCGAGAATGAACGTTTCAGAACTTAACGTCTATAGTGACTTGCAGGAATATTTGGAGTATTCTTTGTTTGGAAATGATCATGTATGATATTGCGATGTTTAGGCATATGTGTATTTCGAGTCTCTACATTTTCCAAATTCCACAAACTTTGCAAATTTTTTACTTTCCAAACTTCCAAATACTGTAATTTTTAATTTTAATATTTCCAAAACTCAGACTTTCAAATATCATAATTTTTGAATCCTCAAATTTCCAAAATTCAAATCTTTAAAATGCAATCATAATTCCATGACAAGCTCCTCACCATCATCTCCAGTAAATAAAACCCTATGAAATTATGTTTTACAAATTACCAAAAAGTTAAAACTTCAACAACTCCTAAATCAACCGCTAAATAAACTTAATTTCAACTGCAAGAAATATCACAATCCACCATGATTTTCCATTTTATCTGTTTTGCAAAGTCAGGAATCGCAGCAAGGAAATTGCTATCCGTTCTGTCAGAACATTACCTAGAGCTTCAGATCTACATGTAGGATCATACTATCCGCGCTCTATCAAATTGACCCAGGCTGTTTGGTCTTCTGGTCCTATATATGGACAAGGATCATCCGATCGGTCGGATTGCGAATTCGACGCTCGTAAAATTAACGAACCTTGTTGCTTCTCTTCGTCCCTCCCTCTTCGTTGTCCCTCGTTTCTTCTCTCCTCGCTAAGGATCGAATTCCTCCTTTGTACGCTGCCTACAGTGCTTCGAGAACTATTCACGAACTTCTTTGTACGAAGCAATCAGGAGGCTCGAGTATAAACGCTAGATACAACCAGCACGTGCCGTGAAATTCATTGTCTACCTTGCTGGCAAAGATGTATAGCGCTCCTTTTCGATTTCGGAATTGAAAATGGGGTTGTATTGTGCAATTGAGATACTTTTTTGGGCTTGGGATAATGAATGTAATGACGAAGTAATGGAAAAAGATTTTTCTACATTTTTTTTGGACACATAATTGAAATTTAAGCGTTACAATTAATTAATTTATATTTGATAGTTTTCGATTTGGGGGAATTAAAGCTGACAATTTTCAAATACATAAACTTTCAAATTTTTTAATTCTTTCTCGAATTTCTCAGATTTCTCAAATTTCACAAATTTTTCAGATTTTGTAACTTTTTTAAATTTCTCAGATTTCCCAAATGTCACAAGTTTCTTAGATTTTTCAAGTTTTTCACGCTTCTCAGCTTTTTTACATTCTTTAAGTTCCTTAAATTTCTCAGATTTTCTCAATTTTTCAAATTTCTCAGATTTGTCAGATTTTTCAAAATTTCCAAAATTCTTAGATTTATCAGATTTTTCAAATTTCCTAGCTTTCTTAGATTCTTTAAAGTGAAAATATTCAGTTAAATTTATTAGGAGTGAAAATACTACATAATAAAATATTTAACTGCTTTAGTATGTCAGACAACGTCATATACTCAAAATTACTCAAATATCAAAGCACTTTAAAAAATTCCAAGTACAACACTTTGGAAATAATAAGTTCTTAAACTTACATATTTAAAAATTTATAAATTTACAAACGACAAATTTGAAAAATTAGAACTTAAAAAGTTTAGGAACAGAAATCTGAAAATCACAAAGTATACATTTCAATTTAAAAATTTACAAATCTATTTATAACGATGATACCTTAAAAATTTAGAAATCTAACAATATAGCCGCTCAGAACTATCAAGAAATAAATATACTAAATTGTTATGAAGCTTTATAAAAAATAAAAATGCTACTCAATAAAATATTTAACATCTTCAACAGTCAAATATACTCAGTCGTAATATACTTAAATCTCCCCAGATTCCAAGACATTCTAATTTCTCCGCAAACCGATACATTTACATAGAGTATGTCAGCGAGCTTGTGGTTAAATCGATGCGCGACAGGAGCACACGCAGTATGATTTAATAAATCAAGTCGCTTTCGTTAATTATGTATGTCATTTCCCTCGAAATGATCGTTCCGGCAATTAGGATTCTCACGATTCTCTCCACCGTGAACACTCTCCCTCTTTCTCTCTTGTACACACTCTACCCTCTCTTTTCTTTACACACTCTATTTCTCTTCCTCCCTTGTACACTCTCTTCTTCCTCTTCTACAATATCACACATACGTTCTTCCTCATACATACACACATACGTCCCTCCTCATGCATACGGTCTCTCTCTTTTTTGCTCTTTTACATACACTATCCTCTCTCATTCTTTCTTGCTCTCTTCTTTATTTACATACTCTCTCCCTTCTATTTTATACATACTCTACTTCCTCTTTCTCTCCACACACATGCACTCTTCCTCGCTTGCACATATCTCTGCCTCCTCCTCTGTTAGACACATGCACTCTGTCTCTTCCTCTTTGACACATATGCACTCTGTCTCTTCCTCTTTGACACACATGCACTCTGTCTCATACACACACTCTCTCTTCCTCTTACGCTCTCCCTCTTTAACACATATGCATTCTGTCTCTTCCTCTTTGACACACATGCACTCTGTCTCATACTCTCTCTCTTTGACACACACATGTACGAAGCAAATTTCCCGACCTACGGTTCTATTTGAGGTTGCGCTAAGCAAGTTAGCACAACCCCAACGTATCGCGTTAAATTATGCTCAGAACGCGGCTGTCGCGGATACGTATGTATGTTACGCATACACGCGACACGTGTGCGCGGCCCTTAAGCACCGTAATCACTGTAAGCTCACCGCGTTTACCGGGGAAACCTTTTCCGGAAGCTTGCACCGATCTCACGCGACCCATTACAGCTGTAAGAAAAAGGAAATCATCCGTCTCCATTTTCTTCAGTTGTCGCGACACGAATCGACTTCGTCGGTAAGCTACTGCTTAACGATCGACCTGGGATGGGAACTCGCTTCTATTGTCGTGAAATTCAACTGACCAACGTTGCGTGCTGAAAAACTGTGAAACTAGAGGTGTTGGTATGTGTATTAAAGGGTAAGAACGGTGAACAGTTCTGAGGGATACTTTTTATGTTTCTTCAAGTATTTCTACTCGTTTTATATATTTTGTGGGCTATTGCATGAAAACTGTTATGTACATTGTCTTTGGGAAGTTTTAAAAAATTTCTGTATTTGAATATTGCAAAGGTTGACGATCAAAAGATTTGAAAGTTATGAAATTATTAATTTCTTGCAGAACTAAAATTTTAATTTGTTAAGTAATTGTGTTGAAGTATAATAATAGTATTTCATGTATATGTGAGGTCATAGTAATTTATTACACTTTAATTTAATTTGCCACTATTTTATGTACTTTCTCTGTATGTATTAAACGGTGAATTTATTACTTTAAATTCTAGGAATTAAAATATTAGAGTTTTTAAATTTTAGTTTTAAGTTTCTAATAATAATCATTGAAAAATACTAAATGTCAGAAAATTTCAAAGCTCTATCTGCAAATTGAAACTAAATGTTATTTGCAAATCACTAAGTTAATTATGGAACTAATTTGCTAGTGGCAAATTTGCGTTTAAGGACACCGCAATTAAGGGATGAGCTGCAATGATTTGATGCGGTGACGATCACGAATCAAGCATCAGTGATTTGACAGCGACGCGTATAATTATACCGACACTATTTAATGATCGAACGCTGATATAACGGCCAGTTAACAGAATTACATGCTGCTTAATGCACCTACTGTCTGCTTGATAACTATCTCTCCCTTTGTGATATATCGTGCGTGTTTGTGTCATGTCGTAATCGATCGCCATAGTCCTCCTACGTATACTCAGCTCTCGCATAATTGATTCAATTGGGAAGTTTTCAAATAGAGATAACATCATATGAGTAGTTACCAAGAAAATTACAATATTTCAATATTTATAAGCATTGATTATGATTTAATAAATGTAGATATTTAAAAGTTAGACATTTTGAAGCTTGTGACTTAATAGACTGAAATTTGGAGAAGTGACAGTGTACTTTATTTTGTAAGCAATTTTCAGTTTTTTCATTTTTTGAGATTCAAGTTTAAAGGGTTTAGAAACTTGGAAATTTGACAAATCTGAGAAATTTGAGAATTTAGAATTTTAGATATGGAAACTTGAAAACTTGAAAACTTAAAGACTTGACAACTTGAAAACTTGAAAAATTGAAAACTTGAAAATTTGAGATCTTAACAACTTGAAAAATTGAAAACTTAAAAACTTGACAACGTGACAACTTGACAACTTGAGAAATTAAAAACTTGAAAACTTGAAAATTTGAGATCTTAACAACTTGAAAAATTCAAATCTTGAAAACTTGAAAACTTGAAAACTTGAAAAATTCAAATCTTGAAAACTTGAAAACTTGAAAACTTGAAAACTTCTAAACTTGTAAACTTGTAAACTTGTAAACTTAAAAACTTGAAAACTTAACAATTTGAAAAATTGAAAACTTGAAAACTCGGAATTTTGGGAATTTGAGAATTTGAAAATTGCAGAAGTCAGGATTTCAAGAATTTACAAACTTGGAAACTTGGAAATCTGGAAATTTAGAAGTTTAGAAATTTGGGAATATGGAATGTTTGAAACTTACTAGCTTATAAATTTATAATTTCCGCAAATTGCGTCCTAAACATAATTGTCTATCACCATTCTAATGGCACTCAACATAATATTAATTTAAATTCATTTATAACAACAAACGTTGTTTACAATATTAAGTAAACCCGCCTTGAATAATTAAGTAGTATAAGCACTAAAATGTCAGTCCTCGAACGCGATAAGAAGACTACAGCCTTCCAAAAACCAAGAGCTTGTAATCTGAACACGACAGAACGACAATGAACGGACTAGGAGGTCGTATTGGCGGCTTCTCCTCGGATAGAACGGTGGCTGGTGCTCGGGGGCGCTTTGGGGCCTATAATCATGCGTCTTGATTAGTGCCGAGCGCTCAGTGATCATCCCGGGTCTCTAATGCTTCTCTCCCGTACGTTCTAGTCCTCTCTAGTTCTTCCCGCTCCTTCCTAGTCGAAACTTAGTAATATTCCTTACCTAAGATCGGCTACTAGGTGGCTCGAAAGAACTAGAATCGGTATCATTGTTCAATAATTTCTATTTTCATCTCATACACTTTTCATCAAATTTTCACTGATTAATTTTTTATAGGTTTATATAATCAATGTTTTATAAATTTTAAGATATCAATTTTTAATAGATTTTATGTTATGAATTTGTTAGAGATTTTGTCTCACTAATTTTTGATAGGTTTTTACTGATCAATTTTTTATAAATTTTTACTGACCAATTTTCTAGATTTTTACTGATAAATTTTTGATAGATTTGATTTCATGAATTTTTGATATATATTATCTAATCAATTTTGTATACATTTTGACTGATTAATTTTTCATAGATTTAATATGACGAACTTTCGACAGATCTTGTGTGATCAATTTTGTATAAATATTATCGCTTCTGAGAAAATTAATAAAAATAGCTGTTCAGTTTCTAATTACTTCTTTTTCATAAAAGTTTATCTGTGATACACTCTAAATAAATATTTGAAGTGCTGTTACAAATATAGAACATTCACAATTTTTATAACCAATATCAATAAATAACATTTTTATAATTACCAATTCATTTTCGTATTTACAACGTCAACGTTATTTTAAGAACGATTATTATGACTTTTTCACCGAAATAATTTGATAAATAACAGTCCGTCATGCTTACATAACTTGTTTATAATGTGGAACAATTTTTGAAATTTTCTTAAACGAATTGTATTAGTACACCCGATATATGGCGCCAACAGCGTTTGCCGCATAAGGTATATGTGTGCATACAAGATAGACAAGTGTATATAACGACGTCCTAGAACGCAGATGAGCCTGGAGGAAACCATTATAGGACTCATGTTCTCGCTCGATCCTTCTATCTGTCTCTCGTTTTACTTACAATCGCTTCCTCTTTACTCGAGAAGATAACCCAAGGCGATAGTGTATATTTAACCGAAAGAAACGAGTTTCTGAAGTAATCGTAGTCTTTCAGCAATCCACACACCGCTGATTTAACGTCACCTCGTTCTTGCGAGCATCAATTCAACAGGAAGAATTTATATTGACTTAATTGTATTTGTTAATTCTAATAATACAAAGACAGTTTAAAGAAAGATCATCACAAATTGTGTGAGTCAAGATAAGTAGTGTGATTTCAAGAAACAACGAGTTATTTTTGGAAATAATGAATAATTTTTAATTCAAAAACACTTTATTTGAACAGCTTATTTTTCGATAAAACAATTTATTTAGATAATACATTCCTTATTTACAAATAGTTTGCCTCTGTACAAAATTCCTGGATTTTAAATTTTGAGCCAATATTTAAACATCTTCAAATATTAATTTAATATCATTCATGAGAACATATAGAGATTTATCATGTATCATATGTTACATCGAGTATATATTATGTATCACACAAAATGTAAATAACATGTTAACTATCCGTCACATGTTTTCGAGAAAAAAATCTGTTGAGTACAATAATATAGGTAACCACTGTATCCCCACACGTATAAGCTGCAGTATATTTCCCGATCGGTTTTCAAATAAAGCCAAACGGTTCAAGAGAAGCTGGAAAGGGTAGCATCCCGATAGGTAACGAAGCGTAACCACGAATAGTTGTAACCATCGCTAAGTGGAGTCGTAACTACGCGGACTCGTGGGTCTGGAAAGTCCTGGCAAAGCGCAAGATTAAGCAAATCGACGGTCGGTCGGCGTTTAAGGTCCTGGTCAATGGCGCGGAAGAGACGCGGAAGGAGGGCCGAGTTAGGCAGGTTATAACGGTGCTAGCTGGCTACAGATGGATAGGTAGATAGAGGCTGCTTTGGGTGGACGAAACTGATACAATTAGATGTGATCTTAACGCCATAACTCAACCTAATCTCGGGCTCTGGCCAGGCCTCGGTGAATTTCGCCTTCCGGCCAAGGCGCGATTCACTTCATTATTCATCCTATTCTGGTACCGGCCCAGTTATCTCTCGCTATCCGAACCGGATGTACCTTCCGACCTATCCAAGAGTACGTGCCTTCTCGCCAACATCCCGTGAGTTCCGTCACGTCGATCCGTTCGACTGGAACTGCGAATCGAAACAATTATCGGGGCTCGTTCGATTGTACTGCGGTCAGGACTAAGGGTGAATTGAAACCGGCTGTTAACCTCCATCAATACGATTTATTTATGATAGAAATGAAATTGTATTTTATTTTTTACTGTACTTAGATAAAAGTTAAGTCGCCGTTTATTTTTAATATACATGGTGGCTCACCACATTTTGCCATGTAGATTTGCATTATTATTATTACTTACAGCAAACAATGTTTCAGATGAAATTGAATGGTTTTGGAAAGGGTATATGCTGGTGAAATTTTTTTTGTAAGTGGACGTGTAAAGGACATATGAAGATCATTAATATTTTTTAAAATAGTGTCATATATTTTCTATTGCATCAGCCAATACTCCTTCATATTCTTTACAAAAAAGTATTAATCTATTTATATGAAAAAATCATTAGTTCAGGAGATGTTTTAGGTAGCACTTTGAACATAGTCCTATTTGATTTGGCCATAGTTTATGTACCTTCTGAACAAACCTTAGTTTCTAGCATATGTGAAACGTTTCAATTTATGATAGACTGAATACAAATGTTATTGGTATATGGAAATTTAATTTTTACTGAGATCAACGCTATATTTTTTAACAATGTTTATTTAAAGATATTGGTTTAAGCATTTTCGTGTTTATTTTTGATATGATTTTATATATCTGCAGTATAACTTTCTAGTACATGTATGTGTGAATTATGTTTACTTAGTGATATTGAATACATTTCTTAAACAGAAAGTATTTGTTATTATTTTCTTATCGTTATTCCTCACGAAAGTTCAAAAATCCACTTCTCTTCAAAACTTAGAAAGAGTCACGCAACAAAATAATAAGTTTTGTAACCACAACACGAACATCGTATCATGTCGCAATTTTATTCGTTTGTAATGCATTTTACCAATCAAAATTCAAAGCACATTCAATCTTTACATAAATTCCTCTTTTAATGACAACGTTAAAATATTCCAATAAACATTTTAAGACAATGTACCGATCGAAGAACGTAACATAAATTGTATAGTTCAGAGGACGACCGACACTTTTTCCCCTTAATAAACCATAACTCCGTTCGCCATGAAAACGAGAATCACGTTAAAATCTCGCCCACAGAAGGTTGCCGTTCTTCGCTTATTGACTGACTTCGTTTATGTAGTCTCAGTTTACGATGCTACTAAAGTCACAGGAAAGCATTCGGAATCAGACTGTTAAAAATAAAGCGGTCGTGTCCTGGCAGACATCTTCGTGCCTTATTTCGTTTATTATTATTTAATTCTCTAAAAAAGGTATTCAATATTTGCTGAAAGAAAATATGTTTAATACGTTGAAATAAACTATTAAAAAAATTACTGGTTAGATTACTATTACATATATTACAGTAGAAACAGTGTTACCTAAATGTAAGTAATAGGTTGTTCATTTAATGTTAAATAAATTTTATGGTAAACAAATTTTATAAATAATTCACATGAAATTTTAAAGGAGTATGCAGAATATATACGATTTATTTAAATGCATACAAGTGCTTATATTTTAATTAGAAAGAATTCTACAATAAAACAAATATTTTTGTAACAGAGTATTTTTAGAACACAATGTCAATATAACACGGTACAAAAATTCAGCTCAAAAATTGCAATAATTTTGCTATGACAGATGCAAGGTTCATTTCTACGAAAATAAATAGCAGAAGTTTTGTAAATGTACTTAACAAGCAATTATCGAAATAAAATATTTGAACAAAACTTCCTTCTTCGAAGGAATAATTTCGAAGCACTATAAATCACTACGAAAATAGTAGATTCTACGAAGGAAATTAAAAAACAAAATGGTGCCCTAAGACAAAGTTCAACCAAATCCTTCCTCGTAAATTCCCTTGTAAATTCGCCTACATTCGCGTTGCACATTTCGCGAAACTCGAGTTGGTTCGCATTCCTAGTGAACCAATCAAGGTAATGCCTCGTCACCGTGTTCCCGTTTCCCTCCATTTTCTATTTGGCCGCACGATACGCGTGTCTCGTGCGCAACCGAGAGCAGCGGCGAATTTCAGCTACTACCTGTGGCTTCGCCTAATTTCACCGCGAGCTACGACAATGCCGCGAATTAGCGCTGTCGCCGCACACATACGTCATATATCGTCTGTATCATCAGCGTTTGATGGCGCGGAAGGTGCCGTAGGGAAGCGGGTAGCCGCTTTGTACCATCAGGGTGATTATATTGCCGCTCGGTGAGAAACATCGAGTCACATGAGCAACCGAGGGGAGAGCAATGAACATCGCACGCGGCACACCCGGCCTTGTATTCAAAGAGCCGTTGTTTCGAATCCTGCTGGAACACAGGGACGCGTCTTTTGTCGGCCGTTGCCTGAATGCGGATACCATTCCGGAGATATCGTCCTTCTTCGCTTCTCTAACGCGCTACGCCTGAGACAATGCTCAATAACGAGCCGAAGGCTTGGAATTAGGCGGAGAAGAACGCGATACGCTTCGCGTGCGACGCGCTGGAAAGCGGCGAGATTGTAAGCTGGAATGGAGAAAGGAATACGAAACGAAGTGTGCTTCTAAGCCTCGAAAGATACGACAGAGAAATAGGGTTAACTAGAAATAGGGTGGATGTGCTACACTCTCAAAATTATGGGGTTAAAATGAATAAATTACGTATATATCTTATTTATTAGTTCTAAAATAGTTGATGTTCTACTTGCGCCATCTATGAAAAAAGGTTATGTTATATGCGCAATAGAAATTGTTTATGTAGATGAAACTGTGCTTTGATTAACTGTGCTTTAATGAACGTCAATTAGATCGTGAATTTTAGCGTCTAAATTTTCATAATATTAAGTTGTATTAAGATTTGTAATTTTACAGCATATGAAATTTCTGTCCTATGACTGATACAAATTATTGACTCTTTACACAACACTATCCCGAAAGAATCTTCATTCTGTTACTTTGTATGTAAGTACAAAGAGGTCATCTATCGTGTTGATTTATGTTGTGTAAACATATTTTCTATCCCCATTTAAAATAAACAGATTATACCTACACAATCTCCTCAATTTATAACAGAAATAAAATACAACAATACCAGCAGCTGTTCCTAATACCCACTATCATTTAAGCCCAACTGTAGCCATTCTTCTTGAGCATCCTACAAACTTTGCCTAGCATTTAGACGTTTCATTTAAACAGCTACCACGATGTCATTTGCTTACGCAGACTAACCGACTTGATAAAATCAGACAAATGGAATGCACTCGTAGATAGCCTGCGGTAACTCGTTTTCTTTAATCCGCCATCTTACGCTGGACCAGCTTCCATGAAAGGAGGTCTTCGGAGTATCTTTGCTTTCTCATTCTGCTCCTTCCATTTTCCCGGTGCTCCTCTTTCCCTTTCTTTATCAAGCCGCGAGAGAAACGTTTTGTGGTAACGTCGCCTGTGACGCTGGCGGGCTGTACCTTTTTTTTTACGATATTATTTATGATATTAATTTTGCCCCGGTAAAGGCAGCCCCGACGGGAGTTGTAAAGCGGGTCGAGACGCTCTTCTCTCTTCCTGCGATATCATTGTCTCGAGCAGGCAACGGCATACTGTACGGGCAAAGGAAAGGGAGGGAAAGAAAGGGGTTCCAGAAACAGCGTGAATAGTGGCTCTCTTCTGCAGGCGAGCAAAAGCGTTGGAGGAAGGACTCGCGCCGCTGGTGTTCTCGTGAAAAGAGGAAGTTCTGCGCGACTTCTCTCTCTCCCCGTTGGATTGTTTGAGAGAAACCGGTAAGAAGAAGAGGGTCCCGGTGTCAGAGGTACGGGTGTCGTCTGCGAGAAATCTCGCGACGAGCCGAGAAGAAAATTCCAGCCAAGTGCCATGGCATCCCTTTGAGTGCTCGCGAGAGGACTTCTCGCAATAGTTTCCACGGGAATTATCCGAGTCTCGTATTTTCCAGCTAAGATTTCTCCTTGATTGTGCATTCTAATTTTGTTCTTAGACGGTAATTACTCGGAGCACTTTTTTCTTCAAGAACAAATCGGTTAACCCCGCCATTTGCATTTTCTTCATTGAGTCTTTCAATCGGTAAGATTGACTCTCACCTTTCTGCAAAATGAAGAATCTTAATTTAAATCTCAAATAAAAACTAATTCGAACTATCAAAATAAATAACTCCAAATTCGTGTATAAGACGAAATGTTAATAAAATCATCGCAGATAAAATGTTCATCTATCTACAAAAGATGTTCAGATATAATATTATAGATGAAATGTTTAATCTCTTAACTGATGTTCAAATAAAATAGATGAAGTCTATAACAAAATCTTATTTAGAATTAAAAGACTATCTCCGTTATTTTCAAGGACTAGACCCTTCCTTTTCATTCCACACGAATAAATTTTAATTCCAAGATAAAATTTTTGATTTCCAAATGTTCTGAGATTCGTGTAAGATTATTAAAAGTAAGAGCTCAGTATGCGTTTGTACGTAACGTAACCCATGTAAACAATCGGTTGAAGAAAGTTTCGCAAGAAGTAAAAGAGCTGGTTGTTCCCGAAGCGATCGAGTTTTCATTTTACACCCTTCGGTCGAGCACTTATTAACCATCCTCGATTCCCACGAAGACAGCATTGTAGCAACCTCGAAAAGAGAAGTTCGAGCATCGATGCGCTCGACGATCGGGCGTTCGTCGAGATTGCTCGGTTAAAAGGGGGTTAGTCGCCCGGGGCGCAAGAACACCACGAGTAAATCCAACTCCCACGGATAAGTAAAATTTAAAACCGTTCCCTCTCGTCTTCAAATTACTTTCCGGAGGTGGAAGGAGGAGAAAAGGCGGACGGAGAAGCGAGACCGGATGATGGTTCACGAGATAAAAGCAAGCAGCCGGGAGCTTCGGTTGCCACCGAAAGCTCAAGGCCGCATTAATCTCGGTAATTACGTCACCTCTGTTTATCCCCCCGCAACGTGCTTGTTTCTCTTTCCATCTTTCTCGGCCTTTTTCTTTGTCCCGTACCCTCCCGCTGCGGGCTCTCGATCCTGCGGTCGAATCACTTCCGAGAACACCCTCGAATGAGCTCGAAAACACCGCTAAAGGGATGACGGAATGGTGACATTTTTCATCTGTCTTTAATGTAGTCGAGAAGTAATTAAGAGGTGTTCGAAAAAGGCAATTAGACATTGCCACTGATGTGACGTGAATTCTACTCCCCGTTTGGGAGACTTAAAGCTGAATTTTCTTTGGGGTGAATTTTTGTGGAATACTGGATACGAGAAAGTATGAGTGTAAAATGTTTGGTGTAATTGTTATAGGAATTAACGAAAGATCGAGTGTTATGTGAAGAATGAGGAAGTAGTTGTTTGAAGAGTGAAAGGAGTCGTTGGAGGGTGCAAAAAGAGTCAAGGGAGGAAAGAGGTGTGAACGTGGAAAGGATTTGAGGGAGTAATTAGAGGGAAGCATTATTATGAACGAGTCAGTGAACGACTTGAAAGAAAGAAATACTGACTCCTATTTGCTCGGGCGTACACCATGAGGCTGCTTCACCTGGCACGAGTTAACACCCATGAAAGTTGGTTAACGCGTTGACTGTCGCAGTAAAAACGCTCATATGTGGTACAGTATACTTTAAGAAAGTTTATTAAAGATTCGATCATTTTCTTTTTAGAATAATCACTCCAATATTTGCAAGTACATTTCCTAATTCTAATGTTTCATCTCTAAATTTCTTGACAAATTTAAATTCTTTAATTACCAAATTATTAACTTTTCACATTTTTGAGTTATAACATTATAAGATTTTCAAGTTACGAAATTAACAAATTTTCAAGTTACTATATTTCAGTGTTTGTTGAATTATTAAATTTTCAAATTTGAAGATTTCTGAATATTGAGATATTAAGTACTAGTAATTTTTGAATTTCGTAGCTTGCAAATTTGTTAATTTTCAGTTGTTACAATTTTCATACTATCAAATACTGAATTTAATAAGTTTTCAAGTTGTTCTATTTTAAAAACACAAATCACCAAATTTCTAAATTTTCGAATGTGCAAACATTATTTATCCTAAATTTCAAGATTGATCGACGGCTGGCAAGCGTGATTAGATTTCATTCGCACTGGATGTGGAAAGGAGAACAAGGAGCAAACCTTTGCCAAGCGATGTTGTCGGAACCGCGTTTTCCCAAGGGAAGAGAAGAGGTTACGGGGAAGGTAGCGTTATGGTAGACCGCAAAACCAACAAACGATATGCGCCAAGAGACTATGGGCTCACCTATGGTGAGCATTCTTACATGTGCGTAGACAAAGACGCACCACCATAAAATTACACTGACATAACAATCGCAATCAAAGTTTACATTTGTGCCTTTGTAAACTTCATTCCTATAGTACATTATAAACTGACTGTAAAGTATCAATGAATCATAAAACAATTGTAACGTATCACTAAATTGTAAAATAGTTGCAAAGTACCAAATTGTTTAAAAATTGTAAAGTTAAGATAAATTGTAAAATTGTAAAGTACAGATAACTTGTAAAACATAAAGAATAGATAAATTTAAAAATTGTAAATAAAGTAGACATAAATATTAAACTTGTACAATTGTTAAAATACCGAATTCAAGTGGTAACATTATTAAAATAATATTAAATATTTTTCATAATCTACATATTTCTTGTGTCTACACATTTGTGACAATCTATACTGTCAAGAAAAATAATGATAAAATAAGATATTGCAGAAATGAAAAATGTCAATGAATGAGTATCAAAAAACTTGACATACATGATTATTATTTTGTCAAACAACACGAAGGATGTATAAATAATTATGATATGAAAGTAATTAAGGGAGGTTCCACGCTTACTGCTCTACTGATCACTGTACACGAATCCGTACTCCAGCAAATTCATATAGGGAACACAAACATAGAAGGGGTGTGTTACGAAGCAAATTGCCCCTAATTCAGCAATAGCATAGCTTAACCACAGAGCTAGCTAATACAGCGATTAGACGCCGTGTACAAGCCAGCGACGTTTGCTCGGGGCGATGTTTCGACTCGCGTGAAATCGATGCTTATAGTATTGCTTACACTGTCAAATGCGATAACTATAGGCTCTTGTTCGTTCAAGAAATACTAAAAAATTCATAGGTTTACGAGAACATAAACTCTTTTAAAATTGGTAACATTTTTCATTTGCATGCAATCAAAGGGCTTATGAACGTTTATCACATAAATATTACAATTAAAATTTTTTACTACACCACGTTATAGTTTCATCTCTGTTTCATTCTCAGATCATATAAATGTTGCTCAAAATTTTCAGTACATAATTTACTTTAAATGCAAAATGCATTGTTTAGTAATTTTATTTTTATTCATTTAGTTTTAAAGTTGAATGTTCTCTACTATTTTCCTCTGTAGGGTAAAATGAGTTATGATGACAAAGGAAAGATACATTCCGAGATTTCCGATTGCAAGACACACTTCAGATTTTGAGGCCATCTGGTTCTGGTATTTCGTAGCTCGGTACCCTTAAGGGCCTGTCCATAGGGCAACGGTCAGTCGTTGCGGTCAACTACACAGCTTGTCTGACTCGCCTTCGTGCTTCGGGTCCTTTGGTGATTAACGAGAGGTCAAACCTACCGCCACCCGAAATACGAGCAAATACTCTCTCTCTCCCCCGTGAAATTGGGTTCCAAAGCGAGTCCTGATTGAGGTGTCCACCATTGCGGCCTTCACGAGTCTGACTACTTCATTCGACGCTAGACCATCCAACGAACGTGAGAAACGTGTTAGGGCTGTGTGTACAATGTACACAGAGCTTGATTATTTTCATGTTGATTTTAAACATTGATTGATTCGAGAAATCTCTGGTCGAAGATTTACTTTATACTTACTTTAGTTAATCTTATACTTTATATGTACATATTTACACTTTCGTTTTACTTACACTTTATATGTATTTATACTTTTGTTTTTCTTACACTTTAGTTTATACTCTTATTTAGACTTTATTGTTTACTTACACTTGGCTTTATACTTTTATTTAGACTTTAAACGTACTTATATTTCACTTTATACTTACATGTTCAATATACGATGAAACGTTCGCAGTATAATTGGGAAAGTTTCGATGTCT
Organism: Megachile leachella; assembly: GCA_963576845.1. Lineage (NCBI taxonomy): Eukaryota > Metazoa > Arthropoda > Insecta > Hymenoptera > Megachilidae > Megachile > Megachile leachella. The sequence continues at coordinate 11,488,142 of OY756256.1, read as the reverse complement.
TCTGCATATTATTATTTATCGTACAATCATCAGGGAGTTATGTTTAAGAATTGTACTATTCCATGACAGAAATAATTAATTTCTAGTTTCACGAAATTACTAACAATATTTGCGAATATTAAACTGCCAGCAATACAATCCATAAATGACTACGTGATAGATTCAGATTCGTTTGCGTAGCTGCGAAAATAGCTAACATGCCCCGAGAAAAGTACAAATGACGGTCGTGTACGTAAGAAGAGATCTTCGTTAGAACAAGAACCGGGGACCGAAGTTTATTAGTCAATATAGAATACTTAGCGTCATATCCCATCAAACGGAATGTCAGCGTGAAGAAAGAGATTCGTGCGAGGCTGCCACTTTATCGGATTAGTCAGTCGTGGTAAAAGCGTCCCGGAAAACGTACCCTCCAATTCGTTAATTTACCCGGCCTTAGTCGTTTCTTTCGAGCTGATATTAATTGGACCAGGCATTCACGAGAGCATCAAGAACCTTCCAGAATATCGTAGACTTCGTGAATTATAAACTGAAGGTATACTCGAAGGTCGATTTCTCTACTGTTACAATGAAAATACTTCGATTAAAAGATTGCAACAATTGAAAATAAATTTCGTGTAATACTAGAATTTTCTACAATATTTTTAATGATGCAAATACATAACTTTTATATGTACATGAAATATTGAAACAATAGCAAATAAACAGAACCTAAAGTAGCTATTATACATATACATATAGAATAATTACAATAATTATATACTATAACACAACTTTTAGAATTGACAAATAATATATGCTTTTATTTATAACAAAAGGAAATAGTATTTCCCCTACAAATGAGCAGAGAGGTATAATTAATTTAATTTTTATAAAGAAATTATTTCTTCCAAAAATCTTTTACATGGATTTGTAGGTCTATAAAAACAGTAGAACTCTAATAATTTTAAATATATCGTTTATGTTAATATATGTGAATATATCAGAATTTCGTAAAAATTAAATGTGTGAAATAAATAGTTTTGTAGACAATACTGCCAACTTACACTCTTATAAGTGCTATCAATGTAACAACATATTTTAATATCCTCCGTTTTATAAACAGTTGCATGCACAAACCATCCCAGATAAAATTATTGATTTTTCCCTTAAACTAAAAAACGGGCACGATTATATTCTTAGATAGATCTGGCAATTGTGAAAAGTTTCATAAAAATCTGCGCGTATCACCGGGGTTCCTTTGTGAGGGCGAATCGAATCAGACGATTTGGATGGTAGTGTGATGATTTTTTCAAAAACACCAGCCACGGCCAAACTTTTTTTGTCGGGGAGTATTGTTTATTCAGGGACGTATCAGCAACGGCGAGGTGGGAGAACGGGATAGCAAGGACGGGAAGGCGGACGAAAGCGAGAGGGCCGTGTGAATGGCGCTTCCGGTGGGACGACGAGTCCGAGGTCCGTAGGGCTTCGCAGACTCTCGCTTCCGGTCAGGCGTCCACGTTCCTACCCCATCGAATACAACCCAGTCTCCGGATTTTCCTGTGCTCCTCGCTTCCCCGTCGTCCTCCATCTCTCGCCACTCTTTCCCCTTCGTCCTGCATGGCCAGGAGTTCGCTTGCACATCGGACCCACGAGCGTTCGTTAATTAAGATATCGATTCTTATTGTCCGCCGGCTGCCGAGTCGAGCGGACGTCCTGGTCGGCGTCCGATTTCACGTCCACGGTGCGCGTTGTCGGTCATCCACGAGAACCAACCCCTATACAGGGTCTAGCCGAATAACGCGTAACAGGGAACTCTCTTCTTGCGGAGAGAAGAAAATATAAGACGGAATTTGTTGGTTTTAGGCTTGGTTCTTGAGAAAATTAAATTTGAAAATTTATTGGGCTTATGTGCTGTTGCGACTATTTTATTTTCAGACGCTTTTGTCGACAATATTAATCCTTGGCGAACGTGAATAAGATATGTTAGAAATAAGTCTGTACTTAATAATGTAACAAATTTAATAAACTGGTTCAATAAATAATATTGTTTTAATTAAATTATCAAGTTCTGCAACTATGTCCCCATAATGTAAACTGATGTTTTCATACGTGCTGTCAATCACGCTGTAGTCATTATTAAGAGCAGGGTTATTTAATCTGTCAATATAAACAATTTATTAAGACCTTTTCCTTCAGCTTTACTATAAATAATTAATTTAACTGAATTTGCATCAAAATATTTTATTCTTTTGCGATTAATTCATTGATGGTACGTATAATTTTAAACACTAACTAAATGTTATACTAAGAATTTATTTTGCAACCCTTTTTACTAAGAAGTTGATTATATAATTGATATAAATTAATGATTCACTCTACAAAGTTCTGAACATTGACCATAAGAGACTACAACGAAAAGTATAATTATTTCTTTGATTAACTCGTTCAGGTGTTACACTTATTTTCATTATTATAGATGGAATTGTTGTTGAACGAATTACGTCTCTTGGAGTTGTTGATAATTAAATAGGTATCCTGAAAGGAGTAATTATGCGATAATCTACATTTAATAATCCAATAGAGTTCAAACTGAAATCTTTATGCATATAAGAATCAAATTCAATATTTGTATTTTCTAAATCAATAATAATTAGATAGTTTTAATTTATATGATATTTAACAATGTTATTGATAATTGAAATTGGATTTCGTAATTCATTTATAAGGTTCAAAATTTGTAAATATAAGAAAGAAATTAATAAAAGAGTTAATATTAAGATGATAGTGTAAATAATTCCAATTGAGTGATTTCTTAATATAAATCGACTACTAAATTTATTATTAATGATATTAATTAATATAAATAGGATAGTAATTGTAATTACTAATAAGCAAAGTTATGGAGTGATACTAAATTATCTGAATATGGAAAATTCGAATTATAAAATGAATATGTACATATTATGTTGCTGTGGACATGTAGCAACTCTAAAACTTTCTAGTTAAAAAGTTTGATGAATTCTCTTGAAGTTGCTATATCTCCCTAAACATGTAATATTAATTAATTAATATAATAATGAACATAATACTCTTACTATTGCCTGTTTCACTACGTTAATACAATGCATGTATGACGCTATGGATTTAGTTCCACAAAAAAAGTACTTAAAATTTTTACAATATCATACTCGTGATACACACTACGTTATTATAAGTATAGCAAACTAATCTCGTATTTTCGCCATAATTGAACTTCGGGTACTTTAGTTATAATCTAAACACACAAGGATCTCTAAATACAAAATATGCATGATCAACATATCAAATTTCTTGTATTTGTCTTCATATTGTAGCAACAATATACCTGTGATGAAGATAATTGTTTTAAAAATTGTAGATAGAGGATCATCAATGACGCAACAATCCAGAAGATTATAGGTTAGGTGGTTAAACCAAGTCACGGTTTGAGTGCAAAGAGTTAATAAAATCATAAAATTCGAAAGAACTAATGCCCGCAAACCCAGATCTATCGTCACAAATTACAAATTCCATTCCGAAAATATTCTTCAAACCACCTTATCTTTCACGCAAAAAGAGTCAATAAAATCAAAAAATTTGACAGGACCAAGGTTCATAAATCCAAATAAATTACCGTAAATTACAGACTCGAATCTGTAAACATTCAAACCGAAACAACTGCAAAGGGTTAATAAAATCAGAAAACCCGAAAGGATAATAGTCCGTAAATTCCAACCAACGACTATAAATTACAGAATCGAACTTGAAAACATTCCTGAATGTACTGATCCCCTTTGAGGGAAAGGTAGAAGGAATCTCAGCAAGGAGAAAAGAATTCGTAAGGGTCGTATCATCGAGAACGTGGCACGCGACTGTCCGAAGGGTGGATCCTGGTTTTGAGACGTCCGTGGAAAACCTCAAGGAGGGAAGGATCGTAAAGGATGACCAAGGTTGTCACCTGATAAATATCTTTATGGTCGAGCAACCGAGCGTTCCAGGACTCGCCATTCATCCCATTTATCCTGCTCTCCTAGCGAAGGTACACCACAGACGGCCATGGAGGTGCAAGCTCCTCGTATAAAAACGAAATACAACGGTTAGGGGCCCCGTAGAGAAGAACGGAATCGGGTAATTATGAGGATTAATCTTAAGTCCCGTAAAGTCCACCACTTGTGGAATCTGTTCCCCTTTCACCGCGGCAATTCGACCCTGATCCCTTTTCTCCTTCCATGGCCACGGTGAAAAATCTCTTCGGACGATACCAACCATCCACGCAATTTTCACGGATTTTATTCCGCTTTTAATATACCCGAATTTGATAGGAAGGGATTCGTAGAAGCGTTAATTAAAATTATTTTGCGATTATTATTATCATTGATTAAATTTAAAGAGGCTGGTTAACCCCTTGCGATTCTTTCAATTTTGAATAAAAATATATAACAGTTTTCATTCCAAAAGAATTTGCTTCTTTTTAAACAACCCCTTTCGATATTCATTTATGTTGATGAAATGCATTATTGTATTCAACATAGCATACAAAAGTATGTAACCATAAATGAATATATTTAAAAATTACACGACGTTTAATGTAAGTTATAATGTAATTGTAGTTAGTAGAGATTAAAACAGAGAAAAATAAAGATATTAAGTAACAATTACAATTAAATATTTGTCATCACTACCGCAATTTAAAAAACCCACTTATATTTTGATTAACTTAAGAAATTATTTCGCAAAGAAAAAAACAGGTAGAAACAGAAATAATCTACTTACAGTTAAAACTAATTAGTTCAATACTACAATAAAAGCTGAAATATTCAAAGTACACAGCACCCTTCTGTTTTTAGTAATCAGGACCCGTTTGCTGTCGTCCATATGACACAGGAAGTGATCAATGTACCTCAACCCGGGAACAAAATTCTAGCAGTCGTAACGAAATTGTCGGATTGTCAGAGGGGCCGTTTCTGCTCGTCTTATGGAAATTTTCTTGGGCGATAATTTTTTTGCCCCTCGTTTCCTCGATGGGCAGGTTCGAGCGTACGTACGCACATATGTAGAACGTCGAAGCTACAGGTGTCAGCGAAAGCAGTATTTTTCAGTGAGCTCTGGGCGAGGGTGTAGGTGATAGAGAAAGGGAGAAAGAGAGAACTGATGAAGGAGAGAGAGAAAGAGAGGATCGTTTCACCGTGACTGGGTAGCAGCCGAGTGTCGGCACGCACGTTGAATCTGCTAAACGTTCTCGCTCGTGCGTGAAATGCCTCGATATCACTGTTTTATTTCGGCTCGTTCGTTCCTCGCTTTTGCAATTCTATCCTTTTTACCCTCGGCCCGTTTGCGAGCCGGTCGCACGCGCAACCCTTCCCTCTCTTTTCGTTCATGTGCTCGGTCGTGCGGATTTGATGACCCTTCCTGTTCGATTTGATGATCGTTTAATCGTCCACGATTAATTAAAACCCGGCGATCGCACGGCTCGTTAGCTCGCTTGGATCGCGAGTACCTTCATTCGACGATTGCGTTTCGTGAAAACGAGATGTTTCACTCGTCGTTATTGTCCGGTTGTACTGCTTCGTGTTTGAACTCTTGGTCAAAAAGTTCTGACGTGTTAAATTCCTTAATCCACAATTTCAGTTGCATTATTCACGGTCAGCTAATTATTACTACAATTTCGAAGTATCTAAAGAAAATTAAAATGTTAAGCATGTTTTGCCTTCAGTGATCAATTGACATATTTATACAACGCACTGTATAACATGTATAATATAAATAAGAAGAAAATCATAAACATGAGCAATGTGTAATAATTCATAAGACATATTATGAAACTAATTGTAGTTACATCTTTCATCCTCATTACATTAGTCATTAATATGAATTAGGAAAAACATGACCATGCAGTCGACGCGACGTTAAACACCTATGAAGAAGAAGAAGAAGAAGATGAGTTTCAAAAATATAGAATACCAATTATAATTTTGACTAAATTTGCTATAAAGTTAACTAAAACTGTTTTAACCCTAAAACAATACCATCGAGTATCATAAAATGTTGAAAAGAAACTAAACAATATACCAGAATACACCCCATACTCGAACCTTCCGAATCTCTTCAGAAATAATTCGAGCCTAACTTTCAACCATCTACGGAAAACAACTAATTAAAATTCAGCAACTTTGAATTCTCGGAGCCTAACAATTCTTCCCGGAACGTCCGAACGTCGACACGCTTCGAGGAGCCGTCGATAAATCGATAAATCGCGAAGTGGCCCGTTAGGCCAGTTTAATTAATAATTATCGGCTGGAAGACGAGCACCTTGCACAATGGCGATACTTCCTCCTGGCGTAATCCTTGGAAGATTAACGAGCCCGTACCAGCAGGGACCTCTCTCTCTTGCTCTCTCTCTGTTCCTTCGTCCATTTTCTTCCTCTCCCGTTCTCTCTGGCCTGCTCCCTATCTCTCTTATAGCCGCAAGACGCCATAGCGCGCCTTGCGGTGGTTGCGGCAAGAACCCTCGCCGTACCCGCATTAACGCAATTATGAATTTGTCGCGTTGGGATCTGACAATACAAGATGTCGCTACCACTACCCTACCCCGCTACCCTTAACCGTCCTGTCGACCTACAGCACACTGAAACCGGCTCTCCACACTAACACTAAAACCAATCCCGGTTTCTGCGGGTGGAAAGAACCGGTGGTCGCGCGATAACTTTGCGTCTCTCGCTCGACAGACCTTGAATAATACGAGAAATTTTCGGGGATTGTATCTCGAGTATCACATGATTGTGGCAACTAGAATTTTCTTTGTGATAAATATCGGGGGCTATTTTGGCTGGTTGTGATCAGATGCAGGGACACGCAAGGAATTGCTCGGGGTTCGATTTAAGTCATTAGGGGTTTTGAATTATTGATAGATTCGGGTGCACGGCAGTGTATGCGTGATTTCATGTGTGAATAGGTGCTGCTTTGTTTTTCGGTATGGGGAGTTTGGAGTTTGAAGTTTTGTGCTTTGGAATGTTAGGATTTTGAGATTATGGAGTTTTAGAGTTCTGGAATTTTGGAATATGGGAAATGTCGAGTTTTTTATCTTTGGAATTTTGAAATTTTGGAATTTGGAAGATTTGGAGTTCTGGAATTTTGGAATTTGGAAGATTTGGAATTTTGGAATTTTGGAATTTTGGAATTTTGGAATTTGGAAGATTTGAAATTTTGAAATTTTGGAATTTTGGAATTTTGGAATTTTGGAATTTTGGAATTTTGGAGATTTGGAGTTCTGGAATTTGGAAGATTTGGAATTTTGCAATTTGGGAGATTTGGATCTTTGAAATTTGGAAGATTTGGATTTGAAAAATTTGGAATTTAAAAAATTTGGACTTTGGAAGATTTGGAATTTGAAAGATTTGGAATTGGGAAGATTTGGAATTTGAAATATTTCAAATTTGGAAAATTTGGAATTTTGAAGTTTTGAAACTTTGGAATTTTTAAACTTCGAAATTTTAGAATTTTGAAACTTTAAAAGTTTGAAATTTCGAAAATTCACAACTACCTAACCTAATAACATATTACAATTAACATTGACTATGAGCAACAAATACACTTTTAAATTGAAAATAAAACGAAAGATCAATTAACATATATAATCTCTCTATCATATTTATCTTATCCAAATGACAATCATTTCACAAACACCTCAGCAACAGAAATTTTGTAATATAAAATATGAGAGTTGAAAACAGTAATTTTCACTGCTTCCAGTATCAAACAAATATTTAAATTTCTGCTTCATCGAAGTCCACGATTCATTGAAAGCCACAACTGCGAAGTGCAATAACCAGACCGTTAAGCACACCAACGGATTCTAAGACAGTGCAGTAAACAGCTGTCTAAACTTTACGACGTAGCTCCGTAACAAAGTGATTATTGTCGATCAAGAATCCCGTCGTCGCACGGTTAATTCACCTACGAGGAACCGGATACACCGTCTCCCTCGACACGAAATCCGACTGGGTATTTTCACTTTCGAATCGATAACGGATGCACATCGCGTGCCTGCTTGTTAACCGCGTCGAGCGTTTCGCGGCGAGGAAAACGGGCGCAGTTTCGTCCGTGGCGAGTTGGTTTCGAAGGGTCGCGACGATAGCGACGTTGGAAACGGTCCTCCGGTAGCGTGCGGTGTCGTACAATGGCTAGAACGACGGAGGATCGTTGTGGCCAGCCGCAGGCAACTGCTGCGAACGGTTTCTCGCGACAAATTCCTCCTACTTCGAGAACCATTTGCTTACCCTCTTCATCGTTTTCTCTTGCTCCAACGTCTTTCCATCATCACCGATGAACAGGTTGATTCATCTTTGAATTATCGCGAATTTGTTTTGGATGATCGTCTTGGAAGAACTTCATTTGGATGAATCAACAGGGATAAGTTCTGTTTGAGTATCTGCTAAATTTTACTTGGATGGATCGTCACAACTGAGTTTGCTTTGAATAATCACCATGGGAGAACATTTGGATGAATCAATATGGAACTACATATGGATAATCATCTGAATTTCACTTTGATGGATCATCACGACTGAGTTTGCGTTGAATAATCATCATGAAAGAACATTTGGATGAATCAATATGGACAATCAACGTGGAACTACTCCTGAATAATTATCTTTGATGAATTTCACTTGGATGGATCGTCACAATCGATTTTACTTTGAATAATCACCAGGCAAAAACATTTGAATGAATCAACATAGACAATCAACGTGGAACTACATCTGGATAATTATCTTTAATGAATTTCACTTGGATGCATCACGAATGAATTTTCTTTGCATCATCAACTCGAAAGAACTTCATTTAGATGAATCATGAGGAATGAGTTATATTTTAGTGATTATCTGAGCTGTATTTCATTTGGATCAAACTGGTTTTTCATTAATAGGTTATGTACGTAGGTTAGATGGATAGGTAAAATAGATTATGAACGTTGGTTAGGTAGATAGATAAATAAATTGGTTAGGTAAACTAAGTGTGTACATAGGTGATAGGTAGATCAAGTAGACAGATCAGATAGCTGAATGAACCACATTTGGATAACCACTAATAAGCTTCATGTGAATGAACCATTATGGATGAATTTCGTTTGAACTGTCGTCATGTATATGGTTCATCATCATGCGTTTGAGAATTTCATTTGGATAATCATTACGAATTCGTTTATACGAATCATTTTGTATGAGTTCCATTTGGATAACCACAGACAAATTTTGGTTCAACGATCATCTCTGATGATGGCTCAAAGACTTGTTTTGTCTAAATCCCTACCTTCATCACCATGGCATTGCAACGCGAGAAAATCAATCGACCCTAAGACCTAAACGAGAGGTCCTGTGAAGAGGTGCAAGGAACCCTTCGATCCTGGCCAAAGTCCAGTGGGTCGAATCGAGGTAGAGGGTGTTTCTAAACATCGAAACGGGAGGTGGTTGAACGGTGAATGCCTAGTCAGCCCTTGTCGTAAGAGCTGGATCCACGCAAACAAGCCGGCGGACCTAACGCAGCGAACGGTTAAGCACTGGAAAGCCCTGGCCTTACCGTTCGACCGCCGCTGGCCCTATTATCGCTAACTAATAAGAGACCTAATTGAAACGTCGGCCTTTTGTTTTCAGCACTCGAGCTCGCTGCTCGATTTTCCGACCGTGCTGTACACGCCGCTGTTTGACCAGCCACAGACGACGGGGAAGAGGGCTGAACGGAGCTTGAGCTTGGGGCTCAAGTACGGATTGAAATTAATTTTCGACAGCGAATCAGCTGGCTGAATTTTCATCGAACGTCTCGAATCTGTGCGTAAGGTCGATAACACTCTTCTGGCTGCGACTTTCCCGCTTACTATAATATAGGACTATTAACTCCTTGACGTAGCTTGGCTCGTGACGCATTCACGGTCTGAATATGATTTACTCGAATTTTTAATTTTGAGAATTGGTAACTTTCAGTTTGAAGTTTAAGCACAATTATAATTTACTAGATAGTCTTGATTGATGCATCTGGTAAATAAATAAAATGGCAAAGAATTAATATTACTTTGATCACATTTGGTCGCTAAATATAACGATTCGATTTATATTTAGAATGTGAAGTCAACTTATGTTTAGAATGTGGTCAACTGATTTATTATTGTTAAACTGCTTCTTAAATTCAGACTACTGTCTAAATGATCAACGATCTAATTATTAATTTATATTGAAATTACACTGACGTTTATGTATCCTCCTAACAGGTAGTCCATGTTTTCTGAAACCTACATGAAATACATAAAATTCCACACACTGCAATAAAATCATAACTCAATTTGAAATGAAGATGACACTTTTACCGAGCTTTCGATTTAGTAGCTCTTTACCTTAAACACAAAATTCTTAAGATTTGCAAGATTTCTTAAGATCACTTGCATTGATTGAGCCTCTAAGACACACAAAAGAGAATACTGAATATGTCGACCGTTAACCACATTGCAACATGCAATGTCTATAACTATTTTTTCTAGAAAGAACTTTGACAGCAATGCGAGGTATTAAAGTAACCACTGTCATGTAGGGTGGTAGATTTCATCATGGCGGCGATCTACGTGTAAAAGTATCGTAGCCCGTAGACGTCACGCGTATTTCGTATTCCACGCATATAACCGCGATGCCCACTTCGAGCAGGATATTATTCCTGCTGGATGCAATCATATTAGTTTCCGAAGTTATTAGAATATTTATGCGAGGTTGGCGTGGGGTTATGCATGATGCCAGCCGCCTCCTCCTCGGTTTCTCGTCCCCATGAGTCTATGTCGTCGAGACCACCGTTCAGTCCAGGAAAATCCTGGTCTCATACTCCATGAGAATTCGTAATATACTTAGACAGAATCTAGTTCTGTTACTTTTCTCTTGCAACGATACAAAATTTACTTCACTACACATATTTCTGTTTTTTCACTTTTAGTGAATGAGGTGATCTATTATTAGGAAACTTAGTGTATAAGTTTGGCGTTAGTACTCAATTTTGATACAGGAATTGTACGAATAACAGTAGAAATTATTTAGAATTAACTTGAAAAATTGAATTGCTTTGCATAAAAAAAGGTATACAATTTTTGAACTAACAGAATAAGTTTGTTCCTTCATTCGATGTTTTACATTTTTTTTAATATTCGGACTGCAAATTAATTATTGAAAGCAGTATGGGGATCGTGAAATATTGATGAATGCAAGCAAATGCATGTAATTTTCTGTGTGTATGAATAAGTGAAAGAGTTAGCATATGTTAGCACAAGTATAAGTATATGTCACAAGTATATGCCAGCTAGCATAAGTGTGTGAGTGTACTCCTGCTTTTGGGATTATATATCCTTGAATGTTCTAAAATGCACCATAACTTTCAACATCGTTATAAAAATAAATTCAATATACATTCGATAAATAAATCTCCGAATGCACGTAAATCAAATGTATGTGTTTTAGCCAAGTTTAGTCATTATAATGTTAATCACACAGTTCAATATCTCTGCGAAAACAAATTTAAAATACATCGAACGAACAAATCTCCAAATACACGTAAATCAGATATTTATTTCATCCGAGTTAAATTGCTTCGAGTTCGAAAATGTCACTTGTGTTTCAGCAAGACTTGGTCGTACGTTCGAGACGAGTATTCGCAGTTAGGATACTAAACGACGGCGTTTCGTGTGTGCGTGTCGAAAGTTTCCAGCGAATCGGGAGAAACGAGAAAACAGCAAGAAAACGAGCCGATGGTAGGGGACAGGATCCTTTCAAGCGCGGCCAGAAATTCAGATGCGGTTCGCAGTCGACGATGCCGAAGAAATTCAAGAGGGAAAAGCGTCGCTCCGGAAGCGACGGAAAAATCAACGAGCAAAGACTTACCTTGCTGGCGCGCAGTTGGACTGACTGCTCGTGCGAGACCCTGCTGAAAATCGTCCGACAAGCCACTTTGCCGAGTTTTGCTTAGATACAACTGCAAACAGACAAAAATCAACCGTTATTTCTATTTTCAATTTTTTAATTTATTTTCAACACTAATACACTCACTATTGAAATTAAAAATATAGTTTAAAAAATTGTTAAGACATCAACTTTTTATTTTGATGATCAATTCAGATTTCAAGAAAATCATCTTAACTTTTGTAACTTATAATAAGAAACTTTTAAGTCATTTAACCACTTTAGTAACTTTAATACCTGTCACATTACAAAACTCAGGTTTATGGTCACATTATAATACACATATATTAAAGAAGTCATATAAATGCAATACTAATGATATTCATTTTGATACGTTAATAGCCACCAGATTAGTAAGAGCAAGAGTAGTTAATCATTCAGTTTCATCTTTTAATCGGATAGTATATCATCGTCCCAATGTTCAGAGCCCTAAAAAATTTCTTTCTTTTGCTTTTCCTATAAGTAATTAATTTAACTAAAACTGCACTAATAACATATGACTCAAAAGAAATTAAAAAGTATTATTAAAAGTACTAAAATTAAAAAGTAGAAAGTATTATATTGTCAGAAGTATCTATGTAAAAGTACCCCCAATAATATTGCAACATCCTTTATAAATCCATACCTTACAAGAACACTAACACGTACAAAAGTTCCCAAAGGTGGCAATATACCAAGAATCTCCCATATCAAAACCCGTAAACGATTTTAATGATGGAAACAGATCCTCTCAGTGACTATTGTCTTTTGTAAGGTTGCCTTCAGTCCTTCAATAAAAAGGTCCGACCGTTGAGTTTCGGTATCCCGATCACGCGCTAAGGGTGAACCATCCCCTTTAATATTAGGACCAACTCGGACCGACTCGCCTTGGTATAAAATAAAGGGCTGACATGCGAGCACGGGGTAGGGGACCGAACGAGAGGAAGAGCGACGAAGAGGTAGACACAAGCTGAAGGAGAATTGAGACAGAACGTAGAAGAAAGACAGCCAAAGGAAGGGTGGCTTCACCACCGTCGTGAGGGATGACTGAGCGAGTCGGTTAAACGGGCGTCTTCTTTCATAAATTTCGAGGGGGTTGCTGGATAAAGGTTTAGAATAAATCGTTCGGCCTGTTATCCACTCCGACGTCGGAAGATAACGCCGGCCGATCTACCCTGAATGGCTCAACAGTTTCTTCTTACGCTTTTCTTCGTTGTTGCATCGTGTCATGAACTGCAGACACTCGCGATTATGTGAACAGTACACGGGTGAACAATTATTTCATCTTCTAACTGATTTCAAATAGTCACGGATAGATTTCAAATAGATACGGTATTATATTTTAAATGTTTAGTGTACAGTAAGGCAATGCGGAGATGTAAAGAATTTGAGTAGTTTGAAGTTATAATTTAACAATTTGATACCGTAATAATTTGAAATTTTGTCAGCCATCTAGAAAGGGTTAAATCGACTCCCATAAACAACATCTCCAAAAACCGATTACGTTTCGTCCAGAAGCCGGTGTTCCATTTCTCGTGCCATCACTTACGAAAATGTTGAGCTCAATATGAAAGTGAAAGAAGCGAGGCTGGCTCATAAATACGTCCTCGAAGATCGCACAAATCGCTCGTTGGAGGCCAATCCCCTTCGACGTAGCGATATACGAGAGGGAACCGTTCTTCGTCTCTCAGCTAGGAACACTTCGATACCGTAAGTATATACTTTATGGCAGCGTGTGTATGCATGCACACACTCTTCGGTATAATGTCCAGGCATATAGCACTCGCGATATAGAAAGAACGACGGGGAAAAGAGGAGAGCAGGGCCGAAGGGAACACAGCGAAGGAGGGCAGAGAGGCCAAACCAGCCAGAAAGCCAGTCCAATTTCTCAAACCTGTCCAATCCGTGTCGTATGCAAAATCAATCACGCTCCCGCCGGGTCCCGAGGACCCCACGATTTTCAAATCCAACCGAAGCCACCGTCGGTAATCCAACTCCCGGGGCGAAACTTCTCACCCATCCGCGATACCCTTGGCTAGTGGAGCGTCTTCGTTCCACTTTTTCCCCATCCCATTTCTGTCCGTCTCTTCGGCAATCTTACACGCTGTGCTCGATGCATTGTCGAAGTTAGATTCGCGTCTAAGTCGAGTTCCAATCGAATCGGGTGACGATATCGGCATCTGTCGAATGCTTGTACAGAGTTTCGACCCTGTTTGATTAGAACAGAATCTGAGAAAACGGAGAGCTTCGAAAGGAATGTTGACCTCTGCTCGGATGAAATAGAAATCAAGATTCCTTTTTCAGAACTATCCAGTAAAAATAGTTTTAGATTTCATGTTTTATATTACAAATTTTGTTTATGTGCTTTTGTGGAGTTTGTCATTTTTGAGGTTAATAAGCTGATGTTTTAGCCGATGTTCGTATATTTATTATTTTATTTTGTTTTTAATTTAAAAGTTTATAATCAGTAAGATTGGTTGCATTGTTAAATTGTATATTTATTTATTTACTATTCTATTTATTTTGTAAATAGTTACAAAAGTTTATATTTATTTAATATTATTATTTTATGTATTGCCGCATCACTCACGAATCTGTCACATACTGTAAGCAATCAATATTTCAAATATGAATAACATTGTTAATGTCACATCTTTGCATATTTTTAAGAAAAAGTCTCTTAAGAATAATAATTTGATCACCCTCTATATCCCTATTCGTATGTAATATATTTCCTCATCAGTTTTCAAATGAATCAAAAAGGTTCAGGAGAATTTATAGGAACAGCATATCCAGAACGAAACCACGAACAGTTACAACCATCATTAAATGTAATCATTTTTTTCATTCCACAACGTATCCCGAGACAATTAATCTAATTAAAATCTCGTCAACTGTATATTAAAAAGGAAATCTTTAAAGTATAACAATTTATCAACCCACCGACTCAAAACCCGATTCCCAAAACTTCTATCAAACACGTCGTTCTGTAGCTGGGCACATCTCGTTAACGAGTCGAAAGCGCAATCTCGAGAATGGAGGCAAAGCGAGATGCAAATTGGAGTTTACGTCCGATGCGTGCGAAAAGGTGAGAAAAGTTCCCTGTCAGCTATCAGAGGCCGTCCGAAAGTTTCTTCACAGGCGGTTGTTCATTCGAAGCCTACCCATTGATATGCATCACCTTCGATCGCAGCTGCAATCATTAGGGCGTCTCTCAGGTTAAACCGTGAGGGTGTTAAGGCCGGCTTCAAAAAGCTAATTTGTCCTTTGGGGGTAGGCGACTTCAAAGTGTTGACGGGTCATTCGTGCCCGCGAGCCGGCTTAACGTCGGGCCAGCGACGTTCTACTTGCGCACCCCTTTCTACTTGACGATGCATCAGACTTGCTGATTTTTCGACGGGCGAAACGTCGGGACGGACGTTGTCCAACGTCGATGTTCGCGTCAAGGGCCCCTAGTGTCGGAACTCGGACGACGAAGACGAACCAGAGGGTGGGCGAGGCGGTGGCTGCGAGGGGTGCGAAAAGTTTAGCATACGCATTTTGTACATTGAAATCCCGACACGCTCGTCCAACTTTAAATTGAAACCCGGCTCTGCCGCTCGTCTCCACCCTGCCGACGTCGATAGTCCGTCGTCGTCGTCGTCGTCGTCGTTCGAGTACTCCTCGTCGTCACGTTTAGGACGGTGTTGCGCGAACGGGAAACGAGATTCCGAAAACCACCGATTTTCATCCCCTTTCGCGTACAATCACCATAGTTCATTCGCCTTTGGACAATTTTGCATTGTGACGTTTGACATAGTTAGCATTACCAGTAAGGATTTTTTAAATTTTACGGAATTGATTTAGGTAAGAAGTTGGAAATTATTCTTCGCTTAAATCTGATTAAGATATGTGATTTTAAATGTATTTTCTCCGTATCCTTCATATAAGGTTCTATAACATGAAACATAGAATTAAAATTGATCCTGAAAATTTATAATTGTTTTGCTCAGAAATGTGTTAATGCATGTATAACACAGATATATGGAATACACTTTTGAATAAACTTAATTTTCTTAATTAATAATTAATATATATACATACATAAATGCCTAAGTAGTATTAATGTGTGGTATATAACGTATGTAATTAATTAAGTACCCAAAACGAATTATTTAACATTTACATACAACTGAGAATAAAATTTTTAACAAAAACTTGCAATCGTTTCGAATTAAGAAATTCTGAAACGTATCACTTTCTACATTTTCCGATTGAACTGTGAAGTATAAGCCAATAGCAATTTCTAGTATCTTTTTTCTCTCACAGTCTTTTACACTTTGCAATAATCCAATTTATAAGCAGCTTTCCACGCAGCTAAGGTCGATCTTTATGAGAGGTGACCATAATGAGACTGGGCATTTTTAATTAAATAATACTAATCACAGGAACCCTCTTACGCAGGCAAATCTCATCTCGTCCCTTCTCCGTACCTATCTCTCCTTCCTGCCCCGTTCCATCCATCTTTCTCTGTCTTTCGCCGCCGCGAATCGTCTCTCTTTTAGACTTCGAATTGTAATTAACATTTGGTTCTCCCATTAGTGTAATTAAAGTGCCATTCCATAATCTAGGAGGCCGAGAGAGAGAAGAGGGGCACCTTATCTTTCAGACTTCAGCCTCGACTGGGTCGTTTTAACCCCGCCGGGCGTCTCCAGCCCCTTTTCAGAAGCACAGTGTGCCTGTAGCTTCCTTCGGCGATAACTCCTTTCTGGAAAAGGACTCTTCTCTTCGGAAATGGGAGAGGAGAATCGAGAAATCGGGCCGGTCAGGAAAAAGAAAAACGGCGATTAAAACGTTTGGAAATCCGATCCAGGAAAGTTCTTTGGACGCTTTGCAGAAAAGGAAAACGTTCTTCGAACTGATCGTGAACGTTCGATGTCCTTTGTAACGATAAGGATAAAATAACTGTCTGGAAACTTAATCTGAACAACTTTACAGAGTACATGATGTTTATGATTTTGAGATAAAAATTTAAAAACGTGATAAGGTGAAGTATGATTTTGGAACTGCTCTGATTTCTATAAATCTTGCCATGAATTTATAAAATTATATATTGAATATTATTTTTTCAAATTTGTATCTATGTAACGTAACATAATCATAAATTTAAGCATCTGATTAATTTTCTTCATTTTAGAATTTTATTTATTTCTTTGCATTAATTAATATTCTTCGTCTGAATATTTCCTTTGTCTTCAAATCTTTAATTAATTCTATATTTTTTAATTTCTTAAACATTTTATATTTTCAGTGCCAAATTATACAAAACTTCTATGTGCTCGCTACTTCACATACTTATAATTTGTCTGTATATTTTGAAGATCATGTAAAAGTATATTCTTAAATATATATAAATTGCATTATATTCTACTTAAAATTTTGTTAAACGTTTTTAAGATTCTCAGCTTACTTCCTGTAACAAGCTTATCAACCGAAGAAGAATTTCTAATAAAATCACGAGTCCCTCACAATCAATTAAACGGAACAATGGCTGGTAAAAATCTGGACATCTAAATGGGGCAATTTTTGTTTAAAAAGAGAGCAAATATCGCGCTGGGGGCGTCACAGATAAAGCCGCGTGCCCGAGGGAAAAAGAAAGCGGTAAACGGGGCCGGTAAAATAAAGAAAAGCAAGAGGAGATAAGAAGACGGGCCGCGTTGACATTTTCCGGTGGTTGACTTAATAATGCGCACGGTACACAGGGCACCGAGGGGGTGTCTCCTTAAAGCGGCATAAAGAGGCGCGGATGTGTTTATTCAAGAATTTGCCTTTTTTCCTTGGTCTCCGCGGCAAGATTTTATCTTATTTTCGGCGACGATCCCGACGGATTTATGCCCTCTCGGTCGTGGCCGGTGGAAGAAAGACGGAGGAAGGAGACAGATGAGGGTGGTAGCCACGAGGGAAGAGTTGAAGGAAAAAACGGAAGAATCACGATGCAATTATTTTCGTTCCAGCTCGTGAACGGATTTTAAGGCCATCCAGAGGCAGCCGGTGGACCGAGAAGGAAAAACCTAGGAAGGCCAGAAAGAAGGATTAACCTCGTCAAGTGGGAGAGTCCGTGACAAAGACGTTAAAGTGGTCGAAGGGGATGAGATATATCGCCCGAAATCTGGGGTGAACGTTCACATCGTTCGAACGCCGTGGGACGTCGAGACACTAATGGCATTTTTATTATTTCTCTCTGGAGCCCCTCGCCGATAATGGGCTGCCTATATGGTCCATTGGATGCGTGACAGGCTTGACAGCTTCTCACCTTTTCTTCGTCTCCTGGTCGCGTGCTAGGAACTTGCCTTGATCAATGCTTTACGGGCTGCTTGCTAGTGGCGAAACTCGACGTCGAGAAACAACGAGACATCGCTTGAATAGGGTGCAATATACTTGGCAATTTGATCGAGATGTTCACTAGCAAACATACAGTACCTTCCTTAATTATTTCCCTGGCTTTTGTAAAAAGTGACATTCTTATAAAATGTGAAATTTTACCCTTTCGAAAAATAACTCTTACTCATGTTTGTTTTAAATATGTATCGTTTAATTAAATTTATAATGTACGTATATGTGTGAGTGACAATTTATAGTAGCGAACTAATGAATTTAGCAATATTAAGTTTCTGCAGATCAAGTTATGAATTCTCAAATTTTTACGTGATAATTTAATGTGAGTGTTCTGATATATTTGCCATGTGGACCATAAAAGCTACTGATCATGGATTTTCAGTATTCTTCGTGCACGTTATAACACGGCGAAGTTCAAAAGTAAATGCCATAAAGAAGATTGTTGACGGTTTTGAAAACGTCTAATGCCGTAGGATCACAAATCATAAATAGCCCGTTGCAACGTACGACCCATTGCCGACCCACCTACCCATGGAGCCATTGGGCTCGCTGGGTTTTGATGAATGAGCCTCGTATAAAGCTAAAGTATGGTAAAAGCTGCCGCGGCTACTGCTGTAATATTCTACCCAGGGTGCTTTTAGAATCGCTAATGACTAATGGCACCAAAAGGAACCCCTCCGATGGATGTTGCCTTCGAGAATCAGCGATCCGTATGTTTGCGGATTTTCCAAAATTTCAACTTTCCTCGGTGAATTCAGTAATATTGAAATTTATGTTAGACATTTTATTTCAGAAATAATTTGTCTCGTTCGTGTTACCTGGGACTTCTATTAACAATACTCGTTTTCGAATTATGCTTTGAACAGTACTCAAATTTGCTAGAGCTAAATTGTGTCATGACATAATCGGCTAAAAGTAAGTTGAACTTTAAGGCAGACTTAGGAAACGTCTATCGTGCTGTGTTCTGGTCGATGAAAACTTCCATCAGTCAAATCTTAGGAAATTTTAATTATTTTCGTCACAAATTGCTTTCAGATAAATAAGTTTAATGTACTGTTATCATTAAAAATTGCTTTCCTCACTTTTAAAATAAACAGCTCAATTTGTTGTCTGAACCAAAAATTGGAAAAAAGAATGTCAAATACCTTCGTGATCAAATAGTGAACGATGGTTGACGAGAAGAAAGAAGGAATGAAGGGAGAGAAGTAATGAAAGCGATATAAGAAAAGCGCGATTAACGTTTGTAACCTGGTCATCATGATCGGACGAGGCTTATCGAGCGAACGGGCTGAAATATCACGTGCAAAATACGCAAGAGGCTTAGTCGAGGCTTACGATTACTCGCGATTCGAATGGCAATGAGAGAGGAAGAACGTAGAGAAAAGCGAAGTAGAAGCAGGTTTGAAGGGTGGAGGGTGGTCCAGAGCTACGGATTGCCGTAGAAAGGAAAGGGGGAGTCGAAACGTACTTTAATATACGGCAATCCCCTTGGCTGGGAACTCGCAAACTCGGACCGACTAACTCTCTCATTGCTGCCTTTCCTCCCTCTTTATTTCTCTCTTTTCTCTCTCTCTGTCGTGTATTTCTCTGCTGGTCGTCGCATGGCTTCCGATGAAATTTCGCGTCTTCCACCGCGGGTCGCTTTTGATGCTTACCGACGTTCTAATTGCAGAAACGCGCAGAAATCGGCTTCCATTTGTCCATAAAAACTATCTCTGCCCTCGTTGCTGCTACGACGTGAATGAGTCCAGGCGAGAATACTGCCTTCCGGATTTTGGCTTTTCTATGATTTCAAGATGTGGATGAGTTTACTGCGAGAAGTACCTCGCTGATTTTATTTACATTCTTTTCGTTGTTACACACTTTTTGATATACAGCGAAATATTTTAGAACGAATTTCCTCCAGTTGAGTTTAGATTTATTTAGCTTTGTTATCGGTAGATTTTTTCGTATATTAATATTAACACCTTAATCTACACTTTTCTAGGCATTTGCAACGCAGCTAGCTAATTATTGCTACAACGTTAAAGCAAATGCAAGAAGTTAAAATGTTAAGTACTTCAGCGATCCTTGTTTATACATATTACAGTTAAAATCAAAACTAAAATTCAATCGCAGTAAAAATACGAGTGTGGTTTATCACATTTGAACTATAAGTTGCATCACAAGTATGACAATATTGTAGGGAGAGAACTTAAATTCTTCAACTGCTAAAAATTGAAAGTGATCCTTCAGTCACACACAATTTTCAGCACGCATCATAACATCATAACAATCAAGTGCTTAATTGATTTTTAATGTCAACGAAACTTGTATGAAAGAAAAAGTAAGGTTATGTCGTTCACGATTCAACTCCAAATTAGCAGAATATTCAATGCAAATAAAGTTTGTTGAGCACAAAACACAAAATAATAGAAGAAAGACAAAGATGGAGGCAAAGAGGGGTTTCTAATGAAACTTTGGGATACAAGTCCGAGAAAAGCGTACGTTGTTATCGTCTGAAGAGAAGCTAAATACGAACTAAATCTGTTTACGTCAAATAATAGAAGTAAATGAACGGAACCGTGCACTGCGAAGCGACCCAATAATGATAAAACGTTGAAGACGAAGGGAAGAGATTGGCCTCTGTTCGATCTGTACATTTCCCTCTTTCCTACATAGTGGCTGATTTCGTTCTCGGCTCCCATGGGAACCTAACACCGACAGAAACCTAAACCGTGGGTGAACCGATCATTTATCCTTTTATCGAGTCTCCCACTTCGACAAAATGGCATAGTGTTGCAGTCGTGCAAGTTTCCTCTCTTCTGTGTCATTTTTCAAGCTCTTGAATGTATATTGGTTTGCACAAATTGTGGAGTATCTTACTATTTTGTAATAAGTTTGTAATTTATTGTAGATTTAGGTATATGCTTATTTTATATACTGTATTGGTAATAATTTGTTAGGAATGGACAGTGATAACTTCAAATGGAATATAAGTCATTTGTAGCAATTTGTATTATAAACGGCTCATACATAGTGCTAGAAACTGTAAAAATGGTTTGGAGTAAGAACTGAAATTAATAAAATTTCGGGGACCTAAGATTACATATCTATATTTTGAAATTCTTAAAATTCCAATTCCCAAGTTCCCAACTGTCCCAATTTAAAATTCTACATTCCTAAAATTCCTAAAATTCCTTAAATTGCAAATTCCTCATATTCCAAATTCTCCACATTCCAAATTCCTAAAATTCCAAATTCCTCAAATTCCAAATTCCTTAAATTCCAAATTGCTCAAATTCCAAATTGCTCAAATTCCAAATTCCTCAAATTCCAAATTCCTCAAATTCCAAATTCCTCAAATTCCAAATTCCTCAAATTCCACATTCCTAAAATACAAAAACCGCAAATTTTTAAATTCCTATATCTCTAATTCCTAAATTTGCAAATTTCTCAATTCCTAAAATTCCAAATTTCCAAATTTTCTCATTTCAAAATTTGCAAATATCCAAATTTCTAGATTCTTAAATACCTAAAGTTCTACTGTCCCACATCCTCCAATCCTCAAATTCCTAAAACTCCCAAACGTCCAAAATCTAAAATCATTCAAGTACCATAACAATATAAGTTGAAAACTACACCTAAAATTGTTAAATATTTCATAAATTATAAACGAAAATGTCAGCAGAGAAGAAGTAAATATGTGGAACAGTGAATGTCCGTTCTATTTGCTTTAAACGTATAACGAGAGGAAACTTAACTAAAACTTCCCTAACAAGATTTACTCCTAATCACTAGCGAGAAACCGTTTGCGTGTAATTTGTTTATCCCGATCATGCTAGTTGTTCATAATTGCTCAGCCTTGTTTGGCCGTCCGTTTCGGTAGCGTTCACGTGCGGCGCCAGAGCTTCGTCGATTATCACGTCTGACCCATGCCAACAACACGTTTAATAAGTACTTTCACCTTGATTGCATGATTTAGAACATGCTGAGGATACTGTGTGAGTGACAGCGACCGACTAAATTGAATTTATATAATTATTATTTATTGAATGGTCCAATGTATGTGATAATTATTGTTTATCGAATAGGTGCATGATATTTGAAGAAACTTAATGTGATTTTGTTATGCATTTTTAAGATGTAATATAATTTAACTATTACACAGAATGTCTATTATGCTTAATATGTGATATACCATATCTAATGCATCTAAGTACAATACGAAACCTAACCTATACAGTACCTAACTAGTATGCTAAACCTATGTAGTACCTACGTGATGTACACCTGACCTACACAAAGCTCAATAATATATCTAATATTCTTATAATAATTAATATTTAAAACAGAAGAATACCAAGAATCAAATGACTGTTTTACAAAATGTCTAATTATGTTAAGTTACTAAATTGTCTATCCTATAAAATTGTGACCTAGGTTTAATCCTTGTTTTGACACAACAGATTCTCTAAAACATCGATGCTACGAATGTGGCATCAAACACGTAACCGATCAAAAAGGGAAGAACATAGGACCTTGACAGCAAGGTCAGGCATCGGGACAGCAACAGCAGGCATGGCTCCGTGTTCACCGGAGCCTGCGACGGGGCGTAAAAGCGGCACCACCCCTTATCTACATATCAAAAAGGCAATCCGGAGAACTCGCTTATGTAAACGGCGTAGGAGGCTTCGTGTCCCAACCGGGGATGAAAAGAATTCCGAAATCCACGCGCTAATAAACCTGCTCTCTGGCACCAGCTAGCGTCGGGGGAAGCTCTGACGAGATATTCGTGGGGTTAAGCTCTTTAAGCCGCGGATTAAGCGAGGCGGCATGAGAATTTAAAGTTCTTCGCCGCGAAGGGCACTGACGAGCACGCTGGGCTAACCAGCAGCGGACCTCGCGGGCCACGAGCGAAAATAAAAATTAAAAATGTCTTAACTTGCCGACAGAAGTTTTTACATACACGCGGATATTAATTCTCCTGGATAATAGCGAAATACTAGCTGACAGGGTAAAACTCTGCATTGTGGCCGAACGAAGTTGTTCGTTATGTTGGAGTTCACAACTGACGTTCTTTTTTGCGTTAATCTGCGAGCCTGTTCATTCTACTTCGCGGTGAAATATTCGGTTATTAGCACTTCCAGTTTATAAACGATTTGAAACAAAAATTTTGAAATCTCTATATTTTATAATTTCAAAATTTTTTAAAAATGAAGGGAAGTATGAACAGATAATTTTCTGATTTATTGTTGCCCGATCACGATTTTTGATACACCGTGTATATGATTAAAGCAACCAGGATTTGAACTTTGCAGAAAAGTTCGAACGAGCCCGTCGAATGTACGAGAATTATTAAACATGGCGCAAAGCGATTTAATAACTTCACAAAGCAATTCACGCATTCGTAATGGGAGGTTCGGTAATCACGGTCGGAAGAATTTAATCAGCTTGAGGGCCGTAGAGCATTTTGAAGCGGGAACACGTCCTTCGATCCGGGCTCTTTTTGGCTTCGCCTCCGATCCACCTTCTCCACGAAAGGTCCGCTCTTACCGCCAACTCTTGCCAGCCCTCTCACCTCTAATTCGAACATTCGTCAAGCCGCACACACACACGGGTCATTATAGACGAAAGTTTCGCCGGCATTAAATGCTAATGAGAGCGGCTGGATTTTCCGGCGGTCAGAGACCACCACTCGTACCGATTACGATTTTCAACAGATTCAACCGCGCTAAGCAAACCTCTCGTCCTTTCGTTCGCCCATCAAGATTCGATTTCAACTATTATTTTGTTCGTAGCTTCGAAAACTCTTAACTTGTAAAGCTGGGATTTAGCTTTGCTAGAACTGATTGCGATTTAATTTATTGTTGAACGTATGTTGACTTTATATTTATTTTATGGTAAACACCGCATTTGGTTTAATAGAATCGGTTAAATTATTTTTTAACTTGATCTACATTGATATATGTGATGTGTAAATATTATATATGTGACGTATAAACATATTGCATTACACATGTAATGTATGAATATATATTAATGTATGAATATGTATGTTACATGTGTGATATGTAAATGTATAGTGTTATCCAGGTGTACAAGTACATATATAGTTTTACACATGTGATGTATAAACATACAATGTAACATGTGTGATATGTAACTGTATAGTGTTATTTAGGTGATATGCAAACGTAATATCATGTACAAACGTATAGAGTTATCCAGGACAGATGCAAACATATAGTGTCACACGTGTGATGTACAAGTATAGTGTTATACATATGAAGTACAAAAATAGTGAAACAGACTATCAAGTAAATTAATAACAAAATAATATTATACATCCAAACAGTGTCAGATAATGACCGCTATTCGCTACAGATAGTTTTCGTCATCGTTATCGCGTTTCTGACAAAGTTGTGAACGCGTTCTCTGCGTAACTCGTCATTGAGGAGCGGAACGGCTCGCGAAATAGGATAACACCTCGGCAGGACATTCCAGCCCCGTTGTCGAGGGACGACGACTAGCGCAACACAGAAAAGACATTAGCCAGCGTCGTGAAAGGCGTCCATGAGGGGGTTGTTGCAAGCTTTGGGGATGATGGCGGAACCACTAGATCTGTGGAGTTGTCTTCAGCTAAGTAAAATTACGCCTGCATTACGTAGATATATTTGCCTGCGATTTCGTGCGATGCTCTATGCAGACAACGATAAATGAATTCGTGTGCCACGAACAACGCTGATAGCGTAAAGTGAAGGAAAATCAATCGTATATAAGTTGCCAGAAGATAGAATGATCTCTCTAGGTGTTAGATTATTCCTTGTGTTTAGTTTTCGTAGTTCTTTATGTCCACTTATTTTCATTTCCTTAATCGTTATGAAATAAAATTTAGATTCCTACAGAGATATAAATAAATAAATACATATATTTGTATGAATTTATATGTATATTTGTTATTAAAATACGCATGTATATTCGGATTCTTATTTTCACCCCAATTTTTCAAGATCATTAAACCTCCTATGATCTTGAATTTTATATCAATTTTATTTCCCAAATGAAGTGAATCATATGCTCAACTTCCTGCAATTAAAAACAAAGTGTTCAGTGCAATTTCAAGGAGAGCATTTACCGAGCAACAAATTGACAGCTCGAGGTTATTAAATTACGGAGAATTGCATCGTATCGACGACTACTCCGCTGCGACAGAAATATTATATTACGCTAATTACGTCGACCAGGTAGCCAACGGGTCCAATAATTAATACCGTATCGGCTGGTGTCGTTCAATTAAAAACCAATTTTGTAGGGTCCACTTAATTGGCCGGTTTCCATCGCGTTTGATATTGCCTTGCCGTCTACACGCCCTTTTGTCGGGTCGCATCGTCTTATCGAGAACGCCTACAATTAATCGTATATCAGGCTCAAGCTCACGTACGAGCTCCTGTTTAATCGAAGGGAGAAGATTAATTAAATTATATGCTGCTC
Organism: Megachile leachella; assembly: GCA_963576845.1. Taxonomy (NCBI): domain Eukaryota; kingdom Metazoa; phylum Arthropoda; class Insecta; order Hymenoptera; family Megachilidae; genus Megachile; species Megachile leachella. Next base: position 11,462,334 of record OY756256.1, on the reverse strand, counting down.
GTGAAGTTAATTCCTTCCTTTAAATTGCAAATTTCCTTGTCAGATATTAATTAATCGATGCGTAAACTTAATGCCATGATGAATTTCTCGTCAGAGACAAATTCAAAATATTTGCTTTCTTAACAAGTTATGATAGATACGTATAATTTACAATTATATTAATTTGCAATTCATATATGTAGAATTTAAAATTAATGCAATATAAATTTGCATTTATGTCACACATGTGTGATTTTCCATATGAGTTGCTTAATTAAAATTTGTCCATTTATCCAGTAGGAAACACCTGTTAGAATTTAATCAATTACTTAATTAAAAATACCTACACTATTAAGAATCTGTCTACTTACCTAATTTGTGATACTAATATTGTAAAAATTTATTCATTTACCTTCTTGAATACACATATATTATACAGAATGTGTTTACTAAACTACTTTATAAATATTAACTACTGTCTCGTATTAACTATTTGGAACAATGAAAAATAAATATAACAATACTGTGAAAAATCTTAGGAAAATTTATTCAAAACAAAATTACTATTTAATCAATTGTCCAACTGCCTCAATGCAAATAATATGAAAATGATAGTATAACGTCTGACAATGTTAAATATTTACATTAATTTCAGTCTGTAGTAAGATAATATTCTAAAAAACACTAATGCTTCAGGATTTGCTTAACTTGGGGTAACTTGCAGTAACTTTGGGTAACGATAGCCTGTTTCTCACGGATGTCCATTAACAAGAATCCGGTACAAATTTTGCCTGCACGCGGGTACACGCAGGATTAAAGACGCTGGTCTACGACTTTGGATGCACGGAGGAAGACCACATTGGATCACGTTGTAATGTAAGAACCAAGCAATTTGTTGGTATCAGGTGCGCGGGGTATCTCAAGTTGTAAGCCCCCGGTTTCGCCCGCTGCCGGCAATTAACTCCATTACCACCCTGTAACGTCGTGAGCTGACTTGCTTTCCACGAAGTACGCGCAACTCGTTAAGCCTTGGGGTTTTGGGCTTGGGCCCTCCATTGAGCCCGAAGGGACACTAGCTACCGGGCTCTAGACCGAAGTAAGTGCACTATTTTGGCAAAATCGGAAATATGAGAACCTTTGTTCTAACACTCTTGTTTCTGCAACAATGTCGTTATTGAATTATTACTTCCAATCTTTTTCTACAGTATATGTGGAAAATGTATGTTTATACAATATATGGTTTATAAAATAACATGTCATAAGTAGATTAATATATTAAATCAATAATTTGTTGATTTAATAATTGTGGATTACGTACAAACGTAATTCAGTGTTTCGTGTTTTTGTTATAACTAGTTATGAAATTTACATATATGTCCGGTCATGTAGACATTACCAAATTGTAATTCAAATACTTGAAAACATTCAATTTTTTCGACAATAAAGATAGACACGAAAAAGTTTCATTCCACATTTTTAACTTGTTTTTGCAAGTAGAATTACCCCTTGGGTTATACCACCAGACTTTGTACATCTAGACATGTGGAATATAAAAATTAATTAAAGAAGCTCTTTTAAAAGCAATCGTCTGAAGGAAGTTAGATCAACCATCGATATGTAATGACTTCATGAATCTTAATATACTTTGTTCGAACTAATTTATTATAAATTACATATAACAGATATCTGCATAGAATTTCGATTCAATTTGATGTAATTACCTAAAAAAATAAACAATCTAAGACATTACACATCGATATATTTACCGCGAGCAAAACCACGTAACGAATATTAACAAAGCACGTTCATCTCTGTCTGTCCCAAACTCGAAGAAACAAAGTAATTTAGGTAGCACACAAGAAGCGTTGAATTATTCGTTCCGTCACGAGACAAAGTATAACGGTGCTCGTGAAGCTACACCATGATACATTCGCGGTAATATTAGCGCCAAGGGATGAAACCAGGACACGAGCATCTCGCGACGCTAACGTATGACCGCACACCCCCACGAGTACCCACTCCGTCCATATAACTCCGTGGGTTCGATTCATATATTCATAGGGAAATGGCAAGGCGAGAGGTGGAGGAGTTGGCTACTTCAGGGACGTGTGTACCGCGATTGCTACCGGTCGCGACCTCATGCATATATCACGGACAGAAAGTGATGGAACGCACCCCCGGCACCCGATTCACCTACACGGGCCAAAACTGTCACCCTGACTGATTGCCAACTCCCACGACGTGCACCGACCACCATCACCACCACGTCTACGAACCATCTAACCCCTACTCCTTTTTGCGGTTTCAGAAGGTGCTCGGCAGGTGGTGAAATCACCCTTGAATACTGAGATTAATAACCGACGAAATGGGGGACGGAGTTCGCGAAACTGAACGCTGTTTGAGTGACGAGACGTAATGTGCTGAAGAAAGTATAGAAAGTGGAAGTCTATCAGAAAATTGTAGAAGTTGGGAATTCATAGGCACATTCGAGGAAATGTACAAGAGTTTATTTGGTCGTTTATATGCGCTAATATTTCAGAAAAATGTTGTTCTTCCTTTGTATAAAATTCTATGATGCTTTGAACGGGGTAGTATTTAGATAATACGTGTGATGCTTATTAGCTGAAGTGTTAAAAATTTTGATGTTCATTGAAGCTTATGATCATCGATGGTTATCAAATTTTTTAAAGTATGTATGTGAAAACTATGAATAAACACCATTTTTGTCCATATTTACTCGCATTCGCTTTCATAGAAATACATATAAACAGAGAGTAGTCCTAATACAGTTAATTAGTAATACACTAGATATCATCCAGACCCCAGCACTCATTTCTGAAAAGCGCAATATTTTCACCACGTTAAATGTGGATAATAATTCCATGCACCCGGTAAGATTCGGAGACACGTCTAACTCTTACCACCGTCGAGTACGTGACATACGAACGCGCCACAATTTGTAAAACACTATATCGCCTGGTGGAGAAGCATAACTCGCGTTACCGACGAATGCGATGCTCTTACGAGCGAAGATGTAGAGCCAGCGCGAAAGAGGAGACGCGAGCAAGACGAGCGAGCGTTTACGAGCGAAGCACCATTAGACGGATGTTGTCAACGCGTAATTACCAATGGAGCAGTAACTCACTTCCTACGACTTCGCGGCTTTCAGCTCGAACGACATCCAACAGCCAACGCTAACAATAACAAATAACACCCCGGTGATATCAACGCTCAACTACACGCTACGTTATGAATTAGAGAATGCGAGATCTCCGTTCAAGGCTGTATAATTCGGGCTTGCACAGGGGACATACGAGCGACAAGTTCATTTTCTTTGTTATTGAGTATGGAGGTAATCATTAAAACATAAGGTATGTTTTAGGTATGATAGGTATAACAGAATGAGATGGTCAAATATGACTTGTAATGTTCAATAAGTTGCAACAAGTTTCAACACCCAATTTTATTTGAGTAACAGGAAAATTGAAATTTTGCTCTTTTCTTCCTACATTGTGTCATGGAAATAATCTGTAAAAATTCTGGAGTACGTGTTACTGCATCCTCAATGTTTCAGAATTTTTTTTCACACATCGCTATATAAGAGAAAAGAGAAAAAATTTGAACTTCGATTCGCAAGAAACTAAGTAATTCATAATTCTAAAAATGTAAAACCCAGATTGATCAAAAGAATCTGTATTGCCAGAAAAAAGAAAAAGATAGAAGAAACCATAAGTAGAATACAGGATCATATATTTTTAAAAAATTCTACTTATATGCTGCCTACATTGTTATTTCTTCGGCCCGAAGTTCCTACTCTATCAATTATACCCAGTTCATCCGCAAATTCTTCCTACCCTATGTTCCCGCCCACACACTTAGAACCACATCGCAAATCCCCCGAAAAACCTGTTATCATAGAAGAACGTGTTATCAAAGTTCGCAACGAATCACGGGGTTCGAAGTCCTGCAGGACTTGGTTCTTGGAGACCAGCAAGTGACCATCGCGAAAAGGGTGTTCGAGAGCACGCAATGGAGAAGAGGTCATGGAACGAGACAAGGGGTAGAGAGAAAGGCATAGGTCGAAGGGATGGATCGAGGACTAAGCACGTTCTCACCCTTGGTGCTGGTTGTGAGGACCCTCGGAGGGCCTAACGAGCGGCTTTGTCATTTCTGCGTCTTCCCTCTCGTTCTTGTGGACGCTGCGTCCTCTTAATGATGGTTCCTGGTACACGTAAACAGGACTAAGCCCTCCGCGATGCCAGCATGCAGGATGAACGTCGCTACACGCTCGTCTTCTGCCGTTAGCCACTCAAGACTACGCATGTTGATTTATCCAGAACGGGGAACGCTTTGAATGTTGCTGGAGATTCCATGGGACACCGGAACTCTTGTGTTATCATTAACGTCGATTAAGGCGCCTGCCACGCACGCCAGATTTCGATGGTAATCTGGGACGACCTTGTGTACTGTGGAGAGGAAATCTGACGTCTCTAGGGAAAACGGTAACTAACAGGAAAAGGACAATTAACAGGTTGATTTTTTAAGACTTTTGTCGTTTTAAAATTTAATGATGGGTTAGTATTTGGTTACAGAACTTGGTTATAGTAGAACACGGACATTTGGTTTGCAATTTGTGGATCTGTATAGGGACATTTGGAGATATAGAGATTTGAGGATCAGGAACTTGAGAATCCAGGAATTGAGTGCATAAGTGTTTGAGTAGTGTTGATTTAGTGTTGATTTCTTAAAAACCTGTAAACTTTAGGAAATTTAAGAAATTCAGAAAATACATAAAATTAAAGAAAAAAATTAGAAGATTCACAAAATTTAAAAAATATAAAAATTCTAAAAAAATCTAGAAAATCTAAAAATTCTAAAACATCAAAAAAATCTAAAAAATATAGAAAGTATAGAAGATAAAGAAAATATGAAATTTTGTCGATGAATGTAAATTATATAAAAACTATGTAAATTCGCTACATAAAATTATTTCCCAAATATTATTATAATATAAGTCTTCAGCGGCACGTGTATAAGCCAAGATCTTCAGCTTTTTTAAGAAGTTGTGTAGGGCAGTCGTGATGCACCCACAGGAAACGCTGATTAGTATCCGGTAGGAGAAAACTTTTCGAACCATCGTTGTACCAGTCTGCCTTGAGATTCTAATGGATTCTCATTTAAATAGAAATCTCATACCGATACACAGGGGTCGGGCCGTTATATGCGACCGGGATGGAAGGACAAACCAACGGTCCAAGTGTGTTTGCCATCCAAGTAATGGCCACGAAGGGTCCTCTTCTGACCGGCCTACCCTGGACAGCCTTGGTCAAGGATGGCCATGCAGAGAATGGGCGTGCAAACAAGCCACCCGTGACCCCATGTCTGAAGACTCTTCCCGTATATGCATGCTTTTTTACTTTTATTTTATTGTCTCGAAATACTTGGCATACGTTGCGTGTCGTTATATCTGTACTGTTAATACAGTTGGCTACGTTTTCAAATTTACGTATACGTAAATTCACCAATTTATAAATTCTTAAAATCTCTAATTTTCTAGTACTTAAATTATGGAATTTTCAAGTACTCGAATATGTCAATTTCCAAGATTTCCAATTTTCTTGCAAATATCTGATTTCTGAAATTTCCAAGTTCTTCAACTATTAAATCTGCAAATTTCTAAATTTCTAAATTTCCAAATACCTATATTTTCAAATTTGCAAATTTACAAATTCACAAACTGTCAAATTTACAAATAGCTAAATTCCCAAATTTACAAATACCTAATCTCTTGAACTCCTAAATTTCTAAATTTCTAAGTTCTAAAATTCTTGAATCCTCAAATCCTCAAATCCTCAAATTCTCAAATTCTCAAATTCTCAAATCCTCAAATTTTCAAGTCTTGCAATTGAATAAATCATCCACATCCACCCAGAACTGTACATTTCTCAAAATAACAATAACACACCTGCATTTTCACCAGCAACCAAGATGAATTACTTAGAATTTATTCAAACCGTCAGTACCAGAGGACGTCAACCTTATAGTGATATTTCTGTACCCGTCCACATCACAGTAACGTTCGTTTTGTCCCGTAAGCTTCTACACACGAATATACATATAAAACGCGTTCCTCCCACCTTTTTCCCGGCTACAGAATTTTCACCCCATTTCGCAAGCATGTCACTTCCTGCCTAAGTTCGTATCGGTCTGCGAGGCAAAAAGGACCACGCAGAAACGTCGCATGATCGTACATGTATGCGTTCGTACGTTTTCACAATGGCACCGACAACGTCCATGGTCAGTCGACTGGCGGTGCTTTGCATGCAAACAGAAAACGTTACATCTCCCGATGGATGGTCAGGGGGACAGTAAATTTCGAGAACTGCCGATCTGGGGACCACCACTTATCGCTGATCTTGCTCTTTTGTTGATTCTTTACGGGCACGTTCGTTCCTCTTCTCTTTTTGCCCAGAAATTTTTCAGATGGAACCAAATTTAAGATTTAAAGATTTTAGCCTTACAATTCATATTCTTCTGGTTTTGTTTGATATTATTTTGTAATGCGATGACTTCAAATAAGCTGGGAAATGTTTACTGTAGAACACATTTTATGCACTTTTTTATAGTAAAATATAAATGCAGACTTTTCGAAATTTAATTCAGGAGATGTACAATGCACATGTGTATATATGTACAAAGCATGTAATTTAGTAGGATAGTACATCAACAAGTGTATATGTGTCTGTGTATATATGTTCATACATATGTATGTATATGCATATGTAATCTATATAATATAGAATAGTACACACACATACAAAATGTATATGTGTATGTGTGTATATGTTCATACATATGTATGTATACGCATATATAATCTGTATAATATAGAATAGTACACACATATACAAAATGTATATGTGTATGTGTGTATATATTCATACATATGTATGCAACATATGTATATGTAATCTGTATAATATAGAATAGTGTGCACGTATACAAAATGTATATGTGTATGTGTGTATATGTTCATATGTATGTAACATATGTACATGTAATCTGTATAATATAGAATAGTGTGCATGTATACAAAATGTATATGTAAAATAATATATACAAAATGTGCACCTGCACATGTGTTTACGTACAAAACATGCATAACAAGAGCAAGTACGATATGTAGAACAAGTACGTACAAAGCGTATATGTAAAATGATATATGTACAATGTGTCTACGTACATTTATGTATATATATAAATTCTATAGTAGAGTAGCCCAAGTTCTCAATATCCTGAAAAATTAAAAACTGAAGTACCTAGCAATAATTTAAGAAATTTTAGATTATAGCTCGATCAGATATCAAATACTGCCGATCTAGCGAAATCGCGTTTCAATTAGAGCAAATCGTTGGAACCGGTATTAAGTTCTGAAATCGTACGACCGGAGACGTTCCCAGAACGTAATGTTCCCGTTCGCTGCAGATTTGTTGCGTTCGTGACGGGAACGCGGAAAAAGAACGACAGCGAGCGGAATCAAATCAAAGTTGGGCTTGCAACCGGAATCCTAGAAGGAACGCGAGACGGAAGAGACAGAGGCGACTCGGGTAAAGGGAAAAGGAACGAATAAGAACGGGAAAAGATTGTAGAGAGGGTGGAGAGAGAAATGGCTGGCTGGCTGTTCTCGCCGATCAAATTTCCAGAATGGCTCGAGCTCCATTAAACAGGTCCTACTTTTGCTCCTGCAGCCAAAGAGCACGGCTAACCCGTCGCAAAACGTTCAACGAATACCTCCATCGGTTGCAGGGAGATAGTTTTCCCCTTCGTTTTTCTCGTGCCACGAGTCAGAAAGTCGATCCGCGATCCCAAGAATCCCTCGGGTCTCACACGATTGAGTTCGATCCTGCGTCTGTTATTACCCGTCCGCTTCGATGACACTGGCTTTCCAAAAGAGAAGTCCACGGATTACGCCTCACAGAACTGTTTGGTATTGGTTCTGGATATGTGTGAATACTTCCCTTCGATGAAACGGTACAAATGTGTATGTTACAGGCAATGTGTTCAAAACATTTTGTAAGGTGCGCATTGTGTAAAATACTGGAAAGACATTGTCCAAAATGTAACAAGTTTTAATCCACAAAATGTCCGGTCATTATACAGAATGCGGGGAATGGTGGTCAGGTTAGGTTTTAAGAGTATACTTGCTACGTTGGTAGACTTGGAAAGCTACGTGAAAGTCAAAAGTACGTGTGGGATAAAACAATTGTAGATCCTGGAGTCCAACTTTACGAATAATAAAAAATGTATGTTCCTATTTAAAAAACGCAAGGTGACCTTGACTTTGCCAAGAGAACAAACTGTTTTCAAAATTTGCTTTACTAATATCTATTGTGCACTGCAAATATTGTACTAAACTTTTTTTCGTAAAATGCCTGCAAGTGGGAAAAATCGTGAGTAGCGTTATAGGTAACACCTTGTATATGACATATGTATAACGTCCTTCTATCCATCTAACTATTAGATTTAAATTAATTTTTTGACTGTGATAAAAGAGAATTGTTTATTCTACATGTGACTTTCAGTTCCTTCAAAAGTATTGTTATACTTTAAATTATATTTAATTATATACAATTTGTACTTAATTATAATTTGTTACAGAGAGTAGTTTATATTTAATGACCAAAATTTGATTGGCATAAATTCTCTGTCAAATAAAAGTGAATTCTGTTGTAACATTTTTTTCTTATTTCGAACTTCAACCATGATCATGCTATGCATCTTATATTACAGATCATGCAATGGGTTCGATACGTAGAATTATCTACATTTCAATTCGAAACTTTCTGAAGCATGTTAAGAAGTTGGGCAGTATCTTTGAAGTAACCAAACATCTAACCTTACTAAAGTAACTGAGAATTTTGAATTTGTAACTCTGAACTTCGAATTTCATTCTATGCGAACTGAACGAAGTTTCCGAAGTTACTCATAAATTTAAAGCATCGAAGACCAACAAATGATCATCGATTCGTGACCGATTAAATTTGAATAGAAATTTCGATCTGCACCAAAAACATTGTTGTAGAAGTATGAACAAGTTTCTGCAATCACGTTCAAGTATGCCCAGAGTGCAATATTGTACAAGCATTTGTATACGTTAGGTAGATATAGCTCAACAATAATTTGCTACAAAACTTATAATTTAAGTTAATATTACTGAAGAGTGTCTAGATGATAGTCGAACATAGACACGATAACAATTTGCTGTTATAAATTGATAATTCACATCGACACGAACATATTTATATGAAAGATATAAACACAAAATGTTGTCATATAATTTGAGATTATTTAAGGGATCATTTTCAAAAGAAAGAGTGGTTGTGAAAATTCAGAGATGAGGAGATTTGTCCATCACTTTCACTGTCCTTCTCTTAAAAGAAATGATCATAAATCCTCGATTACATAGGTCAACATCTTTGGACATAAATTGCTACCACTTCCGACGAGATGAAAAAATGGTACTTGGTTACAATGGAAAATTATAATGCAATGTTATGAAAATTAACTAAATTACGATACATTAGAAAATATACCTTGATATATCTACAATATTAACAAGAAAACAATCCATATTTTTTGCAACTTAACCTACTACTATCTATTTATTTTACCTCCCTAAATTTTCAAACATATCAAATGTATTTTCAAAAAATATCACAGTAACTTATTTACACACCAAATACCTGATCCAAAGAGGAACAAGTCTGAAATAATGTCTAGCACGTTTTCGATCATTACAACAGCAAACATTAATCGATATTGTGTCTGCCACTTAATCTCCCTCGTAACGAGCAGATATCTAACTAAAAGTCTTGTAGCTATCGTAACAACAGAATTTTGTCCCGGGTAAAAGTTTCTTCAGGTACTCGCGTTACGTCTCGCTCATCGTCTTTGTCGTCGGTATCGCGAGTTACTCTGGCGTCGATATTCCCCAGCTCCAATATCCGCATTGTTTCGTCCTGTCTTGACTATGTCTTCACGTGTGCCTGAATCAACCCTTCGGCATTCAACACCACCTCTTTTCATCCCCCTCTTCTTCTCTTTCCACCGTGTTATCCGAGTTTACGCTCGAAAATCATCCTCTGTCCTTTCCCGCCAGATCTTCGCCTCGGAATAAGGCTATCAAATGCACGTTGCGTCTTCCATTCAGGATAGAATAGGCTAGACCTACAGCATCTTGATGAGATGGTATAATACTCGATGCGTTTCATTATTACATCCCTTTTCTTTGGCCAACGAGGGTAAATTTTGTGGGAGAATTTTGAAATCGAAATTTTGTATCTAGGAAGACTTTGTGTTTCCAGTTTTAAAAGTTATCTTGCGAAGTTTTCAAATATTTAGATTTGAAGTTCGTTAAAAAATGGTTGGATGAACGGAGATTACTTGGGAAGCAGTGTTTGGAAATATTGGAACGTTTTCAGCGAGATAATTATGGATTCTATAGACACATGTATATGTATATTGTATAACTTGCAACATTCTCTTGCGGATTTTTGATTAGGGAATTAATCATAAGCTGTTGGTAATAATCGGAATTTTTTGAAACACAATTGAATCGTTAAATACAATTTATTGAACGTCAATAAAAGAAAATAAATCCCTTTTCTAAAACTGGTATTTGTAATTGATTTATAATGCATTTTTCACAACCTCAAAATTAGAAGATATCGAATTTGCAAAACATCAAAGTTGCAAAATTTTGAAAATCAAAAACTTAAAGTTACACAAATTCACGAACCAAAACCTTAAAGTTACAAAACTTCGAAAACCAACCACTCAAAATTTCGAAGAACAAAACTCAAAGTTGCAAAACTTCGTAGACCAAACCCACAAAGTTGCAATGTTTTGAAGACCAAAAGTTCAAAATTTGCAAAATTTCGAAGTTAATTTCACACTCCAAGAATTACAAGCACAAAGCCCCAAAACATAGACTTAAATCTTCAAACCTATAAAACTACAAAGTCCAAAAGTTCCACAGTTTTAAATTTCAAAAGTCCTATAATTCAATGATCCTAAAATCACAAAATTCTAAAGCTGTAAGTTCTCTAAGATTCTAAAGCAAAAAAAATTGAAAATTACAAATCTTAAAAATATTAATATTCCATAATTAAAAACCAGAGATATCATAGTTTGAAGACGTTCAAACTCAAAAGTTCCAAACATCAATCACACTAAATTTGAGCACTTATCAGTTTTTTAAGTCTTAAATTTCCAAAGACCACCATTTTGAGAGTCGCCAAAGTTCTGAAAATCTCAAACTTCCAAATTTTCAAGATTCTAAACTTTTGAGGTCTTAACTTTTCAAAGTATAAATCTTCTAATCAACCTACTAAACGATGGAAGTTCCGAATTCTCAACTTACTAAAGTCACAATCTTCAAAAGTATCAAACTTTGTTGCTTCTAAACTTCGATAGGCACAATTGAACTTCTGAACTTCTAAGTACCCACATACCTAAAATTCTGAACTTTCAAGGTCCTAACCTTCCAAAGTTTCGATCTTCTAAAGTTCTAATCATTCTAAGTTCCAAACTCGCGTAATCCGAACCATCCTAAGTTTCAAACTCGCAAAATCGCAACTTTTTAAAGTTCCAAAAACTCGAAAAATTCTAAGTTTTCAAAATTCCAAAGTCCTGAGGTTTCAACCTTCCAAAGCTCTAATCTTCTCAGGTCTCAACCTCCCAAAGTTGTGTTCTCCTCAAATTCCAACCTTCCAAAGTTCTAAACATGTATAGTACCAACCTTCCAAATTTACAAACTCCCAATGTCCCAATCTTCCACAGTTGCAAACACCAAGTATTGTTTGGAACCAAAGTCCCAACTTTTTAAAGTTTCAAATTCCTGAATCCCAACTTCTCAAAGTTCCAAACTCTCAAGGTCCCAATTGTCCAGAGTTCAAAACTCGGAAAGTTCTAACCTTCCACAGTTGCAAACAGGTATAGTGTCAACCTTCCAAATTTTGAAACACTCAATGTCCCAATCTTCAAAGTCCCAACCTACTGAAGTTCCAAACTCGAAAAGTTCTAACTTTCCAAGCTTTCAAACTCCTAAACTTCCAACTTTCCAAAACTTCAAAATGTTCACAAGTCCCAACCTTCCTATATTCCAAGAAGTTGCAAAATTCCAACTTTCTAGTATTGCACAATTCACGAAGTTCCAAGCTTCTAAAATCCTAACTTCTCAAAATTCCAAACTCTCAAGGTCCAAATCGTCTAATGTTCAAAACTCGAAGCTTCCCAGCTCCTAAAGTCCCAACCTTCCAATATTCCAGCAACTAGCAAAATTCCAACCTTCCAACATTCTAAGAAGAAAAGTAACAGTAACTCAAAGACGTATGCCGTCATAACATCAACAAAATATTCGCATCACCGCGATACTAACGCTCCAGCTTATTGAGCAGCTTGTACATTGTATTCAAATATCCCCCCGGAGACAGTCGATGGGGCCGTATAACGGGGAATAGCAAAGCATCGAAGTCCCGTAACCTGTAAAGAGTTTATCGAAGAAGAAGGACTGTTAAGGGTAAAGGGTAGTTTCGCCAGGGCCGAAGAAGAGAACGAGAGGAAGAGAAGTGCAAGAGAGAGAAAGAAAGGTTGTAGCGGGACAATCTCATCTCGATCCCATCGTACATCGTGCCATCCTAGGTCCTACATCTCCTGGCTCGTCCTGCGTCCCTCTGAGAGACCCTACAGGAGTCTTCTCTCCTGCATCCCCTTCCTTTCACGTTCTGGTAGGTACACCGGGTCCTGCGACCCTCGACGTGGCAAATTGAGCACACTCGCCCCTTGCGAAAGACCGAGCAACGTTACGAGCGATATATGTGGACCATTCGACAGACAAACGGCTCTCTTTCCCTCTCGGATCCTCCAGTATTGTACGTCTTTTATCCTCCTTCGAGGACCCCTGCTCCCGAAGAGAGGTGCGATCGTAAGTCGAGGAGTGCGACACTGGCTCGATTGAATTACGACTTAAAAACCGTTCTAACAGGAAACTAGAGATACATTGGACGTACATTTTCGGTTCATGCTTCGACGATAATTGTTTACGTTATCTACACTTAATGCATATATCTGAACAAAATTTTAGTTTGATTAACGTAACATATATTCGGTTTGCAAAATAAAAAATAAATTTGTTAAAACAATTTGAAATTTCAATGAGGGAATAAGTTTCTATGCCATACAATATTAATTTGACTACATGTATTTTCACCACATTTGTACTTTACAAATAAAAATAAAAAATATTCACCTTAAAAAAAGAAGTAATAAAAATTTTATTAAGCAAACTGTCATGTATATTATTTTTCAAGAAAGTAATGGACTAAATATTTTTCAGACTCCATTCTATTAAAGCTGCCTTCGTCAGGTTATCGAATACCCTTAACCACGATACGTTCACGAAATTTTATCGAGAAAAAGATGCTGACTTGGAGTTTGAACGGGGTATCCAAGGAAAGGAGAAGGGACAAGCGAGCCGAAAATATCCTGGAAGCTTTTCATAAATACTGAACGATACCCAGGGCGAATCCTGGCGCGGTACTGAATCGGGCTCATCTCGCGCCAGCGCGAAAGCGGTGGTTTTCACTCGGGTCTAATAAAGGGTTAATTAATACGCTTTAAACCGTCGCTCTCGAAAGGGGTGCCCGGGGTGCAGGCACGACCTACAAAGTACTCGAGAGGATCAGAGGGAGAGGGGGAGCGGACAGAGAGAAAGAGAAGTGTTGGCTGTCGCTTTTACGCCACACGGTTTCGAATCGAATCACTGGGTGTTATTGCGTGAATCCCCCTTTTCTGACACTTCATTCTAAAAATACTAACAAATGCTTCGTTTTCAATGTAATCGTACCAAGTTTCCTCGATACAAGCATTTTTTTGTACTGGGATATTAAGAATGTTAACATATGAAGATATTAGGCTATAAGTAAGATCTCCTCTGAATAAATTCTCTTCTTAAGATATTAGATTAAGCATATCAGACGTTAGGAAATTATACAAGGATTGTATGATATATTTTTCATGATAAACATGGAAGTTCTCCAGATGAAATAGTAAGGTTAATATTATTGCAATATTACGATAATTGTACTGTTATAGTACAACAGAAAATAATAACTTTGATAACAAAAGTAACATTATACGATAGATTTTGTAATATACTTTACATGACTATGAACTCTTCTAATACAATTTATCACATAAACTCTCACCACAATGTGAATATCATTCATCTTTCGTTCGTGTTTCTACCAGTCATACCTTCAAAACCTTCTACTTTGCTATATCTCCTTTTTTAATCAGTTTCATATATTAGCTGTATACATACAGTATAACCTGTGTTTATTCTATATCTACTCTATATATTAATCTATATCTAGCAGTAATTTATATATACTATAAGTAGCACTACGTATACGTCCACAGTAGATATCCTGGTATTTACCACTTGTACAAAAAGAGAAGATACAGAGGATTCGTCCGGGTGCAAGGACGTGCGTGTTCGCGCGCAAAATTTAAGCAAGTAGCTACCAGAGGCAGCATAATTATCCTCTCAGTGACACGATAACGTACCGGGGGCGTAAAATCAGCGCCGTTACCGGTAAATCCGTACACCGGCGACGGTAGAGGCTCGTTGGAGGCACCAGGAGAAGCAACGACGCCTCTTCCACGGTAAACCCAATTTATTTCGTTCCGGGCAAGGGAGGTGAGAGCGAAACGAGAAAGCCCTTTTCGGGGTGGGCGCCAAACGGTGATGCCACCGGCGACTTGTGAACCACTTGTCGCTGTTACGGCCCCATAAATTCACGGCGCCGCCGACACAACGAAGAAACAGCTCTCAGACTGCTACTCAGAGAGTCCCTTAGACGTGTGTTTGGATGCCTGCTTACTTACGTTTACCCCACGCCCGGAATCACCGCCACCAGCACCCTAATCGAAATCAACGTTTCCGCTCGTTACACTATTCTATTGTCGTGTCCTAACGGGATTTGGTAACTCTTGAGATGCGGGGGAAAAACAGCCGTATTTGTCGCAACATAAATGTATATCGAAGGAAAAAGATCTTCAGACGATTTTTCAGATTTTGTAAAACAAACATTATTTATTTAGTAACAGGACATTTTTTAATTTTATGCAAGTTGTATATTAATTCTGACGTTGTCATGTCACGACATTAATCATCTATGTACAAAAAATAGGCTGGTTTATTTATTTTTTATGTAAGAACATATCGTTATCAGGTTTAACATTACATCATTCAGTCAGGTTCGTCAGGATATAGAAAGCATTGACACCAATGACATTTTGTCCTTTTTATTTTAAAAATAAATAAAATATGGTTTGCAATCATATCGTGTCATTCTGACGTCACTACCATAGAATTGTTCTTTTATAATTTATAGAAAGATGGTCACCCATCGCAAATGCACGGCATGATTTAGTTGTATCAGTTATAAAGGGTCAGTAAACTTTTCACTATATTGCATAATAGTTGTATTACTCTAAAGCTACTCATTAAATGATCCAATTTACCTGCTAACTTCCAAATTTCTCAGCTAATGAATATCTGCTTGATGTAAATAATTGAAGTATAGTTTGTGTATAATAAACGAAATATTAGTCTAAAAAGCTATTTGTATTTCATCTCATATTGTTACCTAACCTACAACTAACAAACACGAAGTAACACGCACCAATACGGCTAAAATACTGTAAATACTATCCTCAATCTCCGCAAGACACACCCAACTCCAAATCCATACCGTAAGCATCTTCAATTTAACAAATTAAAACCGTACAAATAAATAAATCCTATTAACATAAGGTTCCACAAATTTTGTACTTTACCAACTTAGAACCTAATTATCTCCCAAAGATCTGCACGCACAAACTTCGAGTAGCTAATTAATATCGTACAAAGATCATCTATCAAAGCGACGACAGCGTGTCGACTTTTCTATTTGCTTTTAAGCACTATCGATCGGCAGTGTCTGTCTTTCAGAAAGGCTTTTGGCTCTACGAGTGGTGTATACGGGCCACCTAAGAGCTGACGGGTTGAACGACTGGAGAACAGCCTCTGACGAACAGGGTCAGAGGCTAGGGGGTGACAAAGACACGAAAGAGGGGGATGGAAATGACGAAGGCGTGCAGGAGAGGGTTAGAGAGAGAAACGGTAGGCTTCCTGCATCCGACGTCTCGTCGAGGAACGTAACATAACGAGATGAAGTCAGTGGTGTATGACGTCACGGTGGTGGGCGTCCTCGTCGTTGCGCTAGCTCGCTTCCTGGCGACTGTTTCCGTGGAACAGCGGAGACCGTCAACAAAGGACGACCAACCCAACGAGGAAGGGAAGACCCTTTTCGTAGTATCTCTCTGCGACCGTATCGCATCCTGGGTGCTCCTCGACCACTGGACTCTATGTCTGAGCGGAGATTGAAACACTTTATGGCTCTAAATGGGTTACTACTTATGAAAACCCTTTAAAGCAACTTGAGAAATTACTCTTAGATAATTTTATGTAGACACTTGGTTACATTTTTCATGGGTGCTGCTTATGAAAAGTCTTTGAAACTTTTAAAGTTGAGAAAAATCAGAAATTCACTGCTTTTATATACAAAAATTTCACACTTAATTACCTACCTTGGTCACCTAGGTCAATTTAAGAAGAATAAATTGCATATAAAATTGTAATAAAATTCTGAAAGACAAATCATCCTTCGAAATTTTCCTGTAACAGCACTAGTAACAAAATTAAAACTTGACCTATCATCCTGTATACACAGTACCTAGAGTTACAATCTATAAATTAGAATTATATCACTAAACCTCGAAAACAAGGAGAAAAAGAACCTCGTTAATCAGATTTGCTCAAACAGCAAAAATCTCAGATTTCCAGCAATAAATGCGCTTGTAACATGTAACGATTACCTCAAAACCCCTCGGTCACCGTACAAAATAGCAGCGCTTGCACCGTGATCAGATTAAATAATCCCTTACTGTCCCGTAACGGTCCAATAAAGTTGTTTTGGTCTGTTCCCGGACTCGGTTCACAGACCGCTAGCCTGTGCTATCTCGTTGCCTTCTCACAAAGCGCGTCAGCCTCAGGAGGACGACGTCGGAGAACGCATGCACGAAGAAAAAGGAGCACGAACGTAGGACAGGGTCGGATAGTGAAGGCATGGGGTGTGCTAGCCATATATACGACGACCCCCATTGAACGTCGTACTTTGAAAACTTTGGACGTTAAGAGAAAGGGTAGCTCTGGCTGTTCAGGACGTATTGTAAAGGCTCCGTCCGGACGACGGAGATGGTATAGGGTGGCGCTACTGAGACCTAGACATCATTTCGATTTAAGGAGTGCCAGATCTACTGGTAAAAAGATTCTACGATTTTGGATTCTATCAATGACTTGATTGAAGGAACGATGGAACAATGAAACTCGTTCGAAGGAAACAGAGGCTACAATTTATGAAAACTTTGCGCGACGGAGAAACTATTTTCAAGCGATTACTGTGAAGTTTTGAATAGAGTTGGACATTATTTCAAATTGTCTTATAGGCGAAATTTCGAATAGGATGGTATTTAGGAATAGGGAATGAATTTTTACCTTGGCTAAATATTACTAGATAGTAAAATCTCCAATTTCTAAGTTCACATAATTCCATACTCTTTAATTTCAAATTTCTTAAACTTCAATTTTTAAATACCCAAATTTCTAAATTATGAAATTTTCAAATTTTCAATTTCTCAAATTTCCAAATTCATAAACTCTCAAATATAATATTCGAAATATAACATAAACTCTCAATAAACTCTCAACATACCTCAATTTCTTAAATTTCTACATTTCCAAATATCTAAGTTCAAAAATTCCCAAGTTCTCAAACTCCCAAATTTCTAAATGTATATTTCTAAATGTGAAAAATATATTTCTACTTGTACCAGAAAAAAGTAACCATTTCCCATTTGCAAATCAACACTATAAACACCTTAATGTTGTACAAAGCCAGCTATTATAAATATTTAAACTTAAACATACTTTGAAGGAACGAATAAATTTATTTCAATTAAATGCGAATAGACCTCCGCGAAACATTCCAACCACCCTTCGCAACAGCTTCTTCCTCGAAAGAAGTCAAAGAAAAAAAGGAACATCGGATAAAACAATCGATAGTGGCTCCAGCAAGAGCGAGTATACGGACAAAGATCTCGGAGACTGGGAAGAACCCTTTGAAGAAATCCTTCACGTTCTTGCTCGATTTCCCGTTGCGTCAAAAAGTTGCCTGCATTCTTTTCAAAGGAATCTTCCGCTTTGGTTAACGATTATTCCGTGGCAGAAGAACAGCGGCAACAATTCAAGAAATATTTCTTGGGCGTGTTGCAGGGAAATCGATTATACCCCAGAGACTGCAACGAGCGCAATGCAAGGCTGCCCGTACACGAAACGATGTATTTCACAGAAACATGTCTATCTTCTCTGGTGAAGGTTTGAAAACTCAAAATTGGTTTGATTTGCATACTTTGAAATTTTGAATTTTGAAGATTCGGAATTTTGGATTTTTAGAATTGTGAAAACAGGAAATTTAGAAATTTAATTTCGAATTTAATTTGAAAGTTTTAGAGATTGAGAGATTGAGAGTTTGAGAGTTTGAGAGTTTAAAAGTTTGAGAATTTGAGAATTTGAGAATTTAGAAATTTCAGACCTTAGCAATTCAAAAATTTGGAAAATTCAGAGCTTCGAAAAGTGGAAATCTTGAGATTGGAGATCTAACAATTCAATGATTGATTTGAGAATTTTAGAATTTGAATATTGAAAAATGTAAAATAAATTTTGAGGATTTGGAAATTCGAAAATATTTTTAATATAATTATTACTGTAATTAATTAATTTTTAACAAATATATTGAACATCCGTTTAATACCGTTATCAAAGAAACAATATAAATTTGAAACCCCTAACCTACTATCCGTTTCAAGAATAATATTCGATAATAGTTCGAGAAACAAATGCTTGAATTTTACGAAGAACGGACGAGCGCCACTTGACCATCCAGCAAAACTTAAATGCACTGAGCTAAACATTTCCGTGAATTTTCAAAGTTGTTCGTAAGAGTTGTACTGTTCTGGCAAAGTGTCTCGCAGAACGAGCACTACGATTATTAGGACAATGGTCCATCAAGGTTATCAGAAGGAAGTCATTTCCCGTGGCTCGAACATCGTACTCGTAACAACGCTTCGTCCATTTCGTCAGCGTAAAGACAGCTTTTAGCCGTCCACCCACCTAAGCCGCGCCATCGTTGCTGATGGTAGGGAATGGTTGAAACGCAAGGACTCGCGCTAATGAAGGACGAGCAAGAGGTGGGTTGTTACAACGAGGCGAGCAAAGGCCAACAGGTCGCCATTAGAGCATACTGTTTCGAACTACTAATAGCCAATTCATGCGACCGCCCAGTCGGCCCAGGTCCGACAGTTTCCCTTGTAGCTACCGCGACCAAGATCGTCGTCCCACATAAATAGACACGCGGCTATTGAGAACACCCTTCCTCTTTCGATCCCGCCGATTTACGTGCCACCTAACGCTTAACTAACTGAAATATACGGTTACATGCTGTTTGAGAACAGTTCTGAATTGTCCAAGAGTTGCTTTTAAATATTTTGTTTTTTCGAACTTTTTGAATACACTTATTTTAGTAGGATTATTACGAGCGAAAGACCTTGATTAAACTTTTATTTTGACATCTACTATAATATTGGTTGGTAATTTTTTAAAAATATTTAAGCGTATACCGTAGTGGATTATGCCGGAGATATTCAATAATAATGAAAAATCTTTAATGTGACATTTTCTGTTATTGTTAAATATCTTTGATGTAAAAATGTTCAATATGATATGTTCTATTATTACTGAATATCCATGGTATATAGATGTTAACTGTGAAATTTCCAATTATTATTGTGTATGTATATTATTAGTATATTCCAGGGATCGGCAACCTGCGGCTCGCGAGCCACAAACGGCTCTTTGGATGTAAAGCTGCGGCTGTTCAGTTCCATACGCAAATATTATTTATTTTATCAAAAAAAAACTCATTATTTAATATTGCCAAGCGTTGGAATTGCAATGCATCGAATTACCACGCGCTGGAATTTCAACGCATCGAATTATCACGCGCTGGAATTCCAACGCATCGAATTACCAAGCGCTGGAATTCCAACGCATCGAATTACCACGCGCTGGAATTGCAATGCATTGTATTACCAAGCGCTGGAATCGTAACGCATCAAATTACCACGCGCTGGAATTGCAAACCATTGAATTACCAAGCGCTGGAATTCCAACGCATCGAATTACCACGCGCTGGAATTGCAATGCATTGTATTACCAAGCGCTGGAATCGTAACGCATCAAATTACCACGCGCTGGAATTGTAAACCATTGAATTACTAAGCGCTGGAATTCCAACGCATCGAATTACGACGCGCTGGAATTGCAATGCATTGAATTACCAAGCGCTGGAATTGAAATGCATCAAATTACCACGCACTGGAATTGCAAACCATTGAATTACCAAGTGCTGGAATTCCAACGCATCGAATTACCACGCGCTGGAATTGCAATGCATTGAATTACCAAGCGCTGGAATTGAAATGCATTGAATTACCAAGTGCTGGAATTCCAACGCATCGAATTACCAAGCGCTGGAATTCCAACGCATCGAATTACCACGCGTTGGAATTGCAATGCATTGAATTACCATGCTCTTCAGTTCCATACGCAAGTATTATTTATTTTACCAAAAAAAAACACATTATCTAATATTGCCATATATATATTATCTACTTTGTTGTGAAAAACACTACATATATATGAAAAAATAGATTATTTTTTTTTATGAAAAAACTTTATTTATGTGAGTACTATTTATTGTTGGCAAAAAAAAATTTGTGGCTCTTTAAACGGTTTGAAATTTTGGAAATTGTAATTTTTGACTCTTCCGACTCAAAAGGTTGCCGACCCCTGGTATATTCGATATACTACAGGTTGTGTTCACTCCTCAAAATCAGTTACCTCTCACCGCGTCCAAAGCGATCAATTATCGCGAACTTCGCGTATTAAGAATAGCGAACTCTATCATCAAATTTTAATCATTTTTGCTATCATGTTATACTTCCTATAAATGTCATTTTTCCCAAAGTTGAATTACAGAAGTATTTTTGTTAATAAATAGTACAAATTTACCAATACATAAATATATCAATTCACATAAATTTTCAGACCACATACTAAAATTCTGTTCATTCTGATTCGAAATCATCGCCAATTAAAACAAATCAATGGTACAGTCAATAAGCTGATCCTGTTCGCTCCTTTTGCATTTGCATCTAAATTATGAAGTGCCTAAATTGTCATGTATATAAATTTACATTCCTAAAATTCTATTTACCGCGATTCAAAGATATCACCGATTGAAAGAGATCGATGGTGCAGTGAACTCGTCCCTCTTGGCCGAATTCGAGCGTCGCGTCGATAGAAAGCGTCACGACGCGCAATTATCGGCGAACTTTCTTGCATCTTATTCGAAAACAGCGAAGAGGTTCGACAGGAATTCTATACATTGGCAGGGCGGGTAGCTAGCAACGGATATACGAGCTATTCCCAGAGGTCCACACCCTTCTTGGTACAATACTTGGTCTTCGTCTTGCGCGCTCTGCCCGCGTAATTACGAGGGGAAAATTAAGCACCGACACAGCCGCCAGTTGGTCGACCTGTCGGTCCTTTCGCTCGGTTAACGAGAGAGCAAGACAAACCGACGAAGGAAAGGACAAGGACATCCTGAAGAAGGAAAGGAATCGCGTTCCTGGCTGCTTACACGAGAAAGACGACAAGGAGACAGGACCAACCAGCCGGCAAAGTCTTCTTAGATCTCCGCAATGGATCCAGCCACAAAGCGGCCATTAAAAGATCATATCATCCGGCGTTACGGCTTTTGAAATCCTTCCTCGAGATATTCCAGTGGACACCGAAAGGGCTGTTCGCCTACTTATTCGTGATTAAAGAAGTTATTGTTATCCTTTTCGTGTGACGTGAGGGTCTCCTTTGAGATTAGGAGAGGGATTACTTCAGAGCTGAATGCTGAAAGCTTGATTAGCGAGGGACTAACGAGTATTTTTCAATTACTGGGACAATGGGAGAGAAAAGGGTCATATGTAGAAGAAGTACTGTTATTGTAATTATTCGGAATAACATTGTACTGTTTTTAAATTTTGTTTATATGAACGTTGAATACACTAATTTGCAATTTCATAAAATCTTAAATTATCTCAATTTTTAACCTTCACTTCATATTTTACAATTTCAGAATTCATAAATATTTTAATTTTTTAATCTTGTAATTTTTCAAATTTCTAAATTGCAATATGCAAAGTTGTACACTAATCAACTTTCTAATTGCTCAATTTCCACATTCTCAAATTCCCAAATTTTTAAATTCCCAAATTTCCAAATTTCCAAATTTCCAAATTCCCAAATTCCCAAAGTCTCAAATTACTACATTTTTTAATTTCCTAATTCTCTAATTCTCTAATTTCCTAATTTCCTAATTCCCTAAATCCATAATTCCATAATTCCCTAGTTCCCTAATTCCCTAATTCCCTAATTTCTTAATTTCCTAATTTCCTAATTTCCTAATTTCCTAATTTCCCAATTTCCTAATTTCCCAATTTCCCAGTCTCCCAATTTCCCAAACTCCCAATCTCCCAATTTCCCAATTTCCCAATTTCCCAATTTCTCAATTTTCTAATTTTCAAGTTCACAAAATCCTTAATTCAATTTGTCAAATTTCTCACTTTCAAACCTCATATTTTCAAATTCCCAACTTCCAAATTTCGAAATTCCTAAATTTTCTTGTTTAAAAATTCCCAAATCTCAAGATCCTCGAATTTCGAATTTCGCAAGTTCTCAAATTTCCCGCTTCTTCAGCTTTACCGTTCACAACTTTGTCAGGTAACAGTAAATTGAAAGCGTTTATACAAAAGAATAAAAATTACGGTTTTAAACACATATTAACGCGTTATTATAATCTATGCATCTAACACTAGATTTACGAATATACGATATTCAGTTGCTCTAGTATTAAAAATAAAATAGGACGATGAATGTACAAGAAATTAAACATAAAGTAATTCATATTCAACAATTAATATGCGCTAAACAAAAATGAAACGGAACAAGACCAAAATTAACATACACTGATAACTACCGGAAAGTGTTTGTAACCGATTCTACAACTTTTTTCTTTACGAAAATGGGGTTTGAGGCTCCGTCTTTTATAAATAACGAAAAACAGACCGATCAAAGCTAGTGATGGGTTCGAACATGACTATTGACGTGACTATCGGTTATGAATAGTATAAATGTTAAACAAAAGCCAGACAAACATACAGAAACTCTTCAACTCATACAGTACAAATACAGTATAACAACTTCTAGCATAAATTTCGACAAAAGCATTTTAATAATTTCTGTAATTTGTAATAAGGAAAGTGCGTCATTTTAGTAATAAATTTACATATAAAATTCTATTTACATCGCATACCTCCAACAACTTTCCTCCATAGCTGTTTTTCTTTCAAGTCAACATCAAAAATTTCCACCGCGACATTTTTTCCGTTCCTTTATGAATGATTCCAAACATGTTGCCCGCTCACGATCGCTAAATCGACGAACTTACGCGTCTCGTCGGAACTTCTGCAGCGTATGGTTATGTGACGGCTTATGGAGAAAGACACTTCGCGATGGTAACCTATACTCTCCCGATGCAAGTACCTTTTTTGGACCCGTACGGCGAACCTCTCCACTTTCTTAATCCGTTTCACCGCTCGGAAGATTATTTTACGAGCCTGCGGTGCCATGGCATCAGCTGCGGCTTTGCCGCGACCCTAACTCCCCATGAGAAAAGAACGAGGAAAGATAAAGAGAGAAGGGAAGAAGTGGATATCGGTGAGGAACCACGCTCTAATGCGAGTTAATAATACTCCCCTATTTTTTAAGAGTCGCTATTTTATTTATAAGACACAGTCCCGTACGTAGAGCAATATTTACCAGACAAACGACTATTATCTCACGCCCCACCATCGGTTCGGTTCACCGAGGGAGAGAATCCATTTCCACGAAAGATACTGCCACGATAAAAATTCAATGCTCCTGTCTGCCATGCAAAAACACACTGCGTGATTAACGCGGAACTCTCTGGCTGGATTAACTTGAAATGTGCGCAAATGTGGATGCAAGTTTGCGTACTCAAATGTAGCAAAATGGCAATAGCTTGTTTAGTATTTAGACAAAATTTATTCTAATATTCAAATATATTTAGAGAAAATGTATTGAAGGATTTGGTATTTAGAAAAAATATGTTGTAGTGAAATTTTACTCTTCAAGGATGAATTTCTCAAGGTTAGAAAATAAAATGATTTGCCTTTAATTTCATATCTAAGTACCAAATCTACGCAAGCAAAATCAATAATTTCAGAAGAAATATGCATATCTTCTGCTCATTTTTTTAAATATTTCAGTAACCTTTCTGACACTTCATGCATCTGGATAATGTACAAATAATATTCACAAAGAGATAGATTTTCCTAGCAATATTGATTAGTAGACTTATATCGTCTTTGAATTCATAACTTCATTAATATTTAATTTGTTTTAAATTTGAAATGGTTAAATAAGCAAGTTTCTCAAGCATAAATAAAAGTCGAAAAACGTGTAGGCTAAGTTAACATCGTTGCTCACAACTTATAAGCAGTTAGTATAAAATGGTTGATGTTTCCTTTAAAGTAAAACACTAAATACAGTTATATTCTTAGATATGTCTAGTGAACTTCTGTGTAAAGTTTCATAAAAATCAGTGAATATCAGGAGTGTTTAATCTAGATATTTATGAATATAGAAATTTGGTTGCAGACTTGAAAATACAGAAATTGAAGAGTATGTAAATTCCAGAGCCCAGAGATGTGGAGAACGTAGAATTTCGGAGATACAGAAATTCTTCCTCAGAAGTTGCGTTCGCGGTTGTAATAGGTACGAGGTAACGTTCCAGAAGGTCCGTTTAGCGTCTGACAAAGGGTACACGAGGAAACCTTGGCGTGGCGCAGAGCCGGACAAAAGCGGTCGCTGTGGTAATTATCGTCTACAAGGGCGAAAGGCGAGGACAAGGAGAGGCGCGTCCACGTGAACGACGTGGTCGTCGTCGAGGTCTACAACGGCGACGAGGAACAAGGTTGCCGACGATGGCCGGTAGGGAAGCTGACTGGGCTTCACCGAGTTTCTAGCCAACCAAGCAGCCATCCAGAGTGCCGGACAAAGTTTCCGCTGGTCGCCGGGGCTTCCAGGCTTCTGGAAACTTTCGGCCCAACCCCCTGGCGGACAGTCGCCGAGGATTGGGCGTCTTTGTCCTGCCACCTGGCAGGATCTGACCACCGGGTGCAAACACGGCCGCTGCAGTAATTGCAATAAACGTCTATTCGTCGACGACGAATTTGTTCGTCCACCGAGAGCACCGGCGATGTGGAAGAAAATCGATTCTAGTTCCCTTCATGAGAATCTGCACTACGGAAAGACTGTGCTTGCGTATCGCTACGGCGATGACAATGGAACACGAATTTGTTACATAAGCAAAATGTTTCTTTTTAAAATTGCTCTTTTTCAACATTTTGTGACTTCGAGAGTTTAAAACGAATTTCAATTATTATTTTGATACAGACTTGTAGAATTTCTCTTTTCAGAGTTTAGTTTCAATGATCAACCAATGTTTATGATTTATCTTCTGTGATCTGTTTAATTGCTGTACATTCATCACAAGCAGAATGTAATTGCATGAAAACTTAGATCATCACTTTTTTATTTTTAAAACAATCACCAGAGGAAATTCTCAAGAAATCACTTTCTTGAGAAATAATGACAAAAGTTCGTTTGAGAATTTGTTTCATATTTCTAAAAAGTTAGCTCAATAAAATATCAGCTTAACCAAGTGAATTCGTGTTTTAACTCAGAAGGTCCCTCATCGTTCGGTTTAAGACAACATGAAATGAGGAATTTTTCAACTAAAATGATACATGTGGTGTATAAACACAGCAAAACTGAGAACAGATAAAGAAATAATTTAAAAGAATTCGTCAAAATTTTCAGCTGAAAGTTTGAAAATTCTGATAGCAGCGAAAACGCTATTGAGTACAAAGGGTTGACTATCTTTGAAAAATTTGAAACAAGTTACTGTTCTCACAATGGGGAGTCTAGATGGAATTTATCCAGAAGGCGTGAACTTTCCATAGACAGTTCCTTCTAGATTCGCAGTAAAATCCGTCGCGTAGCTCAGAATTCATCTCTCGTCTCTCGCTAGCATCGCAACCAATTACAGTATTTTCCAGCAGAGCGACGCTGCTTCTACGCGATGGCGCTACCCCCTGGTCCCCCAGCCCATGGTGTCTCTCTTATGGAGCGTATGTAAATTAGACTCTCTGTTCGAAAGCAGAGCTTCCTTCAGAATCTCTCTGTCCCGTTTCAACTTCTGTCGAGGTTCTCGTTTCGCGAGCACATGGGGTCCTAAGACCACGAACGCCACCACTGATGGGTTTGTATTCTAATTTCAGGCTTTGGTTTTCGCCCGGCTTTCCTCTCGCGAGGCAACCTGTGGTAACCCGGCACGAGAGGGTGGCAGGAGGTAGGTTCTCCTGGCTGCATCCACCCACGAGGATGAAATCGCTTTCCGACTAATCCCAACGGAGCGTTCCACCCTCACCACCGCCCTCCTACTTCGCCAAACGATCCACCTTTCTTATCCCGAAGGCAGCCTCCTTCTGCCTGTCAGCTGAGCAACAACCCGGCGAGGAATGCCGGATTTTAATACACGCAAAATTAAAATTAGCTCTTCTATTTGCATCTGGTAATGGGAAAAAGAACGGTCCGCCGCGAATTCTCCTGCGGGAAAGCCGAGGAGAACGTTAGCCCGAGGGCGTTTGGGTTCTCGAGTTGCCCCACAGTTCGGAGGGAGCAAAGAAACAACGTGTACGATATGTTTTGTGTATTCTTTTATTTACTTTGTTGTCTTTTTGCAGAATTTTACGATTTGTTTAAAATTAAGATAAACTGGTTAATTATGAAATATGAAATATATTTTTCAGCTAAGAAATATACAATATATTTAAAGACCATTAAATAGAACTTCTTGAATAGACAATTAAGAAATATTAGATGTTGAAGAAATTATAGAATATTACATATAATTAAGGAATAATTAGGAAATATTAAATATTTAATAGATTAAGAAATGTGACATATACTGAATCAGCTTAGAAATGTTAAATGTGTTTAAGAAATGTTAAATGTACTTTTCAATTGAGAAATATTAAATATTGAATAAATTAAGAAATATGAAGTGTATTTCCTAATAAAGTAGCATAAAATATTGGACAACTTATAGAATATTAATTGTAATAATATTACGAAATATTAAATATTGAAGAAATTCAGTAATGTTAAGTAAGAAATATATATTTCTTGAAAACATAAAAGTACATTTAATATTTTTTAATTATATTCAATATTTCTTGTGATAATTATGAAATACATATATTATTATTTAATTCACTCGATATTTAATGTTCTTTAATTATTTCTCAGTTTAGTAATATCGTCAGAGAAGAAAATCGTACGAGTTACGTGTTTCAACTCACTTAAAACGTTGGCCTATCAAATTCCTAAAAGATTGAATAAAACGAAGGATTTCGACGATTATCTTCAAGATATCGTAAAGCAACACGAGGTATTTTAGGTTCAAACGAGGCAGCGAAGGTAAATCGAGACGCAAAGACCTGTGAAATGGCCTCTTTTCCCCGAGTGACCCGCCACTGAATGCAGCCCCTTACTGTATGCCACAGGAAAACGAGCCTGCCACCCTTCCTGTCGACCCCCTTCAAAAAAAATTGTCTAACAACCCTAACGCATCTCTTCCTTGTCCCTTCTTCTTCCTGTTTCCCTAGTATACTTAAAAATAAATATCGGGAATCGATCGCTTCCCAAAATAATTAACCACGCGCGACGTAATGTTCATGCGCAACGATGGAACTACCCTTTCATATAGGGTGCAAAACGAATAACATAAAATTTGAATTATTAACATATTATTATTTTACTTTGATCTTTCAAACGAAACATATTTTTAAACTTCTAATATTATAATTCTTTTCAAACAAGATTAATATTGTAGATATTTGTATAAATTCCTTTAGTGCAATATTTTAATGTGACGTTTAATGTATTTGTGTTTGACGTAAGTGAAATAGCAATTTTTATATATTTTTTTGTAGCAATATTTTAACGTGGTTTATATATCTTACGTTTAATTTGTATATATTCAATGCAAATAAGTAAAATAACAGTTTCTACTAATTTCAAAAATTAAGCACTTTACCATAAATCAAAGCATGTACTTTAATATAAATCAAACTGAGTTCTCCTATATAAGTGAAGCATTTAGTACGTAATGCATGTACAATGCTTCGTATATTTTTACTCTAGTGCAATTTTTATAACGACAATTATATGTGCAGAATTTTTTTATTTTTACCATCCCATTAATTAATAAAAAATTAATCTAAAATAAAACGATGTTAGTAAGAGTCCACTGCTGATATTTTATCAATAACGTATTCTTCCCCATTTTTTAAATAAAAACGTATGACCTAAAATATAGTATTTCTTATGTTAACAACAGAAAATTGTCTAAAAATATAAAAATTAACATCTTGTCAAATCATCATCTGATAGAAAATCTGCAGCTATAATTCATATCAAGGTAACTGAAATTCAGTGTCTACGCGAAAAACACATTGGTAACAGCACATTCGAGATCGCAAATTCGATCATCAGCGGGAGGCAGGACGTTAAGTCGGGCGTGCTTTAATTCGCAGGTTTATACAGGGGCTAGGCGAACATTAATTTAGATTACGCCTCTAGCCGGTTGTGGCTAGTATGGATAAGGGATGCTAGGCCCGGAATTGAAACCTCTTCCGCGGCCAACGGAAGCTATACGTTACACACCTTTCGCTATTAAGTCGCTGCTCTGAAGTCCCGTTGAACTTCACCACCCGGAGCAATATGATCTATCGTGCAAGTGGTATTGAACGCAGGAAATCCTTATCGCCGACCAAGGTACACGAGATTCTAGATAAGGAAACGGCACGAAGAGTAGGCCAGAGAAACACGTCTATAGAGGTTAGACCCAGCCCTAACCACGACCTAACGACGGCTATCAGCGGTATATCGGGAAAGGAGAGGCTCAGATCTTATCGGTGCGTTACCACCTAAGCTGTTTGCGTCTTGTAAACTCGAAGATTACCGAAGTGCTCGATGTCTCTTTCTTGTTCACCGAAGTCTATTTCTGTCTTTCGTGCTCCTCCTTTTGATGGCAGATAACGTGACCGTTCTGGAAACCATGGACGAGGGTCTGGAAGCGGATGAAGGAGACTTGGATGGTATTCAATGTGTGAATTGCGGCGTCTAGGGGCTCTACTACAACGTCCTGAGACTCCCTATATGCGTGTTCTTGCATTGGGACATGAACGTGATCTATTCGATTATCTATCGGATATGCACACTCATGAACGTGCCAGATTTATTTAGGAAAAGCGGCAACGAAAGTCTTTGTAATTCATTGACTTTCGTGTGGTTTTCAAATTTGAGAAGTCTGAAGACATTTTCATAACGATAAAAGTGACCATCGAACCAAAATCAAGAAACACTTCACATAATTCTCGTTTTCAAATATACATTTCTTGCACCACTCTCAAATCTTCCTTCAGAGGTTCCTTTTAATTTCTCATATTATTCTCATTATCCATTCCAACTATCATACCCGAGACAATTCGGCTAATCGAATCGGAAAACCGCGAACCGTATCTCGTCCAGGTCCCCGAAAGTTCGAATCTATCCAGGGTCACGTAGACGGCGTCGATACAGCGGATCCGCGAAGGCGTTTACTATGCAAAGTAACGAAGTTTCTGCAGCTCCAGCGGCGCTAAGAAGAGGGGGCGGATTGGCGAAATAGGCGAACGTGGCGTCCGCAGAATCGCGGATTTGTCGGCCAAGTAATAACTTCCAAGACGCCACGGTCTGTCGCGATATCGCATTTAGAGAACACGTACGAAAGTGGATAAGCAAGCAACCGTCTAGGTGGGCGAACTTCATTCGCGGACTGACGCGTCCGGAATAGGTTATAGGTGACTATAGACGGGTACACCACGTGGTGTTTCACCCTCCAACAACTCTTCTCCTATCCCGCTGTTTAGCGTTCCTCTTTGGTTACCGGGAGCACGCGATAGCGACTAGGAATTGCTGCATCTCCTCAGGATCAGACTGAGATGACGCCTTAACGTCGGCCCTGTCCCCGTAGTTAGGCCACATTAGTAATCTCCCCTAGGTATTCTTGGATTCTATGTCCTCAGCATGTACGGCCAGTCAACGAGGATTATTACGAATTCAAGTCCGAGGTTCGAGGGCTCGTTCTGGAGGGTGGATCATTATTGAAAAGGGACTTCAACTATTATTGAGTCTGGATAATGATATCAGCGATGCCACTGAACTTGTGTTTGTCAATGTATTAGAGCTGTGCTCGCAGCATGAATTATTTTGGGCTACGAAATATCACTTACTAGCAAGTTTCTTTAATACAATGCTTTCATTAAAGTTTGGTAGAAAAATTCTTTTTGTTTTTACAGTTTCTGCGACTTTTTATGTTTACTCTCATTTATATGTGTACTCTCATTTACTCTCATATATGTGCAAGTTAAACTCCTATACGTTACCTCTGATGCATGATTTTACACAGCTATCTCATGAAAGAAGCTTTAATAAAAAACTGCAGTCATATTCAGGTAATAAAATTTAAGAATTGTCCAATGAGAAATGCACGTATAGTTCTAAGCTTTAATAAGTTGTTAAATCAGTTAAACATCTAATAAGATAAATCAAGAGCTTATTTTGTTTTGAAACTATTTTTACAATTTCTTTCTAATTAATTACGCAAAAATTCAAATTTGATTGAATTGAACCCTTGTTTTCAGAAATTAAGCTAATCATAAAATGAGTCATTTTTTTAATAAGATTATGTCATTCTACCTTGTCAAATCTGCTTCAGATGAATAGTTTATAAAAATGAAAAAATAACGGAGGACAAAGAAAATTTCTTCTAAATTAATATTTCAATTACAAAGCTACATCTCCACATTTTATCAAAAACCGTTGCTATAACCCACAAAAATCTCAAAAATAATTATGAATTCAATACCTAAGCGCAACTGAGCTAAGCACAATAGCTAAACACTCTGTGTTAATAAAAAGTTCATGATAGTGAAAATAAGTGTCTACTCTCAAAACAGTTATCCTGAGCCCAATATATCTACTCAACTAATTTCGTGCATTCAAAAAATTCGTGAAACTAAGTTGAGAAACTCAGCTACAAATTTCAGCATTTGAATTTGTCCTCGTAATTCTGAAATGCTTGGCATAATGACGAGGCCCACGATCATTAATTAAAACCGCCAAGATTATCGTTATTACGAGAATAAATTCCACGGCGGGTGGTGCGGGCAAACTTTCGAGGCCGAAACTCTTTTCCACCCTCGTTTACCCGTTGAATCGCGAACGTTTTTCTCCAATCTACCCCCTCGCCTCGTTTGCAGCCACTATCGCCGCAACAACTGTTACAATTCGCAGGTCCGCCATTCGACGGTCACGAACCATTTACCCGCGTACTCGTTAGCAAAGAGTTAATTAATACGCGTTACGAGTATCGAGCAAACGTTTCCAGGAAAAAAGAGAAAAACACCGCGTCAGATGTCCAGAAGGAAGAGTTAGCCTTCTTTCGAGAGATTATTCGTGAATCATATCGAAGGAAACGGTATCGGCTGGGAGACCTCGACCCCTCTGTCACCAGACGAATACGAAATCGACGAGTCGGTCTCCCGAGGGTCGAAGGGTCGTTTCCATCGCCTTACGGGTTCGCGCCAGACCAAATTAACCATGAATGGCCAATTAACCTGGAGACTGTGCCAACTAACCGCTATGGCCGACGTTACTCGTGCACCAAATTGATCGCCGGTCTGCTGGTCGGACAGTTAATCGCTGTCAAATGCTTTTGGACGCATTTGCACAAACATACAGTGCATGATCAAATAATTACACTGTGGAGATTTCGTCTTAAAATGATTTGTATCAGTTTGTTGATGATGTAATTCTATGCTGTATATGATGCATGTGAGTACTATGTTAACATAGATAACTTCCATAATAAGGAACAAATGGGTATAGGTGTATCTGAAGTATCTGAAGTCCTTGACTTCAATTTAGCACGGTAAGCACTATCTCAATCATCGATGACTGTATACTTCTAGTTCAAGCGTCGATATTGTTACTTGACGATAATTCAAGAAATTACATTCTGCTATTAATAAATTTTAAATAAGTTCAAGATTGCAAAAAATGTCTCCAAATATTATTTGGTACCAAAAAATAATTTTTACGAATAGCATTAAACTTTTTAATTTTTAAGTTTCCAAATTTGAAAACACATTTACACAAATACAAGCTCTTTTGTTGACTTCTTTACTATTTAATAATTTACTCATAAATATACGATAAAGCATGTAATAATCGGAGAGAATGAAAATATTTCAACGAAGATATTATCGCTTAATTGAAGCAGAAAATTCTATTTGATGAAGTAAGAGGAAGTCCGGTAACAGGTGAACTTCTAAGTTGAAACTTTTTTCCAAACTTTGCAAGTTTGTGGAGAAAGTCAATAGGCAAATATTAAGCGGTTCTTCTCTGCTGCTTTCTTTAGGGTGAAGGCACGCTCTGAAGATTAATATGTATGTTTCTACTTATTCTTCAAAATAATAGTCGACGTAAAAGTGCACATTCAAAATTATAATGAGCGGACAAAGATTGTTTCAGTAAAGCTTTAATATGCAACAGAAGGTGCAATAATATTTAAACGAAGAATAAATGAAATATCTGATGAACAGAAAAATATTTCTGAAAATTATCACGTTAAATGTATTATAAAAATATTTCACAAATTTGAAACTATTAGAAACTAACAATGTTTATATAAAATATACAAAGGTATAATAATATTTAAATAAAGAAGAGACTTGCACATATCAACACAAAAATGTCCTTGGAAATCAGTAATCTCAAAAATATTTCATAAAAAATATCTCAATATTTCAATCAACGTCTTTCTGTTCGATGTGGCTCACTTTATAAATCACTGTTCATTAGTGCTAGAATCACTGATTAACTCTTAAAGATACAATATCTGAAACCGTGTGGACTTTAAAGCACAAGTTCCATTTAACAATGATTTTCGTTGAAACACAGTATCGCATCTGAGGGTTGAAAAAAAGAAACAACCCCTAGTCCTCACACTATCAAAGCCCTGTTCTGAACCGTCTTTCCCTGAGAAGAAGCGCGAGTGTTGGCTACCATACCACGCGATGGTACATTTTTAATTACTTACACCCACGCAGCTGCAACGCGCGATGACTATAAATCAAGCGGAGCGCCGCCCAGCGAAGTAATTACAGCTTGAATTTTAGATAATGTTGCCGCAAGCACGGCTCACCTCGGTTCCCCTGCCCCTACTCTCTGCTTACCGTCGAACACCCTATACTTTTCATCCCACCAGGCCCTCATTTTGTCTTCATCCAGCACAAATAAATTTTCCTTGCGACTTTTCATTCGTTAATCGACGAGTTACTTTTGCAACTTGAAATCTCGTGTGAGGGAAGATTATTTCTAGAGGAAGAATGAAGCTGGTTCATAGATGCAATTGCAATATAGACAATCTAGCATATTAGCGAGTTTTGCTGTGAAAAATGATGACGTAGAATATTGGCGAATGTTTGTTCTGTTAGAAAAAATAACGATGTAAGGAGGTCATACTTTCATCTGGTTTTTGAAAATTTTCAAAGATTGTAGTTTTTAAGTAATTTAAAATTGTAGTTAGATTTGGAAACAAATCTACATTTTTTTAAGTTTGGATATTGAAAATTTACCGTTTTAGAAAAATGTGGAAGAGGGTAGAGTTTAAATTTTAAGTGACATTTATTTTGTAATAAATTATATTTCAAATTTCTGAATGCACATTAGTATGCAAACTGAAATACAAAAGCTTAAATCTATTAATAATGAGGTTTCCCATGAGATGGGGGTTTAGTACAATCCTCTAGCTCTCCCTTCATCCTACTTCATTTTGGCCTAAGTGACTATAATGCACAAAAAGAATATTACGCTAATTGTATTAATAAAAATACACAATTAATCAGTTGAGCAAACATACCACTTTATTGTAACAAACTTTTCAGCTGAATTTCAATCTTAACCCTCTGCTATTCCATTTTATATGTAGCGATTCTTAACCATGCAAATTCACTCAAACTTCAAATTGTAGTTCATGAAAATTGAAGGTTGACTCAAACTTCAAATTGTACTTCATTAAAAATTCCAGTAAGATGTGTTCATTTAAACGCTGAGTCAGTAGTCAGATTCGTTAATGTGCGACAAAGTTAACTTTCAATAAAAAGAAGTATCAAACTTTGTTCTTTAACTGCGAAAGGCGTACACATAAGGCCTCTTACGTGTCCATCAATATAAAAACGTACATAAAATAAATTCTTTACTATCATTTCACATAACACAGCAAGTTCAATTAACTGAATATGTGTTTCTATACTTTATCACAAACGACATACTGACATGCAAGTATGCAGTTAAATATACTGACAATTTCGTACAAAAGTGCAGTCAAAGAGATTCGTTCAAAAGAACAATCAGAGAGTTGAGCTCTATATCTAGAACCTAAAGTAGCCAACCTTGAGCTAAGAATAAAGTCCTAGATACTAAGTCCTAACCACACAGTACTCGAGTGACTTTTTACCACAACATCGTTGACAATTAGGACCAGTAGTCCAACCCACGCAATTACACAAATGCTAATTACTTTCGTCGCTAATTTCTTCCCGACTTCACGTGTCCCTCGTTGGGAATAGTTTCGCGATTTGTCACGGTTGATGACACCGCTAAGTATAGAGTCGCGGTTAAAGGGGGAGGCGGGGTCCCGAACGACGTTGGAATTGTTTACATAATTATGCGCCAATTAAAAGGGCAAGCTGAAGGAGGCGCAAGGAGGAAGAAGAGCCCGGGAATCGGTAGCGAGTGGCTGGCAAGGGCAGCAGGCATCTCGATTCCAGCGCAATTAAGGTGCGGTTGAGGAAACCTAAAAAAAAAGGGGGCACGCTAGGAAAGAGTGGAATTTAATTAGGAACTCGTGCTCTCTCGTATTTCCAGGCAGCCATGAAGAAACAGAACGGTACACGAGAAGTAGGTGGTTCCGATGAAACGACGAAGCGAATCGGAGAAAAACAGAGGAACGAAAGAGAGACGAGAGTTATCGAACCGTGCGATTCTAAGGGAGACAGAGAAGAAACGACGGGGTATCGTCAGCGAAGACATAACAATCAGGAATATGATAACACGCAGGATGGATGCTTACGTTCACCTCAGACCTCGGCGAGGATTCTCAGGAGCCGAGGCGAGGTTGACGAAGAGGGAACCTGGAGAGAGATGAAAGATGATGAGTGAAGGAACCGCGACAGGGGTAGGAGGCGCTTAATTAGAGCCAGACTTCCGTAGGATGCTTGAGGCTTCCCTACGCTCTAAACTTCTATCTTCCCACAGTTTATCCCCGTAAAGTGGCTATCTCGAAATTACCCTCGAAATTATATCGAATTTCGGACCGTCGTACTTTGTTTCGTGGATCGCGAATGCTCGCGACATTTTCAAAAGCGATTGTGCATACATCATTTTTTTAATTCATTGACTTATTATATCGGATGAGAAACAATTTTTTTATAAAGTCGTAACAATTGAAAATTTATTAGTTATTTTTTATTGGGTGGCATAAGTATGTAGCGGGCATTAAATAATTTTTTTACTGGGATGTCAGCAAAATTGAATGCATACATTATTAAGTGCGTAACAATACATACAAATTATTATTATTATGCATATGTTATCTTTGTATTCCCAGATCCCTAGATCTTTAGGTCCCCAACTTGAATAATACCTTCAAATTACCTTAGTAATTAGTATATTCTTACAAATAAATAATAAACATATTCTTATACACACATGTCTTATTTTGTTCCAAATAAAACGTGCTGAAGTTCGCTCTCAATAAAAACATATTGGTAGACATTGTCAAGTAACTAAAAAATTGAAAAAATCTTAGAAATGTCAAAAATTGAAGAACCTTTTCAATATCACTATAATTTTAACATCACTCAAAAGCAAGTTTAAAAATTGATCTTTGATTACATCGCGTGTCACATTAAACATGGCTGCATGTTCATAACTGCACAAATTACCCACTGAAATATTCTCAGAAATTTTCCTGTATTAAATTCGTCCTAAGAGGACTAATATTGAAGAAAATTTTCATTCCACATTCAACGAATATGATAGTAGTTCACTATCGTTCGATAAATAAATATTACCGGACATTTTAAAAATTAGATCGAAAAATCGTCACGTGGCTCTGATGGAGTTCCATATTTAAGCTGACACAGACCGCCAAAATAAACTGAACCACTGTCTACTGCTTCTTAACACGCGAACGACGAGTTTTCCTGCGCGAATAGAGGCATTCTCACGAACGACAACGTATTTCGCCCAAGCAACAACCGCGACGGCAAGCCGATGTTTACTTTATCCTCACTAATCAAGGGACGTATTTGCGTTTTATAATCCTTGGTCGGCTAAGAGGGTAAAATCTGAAAGCTTAGTGGAATCTCCTTTCGGTCGGATGGGTAATCCTGGCTTCGACCCTCGATTCCACCCCTGCCAGCCCTTCGTCTTCCACGATCGGTCGCGGAGGAAAGCGTCTTCATGAACGTCTTTGTATAACGTTGAGAAAGAGAGACTCCGCGACTACGTCGCCGACTTAATGGCTTATTTTATCCGGTAATATTGCTGCCTAACTTCGAACACGCCCGCGATGAGTTAGTGCGATTCAGATTTGAAAGTCCTCACAGTAACTTGAACTTGGCTTAGTATACTTTTTTCTTTATTTCAATTTTTTATTTGGAAAGCTATTTAAAAATTAAAAATTTGTATGGACAAGATAGTATATTGATGTTTCTTATTCTAACACCTTGAGTACTCTGAGATTATGTGTGGTTGGCACTGTAAAGTAAAAGTAATTCGGTTTTTGTAGAATTGTGTGACTATAACAGAAAAGATACCATTGTAGAGATAGAGATACTATTATATTGATAGGATAGAAAATTATAAACTCAAGATTTGTAAATTATCCACTTCTCTCAATAGTTGCAGATCGTGAAGTTAATCTGCAAAATTTCAGATCTTCAAGATTGCAGATTTGTTAATTTGAAGATTCCATTCTTCTAATCTCTGAAGCCAAAAGTTGGAAAAGAAGAAAACTTAAAAATAAGTAAAACAATATTAGAATAACAATACTATCTATTTTAAAGTAAATAGAAATTTAGAAGGTAATTACAGAGGCGGTGCAGTAATGAAAATAACTTGTTCAGTCATATTTCTATAAATAAATATAACAATGTCATACTATTCTAAAGCGTCCCGAAATATTGATTCTTCTCTAGATACTCAAGCCAATTCCGTTTCACTCGAAGATAAATATGTCCACCTATTTCCTCTTTCAACATAAACGAACACCGGTAGAGTAATCACAAAGAAAGTTTTATAGTGACGATATCCATAATGGGAATGGAATAATTGATAGGTACAAGGTACTTCAACGTCTGAGCCGAAGGAAACACAAAAGGGATGAACCAGTGGTCAGTCTTATCGATAATTCACCCGATTCTACGGACACGATCTGCATGTACGACCACGTAACTCCTCCTTCTTCGTCCTATTTATATGATTAATGAGTTTATAATGGCCGTGCAAGCCTGCGTTTCTGCACGCAGGATATTGTATCCCTTCGATATTATGGGGTTTATAATCGTTCCAGATGATTTTAAAGATACATTCTCGAACGCTGTGTCTATTATAAATAAACACATGTGCTGTATATAAATGTGGTGACTGCTAAATTCCTTTCGGTATATGAGAAATATCTAATAAATTTTTTATTAGAAAAATATGTAATAAATAATAAAATGTGCTATACGTCGACATGCCAAATTGCTTGTTATGTTAACAACATAACATAACATTTGTTGTGTATAAACATCTAAAAAACTAATAAACTATTAAATATATGACAAGTTTTATTCTATATTTTAAGTATAAACTGGTCTCCTGGTGGTACGATTAATGAAACCTGTACACCTAAATATTTAAAACAAATAAATTAACAGAACAAATTTACTTTATCAATTATTAATAATATAAAATAGTAAATAAATGATATATGTATAAAAATAATTTAATATAAATTTAAATAAGTGTATAAAGTAATATAAAATAATATGAAATAGCATTTAATAAAACATTTTTGATAATTTTGTCGAAAAAGAACTAATGGAGTAAAACATAATATAAAAATTAAATCAATTCGTGCATTTTTTTCTCGCAACAGCTCTTTTATTTACTCTGTATTTTATTACCCTGAATAATTTTGAACGTACCTTCGAGCATTATCCAGCAATTTGTTCTGAATGGTGGACGTCATTTAAGGGCATAAACTTTTCAGACTCGCATTAGACATGGGGTAAATATACCAAGGATTACGATATCTTGCTGGTGGAACTGATAGTTATGTAGGATAGTAGTTAGGGGGTCGATCGGTCGAAACCACCGCATTCGAGAATAATCGATTTTGTAAATGAATTAATACTGAGATAAACAATGGTGCGAAAAGAACAAAAAGCAGGGCACTCTAGAACGTTCTTGCAGCGTAAAAGCAATTACGGTTGTGTGCGAAAACGTTGTTCAAAGAACGAATATTTTGTCAGTGTTGTAATTTTTAGTGTTAAATTTATTAATGTTGTTAATGTTAAAATTATTAATAATAAAGTATTTTGTGTGTTTAACAAACCCCTCGATTTTATTCCCACAGTTATGAACCTAAACTGCGGGGGTAGGGTTAATCGCGATCGATCGGTGTAAAATTTCGCTCTGATACCGTAGGGGCATCGAAACTGCGAGTCTGGTGAAATCGAGCTATTGAATCGACATTCGTCATGCGAACGTCAGCCTCTGTACGTGTTCTCCTAGTGGTAACTCTAGCCACTCGACGATAATTCTCTGACTGGCATGCGACTGCCACTCGAACGACACGACATCACACTAACTGTTCGACTGCTTTTTTTCCTTTTGTTCCATTTTTCAGCTGCTCCCGTGCGACTTTGAGTAGCGCTTGCACGAAACGAGACTGCGAACCGAACGAGAAACGATTCGACGTGCATAAAAGTACTTGTAGTTATACAGGATGTCCAAGGAGATTGGGACCAAACGTTACTACGTATCACTATGTATTATGATACTATATATATATATTACTGAGATTAAATACCACCCTGAACGAAGAAGGAACCCATTAAACTACGAGATGTAAAGAGATTGGTACTTACAAAAACGATATATTTCTCGGGAAAGAAATCATGTAAGGTACATGTACTCATTACAGACCACGTCAGTCATTATTCATTTCATTTTATGGAAAATGATAATTGTGAGGAGACAATTTGTATTATGCATATGGGTCGTAAGAGCCTTTCATTTTCTTTTGTTACGCGTCGCCATTTTGTAGAGATCACGCGATGTTTGACTATATGTATTTTGGCTTGACGATGTTTGCTATAAACACGTGCTCATGGAAGTGTTATAATTATATCAATGTCTATGTTGTATTCGTAGAATGGCAGCAAACTGGTACTACATGTTACTAAAATCATGTAGAATGAGGTTCGTGTTTGAAAATGCTTTATTGAATATGCGTATGCATTCATCAATTTGTGCACAAAATTCGTGTTGCATTTTGTTGTGTACGTATGATAATTCTTAGTAAGATTACTGATTTTCTTGCTTATTTACTAGTGTTTACTGTTATTTTCAATAATAAT
The DNA here is from genome assembly GCA_963576845.1 of Megachile leachella. Taxonomy (NCBI): domain Eukaryota; kingdom Metazoa; phylum Arthropoda; class Insecta; order Hymenoptera; family Megachilidae; genus Megachile; species Megachile leachella. The sequence continues at coordinate 11,422,128 of OY756256.1, read as the reverse complement.
ATTGAAAATACCAGTTATTTTCAAAGTTAGCTTATTTTGGAACCAAAAAGCTCGGAAATCATTAATTCGACGAATGGAAGCTTGTATTCCAGAATATTTGTTATAACTATCACAATAAATCATAAATGTCTTTAATATCACATATCTTTGTATAAGACTAAACGAACTTTTATCCATTTGATCCTAGTAACGTGTAATATAAATTTGCTTCCAACCTTAAACGCCATGTATATAGTTTTGAAAGTAAGTTCATAATTTCTTAATTAGATAGTTATTTATTTATATATTCGTATTAACTACTTGCAATTATGAGTAATAAATATAACAAAATATTCTGAAAATATTAAGTAAAGTTTGTTAAGGGTGAAAATATTACCTAATCGAATATTTAACTGCTTCAATGTGCTAAGCAAAAGAAGATTAGTCACATCTAGGTTTCAATCGCATCTAGTGATTATCTAGAAGATTTTACTCACATTTGATAATTGTATAGAAGATTTTACGTGCATCTAGCGATTGTCTAGAAGACTTGCTCACATCGAGTGATTATATAGATTTTACTTGCATCTAGTGATTACGTGGAACATTTCACTCACCTCTAGCGATTACACAGAAGACTTCACTCACAGCTAATAATTACATAGAAAGTTTCACTCCCAACTAGTTATTATATAGAAAAGTCATGCTTAGTGATTACATAGGAAATTTTACTCACATTTAGTGATTATATAGATTTTATATAGTTACTAGAAGACTACTCGTATCTGCAGATTACGTAGACTTTACTCACATCTAGTGATTATGAGACCTCACTCACATCCAGTGATTACAAAGAAGACTTCACTCAATCTAGTGATTACATATACCTCAATCTAGTGATTGCATAGAAAACTATACTCACATCTTTCTCTAAATCTTCACGACTGTAGCAGTCGCAACTATATCCTCCCTGATCACTGTTACCCCAGTAGAATACTGAAGCTTCTCAAATGTGTTTCTCCTCGAGAATTTCGAGCAGGAATTCGCGAATCACAACTATTGAATCCACTACCCCCGTTTCCGTTATGATACGAAGGAAGCAACTGACACGTATGCACATCAAAACAAAATAAAGCGTGCCAAGGCTCAAAACATACTGATCCGGTAGGCGTTGGATTGACAAGCAGTCACCGGGACGAGCGACGCCGACGCCGACGCCGACTTATGTCCGCGTTTACCACGGGCCACGTGGCTTCACGTGGTGCACGGATTACACGCCAATAACACGATAACAGTGACAGTATAGCGACTTCCTCCTCCCTTTGGATTCCACTTTCCTAAGCGTTCTAAGCGACACGATCGCTATGCCGTTAGGCGAGCTGGATGAGTACGTGGCTTACGAACACGTGGGAAAAGGCGCGTGCGAAACGAGCGTCAGACGGCGGCAGTCTTTACAGGACTGCGTTCATAATAGATGCAGACCATACACGTCACAGAGCGTCGGCCTGACGGTGAAAATAACACACATTTGCCGTTAATTTCGTGGACGATTGTCTCTACAGGGGCGAACCACACTTGCCCCTCTTATTTGTTGCGTTCGTGTACCGAACTCTTCGCTTTCGTGTTCTTGGACCTCATTTTTCATCATATGTCATATATCATTTATCACATAATATCATGTGCAGATATTACATATATTGTGTATCACATATAATATATCATATATTATGTATCATATATAAAATATAATATATCATGTATTATGTATCATGTATCACATATAATATATCATATATTATGTATCATGTATCACATATAATATCTCATATATTATGTATCATGTATCATATTACATATCACATATCATATTTCGTGTGTCATATGTCATATGTGAGATGTTACATAAGATACAGTGTACATCAAATATCATATACTACATGTCATATATCATACATGGTACATCATGCATTATATATCACATATCATATATCACACATTATGTGTCACATATCATATGTCACATATTGTATATCATATATCGTATATCACATTGCGTATATTACATATTATATGTCACGTATCATATGTCACGTATCATATGTCACGTATCATATGTCACATATCGTATGTCACATATCATATGTCACACATATACGCGATATATGAAATACATATGACACATTATGCTACATCAGGTGCTCAAAATTCCAAACTCTTAACTTTCTAAATTTCTAAATTTTCAAACTTCCAAATTTACTACTTCACCAATTTGTTAATTTACATATTTCACAGTAGTTACATTCTCAAATTTCAAAATCTTTAAATTCACAAATTCTCAAATTTCTGAACATCACAATTTCGATATCACGAAATCCATTAATTTTCAAGTTCCGAAATTTTCAAATTTCAACATTTCCACACGTCTAAATCCGTAAATACTCAAATACATAAACCTATTTCTAAACTTTTAAAATCCCATATCTTCGCATCCCTAACTATCGATCCACAGTAAATATAAAAATTTCACATCCAACGCGTGCGGCGACAACGCACACAATTTTTATTTTATTCACGACTGCATCGCGATGGCCTACATGTGGTTCGATATTTCTAAGAAGGTAGAAAATAGATCCAGTTTTCTTTCACTGAAAAAGTAAGGATACGCTTGGTTTAAAATGTAGTATCACGTTCAATATCGACACTCGTTGAGAAAGTTGCATATTGCAAACCGTGTATAGACTGTGCAACCGCAAATCGTTTTCTTTGTAACAAAGTACAATAAGATAAAATACATAGAGAGGTAATGTAACTTTGAATCAGTTCGTATTATAACACGTACCGCTTCTGTATTATAATTTTTTGTCATACAGTGTCCCAGTTTTATGCCGACAAACTTTACCAGCATATTCCACACGCAAAAATAAGAAAAAGATGTTATTTTAGGACTTTAAACGTTTGATTAAAAGTTTATAACAAAAGTGCAGAATAACTTTTGCTATTTTGTTTCTCGATGCCATGTACAGTGTTTGTTTTGTGTGAGAAATTTTGTATGTTCTATAAATAAAATAATAAGATATGAACATGGGCTCTTAAATATATTGTCGAAAGATTATGAGCAATAGAAATGATAAGGGACGATCTGCTTTGATACATACAAATTGTTGAGTGAAACGAATAATTATTGTGTTTCGTATTCTTTTTAATAACTTTTAATAACGCATTCAAGAGCTTATGTTCACATACACATTTTTTTTTATTTTTATTTGCAGATTATGCTAGCAAAGTTGCACAGACAAAACTGTATGTGACATTGAACATACAGTCACATATCCTGTATGTGACATTGAACAACAAAATAATGCATTGTTAAAACATCATTTCATAGTTTTATTATAACTTCCTGAAATAACTTCTATGTTCATATAACATTTTTCTTATTTTTACGAATGAACTATGTTAATAAAGTTTGACGGTCAAAAATATAACATTCTTTATATAACAGTTTTTATAGGATTATTTGCTAAGTAAACCGAACATCTATTATTGAAGTATATGAAAGAGAAATCACACGTGTAACAACTATATTTATGATTCTTTAGTGACTGTACATGCCAAGCGCAAGATGTTCTCAATATGTCATAAGCAAACATAAGTTGAAAAGGTAGAGCAAACTTTTTCATTATGCAACTACATTCTTGAGGAAACGCAGCTCGAAAATTGGTTACTATAATTGCAAGTAAATTTATTATCGATAATAGACAATTTCAATAATTTCTTTATTAAACTATCAAAGTGTTCATTATAATCGTTCGAATTGAAACAATATAATTAAAGATACTGTCTAATAATATTAAATTGCAAGGAAATAATTATCCAACTTAAAAACACTTAATTTCATTGTGTTATCGATTAGAGTGGCTTGTAATATATATTTTTAATCATTGCAGTCTCAATTATTTCTGGTAAATCCTGAACTTTAAAATAACCATGCAAATGTTAAATCAAATAAACCATGAAGCTCTAAAATCAATTTATTTTTAATATTTTAATAAACTTTCGGATTCAGCTTCTTCAAAACTTGATATAACAAATTCTATTGTTCAAGAAGAAACTTTTATACGATAAATTCTGTTGATCAAAAACGAAATTTCACGTAATAAATTCTATTGTTTCCAAACGAAATTTCATATAATCAATTCTGTTGTTCAAGGAGAAAATTTTAAACAATAAATTCTGTTGATCAAAAACGAAATTTCACGTAATAAATTCCATTGTTCCCGAACGAAATTTAATAGAATAATCAATTCTGCCGTTGAAGAACGAAATTTCATACAATAAACTCTGCAGTTTGAACACGAAATTTCGTATGATAAAGTCTATTTTACATTGTTTGCAATTTCTTTTATAGAATCAATATATAGAATGCTGCTCTTTATGTATAATCGTTGTTATATAATCGTTCTTTCTTTATGCATTAATATAGATTTTAAGTATACAAAGCAAAAGCTAATAACGAACATGAATGTTTAAAATCATATGACTACATATCTGAAGATGTAAATTGATAATAATAAAGTGAGTCCTCGAAAGAAAAAAATAGCCGTTAATTATACGAAAGAATAACTATGACGTATTTACAACTTGCATGGTATTCGTGTCATGCCTTTGAAGGTTTTCAAGTGTTTGTATTCACCCGCTTTTGTTTTATGAGTTTACTGTTACGAGGGTTGACAGTGGCCGATGCTATAACTTCAGAAGCAGGATGGAAGAAAACACGGAATACTGTTGATATTACTTCAGTGTAAGACTAAAAACTGGCTACCTTGACAATTCATATATTTATAATGCATTATAATAACTTATAATGCGTTACAGTAATTAATAATTTCATTGTAATCAAAAGTGTTAGAGGAAAAACAGTCGTATGAAAACTTATTTAAATACAAAATTAATGTGACGTATCGTCGAATGAGATTTAAATCTAAAATTGTATTAATTATGTTCAATTACTTTGATTTTGATGTCCTGGAAATAAATTTAACGATATCGATCGAATGCATAGTTGTATCATACGAGGTATACTTGTATTAATATTTGAATTTTAAAACTTTGGAACTTTGAATATAAAAAGTTATTTTCTTACAATAAAGTTTATTTCCAGAACGTTGTGGGCCAATGATCCAAGAACTACCAGTCTAAAAGAAGCCCTTATAAAATCAATCAATAAGAATGTCGTTTTTTCATTAGAAGTGTCTGTCCATAAAATATAATTATTCTGATGAAATGAAATTTGAAGTGAAGTATAATAATAACGTGTAGTGTATCATTCTTGTTCAATACCTTAATTTTGTTTTTGAATATTTTGTTAAAATAAAAATAATTGTGACCAATTTTGTACACCCTGTAAAGAATTTTCAAATTCAATTTTTGAATTGTAAAAAAGTTTATTTTTATGTTATCAGTCCTAGAATTTGTATTATTGTAAGATTATAGGGATCAAGAAATAAAAAATTGATCCCATATTTGTCCTTTAATCGTGACCAAGCATCCCAAGTGTGGCAAACAAAAAACCGCGATAAATTAAAAGGCCGCAGCGAGCGTGACGGTTTTTAAAAGCCATGATTTTCTGGTGAAAGCTCGGGCTATGGTCTCGGTATACGCGTGTAAGCGCAGACCAGGCCGCCTGCTCCGTTTAGCTGCAACCTGGCAATTACCTGTAGGGCATAATTGTCATCCCTTACGTTTTCCCAGGACGGTTTGCCCGTCTCCCTTCCGCGCAAACCCCGCAGCTGGTTGCTCCTTGCTCAGGGCAACCCCTGGGCCACCCCAACGGGGGCGTCGGGTCACGCGAGGCCGTGCCTGTCGCAGAAGTCCACGCGACGCGCACAGCCACGCAATGCCGAAACAACACCGACTTGCCTTACCGGTATCAGATTTCTAATTACTAATTTACTCCGGCCACCGGCCTCCCCCGACCCCTCGGACTCGAAACCTTCGCCACGACGACGCTAAACCGATTCGTGGTTCGAAACTTCGTATTTCCAATGGAATTTATTAATTTGCCCGACCTCGCGATACGTTGCCGTGGCTCGGGTTATTGCGATTGCTCGAAACACGCCTGTCGTGTGCCCAGAAAGAAGAATTTCGCTCGCGAATCGAAATCGTTAACTTACCGAGCGAAAAGGTATACGGCAGACGGCTACGAGCGATTTATACGTGGATATACTGCGACCTTGTGGTATTTACCTGAAATCAAGAGAAAAATTTATTAGGAATTTTTGGACCTGAATTTGTGAAGAGAAATTTATATTTTAACACATTACACTATTTATTTTAAATACATTAAATACATTAAATACATTTAAATACATTAATATTTAATGTATAATTAATAAAAAATGGATATATATTTAATACTGTAAATTGTTTTCAAACAACGCGTTGAAGGAACATCTTATCTCTTTGTGAACAAATCACGCTATATATTCCTCGACAGACTCTTGTCTTCTTTATTCATAACAATCGAAAAAATACTTCAATCATACCAACTTCACATACTTAACATTATATTCTTACTAACTCATTTTTATTGTAAAAACATTTGCTCCGTTTAAAATGCTTTGCATCCAATAAATGAGTTATTTCGTTATTTTTTTCTTTTGATTCAGTTTTAGCTATATGTACAATCGTTTTTAGTTCTTTCGTTTTAGTGATTGAATGTGTATAATTTTTGGTATGAAAAATTTAAAAAATAAAGTAAAATATGTTTACCTCTTGTGAGTGTATGAAATCGAAATTCAGTTATGTATATTAAAATTCAAAATTAACATGTAACAATATATATTGAAATTTCAATATTTGAGATTAAAATTCAGAAAATAAAATTTAATTATGTGCGCCATTTATACAAAATGTAGAGCAAGCTCATTTTTTAAAGGAATTAAATTTTTTTCTTTTTACTTTTTAGTTGTATGATGTACAAAAATTAAAAGAATATATTATATTTTTTTTTTAATAGATTTAATTTACTTTCTTTTAATGACGACCTATATATTGAAATGTCTATATCCATATTAATATAATTAATTTGATTTAATTTAATATAGTTTATATATTTTTTTATATATTTCAATATATTGTATATATATACAAATTTGAATAATTATTATTGATTTATGATACGTAAATAACAATACTTAAAATTCATTAAAGACATTTAAATGTGAAGTTTTTAAAAATGACATATTTGAATTTAACTCAAGTTTATATAAAATGTCATCTAGTATGAAAAATATAGGTATCAAAGCTGATCTTAAGGATACGTTTATTAAGGATGAGAAAAGGTGTTAGATGGTGTAGATGGTACACGGTGGTAAAATGGTGCACCTAGTGAGATGATGTGACGAAGGAGGAAACGAGGGCGGGCATAATTGCGAAAATTAATTATTGCCATGCACGAATGTCATGTGTCTCCCTGTTATTAGCCGGCGGGCATAATTTAAAGGGAAGCGACTTGTTAACAATGTCGTTCTACTCTCGAAATTTCGTGTGCGCAAGAAACCTTTCTGGAGACTAACATCTAGATTTTATAAAGTATTACGGTCTTTAAACCGACTTAAGTCTATTATGTGTCAAAATATAAATTTCTATAATATAAATATTTTACAATAATTTATCAATTGAGCAAGTAATTTGATATAAAAAATTAAGCATTGTGAAAATACTGAAATAAAATTATCGAATACACTGAAATAAAAAATATTGGAATTAATTATTTGAAAATGAATATAAGGTACCTTGCTGAATTTTGTATGTGTTCAGAAAATTACACTCGTGAAATTTAATATGTTGACTTTAAAACTCTAATTAGTGCAGATAGATATAGATTGTTCATTGTCAAATTACTTAATGTTAGTAATACACTCTATTGATACACTAATATACTGTACTGATATAATAATGCATCAAAGTTTTTAAAACATATAGACAGTATTTAATCTGTAATATTCATGTTCTTAGATTATGTGTTCTTATGTATAATATTTTACGTCTTCCGATATATCTGAAATGCGTCAACATCCGTAGCTTAGTATTTATTACGCTATTTTTTATTGCCCTTATAAATTATCCTATTGCGTTATATTTGTGATCCGAAGTAGGTTACCAGTAGACTTTATGGCAGTCAACGTCGTGAAACATGTGAACGAGACATATTCACGAAAATAAGTCACAGAAAATGACTGTATGATACACCAAAATTTTCTTCGTGAATAACGAAACGCACGAAATCGCGACATTGACCGATTGGTACGGCGAACACGATTCTACTGACTCGAAAAATGTTAAGGTTTACCTTGAGGCCATGAAATACGAGGTATTTCTATAGTTACCAAGTGACAATATAATGTATTAAAGAAATGTTGATACATCTTGCAATTTTTCAATTATCTTTATTTTAAAAAATGAATGTAATATTAGATATGTTCTATTTAATTTGATATATGTTATATTATATATTATGTGACTTATTACAGTTTGTTATTATTATATATTGAATAATTGATTATACTGTGTATTATGTGACTTATATTGTATTATAATTACATACTATTATGTAATGTATTATTGTCACATACTACATTGTATTTTGTTATATATTAAAGTGTGAAGAATCATCACTATAATATAACAATATTTTCCTACAGTCATAACAATGAAACTTAATTTAAAATTATATTTACAATTTAAAAGTTCGGTTCATTCATACATCTACACATACTCAATTAAGAAAAATTCAGTAAAATAGTCAATCACACATATATTTATCATATATTTAGACGGTCATTATACGTTTAAGTAATCACCAAGAAGTTTAAATGGCCATCACAGGTTTAGGTCAAACATGTCAAACTCATTTACCAGCAGGGATCATGTCAAACATTGCATCTAACAAATCTGCAGATTAAATTATTCAATTAACTCATACTCTCGAACAAAAATTCAGTATTGTCAAAAATCGCTTCTATCAAACTGAAAGATATTTGTCACTGAGTTGCATACTACACATGCTTGATTCAAATAGTTATCACAAATTTAGATCCTTAATAGATTTAAATAGGTAGTGACATAAGTATAGGCTTATCAATATAAGTTTATATAATCATCATAGATTTAAGTCTAACATGTCAGACTCGTTTGCCAGTACGAATTATACTATAGATCAATCAGTTTACATTTTTCAATTAATTTATATAAATTATAAGACCACCTGCCACGAGTATAACATACCTGATGTAATCCAGCTATTAATACCTTCAACCTCCTAATCAACCTACTAAATACCGTGGCCAAATATTAATACCACAGTACGTCATACCAAAGGGATTAATCCTAATCTCATAATGTTCCACAATCAACGGCAGCCGCGTATCCGCGGTACGCACTATCATCTCGCAGTTAGGCTGTTTGAAGCCGGGCTGCGTTACAACATTTACTTACTGCCGTTTAACCACTTATCACGTCGGATCTCGGCACGTGGTGCTTCTGCAACATGCCTAAAGGCAGATTTCCGTGAGAGAGGATGGATTACGAAGCGAAATCGAGCGGTTGCACGACAGCGCCAGTGCAACAGGGATCAGCTGAGAGGGCGAAAGGGGCGGTCGAAGCGGGCAAAGGGAGGGCAGAAGGACATCGACGTCGCGTATCCATTACGCGGAGCGCGTGGAAGCGTTTAATACAGAAGCGTGCGAATATCGGCGTCCTTTATCCGTCGAGCGCGTGTTACACGCCTCGCATGCTTCGAGGACATATCTGTCGGATATCGAGTCGACTACTCGATCCAGCTAACCATTTACGCCCGTTTCTCTGCACTATGCCCTCGGAGGGCTTCCCTTTGCGCCGCTCGAATCAGATATTTACCGATTCCAATTGCTTTCGTGATTGCGTCTAAGTGGCTGGATAGGAATGTGTTTTGGCAGATACCAACTTGTATCTCTGCTGTGTTGGCTACCTGTACGATGATTGTATCGATTGATGATAGTATCAAGTTTGCTGGACAATTGCAATGTGGATTTGAAAGCAGAGAAAAATCGGTTGTTATTTGAACTAGATTTAGAATGGTTCGAAAAAAATGTGAAAGGACTGATTTGGTAATAAATGTTGATGATACTTATTAACGGTGAAATTCTACATGCTATTTTTACTGCAACGTATTGTATAAATATACCCCTCATATTTTCACAGTTCAGCACGAATTAGTATTTAAAGAATATTGACCATAATTTTCAAATATCCTATAAATGCAAATTACAACTGCGAATGTAAATCATATGTTTCATTAAATGTGTTTTAACTAATGTTTGAAGAACTTTTAGCTAGGTATATGAAACTAGACCTAGACGAACAAAGTTAAAATTAACAAACATAAAACTAGAATAAGAAACACAAATTTAATATTCTAGAGTGTTATATTGATCTGAGATTCAAAAATGAATTTGTTATTACACATAAATGTAACAGCTTTGCAACAAATAATTATTATGTAATAACAATAAAAATTGTTGATAGAAAGAGTATGTCACAAAATGTGTATAAGTGAACATTTCTTTTAGTTGACAGTTAAAGTACTGGGAAGGCAATTTGCAAGCCTAATGATATCATCAAACAATTCAATGGGAATTGCAATTGAGCCCGTACTAATGCGAGATACTATGAAGAACACGTGGACATGACACTTGATAATTCGCTGTGACGCACGATTCTATACCCTCATACTACACATTCGCTTTAAAATGACCTTTCGTCACCCTATTGTTCAATAAACCAAAATCGTGTCCATTTTAACAATGTTACATCTACGATTATGAAACTGTTTTGTTGTGCTCATGTGTAATTATTATAAATATGTCGTCATAAAGATATTGAAATTATCAAATTAATCCCTTACTGTATAATAAGTCTTAGTCTATTTATTTTCTATACCTTGCAATTTAGTAAATAACATTATATATTTTTTTTCATATTTGTAACATAAGTTGTAATTTTTTATAACTTCGAAATATTTGTTTCAAGCAAAATAAAAAATCATTTGTTAAGGAGGTAAAGGAGAAGGCAATCATTTCATTTAAATATTTTACGTTCTAATACTCTCTATAAATATCATAATAGGAATAAATTTGTAGTATGTTATATTAGTAACATGTTGGCTACATTTGTAGTATGTTATATTATATTAATAAGAGATGAGTGAAAACTATGTGTAGAAAACTATGAGTGTCACTGTCAATATAATTATAAAACGTGGTAGTCACTAAATGGGACATTACACCAAATATAACATTTACTACTGAATTCGATTGTACGTGGCTTTCTCTAACAAAATGAATTTAATTTTAATATGGATAATTAAACAAAATATAATCATTTAATGTTTATAACCTTGATGAACCTAAAAATAAGAAGACAACCATTCAGTGATTACTGCCTTATATAAACATCTGCATGATTATTCTTATCTGTCCAATAATGAATGTCTTAATAATGAATTATCTTAATTAAGAATATCTCAAAATCTAATATTGCTAAAATCATCGTTGACAACGATATAAATGCTAGTAACAGCTTGCATCGATGGAAAGTGCATCGAGAGTGTCGGACAATAAAATATGCATTTCGTATTAAAACTTGGTGCGTCTGACAGACGCCTAAATGAAATCCGTGAAGGATTGATCGTTAGAGACCAGAAGGTTCGCGAAGCATCGTAAATTATGATAGATACGTGGACGAGCCCTGCAGGCGGTGGAAGGGTTATAGGTTAGGCGAATTCGCCGAGGGGCCTTTCTACTTGGCTCTGATGTGGTCTGTGGCCTGAGCTTAATAACCGTTGGCCCTCGGCCTTCTCAAACAAACGTTTCTAACCGTTGAGCGCCTCTTTGCCCCTGGCGCCGAGAATCCTCAACAACGACACCAGCCAGAAGGAAAAAGATAATGCGGAAAAACTTTTTTACCAAGAAAAGTTGCGTCGATGAGCAAGTGCTGTTCCTTGCGTCATAAAGCAAACTCCCATGCAAAGATTTATACATATAATTGCTTATGATGGACATCATGTAATTTGATAAAAAGACTGCATTTTAAGACATAGAAATTTTAAGAAATACTCTTTTTGAACAAGGCTTCTTATTAGCAAAAATTGTGAAAAACAATTGACATTTATTCTTTCTATTTCTTAACGTTTCTTCTTTAATTTTGTAAATGTTCTATAATATTTTTGTAACAGCTACATATTTAGGTTAATACGCAGAGTTCATTTTGTAAATATAATTTGTGTTTACATTACGAATTAGTATAGAAAGTATATTGATCATATTTATGAGATTTTTATTCAGATGAATAAAAATGAATGAGGTTGATATAGAGTGTACTATAAAAGAGACGAATGTACGTTACTTAATTTAGCGATGGCTGAATTTCACGGTAGCTTTGAACCGCGTTCGCCATCAAGAAACGTATCGTTCCGAAATAAAAAGCACACTCCTCGAACGAATCAAACGTACGTGGCCGGAAGCGGCAACGGTATCCGAAAAACGAGGTTGATATGCGAAGAGAGGTGCTCCGGTATTAAAAACGCGGGCAAAAGTCAGGAGAAATGAGGCGGTGGATTATATCGTTGCCCCGAGCACAGTCGTGTGTAGGAAACGATGCAAGAAGAGCCATGAAGAGGGGTGGGTGGCAAGTGGTTCGTCGGCTGGTACAGGCCAGTACCGATATTACCCTGCACCCCCAGACCGAACCAGCCGATGAGAGAGAGAAATAGAGAGAGAGAGAAAGCAGCAGAGATAGAGAAAGAAAGGTGGAGAGTGAACGAGGCAAAGAGGAACATGTAAGCTCGCGTAGATATCCACTTCCCTTCCGCGATCAATTAATTCCGGACACTAATGCTTTTCTAAAGACACACACCCAACCAGGCTTACCACTCGGCCGATAACCAACTATTCCTAGAGCCGTCCGTCCAGACGAACCATCGAATTGCACGTCACGCGATTTCATCGCAACCGGGCTGCATTTTCCCTCTCGACTGCTATCGCTGACAGGGAAATCGACTGGATATTGGCTAATGTGCTTACTTTTTTCGGCATCAAGGACACGGCTACTCGAAGAATATTTCCGATTAATTAGGTTTTGGTTTATAATTTTGAGATATCCACAAATTCTAATTGAAATTTTTCGTTAAAGTTATTAGGGATGTATGGCTGGATACATATTAGTTTTGTCGAATGTAATATGAGATGATGATAGATATTCATCAGAATTGCATTTAATTTACCTTGATTTGGCAGTTTCGAATACACTGCTACGATTTTAAAATATAGGTGAAATGTTATGTCGGTTTTGTATTCAGCGACTCTTGACTATGAAAATTATAACTGGACTTGGAATTGAAGCATATTAGCCCTGTCGAGTCTGACTCGTGCTGTGATCAACTTTACTTGAATTTTTAATACAATTCAATTTGGAGTTCCGGTGCAATAATTTACATAGTCAACAACTGCTTAATAGCAAATTAGCATAACATTTCAAATTTCTGTCTACATTGTAGCTGTGATCCTGACTGATAATGACCTGACAAATAAATCATAGGACATGAGGTTAAAAGTTCTAATAATACTCATTATATTTAAACTGTGAGTAAATGAATTAAACTGGTCAAAGTAACAGTTAATTGAAAGTTAGTGAAAAATTATATTTAAATTGTTATGAAAACTTAAATTTTGCAAAGACACATATGACATGTGTATAGCATCATTATATTCAAAGTCTCCATATACGTCAGCACTTTCTTTCAGATATAAATTTTGTTAATACCTGTATATCTAAATTTATAAACCTGTATCGTTAAATTTATTTAGGAGAATTTCAAGGCAGCATTAGCAGTATTCGAGAAAAGCGCATTCCCACAGCACGATAAATCATCGTTTCGTCCCTTTCTCGTTTTCAGAAAATCGACGCCTTTCTCCCTCTAATAGGCACCTATCTACACGTTAGCCCGCGTCTAGAACTACGAGGCCTCTTTCTCTCTCTCCGGAGTATTCTAATTGTGAAAGACAGTCCCGGGAAAATACTCGACGGAAGTTTCCTCGAGCTTCGCTTCGCAGGCATATCGCCGGTATTTCAATGTGCCACCAACACCATCGTCCTTGCCAGCGACTGGCGGCAACTCTTACCTTCAGCCAACACCTACGTTCCCCTGCCCTCCCGTCGACTCCTCGCTGGAATTAATTCCGAAAGCAAAATTAAGTACCTACGAGAGATGGTAAATACAGTCGCCGAAGGTTCTCTCAGATGGAGACGGAAGGTAAACTGTTAGGTTGGTCGCGTCCCACTTCAACGGAGGAGCAGATGCACGCTTTTCGAGAACGTTCCTTCACGAATCTACATCGAAAACACGATTTTCCTATGGAAACGCTAGAATCTACGAACGACCGAGCGAATGTTCTTTGTTAGAGCGTGTAAAGAGGGAAACACCTGCCACTGATACGCTCGCCAATGTTTCTCCGGCTTCGTTTAATGTATTCACTTGACAATCAGGCTACTTTCCTTCTATAGCACAGGCCGGAATGTATCGTCCACCGTGACTGGGACGTTTTGTCTAGCTAGATCTAACGGCGCTGTTGCTGCTTCTGCAAACGGTTTCCGGATGCACGGAAAGTTTCCTGTTCGCGTTTTCTACGGAGTGCTATATATAAAATGGGTATATTTATTGTGGTCGATTGCTTTGCGAATTGTAAATGCATTGAAGGCGCTGACTGTCGCAAGTGGAAATAGACATGTTGGCTGTGACATAATGTGCCCGCTATTAATGTGAATGGACGTTTAAAATTTAGGAGTCAAATTGAGTTAATTAAGAAATGTGGTATGGAATGGAATTTTAAGAGTATTTTTATGAACACTGTATATTGCTATTGAATGTTAGTAATTTAATTCGATCATATTACAAACGCGGAAATTTCTGAAATTCTGACAAAAGTTTTTGAATTTTTATATTCGTAAACATGAAAATTACTACACTTCCAAACTTTTAATTTACCAGACGTTTACATGTTTAGTTTCTAAAATTGACCAATGACAAGTAGTGTAAAAATTACAAATTTTTATAATTACTTTGCAATCATCTGGTTTGCCAATTTTCAAATTCACAAGTGTATGTGCCTATATAACATCAGAATCTATCGCTATTTTTAACATAATACCGTCATTAAAGTTCGTTAAGCAAGGAATCCTCGCTGTCAGAAATAAACAGTGTAAGTGAAAGATAAAAGTTCGCTGGCAAGTTACCAAAAATTTCACCGATTATCTGGCATGTTTGACAACAACCCTATCGACAAATTCTTTGATAATTCGCGCACTGTCGACGGGGCTTTTGAGAAGTTCCCGAAAGCGACGTTGATCCCTCTCCCGTTACTCGTTGCGACTGTCGCTCACAATTAGCCGTCCCGAAGGATCTGCCAGCCAGGAAGAACGGAACAGGAGTACCGGGAAAATAGAGGAGAACAAAATGAAGGGCGGGAGGAATAAGATAGGGGTACGCGGACGAAGTGACTGGTACTTGACGGCGCATCTTACATGACAGTCTTTGTACTAACTATCAGGTAACTCCTTCCTGTCAACCCTTTCGCCTCTTCTATTTTCACCCCTTTACGAATGGAAAGTCTCTTTAAGTCACCCATTCACCGGTAAATACAGTCGAACGACAGAAAGAGAAAGGTAAAACCGAATTAGACAGATACTAATCCAACAAAGTCGCTTAAAATTGAGAGGAACGGTTCGAAGTTTAGGAGCTGCTCTGTTCAGATAAAGAATATCTATTATTACCTTTCAGAGTAAATTAACACTTTAACGACCGCACGTCTACGCAGTCAAACGTCGCCAGGGGCCGGCAGTATTTTTGAAGAATTAATTTTAAAGAACTTTATTGAATTCACGAAACAGTAATTGTATTTCGTATTGAAATACGAAGCCAATAGCAATATCCACACTTGTTTACATTCATAAATTATCACACAAAGAATGTGGTACTGACTAACAACCTTCGGCGGTAGCATCACACACATGTTGTGTGAGCGGTCGTTAAAGTGTTAATATAAAATATGTAATATTTTGATGTTAGATGCTGACTTCTGATCGATCATTATTGTTAGTTATACGAGAAAAGTAAATTTGTTACAATGTCGGTTCCTTTATTGAGTTATACTACTTGCAATCTGACGTTCCATATGTGCTTGCAAATATGTATATCAGTAATCGAATTTCGTATCTATGTTGATTACATGTGCTAATCACGGTCCCAATTGATTTTCGATGTACATTAATGAGAAATGTTGATGTAATTATTGGGTTATACTACTTGTAATCAGGCATTCATATGAATTTATAATATGTAGGTCAACAATAAGTATGCCTATTCGAATTTCAGTTGAATAATGTATTTATGTTAATTATGATTTCGTGTGCTATTAGTCTACAATTCTTTCTTACGGCGGTTCAATTATTTGATTCTACTACTTGCAAACAGATACATTCACTATTTGCAGTATGTAGACCAACAACAAAATATTTCAGTATCAAAAATTCATGATCGCCCTGATATTATCATCAAATTGTCCAGTCTTACAGAAAAATTAGTCGACCACTCGAGATATTTTAAAAAAGTGCACCCAAAACTTTGTAACGACTCAATCAAAGATATCTTATCTTTCCGATATTATCCTCCCGTACATACTAGTATTATATTTGTGTAAAACACTTCTTTTTATATACTTTTTATTGCTTCCACACGTGCAAGAAAAAGTTGAATTTTCACAGAATTATCGACACTCGAAAATCATGTTCACAGGTATTTCGTATCCTGTGGGTAACACACGCCGCAACGAGCCGTTTCTCGGTCGCATTAATTTTCCACCAACACACACTTTTCGGCGCACTCACACGTAGCCACCGTCTGAGGAAAGCGTGAATGCCCAAACGAAGGTGATGCGCCGTAGGCAGGGACAGCTCATTAATATTTAGACGTATTTTGAGCGGCGAGCCACCATCACCGCCATCAGCCTCGCTAACTCCGGCCCCATCGTCGTCGTCGCCTTTATACATAATTATACGCGCGAGATTGGCGAGTGTCGGGCGAGCATCACCGCCTAAAGATCCTCCGCTACATCCAACCAGGAAATTTTCCTCGACGACAATTCACCAGGAGATCCCGTCACGCTTCGACGTCGAATATGACGAATGGATTTGCGACGAATACGTCGCCTGAATATAACACCCCCTTAGGTTTTCAGTGATCTGAACTTTCGGTAAATTGTGGTTAGTTAACGTCTTCAGGGGCGAATCCTTAATTAGCATTGAAGCACTAAAAGTGCTTACTGTTTCAGATATCCTTAAAAATTTATAATTCAAGTTTGCGGAATTCATTCATGACTACTATTCTTCTGTCATTAATTACTATTACCTGCTTCACGTGCATAATATTATGTGTATGTAAAAGATATTTAATCCAAATATTTTAGTATGGTACTTAATTAGTATAATAATTATTCTAGTATGCTTGTTAGTCGATTTTACAAATATTCTAAATATGTCAATTGTATTTGATACACACATGTAAGTCATGTATCAAATTCTCAAAACACGTAACTTACATAAAAAAATTGCTATATTTATTATATTCCAAAATAATTATTTCGCAACCTTAAAAATTATCCATAAATTTTGTAAACAAAAATTGATAAGATTCTAACATTTTATCAGTCATTTTAATTTCAACTGTTGTTATGAACTTTTTAATCATAACAAATCGAAAAGAACAATTAAACAGTAAAAGGTAAAATTAGTAGCTAATTTTTGTCGTTAAAGGAGTTAATTAAAATCTTTTTTTTCCCCAAAACGCCAGTGTTTCTTAATGATTACAAGGGTAGAACCGTTGATTCGAGAAGTTCCAGTAGTAGACGAAAATAGTTCGACCATCGTCTTTCGAGCGGTTCCTCGCGTAATTTCCAGTGATCAAGTCCTATTCAGGTGGTTGGTGTTAATTAATCCTTTCTAACCAGCATGAGAGAATCGTGATCAGAGATAAAGCTGAGGCGCTCCAAGCAATTAGAGAAGGTCTAGTATTATAATCTCTGATTTTGAAAACATTTAACGTTTCTAAATCGTGGATAATTTAGCCGTGCCAATTAGGATAATCAGTGAAGTTTATAAGTTATTAATGTAATCTGCAAAGTGATCTTTGGGATGTTGAGAATTCGGAATTTTGAAATTATAGAAACTTAGGATATTGGAATTTTTGGAATTTCAGGATTTTGATTTTGTGGATTCTGGAATTTTGGAAATTTAAAAATTTTGAAATTTGGAACTACGAATTTTTGGAGTTTTAGAATCTTAGAACTTTGGAAGGTGGAAATTTCAGAGCATACAAAATTTGGAAAAAAATGGAACTTTGCAATTTTTGACTTTCGGAGTCGAAAATTTTGAAATTTTGGAATTTGATAATGTCTGAATTTTAAGATTTTGAAGACTTTAGTACTTTGTAAATTTGAAACTTTTTAGTTTTGAGATTCTAATATCTTGGAACTTCTAATATAAGATTTTGAAATTTCAGATATGTATTAAAGCAAAGCGTTACAATTCTAAAAACCTAAAAATCCTAAAATCCCTAAATCCCTAAATCCCAAAATACCAAAATCCTCAAACACTAAAAGTGTCCAATCTTTAAACCCTCAAATCCTCAAAATCTCAAAATCTCAAATTTTCAAATTCCCAAATTCTCGAATCCTCAAATACTAAAACCCCAAAATACCAGAATCCTAAAATCCCAAAATCCAAAAATTCCGAAATCTCACAATCCCCAAAATCCCAAAAGCCCAAAGTCCCAATACCCAAATACCCCAAAATCCCAAATTCCAAAGTGCTACAAGCAACAACATAACCAACACTAAAAACAAAATTAATATAAATGAAATACGGCGCAAATCGACAGCGTTCGTAGCACCTTAAATCACAACAAACTCGTTGAAACTGAACACATTATACGTCGATTTAGAGACACTCCACTGAATGCTTGCCAATGTCTGGCAGCTAAATAACCTTTCGAAACCCGTGTCCATCGATTCCCATCAAACGGCTACAATTTGACCGATAATAAAGGAATCTTGGCACGGTAGCGGTTTCATCGAAAAAGAATAACCTCTCGAAAGACACGTCGTAACTAATATTTCCTTCATATAAAAATTCATTACCCGTATCGAGACGCTCGTTTGGCACTCTTCACTTGCTCGGACAGTTAAAATTCTGCAATCGATGTATCGATATGGTCACATACGATGTAATTCAGGACGAATACCGTATTAACAATGTTAGTCAGAACAACGTTGCTCTGTTTTCTATTTTAATATTTTTAAACACTTTTATTTTATAATATTTTAAATTTGTTACTTTAGTTATTTTATACTTGTGTTATAGTAGTGTATATATTAATTATTTAATATTATTTTATATTAGCTCACACTGTGCAAATATTTCTGAATAACTAATGCTATAACTATTTCACTCAGTGAATATTTGTAATAAAAAAAATACATTTAGTAAATTGAAATTAGTATGTAATTAAAAGTAGAGGCATTCTTAAAATTTCTAATATTTACCAACATTATAATTTTCGAATTTGTTCCAATATTTAGCAAGATTATTTACTGACTGTTTAATTCTCGAATTTGTATTAATATCAACGTCATGTACAAAGATTCCATTTTTCAAATTTCTTCTGATATTTACCAGTATTATTTAACAAAATTCTAATACTTGAATTTAAAAATTTTTTGAATTTCTAGCATTTCTCAATATTTCCTTAACCATAAAAAATGAGCGCGAAGTGGGTTGAAACGGGTTCGAATTAAAGAGGACAACAGAACATAGCCGGAGAAGCTCGGTCTTCTTTTCCAAGGTTCCTAATCGATTGCCACGAGTTTTAAACTTTACGCGAACGTCCCCTATTTCGCCCTCCAGCCATTCTTCCGTTCAATTCGCTTCGAAACGAAGGAGAAAGGAAGCGAAAGGCGAGAACCCTGAAGACCGGGAGAAGAACAAGCGACCAGAAGAAGAGAGCGAAAGGGGCGAAGTCTGTAAATTTTCTTACATTTTATGAGCCATCAGAATTTCATAACCTCCAGCCAGTCCGCGTGGTACTTTGCACGCGAAAACTTTCCGTTGGCTCGGTTTTCTTGGCCGCTCTTTCTCTTTTGCCGTCGCTTCGTTCTTCTCGGTTTTTCAACCCTGTGGCGTTTCTTCGGCCGCGGGGGAGAGAATGGAATCGAAAACAACCTAGATGCATTGCAACGATGATGCAGAACCCAGAATGTCGAGGGAAGCAGGGACGAAGTTATATTTCAATGAACCCTGCGCTTTCATAATAATGGCGGATTTAAGCTTTGAACCCATTTTCGAGCAATTTCATGACAATTGCAAGACTTTTGAGCAGTACCAAGAATAATTTCAAGAATTATTTTAGACCTTTGAGACCACAAATTCAAATGCTTTATTTATTGATATTTAAAATATTTCTTCTTTAACATTTGAAGTGCTTTAGTTCTTGATAATTGTAATTTCTTTCCTGATATTTGATATATTTTGCTTTTTGGTCTGTGAAATGTTTTTTACTTAAGATACTTTATTTCTTAATAATTGAAATTTTTGTCTTGATACTTAATATGTTTTGTTTTTTGGTATTTAAAGTGTCTCTTTTTCTGATACTTAAAATGTTTTTTTTTTTAATAATTGTAATTTTTTCTTGATACTTGATATATTTTATTTTTTGGTATTTGAAATGTTTTTTCTTGATACTTGAAATGTTCTTTTCTTGATATTTGAAATGTTCTATTTCTCAAAATCCTAAACTCTCAAATTTTCAGTTTCTAAATTTCTGGAGACACACACACAAATTTCTAAATTTTTTAATTTTCATATTTTGCAATTCCAATATTGCCGAATTTCGAACTTTCTGAATTATCAATTACGCAAATTTTAAATTTCGGAATTTGTGATTCTTGAATGCTTAATTTCCTGGATTAGCACATTTAAATTCTTAAATTCCCAGATTTGCATTTATTGATATCTCAAATTCTGAAACTTGCATGCATCAAATTTTCTAGTTCCTCAATTTACAGTTCTCAAATTCTCAAATACTGAATTCGCAACTATAAAATTGTTAAATTCCACTGAACCTCTTATCATTACCATTCTAAATCATCCCTGAATTCTTCAACAGTACTTGTTTGATCATCACTGATCTAGTAGATTTACAGATCAGGTGCCTCCCCCGAATTCGAATGTATATTTAAACCCTCGATTGCCTATTATATGTAAGTAGAGCAAAAATGAGATACAGAGATTTTGAAGTCGAAACGATCAAAACGTCTCTGAAACTATCAAAAACAATACCAAACATATTGTTGCTTTCATGATGACTGACGTAAATGTCGACCAAGTACTATCAACGATGAGTTATAAAGCTCTTAACGTGGTTTCCGTCGATTCTATGTATACGTAAAAAATTATGGAGAACGATACCGAAATACAATTTTTTAACAATTCGACAACAACCGACGTCCATAACGACAGGTTCCTATTGTCAAATCGCTACAAAAATTTAGAATATTTCTGGAGTCTAACCTCAAAACTTCAAATCAAAATCCCCAAAATTGCAACCTGTAGCGAGGTACAAGCAAATGCAGATCGAATACCTCACTATATTCGGAATATTCACTAAATACAGTAAAACCTCTTTTTGTGCGATACTTTTTTATGCGATTTGTTTTGTGCGATTTTATTTTTGTGCGTTTTTTTTCGTGCAATTTTTTTTTTATGCGGTATATGAATCGGTATATTATTATCAGAAATTCACACAACATCAGCGGAGAAGGTTTAATACTTTCGGCGAAAACAATCTAGACGAAATGATTGAGGACGAAACTGTCAATGATAGTGGCATTATCAATAATTTGATAGATTATGAAGACGAACAAGAACAACCGAAATACATGACAGCAGATAAAATATATGCAGTGATCCAAATTTCTAAAAAATTGGAAACGCATTTTTTCAAAATAGACACTAATGCCGAAAGAAGCTTGAAATTCCAAAAAGAGCTAAGATCATGCATGTCTCGCTATCGTGACATTTACAAGCAACTGACCAATCGACCGTCGTCACAAAAACTGATCACTGACTTCATGGTGCCAAAAAATAAATCAATTGAAATCGTATTTTCAAGCGACGAAAGTGATTTTCAACCAATTCATCACAAGGAGATGCGCGTTTTGGATTACGACGAGTAGCAGTGAATTATTTAATATGCATTTTGAAAGCTTCTCCATGTATACAATAAACAATTAAATGTTTTAAAAATATTTCAGGTTTAATTTAATTATTTAATTTGTTTGAAAGCATTTTCTCATTTTTTTCGTAAATAATTAATGTATTTTCTAACCGCGACTTTTTAATGCGGTCCCTGTCCGCCGCATAAAAAAAATTTTGGGTGGTATATCGTACAAAGTTGTTTATTATATATAAGTATTTATAAAATTTCCGAATATTTTTTTGTACGATTTCTTTTATACGGTCCCTATCCATCGCACAAAAAGAGGTTTTACTGTATAACAAACATCCTTAAACTGATAAATCAATCGATCGTATCCTTACCAATTATTATCGCACCGCGTCTGACACCACACGGTCATTTTCACCGTGGCAATCAGCGTGTTAAACGTTCGCTCGCGTTCGCGGTACAGCCTGCGAATAATGGGCTCATATTAATTGCGACGACGCGAACGTGCGACAATGGGAACAATATGGGAGACGATCAATGAGTGACAAAGAGTATCAACGCACGGTTTGTACACGCTCGAACGGTATTCTCCCATTCACAAAACCACGACGTGGTATCACTTTCTCCTTCGATTCATTGATTCGATTCCCGCTCGTTCTGTGTATCACCGTTACCATTCGTCATTCGCACGCGGACTTCGCGTATTTCTCGTTTCATTTATCGGCCATGACAGGCTGTTTCCGCTCTTATGAAGCCGGACAATCTCTCCTCTTCGCGTTCGTCGATTAACCGAACACACGATTTGAACGTGTAGAAATCTCTCGACGTTGCGTGTTTCGCGGTCGTACACGACTGCGTGCTTAAATGCCTCAACATGTTTGACACGGCCGTGTCGATCGACTTGTTCGCGTCCTTTGACGGCTTGTAACATTGATGAACCAGAATTATATTGTAAGAAAATAAATTTATCGGCTCTGCGTTTGACTCAAAATTTAGCTTCTCGGTGGTCAGGTTAGATTGTCAAGACAGTTATCAGAAAATTTAGCTTCTCTGTAGGTTGTTAAGACAGTTATTAGACAACCAAGACGAAATAACTTTAATCATTTAGTAGAGAATGAAGCAAAAATTTCCTAACACAGTATAGAATTTTAATTGGAAGAATAAGAAGAAGCTTATTATATTTTAAATTACGATAAAAACAGTATCAGCTCACGAAAAGTAGTATGCATATCTTCGAGCATTTGTTGTTGTGTATATGATTTATTTATTTGTTCTCAATTTCAGTCATGACATGTGTAATACCTTCGTAAACTTTTTTCGTACCAATAGTAACATTACTTTCATCTCTAACCGCGTTTTTGGAAACAAAAATATTGTAATTTAGAAGTTGTATATGATTTATTGGGATTAACTGCAGGAACTTGTGAAAGTATTTAATCAGTTAGTTTAATACGAAGAGCAATTAGGAATATTAGCTAGAAAGTGGAAATGATAGACATCTGTTTGGGTGATTTTAATTATTAGTGCAGTTTAACTACCTTATGCGATTTATGTTGTGTCTCAATTGCAATCAACGGAACGCAGACATTACGCAGACGTAATTATCAAAATTGTCTTGTAGAAGTGTAAAAAGTCGTATAACTTTAATTCCTGGTCTCTCCATAAGATAATAATATATAAATGCTAATAGCATTTGAAGGTGTTGTTCGCTACAGTGAAAAGCGACGTTTGTAGTCAGACACAACGTAATACTAAAATAGTTAATCTTCTAATTAACTTTAGCTTTTCCAATCATGAATAATATTGAATAATTCTTTATATAGCTTTCTAATAAATAATAACGAATATTCCACATTTTCAGGTTACCTTTTCTTAGATAAGCATAAACTTAATAATAATGTAATGAAAACTGATTTAAGTAAACTAACTCAAATTAATTTGTTGAGACAGCTATTTAAACATAAATACTGTCGAACATTATTTTATAACTGTAATTCATTAAAAAGCGAACACCATTCAAAAAGAGTATCAAGAGTTTAATGAAATTAAAAGAAAAGCGAGAAGAATCATACACAAATTATGTAAAAATTAAGAGACGGTTAAATTAATTAAATGAATTTTATTTTGATAGAAAACTGAGTTATTTTTAATTTTATTCTGAAATACACAATTTTACCAACCCAATAACTATCAACTTATTTAAAAAAGTAATAAATATTTTCTCGATGAATTTTACGAATTTCAGAAGTTAATCGCAGTAAATTGAATACAAAATATTGATTATAAAGCATTCGACAACAAATTAATTTATTATACATTATGTAGTTTTAATTGTGTAACGTGTGCTGATAATAAAGGAAAGTTCGAAAATTATACGTTCTATTGAACTCAATATTCAACCCCATTGTTACAAGTTCAAACTTTTTGAAAAAAAGCAACGTACATTATTACACGCTGACCGCCATGATTCATCGATAACATGTACCAAAAGTGTAATAATGAAACAATTCAAACGGAAAATGTCGAATTACAATTTTAAATAACATACGCCAATAATTGCTTTATATTGAAAAATTAAGTAAACGAATAGAACACTTGTTCTCATACTCTGTTATTTCCAGTATAATACGTTAGTGTTAATCTGTCATATTAGCAAAGAACCAATGTTTCTATCATATGCTCAAGACATTAAACATTAAATTTCATAAAGCTGCTGTCCGTTGCACGCGAAACTTCCAAACAAAATATTGAAATTATTTCAAAGAGATTAGAAATTAAACTTTATCAAATTTTTCAATATTAGTTTGTTTGAAAAGTTTAAATGCCTGCACGAACATCTCCAGGAACATAGTTCTCGCAAAAATTCGGAAAAGTTTCCTCGCGAACTTCAACGAATAATCAAGTACTGATAATTCTCACTCGTTGGAAACTTTCTGCATGACTACAACAAATCTTCAAAAGCTTGTAAATTCTACACAAAACAGGGAATATAATATTCGAATCACCGTTGCGAACAGCACTTCCGGGGAAGTTTGAAGTTGCTCTCAGCAATTGATGGAATCTCACCGTAGACTATTACGCGTTTCTCTTCTGAATGGAAAAAAACGCAGCGAATAAACTTTTCTCAAAGCGTGCCTATCTCTTTTTCATCGACGCGAATCCTCGAGCATTCCCATAATGGCCGAAATGGCCAAGCTCGCCTCTTTTTTCCTCGAAAATTGCTTCACAGGATAGGTTGAAAGTGGGCGTATCTCAGTGGCATGGAATCGCCGAGAATAGAATAAAGGTCGTCCTTGCCAGACGATGAAAGCACCGAGTGGCGAGTAGAAAAGCTCAGCGACGTGTCGGCCATGTTGTCAGCAAAGTTTCGTCCTCCCCCTTAAATATAAATGTGTACGCGCCACTCGCCACGATAAAATGTCTCCTCCCATGAATTCTACGCGACCACGATTCGCCTTACTTTACGGGCATCTGCATCTAAAGATATTCTCTCTTTTCAAAACATTGTTTAAAATATACAGAAAATTTTAACGCGTTTCCGAACTGGGTCTTCTTGTTTTGAAACCTTGAAACATGTTTGGTCACTCGCGATAAGATACATTACAGAGAATTCATTGCAATTTTTATGAATATCCTAATTATTTGTATCTTTGATTAAATTTGTTATAACAGTTCGATTCGAAGGTATTTCTTTTATAATCTTTCAATTGTTAGATCCAATAAATGGTTCTCAACTACATTTTTATAATATAAGAATCACAGATATACGCATGTTGTATAACTTTGTTTGTTAATTGTTTTACTGCATGTTTCTAAAGTTAGCATCTACTTAAAATCTCCTGTTAATTAGATATTTTAAATTCTAGCTACATTGTCTATAAATATAATGTTCTTTACCGTATGTAAAATAGTAAATGCAATAACAAAGAATTTTTTCAAGTATCATCTTCAAATATTTCTCGAAAACACTAAAAGTGGACAAACAATTGCAATAAAGAATTTGATGTGTTCATGAAAGTATTATTTTTAATTATACCTCTACATAAATGTTTGAATATGTCTCTACATGAATAGAAGTACAGCAATCTTCATAAAGTCCACAATAAAATGTAGGAATGTATGGAGCTTCTGAAATCTCCACATAAACAGTGTAACGTAAAATGCTCCTATAAACGACGTAATCGTTTACCAAATTTGCACAGCTACCCTTCAAGTTCCTATACAATCGAAAATTATCTCGTTTACTCCGAACGGAGTCTTTAGCTCCCTTCATCACGAAACAGTTTCGTCCAATCGGCAGCAGCAACACGCGCCACGAAATAATTGCAGTCATTCCGAACCATTCGCTTTATTGGTCGAGATAATCTCATCGCCCTACTTTCACGACCTATCCATTTTATCCGGTTACGTGACGTTCGTCTAACTTTCCTAAGAAAGTTTCAGTGCGAATGGAAAAAATTGTACGAAACAGTATCACATTTTTCTGAATCGATGCTCGGTGAACGAGATTTCAATTTCTAATTCGACGATCATTCCTCGGAAAATCTCGGACGGTTTCTTTGGGTTACGACAGACAGGGCAAGTCGAATGAAAACAAAATGGTCCATTGACGCACGACGATGCACGATTTTGTCGGTACAGTCGAGCAGAAGCAGTAGAAGTGTCCGACCGTGTTCAGCCAAACAGCACAATCCGTGGAACGAGGTTCGAGGCACACGCGTGCACGTATGGTGGCAGTTCACCGCGAGGCGGCCGGCGATATTTCACTAAGGCAAATCGGGTGAAATGGTTCAGAAAGGATCGAATCATCCGCGTTTTGGTCGAGCAATCCGAGCACACCCCACTGCCGTCGACTTTATCTTTTTCCATCCTCGTTCCCTTCTCGATTGCTCCGTTCCTATCCCACGCACAGGTGTTTATCCGACCGTACACCCGACACTATTCTCCCGTTTCCCTCGATTCCTCGTATGATCGTCCCACGGATTTATTTCTCATATGGGAGGAAAGCTCTTCCCTCTTACGTATCACACGGTTACGATTTAACCGTCCACGATTAATTCGAAGTTGGCCGTGCTTTCGGATAACTGCTACTTCTATCACTCGTTAAGATCTATCACCAGTCCGCGCACTCGTGAACACGGGAACGTACACAGTTCAACTCGACTGGACTCGAAACCGTTAGATTGATAGCAACTTTGCGCCTACTTACTGTCAATCGCGTAATCTGCCAAACAAGCGAAACGCTGCGCCTCTTCTTCGGCGTGCGTCGCGACGGCCAGCCTCCGTTCGATCACACCGGTTGGTCGGCCTGATCCAGGTGATCGAAATCGTTCGTGTTCGCGGCGTGCAGCATCGCGTGCGTGAAGAATGCCTTGGGACGTGTACTCGCGCGGAAATCGTCGTGGAAATCCTCGAGCGTGGATATCCTCACCGTCGGTCGTACGTAACGATCCCCGCTCATGCCGTGAGAATCTCTCGCGGGCACTTGTCTTGGGTAGCCGCCAGGAGCCGCGGGGGCTTCAGAGAGGAGGAGAGCCGAAGCTTACGTAGGAGGAGGTGAAGGTGGAGTAGGAGGAAGAAGGTGGATAGTGGTGGTGCTGGCTGAAGGTGGCGGTGATTCCAACCTCGTGGAGAAAGAGGGATGAGGAGAGTCGCAGGAGGTAACGCGAGGGAGGGGGCGGAGGGTGTTCTGCCCCACCCGTACTCGCCTCTGATTGGACCACCCCCGCCTGGTTACCCCGGCCATCCCTCTCCCCCACACCCACCTGCTTCAGCTGCTCCTCTTGGTCCTCGTCGTCCTCCTCCTATTGCACCTCTTCCTACTTCGCCTCATCCTCCTCGCGCCGATGCCGCTGCTCTCCTCGTCATCCACCTCGTCCACCTCCTCTGCAACCGTCAGCTCGACCTCCTACTCTTTCGCAGCCACCTTTTAGCCGGTTCTCTTCTTCTTCTTCTGGTTCGCGCCACCTCGCCCTGTCCGTCGGCACACGTAAGAACGCCCGCCTCTTTTTCGATGCACCGGAAAACAGGTGCGGAAGCCGGTCGTGGGGATTCCAGGATTTCTACTGGCTCCGGAGAACTCCATCGCCGGCTTGGATCCACCAGCCTTTATTCCCAGGATCTCCGCTGTCGTGGAACACCCTTTCTGCCCGTTGCATTTTCAAAATTCTGAAAGACCCTCGGCAACTGATGCTGGTAGGTACACGCCCGATAGGCATTTAGTCGCTTTCGAATCTGTATCGCGACGCTTCGATAAACCGCCTTCGGAAATCTCCTTCTCTTTTCTCTTCGGTTCCTTTTTTTCCGTCTGTCTCGCTTTCGTTCTTCGCGATTGTGTATTTTTATCGGGATCAATAAAGGGCGGTTGCTCGAGTTCTTCAATGAAATGCGGCTACACCGGCCAGCCAATGGGGTGGAGAGCTTTTGGGAACTTTCAAGCTCGTTAATTCAAAGAATTCGAGAGTTCAATTTTGAATTACTATCGATTTGCTTCATAAATTTCTGCGTGTTTTCGAGAAATAATGAAACGATTCCTTGATGGTTCACTTTCTTTTACTTCCTTTAACACTTTCACATCACACATGGATGACGTTCAAACTATAGGAAAATCTATATCATTAAGAAGCACCTACATTATTAAGAATTTGTCCACTTACCTAATTAGAAATACTTCGTATCAACTACTTAGAACTGAGTAACAAGTACTACAAAACATTGTATAAATATGTGGGTAGATTTGTTAAACCTTATCGGAAATGTTCAACATTTAAAATGTCATCATAGAGATGACAATAGAATGCAAGAGATGTAAGAATTTAACCGCTTCATCATCCTAACATCTTACAGGAATTACTTTATTATGTTCATAAAAAGGGAGACCGATTTTGATGTAATAAGCTTGAAATGAATTTCGACTTCAAACATACTCCGTCCATTAGGCAATATCGTTTAACAGCGATTACACCGTCTTGACTTCGCAATTCAATTATCCCCATCATCAAAGTTAAACACAGACATACCGCATTGATTTCGATCGTGATTGTAAGACAACAAAGAGTGCGAGTTCGCGGCTTTGCGCGTTTCTGGAGCAGACCGTTGGGCACCCGGGGTAGTTACCCGAGCGGAAGAAACGATTCACACGTTTCGACTATAAATTACGGCACATTTACGACGAACGTTCGAGCGAAAGGCATCCAGGACAGGAGACGGACAGGGAGCATGGCGAGGATGCCTTAAGGCGACGGCATTTCGATAATTGGAAACCAATGAGCCGACAGTGGGAGGGCTTTCGGGGTAAAAATCAACCCTTCCGCCCTACCTTCGGGCCCTAATGAAGCGAACCTTCACCGTTGCCAGCCGACGTGCATGCCTTCGCGTCGTATTAATTGCCTGCCCCCTTCGTCCCTCGCCATCCCCCTCGAGCAACCCTCCTCCCCCTTTTCTCTGCCCCCCTGTTCGAGAAGCTCGCGTCCTCGCGCACCCGTCCACCCGCTTTGCCTTCTCTTCTTACGCCGCGCCGTCTCGCAGTTACCCGCGATAGCGCATTCTTCGACAAATTGGATCACGCTATCGTAGCCGACGCTTCTGGCGGGCGAATGTTCAACGAAATAACCCATTACGCGAATCGAGAATTACTACTTTTGGGGACACGAGAGTCAATTTGAGTTTTCGTGTAGGTTGTTTGGGATTTTGATCAGGGATCAGTGCGTTGGATGATTTAGAGGGTGCAGTCAGGATTTGAAGTTACGTGCGATTAAGATGTTGAATCAGGAATTATTACTCTTGGGCTCATGGGAATTCGACTATTGAGTTTCCATGTAGGTTTCGTTGTTTGATTTTGGTCAGAGATTTGATAAGATGAATATAATGGATGATTTAGGAGGTGACTTAAGATTAGTTAGATATAACTAAGATGTTGAACTGAAAATGACTGCTTTTGGAGACATGAAATTTTCGGTAACTTGAGTTTTCGTATGTTTTGTTGTATGTGATTTTGATGAAGAATTTGGTGGGGGGATCTCATGGGGTTGAATGATTTAAAGAGTGCACGAGTTAAGATTTCAAGTAAAGTATAATTGAGATGTGCTGAATAATTATTGAGAGGTAGAGATCTTAGTTCACATGAGTATGTGATAAAGGAATCTGGTATATCACAAAGACTACTGCATATTTGATGCAGATGAGGGTAAAATATCCAGTTCTTGGCATTGTTTGCTCATACTTTATATTGTACTGATTTTAAATATGCCTTACAATCTTTTATAAAATTATATATGTATTAAAAAAATTAGAAAATATTCAATTTTTTCTTGTTTACTAATATTGTATTCTAAAACCATTTTCAAATTGTTTTATGTAAAATAGTTTTACAGAAAAATGTGCATACAAATCCATAATTTTGGGTATCGAATACTGACGTACGCATTATTTCAGTTATTTGTGGAATTCTTTCGTAAGAAAAAAGAACAATTCAATACAATTTATAAGAAGAAAATACAGTTTCTTTAAGTATAATTAATAAGAAAAAGAGAAAATATTTTTAAATGCAATAATAAGGAAAGAAAGAAGTGTCTTTAATTACAGTTTATAAGAAAAAAGATAGATTTGTATTTAGTATCTTTTTATCGTGTTCAAAGTTAATTAAATAATTTTGAGCCCCTGAATTTTTCAAATTATGGAACAATGATACTGTTGTGGAAGGGATTGAACATATAATACCATTTGAATGCACTCCAATATGAAATTAAATATATGACTAAATAACTCCATATAATTTTATAATTTTAAATTACATGAGCTCTTTGCACTGAAAGTGGAGCAACTCCATTCTTTAATAATACTGTATTTGCTACATTCTTCAGTTATATGAAATATAATAATTTAGAGAATTTAGTAAATTATATTTTCCTGAAATATGAACTTGTTCCACTTATATTATAAGCGACTCATATGTATATGTTAATAGAAATATATTTCATCACTGTCGTATTTTAATTGTTTATAATTACTGTATTACAACTGTAATTGAAAAGTAGAATTATTTTCGCTATAATTATTATCGTATTGTAACTAAATCTAATATAAAATTTATTCTTTTAAATAATTTAGTCTATGGCTCAGAAATTTGTTCATTTTCCACTTTTTTCATTAAAAGAATGTCTTTTTGAATTGTCACGAGTAATATTAATTAGAAAATAAGAACAAACCAATATTTTCTTTGAAAGTATTTATTTTACGAAAAATTATGCAAAAACTTAATATTGCAAATTAGAAACATTTTGTGAAAATGAAATTATAATTATATGTAAACATTAAATATTTTTAATAATTTCATGAATTACGAGACTTCCTACATTCAAAAAATAAAGGAATTTTACGATATATCATTTTACGTAGTATGTTTGCAACAGAATGCAAAGAAAAGTTATTAATGAAAAATATTTATATTAAATATAAATATTATGTATAAGACACAAAATAATAACATTGTAAGTTTCATAGAATACTATTTCAAAGTTCCATTTGCAGTATGTCTTCTGAATTGCATCCATCTCAAATTCATTGCGATTATGTTTATAAAACAAGTTACAAACAGCACTAATATCATCCATAATTATTAAGACAATAAACACAATAACACGACAATATCAAATTTCACGATATTTAAACCATTAAAAAAATTCAATATGGCAAGCTATTTTACCATTCGACCGTAACAATTTAACATTTGCCTAATTGCACCGATAATATAGCTCGGTAAAAATGCAGTTAATTCATGCAATTTGCACGGAATCCAAATGTTCGTTTCACCGTTGGCAAGCAATTAACCGCAAACCCACACGATTTATCATTCCCGCATTATTACCGTCTCAATTCCAAAAGAACGTTTAAATCATACAAAAAGTTATTCTCATCATAATCCCCTAAATCGCTTGTAATTAATTATCCTTAATAATTAGCACCTAAAATATTCAAATCAATCCATTTTCATAAACGACGAAAATATGAAGAGCGAAAATGAGCTACCGCTAACTAATAAGAAGAAATTTGCATCAATCATAAAATCATCGCGTTAAAAACGATCCAGCACGACGGAAGGACACGAAACAATTAATTACATCATTCACAACGTTCAACTAACTTTTCCGCTTACAGCTTCATTAGACTCGAACAGCTGCAACCACTTCATCAAAAATTTTCCTTGCGCGAATTTACAGGACTTCTTTTCACTGACGCACCGTTAAATGATTACATCACAATGTAATATTTTGAAAAACTTCACTGGAGAAACCTTAACAACCACCGAGAAACCGACCTAATTGAAACGGTTATGAATGAGCAAAGAAACGGCTTTGAAAGGAACACATTATGGAAACTTCGGCTTTAGGCTCACAGTGGCAGAAAATATCACGCGACGACCCTTAACCGGTACCTTTAAGGTTGTGCGAGGTTAGGGCCACTCTCGACGTAATTCCGTTAGGTAGGCCTCGAATCGATATAATCAACGAGGGGGTGAGTTTTCACCCCCGGTGGTTCACTACGATTCTTCCTCTTAAATTCAACCCCCTCGCGCTTTGTAATCTTCGGACGTTCCACGGGATCACCCTTGTTCCGAAGGGTGCGCCACCCGTCATCTATCCGACGGCTTCAACTGTCCTAGTAAAACTTCAAGAATTCAGTTATGGAAACACAACTCATTTTGTACAATTAATGACTCATTATATGAGACATTAACAAGCTTACGAAATGTGTTCAAAGGATAAACCTTCAACGTTTAAATTTCAATAGTAGATCTTCAGATCGAAGTTTCTTTGAATTGGAAAAAATTAAACATTTCAACATTAGTTTATACAAAGTCATTTTCGTGTACGGTTTGTGGCAAAATTAACACTTTAGCACACATGCAATATTTATGTAAATCAATCATACCACTGGTTCACAAAATCAATCAACATCAGAATTATAGCCATCATAATAAGGGTGGATACGTACATCTTAGACCCATGTGGCCATGTGTGATTCACAAGGGTAGTACCCCTTCTTCGTCAAACCGATCCACACACTAACACATTGGCGAAAGTAGCTTCAAACAAGTACATCAACAATCGCGTACCGTTGGCGAGTTGAAGCGGTTCCGCGCGAAGACACGCGGACAGATTAGGAGCCGGAAAAGTGAGACACGACGAATCACCGTTTTCGATGACAAAGTCAAGACGTCGGGATGAACATGGGCGCGAGATGTGGCACACCCCGAGACCTAGACACTACTGAACCAGCCCCATGGCAAACCTTGTTAACGGCAGTCGACAACCAAGTTTAAACTTCGGGTAACAATTCCCCTACCAACTCGCTCTCTCATTCTCTCCTTCTCTCTCCGTTTCACTTCTCGCGTGCTCTCCCCCTCCCCCCGCTCCACAACCACCGCCGGCTCACCCTTTTGTCTTTCCCATTCGCCGCGGGAGCTGATAGAAGAATTCTTAAGAAGCTGGCGTAATTAATCATCCGATCGAACCCGGGGTCCCTGTAACTCTACTGGCGGTTTGCAATCAGAGACTTGGGACCCGTTCTTCGCGAGGTGCGCTTCGAGAATTTGTTACGAATTGCTCGTCAAACGGGGAATATGATGATAAAGAGAAGAGACATTTTGAGAGAGACGATGATGATAGTAGGTGGATCAGAAATGGATAATGAAAGTAGACCTAACTTGAACGAGATTGAACAAACTTGGGTTGATACTAAGTTTTGGGCTAAGTATTAGGTTTTGTTTTGTTAATCTATGAAAGTGATTTACTTTTTACCTTGAAGAAAATTGCGAACACTGTTAGATGGAAGATTTCATACGTTAGTTTAATGTGGATTGATCATTGACTAGTAACCTCATACTTAATGATGACTGCTAACCATCTAAAATAGAGTCCATCGAATATAAGTTTATTATAGAATAGAACACAAGTTTGATCTTGTGACTATACAAATTTTATGAAACACATTATAATCTGATCAACATATGTACATTAATAACAACGTGTCGATATGGATGTGATGTGGTTTAGACCCTGTCAATGTGTGGATGAGTCTTCAAGCAAGGATACTTCAATATTCCAACGAAATCCTTTTTATATCCTAAAGAAATTATCATTACCTATTGAAATATGATAATTTCCATATGGAATAATTGCTATATAATAATATTATAAAATACCTCTAAATAAAACGTGGTAACACTTATGAAGAATAAAAACGACCTAGCTTTTCACTCAAGTATCAACTTAAACCATACAATCAAAACATATCATTAATATGAAAGTCACAAAATATAATGACTAAATATCAAAATAGTAAATTATCCATGAAACACACATAGCACTTCCTGTATAAATAAATAACTTAACGTCTACTAAAAAGTGTTAGTCTTCAAACATTTAGACCAGCTTCAATCAATAGGGTGTTACCTTCAAACAAGTAACTTAACTTCAATTAGAATAGTGTTAATTTCAAATAAACACATTAACTTCGAGTACCTTAGCTCCAAATATCTTAACTTCAACCAAGTACCTTAGCCTCAAATATCTTAGCATCAAACAAGTGCCTTAGCTTCAAATAGTTTAGTGTAGAACAAGTATCCCAGCTTTAACTAGTTTAGCTTCAAACAAGTACTTTAGCTTCAAATAGCTTAATTTCAAGCACAGCTCACCTTCAGTATCTTCACAATAAAAACAGTAACATATCACATAAACTCAAATCTTTACCAAATGTGTAAATAAAATAATTAGCTACATTGACAAATAAAATAAATAACAGTAAACATTCAATTACACTAAATAAAATCAAATGAACAATGACTGTATTCCATATTCTAAAAATTAAATTGAAAATTATCTATCTATACGGAGAAATTCGATGAATCAGGAAGGTTAAAGACCCTATTGTATCCAGGAGCTGCATAAATCACTTCAGCACGCATCACCTAACCCACAAGTACCCCGAGAAATTCACATATAACTCTGTCCTAAGTTCGAGTAACATCGCGTCTGGATAGGTAAGAAACTGTAAACGGTACCAAAGAAGTCCTGTGGTACCTTGGCCTTGATCGGCTGTGTCTTCGGAAAGCGGGACGAAACGCGCCAGCTGTCGTTAACCCCGAATCCCGGTGATCCTTCGTGGCCGAAAATGGAGCACACGGTAGAGAGAGGAGAGAGAAAGGGAGAGAGTGAACGAAGGAAACGGGCTTTCTACCAAGTTCACCGCAACCTTCCTGAGCGGCGCGTTGGTGCGAAACTTGGTAGCCGCATAACAAGAAAGAAGTAACTATCGTTGGAGCGGACTAGTTTGTTCAATGGCACGAGCCACGGTGGGGAAGGTGAGCCAAAGTTCTTCGCAAGAACAAGAACAAAGTTCCCAGGCCAGAGCACCCCTCGCCCGCGCCACGCTTCTCGCCCCGCACCCTTCTCTGTCCCTCGTACCCCTGCTTACGTATATGTATACTCTTGCAGATGCGCGCACTTGTCGGTTCACCTTGGAAACTTTGACGAAAATCAAATTCCAAGTGCACGCGTTACCCCCGTTGAGGCCTAGCGTCGCGACGTTCCCGCGTCGCGGGACACATCGACGCGAGAACCTGAAGAACGCTGGTGAGAAGTGGTGCTTCACCGTTTTTCGTGCCAGGTGATTCTACGAATGTGGACATGCAAACAGCAATGAATGCGTTTCGTCGAGTTTCGAGAGGATCACATTTTGCCTAACCGAAGTGACTTTGTTATAAGTGTGCTTGTGGTTTTTTGAATGCTCGTTGCATATGAGTACCATAGTGTACTGTGAACGTTTTTCGCTTCTTTCTCTACGGCACCACGTGTATTAAAGTTTACTAAGTCCCTAGTTTTAAATTCAAGTTTAGTTCCTAATCTTGACACAGTGTTTATTTTTATACTTATGATCAATCTTCAATTTTCGCAGTCTAAGCTCAGTTATCTAGGTTCTTCAATTTTGTACAGTCTAAAATCCTTAATTTAGTCTAAGTTCTGTCATTTTCGTACAGTCTCATCCCAGTTCTTAGTTTTGTAAGAGGTTCAGTGTATTAGTTATAGGTTCTAACTAACCAAATACGAGATTCAGAGTTATTCTTAAACAGACTAGTTCTGGTTGTTAGTGGCTACCAAAGCAAGATTACATTGGCCTGATCGAAACACGAGCAAGGATAAAATTAAAAGGCAAACTGTTTTGTTTAAAGATTGGTACTTACTTTTGGAGTTGAATAGTTCAGTATGGTGCACGTCGGCAGGATGAGGCGTGGAGGTCAGTTTGGTCCCGGTCACCTTTCCGTAACACGATCACTGTCAAGATTTTCGGCTAGATGATAGAACGCGTGGCTACGATCGCCAAAAGAGGAGCCCGTAGACCCGTGATCGACGTTAACCAACCCTGCGAGATCCGTCCAAACCGTCCGCGCCGCGACGCCGACGAGGAGCGGCGATTTTCCACGAGCAAACCCGAGAGGTCGTACACAGCGTCGGTAGGAGGAGGTCGGAGGTGGAGAACGAGGAGACGGAGGTGGAAGTGGAAGGAGCCAGAGGAGGATTTCGAGCTGGTATTGGTGAGGAGAGAGGACCGTCGCGTTGCTACATCGTCAGGAAACGTCGTTGTGTGTGGCTTGTGAGGAGTTAGATTAGAGGAGAGGAGAGGAGAGACCAGAGAGAAACGGAGAGAGAGAGGGCCCGGGAAAGCACAGACGAGAGGAGGCTGTATATGAGGCTACCCGTGAGCCAGTGGTGGTGAGAGTAAAACTTTTCTCGCTTGTGTTCGTACGCACGCATCGACTCGCCTCCGAGGAAGGGAGGATGGGTGCCAGGCAGAAAGAGAGAGGAGAGAGAGACGAGAAGAAGAGGCGAGGGATAGAGAGGCGGATGAAGGTGGAGGAGCAAAAGGAGGAGGAGAAAGATAGGGCGTAGTACGATTTTGCTGGAACGGAGACGAGCTTCCGAGCAAAACGCGTGGTCCACCTCCGAGTTATTTCCTTTTCAACCCCCTCTGCTTCTCTTAACCCGCCCCCTTCTCTTGGGCCGCCTGGACGGCGCAAATTATTACCCGTCGCAGGTGCATTTTTTCTGTTCCAGCATCTCGCTTCTACCGCCACGTTTCCTTCTACTGAAGAATATCGGATGACTGACGGAGAGTCGCGGGAACCATCACACTTCGTTGCCAGACAAATAAGAACCGGGGTTAACGACGACTTCTACTGATTATTCACCTGAGTGGTTTCGTTACTTTCTTGCTTAGAATGATTAGAATTATTCTTAAATAAGTTTTAATTGTTATTTCAGCTGACTTAGTTCTGGGGGTTGAAGGTGAAAGGGTGAGGCTGATACCATTTTCTCCTGCTTTACGATTTGTATTGCTTTCTCTGTCCAAATATTTTTTACTACGAAATCTTCTAGATTAAAGTTTACTTTTATGTAGTACACCGTTCTTTAGGGTTAAGATTTAGTTCAAGTATTCTTCTAATAAACAATTGTAGGCTCAATATTATCCATACATCAGTATTTAGCTAGTACAGCGTTGTTTAGAGTTAGGGATCAAATTTAGTGTTTAGGCGTACGTTAGTGTTTCTTACTTCAAGTTCTTCTTCCCATAAAGAGTTGTAAGGTAAATATTGCTTTTATGTACATCGTTGTTCAGGGTTGAAATTTAGACGTATTGTTTAGGCTTTCATTGTCTGTTCGAGCTGATGGTAAAGTAGAAGAATGGTGTTCGACTATGAGTATACAGAATGATTCTATAAAATAACTTTTAAGAACACTTTGAAAATTTCACAAAAATAGGTGTTCGAGAATTGAATTGAAACATTTTTCCACTCTATTTTTCAGATTTAGTCCCATTAGATAATTTCTCTTATACTCTCATTAATAAATTTATGGCACCGCTTTTTATTCGACGAATTCTTCGTGTTAAAGTTAAGAGAGATTACAAATTGCGAAGTTTAAATAACAAATTTGAACAATTGTTTAAATATTGTAAAAAGTTGTGAATAATAGAATTTGTTAGGTTAATAGTATGATATAGAATTATATACATATATTAATAGTTGTTTAACTACTTAATTAATACTGCCAAATCATGATTATACTATTCAAAATATGTATCGTGAGAACATACACACAAAGAAAGCTTTGCCAGCAGCAAAGTAATTAACACTTTGACCGCTAAAGTTAATCTCATCAAAGATGCTAACTCCCAGTATGGTAATTTTCTACAAACCTGATCGATTATTCTGAACATATATAGCTTTTACTACATATACTTTTTTGTATTTGAGTCAAAAATAGAGTTTGAGTCAAACTCTTGTGTTATATTGGCAAACTTCACTTCTGACGATTCACGCAATGTTTGGAAATTTGGATGTTTTAAATGTCCAAATTATCAAATACCTTAAGTTATACATTTTTAGATTCTCAGTTTTGCAAATTTTTCATTTGCTAGATTTCTAAATGGTCAGCTAAATTTCCGCGTCCTCAAGTTATTAAATCTCCAAACTCTCGTAGGAGTTAAGATAAGATCTTAAATTCAGAAATTCAGAAGTCGACAAGTGGATAGATTTCCATATCCGTAGATCCCTAAATCCTAAAATCCCAAACTCCACGAATTCCGAGATCATCAAATTTCTTTATCTTTAAATTGTTAGACCAGCAAGTCCTTAGATTCTTAGATGCGTAGATTTTGAAATTTCAAGGTTTCCAAATTCCGATGTCTTCAAATTTGCAGATTTGCAAATCATTAGATCCCCAAATCTCAAAGTTTCTACATTTCTACGTTTTCAAACTCCTAGGATCAAAATTTCCATCCCTTCAAGTTTCTTGCTTCCTAAATTCTCTATTGCTATATTCTCAAGTATCTAGACCTCTCATTTCAACTTATCCAATCCCTATCAAATCAAAATCAATCAAAAAGTAGTATATCCCCTCCTTCTTAATCTATATACTTTTCCTAAGAAAATCAGATTTGCTCCTGGTCATGCGTGCATCAAACATGAACGATCTGACGACGTCGTTAGAACATTCAGGTATTATACAACTTATAATTAAAAACCACATACAGCATACATATTACTGTAATCCTAGTTCCAAGAAATGCTGTTATCTTTTAACTCATCGTCGTTAATAAAATGCGCGATAAAGATCGAATAACTAAGTGAATCCAGACATTATGAGGAAAGTTCCAGCGTTCAGCGACAGGCCGGAGTTATCCGGTGACGTGGGGGATTCTTCCATCGGCCGGCAAAGAGGAAAGAGAGCAAAAGCCGACAGAATCGTAGGTGAAAACCAAAGATGCCTTATGATCGCGGGCGGCAGCTCGTTCGTCGACGGTAGGCGGGCTACCGAACGTTGAGTTTAATGCAGATTAAGGAGCGCGGGGGCTGGAGGGTCCTTTGTAGAACGCGTTTCGTTCGGTATTAGCTGGAAGTAGCTCGTAGAACCGTGGTATTACCTGGAATTACGTCTCAATCTACCGTGGCCGTCGACTAAACTAATATTAAAACTTTTAACGTAGTTAGAGCGCGGCCCGTGGTTGCTTTACCGTCCGTGAAGCTGCTCTCTCTTTCTCCACCGTGCTCCTTGCCTCTCTCCTCCCTTTTCCTTTTAAACCTGTCTCTCTCTCTTTCTCCCCGTCTCGCGCGCGTGTGTGTATGTGTGTGTGCACGGGTTGCATTGACCGTTACTGAACTTTGATGTGTTTCCTGCACAAAATTCACCTCCGAAGTCATAAATTAGCTACGGAGACCGATGCGTCTCTCCCTTTGGCCGCCACCCTTGAAGCTGCACCAATACACAGGGCCGTTGCTTCGAGAGACCGTCAAAAGCAAGCAACCAGCACGTATCTCCGACGGGTCCCTCGAAATTGTCCGAGCAGGACCTCGATCGAGGATAAACTCATTTTTCAACGGATCTACGGAACGCGTTCCTTTGCTTCCTTCCTTCGTTCCTGCCTTCCTTCCTTCCTGTCCACCCCTCATGGCTGAATATTTATCGCCGACGATGAACGACGGATTTCGCTAGTTCGTGTAGTTTGCATGCGCCGTTACCCCGTTTGCGAATCCCATCGGCTATTTTGGATGGTGCAACGTGTTGCAGCTGGCCGCCGATGTACGGGTCGAACCGTTTAGAATTTCATATTTTACACGACACTGCGCGACGTGGGCGGACCTTTCAAATTATTATCTACATGTACTTCGATTTTCTGGTGGGTCATTCATTAGTTTCGTATGGTACTTTTCCTTTGCTTTCGTGTATCCGACGTTTAATTTTCGATCGATCAAAATTGCGCGAGTTTGAGTTTGTCCTTGCGCGATGGGATGCTCGAAAGCTTCGGAAATCGTCGATGCTTATTTCGAAGAATCTTAACACTAGAACTACCAACCAGTCAAAATTAATGGTTTCACATTTCTCATTTTATATTATAAAAGTTTACTGTCGTGATTTTATGGAAATGTCTGTCATATATTTTTGAGGTAAAAACTAGTTTTATATTCTTTAGTATTTACTTATTTCCCTTTTCATTCTTCGATAAAGCATTTAATGTAAGCAGTTCTAGTGTTAAATGTATCGAATAATTTGATAGAGTATAAAATAATTTGAAGGATTGTTAATACTTATTCAGGATTGCTGATGACAGTTGAAAATTGTTGAAAATTGTTGAAGATTGATGAAGATTATTAAACATTGTTAAAGAAGGTTGAAGATTGTTAAAAATTGTGAAGGATTATTAAGGGTATTTAAAAATTGTTAAACACTGTTAAATATAGGTTATGATTGTCTAAGTATGCTCCAAATTGTTAAGGATTGTTAAAGACAATTGGAAATCGCAAAAGATCGTTGAAAATCGTAAAAAATCTTTAAAAGCCGTCTAGCATCGTTAAAAATCATTAAATCTAATTAAAGGTTGTTTAATATCGTTAAGTACCATAAGAACCTAACCTAATAAATCTTGTTAAAAATGATTAAAAACCATTAAATATAATTAAAGTTTACTAAAAATTGCAACACAATTTCACGCTTTTTAAAAGTAAAAAATTTCGATATCTTTAATTCCTTTATTTTTTAATTCTAAACAGAGTAATGAATTAATTGATGTTTATTAAGGAGTAACGTTGTAATCGTTTATCTCCCCCTACAGGAGGACAAGAAGTTTTTATTTCGATGCTTAAGGGACGATGATGTCCCGCCAGATCAGAGTTACTCCATTCAGAATCTATTAAGTGGATTAAGTTCCACCGATGAAGTACTCGTTCCAGCTTCGTCTCTCTTTCCATCCTTCTTTTCGCCAACCGTTGGCAACTTCTGCTCCTTTCAGCGTCCTCCGAAAGTTCGAGGAACTGCTGTCGGGATGGAGAGGGCACGGAGGTGGGCAGAATTGAAAATCCACGTGAAAATTTACGTAAGGAAACGTAAAACCACGAAGAAGACGAAAACGCGAGATCTATTACCGGTGAATAAGCGAACGGAAAATTACGTGAGATAAAAGAGCTGACGTTCAAAAATTCCCTGAAGAACTGTGAAATTTCACAATGTAGATAATTACGTTATCAATTACTATATAACTTTTCTAGTATAGCATTTCATTTATAAAGTTAGTACTATGAAGTTTAACAAGAAATTATATACATAAAAGTTTGATATAAAATATATTTGCATAAGAAAAGTTTATGTGAAATTATTAAATTTTATGTAAAATATTTTTATCCTTCAATAAATTATTTTATGAAAAATTCAGGGATTAAAGTCAATTCTCAACAAAATTAATAATTTCATTAGTGGAATACGTAGGAGAGAAAGACCAAGAATTAAACCAGCAAATGTATCTACAAAACTTTTGGAAAAAGTGTGGTGAAATAGTTTCTGTTTCGAAACCAACAACTATTATATTCGTTTAGAAAATAGTGCTCGGAAATGTCGATGCTCTTTGGAACATTTGCACCTCCAAACTTCAAATAAGTTGCTAATGAGAAATTATTAAAATGTATTTTCAAACAGAAATGAACACAAAACTCGAGTTAAAAGCGTGTCTGCGTCGCTTGGAATTCTAAACACGTTTCGTCACGGTTTCAATGCAAGTGTTTAAGAATCTTCCACATTCTGGATTCAATGCGTAAGAGACCGAACATCACCGACATTTAAATTCCTTCCTCGTTCCGGCTCATCATTAAGAGACACAATTAGTATTTACACACCATCAGGAAATGCGTTCCTTATATTTCCGTTAATTAGTATCCATATAATAGTCGCGGAAAATGTTTCCGAGAAGTTTCTTCAAAGGGAGATCAAGTTCAAAGCAAATACTGTATTCAGAATTCAACGACGTGTCAAATCTTAATTTCTATCATTTTAGTTAATTAGGTTTATTAATGTTATTAATGACGTCTCGCTACTAATTAGGAGCTGACGTCTGATGTTTTTCATTTTTCAGATTTATGAATTTTTAAGTATTATATTATTTATTAAATATAATAAATTCTCAAAGCTGCATTTTCTAATTTCTTAACTTTTCATTTTTCAAACTTAATAAGTTACTAGACTTTCGAGTCACTAAATTTTTAAATTTCCTAGTTTTCGAATATAGAGATTTTCTAAATTTTTCATTTTGAAGCATTAAATTTTTCAAATTTGCACATTTTTAGATTCTTAAAATTCAAAATTTTTGAGTTTCTAAATTTCTAATATGCAAAATTTCCACATTATATAGTTTAAAATTCTGGAACCCTTGAGTTTCTAAATCTTCTAATATTCAAATTCTCCAAATTACTCAATTCATCAAATTTAAAATTATGGTATGCTTAAATATCGAAATTTTCAAATTCTCAAATTCTCAAATTCTCAAATTCTCAAATTCTTAAATTTTCAAATTTTCAAATTCTCAAATTCTCACATTTTTAAATTCTCAAATTCTCAAATTTCTAAAGTCTACTTGACAAACAATTGTGAAAATTTCAAATATCAAGATTAACAAATTTTTCAACCCCTAATTCCTAAATTCTAAAATTTCTTCAAACTTTCAAATTTTCAAAACCTGTTCTCCAAATCCTCACATCTTCAAATACTTCAATTCTTAAATTTCCAAATCACTAAATCCTTAAATCCTCAAACTTTCAAATCCCTAAATTCTTAAATCCTTAACTCACCAAATTCCTAATTCTCAACCTACTGAAATCCTTAAATTTCCAAGTTCTCAAGTTCGTAAATTTCCAAAACCTCGATTGACGAAACTTCAAAGTTCCTATATTCCAAAACTGCGAACTTCCCTATAATCTTGCATTTTCATCCAGATACAATTAGCAAATCGAAATAAATTTGACTACTCGACTATTGCTGTATATTCACCTTAATATTCACAAACATTTAAATAATCTAATAATTAAAAACGAAATTCTAATCACATAACCGGTAAACCTGTACAGATATTATTTTGAACCAGTCTCCAGAAA
This sequence comes from Megachile leachella, assembly GCA_963576845.1. Taxonomy (NCBI): domain Eukaryota; kingdom Metazoa; phylum Arthropoda; class Insecta; order Hymenoptera; family Megachilidae; genus Megachile; species Megachile leachella. Next base: position 11,378,311 of record OY756256.1, on the reverse strand, counting down.
CTTTCATTGAACTTCGACGATCAAAAATTCAGTCGCAGCTGGTTCAGCATCGTCCACCGGCTACCGATGCTTTTCAACGGAAGATCCTCTCCAATTACCAAGAAGAAGAAAGAAAAACACCGTAGAGCAACTTTCAAAGTCAAGTCTCTTCCGCGTGAAACGCTAATGACTCGAAGAAGTGGCTGGTGCAGCTGCTGTCCCATGCATAATCGCGAACATTTTGCATCAACTACCCTCGGCGAACTTTCCCTCGGCCATAGATTGAGAGCATCGATCAACGTTCTACTTTAAATCGATTATTAATTTCTGTCTTTCAAAATGAAAATTTGCACCATCGTATCGCGAAACGTCGCATGCATGTGAAGGGCACAAAATATTTTCGAAGAAAATCCCGGAGATTCCGTTGAAAGGACGAGCGCAGGATCAGCGTGCTCGCGTCCTCGATCTTCGAGGAGGAGTGCTGAAGTCCTGCCCCGGCGATTCCCGACGTTCCTCCCCGCACGGCCATCCCGGCCACGAAATTCGCAAGCTTTTTCCTCTCTCTTCCTCTCGTCCTTCGGGGTATCCTTCTCTCCGTTCTCGTCTGGTCCGCGCACGCGTGCTTCCTGTTCCCCACTCCGGAAAGCTCGACGAACTTTCCAGGGGGTAGCACGGGGAAAAGCTCCGCGATCCACGCCTCCCACGGTAGGCTTACTTTCCTGTAACTTTTTGCCGTTGTCGTCGACGTCGTCGTCGTCGTCGTAGGTGGTCGTGGTCATACGTGCGCGCGCCCTGAGGAAAATACTCTTCTCTCTCGAAGAGCTTTACTTGCTCCGTGCTTTTTCCTTCTTTTTGCTCGCACAACCTGTTTCGTCCCTCTGCTTTTCAGCCTGATGAGTCTCTCCCTTGTTCGCTCTGTCGGATTTTTTTGCTTCTTATTGTCGCCGCGTCCTCGGCTATCGCGAGCAATAAACGTCCCGGCTCGCGAAATTACTCGTCGGACGATGCCACCGGGAAAAGATTTCAAGTAGCGGAGCTACGAAGTGACGATGGGAATTGTTGCTGGACGATTAGGTTCTCCGAGGAAGCGAGAGATACGGTACCGTGTTTTCTTATGCAGATGCTGCCTTATGGGGTAATTTTACAGCGATTAGTTAACCTTCACGGTTGTATCGCCACATCGTTGTGAATACTTAAATTAAAACACTTGGTATACATTTCTAAGTTAAAACACATGTGTGCTATTTTTAACACTAAAATTACCAAACCGGTCAAATGACTGCTCCACAAGTTTCTTATTATAAAGTACACATTTATCTAACCCTTTGCATTTTTATGTAGAGTGTAACTCGACATAACATTTCTCTTGAATCTTATGAATGATTCAGATAAATAGATTGTATGTTTTCATTTAATTACTATTTATAATAAATGAAAAATGTATTTGTCACATACTCCACACTGTTACAATACATTTTACTGAGAACCCCTTTCTTGATGTATTTTGTAAAAGAGTTGCTAAGTAACAGAAATTAAGGAGTGTAAGGGGTTATATTTATTAAAATCAACATTGATTTTCGTCAAGATAAGAATAAATGCGTGTACTAATTTATGTTTCGTCGCTTGTTGCTTTATTTTTTAACTTCATTTTTTATTTCAAATTAAGTATACATTATATGTGTACTTCTCTCCAATTTCTCTGAGAGAAGTTTGAGTTCTGAAAAGGAGGGAGCTAATTGATCTTCTGAGTATATGAGGTAAATAGAAAAATATGTAAAAAATATATAGAAACATGGACATGTACACGTATATAATAAAAAAAAATCGTACTAACAATATCTTCTTTGAACATATAATAAATATAATGACCTTTATTTGTAACTACTTCGGACATCCATTTTAATCTTGAAGAGAAAATGGAGAAATAAATAAATGTTGAAGCATTAATTAATGTATACAACCATTCTTTACCTGAATAAATGGTGACATTTATTTCGATAAAAATACGACAACAAAATTTTGTAGTATAATAGATAAAATTTGAAACTAATATTTTTACTGAATCGAACAAGTACTTGAACTACTATTTCGTTCTATTTTGTGATAAATTAGTCTGTTCTATAATGGCGAATTTTGTTAGTGGTGAAACGTTGTTAAATTGCATATGTTTATACAATATTATAATATTTGCAAGAAGTTTATGATATATTACAATTTACAATGTTTACAATATAATAGTGGAGAACATGCAAGTTATTACAAAATGAATATGTATTCTGTTACAAATTATGTTTGAATAATTTCTGTTCTGTTACAGGTTACATTTCAATAATTTCATCTTAAAAAATGATACTTTAAGAATATTATAAATGATATTTACAAATGATATTTGAATACATAATTCAATGCAGAAAATGTAAAACCAACAAAATATTGTTTCACTGTTAATAGCAGCAGTACTAAGTAAACGTAATTATATTTCACATGATGTACTTCATCTCAAACAAAAAGCTTGACTATCTTTCTAATTTAGTAACACAAAACACATTATTATATCAATGAAGTAGTCAATTTATATAAAATTTTCACTCTTGGCGACTCAGATTTATTCGAAGAGTTTACTAATATGCGTCGGTTTTTTCACCGAGAAATGCAGAGTAGCAACGGCAGTGTACGTACAGTTATGCAAATGCAGGCCAAAAGTGGGAAAAATGCAGGGGAGAAGTATGTTAATGGCCGAGAGTGAAATAAAACGAGCACCAGGTCACTCGAGCGGCAAAGTTCAAAGTCCAAAGTTTGGTCACCCTTCTCTACCCTGACCAGGCATCTCTTCCCTCTTACGAGACATCCTGTCGACTTCCTGAATCGACTACGTCACGTAGGATTACGAGACATTTCGTTCTAACAAATTTGCTTACGTACGATTTCATTCAGCGAGTTGTTGCGCTGCTAATTCGACGACCAAAGTTGCATGCAACTGAAGGTTACATTGTTTTATTTCGAAAAACATTGTATTACTTGTCGTACGTTGACGATTGAGGTTTGATTGTTAGACATTGATTAGAACTATCATGGGCTCTTTGTAGGAAAATTTTTAAATTTAATGATTTCGATCCTTTTTTCAGGAAACTGAAAATTGAAAAAATTTCAAAATCCAATAAAGTATACGTTAATAAATTTTGACTATTAAATTTCATTATTTCTCTTGAAGTTACAATATTACAAAACTTAAAAAGGTTTCACTTCGAGTAGAGAATATTCAATACATTCGAAAGAAATAAAGCTTTAAAGTATTCCGTCTTAGAAACAGTACTCTAAAAAATATAGCATGTCAAGTAGAAGTTCATGAAGCGCAAGACGATACTCTTGTTGCAGGATAATATACTGCGTTACTTTCACACGGTTGATAGTTGAAACACATTTTCACGCGACTAGCACGTTGTGGATTAAAAATTATTGCCAGCAAGTGCTGTAGGAGAAAAAAAAATCTGCAAAACTCGCAAACAGCAAAGTGTATCGCAGGTAGCCCTCGACTCAGCCATCGAAGTTAAGAATTTAACTTTCGGGATATTTACTGCGGCTCGAGTTGCAAACTTCCGAGATCACTTAGGTCACTAAGTTGCTCATTGTGTTTGAAGAATAACTTCGGCGAAGTTCAATGAGTCGACTTAGGGTGAATGAGATAACGGAACATGTATATTTTCCAAAATACGCTCAAATTTCCACGCAGTAATTATGTGCTTTTAAAGATCTATTTCTGATTTTTGATTAATTCAATTCAGAATTACGGAAATTTGGAATTTTTGGAATTTTTGGATTTTTGGATTTTTGGAATTTTTGGAATTTTTGGAATTTTTGGAATTTTTGGAATTTCTGGAAGTTCTGGAATTTCTGGAATTTCGGATACTTGAAATATTGGATTTTTGGAATTTTTGGAATTGCGGAATTTTTGAATTTTGGAGTTTTTGGAATTTCGGAATTTTTGAATTTCTGAAATTTTGAATTTTGGTACTTCTGATTGAATTTTGGTACTTTAGAAATATAGAATTCTCCAAATTTTTATTTTAGAAATTTTTAAGTTTTTCAACTTTTAATTTTGGACCTCCATAATTTTTGAACTTCAAATTTTGGAAGTTCAAAATTCAAAATTAAAAATTTTTTGTGATCCATGTCTTTAAATTTTGGGAATTCGCAAATTTAAAATTTTAGCATTTTTATAGCCTTCCTCCAGAATTCCATCGCATTTATAACTTTGTAACTTTAAAAAATAGTTGCGTTACAATTAATCTAACTTTGCTTAAATGTTTCATAATACAAGTAAATATTATGTTTCAAGTTACGAACAATTAATATTTTCAAAAATGTAATATTTTAATATACTCAAATAATTGTTTAATACTGCACAATTGAATTCCAACAAAGATACAAGAATCATTCTGATCTCATATTAAACGAATATAATTATTCAATTATTTCTAACCAAACGCAAACCTTTTATTACCTTTAGGAAACGCACACATTAAGAAAAAGAAAACGCTCAAGAAATGTATTCATAAAGTTTCATTATATACACAATTAGCATTAAAAAATCATAGAAGCTAAACTTACATAATGATGAATTCGAAATCAGTTCATATGGCCTAATAAGCAATGAAAACTGGGTATAATTAGCTTCACGAGAAAAGAATGTTTGGATTCCTTGAATATTGGCGTAGTTTGAGAACTGAAAGAAACGAGTACCGTTTCACCGTCGTATTTAACGATCTGGGTTAGAACTTCTCATAACTTTTTGAAATTTCAGCGATCCGTAAACAGTAAAAATCGACGTGAGCACAATAAATGCTGAACTCAGAGAGCTTGATCAATCTTTGTTGCTCTATAGAACATAATTTAATAAATTTATTGAACAATCTGTGTTTAAACTTATATTATCGACGAAGGTCGATTCCATCTTTATTTTTGTGTTACTTATTACATTTTTATGTACTTACCATTTTAGTTATGTTAATCAGTTGTGCTATATTTAGAGTGCTACAATTTATTCTGTTTTAGTCATTTTTGCTGTATGTGTTACAATTTTTGTTATATTTATGTATCTAGAATTTATGTTGTTTTAGTCATTTTTGCTGTATTTATGTAATTACAATTTATGATACATTTCATTCATTTTTATGTAGCTATAATTTAGGTTTATGATGCAGAAGTTACAATTTATGAAGTTTCTTAAATACTATAACATTTTATTTAACTTTCACCATGTACATAATAATTACATACTTGTTCGATAATTAATGAGAGCGAGACATAAAGCACTCTTAATCCCTTGACGCACCCGTAACGCACATGACATTTGGAACATAATGAAATAAATCAGACTTTTATTTACACTGCAATTGAATTTTGCGTACAATTCTAATTATACCCCATATATTTTTGAAGGTAAAATGTTCTTAACACTTTATCTTTCCTTAATTGTCTTAACGTTGCGGTAATAATTATCCAGCCATAAATAACGCAGCTAGAAAATTGTAGGCTAAGAAATTAATATTGTGCATTCAATCCCTTCAAGTTAGAAGCCTCACTCTTTCCGAGGAATACAAACATACAGTCGCAGTTTGAACGAGCTAAGATCGCCGCGATATCAAACAGCTACGAGTAACCACAGGAGCAAAGAGACAGAGTAGGAAATTCTCTGAGGGCTTCAATACGATTCCAGGAAGCGTTCCAGGATGAACTCTCAAGGCTAGCCACCAGACAACACGATGTATAGCCAGATATAAGAAGGCAAACACCGAAGACGCGTGTATATGTCCATAAACGCGTATTTGTACGTAAATATGTGAACCCAAGGCGTTGCGTATCAGGGTAAACACCGAGAAGGGAAGAAATGGAAAGAGACAAAGGTATGGGGCCACATATCTGTTCCCCCGTATATCGATCAAGGGTGGAAGGGGGTTCGATGATGCTTCCTAGTCGGAGACATAAATCCATCGGTTTGTTTTCTATCTTTGCTCCCCGCGTTTCAGCTCGAGGCGTTGGACAACCCCTCGTGAGATCGACCTACCAATCTCTTCGAGTTCTCTTGTAAACTACAATCGTGATCTGCTGTTATAAAATATAGACCTTGTTGGAATTAACTGTTTTAGGATTAGAATTTATTATTGATGAATATTGTTCATTCGTTGAAGAAAGCATCAGTGCAGGGGGTATCGCAAGATATTGAAGCTATATGGATTGTGGATGTAGAGATCTAAATATCTAAGGATATAGATTCAAAAATATACGTAGAGATCTATGTGTGTATCGTCGAATATGGAATCTGAAGTCTGCATCTGAAATCTGAAATTTGATATTTGAGATTCAGTGATTTCAAAATGTAGAAATGTAGCTATAGTTTCCGTATCTTTCATAAAGTAATTTTAAGTCAAAAAATATTCAACGACACATCTAAATTAAGGCCTTAAATAAACGTCGATATCGAAGTAACGACACAAAAATCGAGGTGAATAATTGTCGTATAACGTTAAGCCGGGACTCGAATATTACAGGGATAACGGATGACGAGATCGAAGGGTAAGAAAGGAACACCGTCAACGGTCTTCTGTCGATGCTCACCATCGCGATATTAATTGACGCAAGAAATTAGGTTCGCGATCCCTGAGAATGATTGATCGCGTAATGAGAAATCCCTAATAATGACCCTGCCGTTTTGGGGTAGCAAGAACGACATTGGACGGGGGATGGAAAGGTATTAAGAAACGACATTAGATTATAATTTATATTAAAATCTGTGCAAGGAGATAAAGAGAGGAGACACCCACCAACGGTCGATCTCAACCCTTCGTCATTGGCGTAACTCTGAGACAATCAGGGCTAACGGGTAGGGTGTAAAATCTTTAAATATACGAGTTACGATGAAATTGTAAAATCTTTCAGATATTTCACATTTTACAACTGTATCCCTGAAACATATTTCAACCCTGATTCGTATTAATTCTACAACTTATCTTAATTCTAAAATTCTATCTTTATTTGTTTATATATTTAGAATTTTTTATATCTTCTTTCTTCAGAGATACAAAATAAGAGATTTAACAATTTGTAAAGTACTTAGTTTCATTAACAATACAAAATTTTTAAAAAATTTTACACCTTTGAGTCATCACGGCTTGCAAATCGTAGATATAATCTATTAATGATCGATCAAGACGGAATTTTAATTAGTTTCTACGCCTATGGAAAATAATGAAGGGGGAAGGCCAAGGGACGCTTTATGGCGAAGAAGAGAGAGAAGACGAAGGTACATCGCATGGGGCAGGCAGCACAGTACAGTATTATAGTGATGCAAAGACGTGGTAGGGACAGAATACTTAGACGTAATGGGGCAGAACTTTGGACTTATTCCGGTTAAGATATTAAGCGTGCCGCGATATATGCCCGTACTAATGTTACGTTGAAATCTGTTCATCCATCATAAATCGAATTCAGTTTAGGGAACGTTTAGCTTAAAGGGTCACATACTGAATTCTATTAGCAGCGACGAAACTATCAAGTTTCTGCATAAAATGGCTGAATTCGAGAATGAAAATTTAATCACATAAAAATACTGCAAAATAGCACTTATGGTGTATGGAAAAGCTTAAGATTTAACGAAACAGACTGAATAAAAATTTTCATAATATTCTCAATATAAAATGGCTGATTATCAATTAAAAAAAAATTTAGTACAGAATTTAATACAAATTGATGACATAAATGTATAGCAAAATAGCAATTACAAGGTTTGCAACTAAAGAATAAAGTTTGACAAAAAGACTGCAATCTCTTTGATAACGCTTTCAATATAAAATGACTGGTTGCGAATTACAGAAAAGAATAATTGTTCCAAGTGAAAATTAAATGTGAGTAATTCTATATTGGTCAATGTGGTTATATGGGACACAGTTAAGTGAAGGACCCATATTTTGTCCAACTCCAAGCAATAGAAGCTATGTCCGAAATTTTCTATTCTCACATACAGTACAAAGTAGACAGAAGATAAAGTATCCTTTAAAATTCCAGGTTACTGGAATCCTAATAAAAGTCCATAGAATAAACGGTTTAACATTCTTGAAAATCCCAGGTCACCATCAGAATCCTAATATAACTATCTGGAAAGTTAGCGAGACTTTGCATTTGTAGAAGATGTAAATGTGTTTTATCTTATTTACGGTATTTTAAATAGAATTTCGAAACTGTATTAAACAGAGCAGTCAGAAGTCTAACTCGGCTGGTTTAAAGCGAATGAACAATTCTCCCGGTGGCCCTTCCCGTCACGTTGAGCAGGTAGCGTTATCGACAAGAAGACAGGAAGCGGATAAAAATACAGTGCAGGTTTGAACGGTACCGAGACAAATATGTGTCAAGCCGACGCTCTTCCCCCGGCAGCATCCGTTCATTCCCCACGTACAGCTGGACGGTTTAGGTTCTCTAACGAGCGTCAGTTCTTGGGTATCCCTCGTTACCGATAATAAAATGCATGATTTACCTTTCCGTTTGCCCCAGCGGCTTGCGAGGCGAGCGCACCGCGCACGAAAGCGCAACGACGGGAGCAGCAGCGAGCGCGATAGAAAGAGATGGCGACCCTCTTTACTCAACGGCGACGTTACGAAAGGCGACCCGCGTTACATTCGAGCGACAGGACGACGCCATGAATTATAAAATGACGGTAAAAGCGAAAGTTTCGAGCGGTTTAGCGAATACCAAAGCGAGAAAGAGAGTCGGATAGAAGGTAGGCTCTCTCGGTCTGAAGGCAGACTGCCAGCCAGTCAACCGACCAACCAGCCAGCCTCCTTCTAATTTAATGAAATAGCGAAGGGTTAGGCTCCTAGCAGGTGAAGCACCGAGCAAATGTTTAGGCAAAGTAGCCGGGCTACATGACGTGTCGGCGAATGTGGAAGTGCAACGTTTACACGACCAACCACGTCCTAACGCATCACCGTGCCCGACTTCGTCCTCTCGCAACTACCCGTGTCTCTCTAACTCTCTCTATTCTATCTGAGCTCGTATGTGCGACGCTGTATATTCTGTCTTTGTTCGTTTTCAGCTGGTGGCTCCTCTTCGGACACTGCCTCGCTCCGTCGCACCAGCGAATCCATTAAAATGGATGCGAGACGCTTTTTGGCGATGGCTACGGCGCTAGCTCGTAGCATCCTTGCCTCGCATCCTAACCCACTGCCTCCGAGCGACGAACATGCAAATTCGGAACCGGTTACGCGAACATTTTCACATCCGGAATGACGTGGTAACGAGAGAAATCCAACGAGACGTCTCCTGGATAATTTCCTTTCTGCGAAGGATGAGAATAGTCGAAACTCGCGACCGCGCGCGCGCCATTGTTTGCAGATGCAGCGGGAAGGAAGACGCTCTTTGAGAACAATTTCGTGACTTTAAACTTGTAATCGCATGCAATTTTTATTTATACCGGAATTTCGCGCACTGGGCGTTCTCTAAATTGCAGGCAGCGTCATTCTACACGAAGAAATTTGTTCAAAATATGTGCTTCTTTTACCTAAAGTTTATGAAAATCATTAAGTATTTGTGCACTCAATTAGTTACTGACAGCTTATTGACTCAAAGTAGATACCAATATTTTTATTTAGTATGATTGTTAATAATATTGCGAGGTTAAGTAAAGAATTTTTTGGACTTTATTATAACGACATCAATTACAATAGAATACAAGAGCGCATTCGACAAATTTCTGTTCTTTTCCATTATTTGTTAATCATGATAACGACGATACTTCATCCAAAAATTTTCTGTTTTCATTTCATACGTCAGTTACAAAATGCATTCTCTTCACTACCGGATATTTTTCTTAATTAAAACCAGTCGTTTGTTCAGCCCGAGTTCTCCTTGTCCTGTTACCATGAAACTATGTTGAACAATCTTGCAATACACTTGCATCAGACATTTTCGAAAGGACCCACGAACGAAAGCCCGCAGATTCCATCGAGCAAACAATAGACCATCGGTAGCTCAAATCAGAGAGCTTCTAACGGTTGGAACACAGCTGCCATTCTCTGAATGGAACTAATAACTGAATAACCGACAAAAATCGCTGCCGGCCATACGGATTCATTTCGACGTGCGTTTTCGTCCGCACAATGACGACCAGCCGTTTCCCCGGACCGCTTACCAATTTCTATCCTGTTGCTTTTCCGTTCTCCCAGCGAATTCGAAATACAGGGTATTCGGCTACATGGGCATAATTGCAGGAGATAGTAGATAAGCTAGTACCGAACAAGTTTTTCCTTTACAAAAATGTTTGTTAAGGATTAGTTTGCAAATACAAAACATCGTCCAATAAGCGTAGAAGCTCAGTCATGGTAGTGTTGATTTGCGAATTTGGTCTCAATCGCGAAAAAACAAAATGTAAAATTTCCGCTCATCGTTTTTACGTTAGTTTCGTCGAATCAACTGCTTCGACTACATGTTCTTATGTATATAGGATTTTATAACCACACAGATGCGAATGACGTTATCGATGCAACACCTTGTTCGCGGTCACAGTTAACATTGATGCATACCCATCACTACCGCGACTGCTGTCCGCACTCGTGTTGGACAATGTTTTGTATTAACAATTTAAAACTCAACGAACATTTTGACTAAAGAAAAATTTGTTCTGTAACACCCCAGCTACCTTCCTCTGCAATATACCCTTTATAAACAAATACCATGTATTGCATTCGTTCTCCTGCGAAATTTGTTGATATTGAGCTGGTAAAGTTTATTCAAACTGGTCAAGTTTGACTTTGTTTTCCGTTTGAAAGCTCAATGAAAATACTATTTACGTTATCATCAAACTTACATAAATCAAATCACGTCATAACACGTATTTCGTTTCAAAAAGGATCATAACGACCACAAGAAATCTAATAAAGAACTGTATTATTTAATTCTCGGCACGCCTTCTAATCCTTCCCAAGTCTGACAGAAATCAAACCCGAAGAAAATCGAAGTACACGCGTTCTCATCGTCCCAAAACACTGCTCGTTGTGGTCGAGTCCATAAGATTGAACCGAAACCCTATCTTGCATACACTCGTCTCTGTGTGCTGAAACTTCAGCCGGGAAACTTGGAGGAAACCTTGGGAACTTCGATCCACGGGGGTAGCTGTAATTAAGACGTCTCGAAGAAAATCTCGTGAACTTTGACTGGCGGTGATCATGCGTTTGGCGGGTGTATTTTACGTACGGCCTCTGCTTGTTCGTTGATCGAGACAAGGCGACGAGAATGTGGTCGCCTATAAATTCCAACAACAACCTGATAACACTAGGTTTTCAGTAGGGGAAAATTCGAACTTGGCTGAATTGCTGAGACATTGGAAAAAGATGAAGTTATTATACAACTCACTCCAAGTCGTAGAACTTGAAAACGATTACCTTTACGCAAAAAGTTTATAGAACATATTTTATACAAAATACTTCAATCTACAAATTTTATAATAACCTTCATTGTTCTCCGATCAGTATTAAGCGGGATATTAGCAAAAAGGCAATTTGATCTTTAATTTCGAATAATTTCTTTGCGAATACTATCTCGTGTTCTATTATCAAAAGAAAGGTAAATCTACAGATTCAAAATTAAATTTTTTTTTTAAATGATCTCATTATTTCTTCCAATATCCTTAAACAGGCTAAATAACTTTTCTCGCAGAGCAAAAATTCGCGTACACGTGTGCGTGCATATCCATGCACGATTCGTTCGGCGATCGATGACCGGCAACGAGCGTTAATCTTCGGTCAAGAGCGAGGCAAACACACACGGCCGGGATAATGGGAGATGGCAGATCGGCGTGCGTGCCCGTCTACGTTCTAACGTATTGCCGGCCTTTCGCGGAAATTTATATTCTCGCTGGAAGATAAGGCACACTTGCTATCTGGCCCGTGGCGTCGACGTCGCGGCTAAACTGGACGAGGGTGGAACGTCAAATCCCCCCCGTCCACTAAATGTTTGCTCTGCGTATCACAGATTCTGCTGAGTCTCGAGAAAGGGAAATGATTTTCTACTAATCTGTTCCCTCTTCCCTTGCTTCTTTCTGTCCGATTGCTAGATTCCGAGATAAGATTTTTTGTATTTTTACGCTTCGGGAAGATTTATGAGATTTTTGATACTTTCATTGTGGTTTGTTTTAGGCTGATTATGCATTAATCTGTTCTACTGATTTTTGTACTTTAGTTCTTTTAGCACGTGGATTTTCAATGGAGACCATTCCATTTAGGACTTACTACCATACAAGTTGCGGACATTCTAGTCAGATCTACATTAATTTTTTTAAAAAGGGTGGGGGAGAGTCATACAAGATTGTCTATGTTCAGAAGGAAGCCATAAAGCCAGAGAAGATTAAAAATTTAGCAAATCTATATAATAATTACACTATGAAGAAGTTTTGAAACACTATTTATACAGTTCAAGTTCGTTAAATCTAAATCTTTCATTTGTCTTAACGTTGCAGCAATAAGTTCGAATTGTGGAATAAAGGGTTAATGCCATATTAATCTAACTAAACAAAAGTGCTCGTGTATATTTACTAATTTCATTCGATTACCCGTGGAGTAATTATGAGTAGAACTATTACGCTGTACTATTCATTAACAGTTTCGAGCCTCTGTTCTCAGTTTCATCATCAGCCTCCAACAGGAGTTTTAACGAGCACAGCACGCACCGATTCACTCGAAACGACCACAGAGGATTTCGCGGGTTCGTTTCAGGGTTTATCAATATCGTGAGGGGTTAATTGATCAAGTCCCTTTTCGTCGTGGCCATATCTCTGACGAAGGGCTGACGTCACCTAGTCCATGCTACATCCCTGGCGATCCTGATTAGCATTAACGATTCATAGACCCAGGACTAACTAGGGTCGTGCTACAACCTCTCGCCATCTTCGCCGTTTCCTTCTCGTACTCCTACATGTCTACCTACCGCAAGTTATCACGCCTGTCGACAAGGAGGTTATCTTTCGCGTTCGACGATCGACGAATTTACATAATGTTTGTCGAACGTGAAACTTTCGTGATGTTTGAGCGATGTCGATGGTAACAATTTCAAACTCAATGACTCTGTGTTTCTACCCAGCGGTATCATGATCATTAACATCTTAAGTGCCATAGTGAAAATAAACAGAATTTGTAACAATGATTTATCAGAGATAATCAAATTATTATCCTTTTAAACAGTGGCAGCTTTCATGTAGACTGTGGAATTTATCACTGTGGATCGATAACATGCGAGTCAATGAGTAAATTACTTTATACTTGTTTGTTTTCACTTGTCCATCACGAAATCAAGTTCGAGCTCAACTCCAATCCAGCTGCTGCACCCACATACGCATTACGAAAGTGTCTCATAATTCTGATAATAACTGCACGCAAAATCTTCAGCAATGTCCTTCGCGATTGACACTCAACCTTAGAAAATCGTCACAATGCTGAATTTTCCAACCAACATGCGACAACGGTGCCGGCCACCTTTCACCGCGGTTATTACGAAAGGGCAGAACTCGGGTCTTTCGATGTCCTGCAACGTTCCCGATCTCCAGGGAGGTCCTTCGAATTTTCCAGTGGACGAAGGGAAGGTTGTCGGCCAAGTTGCATATTACCATTTCTCGATTCGACGTGCGAGGAGCAACATCGTTGCGTAGGCACACGCACACACGTGCAAACATTCGACTGTACACCGGCGTTAGTCCCTCTGGCATTAGACAAGGGTATCGGGGATGCTCGGGGGTGCAGCTCGTTGTGATTGGTGTGGGTCGGACTGACCATTTGAATACACGGCACTGTAATCACGACTCCGCCACCTCTCTCCCTCTTTCCACCTTGCTTTCTCGCGACTCTGACACCCTCTTTGCCTATCGCATAGTCATCGCGCTTTCTCACCCCCGTGTCATGCGCCCCGCTGTCCGGGGAATACCTTCAGATTGCTACCGTCGTCCAACATCCTCTCCATTCGTTTCCATCGCCGACTCGTCGGACCTTCGCGACGATATCACAAGGATGAATACGTGGTCTGCGGCTGAAGTCGTCGATGACTGACAATTTTCGTGTCTTTGAGATCATTGAGGTTGGCCGTTTTATCAACGACGATAGGCCACCTGTTCCTTGCGAACGTCTAAAGGATTGTTGTAAGAATATGCATATTTGAAGATTCAAATTATATGAAGTATTTGAATATTCGAATTTTATGAAGTAATGAAGTATTAGAGCTTTATGCAATGCTCGAATGTTCAAATACAAACTAAACAAATATTCCAATTTTACGAAATATTCATATGTTCAAAATATTCGGATATATTAATTTTAAACAATGGAGACATGAATTATGGTGGATTCATTTACATAAAATAATACTGTAATCACTGCTAAACATGAGTCTTAAGAATGCATGATAATTAATCTATCGATCTTAAAATTTGTATTCCTGTGATTTTTTTGTATTCATCGAAGAATCAAAATTTTCTTCATGTTTTATTAAATGTAAACATTAACATTAATGTATATTATAATGTTATTAATTTTAAATATTCAGTTGTAGATTTTTTACATCCCCTAAATAGCATACACCTTTTTGTAAAAATCAACAAATAGATAACGATATTAATTTTAATAAAAATTTGCTAATTATATAATTAATAACCTGTATGAAGAATATACGCAAAATTAAGGAAAAACGAGAAAATATATTTACATTGACACTGACATGCTGTGAGTTCGTGTGTGTTATCTAATTCCAGCTCGAAGAAAAAGGGAACGAGAATTATACGGAGAGAATTAAACCCATGGAGGGTAGTAAACTCTACTCTAAACAGGGGTGTTTTTAATGGAGCATCTCAGAATCTGAACAGAGTGCTGCCCTCGGACGACGATGAAGAGAAGCTAGATACTCGGCTCCTTTGCAATTTTAAGCAAGAAAGTGCACTTTCTTTAATGTCCTTATGGTTTCTTGAATACTTATGATGGCTCGGCTATGCGTACTGACACCTCTAATAAAATAATTTTAAGAAAAGAAATGCATCGACTTCGAAATGTACTAAAAAGTATAAAATAATTTCTATTTCCTAATGAAGTAATTTCTATTTCATTCAATGAAATACGGATCGAATTGAGTAACCTCCTCCTTTTTCGAAGTCGGTTAAAAAACAACTGACATTTACTGCCTTCCGTGAGAAGTATTTTTAAGGAACTGATTCGCCAAGAAAATTCTTCACCGTGATTAATAAAGTATTTTGAAATATACTTTATGAGTAAGTACAAAATTATGAAACTGAAAATAAATCCATTTCAAGTTTCCACAAATCGAATACAGTGGAAACCTATCATTATTATTAGTCATTTTTATATCGATAATTATGAATATATCTTACTTGTTCCTAAAGAACTCTGATTCATCATTCTAATGCTGTACTATTATTTCTGCAAGCTTATCCTATTTACATCGTAATTAGAGAATTACTATCTAAATTGAAAACTGAACTGAAGGACACTAAAAATAAAGAAATGACACAAGTTATGATTTCAAAATTTTTTATCATCTAAATCATTTTAAAACAATATAAATTACTTTTGTATATCTAAAGAATGAAAATAATTTAGATGTTTAATTTAAACAATGCATCCTACATAACAATATAATATATCGTGTTTGTTATAAACAATTAAATAATATAGTACAACAGGTCATTTGCAGCAATATCCGAATGTTAATTACGCGTAACCAAAGCGCAGCATTATTTCAAGCGGATTTTAATTGGAAATTCCATCGGAGCCGATTTTGCACGAACGATTAATCGATCGATAAGAGCTAATTGTTGCGTGCTCGGTACGCGAGCACCCTTAAAAGCTAGGGGGTGGTGAAGGTGCCAGACCTTACGGCTTGGCAGCTCGATATGCATTGGTATTGCGTGCAATTATACACGTAACACTGAATGCATCTCGATTATATCTGCTATGGTTCTTGTTCGATGAATTGGAGCTGATAATTACAAATTGAAATCGTTTGTGGTCCAGTATTGATTACATGCTATCAGTGCCTTGTTCTGTCATTAGTTACATAATCTTGCCTGTGAAATTAAATTACTTCATTTGATACAAATAAATGGGATGAATTTTGTGATATGTTAATTATTCTGCTATTTTGACATTTTATTAATGTGCTAGATTACTGCTTTAAATTTCACTGTTTTACTATTTCACTACTTTATTATTTCACTGTTTTTCTATTTTACTATTTTACTCTTTTACTATTTTACTATTTTACTGTTTTACTATTTTACTGTTTTACTATTTTACTATTTTGCTATTTTGCTATTTTGCTATTTTGCTGTTTTGCTATTTTGTTATTTTGCTATTTTGCTATTTTGCTATTTTGCTATTTTACTATTTTACTGTTTTTCTATTTTACTATTTTACTATTTTACTATTTCACTGTTTTTCTATTTTACTATTTTACTGTTTTTCTATTTTATTACTTTGCCACCTTGCTATTTTACCATTTTACTATTTTACTATTTTACTATTTTACTATTTCACTGTTTTTCTATTTTACTATTTTACTATTTTACTATTTCACTGTTTTTCTATTTTACTATTTTACTATTTTACTATTTTCCTATTTCACTGTTTTTCTACTTTACTATTTTACTATTTTATTACTTTGCCACCTTGCTACTTTACCATTTTACTGTTTTATTATTTTACTATTTTACTATTTCATTGTTTTCCTATTTTACTGTTTTACTGTTTTACTGTTTTACTATTTTACTATTTTACTGTTTTTCTATTTTATTACTTTGCCACCTTGCTGTTTTACCATTTTACTGTTTTATTATTTAGCTACCTTGCAATTTTACTGTTTTGTTACTTTGCTACCTTGTTATTTTACTATTTTACTAATTTATTATTTCACTATTCTACTATTTCACTGTTTTATTACCTTGCTACCTTATTTTTCTGTTTTACTATATTACTATTCTACTATTTTACTGTTTTATTACTTTACAACGTTGCTATTTTTATATTTTGCTTCTTTACTCAAATTTTATTATTTTACTGATCGCATTTTTTTATTACACTAATTTTAATATTATAATTTTAATATAATTTTAACCAACTTTAATATTTTATTTCTCTACTTTCTCTCTGCGCAGCTATAATTTTAATCCACTACTTCTAGTATACATATGCATTACTGTAACTTTACAAGAAGACCAATAGATATTCCCCGTTATAGATATTTTTATACATTTATATAAATAATAGCTGCCAAGTAAAATGACTGGACGTGAAATTACCATCCGAATCGTTTACTGACTGTCCTTGTTTTTTAGCTCAATTGTACGACCATTCAAGCCAATAAATTTTCCCACCGAAAATAGATATGAGCTTAAGTGTCCATTTTTCTATTCTGACCAATTGGAACCGTTCTTTCATAATCCATTTAGACACCTGAGCCAGCTTCCTACATGTCCACTCGTGTGTTGTGTACAGTTCTTATATATTCGTCAGAAATGTTCCTCTTAAGACCAAGGTTTCCCAAAACTGCAATACTACAACTGTAACAAGCTAATCGAACATGGAATCCCATGAACGATACAACCCAGCAAAAGACAGCACCGAGTTCTAATAAATTTCATCGAACGGATATATTCAGGTAACGGAAGGCTATTACAAGGCGATATCTATCGAAGTGGGGTGGACGGGAGGGCCGCCTGGAGAGAAATAAAGAGCGATTGCCTCGGTAAATCAGAGCCACCCCCAACCACCATCATCCTCCTCCATTCTGGTGCTCGAGACGACCCACCTTCTCTCGAGTTGCCGTGCTGCATACCAGCCACGAAACGAAGAACACCAAGAACATACGTATCGGAATATTAGCGGACCTTTGTCGTCCCTGCGGTCTCTTTTCCTCGCATCCGTTTCAACCCATTCGCCTATACGTTCGCGACTAGCCGTATTACTATACGCACTCATCCCTAACGCGAAAAATTCTCCGAACAGCGATAAAGCGGCGCAATGCATCATTCGACCGTGGAAATAAATCGTGCACGAACACGAGTGGAATCTTCTCGTGCTTATTTTTGCCAGACGCTAACTCGAGGATTTCGAACATTGTTCTTGCGCCGGAGTTCCGCGATTGTTACGGCGGGAACGACTTAAGGGGTGGTTCTTACTTTTATACACCTAAATAGTGTCGTAAATGCATCATTCTGTCATTTACAACTAGTCAATTTCACTATGATTCATTTGGATTCTTGGCCTGAATTTTTGGAGTTTTCTTTTCTTACAACACAATGTTCACTTTTTGAAACTTATAAACAGACTTATTTTTTATTGGCTACTTCTGTCTTCGACACGTTATTGAATATTTCCTGTTTTACCACTTAACATAGATTTTTTATTAAGTTTATTAGAGTATTACCTCAAATCATAAGTTTTAAATAATTTAATTTAACCAGACATCATATTATCGCGATTGGCAGTTAAACAAGTGGCACTTTACAAAAAAGTTCGAGAACTGTGAACAAATAAAATAATAAAAATTCTTGTATCTTCTTTTCATTTCTATCTACAATAATTCCTATTAATCATTAAACATTTCGCAATCAAAAATTATTTTAACAGTAAGATATAAGTAAACATATTTCTCTCGCGACTCAACATTTGAACTAATTTATGTTATAGAAGGTGCATTCCCAAAGGAATTGTCGAAGCAAACAACCGCAAGTGCAGCTAATAATTTTTCGAGTGGTTCAAATTTCTCGTGGGATTAACTATTTAGAATACACAATCGTGCACGTTGCCAATGCGATACGTGACACAGTTATTTAGAACGGGAAGAATAAACACGCGTACGCCACGATCAAGCTTTTTGGTTATATCACCACGGAACCACTCTCACGTAATAATAAATCGACTGATCGCCGTCGATAAGAACCGCAAAGATACGGCGTTATCGCGCGTGGCGGGCTGCCTGGTTGTTTTATACACAATTTATTGGTTAAGCAATTTGTAAGGGTCCGAGAAAAGCAGGAGAAACATCGTTCCTAATAATTCGTGACTTGTATTTTAATACAGTATGTTGTATCATGAACTTGGTCTTATTTCTGTCGTATTGCATCCTTGGATTAATTTTTATAATTTGATGAGCTTTTGTGAACTAGGAGAATTCTAATAAATATTTTCGTATCAGTTATTTCATAATTATATCTTACAGAGTATAATAATTTTAATTTTTATTTATTAAATCCTGAAAAATTCTAAATAATGTTTTCAGTGACAAATCTTTCAAATGAAATTTATAAATAAATACTTGCAGAACATCAAAATTATAACCAAAATATTTAAAAAATAGAAAAACAATATAAAATGTGGAAAATATATAAATAATAAAATGTGGATAAATATATGAATAATATAAATTATAAAAGTTGATATCAAAGAATTACTTAAATGTCAAGTTTTATTATTTATGTTAAGGAAAGCACTGATAATAATTATAACACATAAAACACCTAAGAGTTATTTCATGAAACTCATAAGTTAATAGTAATAATTGCAATCTGTTAAGAATCACCAAAAATTCTTATTTCTACATATGCTATATTCTACATGAGTCATCATTGATTTTCTTAACCCATTCTAAAAAACCGGACGGGAAAACGAAGAATCGTAGGTTCAGCATTGAACTTAAACCGGATATGGAGCGTTCGTGTCGGACGTCAAAGGAACCCTGAAGAAAGAACGCGTCCTGACAGCGTTGCTTCAAAAAGTTTCAGTCAGAAGCAATGGAGGATAACGGACGCGTTGACAAGATGGCTAAGTGGATGAGCAGTTCACAGAAAGGACGGGAAAATATAAAACGTATCCGATTTTCTACAAATTGATTCTTTTCAATGGTCAAAACAGCTTAAAGGAGACACAAACATTACTTCTTTACAATTTTTCTCTCAGTTCTATAATAACAGTAGCAACTGAATATATAAAATTATTGGCGAAGCTTGTAGCACAAAATTGCGAAGCTTTCCATCAAAATCAATATTCCATGACATTTGTCATTTGTTTTAACACATTTTTCAATTTTTAGGTTAACTATTGCTTCAGATACCGCGACATGTGTCAGTTAAATTTTAGGACAGTTACATGTGAACTGAAATACACTTTATGAATTTAAATATACTAAACGATCATCTAAATTCATTAATGTAATATACTCTTATAATTCTTTAATGTTTGTGTGAAGAATAACTGTACGTTTCAGGTAAAATAGTTTATATGTGGCGAATTAAATATAAATACTTCTAATATAAGTGGTCAGCTTCTAACAAATAGAAGGTCAATTAGTACTTCTTTAATTTTTAAGTGGTCAACTTAAGTATTTACCGACTTTTTATATATACTTTTCAAATATGTATAACTTAGCTTTTTTAAAAACATCTCGCTACATAATCTAGAAAGCATTAAAAATGACTATAGACATCGAATTTCGCTATTTAATCACAAAGCAAGTGGTTGCCATTCCTCACATGGAAAATTTCCCTTAAAAGGTCAACTACTGATGCCATTGCGTTATTTACTTCTTTATTCTTCCATTCTATTTTCAATTTAAAAATAAGTATATTAACCAATAATTTGAGTGTTAATAAAATTAATAAAATTTGTTATGCGTTCATAGGTTCACTTGAAAATATGAAAATTTCAAACGTGCCATCTAGTTTAGTATTCTCTTCTCGCCCACTTCCTCAACAATCCAGAAATAAACACGTTCCATTAATTTTATCTTTTCAGTTTAATCCTGATCACAGTTTTCTAAGCGTTTATCCCGTGTATTGCCGTCCGCGATAGCAGATCCGAGCATCGAAATTTCCGCGGAATATTCAAAGCGTCGTGCGAGTGGAACTTCGAAATTATAAACTCGTCAGGCATTTACGAGGAAGGATTAAAGCCAACTCACACCGTTATCATATGGACCACCATAAGAACAAGGGAATGGAGAAGAGAAAGACGGAAGAATATTTGTCTGTGTGTGTGTCTATACAGGTGGTTTACATTATAGCTAAGCCAATGATAGCGGCACAACGCACGTTTCTCTGCGCTCTTGCTTCAGAAATACTTGCTTCTCTCTTCTTTTATGAAGTCATTCTGTATTTTAACATTTTATATTTCTTTTAGTATACTAATTGTAGATAGTAATTATATCTGTCGTATTAAATATAGTTGTAGTTCTGGTGTATTCAATTTTGAAATGGTCTGATGTGATTTGGTGACATCAGACGTCGTAAATGAAGGTTGTCATATGCCTTGATAGAATCGAAGCTGTTACTGAATCTCAAAGAAATTTTTCAAGAAATGATGCAATTAAAATATATTGATTTTCAGTTGTTCTGATTATTAATACATTATATGAATGAAATGTAAATTAATGTAATATATGATATAAATGATTAAAATTTAACATTCTAATTTAGAGTTCAAAATGTTTATAATGTTAATGTACAAGTAAATTACTTTAATCAAACAACTGTTTCAAAAATATAAATTTCAAGCCTCTTTTAAAAATATGTTTTTAAGAAATTATTAATTATTTCTAACACTTCCATTAACATTTACTGATATTTCTCATAAACATCCATTTTATAAAAAAAGAATAATTTTGCTCACTCAGCATTAATTAATAAAAAAACAAATATAAAACGCATATTCTCTACAAGTTCATACGATAAATAAAAAATTTAATGCTTCATTTATTTTACTCAAAATTGAATGATATTCTTTAATAGTTAAAAGATTTGTACAATTAATTCAATTCTTACTCAAGTTCCCATTATAATTGAATTCTCGCTCTCATGAACTTTCGCCCCCTTTTTCTATTCGTCTTGGAGTTTCCACGCGCAGGATCATTTATCAAGAGACCAAAATGCGACGGCGTAACGGCTTATTCATGTGCAGAGATCACCCGCGGGCTTCTCATACGACGAGCTTGCAAGCTCCAGAAATTACGTACGTGGACGACGCTTTAACGACCTGACTCCCTGCGGTCCGACGCAGGATTTCTCGGGATTCGTTAAAAGCCACGTTAATGCCAGGTTCATCGTCCACTGGTTGTCCCTTTTTTTACAAAAGATTTGACAAGGGTCCGAGAACTTGTTGCTTACGATTCAACACCTAACCTCGTTGAGAAAGTGGCGGTTTATGTAGCGCGTCAGACCGTTAACGATTATTTCTTTTAAATTACAGGATTCAGTACGGACTGTGTAAATCGATGTTTAATGGAAATTGATCAGGGTATTATACATGCACGTGTAAGTTATAGACACCTGTCACTGATAGAGAGAGCCACTTTCCTAATTTTATAATTTGCAAATTTGAAAATATGAAATCCTCGTGTTTGTGAATTTGTGGAGATTTGAATTCGTAGATTTGTTGAATAGTTAGAATTTCTCAAATTTTTAGACATACAAATTTCCAAATATTCGTATTTACAAATTTAAGAGTAAAATACCCAAATGTGGAAATCTTGCAACTTATTAAAAGTTCAAATGTGTTGTTTCTACATTGTTAAAACCCCAACTTTCCCGAGTTTCTCAAATATCTCAAATTTCTCGAATTTCTCAAATTTCTCAAATTTCTCAAATTTCTCAAATTTCTCAAATTTCTCGAATTTCTCAAATTTCTCGAATTTCTCGAATTTCTCAAATTTCTCGAATTTCTCGAATTTCTCGAATTTTTCAAATTTCTTGAATTTCTTGAATATTTTGAATTTCTTGAATTTCTTGAATTTCTTGAATTTCTTAAATTTCTCAAATTTCTCAAATTTCTCAAATTTCTCAAACTTTTCAAATGTCTCAAATTTTTAAAAAATTTCAAGCTTCCAAATTTCTGGATTTTCTAATATCCACATTTCCCAATCACTCAATTCTCAAATTTAAAAATTCCAACTTTGCAGAAGTCAAAACTCTAAAAATTTTCTTTTATACTCCTCGATGGTCGTCCAATATTAACCACATTAGACCACAGGGTTAATAAAGTCAATAAAAGTATGCATATAACATACATAATACACGATTGAACATTAATCCCAATTACAAAAATGTTGTATTATTCAAGACATCCAAAATCTCCGCTGCTCAGGGATGTCCTTAAACAAAGCAATCGCTTTTCGAAACAAACTGCTTCACGTAGAACAGCAATACACTCCAATTAGGCGTTTCCAGGCCGAACGCGCACTGGGACACCTAGTTGAATAAGCTTGTTTCTCTATCACCAGATCTGCGCCGCGATTAATCGACAGTTCCTAACTCCCCTGTCGAGCGAGCCATACCAAACGACACAATAAAATACATAATTCCATAATTCAATTTCTTCGAATGAAAATGGTTGACCCGATGGGAACGAAACTTAGTTTTAACCGTTTCGATGTTTATGTCCAGCATGCACGTTTTCGTTAATTCGCCGTTGCAATATAACACAGTTAGCTTCATAAACATATAACTAAAATTTGGTAAAATATCTGACTAAATATCTGGTTCTCGATTCACGGTAATTTATTGCAGGTTTTGGATAACTCATTAATTTTGATGCATTCATATAATAATTTATTAATTCTACATTTATTGCTGTTGAGGCTTTCGGGTGTAAGTTGTGTCTTAAAGGAAGCGAGTTCCCAACGTTTCGCCAGCTAACTTCATCAAGGGATACACTGATACTGTAGAACACACATTGAACATTTGTAGAGAATGCACAAATTTGCTGAGTTTGTGGTTCTTTTCATATATCTTTCACGTATCTAAGAGTAACGCTTCTGAAAACATAGCCTCTTCAAAAGAAATTATTTATGCTAGCACTGTATTTAACACAGAAGAATATTTATGAAATAAACTATTTTTTAAAAGTCTCCAAAGAGAGCAATAATTATGCACCTCTTATATATCGATTATCGTGGCCCATATATTTTCAGAATTTCGAGAGAAGCTGCATTCGATGGCATCCAATCGCAAAATAAAAGCTCGACAACTACTCGAACAGCAGAGAATTTATGTGCCAGCTCGGTTCTCGTTCGACTCGCATCAAGATCGATTTCGCGAGAGCAACCGCGGAACGCTACAGAAGCCGCTTTTTCTTGCGACGTGGCTGCGAAACTTTCCTGAATATCGGATTGACGTATCGCCTCGAAAATAGCGAGGAGAGTAAACAACCGATACGTATTCGGATCACACGGAACGTCCCTCGGGATGTCCGCCTTTTGGATGCAGCGTGTTCCGATGGCGACGGCTGCGAAAACAGACATACGGGGGCCAAGATGGACAAACCTTGCGAGAACAACTCGAAAAGCAAAAGGCCTGATACTATTTTCAACGAGAGAACTTTCCTGTGTCAAATCTTTCTTCTCGGAAGTTCAACATCTAAATTGATCGATTGCCACGGTTTAATGGAAATGTTCACTGATGCTTGTGGGAGAATGTCATGGGAAATGCAAGCTTTTGTTTTCGTACGGGGAAATCACATTTAGAGATCTGTAATCTTTTTTTGGGGTCATTATACTGGTGTAATAAATTGCATGTATAATTTGTAATTTACTATTTGTTACTGTTATTTGTTATTTTCTATATGCTATTTACTATTTGCTAGTTGCTATTTGCTATTCTTAGAGACAATTAAAAGCTAAAAAAAAGTCATTGAAACGAAAGATTAACAAAGTTTAATTAAAACATCTTGCAGATTAATCTAACCTTAAAATCTCCAAAAATAAAATTATAAGTATTCACATTAAAATCCCATAAAAGAAGCATCAACTAACGACAATTATCCAGCAACTTTCCTAAACGATACCGAAGAATTTCAGACGTCGAGCAGCGTTCAGAAACAAGTTCAAAATGAAAGTTTCCAGGGTAACGTGGCTTTGAACTTTGTTCCTACCTGTTCGATAAGTCGATTTCAAGCTGCTGGCGTAAAAACTGCAGAAGTTCAACGCCAGTTTCTTTGGCCCCGTTAAACAAGTTCACGACGACGCGGTCAGAACCTACTTGTTCCTAAGAAAGGACGTCGCGGTTGCCAACAATCGGTGAAAACAGAAAAAAGAAACCAGAAAGTTTCGCCTAAGGTCACGTGGCGGGCCGTTTAATCGCGATCTGCGCGCGCAAACTGTCAGCAACCTTGTACGCAAAATATTCGAGTTAGGGAAAACGTGCCTTCGAAACTTCTGTTCGGCAAACTTGCATTCAAACTCATAGTTCAGTGTTCTGTCGAGTGTAGTCAAAGTAAACTATTACCGGGTCACCGGTAAGTCTCTGAACTACGCGCAGATTCAATGTCAGTGGAATAGATTTCCTAAGTCTCGTAACTTAAAGTCCTCCAGGGACGATGAACTTGGTAAATATTTGGGATACAGTTACCTAATATGCAAACTGTCTCTTTGAAAAATTTTACAATGCTGTAATTAAAATTTGTAACTTTCGATTAACCATTCTTAAAATTCGATATAGCTATTAATTTTTAGCTGCTGATAGTTACTCATTTCCAGATGATTCAGAAATTTTTAAATTAAAAAAGTTTCAAAATTTAAGAATTTGTAAACCTAAAACTTTAAATTAAATTCCCCATTAATGAACTCTATAAAAATTTTTTAATTCGAACTAGAATAAATGGAATCCTCAGTATGCTACGATGAAACCCATAATGTGAGCGAAAGTGTATTTTTAATGGCACTTAGGAAAATTACTGGCGAATTTGGGGAAACTGTTCTCGTGAATTTTACGAGCCGTTTGAGTCTGACAAAACCTTAGATTTAATGTCCATCAATTCCACTTTTCTGAACATTGAATTCTATCTAAATATCGGTTTATGATCCTCCCGATTTTATGCTATTGAAATAATTTCATCGTCCGGTCAGAGACGAGCTAATTCATCGACTCTAAAATACCGGAATAAAACATTTATTCGCCATAAATGCGTGGACAGACTAGACGATGTGGGAAAGTCGGAACATTTCGCGTGGACGAGGAGATAACGACATTTATAGCCACTTTTCCGAACGTAGCTCGCAGTATTACCATGTTTGCCGGCTTTAAATTAGTGCTACGGACTTCGGATAGGGTCGTGGATGAAAGCCAATTAAGTTACAGATAGTAGATGCTTAATTCCTCGTTGAAACTTTGCTACACTCTCTAAAATCTCTATCTCGATAATTGTAATTTTACCTGCTACGCTGTTAAGTGGTACTTTTAATATTAAATTCATCGATTCTCTTCAATTTATAAATGTACTTCAGTCCTTTCTACTTTAATTTTAATCTCCTCAGCTACTTTTGTTACGGTCAAAAAAGAAATGGTCGAACTCTTTTATGCAATTATATGTTACTTGTTTTACTTCATTTAATAACAGTTAAATGAAAAGATATGAAATCAAAATTTTTAATACAAGGGTGTAGGAATGTTCACATATGTGGTTATTTGTTATTCAACTTAAACAGACTTAAATGAAGTATGTGTCATTTTTAAAGAGGTTATGTTGACAAAAGTGTAACATCAATTTAGAAGTTGTATTTAACTTATACCTAGTATAAGTTTAGTCCCAACCTTCTTGAACACTTGTAAATACATTCATGAGTACAATGCAGGTGTGACTATAACATTTACAGGAGTACGTGTTTATAGGAATGGAACATCATATGGACTGCTCTATAAGATGACGACACATGACGAAAGAAAATGAAAGATCTCTTGCAACCAGTTCCAATAAAATGAACATACCAATAAAATTTTATTCAGTAAAATAAAATGAATGGAGAAGAATTGCAGATGTGAACGTCTGTAATGGGTACATTTGCCTTACAGGATTTCTCTCGAGCAACATATCGTTTCTGTAAATACCAATCTCTTTACATCTCGTACATTCGTAATCGTCGAGCCGTCTAACGGGCTCGTTCTCCGTTCATGGTGGTCCTTGGTCGAGCATCAGAAAAATTGCTTGCCAGCAGGAGCGTATTAAGACGAGGGCGGGAGAGACTGACCGCATTAGTTCCGGCTCGTATGTACAGGAGAGAAAGTGGCAGTAAAGGGCCGACTAATCATAAAGGACGCGGGAACGAAGTGAATTAATCAATGGATTAAACGCGAACTACGTGGAACACGTGGAGAGGGACAGAACGATGGGGCAACGAAGGGCGGAGGGCGTTTTGACGGGGGTGGCGTAACCCTGACATCTCTCGTTTGTCACACAAATAACCGAGCATTTGGCGGAAATGTAGCTACGGTCGCCGCTCACTGGACAAACTCTGCAAAGGATGACGAATTCCTATGGGATCCTCCGGCAACCTTCCTGGCGTCTCGGTATTTCACCGGGAATACTCGGGTTCGTTCAACGGGATCGCGGGGCAACGTTGAAAAAGTCGGATGGCTCGAGATTAAAGTTGCCTCCCAAGTTCCTGAACGAATTGGGAAAAGTTATTTGAAAGTTCAAGGATTGTTTGACTTCGTTTCAAGAATTATGTTCTTGTTGTTTACTTTATTGTTTAAGATCGGTGTCTCTTTTCATACGTCTCGACAAAATGCTCAAACTTACGATCGTTAATTACACAAACATTTGTTAGAAAATTATTACTGGTTCTGTTTAACATTCTCAATGATTCTTCGAACTGTTCTTCATGAATTCTTCATGTTTACTTAAATTTATTAAATGATTTAATTTAACCTTTTTTCATATTCAATTCTAAAGAACTCCGGTGCATTGTTCAATTTTGTACGTGTATTCATCTTCCAATATTCAGAAGTGAATAAATAATAATAAGATTCTGAACTATTTTAAAGAACATGTATAACATAAATTTTATGACATATAAATTATAGGATGTATTTTATATTCATAAAATTCAACACAAATTTAAAACAAAGCATCTTAAAAAATGCAATTCAATATAACAAAATTGTAAAGCGATCATTTAACTGGTGTGGTACAGTTACTAATAAAAATATAAAAGCTATCCCCATATAAGTAACGATGTGAAATACGATTACATCAAAGAATGAATGTTGAGATTAATAACAAATTTTTGTACACGATTTCAAGTTACAAGCGTGGAAAGAAACAGTGACATTCGAGTCGATACAACTCTCTGCAGCGGTTTAAAGTACCCAAATCAATTTCACCGGATGACAAGGGAGAACTTGCGCGTGATTAGTCCCAGAGGAATATCTCTCTTGCGGTTGATTCAGGGTTTGGTAGTACGAATGCCGATACCTCACGTTCCCGTGTTCCTGAGCACCTAGGATAAAGAGAGAAAATAGAGAGAGAGGGAGAGGAACAAGGGAGACAGAGGGACAGAGAAGATCAGAGAATTCAATATGAAGCAACACCGCAACGTATCAAACATCCGTCGGTCCTCATCTTCCTCGTCTCTTATACCGAAGATCGTCAGGATACGCTCATATAGCAGACATCCGCTCACACTCACGTCGAGTGGAGACGTCGGTGGCACGGTCTTTGATGGCAAAGTTTTCCATCCGGCAAACATCAGTCCGCGGAAATGGATCGAGCTTGTCGCGCAGCGAAAGCCAAACACGCC
The DNA here is from genome assembly GCA_963576845.1 of Megachile leachella. Lineage (NCBI taxonomy): Eukaryota > Metazoa > Arthropoda > Insecta > Hymenoptera > Megachilidae > Megachile > Megachile leachella. Next base: position 11,349,733 of record OY756256.1, on the reverse strand, counting down.
AGGAAGTTGACTTTAATCGAGGAAAAAGGAAATGGCGAGCGCGTCAGGTCACAAAGAATACTTTTTCACAATCAGAGATAAATCGGACTAGGCATATGTTATGATTCTCGTCTATACTTCTCGGTCCAATCTTCCTCTAATTTCTGTAGTTTCTGGAATTTGACTTTTGAATTTTGACTTGTGAAATGGTGAACTTATATGACTTGTTCTGTTAACTTTATATTTACACTGCTAACCTTATATTTATACTACTGCTTATACTGTTAATATTATGCTATTTACGCAGTTCACTTCTGTTGAAAATCTCAATGAACCTATCATATCCTCCTTTTCTTTCTGAAATCCATTGTCCACTGCTTTTCATCAGAGCTATATTTTAAATTTCATCTTAACCGTGTAAAGCGAATATACCTTCTATATGGTAGATCAAGGTATCATTCTAGGATTATAAACAATTGTTTGTAACTTAAGTTTATGCTGATTATTAGCAGTCTTATATTAGGTGTAGGAGTCCCCAATAAGTAGAATATATTGTTAATCTTAAACCTTGAAGAACTATACCTAACAGCGTGCGAAACAACATGGAAATGGTTGTCGGTCCCAATGGAAGTTGATAACAATGCTAAGGACAAACACATGAAACCAGACAAGGACGTCCGAAAAGACGAGGGCCGTCTAATGGCAGTAATAGCTAATAACCTTCGAATCTATCCATGCTAATGACCGATGCCCTCCCCAGTCGGAGACCACTTGTACCTAATACGCTTAATACCCAAGGCAACTTGGCACTCAAGCCAAGTTCGGTACTCAACTGTAGGTGAGTCTAGCTCGAGTGCCAGGAAGACACGTGTCACATTACCTATCCAAACGGTAAGGCTACTGACAGAGACCAGATAACAAAACGAGAGAACGACCAGAGTAGAAAAGTGGTAGAGCGAGGAAGAAGGAAGTGAGACAACAAAGTTGATAATGACGCCATCCGGTTCTCGTCGCAAAACTTTTCAAGAGTTTTAATACACCATCGACGACAGCGTCAGAGCTGGTCGGTTCGATGAAATGAAGACCGGTTCGCTTATTTCAACGGCTCCATTGTCCTTTACGTCTGTGTTCGCGCAGAAGAGGATTAAAACTCGATCGTCAAAAGGACGCTCATATTTAAGGCAAATCGATCAATTGACCGAAAGGGAAGGGATGAATCTGGAGATAGCTGCCCTTGCGAAGAACAAGTTGTACTTTGAATTGGAAGCGAAAGCTCGTAACGAGATTCTTATTATCGAGTTAACTTTTGGATTTTAGAAGTCTGAGATTTATGAAATATGTGTACGTGAGCCCTTATAAGGTGTTATGAGAATATGGAAAATACTGCTATAATATACTATATCTTAGAATAGATGGCACTATTTTTATGGGTTTATAAATTCGGAAATCTGTGAATTTGGTTTCTCAGAAATTTGGAGATTTGACAGTTTAGAAATTAAAGGAATTACCTGTGCAGAAGTTAAATGCAAGATAATAAACGATCTGCGTCATTCCAAACTTCAATCGTTTTTCCTTCATCGGGTCAGTGTATACGTGGCAGTAAAACGAATTTAAACGCGCCCTCCAACACGTCGAGGGTTTTGATCATCTCGTAGCTGGGTCGCATGGAGGTAAACGAGAGGGAGTAAAATTTTTAAGGACCGTCGAGGTGACAGGCTGTCAAACGACGCTCGAAAGGAAATTATTGAGCTAATTGCTGATAAGTCTGCAACGAAACACTCGAATCGAAGGTGATGGCGCCAGCCAGTCAGTCAGACGGCGTAGAAAAGACAAAAGGAGGGGACGTACGCCGCAACAATCACCCAGAAGGAGAGTTTTTCCTCTTTTCCGCAACGTGGCGAGGCCCTCTCCCGCTTGTCCGCCTCTCCAGACAGAAATATGCGAAGCCGTGCGCGCCGACGGTCGAAAAGCTCGGACGCTTAATTGGACAAAGCCCCAACCTTACTTGGTGAGGGCCGGGCACTCAGCCTCGGTCGCAATATGCCAAAAAAAGAAAAAAATATATGAATCACTCCTCGCAGGAGCTCAGGGTGCGTACGAGTGGATGACAGTACGCGAGCAACGGCCACCGGGGGTGGAAAAAGAATTAACAGCCCGGTCAAAGAGCGAATTTCTAGATGAGGGTGGCAGCTTAGTTCGAGGACGTCTGCTGGCTTCACCCTGATTTCCTCCTGGTCCGACACTGGGGGACCAAAGACCGAGAGCGCAATTAAACGGTCTCATTGCGCGAAATCGTTCGTGTTATGGCAATGTTGTGATTTTAAGATTACTTAACGATTTTATAGTGCTGTTTATATGTTGAGTCAAACATTTGAAAGTAGTAACATTGATCTTCTTAAGCGCTAAGCGCACTAACAATACAGTATTGTTTTACTAGGTATTTAGAACCAAAGTGCTCACTTACGGAGAGAGGTAGTTTTAAGAAATTCTTAATGTACCATCTCTATTAGACATAAATCTGACATTATTTTATCATATTTGAAAATAGTTGGACTGATTTCCTTGAACATTAATTGCTTTACTATATAATTGCTATTTATAACCATAACCGTTCAGGTACCAAGTACTAGTTTTAGGCAACCCTTTATACATGTTTCTTCTTCATTTTTAAGGGTGATATTATATTTATCTTATGAAATTTGGAGATAATAGGATTGATCTGTTTAAGTATTAATTATACTACGTATTCCATTACCAGGTGACTGGTATTTACAATTGGAATTAAAGCCGCTCAGTTACGGAAGGAGATTGTAATTTTAGAACATTAGGATATTAATATATCCTTTCTTTGTTGCGTGAAATTGTAGTGTTACTTTATTTCTTTCATCAAGTTTGGAGATTGATCTTTTCAAGTGTTGTTACTTGTTACTAGTATTAAATTGTTAGATGACTTTAGAATCGAAATGGCTCAGCTACCGAGAGAAGTAGTTTTAGGAAATTGTTAATATATATCTTTTATTGTTTACATGATGTTATTTCTTTCATTTTATCATACTTGAATATGATACGATTAATTTCCTTAAACATCAATTGCAGTACGCACAATATTTGCTTTTTAGTTACTAAAATCGCTTAGTTACGGGGAGAGGTAGCAGTATTAGGAAATTCTTAATCTGCTTATTCTCTATTTCTTGTAAATGTTACTTAGTATCTTAATGTTTGAAGATACTAAGACTAATTTCCCTAAACATGAATTTCAGTAGTATACTGCTTTATTAGTTGACAGCCATGTGAAACCAAAAGTGTTCAGTTACTAAGATATGTTTTAATAAATTCTTAATGTATATCATATCATTAATTCGTAATATACTGATATAACTAAAAACTCTATTTCAGAAATAAAAAAAACGATTAAAGATAGACGCAAATCATTAACGACTACCGAAAGGCTAAATAAGACCAAGCAAAATGCAAACAGTCAAGGGCGAGAAGTTGGCAGATGTATCTATATTTCCTCATTTTCCTTCCACCACGTCTTCAAGTCCGCTCGAAAGTTGGCGTGCCATTAAGACACTCTATTTGCACTGTCGGCAGCCACGTCGTTTGATATTAATGTTTTTCTTGCGATGTATTTCGTGTGCCAGTAATTACCAGAGCAAATAGCTGGCGCGGAAGGGAGACAGAAAGCAATAAAGAAACGTAACACGATGAAGAATCTACGTTCCCCGTACAGTGAATTAATTGAGGAGAATGATAACTGAAGTTGAAAGTTGCATAAGTAAATTATCTTGTTCGATGTAACTCGAGAACCATTTTAACGTATCAAAATGGAATTCACGTTAATTAAGACAAATAATGGGGTGTATGAAAATAAATGTAAGACACGAACGAATAAATATAGTCCAAAGCATTGCGATAATAAAAGAGAAATATTGTACTTCCTTATGTATTATCAAAGTGAAGATACTATGATTATAATCCCCCACATTTCTCACATATTTTTCGTAGTAGTTTTAATTCCACCCTTTCCAATTACCAAATTGTACTCCAAATCGATTAACCCCTCTCGTTCGAAAAATCGTCCACCATAATCACAGCACGAAATGTTCATTAAAAGCAGCGAATATACAGCAATCTCGAGGCACGTCAGCGCAATTCTTCCGGCGTGAAAATTAATTTTCAACGAACGTGTTGTCCCTAGTTGGCGAGCGTTATTATCCCGATCCCTGCGTTATGTTATTTCCAAAACGGGAAGGCAGAAGCGGGAGCAAATCTCCCGACCAACCGGCGCGTCTCGCAATGCTCGCTCATTTGTCTCGTAGCGGCTAATGAAATTATAGCCACCGGCCTGGCACGGTCATCTCTTCGGACTGTCTTCTTTCTCCCAAACTCCATCGTCCTCGCTCTTTCCCGCTATCGTTTGTGCTCGATCGTGAGCGTTGGACGGAGAAAGGGCGAACGAGAGGAAGAGATCCTTTCGGTGCCTTCCCGAAGGAATAGGAAGGAAAATTGCGGGAAAACTTGTTTCGCGGATATCTCCTTGAGTACTTCTCGCAGATGACGGGAGCCAACGGCCGATATTGCGACACTCAACCAACGACACCTCGTTCGAACGAGACAACGTTCGCGGGAAAGAGAAAATAGAATCAAAGAGAAAAATCGGTGCTGGCTGGACGCTCTAAATGAAACCTGCCGAGTGCCCGAATCCGTGAGATTGTCGTTATGGTGAATTGCGACTTTGGGGAACTGTCGCAACTTGGTGATCAATTGGGAAGATCGATGGAAAGGTCTTTAGATGTCTAAAACGCCAGAGATTTGAGAATTCAGAAATTTACTTATTCCAACATTTTAGAGATTTAAAAATTCTAAGAACTGGACATTTAGAAATTTATGTGCTCAAAAATACAGAAATTCAGAAAACAATTTAAGGATTTAGAAATTTAGGAATTTACAAACCTCAGAATTTTTTACTCTTTTAATTTGAAACTTGGAAACATTGAAACTTTAGAGTTTGAAACTTAATCTTATATTTCAGAATTGAAACGAAACTTATAATTTTGATAACTTCAAAACTGTGATCTTTGGTTTTTTAAAAAAATTCTACCACCAAATTTCTGCTACTATTTTCTCCATCACCAAATTTTGCTCGCATCAAACTACCTTTAATACCATTTCCCCATACCTTACATCATCTTCAGATTATCCAAACGTTCCATCGCACTTACCACCCCAGCAAGGGTAACTTACCGTACCTCAGGTAAAAAAAATTTATATCAACGTCCCTTCTTTATTAAGATATGTTAATTCGCGGCGGTATACATAAGCAGGTCCTTCGGTGATATTAGCAACAGTACTTACACGAAAGGTTAACCTGTCGTTCGTAGGCCAAGCATATCCCGGAATCCAGTTATCAGCTAATGAAAAGAAGAGCGGCTGCTCAATCTGCTCTGTTCACAGTAGCTCGTAACTGCCCCTAAGATCAGGGGTGGCAGGGAAAGCTTGCCTCGGGAACGGCTTATCTTGCTCAGGATTTTTTAAGATTATCCTCCTGTGTCGTATTAAGCAAGGACCGTTTAAGCTCGCTTGTACGGATTGGGGTGGCTACCCCCACACTCAGTTTCGGGGCTGTTCCAACACCCCCTCAGGAAGCGCGATGCCGCACGTAAATAGCTACTTGTCGGATCATTTTGGAAACCTGTATGCACTGCTCGCTTCAAATTAAGTCTATCGGTGTACCAGATAGCGAAAAATTGGAGATGAAATCGATACCCCTTATAAATTGTCCCTTAGGAACTGGAAAATGAGTGGGGTAGCACCTATCGCGGTGTTTAATATGAAGGATCATATTCTAATAAATAGATAAAATTTATCAGTGAGTATTTAAATATATCATTATAAATAGAACACAAATATTGTACCAGGTGTACCAATCATTCTTAATTTTTTTGTAAGAAACTTACATTTGGAAAGAAGACAAAAAGGCTTTATTCAAAATATGTACCATTTCTAATTTTTATAAGTAGTTTAACGTGGATGTCACAAATAATCATGTAGAATAGAATCAACGTAAAATGTATAAAAACAAATCAAATGTATGAAAACAAAAAATTTCGATTTCGTGCAAATTACACATAACGTGTACTACCTCTATTATAGCATATAATGTTCTTGTTTCGCCATTTTCCCTAAGGATACTGCTCGTCCGCGCACTTTCAACGGCGCTCTCGCAGAAAGAATAAATTACGAAATTTCCGCGCAGACATCAGAGGAATAGTTGTTTAAAACACTCGTTGCTAGTCTTCACGTTTAATTCGATGTGAAAGGCGAACGTTTCCCATCGTTCGCCGGCTTCCTTTTATTATTTCCGCTCGCGAGCGGTTGATTCCGGGGCTTGGTTATTTCGTGGGAGTTCGTTTCCGTTCTTTCTTCGTTCGGCGTGTAAACTGACCGATGCAAAGGCAAAAGTTGAACCGACGGAGGTGCCTTGATGTGGTTATCGCGCGGAGGGTTGCTCGGCTCTTTACCTTCTGGACGCCGGCTAAATTGGCAAATATTAAAATTCTTTCGATGCGGAAGGAACGTGTACAATGGTTCGTAAAATGTAGGAACTCTCGACGCGCTCTCACCCCACAGCCATGGAGTGGTTGCCCACATTTTAAACCTTCGTGGAGTTTTTCGCGAACGGCCGCCCTCTCTCTCTCTTCATGCTCGATTTGAAAAGCTTCTCTGATTACTTTATTGTTCTCCATGCCTGCTTGCCCTCATTCGTACAGCGGAATCGCTTTCAGGCTATTTCAATCGACGAAATCGACGTTAATCGGGATTATTTCGTGCTTCGTCGATGAAGATTGTATTACACGGTACTCGAGGGCTATGTGTAATTTATACGCAAGAGATACCTAATTAACATTAGTTACTGTTGGTGGTAATTTACATTTAACTTCTTGATTCTTAGCTTGTGGAAACGGTTGGAAATTATTTTAGGAAATTGTTCTTACGAAATTACAAATAATTTCTATTTCTAAGGTGGATTTCTATTTCTAAAATAGGTTAATTATACAAAAATATGTGGCAGTTCACAAAACTCTCCATTTGTAGTATAAATAGATTAGTTTGATAATTCTATCAGTACTTTTTTGTTAATTATTTTTACTCAGCTTTAATTTGGGGACACATATCAAATTTTGAATTCTAATTGACTGCTTTAAAAAACATTTAAGTTATTTACAGAATTAATATATGAAAATATTTTATGGAGGACATTATAATAGTAAAAAATATTATATTGCAAAAAAAATATAATTCTTCATGTACTAATGTTTCCAACATTAACCTATAGCAGTCGTAAGTATTATTTAAATAATATATTTCAAAAATAATTTTTTATATTACATGTTATATATAATTACATACAAATCGTTGCAAAGTCAAATTTCACTCTATATTTGTATCAAATGAGGAACATATAACTCTATACTTAGTATTAATTATTATTGAAGTAAAATCTGTCTGCTTCTTATTTATACATTACACAAAATAGATCATACTTACTAGTTTCAATCAAGTATACTTAACTATAATCCATACAAAACTTGTATGTCACATATAAGGGAGTAGCCATGGGTAGTTAGGGGTAGTTAGAATATTCAGGGTTAGTTAGCAGTAGTTAGGCTATTTAGAAATGGTAGTACTAAGAGGATGTGCTTCTTTCTTTAAAGACTGAAAGTTTTCCCTCAGCCTAAAAAAAATTATAATTCAATTCATTGAATGTAATTTTTGTCCACTATCACCAAATTAATAATAACCATTTCTCGCGTGAAAATAAATATAAAACCCACTTAATGTAATAAAAATCTCCAGAAAAATGTTGCGGAGAAGCTTCCAATTTTTTTAACAAATACCTCTAGACTCTAATGAAAAACATTATCATAAATAATAACCTGAACACTTCAAAGACATAAAAACCCATTGATGGTGAGTTCACGACGAAGATCAAATAACGAACCATTTAACAACATTTTTCTACAATTCTACAATTATGATTCACCCTACGAGAGAATGTGACGTCAATTTCATATTTGTCGAAATGAAAGACATCCGTGATGCACAATATATCTGTACGTACTGTTTTTGCCCCGTTTTCAATACGTACAGGCATGTTTTCATAAGTAGATTAATTCCTGTGAATTTTTTAAAGCGACTTCTCCCGGTGAAAATGAAAAAAGTTTGCTCGTCGGCCGGTGTAATTAAAACGCCTTATACGAGGCAAGGAGACCTTACAGACAGCTTTGTTAATCGAGCTGGAGGTGCTCTCGCGTCATTCGCTCGCCTAATAAAAATTAACGGCGAGCAGGTGCAGGGCCGTACGAGGGGTGAGCCCCGTCTCGCTTCAAGGCGGCCAAAGGGTTGCTCCCACGACGAGAGGGCGGGCGCCAAGAAAAATTATAAAAATAATCTGGCCGAGGAGGGGGCAGTCAATTGGGGTGGAAAACTTGCGTAACAAGCAGTCCCGAGGAAATTGCGGGAAAAACCGTTTGCCACGAACGGATGAAAGTGGCGGAGGGGCGGCTACCAGGCAGAGAGAACCCCTTCTCGTCGTTCACGTTGGGAAAACGAAAGAAAAATAAACGAGTCCGTTGCTCGGCCAAGCTCAATCGTTCAAATAATAATATTAATGTTGCTGATGAAAAAGGTCGGACCGGTTGTTCAACATTTCGAGATTGTATTCGTCTGATACCGTGAAGATTGCTTAACGAAGGGTGATTCGCGTGACTCGTTTTTACAATTCTTTGCTTATATAATTTTGTATGATTGAATAATTTCGCACGATTTAGAAATTATCTACATTTAGTAATTTTTAAATTAGGTAATCCAAGATCTGATAAATTCAGAAATTCAATAATCTCAAAAACCAAGTACATAATTGTTTAATTTTCAAATTTCAACCCATGTGTATACAGTTCCTTGCGCACAATCGCAATATACCTGTATCTAAAATCCATAATCCAAATACGCAATTCCCATTAAAGCTTCTCGAAAAATTAAAAGCTATCGTTCCCTGATCATACAACGAAAACCAAGCTTCAGCACAGAAGGAGTATCCAGAGTGGACACGAGCGGCGTGTCGTCGCGGTGAACTTTGATATTTCGTAATTCCATTGCTCGCAATTAGGGCCGGTAATTACCATAACCATTAGCGGGCCAGCGGGACGCAGCTCCGAGAAACTACCCGGAACACTCTGGATAGCACGGCTGTGTCCTGGACATAAATACTGGTGGTCAGACCGTCCTAGGAATGGCCACCATCCAGTGGCACGAACGCGCCAACTCCGGCAACCTAGCCGGACACACAATCAGGAACTTGCCTGAGGAATGCAACCGCAGCCAGTTTCTTAGGGCGGTCGAATTAAACTCGTTCCATGGACCGACGGTGGTAACCAACGTACTGAGTCGCAGCGAAAGGGATGACCGTCGGAAAGACATCCGGTTTCGAGCCGGAAACGATGGAACGCGGCCAAAGTCCGACAAGGAGATAGACCAGAAGGGTGTACGATGATTCGACGCTGAGTAACAAATTCGAATTGGATTCAACAATTTCGGAGGAAACAAAGAGAATGATTTGGAAGTTCAAGTAAAATAGCGAATGAAGTTTGAAAGAGTTTATATGCTTATGGTATGAACTTGATTGATGGCTTTTTGAGATGTACAACTGTATGATTGTAACCGTTTGGATCTTTCCACATCTAAGTTTCAAGATATTATTACACAAATGTGAATGAGCTCGTGCAATCGTCTAGCATCCTAGGTTGCCTCCAAGTTCTAAGTTTTCCCCAAAACTTGAGGTCTAGTCCCCACACTCACCCCAAATCCACCTTAAACTCCAAAGTAGAAAAGTGATGAAGAAACCTACACCTAAGTGTCCAACTCGGGTAAGCAATTAATGAACGCCCCGTCCAAATGCAAGATTTGTAAGAATGTACTGGTAGAACATCAAGAAAGAAATAAATTTAATTAATTCGTTTTATTGGCTGTAAGATGCATGAATATATACGATCTAGGTGGCTGAAATATCCAATTTTCTGAATGGAAAAGCACATTAGCCGAATGTTTAATTGCTAGTCGAGATCAGGAGTGGCCGTTGGCCAAGCAGCGCAACTGCATTTCCCCTGCAACAGCCCAACAACTTTACCTCCACCTCCTGTACTTCTACTTTCTACTGCCTCCACACCATTTCTCTTTCTCTTTCTCTCTCCCCGCTCTCTTTCGCCCTTACACATGCTCGTCGTATCCTTTTCTCGTGGAAACGTTCGGTGGGAAGGCTTCTCGGTCTCTCCGCGGCGGTATCAATTAATCTGCCCTCTCTGACCCTCTTCACGGGGTGCGTTCACCCCGCTCGCGACGGTATTTCCGGTCGAAACTTCGTTCCGCAGTCTATAGAACCGAGGTACTCACCCTTGTTCTACGTTTTCATTTCGCGGAACGTCGGCAAGGATCGGTTTCCACGTGTGCGAAGAACTGCGTTGCGCTTCGGTGATGTCGATTTGACTCGCAGGTGACATCTACGGGGCTAACACCGCGTTCTTATGGGAAAACAAGAAAATATGTGAAATGGAATTTTTCTGATTTTCGGATTAGTTTTTTGGAGAAGTTTGAACGTTCACTGTGTAACAACCATGTTATTTTCGAATGAGAGTATTGTGTTTCATCTTACTTTGCACAAAATTAATTTTTAAATAATTATGATTATTGAATGGATTTTGCAGATTTTGTACTCATGAATGTTACTTGTAGGAATACATTAATGTATACAGTAAGGATATCGAAAGTGAGGACGATTTAGTCCAAGCAATTATTCACCCATTTAAGGAACTGAAAAGTACACGCTCTAAAACACTTTAGAGTACACGTTCCTGTAATTAGATAATCTTAAAACTCTCCTTAATGAAAACACTTTTCCTGTTTTTCTTCCAAGTCAGTAAAAGTCACGTGCTACATAAACATTGTTCACGAGTACAATTTGCGTTTACTCAAGAGAAGATATTTTCATAACAACAAAGAAACGCAGTGGATCAAGCTTAATTAGCTTGAAAACTGAGCAGAGTATCAAAAAATAGTATACTATGTTTTTCCCTTAATTTTCCTTAAAGAATTACGTGGTACCCGCTTTTACGTGTTATTTGGTCGAACTTTGCATAAAGAAGATAACCAAAGATGAAGTTCTGTAGTCCAACAAGTTTGAAACAGAATTGCAAATCCATGGGACACTCATTTCATATAAAATAATATGGATCTGGAACGAGTTGCTTTCCATCTTACAAACAGGGTTTACTCGAAGTACAAGATCAAGAAAGTAGATAGTTACTTTGAGAAGATTCTTGAAGTTATACATACATTTATAGTATTTATTTATCGAAGTTGTGTATAGATTTATATTATTTGATATATAGGGTGTTTCAATCGTCAAAACATCAATACGAAATTATGTATTATACTATGCAATTACAATTAAGAAATTATACTGTAAATAATGTTAATATTTATTAACCAACTGTATTTAAAAACTTGTCAAATGATTAATATATTTTGTTAATATTATATTATTTATCAGTAGTTATTGATATAAATCGGACCTTGAATTTATAAGTAGACTCCATGCGTGTTATGAATTATTTTTATAAAAAGTATAGTATAAGTTATTTAAAACAATGCTGAATTTTGGTGATGTCAAATAAACAACATTAAAATGAACTTATAACATAGACCTTTTAAATATGAACAACACGTCATTTCTGTATGTTACACATGTTTGCCTTTTAATCTTTACAAAAGAATATATCTATATATAATGTAGTATGCTACATCGAAGTATTTCTTCAAAAATAAATTAGTACAAAATAAATATTAATATATACCACATATTAAATTAGAATAATAATATTTGTATATTGAATAAGTATTTTCCAGACATAATTTCTATAATTATAAACTATGAAATACATCCATGTTTAATTATGCGGACAATTCGATTTTCTGAACTACCGTCCTCCCAGTTGGTTCGGTTAATTTATATTCCACTGTAGATTTCTACTTCTTCAGGTCATTAAACTTTTAAGTGCAATGAAAAGTCATGAAAAGAATACGAGATATGGAAATATAAATTAAACAGTATTTTACAAAATTTTTTATTTTACTTTACAAATTTAAAATTATTGAAGATTAAAGACTACAAATAATTCCTTTTAAAAATTTTGTAAGGATTTATATTTTTTTCAGCAATTTTTATTTAATGACTTTAGTATCATTCATTTAGTAAATTTGTTTGATACACTGATTATTTATTTACTATATTCTAACTTGATAAATTTAATAGTATGTAATAAATTTTATTTAATACATTTAATAACATTCTCACTCAAATCTATTTAACTGCATTTAATTTATTAAATATAATTAAATGACGAGAATATTACGTCTTCTGACAATTTCTTAATATCTTAATATCTTCTTAACTCGTAAATAAAGTGTAATCATAAACTATTTGTTCTTAGCACATAACCTGTATGTGCGCATACGTTACTGCGATCATACATACAATTTTCTCGGGCGCCTAATTATTTATATTTTTCTCAATGATTTGTGATAAAGTATTGAATATTTGATAATAGTTTTACATTTCTATTTTTCGTATGTTAGGTATTCAACAACCTAATGAAAGTTCAAATTCAGTTTTACCAGTCTTTCTCTGTCTTCTCCATCTTTTTTGATATCTGTAAGCTACAATTAAAAAAAAGACACTATAGACCCTTATTTCAAAACATTTAAAGAATTCTGTTACTTTCAAACATTCAGTTACTTTTGAGGTTCAAAATAAACTACTTAAACGTGACACCTATTTGAAATCGTCAGAAAAGAAGAATGCTAAATAAAGATCTAGTTTTAATTAAAAACTAATTTGATTGAAGAACAATCGATTCTTAAATTATAGATAATTGAAGGAAATATTTCGGCTGCTTCTTGTATTAATAATAAACACATACGACTGGTTAGCCATTCAACTGATACTCCCGACTTTAGTAGCAGTCCATTTGCTCGATCCCATTCCGGCAGGTTCGTAAGTCCCGCGGGATGTGAGATGTCCCGAAGTCGATAGTGATTAAAACTTTGACTTAAACTACCCGGCCAGAACTCGGTTGGCTATTCGGGGATCGATTTGGTATTCCGGATATGTGACATCTCGCGAGTTCGACGCAACGAGACGATCCGTTGTGCGAGGAATGAGAATTGACGCGAACGCGACAGTAATAATCAATGATGATCGCAAGAATATCCTGTTTTTGAATGAAGCCAGATCGTGCAGATAAACTTTTTAAATTAACTTCCAGCTGATCCATATGATTATTCGAAGGAAAATATACTTCCCCTTCGGGATTTTCGTGCAAGAATTATTCAGAAAAATATTGCCTTTTGAGGTTGTAAATTTATTATCGAATAAATATTTTATTTAATGTATGTTTTAGAACTTGATGACTGACATAACACTTTCAGAATATCCGAATCAAAATAATATTTTCTACAACAAAGTCATTTACCTTAAAAATATTTTAAGGTACAATAATTTCTCTACTCACACAAAATAATTTCGTGACGATTATTACACATGTTGGGTAATAAATAAATTGTTCAGCAGATGATTATTTTATTTTTGTTGTAACGTTTCACTTGTAGTACAAGTTTTTTATAATTGTATTAATTTATATTCATAGTTAATGTTCTCAATGTCGAACTTATAATATGAAAGCTTTGGCACCAAAATTGAAAAAATTTCACAACATAAAATCATGTAAACATTTCACATATGCATACTTGTAATTAAAAACCGATAAAAGTTTACGCATAAGTAAAATGTCGTAACTTTCTATAAATTGAAATAGCAAAAATGAAACATGACACTGGTGTTGATGGGAAGCAGGTGTTTACGTTATTAAGCAAATGTACGAAGATCGAGCGCTATATATGGGGGTCTCGGGATGCGGGTCTAAACGCCGACTAAGCACCATGAAATCCCCATCGATCGAACTCGACAACGACGTCTAGGTAGACATCGTCGTCGTCGACGTAGAGAGGCGCCAAGACGGCCGACATGCCAATTTATAACGCACTAAAACCGCCGATGCGTGTGATCCGTGTGCGTCACATACGCCACAACACGCAGCCACAGAGAATACGGTTCACCAGTCAGAGGACTATCTTTGAATCACTGAACAGTGACATGAAAGTTCAATGAAAAAATTCAAAAAGGGTACAATGAAATTTCAGTGAGAAAGTGTGGAAATGCAGAGAAGTAGTAAGAGTGCAAAGGAGACATCAATGAAATTGCTTCGAAAAGGTTTAGAATAATTTCAATGAGGAAATGTAGAAATACAATACATTTGAAGGAGAAGGCATAGAAGTTTGGGTGAAAAAATGTAGGAGACCAATTTCAATGAGAAAGTGCAGAAGTCAATGAAGTTTCAATGGGAAAATGTAGAACATATGCTGTAAGATTTTGATGAAGAAAGTGAAGGAGTATAGCAAACTTTTAATGAAGAAGTGTGAAATAAAAATAGTAAAATATCTATGAAAATTGCTATGAAAAGAGTACAAAGTAAACAATAGAAATTGCTAGGAAAGAGTAGAGAAGTACAGAGAAAAATTTCTATAAAAAAATTTGAATGAAAAGTCTAGAAAAGATACTGTAAAATTTGAATGAAAAGGTGTAGAAAAGATACTGTAAAATTTGAATGAAAAGGTGTAGACCTTCAACCAAATTTCTATGAAAAAAGGTGAAGCTCCAGAAAAAATATAGAAGTAAAATTTCAATAAAAAAATTGTAAAACTACAATAAAGTTTCTATAAAAAGTAAAAAAGTACAGACAAATTTTAATGAAAGTGCGTAAAAGAGGTACAGTGAAATGATGAAAAGTGAAGGAGAAGTAGAGCAAAATGTGAGATAAAGCAAACACGCTAAAATTTGTGCACTTGAGAACATAGTAAGCTTCTCTAGAGAGAATGATGATATGAAACTACAGAAGAGGTACCGGACAAACTTATCATCCACTGTATTTTTCTGCCTGCCAGTTTGTGAAGCTCTAAAGCTACATTATAAATTTTCCTGTCATTTATGATGGTTCCTGAACGCTTCAAATATTTAACGTGAAAAATGAGTAAATTGATTAACAATAAATGATACTAATATACTAAGTATTATTTATTGAATAATAATATATTAAGTGTTGTTTGTTGATAGAATGTTTAAATTAATTTTTAGGTAGGTGTGGTAATTATTATACATATGTGAACAATTGTTATACATATGTGAGATATGAGAAAGCATGAAGTGTAATATCTACTCGTATATGTAATTTGTAGTGAAACAACGAACTATTTTAACCCTGCTGGATTATTAATTAAGAAATCAATAATTTAGATGTTTAAACTATTAAATTTGTAAGTTTCTGAAAGTTTTGATTCCGGAATTTAAAAACTTTTGAAGTTTAATGTACTCAAAATATTATCATAATTTAAAACTTCTAAATTAAAAAATTTTTGAGATTCTTAAACTTCTATATTTCTGAATTCTCAAACATACAATTCCTTAAGTGTCAAAATTTTTAATTTTCCGAATGCCTAAATTTCCACAATTTTAAGTTGCTAAATTTTCACATGTCACATATATAAATCACCTCATTCTAAATTGTTACATTCCCATATTTAATAATTAATTTCCTAAATATATGCGATTATTAAATTGGCAACTCTCCAAATTCCCAAATACCTAAACACTTCAATTTTAAAATTACCAAACAAGTTTCTGACTTTTTTAATTTCTAAATATTCACATGCCACATATTAATTTTTCAAGTTTTTAAATTATTAAATTTCTAAATTTCCAATTGTCACATAAATTTCTAAATTACCACGTATTGTATGTTTAAATTTCAAAATTTCTACATTTTTCCATTATATGTCCAAAATTTAAATTTTCAAATTCCTAATTTCAAAATCCCCAAAATGCTAAAAAGTCTCAAACCCTTGAATTTCCAAATTTCATTACATTGTTATTAACGTAGTAATTTAATAATTTAAGACAATATATAGTAACTAACAATAATTATAAATATCATACCTTACATATATTACAATTATTCCGTAAATCATCATCATTATCTACTTGTATCATGTCTCTTATGGTAAAACTCTCTTGGTCAAACTTTATACTGTTTCATATTCGAATTTCTCCTCACGTTACGCAGCATGCCACACATATTCTGAATGAATTCTTGACTACATAACCACCTACAAAAAAAGGAACAGCACAAAAATGCTGGTAACCCAGCTCGTAATAAAACTAAGGCTTAATTATGCAATATTACCTGTACGTTTCAAAGTAAACGGATCGTAATTCACGGAAATATTTCAAGGGTCGTGACCCTCTTCACTCTCAAATCAACGTCAAAGAAGGTACAGGAACGAGGGGTAGGTCGCGCTTTAGCAGGGAGCCCGATCCAACGATTCGCATAAATATTTTTCACTGCGTACACTCGAGTACAATATAAGCTTTCTTTTGATAAAGTCATGTGTGTAAGCTTGACATTTTTTTAAATTCACAAATTTATACATTTTTTTATAATTGTTTTTGAATTTCTAAATTTTCAAGTTTTTGGGTTTATAAGTTTTCAAGTTTTCGAGTTTCCAAATTTTCTAGTTTTCAAGTTTTCGAGTTTTCAAGTTTTCGAGTTTTCAAATTTTCAAATTTTCAAATTTTCAAGTTTTCAAATGATTAAGTTCCTAAATATTCATTTTTCAAGATTTTAAATACCTATGTTTTCATATTATCAAATATGCAGTTTCCAAGTTTTCAAATTATCAAATTATGAAATTTCTAAATTCACAAATTCAACAATTTTTAGATTCCTAAATTCTCATCTTCTAAATATCAAAATTCCACAGTTGTCTACTTCTCAAGTTCGCAGATTATCTCAAATTCCTGCACCCTCAAATTTCTAGATCTCTACATACCTTGCTCTCTAAATCCTAGATTTCTACAACCCCCAAATACCTATTTATAATTTCAAACCTCAAATGTCTCAAGTAGGTCTCAAAATGTCTAGGTCACCACATTTGTTCCTATGTCTCCAAATTCCTCAATCTCTAAATTCCTAAACTCTCACATCTCCAGATTTCTAAATCTAGTAAGTCTCCAAAATCCTCAACCCATCATTTCAAATCCCAAACAAGTACGTGTGTCTCAAAATTCTTTGATGACCATACTTGTTAACCTCCGAATTCCTATATCTTCAAATCTTTGGATCTCCCAATTATTATACTTTGAAACTCCTACATTTCTGTATCTCAATACCTCTAAATTCTATAGTCCCTAAATGTCCTAGTTCCCGAATTCCAAACTTCTCAAGTACCAGTATCTCAAAATTCCTAGATTATCTCATTTGTAGGACCTCGAATTCCTCTATTTCGAGATTCCTAAAATATCCATAAACAGATCCCAAAATTTCTAAATAATTAAATCCATAGATTCCCATACCTGTACACCCCCAAACTCCAATAACCTTAAATTCTTAAAATACCTGCAAATATTGAAATGTGCAAAAGTAGGTAAAAATCAATGATTTCTCATTTGATTGATTTCTTCCTTGGTGGCCATATCGTCCCTAGGGAAGCAGATTTGCTGTTGACTGTACCTCCGACTCCCTCGAAGTCGGCAGAGAAATGTTTATCGTATATTATCGCATGGTGGGGGTAAACGGTGTGGATACATTTGTTAGGATAAATTCCAGCTGTCTGCAGAAAGGAACGAGCAAAAGCGAGAAAGAGACGGACAACCGGAGAAGCGGGCAGAAGTTTTGAAGCATAACGAATTACTCGGATATTTAATGTACATTCGTGATTTCGGATTTCGCTAGTGTGGAAAATAGTTGAGAACGAGGGGTCCGGTTAACCCGTATCAATTACCTAACTGCGTGCCAGTAAAAAGGGAATAAAAATGCTTGTACGAGGAGAAAGCGCGAGAGAGAACGATGATACGATTGTCTCTCGTGCATCCCATTTATCTGTCCCGAACTTTTTAATTAATAACATTATAGAACGGTTGACACTCGCGCCAGGAAAAGTCCGTGAACAAGTGTTTTCAACGCCTATGAACGCGTTGCTAACTCTAATTTGCCACGGGGAGAATTCATGATTTTTATTCGCTCGTGTTTCACTGGTAAAATCGTTTTCAAACTGTGACGACCCTTTGATTGACCGTATCTATCGACTAATGGAATGAATGGATTGCTCGAAACACCGTGAGCAGCCGTGCACGTTGATGGAAGTAAATTGAATATCGCTTCCGACGGAATTGTAGCGATGGAAATAATTGAAAAAATGAAGAGCGTTTCGTTCGCTCGAATTCCAACGATTAATTATTTAGAGACGACTCTTCGTAATCAGTATTGATTTCGTGTTATTTCATTCTGAATACGATTTCATTAGAACAGTGATATTTTTTTAACTACTTTATGATTTATAGGGACAGAACAAATTAAAGTTTAAAATCAGACAACACTATATGTAGTTAGTGTTTCTTGCATCTCAATAAATTTCACAAAATCAAAACGGTATTTTTAACCACTTTTGAACTATTCATTTTTTCATAGTGGTATTTTTGTATTTGAAAAAATCAGTGAATTTTTTGAGTGAAAAATACCTTCTGCAACTTCATGTACATGTCACTATTCAGTATGATGTATTTTGAAACAACAAGACTACAACATTATATATTTAAGGGTTAAACTGAAATCGAATAGTTTTTAATTCATTTATGAAAATCGTCATTTTTCCAATTTTTTCTGAATGTTCATATTCAACATTTATCACTGAAATCAGCTATAAAATATATTAAAGCAACCTTGAAATGTTCATTATAATTTTGTTTAAGATAAAACACTCGCTCTTCTTCTTTGCAACACTTTTCTGTAAGAAACACTTTTACCGATTATGGTATTCAACGTCCCATTATGCCAAGTATTCTGATGCAGTTTAGTAAGATTAATTACCAAATAATTTTGTCTGCAATTTTTCCAAGTACAAAAATAACTTTTAGTGTAACTTTGTCCACAAAATATACAAAACGACTGGGGGCAAATGGGTTAAAAAAATCGAATACTGGAAGCAGTCGAAGAATTGTTCGGAATTTCAGGGAGTGCGGTGTTCCGTGCACGCGTCCGTACATTCTTATTCTTGCGAAATAACCTTAAATCCTGTTTGCCGGTCCTTTTTACACAAAGAACCGATATGTAGATCGAGCGTGGGGGTCTCCACCGTATGAAAGGCTAATATCGTGCCGTTACGTGTTCCGCGTGCATAACGTTCCGAAGCGAACGCGAAAGGAAAGACAGCGCGAGAAATTGCGGGGTTGGCACGCGGAAAAAGGGGGAGCGAATTCCGGCTATAAAACCATTCCTTTACGGATCATAGAAGGACGACTGCATCGAAACGACTTCCATGCGCGTTCAAAGAGCGAGCCACGTTTTACAGCGACACGGCCGAAACGTTGACAATAAACGTCGTAGCTGAGGCTCAAAGTTCAACGACGGATTTTTACGATCCATATCGAAGCCAGGTTTTTTGTTTCTCGAAACATTGAAAATCGTTCCGATTTCGCGCGGTCGTTGTTTTTTTTACCCGGACTTTTTGCTTCAAGAATCCTCGAAGAAGCTAATGGAAGAAGTTGCGAGAGGTGGAAGTGTTCGAACTTCCGTTTACGGTAAAAAGGAGATCTTTCTTCGAATAATTATTTGAAATTTTAAACAGCGCTTCCGCCGCGAGCTGCTACTTCTTATCAACGGCGATGATTATAGAAACCCACACCGCTGTACGAATATTTGACGACGAAAGAGAAAAACAGGAAGGTCGGCGGTCTTTCGTGGATGAGCGAAGGATAACAAAAATGGAATAGTATTTTACAATTAAAATTATGAAACTTTCGGGTGCGAATGTGGATATAAATATTTACATTTATTTGCAGATTTTTGTGGTAATATGAGAGTTTTTATTTAGATCGAATTTAGGGGTCAGTGGACTATTGTATGCTGAGGTACATTTTAGAGAATATTTTCGATTTAAGAACTTCACTGTGTTATATCAATATTAGGACAATTTGCGGATTCAGTAACTGCGCTTTTGCTTCGCATACATTTACTAAACTTTGTTCTTTGCCCTAATACTTTAAATATATATACAGTAGATTAATGAAATTATATTGCAATATAAAATTACAATAGTGTACCCTAATTTAAAAGCAAGTGTTCATGCATGAAGCATCAATAATACATATGTACATTATTTACCAATTTATCATAATATCCTTATACTCTAAATGAGCGATATGCAGCTACCAATATCAATACAAAAAATTCCTAAACTATCATGCACCCGTCAAAGTTTATCCTATTTCACGGTACTCTAACGCTAAAGCGATGGTGCTATCGTTCAACTGGTCGGTTTTCGTACGATCGTTCACGAGGGTGCCAATATGGCCAGCAGCACGTATTGAAATTCTCTTCGAGGCTGTGTCGTTTCACCTGCAAGGTACGGCGAGCGAGGCAAACTTTTGCGCCTGATCCGTGGTCAGGCTCAGGGGCGGCTAGGTTGCGGGTGGCAGATCTACAAGCCGGAATGGGATCTGTCCGCTCCAGACGTTACTACCCCGCCTATTTCATCCGAAAGCAAGTCGCCTCTACGTACCACCCACGATGAGGAAATAGAACGTCGACGACGGCAACGCTGAGAAACCCTCGTGGCCGCTCGAATCTGGGTCCTATTTTGATTATGTTAGCGATTTTTTAATATTGTCGATTTTTAAAAAAATTCAAAATTATATGCACGATGTTAATCCACGAGGTGGCAGGTGAGGAGGTTGACTGCTGAAAGAGCTATATGCATACATTAGCATGCAATCCAAATACCAATATCTTAGTATGTTTACATTATACTAAATACATTATGTATTCTAAATAACAGGCCATCATGTTATCACATCACATTAATGTCTGAGTAACTACATTTGTTATGAACATGGATTCTTTGTATTAATTAAACGTACGGACATTTGATATTATACGACATAAGTTAGTTACAATGTTCACATATGATATTGGTATAAAAATCAGATAATTACGTATATGAACACATGTTGTGAACATCATTGTTCGTCCATCGTAAACATAACCTAGTTACGATATTGTTCTCATGTAAAGTCAGTACATATATAAATTAGACAATTACATACATGAATACATGATGTGAACGCCATTGTTCTTCCATAGCAAACGTAACCCAGTTGTTCCAATGTATATGTAGTGTAGAATATATACAGCGTAATGTATATAGCGTATAAATCACATAAATACATATAAACACGTGATGTGAACACCATTGTGCCTTCAATATATTGAAGTTATAATATTATTCACATTCATTGTCATGTGTACGTGAGACACATGCAGATGTGCACATATGTACGTTAGATAATTATATTTTCATAAAAATGCCGTCAAAACAGTTAAGTAATAATTAAGATGATGAAATTACAGTATTCTGAGAGTTAACATGATTTTTATCTTATTAACTCATTGTCATATACAAAGGAAGAATCGAATCTATTTTATTTTTATTTTTTGAAAACATCGTATATTTACTGTTCTTCTTCGAAAACTGCATTTCATTTTCCCGAGTGCGTGCCAGTATCTTCCTTCAAATTTATGAACAGTTTCGGTATCGTAAACATAACCTTAGATTTCACGGTGGAAATATATCGCGTCACCGATTTTACATGTGACTTTACGACCCAACGTGACCGCGAAACAGTCAATAGTAAACATTTTTCCTCCGCATTTAGGATCGGTCGGGGTTCGAACGAGTTGGTTCGATGTGTGATTTCAATGAATTCTTAGGGAAAATATTGAGAAAACAGATACTTTCGTTTTTATTATTTTAGTTAGATGTTAAACGTTGCAACGTAAAATTAGGTAGTGAATACCTTTTGAGTCCACGTATGTTCTGCAATATTGACTTTATTTATATTTTATCGATGAAAGAAAATTGTGAATTGAATTTTTTAAATAGTATAGGTATTGCAAATTATTTTTAATGAAAACTTAATATACTTTTTAGATTTTGTATTCTGTGTTACACAAAAAAAATTATATGTAGGTAATGTATTGAAATTATACAAAATAAAAGTGGATAAAATATTAAAATAAAGTATTATGTATAAAATAAAAATAAATCAAATTTTAAGATAAAATGCTACATAAAATGAAAAGAGATAAAATATTACATAAAAAACAAACATAGAAAACATAGAAAACAAATAAAATGTTAAGATAAATTATTATATAAAATAAAAATAGGTAAAATATTATGATAAATTTTCAATGAAATTCCTCATTAAGTAGCAATATGTTCCACACCGAAATCTAAATCAACGCAAATATTAAAAAATTAAAACAAAAATTTGAACCGCAACCATTGTTGCAATAAAATTTAATACACCAGAATGTATGCAACGAATATATGAAAACAGAATGTACGAATATATGGAGAGAGAAATTATCAATGGAATTAGAAGTTTAGATTTCCCTAAACGACTAATTGTAAGTGGTACACCAGGTACATACTCAAAGAGTGAAATGTCATTAGTTTAATCCCACGAGAATGTTTTAGTTACACATACTGTAGCAAATTATGTGTATTTTGTGCGATAAGGGATACATATAAACGACAATTAAACCTTTAAATAAGTTCAGTAGTAAATATGATATGATCTCCATTTTAAACAATTTTAACTTATTCTTTCAAATCAGTTTAAATCGATTTGAATAGATTTATTGTCGCATCGTGTAAAATTGTAAATGAGTTAGTTAATATACATCTAACTATACATCTTACATAACTAACCATTTAATATCACTTATTACAAACTTATATGACATTATTCTTTAAGAAATTTGTTCCCCACAACAAAAAAACAAATCGACGTATATTTACAAATAATTTTTTTAAGTATAATAATAATATTAATATATATACTTAATAATATTATATATAATATTTTGTTATTGAGTACAATAAAATTTTAGGGTTAATCTAATTCAAACAGCACATTTATCTATTTATTTCAGCATATTCAACGTCACATCTATTTCCAACGTTTACCATCTCCATAAATTTATCGAGCAGCACCGATTTTTTCTTCGTCATGCAAATAAATCGGAAAAAGAACTACAGCTGCAAAGATTAATGGCATTTCCACCGTTTTCCACAACAGCAAAGTTAGGATTTACGATTTTAGCTCTATCTTGTGTCAGATATAGCTAAAATAAATTATTCCAGCAATTATTATTTTTTCCATCATCTTTCATATAGATTTTAGGTTCTTTTGAACTAATAAAATTACTTTTCACTTCTTTGACACAATTTTTACCACTATTAGATCTTAGAATATATTATTAGACCTACGTATGCTTTCTTATGAATGTAACTTTTTTATCAATTAATTTTATGTTCTTTTGTTACCATAATTGTTAATTTTTCCTAAGCTATACCATACGATGATACAATCTTCATTATGACCTCCTTGAATTCATTACTTAATGATACCATTCATTCGTAGAAATTGTATAAACTATGCAACTGTTGCGACTTGTGGACGCTTACTCAACTTGCAGCTTAGATGAATTATTGTGATGGATTAATTAGCAAAAACGTATCCTTCAATGTACAAGCTGTTCACGCTTTCTTGCGGATGTAATTCTTTTATCGACATTTATGTTTTTTTATACTATAATTGATAGCTTTTAATGACATCTACGATGATAAAATCTTCGTTACGACTGTGAGGTCTTAGAATGCATATTACAGCAAGAGGATTAGACCATAATACAAGTTTCAAGCGGTACAATAATTTAACTGTTCTTTCATTCTTGTAGTTTCACATCAATAGTTCTTTATCCGTAGCAACAATAAGACCCAAGGAATCATTACATTCTATCCAGTAATTTTAGTTTATTAGTCACATGTGATTGTCAGAAACTTAACCTTAACAGTAGTTTTGTTTGCAGTTTTTTATTCGAGGTACTGCTTGATTTTATTACTGCTACGGTTACTTTGGAGAAAACCCACTTCAGTCTCTTGCATTTCCATCTTCACTCAAATTTTAGCTAAACCAATAGAAAGTCAGAAACTGTTTTCCCTCACCAATGTCACAACAATTGTACGCCCACTCCGAGCTTCTGTAAAACGTAAAAAATCGAAGAGACGAACAGTCATTCAAGTACATTGCAAAATAAACTCTATTCGTTCGAAAATTCATTTCATAGATACAGTCCACTTATGTCCACTTGTTGGGATTCCTAATGATTCCACGTGTCGTTTAATCATCACTGCTGCGATATCTATCGATTTAGTACCAAGTTCTCTAGAACTGTTCAATTTTCATCGTTACGATAATTATGATTATCTCTTTACATATCTTTGCGTATCGTTACATAGTGCAACATATGACAGGGCAAAGATTTGTTACAAAAAAAGTTACACTTTTTGTCCCAGTAATTTCTTATTTGACCATATTGCGTCAGATTAGCATTCTAACCTTGTTCGTTAATCGTCTTCCTGTTCGCCTTCTTGCAATCTTCTGCAAGATGTGACAAGCTAGCAGAGGGTAAAAGTGTCGCGTGACACATCACGCGACCACAAAAGAGCAGCTCGTAGTCATATTTGCGGATAATATTGACCAGAGCTGTCAGACCCTCGCCCTCTAACGAATTTCATATTTCCTCTGCGGGGGTGTCCTCGCCCTTCTAGCAGCTCCGAGTGTGCCAGGATCACCATAAGATTCTCGTACATTATTTTCCTTCTGACTTGTCCGCGTATTTACACACATAATCCGCGCATTTATCTGTATTAATGCTTGACGGGCTTATAAACATTTTCTTTGCGCAACTGCGTTCGGTCGTCGATATCTAACTTCTCCGCTGAATACGATCTACATCTTTCTATTTTATGACACAAAACAATACTATAGCTTTTTGTATGTCAACTAATGATCTTATTGCGTAAATGTGCGAATAAGTGAAATAGGAGAAAGTTGGTCAATTTTGAACTTGAACGAATGAGAAATATTTCTTATAATTTTGGTGTGCATGTGTGAGCAAAAGAAATGGAAAAATTGTGACAAAAATGAAATGTCCTAGAATTCGAAATGCATCATTATTGAAGCTTGTAACGAATTTTGTTTATATTTCTACTTATTTATTGGAGTGTAATTCGAAATAATATTTGATATAATATAATTATACGGGAGGATTAAAAAATTATGGAACAAGTGCTCAGGTGGTATTATTAAATATCAAATATGCAGAAATGTCTTTCTGTTTATCGATTTATTTTGTCTTCGTTTTTGAGAAAATTGATTTTTAAGAATTTTTAAAATAATTTATTTAAAAATATGTTTTTAGTAATGAATGTAACAATTTCAGTATTTGTCTGGTTAATTCAACCAATGAATGTCAAAGTGATTGTTATAAATTAGTAAATGAGATTAATAAATAAAATTATTGCTATTAATTTGGACTTCTTTTAATATTACTTGTAACTAAATTTCTAATGCTACACAGATATTAATATGTCAATGATGTACGTAGGTTTTATAGTTATTATTAAACCGTCGTGATTATTGGCTCTTATTATAAAAAAGTTGTCAACTAACATCGATTATAATCACTAATAAAGGCTTTGTACTATTATCATGAACTAATTTAGTTACAAAACTGTTTAATTTAAGCTTGAAATTGATATGACCTACATATTGCCTCGCACTGTTATTATACCATGAAATTATATGAATTTTTCAATAATATTTCAACTCCTAAAACTCTCAAACATCTAAATTTCTACGTCTCTGAATTTCTAAATTTTCAACATTGCAAATGCTCAAAATCATGAAATTCTTAAATCTTTGCATATCTAAATTTTCAAAATGGTCAACTCTTAAAAAATCTTCAAATTTCGAAACTCCTAATCTTCAGTTGTCCAAATTTTGTAATTCTCGAATTTCCAGATGAATTTCGAAGTTTCTAAATTCCCCAATGTTTTCAACTTTCTAAATCCCCAAGTCCCAATTTCCCTACATCCCCTAAACTCCAAATCTCCAAATCCCCAAGTTCCTAAATGTTTAAATTCCCAAATTCCTAAATTTAGAAACTTCCAAATACCAATATCTTCATGTTCTTAAATTTCCAAATTCCCAAATCTCCAAATTTCCAAAACCCTAAATCTCCAAATCACTAAATCCACAAATTTCCAAATCACCAAATCCCCAAATTCTCAAATTCTCAAATTCCCAAATCTCCAAATTTCCAAAACCCTAAATCTCCAAATCACTAAATCCACAAATTTCCAAATCC
This sequence comes from Megachile leachella, assembly GCA_963576845.1. Lineage (NCBI taxonomy): Eukaryota > Metazoa > Arthropoda > Insecta > Hymenoptera > Megachilidae > Megachile > Megachile leachella. Next base: position 11,323,250 of record OY756256.1, on the reverse strand, counting down.
CCAAATTCCCAAATCTCCAAATTTCCAAAACCCTAAATCTCCAAATCACTAAATCCACAAATTTCCAAATCCCCAAATTCCCAAATCTCCAAATTTCCAAAACCCTAAATCTCCAAATCACTAAATCCACAAATTTCCAAATCACCAAATTCCCAAATTCTCAAATTCTCAAATTCTCAAATTCCCAAATCTCCAAATTTCCAAAACCCTAAATCTCCAAATCACTAAATCCACAAATTTCCAAATCCCCAAATTCCCAAATCTCCAAATTTCCAAAACCCTAAATCTCCAAATCACTAAATCCACAAATTTCCAAATCCCCAAATTCCCAAATCTCCAAATTTCCAAAACCCTAAATCTCCAAATCACTAAATCCACAAATTTCCAAATCCCCAAATCCCCAAATCCCCAAATTCTCAAATTCTCAAATTCCCGAATCTCCAAACTCCTGAATTTGCAAATTTCCATATTCCCAAACCCCCAAATCCCCAAATTCACTCATCTCCAAATATCCACCTCTCTAATCCCAAGTTCTCAAAATCTCCAAATCCCCAAATCCCCAAGTTCCCAAATTCCTAAATCTCCAAATTCATTAGTCTCCAAATACCCACCCCTCCAATCCCAAGTTCTCCAAATCTCCAAATCCCGAAATCCCCAAATCCCCAAATCCCCGAATCCCCAAATCCTTAGTTCTCTAACTTCCTAAATTAAGTTTCCATCTTCTCAAATTCCCACCTTTCCAAATTTCTAAATCAGCAGATTTGAATATCCACAACCCCAAAATCTCCGAATGCCCATGCCTCTAAATTCACAAGTTCCCAACTCTAACCAAATTCCTACATGTCCCACAACATCTCCAAGTTTCTAAATTTCGAAATTTAATGTACATCTGATAATATCCTGAAGAGTACCCATGCGTTTATGTCTTTGATTTGTGTTCAACTGCAATATTAGTAGCACTCCAACGAACATCAAGGCCGCCTTGACGCGGTTTGTTCTTGTTGTTGTTGTTGTTGTTGCTGGACAAACTGTTGGAAAATTACTAGGTAGCGTGGTCACCGTTAACGATATTTGTAGCCAGACCGGACTTGAACTTCCGAGGACCTTCCCTCTCGCCACCATCTACGATGGCAAAGGACTCACGACAGCTAATGGTCAAGTCTCTGCGACCCGAATGACCACAAAGTGATCGCCTTCTCCGCTTCCTGACTTTACCTAAAGTGTTCCTACCTTATTGGTGGTGCACAAAATGGACGGAACACCGATTACAACGAAATACTATTTTCAAAGTTGAGTGCACTTCCAAGTTGCATGTACGGCTACACGCGGAATGACGATGGCGATTTTATGTACCTTTAACTTTATACAACTTTCACGAAACTACTTTAAGTCTAAATTAAAATATTTATATTTGCAATTTTATGTGAGTTTAATAACTTTTATGAAACTATGTATATAAGTTTTTATTAAAATATTCGCAATTTTAGGTTATTTTTTATTCTGTCTTGTAGTTACAGCTTTGAACATCTTGGGTATTAGTATTTTTTAATTAAGGGTAATAATTTATAGGTTGAAAGGAAATTATCTGTTTCGAATAGTTTTATTTTTAAGAAGCAATTTTTATTAAAATTTTATTAACACTTTTTACTTTTATTCTTCTGAAAACAATTTGTTTTTGAAAGATACTTTAAGAACAGTATGAGTTTCTTTGAATTTTCAGAAATAATTTAAAAACTATAATATTTCCTACGTGTGCAATAAAAAACTGTACAATAATTATTCTTAACATAATCGTGTTAACTATAAAATTAAAAGACATCTAAGTAACATTACAAACTCATTTGGAGAAAGAAGAACTGACATCTCACTCAAATCTTTTGGAAAGATCAAACTAATTCTGTCTAACGAGTTACACGGTAAATGTTTCTTATCAGTTTGGGATCAAACTTTTAGTTCGTCCTTCGTATTTTATTTTTTGCTCTTATGATGTTCTTCTATCAAAACTTTACTTCAGTTTTACTTTCGAGCAAAACTATTTCGTATCTTGATTACTTCTTTACCACAAATATTTTGAACAGAACGTTAGGTGCGTAGAAACGTGTTTAATCAGATTTTTTTAAGAACCTCAAGGTTTGATCTTAGAACTTTGAAATTTCGAAAATTTACGAAATATTGTAGTTTGTAAATTTTTAATTTTGCGAATTAGGGATCATAGAATTTTGAAACTTTCTAAGGTTGGAACTCCGAAATTTTTTAATTTTGAAATTATGGATGTTGAAACTTTGCAGGTTTAGAAATTTTTAAATATTGCAATTTTGGAATTTTGTATCTTTGGACTTTTGGAATATTTGAAATTTAGAATTTTGGAACCTTGGAATTCTGAAATTTTGGAACTTTGGAATTCTGGAATTTTGGGACTTTAGAATTTTGGAATTCTGGAATTCTGGAATTCTAGAATTCTGGAACTTTGGAATTTTTAAATATTGAAATATTAAACCTTCGAGACTTTGGAATTTTAAAGTTTCAGAATTTCGAAATTAAAGAATTTTGATATTATAGAATTGTAAAGCTGTAGAACTTAATAATTTTTGAGCTCAAAAATTCCTTCGACCATAATTTTTTAAATAACTAAGTAGATATTTTCGTTAAGCAAATTTTCCGGCCAAGAGTCACAAGAATCTATTAAAATAATGCCTCTTCATTTCTTCCACAATAAATCAGCACCTCAACCACTAAAAAACACAGATACATCGTATCACTCGCTTGAACCTCAAGACCTAAAACCAAGCTAAAGACTTAATCCAGCGTAAAAATAAAAGGCAGCCGATCAGGGAATTACAAGGAAAATCGCCGGTCTAACAACCGATTAACGATCCATGGCTAATTGCAATTGTTCCGATCCGGCTGAGCGCCGCGAAGACGAGATTAAAAAATGTCCCGATATAAAAGCAGCAATAGTAGCTCCGCGTAGAAGAACGCACGGCGAAAAAGGGAGTTAACGCGGGAGAACGACGAGGAAATCCAAGTAATTAACAACTTTTTGAAGCCAAGGGATAATCTCTGGACGGATTCCCTTCGTTTGGCTGAAAGAGTTTTCCCCGGCGTTAAGCTGTGACAATTTGGCCGACGTCGTCGTCGTCGCCGTCGCCGTCGCCGTCGTCGTCGTCGTCATCGTCCTCGTCTTTTTCCTGAGCAGCAGCCTCCTCGTTCTGCCTCGCTGTTTACAATTAAACTTTTTTCCTTCGCCTCCCATTCCGCCCGAACTTCTGGCTGTCTGTTCTCGTCACGGCTCTGCTTAGTGATTCTAATTGTCGGCGAACCGTTTCCTGGCAATCCTTTTTACGGCGAGATTAGAGGATCGATACGGTTTTAATTGCGTTTCAACGGCGTCCGACGATTTTTAACGATCATGAAGAACTGCTGCCTTCCAGAACGAGAGCTCTCTAACGCCTGAACTTTCGAACGTTTTTTTGAATGAACAACCGCGGGGAAATTGGAGACGGCGAATTCTGTCGCAAGCAATTTGCGAAATGCTGCCATTTTCGCGCGGTGGTTTCGAGGAACGTCCACCAGACATCCAGCAACAATTCAAGCGTAAATTGGAAGCTCTGGCTCGCTGCTGCACGCGCTGCCGAGCACGAACTTTCGGATACGAGACTCCACCGACATTTTACAATGTAAAATATTGAGCGGTTCGGATTTTACATGTTCAAGTTTTTATGCGATTTCATCTTCGGGGTAAAGGATATATGGGGAATCAGAATGGAGACTATGGAGAGGAACTTGTTTATGTGGCACATGGAAGAATACGAAAATTGTCGTTTTCAAGGGAAGAGAGATCTTTGTATCTTTGAAATCAGTGGACATTCGTGTGCAACATTGGGTACGTGGCTCACCACATTTTGCCTAGATTTATTACTCATAGCAAACAATGTTTCAGATGAAGTTGAATGATTTTGAGAGGCGCATATGCTGGTCGTATATTTTTTTTGTAGATGCGCGTGTAAAGGACATATGAAAGTCATTAATGTTCTTTTAAATGGAATCATATATTTTTTATTGCACCAGCTGATACTCCTTCATATTCTATACGAAAAAGTATTAACCTATTTATTAGTTTAGGAGATATTTTAATTCTAACTTGTTAGGAAATCGTGACTTTCTGGTCAATATTATGAGTTGCCCGAATTGAACAACAAATTGTACAATACTTTTGTGTATGGATATGTCGCAAGGAAATGTTGAAGATAGATATTTAATCTAAGGTATATAACTTGTCTAAACACCCCTTGTATAAAATGTGTCCTTTCAAACTAAATTTGTATCTACCAATCTCTCGAGCAAATCCTATAACTATTGACTTCTATTTGACATACTATTCTATCTGATGTATGTATAAAATTTGTGATATCAAAGAATTCGTAATAATTGAACCAAAACGAAATTACCGTAACGAACAGCAAATCGAAGGATCGGCGATTTTTGTTTTTCATTCAACACCGTTGTTTTCCGAGAGAACTTTTAATACCTTCCGCAGACGTCTACACAAAGCTCGTTGTGGCTGTTTAGCTGTTTACCGTCTGGCACGTCGTCGACAGGGATTGTTCCTGGTCTTTCCTCCCTCGCACCATCGTACACATGCACGCGTGCACGCACGAGCACACGCTTCGTATGTAATACTCCATGGTTGTATACAAACGACAAACTAGTTACAACTTTGGATATGTAATAGAGCGTGCAGACGATTAGACGGTGAACGGCTCTGCCAAAAGCATCGAAGTGTGAGATTACAACTTCGCTTGGATTTCGTGAAAAATGCTCGAGTAACCGTGAAAATTCTCACCTTACACCTGGGTGAGAACTAGAATTTGGATGTAGGTGAAACTCTTATGAAGGCAGGAATTCGTGAATATAGTTGAAAATTGGAGAATGTTTCATTGGCCAGGGACATACTTTAGTTTCACGTGAGATTTATTTGACACAGATAATTTATAAAAATAAATTTTAATTATCGTTGTAATACTGAGTAGATTATAAAAGCATTCAATTAACTTTAAAGTAATAATAATAATTTGCTATGTAACCTTAGTGACTAATCAAGTAAATATTTATTTCAAAAATTAATCTGAATCATCTCTTGTGTGCAAAATATTGCAATAATAACAAAAGCAAAACTCAAAATTCAGAGAGACCAATAAAAATGAACGAAATCGAAATAAAAAATTCAACATATGATCTCGGACGATGACAATTAAAAACTTTGTTAATAATAGTGAAAAGTGAGAAAAATCAGATTGTATGAAAAAACAGATTGTTTTTTCATTGAATCAGATTGAATCAGATTGTTAGAAAAAACTCAGATTGTATGATTGAGCATTTGAACTTGATAAACAGCGTTTCAGTTAATTCGTAGGCATTTTTACAATGGATACAATGAACGATAAATAGCGAAATATTTAGACCAGTTGAATTAGTTGGAAATTAGTTATCGCGCGACGTAATGGTCAATTAGGGAATTTGTTTCAGTCAGGTGTCACCGACAAACCGTTGTGAAAATCCATTAAAGTTTCAAAACTATATCGAAATGGCGGTGTTAACGTTTGACTGATTTTGAAGCGAAACGAATTTCAGTGGCCGCTTTTAATAGTATGGCAGAATTATTTGCTATAAACCGAGTGATATTACAAAATGGTAATTGAAAAAATAATTACGTTTATTGCTGACGAAGTCGAGTTAGAGCAATTCGAGAAAATTAGTTAATTAAATTTTGACAAATTGTCGAAATAATGCAAATTGTAAAATTAATTTGATATCGTTCCAAGTTGTTGTATAATTTGGTAATTGTCATAAAATTAAATATCGTACGCAATTGTTATAAAATAAGTTGTATGCGAAGTAACATAAGAAACATAAAATAGTTGAATGTCATACAAAATTGTTATAAAATTAGTCGATTATTATAGAAAATAGTTATAAAATAATTAAATATCATACGAAATAGCCAGAACAAAATTTGTAAGCCTAAACTTGTCATAAGTTAATAATATAGGAACACAGTAAATGTGTATTTTTAAATACTTCATTTTAAAGTCTATAATGGACTTTTAGTATATTATCAATTTTGCTACTACTTTTACTACTTGTGCTTTTACTCCATAGAAAATCAGGTGGATCTACCTTTGACACTCCAATATGCAATTCTGCATTAGAAAAAATATTTTTACTTGATTCTCTACAAAATGATTAATGTTACTTCAATTTTGACGTAAAGTAACAATGACAGATTTGAGTCAAAAAATACAACAATAACTTTCTAGGTATAATCTGTACCTTTAACCTCTTATAATATCGAGTCAGATTCGTACAGTTCAAATATGCCAAACTCAAATCGCATTTGCAAAAAGATACAGTTTTAAGTTCGATATCAATTATAATTTGTGTAATTGAAGATTGCTAAATCCAAAGAATACTTAACATTTCAGTCTTCCGTATTTATCTTAACATTAGTATTAGTAGATACTAATTTTAGTATTAGAGTAACAAGCAGGCATTGAATAACTTTGATGACTGTCGCAAACTTGTAAGTTAAAAGATTAATATTTGAAGTCAGCAATTATATCTTAAATCATCGCTTTCTAGATTAATCTTTCATGGACACACATTTACAATAGTACTATCCAACAGAGTTGTACTTAATGTGAACATACGTGAAGCTTGATCTAACATTATGTGACACACAATGATCAGTTTTTTAAATTCTACAATTTGACAGATCACCGAGCCCTTGACATAGTCCATAACTCCAGCAATAATAACTCTGACTGTCGATTGTCGAAAACCTTGTAGTTAAGGAATTAGTCGATTAGTAGGAGAAGTTGAAGAAAGGAAAAGTTAAACGCCAAAAGGTAAAGAACGTTACTTTTGCTGATCTGAACTTAACCCCACCACAGCAGTTTCCAGACCTGTGTATGCAATCGTAGACCCAATCCGTTTACACGTACGGAAGTTAGACGCACACGAACAGCAACGATAGATACGATTCAGCCAACACGACGAATGGTTCTTCCATTGTCGGTCGGCTGTTAATTAGATGTCTAGTCCCACCGCTCAAATTCACCTTACGCGCTGAACCAGCCAGCCCATTGTCGCAGCCACTCGCGCTGCTCCTACACCGCTCGACAGCCACTATACCTCGCCTGAGTGCTATGAATGGCCGTAATATTACAACAGCAGAACGTGATGTAAATCCGTGAGAAAGCCGCGTGAGAGACCCTGTTCTCACCTTGTCCTTTTCCCCTCGAAGAAAGACGGCTTTCAAGTTTTACGATGAATCGCGTACTGAGTAACTTGCTCTGAACGTGAGCCGCCATTTTTGGAAAATGTAATCACAGCAGTTTATTCTCTGACAATGTTTCAACTGTATAGGCTTTTCATGTCTTGTTCGCTCAAATTTGTAAATTTATTATTCATAGAATATATTAGATATTTTGATTTGGGGCTTGCTATATTTTTGCACATAGAAATTAGAAAGTTTGGGAATAGAATTTTAAACGAAGTTTGTAAACTACAAGGGTTTTACGCTTTTTAATTCAACTTTAAAAAAGCCGTGTTTTCAAATTTTTTACTGTTAATATTTACGAAATGCTATTAACCCTTTATTTTGTAATATATCCCTTTCTGAATTTTCTAACTAAATTTTACTACGTTCCTCATATATTTTTTTCTAAACTTGTCCTTTATCTTCTTTCAAGTTCTTTCCATCTTCTTTTTATTTTCTTTCAAGTTCTTTCCATTAACATTTAATTTTCTTCGAAATGTTTCTTATTTTCTTTTTATTTCCTTCAAGGTTTGACAATCTTTCAATCGCTACTAAAATAATTAAACATACAAAATTGCATCACAACTCCAGTATTAGTACATGATAACACAGTTACCCAGTCGTAACCATCATCCCCAGCAATTACAACCTTTTTAATTAGCAGCGTACAGGAGAACACGTTTTACCGAGTCTACACTTAATCATGAGCGGAGAGATCGAAAGGACACAATCGTTGTTGGACATTAATTGGCGGCCGAGATCTTTGTCCTGGAGCGTGATTCGTCCATTGTCGTACTGGTTGAACGAGCCGGAGTCGTCCTGTCACGGTTCGGTTGTCGCATTCACAGGATTAGCCAGGATCCGCGCGAACGCGACCACAGCACGTAATTGCGGTACGAATTTCTATGGGTTAGCCCGCGAAGGGTACGATCCAGGTATCCTCTTTCCTTTCGGATCCACCATTCCCGTTACTCGCTTCTCGATTTCTCCTTGCTATCCCGCAGAATGAACTACCGATGGTCTTCGGCTAAGTCCCTACTATGGTGTCGCGGTTGTGGTTACTGTCGCGTACGCTTTTGTTACGAACTTTCGGGACATTATTGCTTACTATGGTGATGCTAGGTCAAATAAATACTTCTTTACATTTCTTACATTCACTCACTTTTATGAGTTTATGATTACTAGTTATTATTGTTGAAGTTAAAGGCTTGACCATGCTTATACTGTTTTTAGAAACTCTCACATCCTTCGAAGTCATTGTTTAATTAGGATCTGAGGCCTGCGAGTACTACAGATATAGACGCATGTGCTGTCGTAGCAGTTCTTTTTTAATTAGTTCTATAGTTTCTTTCCCGTTTAACTTTTCATTTGTACATATAATTATTGATCTGATATACTCTACGCGTCTATTTTATTTCACATAACCACTGAACAATTATTTACAATCTCTCTTATGAGCTTCATATTACTAGTACAGACGAAGTACAGGGAACGTTCCGTACTTAACACTGAAACTACCAAACTAGTCTTTCTCCACAAGTTTCTTATTATAAGGTACACATTTTGTTAAAGTAGATTCCTTGAAATCAGCATTGATTTTCATTAAGGTAAAGAACAAATGTGTGTACTAATTTATGTTTCGTCGTTTGTTTATTTATTTTTTAACTTCAAAATACACATATGTCGGTAGGTTTAGTGTTAATGTAAACTGATTCATTCGAATCGAAAAGTAATTACACTCAAGCTTGTATGGTCCTTTTTGTACGACATCAAAAGCAAGAAATTTTAAAATTATTTTATCTGTAAAATCGCCTGATTGTCCATATATTCATCCAGTACAAATCAGATAAACAAAAAGCAATAAATGACTACCAAACTCTTTCATTCTTGAGGTAAACTAGTAAGTTCAAAATTAAATAATTTGATCATTTAAAAATATAAAAATTTAGAAACAATTTTCAAACAAAAATAACGACCCATTAATGTTTCATAATTGCAATACATTTTCTACAAATTTATAAAAAATTAACTCGATAAAAGGATTAAAACCGTATCCTATGTTCCGCAGTTTTTTTGTATAGGATTTATGGAACACACTGCGTGCTTTCACACTTGAAAAACATTGTATTCTCGCGTCATAAATTGCATGATGTATGAGGCCTTTTTAGGAGAAAAATTCTCTGGACAATTTCACATCGCGAAGTAAGGGTGGTGGAAATTGGTAATCCAGCGCCCTTCGGTAGCGGTTTAAACACCGAAATGAATTATATTATTTGCCATTCAGGGTAGAATAATTAAAAGACGGCATGACGCCCTTCGCGACTGTTTCTATCGCTTTACAGTCTGCAGAGAAAAGGGTGGAAAGTGAAATTGATTGACAGTGAATTATTTAGCTCTAGCAGTTAAAGACATCTAACCCTCCATTCATTTCTTTCTCTTTGCTTTTAATATTTGTTAATCACACCGCTTTCACTTGTGGAAGATTTTTGATTAAAATATACTTTCAAAAAATTATTGTGGTAATTACTGTATAAATTATTTCTTTAAAAGTTTTTAATATTGCAAAATGCGATGTTCAAAATTATTTGCTACTGAAACAATTAAAATTAGCCTTCAAATTTAATCTCTAATGACTTTTTTAACCATCGAATTATAAAACTGGGTCAACTGAACCCAATATCTAAAACATATATGTATAACAATAGTCACATACAATTATTTTTACGCAAAAAATCTTCGTATATCAAATAAGTAATAACTTAAAAGAAAAAATAGTATAAAATACAAAAATTTAAAGAAGTAGTTCAAGAAATTAAAAATCTTTGAATCTTTAAAGTCTTCAAATAGTTAATACACATTTGGCATTGTTCTTTACAAATTAGTGAATGAAAAGTGTTTCAGTTTTCGCATGTATCACCGTATAAAAAGCGAGGTATTTTGGATTTTGCGCAGCAAACCGTGGGGGCATATTCTATGGGTAAAAATAAGAAGTAAATGTCATATAAAGGTCAGCTATAAACATACCTATTTTTGTGAGGTTATAAACAAATATGTGCGTAAAGTAGATAATGCATTTTCCGTCGAGGACATCATTTTATGATTTATTATAAGATTATCCCGAAATAGCTCTTAAGCGATATCAATTTGAAGGTTAACCTTTGAAGATGACTTCGCAAGTGTTACTTGTTTATTGCAATAAACAATTTAGCATATTTCATTGTTAAGTTTATTATTTTATTAGTAACTAATTGCTTATACTTTACAGAAAATAATATTAGAATTTTCAATTCGTTATGAAGGATCCACAACTTTTAGGTTATGTGTACTTTATTTTGGAAGATTTGAAAAATGTGAGGTATTGTGTCTTGCATTGTTTTGAAAATACTATTTCTTCTTGAAAAAATGTTGGAACTGTGCAGTAAGAGATTACGTTTTAATTTTAAAATATTAGTAAGTAATAAACAAATGTTTGTACTTTGTGTTAAATAATGTACGTCTACTACCCAAAAATATCGAAAAGTTGTGTTATACCCAAATAAACTTGTCTCTCTTTTAAAATTATTAAATTACTGTAATCGATAATTAATATTTATCTGAATTGTTCAGTTATTCTTGGTCTTAATTTCTTTGAATTAATTTGGTTTAAATTGTCTTCGAATTCTGACCCAAGATTCTTCTTTTACTACCAGTTCTCATTCGATAGAATTTGCACCACTTTTAAAGTAAACATTTTTTCAGTACTGTTAACCAAACTTCCATAATTACCTTGACTGCAGATTGCTTACAGATAAAGGTGTCATATTAAATTTTACCCAACCTCATTATTATCTTCATTTTTCCCAAAATAGACTTGTGATCAATTTTACTCAAATTTTTAATACACTTCAATTTGAAGTTCAAGTCCAATTACAATTTGCATAGTCAACGATTGAATAATAACATATTGATATAACATTTCTTTTTATTTGTCTTTTTAATATTGTAGCTGCAATTAGTCTGTTCTGATTGACGCGCCTGATAAATACGTCATAATGCAAGGTTTTTAACATTATCAAATTATATAACAAAAGATAAAAGGACATGCCAAGACATTCACCTAAAAGCAATATACTGTCGTAAAACGCAAATGTTTGGTATCCAGCGTCAACGAAAATTTTCCGCACGCTTCGTTATACCGAGGCACAATCTTCGTCGCGACGTTTCAATTATAACCGAGTCCACGGTAGATAATCACGTCGTATGAAAAATATCATTAGCGTAGCGTGCAAAACGACAAAAAGAAAGGGTTTTTCGAGCACGTGCGCGAGCTCGTTGGATCGCTTTTATGTTCTCGAAACTTTTGTTTGCCGTACGCGGGCGGACGCTTCACGCTCCGATAGACGTGTCCTCCACCGTTTTCTACCTGTTCGTTTCGAAAGTTGTTTGAATGATACTCCTCGCTTCACAAGCGTTCAGCGTGTCGGAGGCGATGGAATATTTCAAGGGAGCCTTTTCGCGAGAACGAAAAGGACCGAGCTACCTGAGCGGAGGGCAGCACGCGCTGTTGGATTATTCAAGGAAACAATAATAAAAGTTGCATTAATTAAGAGGGTAGTCGCGTAACGGGGGATTGCTCGTTAGACAGGAACTTGCCACTTCACTGGATCCTTGCCACGCGTCGATTCGCTATTTTTCTATCGACTGCCACGAAGTCGGTGGCTCGGTGAACCGGCTAAAATGAACAGCCGAAGTTTTTGCTCAGCCACGGAAACCGAGTTACCAATGCCGTTTGCCAACGATCCTGCTGATTTCCGTTCCGGTTTCTTTCCGCTTTCTCGTTTATAATAACGTTTCCGTGTACTACGGGAATTTTAAGCCTCTCTTGGCAGAATTGCGATCAAAAGGAAGCAACAACGTTCCAATGTACAAGATTAGGGTGTTTGTTGAATATTCAGAACTATCAACATTTACCGAGCAGATAAAATTTCACGTTTTTCAATTTTTCAGTTTTTTAACTCTCGAGTGTTCAGATATTTAAACTTAGTAACTCAAATTTTCAAATTTAGGTATCTATTGAAATTTATACTTTCGGATTTCATAGTTGATAATTTTTGAATTTCCAAATTTGGAAAACTAAGAATCAAATTTCCAGAAGGAGTTTACAAACTTTGAGATGTACAAATATTTACTGTCTTCGAAATATGCAGATTTTTTAATTCCTTACTGTAGGTTAACTTGCCAAGTGTAGGAATGTATTAACTTCCAATTTTTCTAATTTAGAAATTGAGTCAATTGAAAATCTTTACTTTTTCAAATTTACTACTTTACTAACTTACTAATTGGAAGACTGTTAAATTGACAAATTGGTGAAGTGCTAAATTGGTAAATTAAAAACTTGGAAATTTTCAAATTAACAAATTTGCTACTTTATCAATCTATCAATCTATCGATCTATCGATCTATCGATCTATCGATCTATCGATCTATCAATCTATCGATCTATCGATCTATCAATCTATCAATCTATCGATCTATCAATCTATCAATCTATCAATCTATCAAACTACTAATCCTCCACCCTACCAACTTACCAATTTACTTATTCTCTAATTTATAAATTTATAATTTTATTAAGTTACAAGTTTCCAAATTTCCAAATTTACAAGCCATGAAACTTTAAAATTTTTGGATTTACTAATTTTCAAGGTTCCACGATGAGAAATTTGCTAACTCTTAAATGTTCAAATTATGCATCCATTATTTTTGAATTCATCAGATTTTCAAAGTTATTAATTTTAAATTTCAAGGATCATGAATTTACTAACATTAAAATTTCCAAATTTAAAAATTATCAAATTTCCAAATCTTCAAGTTTAGTATTCTTTCTTATGGTCCCTCTATTACAAATTACATTAAACCAAAAGTATTATAAAAAATCTAAGTATTCTGTAATAAAACAGATTCAATTAAACAACAATTATTTCAAACTGTATTAAATCGAAAGATAAGAATAAAGAGCCTAATTTTTGCAATTTAACCTTAAAATTTCACAAGAACGAAACAAACAAGTTTCAATAGAAGAAATTTTTTCAGAAGAAACATTGTCGGAAAGAAATTATGCAAAATGTTCTTGGATTCGAAATTCTGACAAAACGAAGTCGGATTTTAAACATTTTTGCGCACTAAATATATCTATCCTTGCCTCCTCATCATAACAACATAAGATAAGAACCAAAGTTCGATGCGTCGTGATTTCACACGTCGTAATTCCACACATTGTAATTTCATATATAGTAATTCCACACACTCTAATTTCACACGCCATAATTCTATGCGTTGTAATTCCATGCATCGTAATTTCACGCGTCGTAAGTCCTCATATTGTAATTCCACGTACCGTAATTTCACACGTCGAAATTCCACGTGTTGTAATTCCATACGTCATGATGTCATACGTTGTAATTCCACATATTGTAATTTCACGTATAGTAATTCCATGCACCATAATTTCGCACGTTGTAATTCTACGGGTTGCAAATCCACACATCGTAATTTTACGCGTCGGAATTCCATATACATATAGTAATATGTATATGGAATATACATATATAGTATAGTAATTTCGCGCACCGTAATTTTACACGTTGTAATTCCACGCACAGTAATTTCAGGCGTCGTTATTTCAGATATACATGTAGTAATCCCACATATAATATTATAATTCTATGCACCGTAGTTTCACATGTCTTCTTCATTCTATATCTTCAATTTCATCAAACATCTGTCTTTGTCTCTCCTGACCAAAACAACATAAGATAAGGACCAAAGAGTACTTTTCAGCCAAGGTCCAAGAATCAGTCCTGAGTTTCCGACCAGACCCTTATGCTTGACCCTTAACATTCATTGATTAATTTGTTAGAAAACATGTCTGCGGAGTTTTGTCGTTATTGCATCAGGTTTGAGAGGAAAATTCGATAGAAACAGCCCCCGACGTAACGATCCTTTACCCTAACCAAAGTCACTTTGGAGAATCGAGGCCGCCTTTATATTTCAGGCCCTCCTAGGTAGCTCGTTGTCATTATACCTTCGAAACAATATTATCCTATTCCTCAGCCCCTTCGTGTACCCGTCACGGGCCGGATCGATTATCTCATCAATTTTCATTACGCATCATGCGCATCGTGCCGCATCGAGGCTAAATAAGCTTGTGGTGCGTTTACATGTTTTCTTGCCGACGCTCGCTCAGCCGTGATTACGTCTGGTAATTAAGAACCGTCACTGAAAAGCCTCTGGTATTATTCGTATTCGTTCGAATAATTGATCGATTGGTTCTCGAAGTTGCGACGGACGTATTCGACGATGACCGAACGACGACGTTTGATGGCGGCTTTGCAGGACGTTTGAAAAAATGGAAGAGAACGTTGTCGATTGTAGCCAGCTTTCATAGCTGCTCGGTGTTTTATGATATTCGTTTGAATGATAGGGAGACGCGGAATTTGATAATAGATTGTAGCTGTAGTACAGAGTGTATCGAATTTTTTATGGCGGAGCTTTATTTGCTGATAAGTTGGGGATGTTCCTATTTTTGCCTCGAATCCATTGTGCAAATTGGCAATTTTTTACGTTGCACTTGCGTTATATGTATTTTAGGGGGAAATTTTGTAGTTACAAAGTTTCAAAGTCTATAAGTACATGTTATCAGTATTATTAACGAAGATATCACACTTTAGGAGATTCAAAATCTTAAAGTTCAAAGTTTACGATTCAATAATGTACTGGCATTAAGTGCATTATTAACGAGGATTTCATAATTACAAAGTTTCAAAGTCTCAAAGCCTCATAGCTTCAAAGTCTCGAAATATCACGATGTGAAAGTCTCAAAATCGCAAAGTCAAAAAGTCTCACAATTTATGATTTAGAAACTCTAGGTTTAAGAACTACAAAATTCAGAAAATCCTCAAGTCCCAAAGTTTGAGAGCGATGTAGTCCCTCAATACTACAGTTTTAAAATCATTAAATACACAAGTTTCCAGGTCTCATCATTTTCACTCTCTAAAGACCAAAAGTTGCAAACAAATTCAAACATTTATTTATATTAAATTTTGTATTTACCAGATATATAAAATTTGAGACATTTAAGTTTGAAAATAAATCCTATAACTGCTGAAAAAAGAGTTTTTAAGTATGGAAGTTTAATAATTTTAAATTTCTAAAATCTCAGAGTCCAAAACTAAAAAAATTTGGAAATTTTTAAGACAAGTATTAAAAAAATTTATAGTTAATAAATTCTAAAATTTCATATTTTAGAGAATTTAATAATTTATAGCTTTCAAAGTCCAACAGTGCAAAAGTTCTAATATCGAAATTTGAAAATTAGAAAATTATGACGTTTAAAAATTCCAAAATTCCAAAATAAAAATATTCACTGGTCCAAAATTCTAAAATTCCAAAATTCCAAGACTCCAAGATTCCAAAATTCCAAGATTCCAAAATTCCAAGATTCCAAGATTTCAAGATTCCAAAATTCCAAGATTTCAAGATTCCAAGATTCAAGATTCCAAAATTCCAAGATTCCAAAATTCCAAGATTCCAAAATTCCAAGATTCCAAGATTTCAAGATTCCAAAATTCCAAGATTTCAAGATTCCAAGATTCCAAGATTCCAAAATCCAAGATTCCAAAATTCCAAGATTCCACAATTCCAAGATTCCAAAATTCCAAGATTTCAAAATTCCAAAATTCCAAGATTCCAAGATTCCAAAATTCCAAAATTCCAAAATTCCAAGATTCCAAAATTCCAAGATTCCAAGATTCCAAGATTCCAAGATTCCAAGATTTCAAGATTCCAAAATTCCAAAATTCCAAGGTTCCAAGAATCCGTTATTCCAAAATTCTAGGATCCTGAAATTCCAAGAATCCGTTATTCTAAAATTCCAAAATTCCAAGAATCCCTGATTCTAAAATTCCATGATTCCATAATTCTAAAATTCCAAGAATCCCTAATTCTAAAATTCCATGATTCCGTAATTCCAAAATTCCGAAACTCCAAAATTCCAAAATTCCAAAATTCCAAAATTCCAAAATTCCAAAATTCCAAAATTCCAAATATCCAAAATTCAAAATTGCAAAATTTCAAAAATTTCAAAATTGTTATACAAATAAAAGCAATATTACTCCAACTTTGCCTCCCAAAATCATTCCAAAATTAACTATAAAAATTTGTCACTTCAAAAAATTGTTAGCATGAAATCTATATGTGTTCTTCAATCTATGGAAAGAGTATGCATTTATTTGTTGTTTTTTTTTTGTTTTGCATTTTATGCGTTTTTCTGCAGTTCACAGAATGTCCTGATTGAGCTCAGACGCGCTCATGCGTTTTACTATGTATAATTATATTTTCAATATATCTAATTAATTGTGTTCTAAACGAGTGATTATTTTATTCCACTGCACGCCAAATTCTGTCAAAAATCACAAATTACAGTAATCGATAAAAAAAGACCTAATTTCATGTACTGATTTGACCATTATTTTCAAAGTTATCCTTCGGAATTTCATAAAATTAGCCAAGCACATCTTCGTGCAACGCGAGCGGAATCTTGATCATCCTTGTTACTGAAATTCGTTAACGATAAGTAAGAAAAATGTCTATTTCATTGCAACATAATCCTCCGAGAGTTAAAAGAATAAGTATAACAAATCGTTACACGATATTAGTTTTAAACGACGTGAGATTAATTACTTCCGTCGCGGACGAGAAAAAAAGAACATAATCTTAAAGCATCGTGAACGTTTCATCGAGGCAGATATTCATCTCTCGACGAAACATTAATTTCCCTCGATTGCACGGTGTTAAACTTCTGCTTCTCTCTGGCGCGCGTCGACAAAATTATCTGCCATCACGAGCCAATAGAAATTTTATTTTAATGAAAATTACTTCGCCACGGCGACGGGCTATCAATTTCACTCGTAATATAGTAGTACGAACCAGCCAGGCGGACAACCGGGCAATTAAGCGTGTCTCCGCGCAAAGGAAGAAACTGAAGTTTCGTCCCTTCGAGTGCAAATATCCTAAGTCAAATAATCGACCACCGATCGAATTCAGACGACGTGCATGTAAGATTTAATTTTAACAAGGAAAATAAATATTTCAGAAATGAAAACTTTTGAAAAAACAGGCTTTTATTTGGTAAAATTGGTGTAATTACGATTTTTGTCTGAAAAGTGTTTACTGTAGATTGTTGTAAGATGTACTGTCAGGAGTTATAATTGTGTTATAATTGGAGTTATAAAAGTTATAATTATAACTTTATGGCTTGTAATTCAACTGTAATGTAATTCTACGCGTGATAAACTTTAAACGTCGTAATTCAACGCATAGCAATTTCAGGTGTCGTTATTTCATAAATTGTAATTTCAGGAATCGTAATTCCAGATATAACAATTTTACGTATAGTAATTCCACAAACCGTAATTTCACATGTTGAAATTCTATGCGTTGTAATTCCATGCATCGTAATTTCACGCGTTGTAATTCCACATATTGTAATTTTACGTATAGTAGTTCCATACGTCATAATTCCACATACTGTAATTTCACGTATAATAATTTCACGTATAGTAATTCCACGCGTTGTAATTCCATGCGTCGTGATTTCACGCGTTGTAATTCCACATATTGTAATTTCACGTGTAGTAGTTCCATACGTCATAATTCTACATACTGTAATTTCACGTATAGTAATTCTATGCACCATAATTTCGCACGTCGTAATTTCACACGTCGTAATTCCACACACCGTGATTTTACGCGTCGTAATACCACGTATAGTAATTTCAAGCGTCGTAATTCCAGATATAGTAATTCCACATAGAATAATCCCATGCATTGTAATTCCATGCATCATAATTTCACGTATCGGAATTCCACATATAGTAATTTCACGCACCGTAATTTTACACCTTATAATTCCACGCACAGTAATTTCAGGCGTCGCTATTTCAAATATAGTAATCCCACGTACAGTATTACAATTCTACGCGCCGTAATTTCACATGTCGTAATATAACGCGTTTTCATGCGTCGTAATTCCACACATAATAATTTCACGCGTTGTAATTCCACAAATTGTAGCTCTTTACGTGATAAATTCACATATTATAATTTCATCATCATAGCTCCTCACATGGTATCGTATACAGGGTTTGTCCAATAAGTATCGGGATTGATGTCCTAAAATAAAATTTGTTGAAGATATATGTACATTGAGTTAATAATCTTCAAAGTATGCCCTTCCTTCATCAATACACCATTGCCATTGTAAATGTTAATTCGTGTATCGTTTTATCATTAGTATAATCGCGGTGTAAGTTCATATACATGCATTTCATGTAACTTCACGCATCATAACTGCATGTATCATAACTTCATGCGTTATATCTCTGCGTGCAGTATTTCCCCGCATTCTTAACGTGTAACTTCACGAATTATACGTCACATACCAACCCCTCTACATCACCTCGCATTATATCCTACATTTACAAAATGCTCCAAATCATGAGTATAACACTATCCTACGCCCCCATGCATTATGCACCTGCATTATGCACCTGAGCTTCAGCTGTACACTTTTTTATTACACACTTGTACCGCTAATTAATGCTATTTGAAAATTTTATGGAGCTTGACCATACGAGTAAAATATCAACATTTTTTTGGCTCATTAAAAAGCTTGCAGAGTGCTAGAAATAAATAATGAGACATATTACGAGTCCGTCGAACAAGTGTCATAATTTTAATTAAATGATACTCGACCGTACCAAACAAGCTGACTTTGAAGAGGCGCCGAATGGGTTACACGTCTAACCACTTGGCGATGCTGAAGATTCGAACAAATTAAGTTTCATAACTTCCCTCGGAACTTCGCCGGAGAAACATTTATGAAAGTTCGACGTTTACTATGTTCCGACGTGAAACTGAATAATCGATAATTATGGTTGAATTAGTCGTCAAAAGTGTCGGCACTTTGAATACGAAACGCAAACTTAGGAGTAAACAGTGAAAACGCTGAATTCGAAATCTTGTCGAATATTTAGCAGAAACTTCACTTTTTTTCAAAAAGACTAAATGTGGTCTCAACATAAAAATATTTTAACATAATAATGACCCTTCAGCTGTTATAGCTGACCTTTTCTTGTAAAAATAAGTTGATACTTTAATCTTGGTTACAAATCGAACTTAAGTGAAGAGACTATTGATCGCAAGTCTTAAATATCCAGTATATAAAAATAAAGAACGCGATATTTAATAAAAAATAAAGGAACCTGTCCAATCATAAATCGCAACTTTGCTGCCGACAATTTCCTAAACTTTTTTTCCACTCAACCTTCCTCCCTAATTAATTCTACCGCCCATCGTATTTTTGTAGAATATATCGTTTTTTAGGTTACGAAAATTTGTAGAGTTTATTAAAAATAAACAATCTGGTGCGACTGTCAATTTTAATTAATTAAAACTTGTCTGTTGAACAAGTTGATTTTCAAGAGGTCCTCGAACGTGGTTACGTAGCTAAACGATTAGACGTTCTGAAGGATTGGAATTCGTTGAGGTTCATAATATTACAAGAGAAACATTTATCAAAGTTCTGAGTCCCCGGTGTTCCGGTATGTAAACGAATAATCGATGATTATCGCTTAATTAATCGGCACGAATATCTCTCTAAAATTGAACTCGTTGAAGCGCAAACGATCGCTCAAAACCGTAGTATTCATGGTAAAACCGCAGGAGGGAAATATATAAGTCGATTGAAATTCAAATGTTTGAGTTAACTAATTTCGTATTCCACGACAATCGTTCTACACTTGGTTGCCGTGAATTGCAAGTGCAAAACTTTCCAGCCAGAGCTACTTGACAGCTTAAAGATCCATTCAAGCGACGAACGACGGACTCACCCATGGCTGGCCAATTTTTCTTAAATACCTTCGTCAACTCTCATTGAAATAACGCGCATACATTAACCTTTGAAATGCGGATGCATCGAGACTTAAGGTAAAATCAGTTTTATATTGGGTTGGAATTTAGGCACTGAAGAATTATTTCTGATAGGGGTATGTGAGGGGTTGTGCACTGACTACCACATTTGTTTACATTTGTGACTCTAGTGTTATTAGAGGAGATTTTATGAGATGTGTTTACGAAGTGATTCAATCTCTTGAAATGGGGTGTATCTTGAATTAGAAACTGGGACACATAAATTTCTAAGTTATTAGAAGTTCAAAGTTCAGAGTTTAGACTGCAAAATACAAATTTTCACAGGTGTCGATGACAGAATTCTTAAATTTTCAAATTTTCAAGTTCTTACATTCTCATATTTTCACATACTGATATTTTTACATTCTCACATTCTCATATTTTCACATACATTCTTACATTCTCATATTCTCATATTCTCATATTCTCATATTCTCATATTCTCATATTCTCATATTCTCATATTTTCACATACTCACATTATCACATACATATATTCTCACATTTTCATAATCTCATATTTTCACATACTCACATTCTCACATTCTCGCATTATCACATTGTCATATTGTTACATTGTTACATTGTTACATTGTTACATTGTCACATTGTTATATTGTCACATACTCACATTCTCACATTCTCGCATTATCACATTGTCATATTGTTACATTGTTACATTATTACATTGTCACATTGTTATATTGTCACATACTCACATTCTCACATTCTCGCATTATCACATTGTCATATTGTTACATTGTTACATTGTTACATTGTCACATTGTTATATTGTCACATTGTTACATTGTCACATTGTCACATTGTCACATTGTCACATTGTCACATTGTCACATTGTTACATTGTCACATTGTTACATTGTTACATTGTTATATTGTTACATTGTCACATTGTTACATTTTCACATAGTTATATTGTCACATTGTCACATTGTCACATTGTCACATTGTCACATTGTCACATTGTCACATTGTCACATTGTCACATTGTTACTTTATGTACTCATATCCTCACTTTTTCAAATTCTTAAATGGTCACATAATCAAATTCTTAGTTCCACAAATTTTCAAACAATTAATAAAATTTTTCAAAAGTGCCTTTATCAAAAATCAAAACTCCTGAATTATCACAAAAATCCCGCTTACTTTTCACAAAGCAACAAACACCAATTCGAATCTCCAAATTATTCATTAAAAAGGTACAAATCAACAAACCCATAAAATCAGTCCGCGTTACGGAAGAGTTAATCCAGTGTGCAACATCGCTAACTAACGTGTGTCACGCATTCAACGGTCATACACGAAATCATAGTCCGTAAAACAACCCTTCGCTGATTTTATTTGCGCCTGGCACGCGATCTGTGCCCCAACGAAGCGTTAATACATTACGAAAGTACTTTTAAGGTGACGGTTCTCCGTTTCTAATTCGCGGTTCACATCCGGCGGGCTGTAAGTGGACAAAATTGAACGGAAGCTGTTTACGAGGCACGAGAGGATGATCGTTAGAAAAGAAGCTAGGAGAAAAGAGACGGAAACGAGCGCGAAGGCGAAGAGAAAAGGAGAAATCGTGATGGGTCTGGCAATAGGAAACAATGGTCGAGCGAAAAACAAAAAGATCATCCCTCTTGAACCGGGCCAGTTCGCCTCGTTCCCCGATAGATTTCAATTATGAGCTTCCCAGGCATAAAAGAAATCTCAATATTACTGACAAATTTGAAAAGTTTCATAATTGATTCCTCGCTGCCAGTCTCGCTGTCCTTATCGCTCCCTTTTCGATGAAACGAAAACGAGGACGAACAGAGAGTCGGAGAGAAATGGCGGAGGGGACCAAACACGAGCCGATGGGATGAAAACGGGGATGTAAGAGGACAGAATGAAGGAGCAGAGACAAAAACAAAGGCACCCTCGACTGTCCGATCGAAAGGATTGACGCTTCAGCTTCCGAGATATTCTACAAAGAAGTGACACCTTTGTCTCCAACGAGAACGAACGCTTTAACGTTCTTCTTTTCTCTTGATCGTTCTATCTCGAACTCGACGAACAACAGAGACTCTCCTATTAACCAGAAATCCGAGCGAAATGGCACGGTAATCTTCGAATGCCTTTGAATTCGAATACTTCCAAGTATTACGACAGTCAGTTGAGGAGGAACTAAAGAAAAAGAAAAGCCGAATTGCCGTGGAGGATGTTCAAGAAAAGTTTGCAGTTATGAACATCATATTTGGGGACTAAGGACTTAGAATGAATATAGACGAATAGTGGAACTTCATTGCGATTTGTCTACGCGTGTGAATATATGTGTGCTTGTATATTCTGTTTTGCTCGGTTGAATCATGTGTCACGTGACTGTATCAAAATTTATAAATTGAACTCGTTTTTGGTTGATAGGAGGCTCTAGTTACCTTTCGACACTTTTGACAATTTTTCTGGGGATTTTGGATTATTTTAAGGAAGATTCTCTGACAAAAAGTCGTATCTGTTTGACTCGTACATTTATACATATGTACATACATTTATGTACATGTATACGTAAGTAGTCAAGATGGAGTTTTATAATATTTTGATAAATATGTAAGTCCATGAAAAGCATAATAATTCTATTTCATACACATTTAGTTATTTGAATTCGTAGAATTTTACACGGAATTCGCACTTTTTTTTTATTTTTGAAATGAAACTTAATTTGTCAATTGCATTCAATATCTAATATTTCCTCACCAAAACTTTAATAAAATAAATTGCTGAAAATGATAGAATTAACATATAATGATGGTGTGTAGAATTTATCATTTCTGTACTATTATTAATATAAGATTAATATAAGGGAAATATGATTCTCATAGAATATTATCGACGTTAAATGATAGAAAAAGTTATTTATCAATATGTTCTGGTAATACAAGAAGTTATTTATCTACTTCCATTCCGCTAATAATATATTACTGACTAAAAGAAAATTTTGGCTAAATCTTAGATAAATTGCGAAGATTCGATTTATCAGATACGATTTCTTCACCCCATGGGAAACAAGGGGGATGATAGGAAAATCGTAACTACGTCGAGAGAGATGCATTGTACCGGCGGGACTCGCGATTTATCGCAGTAATTACAAGGATGTAATCGATGGTCATTAACGTTTCGTTATGGCTTCCATACGTCGCCACGATTTTTATTATCGTCGAATTACTTCGGTTACTTTTTACGAGAATCGTAGCTTCTCACGGCAATCGGTTGTTCTCCAAGAAGCATCCTCTATAACTCATTTGTATTGTTTGTCGATACTTAAATTGATTTAGGATTTA
This sequence comes from Megachile leachella, assembly GCA_963576845.1. Classification (NCBI taxonomy): domain Eukaryota; kingdom Metazoa; phylum Arthropoda; class Insecta; order Hymenoptera; family Megachilidae; genus Megachile; species Megachile leachella. The sequence continues at coordinate 11,299,601 of OY756256.1, read as the reverse complement.
ATCAAGAACACACAGGACTTTCTGAAAAAATTGTTAATTTAACCTAAATTAAGGGAAGGAATAAACAATCTGTAAAGTTCTTACGCATTTAAATACAATTAAATTAAAGATCGATATTTTCGTTAAATAAGAATAAATTTTCGTAGAATATGAAATAATAATTACTCTTTACAATTACTTCAATAATTATTGCAGTACAATATGTAAAATATTAAATACTTTATGAGGCAATTAAATGTAATTATTTTATAGTATATTTGTTTAAAAATTCTAATATATTGAAATTTCAAAACTTCAAAATTACAAAACTTTAAAATGTTTAATTTCTAAAATTTCAATATTAAAAAATTCTAAAACTCCGTAACTTTTAAATTACTAGAATTGTAAAATCCCAAAATTCCAACCTTCCAAACTCTTAAAATCTTTACAATTCCGGATTATAAGTTGTAAAATTAAAAAATTCTAAAAATAACAAATTTCAAGATTTCAAAATTTAAATGTTTGAAATAAAAAATACCCGGCCACTTATTTAATATTTATATTTAAACATTTACCGAGTCACCAAAAATGACCTCGCGATACACAATAAAAACGTGTTGTCCTGAGAGGCATTCTCAGATTAATACGCTCGTATTCTATTACGTTAACTTGCATTAACGAAGAATTTAACGAATCCACTATCGTTCCTCGTTACCTCCGTATCACTTTTTAACGTCCTTTCGCTACTTCAAAACTTTGCTCGCGATTTCTCTGAAGGACGAGCAGTAATTAGGACGAGTCTCGTATCTCTTCGAGTACCGGAAGTCCTGTGGGTTATCAAACGGTCGTCGCACTTCCGACCCGACGTCTCTTCGATCTGCCGTTGATCTCGCGAAAAAACCCTGTTACTATAACACGGACAAAGAATAACGAGCTACTTGCAGCGAATTTCCTAACCTAACTCGCTCCGACTAACATCGCCGTAACAACCAGCAAGAATAACACGACGTAGCGAAACGTTAATTCGCTTCTAACCTAACTTCTCGAATAAGGAACCTCGAACAACCAATATTTCCTTTCCGGTCCCTAAAATATTTCGCTACGATATTATTCTACTACAAATCTCCTTCGGTCATGGACAATAGAGCACTAAGACTTCCTATCTACCAAATATCAATCCACCGAAGGAGATCGGCTCCCTCGCAAGCGTGGCCAATAAATTTTACAATTTAAATCGAGGCATTTCTTACCCTTCAGCGAGGTCGCGAGGGAATTCGTCGGGGAGCAAGATATCGTCGATGTAAGGAGAAGAGGATACTTGAAGAGCTGCGCCGTCGGTCACGTTTCCGGTCCCCGTGTCCGTCACGTATGCATATGTTGGGACACCATAGCTAGAACTACCCTTGTGTGGACCATCGGTGACCGCTTCTCCTTCTCTCCCTGCACCCTCGTTTCGCCCCTCGTGGGGCCACTCCCGTGGGATCGTAGAGCCGGACGTACGTGGTCAACACGGGCCAAACTGTCGGCGAAGTTACGTAAAATAGTTAGCGACACTTCCAGCTACCCGCTGGCTCTCCCTCTCGTCCTGGCCACGGCATTACCTACAGGACAGGCTGCGATGCCACGAACAACCTGCCTGGCGCCTCCAGAGTAAAAGGAAGACGACCGATGGTAAGAGGAAGTGCGCGGAAAGCGAACTGTATCCTGTCCGCTCGTCACTGATATATGGTCGGCATGGGGACCTTGCACCCTGCCTCAGATACAACACGTACGTGACCGATATGCGCGAGATACCTAGGTCTAGGGATATCGTTCATTCTGTATGCTTCGATGCCAGTATAGTCATTTCCATAACTCCTTGTACCATTTGTCTGAAATTTTGAATAATTTTCAAGGACCAATTTTATTTTTATTTATACACATATACATGTATTTATTGATATTAATATGACGTTTATGTGACCGCGGAAATTTTGTTGGGCATACAAAATTCGTACAAAGTGTGCGAATGGATAAGGAAGCAATACTACGCGGATAGAGCATGTGTTTTCATGTGGCAGTTGGTGGACAGTTTTTGATTCTGTTAGGTAGTTTAATATCGACTTTAGCATTACAATGAGCTTGACTGTTACAGTGATTGCGGAGACTGGATGGGTAACGTGTACGTCTTTTGTTCTATTGAGACATCTCTTATTATTATATTCTGTGTCGAGTTCAATGAGGTATTATACAAATTTATATAAATCAATGAGGTATTGTTGGTATTAAGTTTCTATTAAATAAATTTTGTGGAGGTCAAGTCCTAGTTTTATCTCTACCAACATTTCATATACTGAATGAGAGAAACATGTGTTGTAAATTAAAAAGTTTGATATTTCTGTATTTCTACATTTATATACTTCTTAATTTTTGTAAACATCCGATGTACATATATAGTCAAACATCAAGTAACATAAATATGTACGCTTAAAACACTATCAATAATGTCTCATTTTTATGTTCAGTACTATATCATTGGTATAGCTCTCTAGTAACTAGAACAAAAAGAACATTTCAAACAATGTAGTAGTTTCTATAAAAATCGAATTGGAATTCTCCAGTGAATATTCGACAATAATTCAGACCAGTCATTTTTAACATTTTTCATAGATCAAAGACCAAAAATCTAAGAACATGGTCTATTGAAACGAAATTACTATTATTCTCATATACTGCTCGTAAAGCAGTTCACTCCACATTTATTAAGCAAACGACGAACTTTCGAAGCAACCTAAAACTATAATATAGAATCTAAGAAGAGATGACAGTAAACATTCCTTTAAATCGTTCCTGTTAATTTTTCACTTTTTGTTTGAAACACCAGTGACCGGTGAAAGAACAAAAATCTAAGAACATGGTCTATTGAAACGAAATTACCATTATTCTCATATACTTCTCGTAAAGCAGTTCACTCCGCATTTATTAAGCAAACGAAGAACTTTCGAAGCAACCTAAAACTATAATATAGAATCTAAGAAGAGATGACAGTAAACATTCCTTTAAATCGTTCCTGTTAATTTTTCACTTTTTGTTTGAAACACCAGTGACCGGTGAAAGAACAAAAATCTGAGAACATGGTCTGTTTGAGAAAATTGCAGGGACCAGGGTGCATGAAAGGCAGAAAGAGAGGTACGAAGCAGACAGAAAGCGAGTTAATTGCCAACTCATTCGTAGCGGGAAGCAAGGCCTTGGGATGTCGGTTCTCCTGGTGCCGCTTGTATTTCTAGGACGCGGTCCACCCTCTCGCCTCTTCTCTTCATATACCCGTTGTTCCCTAGGAGCTCAAGCAGACTGGCTCGAAACGCCCGGGGCAACGGTGGTCCCGGCGTCCATGAGCACAACTTGGCTCCCACCACCCGACAGAACCATTTTATTCCATTGACTATAACGCGAAACTTACTTGGCCGGGCACTAACCGTGCTGCCACCGCCGCTACCATTCGCCCTCTCTCTTTCTCTACTTCTTGGTTACAAATACGCCGTCTCTCTCCTTTCTTCGTCCCTCGTTTTCCTCCTCTCTACACCAGCGACGCGGAACCAGGCTAAACAACAAGTTCAACGGTACCGTTGTACCTCCACCTCCCGGGGATACGCTCAGGCGTATCCCTACGAGGAACCACCGAAGGTGCATGCAACCCTTTCCACGGTGCTGTTGTCGACGGACTTCTGCTTCGTTCTCTTTCCACCACCAAATCCCTGCTGATATTTCGGAGTTTCTGATTTCCTGATTTGCTTAATTAATTATTGACGCTGATTTTGCTGATTTAACTAACGGAGAAAGCATGACCTCAACTTTTTCATGAAACTAAAAATATTTTAATGCATAGGTTAGTTTATTTATTCACAAATAACGAATACATTACAATAGTCCATTTTGTTTTCAAATAAATGTATAACGAATGAATAAGTAGGTCGAATTGATCTATACAAATATACAACAAATAACACGAATAAAATGCAATTAATTAACAGACTCTTTTAAAGAAAAATTTACTCAGTACCTGAACACTTGTGCACATTTATTGAACAATATATAATACATTGTGATTAATTGGGACACCGAGTATTTAGGGCAAGTAGTGAGAAACAGAAACAAAATATTTTATTGAAATTTACAGTTGTACAGTTTACAATAAAGCTCATCATGAAGTGATAGTGATTAAAAATTCGGGTTCGTAAAATACATCATGAGAAAATAAAAAAAAAGCTTCAGAAATAAGAGTCACATGTGATTCTGATAAAACCTCCTCTGACTTTATTTTTCACTTTGTTCAATTGTCAAATATGCTTTAGTGGAACGAACGAATCCGATTTCAATTCTAATTAACCAAAATTTATATTCGGTAAAACTTGGCAAATGTCCTTGAATACCATAATTCCCGCAGCAGAATTGGCGGTCTGATCACACCTGTAATTCGAGCAAGAACGGAAACTTCGAGTCTTCGACAGGGTACAAGAAGGACTCTTCATTTCTGCGCCACGAAAGTCTCGAAACTTTGATATCGAACCGCGGTAGAGGGTGTTCGGACAATATTCAAGGTCGATCGTTGGCAAGGTCAGGCACAACGGGGTCGGATAGGTCAAGGCTGGTCGGAAAGGTGCGAAGGAGAAAGGATAGCTGCAAATAAATACAAAAGACGGATAGTCGGTCAGCCGGATGGCGAACTTTTCCAAGCTTAGTCCCGTTAAAATATTTTTTACGACACTTTCCCCCGCGCGAGAGGCCAGTCAGACACTGGCGAGGTTACTGACAGTCGAACTCCAACCGAGTTCGCCAAGTTTCGCCATTAGACACGGTTAAAACTTTGTTCGAAACACTTTCGTCCGCGTCCGCCGTCCGCGACCGTGAAATAAGCGTGGTAAATTCTGAATATTTTCTTCGTTCGCCTTTATTCTCGGTCTTCGTCCGGCAGTCCCAGTGCCACCGGGCCCCCGTTACCCCGTCTACTTCACTGAGATCCCCTTTCAACGACTTCCTCGCGATTCGAATACTAACTCGTCGGCAATGAATTTATGTAGACGTTAATTTACTTTGGGGAACGTAAACGATCTTTGAATCGAGAGTATTAAGCAGAAGATGTTAGTTCCGGATAAAGTTACCCTTGTTTGGGATGTTCGACAAAGTTTTTAGAGCATGCTGCTACGTTGTGTTCTTGCCCTAATCGGTGGCGCTTCTGAATAGGAAACGTGGAAGTATCGTGTGGCAATCACGTGGAAACACGTGGTAATCTGACAAGTGACAATATAACTCGTGCTGATTTTACGATTTAACCTCTTGTACTATGACTTATTTGCAGGTGCGTCAGAAGTGATTGATTACAACTACAATATTAAAACAGGCAAAAAAGTTTTAATTGTTATGTCAATATGTTATTATGCAATCGTTGAGTATGGAAATGATAATTGGACTTGATCTCCAAATTGAAGCGTATTAAAAATTGGAGTAAACTTTATCACGGCCGAAGTACGTGTGCGTCACAAATCAGATTCGTCAAAATAGTGCAAAGAGTTAATGTATATGTGTAATGTGTAATTGATAATCGATGTATGACTAGATTATATACGTACGGTGCTTGAACAAAATGTGGAAGTATAATATGAGGCTACATTGTAGGGTATTGTGTGACGATATGATGTGAGGCGATTTAATGTATAAGTCTAGTATTGTAGATCGATAGTCGATATAGTAGAATTAATGTATTAGATTATATGTAGGTGACAGTCTTCAAACAAAATGTGTGTGCATTTATATATTTTGCATTCGATGGTCATGGAATGCTTTCAAATTAGAAATTTAGGAATTTGAAAATTTGAGACTTTTGAATTTGAAAATTACAAAATTTAAATAATGAGAAATATGTCAATTTGGAAACAGTAAAATTGAAAATTTGAAACTTGAAAAGTTTTAAATTATAAAAATTGATAAATCTGTTACTTTGGAAATTGAGGATTTGTAAATGAGAGAATTTTTAAATTTAATAATATTACGATTTAAAAACGGTAAATGTGGAAATTTAATATTAGAAATTTGAAAATTTTTAATATTGCACACTCAGAATATGAGTAGTAGAAAATTTAGGAATTCAGAGAATTGCAAATTTGGGAGCTTTGAGCTGGAAAATTTGAGAATTTAATGTTGGGTAATTTGTAAATTCAGAAACTTGAGAATTAGAGAATTTTGAATATAAGCGGTTTAAAACTTGAAATTTAAGCAATTTTAAATGTAAGGGTTGGAAAACTTAGAAATTAGAGAATTTGGAACATGAGGCTTTCAAAACTTGAACAGTATAATATTTGGGAATTTTTTATTTGAAAAATTGGAGTATTAAAAATTGGAAATTTAAATTTGAAAATTGAAATTTTTTGAATTTAAAAATGTGAAGGTCCAAAATTCTGGAAATCTGAAATTTTTAGAATCGCAGATGTGGAAATGTGAAAGTTTAGTACTTTCAGAGTTTGAAACCTGTAAATTTCGAAATTTGGTAATATAAGGATTAGAAAATCTGACTATTTAGAAATTTAGGAATTTAGGTAGTTAGTAACTCATTAATTTAGAAATTTAAACATGTATATATATAATTTATATCAGATTTCACATGGTGTAAACATTTTTAATATTTTCCCTGTAAACAACACCTCTTTCAACAACACATTACAATATAACCTACAAAATTCTAAAGTCACGAACAGAAGTCCTAGATACATCAATAACCATAACGAAACTGTTCCTAAAACTCCATTTCAAATTTTTATTCCAAAACAGTGACATTTGCTTTTTATACGAAACCTCCTAAATTCTCCCTTTTACCGTCCTTTTATTTATGACAGATGTTACTCAGATTCCAAGATCATAGTAAACATGATCCATCACCAACTCTTAAAATTCAACCTCCGCCACTTTTCAATAAGACCGTCCATAAAATATCATTTTTGAAAAGATCAAGATAAAATAGCTCCAGCACCAGCGCCGTATGTTTCGTACGGCTGTACTTGATCCACTGTACCGACCCCTATTGTGCTATAAATATTTTACGTGTTATGATTTACGCACACCACGGTGACCATTGCGTTCTTCCCCCTGGTTTCACGTGTCTTTTTTTACTCTCCGTACGGGCTGCCTGTGTTTTAGAAATGAGGTAGAAAACTGGCCGCGTATTTTTTTTTCTGAACGCTGATAAATCGAACGATGCAGGAAAATTGTTGTTGACTGAAATAATCAACTGTTTTCGTCTTGCTACATTTTTGAAAATCTGTTTTGTTTTTCTTGGCACAACAATTTGTGATTTGGTGTATCAGTAATTCGCCATTTTTTTCTATTACTTTTTTTTCAAAGAAACTGTTAGTCAAAAATTATTATGCTATTAGTTTCCACCAGCTTCACTGTGTTCATACGTCACATATATAGCACTCTAGATTTAATTAAAAAATATCTATTTCGTAGCATTCAGTTGAACCAAATAATGATTATGAGTAGCTTCACAAGCGATTACGTTTGACAATTCAGTATCTAAATATACAAGTACAGAAAATTACTAGCAGAAAATTACTAATAAGTAAATTTGACCAATAAGGAAGTGATTATTAATCAGGTAACAGTGTAATTTTAGCTGCAATCGAAACGTCGATTATTACCAGAGGTGTTTTCGAGAAAGAGGATGGTAGTATTTCTACAGTGGAGGGCTAATTGTCGTCGAACGAAAGGTCCGAGAGGGTGACCGCATCCCCCACGGCATCAACACGGTAAGGCACTCAAGCTCGGTCGTCTTTTAACTCGTGTAGTGCGCATTCCTTCACCGTACGAGAGGGTTAAATGCGGAGTTACTCCCCCTTTAAGCCTGTTATACGTCTCGAGGGGGTAGTTGGACCTCTTTCCTATTTCCTGCCTGGCTGCAGGAACCAAACGACCTTCGCATCTTGCACACACGACGCGCCAGATTTTAGAATAATCGAGGGAAACAATTACGTAATTGTAACTGGTACTTATCAGGAACGTTATACAACTGATATACTTATGATTTTGGCCATCTTTTTACTTTGAACTAGTTTTAAGAAAAATTTATGATTTTAAGTAAATGAAGTATTTTTATTTGTTTTTTTTTTGAGTAGAGGATGAAAATAATTGTATTTAATGTTTTCGAGTATCTCGGAATATTTTTTTAAATATCTCTCTTAATTATTATTAATATGTATTATTTATTGTACAAAATCTTAGCACACATTAAATACTGAAACTAATTACTAATTTAAGATAGTAACATTTAAAGGTATACACGTAGAAAAATAGATGACATAAAAAGTTATACAAAAATACTAATAGAAATTAGGTATTAATAATTGCAAGTTGAAAGACTCTATAAATGTCAAATTATTAAAAATTTATTTTTTATGAATAAAGCCAATAAATATACAAAAACCAATATCAGTAAATGCAGATGAAAAGATTATTACAATTATGCATAACTTGTATAAGCAGCAAGTTTTGATGCATCTTAATGAACAATTTTGATAAAGAAGTAGTTGTTTTTGATAAACTTACTGTCGCTAAATTGTACTAATTTTTACGTTCAATTAAAGATAACAGAGTGAACAACTTCCGAGTGACATCGGTTCTATTACTTTATTTCATCGTCCACTAAAGTACAGTATTTGTCGATGAATCGAAAGTCATCCCAACTTTCTGGAACAAGCGATTTCTCCTATTGCACTGTGAATGATCGCAGGGATGTTGAAATCATAAGAATCTCCTTTCCAAAAGTAGTAAGTGATGTAGCGTTTCCACGCGTGTGACTAGTGGATGCACTATGTCCGGCGAAAACAAGCCGTTCCAAGATCGCGCAAACAAATAAGTCAATAAAACGATTCGGTGGGGCCATTAAAATTGGCAGAGCAGTGTCAAATTGAGGGGAAATTATTCACGGGTATGACAGTTTGCCATTTTGTTTGCTTCGAATGCATTTCAAAATGTATCAACCGAGTTGCGTGCAGTAAAAGAAAACGTATGGGCCCAGAGTAAAGTGTGTTAAATTGAAAAGTAAATAAAATTTGTACAACTTTTTGTGAGTCATGTAGCTTAAAATAATTAATTAAATCGTTAATGACAAAAGTTATAAAGAAAATTTTGTTATATTTTTTACATACGTGAAACACAAAAATTTAAAAAATATAGAAACTAAATTTTTTTGAAAGATGTTGTCCCACTCTCATTATAAATTACACACATATTAATTTGTTATGCTTTAGAAATATTTTAGATGATTTTTAACAATTCTGTAAATAAAATAATTAACCAATTTTTGGGACATATTTATCATTTTATGTTAGCTTTAAGATGTCACTAATTTATTATATGTTTTTACTGTGTGTGATTTCTCCTTTCAACGAGTTCATTGTTTATTCAAAAAATCTCAGATTCCACAATGGGAAGTAACGAAATTACCCAGAACTGTACCTAAATAATAAAATCTATTATAATTGCAATTTATAACGTAACCTAACAATAATTTATAAGTTACGTATTTTTTACATCAATGCAGGATATAGTTGACGCGCGTCATCGACGATGAGGCATCATCCGATTCGATAACTTCGTTTCCCTCCGGCCGAATAATTTGTCCCGGGCATTTAGGTACGCAAGTGCTTCCGCCCTGGTGATCAGGCCATCTAAACTATCGAGGCTGACGACGATTAATCCAGTATATCGCGCACCGTTGGGAATCATTAGTCGTTGCCGGTTCCGCCCTAAGGATCGTCAGTAGGACCAGCAGTATCGGTGGTCGATGGCACGAAGGTGGCTCCCGACCGAAGGAAGCAAAGGCTGCTAGCTGGTGGGCGTAGGGGGCGGGCAGGGGGGCCTATGGGCGATGCCTCGACTGGATTAAAGGCGCATTACACCGCTCCAAAGGGCTCCTAATTAGATCCGGAAAGAAGCAAAGGGTTCCCCGAGTCGCGTAACTCGGTTTACCGAAGGGAGAACCTACCTCGGCTCTCTCAGCATTAACGGCTTTTGCGTCCGTCGAGAGACGACCTTTTACCACCCCCTCCCGCCCCCAACTTTCTCCACCCATTACCCCTCGTCTTCTTCGATCTGACCCGCGTTCGCCCGTTTACCCGTTAGCTGGAAATATCGTCGATTAATATCGACACGCGGCGCTCGACTGACCGTGTCAGCACCACCTGCTCGACGATCCTGCCTCGCTCGTTTTAAGAACAATCGCCGGCCATCGGGAATGCCGGCACAATGCAGGGCGACGGTTAACGCCTCATTTAAATTTAACTTTGCTCGATCGTGCGGAGTAACTGGAGAACGGGGATATCCGGGAACGGGTTCAGTCGACGGAGCAAAGTGATCAGATTTTGCGTTCGGTAGTAACAACATCGGTAGTAACAGCATTAAGTAAGCTATATTAGTTAATCATGGATAACAAATATGTATATCTTCAAATGTTATGTATATCTAGACTATTTATATAAATCTGGTCATTTTATGTGCACATACGTATCTGGCACACTGGATGTACGTATCTGTTCACATAATGTGTGTACACATATGTGGACGCTTCACATATGTACATATGTATATGTATCTGGACACTTTATGTGTATGCATACATCTGGTCACTTTATCTAGACATATGCATTTGGATCCTATACGTGTGTGTTTTGTTTTGATATATGAATCTAGATATTTTATTAATGCATATGTATCTGCACACTTTATGTGTGCATATGTATCTCGATACTTTATATGTGCATATGCATTCGGACACTTTATGTGTGCATATGACTTTGGACACTTTGTGTCGATATATGAATCGAGACATTTTATCTTCACACATGCATCTGGACACCTTATGAATCTGAGCATCTTATCTATATGCATGCATGTGGAGACATATGAAAATAGGTTTAACTATAATTTAATGTCAACATTGCTCGACATAATACTTTTTGGTTTCAATCTTGTATTATCATAGTTCACGTCCCATCATAAACATGAGCACAGTGTTACATAGTTCTGACCTATCTTTTGAAATAAGTCAAGTTCAAAACTCTCTTAACCTATGCAACTCAATCTTATGCACGAATTTTGTTATATATTCAGAGCTTGATCCATATTATTTTAGAAGTAGTCAAGTGCTACTAACAAAATGTTTAACAATATTTAGACAGTATTTATTAAATGTTTGGTTAAATATGTTCTTGTACCTAGCCATCATAAACAGCAAGTATATTTACTCAACATCTGTTACTTTCAGTAGGTGTCTCTATTTATGTCACATCATTTTAATAAAAATCCTAGTCACTATTACCAGTTAACTATTAAATATTTAATTACACATATCCTTACGCCCACACAGAATAAACAGCCATTTTTAATGACAACTGAAAAACTCCACTTACACAAACGTCATCTCTGGTCACTACATATGAAAGAGTTAATACCACGTACAGTAATCCTAAAGTAAAGTGAATATAGAACTGAAGTAAATATAGAACTGCATTCCACATAAAGCACCTACGAGTTTAAAACGTACTAAAACCAGAAAGTACTAAACGACTTAACATAATTTGATACAGCAGCATGAAAAATATCTTTAAAAAAATTAACTTAATAGACTCTAACTCTGTGGTTCAGATATAAGAGGATTGTAAAAGGACATAATTGCTATGAAACGGTGAAATCTGTTCGTTCAATCGAAAGATTCTGGAAACTAAAGCCTTGGTCGAAGCTGAGGAACGCACAGAATCCCAGATATTTCAGCACACCGTACGAGCAGCGAAATACTCCTTTTATCGGACAAAGTTTGAACCATTCGATTTTATGGGCGTCGAACTAAATACACGTAAAGACTAAGTCTACTGTTACACCCTAGTCTGTGATATAAGGGGATCGGAATTGGACGGATCAGCGTGCACGAGATGTCGTAAGTGATTGGCAAACAGACCGACCTGTTTTTACGAGGCTGCCCTCAACATTTTTATCCGTAACGCGGTTTCGTTCGCCGAACGCTGATCATTTCGAAACTATACGAACCCAAAGGTCGTAAACCTTGATTTCTTCTACGACCGATCTTATCTTGAAAACCAAGAAAGGTTGTCGCAATTACGAGTTCATCTTCGAGGATTCGGAGTCTAATGGCCAAAGCACTCATAGGTCTAAACAATTAATCCATCAATCAAAGATGAACCCCGACAAAATATATCACCTCGTTTCATAAAATATGAAAACACGTGCCCTCGTCAGACCGCCTAGAAATTCGGAGCAGTTGCGTGTGTTCGTGTGCATCCGAAGAGAAAAAGTACGAGTGGAACACGTACGATGGAACGAGTGCACGGTGTGCCTTAGCAACGCGAGGGGGAAAAAAGGAAGCAGAAGAAAAGAGTAAACGGAAGAAGAGGTAGAAGAGGCACCTAGAGGCGTATCTGCCGCCCACGTACATACCATCCCGTGGGTTTTAGCGGATCCTGGGCGTTCCTGGTACCAGGCTGAAAGCCCAATCGTGGGTTCGAGGTTTGAAACCCGGCCGGCGCACTGAGGACGCCGACGCCCACCGTCCTGACGACCCACCTTGTGCAGGGCCGTATCGCGCAGAGCGTCGCGCAGGCGAAAAACGCGCTGACCTCGATACCGTCACCTTACCCTCCTCGTGAAAACCCCTCCTCTTACTCTCACCATCTACCACCTTCCAGCTAACCCACCTACCGCTTCTATCACACGGTCGCCTCCTGTCGGTCTAATTCTCGCCACCTACATATGTACACACGTACGTAGAACGATTTCAGAAGCTGCCCCAAGCTGCTCGTCGTCGCCGTCGTCGTCGTCGTCGTCGTCCGCTCCCACGGAACTCGACGTGGACGTTGGCCTGATACGGCTCTCATGAAATCTCGTTCCAGGTGACTTTTCTCGATGACACGACCCCGTTCCGAATACATTACCGCTTTCACTTTGCCCGGAATATCGAAGACGGAACCAGCCGGTCTGACTACGATATTGAATTTCTACTTTTAATTCCGACGGCCGGCCGCCTCTACGCTTACGGGCTTCATAAATAAGGACAACAAGGGCCAGGCCTTTTTATATTCCTTCGACGGCACACACGTGATTTCTGCTACGAAACTGTTGCCCTTTGATCCGGCCAACTTTACCCGGCAAGGCGCCACTAAATGCAATACAGTACATCCACGCCTGATACCTGCCGTGCTTTGCAAGGATCTAATTGTCTATGGAGAGGCTTCCGCGTGGATACGCCAGTACTGCTTTAATTCCGCGGAAAACTCTCAAGTGCTTTTTAATACAGTAAGTGCGCGGTGAAGGAGATTGAAACTCGGCCATTTTCAATTGGAGTTTATAAATTTACGGAAATCCTGCCCATTAAATCCTAAGCCGCCACTTTAACGTTCCATGTACCCTGTTGAACGAAGGATTTAACGTAAACAGGTTTAGTAGCGTACACGCACTGGAAGGAGATTAGAATATTTTGCTATAGCTTTTGTAAGATCATAGGAAATTTCTCGAAGCTATCATCAGTAACTTATATAACTGACTCCCTTGGGTGTTTTTCTATTAAGCTACTCGTTGCTGACTCATCAAATATCTATAGTTCTTTATTTTCTCAGTACTTGAACATTTTCTCGAATTAAGGTGTTAATAAGATATAATATAGTCATCTCCATTAATTGCATTCGTATTGTTTATAATTATTATTGAATTATTCTACTGTCGAATGCTCGTGAAAGTCTGTATGTATACTATTAACATTTCCAAATTTTCAATAATATTTATATTACTGTACATATAACATTAATTTACATTCTTAGATTAAACCTTAACGTACAATACACTTGATTTGAAATTAAAAATACAGTAAAATAATAAACGATGAAACATAAATTAATTGTTCATAAAGTTAACACAGATACCAAGAGAGTATGTTAACAAATTTTGCAATGTAAAAAAACATATTTGTGAATTTAATAAATTATCATTTAACCAGTATATTTTCAGTGTTAAATTATTACAACATCTGTCTCAGTATTTACAATGAATATTAAAAGAATTACAATCTTAAAAAAATATATAAATCTGGTCATTAAAAATAGTCTTACCTCCATATATATTTACAGTATACACAACAACTATTTATCATACCAATCTGTACTATTCGCGTCATTTAAAAAAGAAAGCACAATAATTTGTAGTGTCACAAAGTTTCCAAATAATCTGATATTAAGTTTGTAAGAAGCCATTGAGAAGCAGCAGCCAGAAGATTACGGAAACAATAGATATTTAAACGCGTACGTAAATTGATTCAAAGTGCGTTTCTATTAGCGTTTCAGCGAAAGAATTCTCGAACAAAAGAGCCAAATATGGAGGAAGAAGGAAGAGTGCGCTCCTCAAGGCAGCTCCGTTACCAGGGCATTAACTTCCAAGAGCATACATTCTAGAAAGTTCTTGGCCGAGCCGATTCGTTCGCAGGAAAGTTACTTTCTCGTAAACAACAAGTAGTTACCTACTCGTGAACCGTTCTGGCGGACTACTTTCGTTTGTGCGCGTGCCGTGTACGTACACGGCAGGCGCGAGAGGGTGGAGGATGTCCGCGAAAACTGGGACTCGTAAACCATCGCTACTTTTGCCGAAACTCGAAAACTCGAGGTTTGTACCAGAAGGTCGATCGAATTCTTCGGATGGACCGAATTTGATCGACAGCGAAACGACTTGCACATACTTGACCTTCGAATCGATGACCTTACAAATAATTCGCGTGTGTCCCAATTAAAGTTGAGTACGAAAGATTTTTGTGTGTCGAAAAAATAATGGAGAATTTAGAAAGAATTTAAGAAGTAAACTCAAATGATAACATTTGTGAAGGAACTTGGTTTCATTTAAAAAGTAATTAGTGACGAAATGATTTTCAACGAGAAATTAATATTTGATATATCGGTATTATTTGTATTATCGAAACCCTTATTTATTTTAAAAAAGTAGTTTTAATTCTTAGAAAAATCTTATAAAAAGTAATGATTAAATACAATTGACTGCATTATTAGTTTTTAATATTTCGATCGAGGTGATGATCCTCTTGAACCTTTATTAGAAAAAGTTTAGCTGTATGAAAGAAGTTAGTTATGTAATAAGCGTTATGTTATAAAATCGTTACTGCATATTTCATTATGTGGATTATAAAATTGTGAATTTATTAAACTTACACTTGTTCGGACCAAGTTAACGCAACTTTAATGATCTGAGCTACAAAGTATGAAGTAAAAATTTTATGATCTAATGTATATGCGTAGGACCAATTGTAATTTATCTTCGTTTTTATGTAACCGTTGTGCAGTAAAACCTGAAGGAGAATGTTGCTCGAAATGTGAAGTAGATAACATAGTTCAGGGATTCTCACGTGTACCAAGATAATTACAAAAATATAAAATAGTGCAATGCAATAAATTTATAGTTTTAAACTTTGTTTTTAATGTTGAGAGGAAACATAGAAGAAAATATGAGATTGAATTAAGTTTAAGTTTAATGTTAAATAAAAAATAAATAAATAAATAGATATTGATAAATATTATTAAATATTATTAAATGTATAGAACATATTAAATATACAGAATATAACCGCATAGTAAATGCAGGAGAATTATTAAACATGTTATTAAATATACAAAAATTAATTAATTATATTGATATAAGTTTAACTAATTAAATATCGAATTAAATTAAATTGTCTTACTAGTTAATTATAAGCTAATTACTAGCTAATTATATGATTTTATTAATTTATACAGGGTGTCTCACAACTCGTGTAACTCCTGGAAAGGAGTGGTAGAGGACGCGATTCTAAGCAAGATTTCCCTTTGCAAAAATGGGGTTTGAAGCTTCGTTTTTGAGTTATTAAAGAAAAACACAGACCAATCAGAGCGCGAGGATTCGGCGCCAATCGCGGCGCGCAGTCGCGGGAGCGACGCCTTCGAGCATAATGGCCGACTGGGCGTAATCCTCGCGCTCTGATTGGTCCGTGTTTTTGTTTAATAATTTAAAAACAAAGCTTTACACCCCATTTTCGCAAAGGAAAATCTTATTTAAAATTACGTCCTCTGCCACCCCTCTCCGAAAGTTACACGAGTTGTGAGACACCCTGTATTGTACACAATTATTTTTTCATAAACAGAATGCATAACAATAATATAATTAAATATACAATCGCTCTTAAATTGTTAATTTCTTTTATGATACTCAAAGTTTTTAATAGCGATCTATTTATAATGAAGTTGAAAGTCACTGATATAATATATTTTATATTATGTCCGAGATATTATTTTATAAAACTAGTAACTGCAAATATGAATTGTACAAATTAGATTCTTAATTTTTGAAATGTTTGTTATTTGAAAAATATTAGCATAAAATATCTGCATATAGTTTTAATAAAATAGTTAAATCATAGTAGTAATTTAATTGTTGTCTCGAGTAGAATATATTTTTCGTTGTTATTTGAATTGTACAAATGCTTTTTTATCACTTTTGTCTTTACGTCTTCGCGCGTGTCTGATTGATTATACGCTCGTACTACTTGCACCGTCTGATCTCCCTATGTTTCTCCTCATCTATCACTGCCGTTACATTTGAGTTACTAATTTATTTAACAAATACTGCAGCAAAATAGCTGTTTAAGCTTCCATATAATAATACAGGATATGATCCTGGCCATTTTTATTTATATAATACATTTTTAACTGGTGTTAAATCGTTCAACAAGATTCAAAGATGTAATGTACGTAATGCAAAGATTTTACATTTATTTCTTAGATATAAAACTGTTTATCGTATAAGTTGTTTGATATATTTAATAAGCACCTACATTACAAAATAACAAATACTTTTCTGAATAGTTCTCTAACTACATACATACGTATATTATTTTCTCTATAGTTTTAAATAAAGAAAGTATAGTCCTAACTTTGGCAGGCTTAAATTAATCTTATAGTACTAAAAAATTTACAAATTTACTTTTGTCATTTATACCTTGAAATTCTTCTACGTGTCTGAATAACTATTTGCTTGTACTACTTGCAGCGCTAAACCACTTTCCTATACGTCCACCCATTTATCACTGAAACTTTTTTTTTTATATCGTAAATCTTAGTGACAAATAGAACAAATATTAAGACACTGCCTAAGTTTTTACACTATAATATAATATTATTTTCGTTCTCTTCAGAACATATTTTTTATTACTGTTCTAACTCTCCAAATTCATTTCTGTCCCACGTTTACCCTGAAATCTTTTTCCGTGCTTGACTATTTATTTGTTCATACTACTTGCAACGTCTGACCATCTTTCTGTCCATGTACTCATCTCCTACTGACACTACTTTGCTTAATAGGAATTTAATTTTAATACAGGAAATATGTATACTAACAATATCTGTATTATACATTATATTTTAATTTACATAAAAAATTATCAAAAACTTTTTATAAAAATCTTGAGTATCATCTATCATTTTACAATTAATTACAACAGCGAAAGTTTGAAGACACTCTATACATATGTACAACATGGCATACAAAATTAGATGTTGATGACACTAGCAACAATGATTGGTAAAGAAGAACCAGTTATTACATTTTGCTTCATTTTAAGATAGTAAAATAATAACGCGATTACTCGACGAAGAGAGAACAGGAAATATAACGTGGCATTCAAAATGGAAGAAGTAGGTGTCGATGGCGTTGGTAACGATGGTTCGCGATGGCGGTAGTTAGAGGGAAGGCCGTGGGGTTTGTGGGGGGTGCAACGACCATCAGTCATTATTTTCCGCAACATTTAGCAAGCACTTCAAACTGTTTCGCGCTCCCTGCTTGGTCCGCTATCCTGCCGTGGGTCCGAAACTTTCTCAAGTATGTGCCATAGGAGAGAACAGCGTGCCTCTCTTCTGACGGCAGCTCTCTTCTTCTTCTCCACCCTTCTCGCTTTCGTCCGCGAAAGCTCAGGCTTTTTTTCCATCACCTCTGAAGATGAGTTATGAACCGACAGGTCGCTCGAACATGCTTCCTCATCGAGCTCGTACTGAACGAGGAACCGCCAGTAATTAAGAACGTCCACCAAAAAACACTGTGCCTTGCACGACGTACGTACAATTAAGCGAGGTCGATCTTGAGAGAACGTGTTGTTAGTCTTGTTACAGGGAAGAAAAATTACTCCCGCGAAAATGTGTTCATTTAGCATGTTGCACGTTTTAACGGTCCTTGTTATCTGCGAGAGGATTCTCGTTTTGAGGGTATTGGGAGATGCTGGAATATCTCAGAATTTTAGGGGTGAATAATTTTAATACGTCGTACAAAAGAATTTATTGCATCTAATGTCTTAAATATAGACATTTCTTAAACTATTAAGGTCTTGAATTTATTATTTTTATTATTAGCTAGGTCTTGAAATTTATTGCTTTTATTGTCTTAATGCAAACCTACTTTTATGAATGATAGAAAGACATTTTTATGGTTAATAGTTTTTGAAGACTAAGACATCAAAAATTTAAAAATTCAAGAATTTGAAATTTCAATATTTTTGAATTCGATTGAAATCTTCGTAACACAACAATTCGTGTAGAAAGAAATTTATGTTTTCAAATGATATATTGTTGTATTTAAAATGTATAGTATCATATCAATTGAATATATTGGTCTTTTTGAAGTTGTTTATCGAATAACAGCGACTCGAGAGTTCAATAGTTCTTTGAAATTCTAATTATGTCCATATGAAACGGTTGCAAGCAAATAGTAAAAAGAGTTGAAGAATTCTAGCAACCGAGTATTTGTAATTCCGATTAGTCGGCACTCGCTTGCGAAAGAGAGGAGAGGAAACTTGCTTTCGGCAAACTTACGCGCAGTATGCGGCACTTTTGGCTTGCACGTTCTCAACAATCTCGAGAGGGTGAGGAATAGGGGATGGCTAGCGTCGTTGCGAAACATGTACACGAGTACACTCGGGTGCATCGCTGTCTTCCAAATTTATAAATGTCCAAATTTTCCATTTTTCATTTCACGATTTTTTGATTTTCCAATCTTTTCTATTTTCAATTTTTCAAATTTTTTAATTTTTAAACTTGTACATTTTCGTATTCTAAAACTCATTGAATTTCCAAGATTTCTAATTTTCAAATTTTTAAGTTTTTGAATTTTCGAACTTTTAAGTTTCTGAATTTCCAAATCTGTAGCTTTCCAAATTTCCAAATATTTTCAAATTTGCCAAAATTGTAAAGAATTTATTTAAATTCCAATTATACAAACTTCTAATTACCCCAACTTTCAGATTTCTTAAATTTTACATTTTAAAACATCTAAACTCCTAAATTTCTCCATCTATAACTTCTGAGATCTACTCCACAACTTTTAAACTAACAAATCCTTAAATTCCCACATCCTCAACCCAAACTTCAAAATTTAACATTTCAAAATATCCAAATTCTCAAATTTCTCTATCTATAAATCTTAAGGTCTACTCTACAACTTATAAACTAATAAATCCCTAAACTCCCACATCCACAAATGCCCAAACTTCTATCAGTCTGTCCTCAAATTCTTGACCCATCTTTAAATTATCAAATACAAGAGTTTCTAAAAATCAACGAATCAGAGGCCTGTTCTACTTCTATCGCCATATTGTCCCTAGGGCAACCAGATTTGCTCTTGACTGTACATCCGATGCTGGTGGTGCTGTTCGCTTCTCTATACGTGACGTCGAGATGTACGACTCTGTCTGTTTCCTATTCGCCTCTCTCCTTCTTCTTC
The DNA here is from genome assembly GCA_963576845.1 of Megachile leachella. Classification (NCBI taxonomy): domain Eukaryota; kingdom Metazoa; phylum Arthropoda; class Insecta; order Hymenoptera; family Megachilidae; genus Megachile; species Megachile leachella. The sequence continues at coordinate 11,279,789 of OY756256.1, read as the reverse complement.
TACCGTCCTATCTCTCTTTCTCTCTCCCTCATGAATAGCATTGCGATAAATTCGATTAAAACTTCCGTGGTCCTCGGTGGTTTCTATCCACCCGGACACTCGTCGATGCGCAGGAGGGACGGGGGACAAGAAGTCGCAGAAAATCCAGTAAACAGTCGTCACGCCGATCAATGAATAGACGGTATCGCGGAACAACAGCGAAACGAAACTGCTATTATCAATCATATGTCGCTCTATGCAACGATACTAACAGCGATAATTCTAATTACCGTAACGATGGAAATTGAACTGTTCTAGGAAACACGGTACTAAATCGATAGATATCGCAGCAATGACGATTAAACGACGCGTGGAATCATTAGGATTCGCAACAAGTGGATATAAGTGGACTGTATCTAAGAAATGAATTTTCGAACGAATAGAGTTTATTTTGCAATGTACTTGAATGACTTTTCGTCTCTTCGATTTTTTACGTTTTACAGAAGCTCGGAGCGGACAATTTTTGTGACATTGATGAGGGAAAACAGTTAACGATTTTCTATTGGTTTAGCTAAAATTTGAGTGAAGATGGAAATGCAAGAGACTGAAGTGGATTTTCTCCAAAGTGACCGTAGCAGTAATAAAATCAAGCAGTACCTCGAATAAAAACTGCAAACAAAACTACTGTTAAGGTTAAATTTCTGACAACCACATGTGACTAATAAACTAAATTACTGTTTAGAATGTAATGATTCTTTAGGTCTTATTGTTGCTACGGATAAAGAACTATTGATGTGAAACTACAAGAATGAAAGAACAGTTAAATTATTGTACCGCTTGAAACTTGTATTATGGTCTAATCCTCTTGCTGTAATATGCATTCTAAGACCTCACAGTCGTAACGAAGATTTTATCATCGTAGATGTCATTAAAAGTTATCAATTATAATATAAAAAAACATAAATGTCGACGAAAGAATTATATTCGCAAGAAAGCGTGAACAGCTTGTACATTGAAGGATACATTTTTGCTAATTAATCCATCACAGTAGTTCGTCTGAGCTACAAGTTGAGTAAGCGTCCACAAGTCGCAACAGCTGCATAGTTTATACAATTTCTACGAATGAATGGTACCATTAAGTAATGAATTCAAGGTGGTCAACTTCTTGCGTAAATTCACGCGACCAGAAGGCCAGAGGTAGGTAAATTGATTTTGCACGAACCGTTACAGAACTTGGTCGATTTATTTGATTATGGCGCGCATGATTAGCAATATTGACAAATTAACTCTCGGCCAGTTGCTCGGACACTCGGCACGCATACTGTTTGCTTCCGTTGGAGTTATGTCGCCTTGTTTAACAGGCTTATTTTAATACCTTGACTTTGGCTCAACTGAAATGGTGTACGAACGTACAGGTGTCCTTTACTTAAGGACAAGTGTTGAATTGCTCATTTGTGCTGTTTATTATGAAAGTCAATTTCTAAGAAAAATTAAGATAATGATAATAATAGGGGGAAAAATTAAGATAGTGTTAATAATAGATAAAACTTGTATGTACACATTAAAATCAGATGGTAGGAAGCTTACGCTATTTAATTTCAATTTTGACGAAAATTACTTGTATATCTTATGAAAATAACTTATAATATAATAATGTCGTATAATAAATTTAACAATTTAAAGTGAGCAACAAAATTTGTTTTAAAGAAGTTTCTTCAAATTTTTATATTAATTTAACATTATTATTTGATGTGTCAAGACATTAAACACAGGGTTAATACATTTGAACAGAAACCTAAGTATAATTCAGTCACCAGTTATCTCTATATTAGTTAACCTTTTCGAAATATCGTTAATGTTTACACATTAATTATCCTACACCAGCAAAATTTTTAAGAGATTCTACAAATAACTATTTTATAATTTTCATAATTTTTTGTATAGGATCACAAATGTGCCTCTGTGTTTCATGTACTAGCTTCAGTATGAAATTGCTTTTTCTCGCATAATCCCTTCCCCCGATTCGGGATATAAAGTGTAGAAATACCGAAGCATACGAGCAAGCTTTTTAGCATATTGAACGTCGGACAATCTTGAGATTAAAGCCGTGGACAAATCAGAAACGTCTCTGTCATCTAAAAGAGCATCGAGAAAGTCGGAAGAACGTTCGACTCGAAGACGAGCGACGCGAAGAAGACGAGGAAACGAGATAGGCGGGGATATTCAACTCCATATCCATATCCACATCAAACTTGTACCTCATCCCCTGGTGAGCCAGACCCGAAACTTTTCCTCGTATGTAATTCGATACGGAAACGAAGTGGGAAAGGGAGGTAGCTGGAAACCATACTGATCCATACTGATGCATAACCCGTGCTCCGATTCAAAAATCCCTCGTCTGTTCGCAAACGAATATTTTTCAGGTCAGCGAAATCCTTCGGTTTCCACCAGCCCTGACAAAATTTATTAACGCAATTTATCATACTTCATCAACGTGATGAATGGATATTTTTTGAAACGAGAAAAAAAGATTCAGACAAAGTATCTGCTATGTTATTCGCTGTGCTTGAAATATTTGTGAAAAATTGCTTGATTTTATTTTTATGGATTTTTTCGAATTTTGTTTTTCTTGCAAGATGGGTTCTGTCTACACACATCTTGCTACTTCATTTTGTGTTATATCCTTAAGTTATTTTTCTTAACAAAACTACAACATTTATTAACAATGGAGTATTTAAGAAAATGAATGTACTAAATATTACAATTTTATTATTTAGAATATACAAAGTAAAAATATTTATACTTGTACAAAATATTTATACAAAATGAAAGAAATATTTCTTTAAATATGAAAGTTGTTAAAATATTACCTTTCAGTTACTCTCCCATTCTAAGCACTTGTATCACCAAAATGGCCAACACAAACTACACTAAAACTAAAATCATAAATGTGCAAACATCCGCAGAGAACTTATAACATATTAAAACATTAGTTATCGATGCTGATCGATTTCCTGCGACTGACAAATTCGGAAGGTAAAATAACGTCCAGATGTTTAATGATAATTAGTTATTTAATTGCTATAGGGGACAGTAATGATTTTAGAACGACCTCGTACGAAAACTAGCAATTTCACGACCGCCATTATAATGTAGATTCGCCAGGCGTGATTCATAGGATTGCATAAAATTGTTCACGGACGACATAACGAGTGTAGAGAAACACACGCGTGGCTCTTTAATGTCCCACACGATGGCATTCGATGTAACATCGCGTAATTTGGGGCCGGTCATGGGGATCGTTAAGGCGACTACGAAGTCGTGGACGCATTAAATGTCGAGCAAATACTATTTACTACCCCCTAAATAAGTTTATGTCCTCTTACCGTTGCATCCTACATCGTTCTTTTAGATCGACATTCCGAATCAATCACTATGATAACCAATTGCATTCACAGAAATATTATGATTTTTCCAGAAGAAAAAATAAAAAAAGACAAAAGACTTATAACAAAAAGGAACAAAAAATTTATAATAAGAAAAGTAAAATTGTAAAAGGAAAAGTGTGATTCTATGAACCAAATAAAATAACTAAAACAAATGAAAGTTTGTAAAACTGTGCAATACAATATCGATATTATACAATCAAAATTATATATATTTCTTCACATTTGTCTAGTGTTTTAACTTTTGAACTTAGCTATTGTAGAATAATCCTAATTCACCAAAGAAGCCGAAACGATTATAGAATTTGTGTAATCTGTGGAAAGAAAATGGTACAGATTGATATATAAATCAGCGAGAATAGCAAAAGCGAAGTAATAAATCGTAACTCGAGACAAGCAACAAAATGGGCGAGACATAAATCGTGGCTGTCCAGATCCGATCAGATACATCGTATAGAGAAGCTAAGTACAGCTTCAGGAATGCCGATACTTATGTCCGAACGACTTTACCCCCGACGAGTGACCCTCGTTCGCTGCTCGTACACCAGCTCGTGAACGTAAGGGCGTTAGATCAGTAGGGTTGGAACGAAAAGGAGTCTCCTTAGGGCACTTAAGGGCGTCCTCGTGCGACCCTGTCGAACCCCCACAACTGGATTCTCCAAATAACTTCATGATTTGCTTGATTGCACCCACCGATAACTACTCTTGGATGCGCGAAAGACAGAAAATGTAGAAATCTTTCCGTGGTAACTCTTCAGGTTACCATTTTGTCAAAATCTTGCTCTGGATGGACATCTTTGCGAACTTTCAAACTTTCGCATTATTGAAATGGTAAATTTGTTAATATTTGACTTGTCAAATTTTTTCATTTTCAGAACGAGAAAATTGCAAGTCTTGTAATTTTCAATTCGACAGATTTTTAAATTTTCATACCAAATATTTTCAAGCTACCATAATACCAACTTTTCAATTTTTACAACTCTCAAATATCCAACTCATGAAATGACTTCCTAAATCACCTAAATCAAATTCTCAAATTTGAAAATCTGTAACTATCTGATTTCTCAAATTTGAAAATGTGCAACTCTCTAAATTTCTCGAATTCCCAATCTTCTTTTCCAATCACCAATTCAATGACTTTCCCAGCTGCAAATCTTCAAATTTCTAAAATCCCAATCTGCAAAATTGCAACTTCTCAAAATTAATATCGAAGTAGTCCGAGTTATTATATACCTGGATCTGAATTTTCAACTTCTCAAATCGGAAGCGTTTCGCTCATCGGTATCAAGTCAGTTGCACAGCATCAGGGTCGACTGGTCAGCCCGAAGCTGTTCTGGTTAGCCTGGAAGCTTTATTTCCGCCTAACGTACGCTGCTTACGTTACAAGCAGCGTAATAGTAGTTGAGGAACGCGCGTTTACGTTCCTGAAGTCAGTACAGGGCCGTGTGCGTGCGTGCGTGTTCAGGAAGGACGCAGTGAGCAAAGTACAAGCCAGCAGCCTTCAACCAGCGTGAAAGGCCCTCGGCCAACCAGATTTACTACGCTCTCCTGTAATTATCATCATAAAGTCGACTTTACGAGCAGTAAGAGCCCTCGTAAAGGAATGCTTCATTTCGCCCTCACCCACCCCCACGACCCCTTTCGACGACCCTCGGGCTACACCACCTACGGGAAACCACCTTGGCCTCCTCTCGGCCACTCTCCGTTACACTTCACCCTTCGGCCAGCTGCCTATCCTTTCCTTTCAGAATGACGTTACCCTTACACCGCATCAGAAACGTTAAAACCTGCCGAGGGCTATCTTTTCCTCGCTACTCGCTGAGCTCTGAAATCGGCAGCCCGATGACGAGCATTCGATACTACCAGATAAAATTTTTATCATTTTTAAAGACATGTCATCAAATTAGTTTATTAATTTTGATTTGATTTGATTTGGAGTTTTAGGTTTAATTTTAAGTTAAAATGCTTAAATTTGATTTACATTAAGTCTTATAAAATTTTAAATTAATTTATTTTTGAGCCTGTTATTGAGTTGGTACAATTAATTTTTCAGTGACTGATGTTCATATATTTAATTTTTGATGAGATGTTATATTTCAATTTTAATGTTAGTTGATGTATTATCAAGTTAGTAAATTAATTTTTTAGTGACACCTCAAAGTTAAATTTTAAATTAACATCCTTGAATTTTATTTAAAAATAGTGGTACCATTCTGTTACGTAATAATTTTGCTGCGTTATCAAAATAATAAATTAATTTTTTGGTGAATATATATTAAGAATGCTTAAACTTTCTTTAGGAACGATAAGATTCTGTAAAATATCACATACAAATCAATTTATTAACTCGCGTATGTACATATTAATATACACAATTAAATATTATTAATTCATTGATTGTAACAATATTATTATTGTTACATCGCATTTTTTCTGAATTCCAAAAAATCCAAAGCTAACTTGAAATCCTCATATCAAACATATAAAATCCTCATATAAAAAATATTTAACATTATAGATAACTACATGAACATTAGTGTAAATAAATACATAAATTAATATAAATTGATACATAAACGTAAATGTTAATAAATGTATACCAGATAACAAGGAAGCTAGTGGCAGAATTATGTACATAACTGTAGATGCAGGAATAGTAATACCAGTAGCCAAACGTGTATATTTTATTGATGTTATATTTACTGGTCGACCTGCTACTTGTTTACTTTCCAAGACACACAGTACTGCCTCCATCTGTTGCCTAGGGAAACTACCCTAGTAATATACAGGTTTCCATTAATGCTTTGTCGTTTAACTGGACTACCTCCGGAACGCCTTCCACTGTCCATGGAGGATTACGTTTACCTAACAGAGAGCTGGCTGGCTAAGTTCTATTAACAATCGCTGTGGTTTCTTCACTTTAAGTTCTGCGTTTTTAGTTAAATATAATGTTACCTCAAGAAATGTTGCTAAAAGACTCCATCTCAACATATCAGTATTTAAGAAGTTATTATATTTTACATCTTATTTCTCTTCTTCGTCACCTCATCTTCATCTTCAATAAATTCCACATGAATTTCACCAATGAATTCCCACATTCAAAATGTATATTGTAAAATGTATATTCCATCCTACAGATGGAAGAAAAGTTAAAAAAAAAATGTATCAAAAGGAAGTTGAAGCAAAATAAATGATAGGTTGCGAATTTCCGATCGATTCGTTTCCCATCGAATCTTTTCTCCCTTCAGTCGATATTGGTCTGATCGAATTAACAATCGGCTTTGTGCACTACGTTTGGTAGCTGCCAAATACTTTAATGCCATTATCTTCATTAGGAACGAGACCAACGCGGATTACAATAGCTAATGAACCAGCTCGTAGCGGGCAAAAGCAACTTTTTCCGAGCTTTCTCTTTGTCCTTCTTCTTTCTTTCTTCTTTGTTCTGTCTCCGTTACACCGACGATCGTCGGAACTTGTCTCTCCCTGTCGCGTCGTCGCGACGCCGCTGGCCAGCAACCTTCTTTCGTCGGGGTTTGTGAAAGGCAAATAAAAATAAACAAATTTGTTTGTATCGCAAATGCTCGGCCCGCGAAAGCGCCTTTGAGCGGAAACGAGAAGACCGGGTATACTAGTTAACTCGGATCTGCAATTTTAATTACGCGTCGTGACAAGATGTGCGAGAGCGAAGGTGGCAAAGGAAAGACAAAATTAGCGGAGCAAAGCAGAATCATCGAACGAAATGAAAACTTCGGGGACGTTTGATATCAGTCGTCGCTAATTTTGCCCGCGTTTTCGACTGAATAAATGGAACTGTTTGGGAATTGCCTGGAAACCAAGTTAAATCGGTTCATTTTGATTTATTGATCATCTGATACAGTTACTGACAAAATTATACTTAAAGAAAAATTCTGTATTTTATAACTAACGAAATAAGAGATATTTTTATTGAAATATTACAATCTAATGTATTTTATATTTATAATATGATGTATTGTATTTTCTGTGACGATGTATAATTTTTTAATGGTACTTTATGTAATTTAAAGTAAAAATTGAACACTCAAACATAAGACGAAAATACATTTATTTAATATATAGTCGTTCTATCTTTTTTATTTACAATATTACATACAAAATCTTACATCCACTGTATATAAATTCACTTAAATTGATGTCGAGATTAAACCCTTAACAGAGACATACACTTACACAGCTGACTACAATATAGAAACTAAGATTAATTTCTACAGATTTCAAATTTAAAATCAGCATGTAAAGAGTTATAATAAAGTTGTTAAAATGTCATCAATCGCATATTTGAAAACAGAAAATGTCTCTTAACCACTCAGAAAAATTAGAAACCTCTGAAAACAAATGCATAATTCGGCAGTCAATACATACTTCCATCATGATTAAGAATACAAATTACTTTGAGAAACTTTCGATTCCATATTATGTCCCTCGCTAACCCTCAACTCTTACATTTTCTTCCTTTATTTTCGTTAATTGAGTTCGAACGAGTAAAGTGCGGCTGTCGAAGTTTTCTAAATAACAGGTTTCGTGCTATTAATCGGCTCCTTTTATCCGCTGGCCACCCTAACTGCCGTCGCATATAATACAGCCTTCTGCAATGGCAAAGTGTCCTTAACGAAGGGCCAATTTCGTACTGGCCCTCTAACGGATAATTCACCTGCGAACCAGAGAACTCGATTATCCCGATATTGCATTACGCGAGAAATAATGGAACGAACGTAATCCCCGCTCCTCCTGGACCGTCATCGGTTTTTCTGCGTCTCCGAGAAGACGGGTCAAAGGAACGAGAGGAACAGAGGGGAACTGACTCCTTCGCTATCCTTTGACTCGTCCTGCGGCCTGCGGTGCATTAAGAAATGCCGAAACAAAGGCAGAGACGACGGGAATGCTCGTCGACTTTTCCACGACGAATAAACGCGAGGGGGACGCCATCCACCGTGGCTCCTCTCTGTCTACGGCTTTGCAAACGTTTTAAGTGGCAAGTTGTCGTGCCTTTTTTGTCCGATTCGTCAAAGACGAACTCCGAAACCAGTCGAAAATGGCTCGCAATTTCTTCCAAAGGATGCCGCTTTTTCGATAAACTACGATTTCGCATACGAACATTATACAGCAAAATTTCATCTCGAATTTAACCCTTGACGGTCACACTGGTGTATGAAATAATATTAGATTCAATTTTAGCCATTTTGTATGCTGAAAATCTACCTTTTTTGAAACATTACTTTATTGTTATATCTCAAGTTTAGCTAACATTTTGGCTCATTATATTAAAATCGAACGAAACTTGGAATTTTGCTGTGAAAACCGTCATTTTTAGATCCTGAATTTTTTCATATCCAACTTCAAAAATGACTAAAATTTAAGCCACATCGAATTGTGTTTATAATTTGATTAGTTTACATCTATGAACATAGTGTTTCTATAATGGTATTTATTTAGAAAAAATCTGTTTGCAACTGATCGAAACACGTTTTCGTGTGTCTGTTGAGCGTGAACCAACATGGCGTCGCAGCAATCAGTCAAACACGTCAAATAAACATACGCATAACGTTTCAGTTACTGTACTCCCAAAATTACAGCTTCAATCAACTATTGAATGGTAAAAGAGTCAATAATTTCGTGAACAAAAATTCTGCCAAACTTATCGCAAAAGATCTCGATAAGAAAACGTTTCGCAGGAATCTGACCAATGGTGTAAATAAACGTAGGTTATGGGTTCCCGTGTCGTTAAGCGCGGTTCGCTTAATTTATTCCACGCTTGTCATATTTGCCCGGAGAAATTTGACCGGTATCTCTTTGGAAACTTTGACAGCGCTCGCAAACTGCTATTACCGACCTGCCACATGGGAACAGACCGTCGTTTCTGGCGGGTTCATACTTCACACTGTGGCGTCCACACGGTGTCACACGATGTAACGTATCGACTGTTCCCGACGTACGTACATACTAACAGTTAACCACAGTTTGTATGACACCCAATGTCAGTTTACACAATCGAAGTTCAGACACCGGCCATCGAAGATTCCGTCGACAATTGGATACCATTAACGGGGCCTTTAGAACGCGAGACACCGGCAACGAAATATCTGATGAAACGTATCGACCTTCGGTGCCGTGTCCACTTCGATGAGAAATCGAATCATTTGTGGGATTCGTAAAACTTCGTAAACCCCTAGAAATATGAAAAAATTTGCAAATTGGGGAGTATAAAAATTTGCATCTTTTTCACGAGTTCAAACTCAGATAAGAAAAAGTGTAAAATCAGCTGATAAAATTATTTACACTGTATTATATCAATATTTGATTCGTGTAATATACTAAAAACAGCCTCCTAAATGAGAGATATTTTGCTAATTCTCAAGGTATTAGTTTTAGCTTTTGAAAAACAGATTGACAGTCCATCATAGAGAGAGCTAATACATATGATGTGAGTTTAAAATGTTTTACTAATATCACGTCCTAAATAAAAGTGAAAGTAGTTTTACAAAACAAAGAAGGAAATTAGAGAAAGAAGAGCAAAATTAGAAGGAGGGAAAATCGAACAACCTTAGGGGTGGTTTTGAATAAAAATCGAAAGGAAGAGAATAGGAAAAAGAGACAAGGGAGATGTTATCCCACGGGGAGAAGGGATTCGCTGCCCTATCTGCGAATGATTTGTGAATATGCAAGGGCAATGGGACGCCTCCTTCGGGAACTCGACGGTCAAGATAGTCCTCGATTCCCCGGGCACCTAAAACACGGAAAATATTCGAGTGGACAGCCGCAAATTTATCGTTCACGGCATCCCCAAATTTTCCATTACACATCGAATCCCGAATATGTCGAAAAAGAATGTGCTCGGAATTTGTCCCTTTCTTGTCACAAATGTTCGTCCCGATCTTTACATAATATGTCCATTTATTCGGTACAACCTTCAATGCTGTAATGAATGTGACTTATTCCCTGATTTACACAAAAATTACTTTTAGACGGTTTTTAAAATTTTAGGAAAAAGAATTGATAAAAATAAAAATTTTCGGTGTATATATATTTTTACAGACATTTTTTAATTTCGTTCGCTTGATAGTATTGGTACAATTATTTCTAATAATTTTTTTATTCGTTTGAGAGTTTAGAGACTTAAAAATTGTTAATTTAGGAATTTGAGAATTGGGAACTTACAAATTTGAAAATTTGAGAATTTGGACTTTAGAAAAACACAAAGACCAAAATTTAGCAATTTGAAAATTTGGAAATTTCTAATTTGGAATATTTGAAAATTTCAGAACCTGAAAATTTTATAGTTGTTGATTTAGAAACGTGAAAAATAAAATTAGGAAAATTAACAATGTAAGAAAATTTAAAAATTGGAGCAATTGGAAATGTAAAAAATTGGAAATTAGAGAAATTAAAAATCTGAAAATTGAAAATTTGAAAATTAAAAATTTTTAAAATCCCAAATATTGAAAATTTGAATATTTGACAAATTGAAAATTTTTAAATTGAAAACTTCAAAAATCCCAAAAACAAAAAAGTGGATATCTGACAAATTAAAAAATTGAAAATTAAAAAATTTAAAGAATTAAAATTTGAAAAATTTGTAATTAATGATTTTATGATTTTAGAAAGACGACAAAGCAATATCTTAATTCCAAATTGATTTCGCAAACGTTTTCAAAATAACTTACAAATATTCTCTTGAGCTCTTCTAGCAACTGTATATTCTGCAAAACTTTTATTACTCCAAGTGCTCGAAGAACAGTAGTCCACATGAACAAGTGAGAGGCAATATCTACACCAAACTGAAGCAACAGACTCAATATTATTTTTCTTTCCGAAAGAACTACAGAACTGTGCGATAAACTATGTTACCAGTGTAAACCACGAGTTCCAAAGTACAGTTTAACAAGATCGCGAATGAAAATTTTCATATACAGCTTCGCTTAAAAATCCTTGCAGTCATAATATCTTTGTCAACTGTTTAAAATTAATTCTCCAGATCATTTGAGTGATATGTACAATTTCTTAAGCAGTGTTTATCATACTGATTGACTTGGTAAACTATGCACCCTTAAAAACACAAAAACACACCGCAATACTATTAATTATCAATATTTTTAAATTTATCAAAATGCAAGCTCTATTTTCTTGAATATCGATGTAAAATAAATTAACCACTTTCATAAAAGTGTCATAAATATTAATTAAAGAAATAAACCTCTGAAATATTAATTTTTACAGTATTTTCGTAAATTTGAGGAGCATAAAGTAGCATCGATGAAGACATTTTGTGAAGTCTGAAGTGCAAAACTGCATTTATCGTTTCGCGACTCGCAAGGGAAAGGGGTATTTCTTTCGGTCGTTATTATGGCTCTTAGGGTTGTTAACGCCTCGCGGCGAGCAGCAAGGTTCGGTAATAAAGCCCTAAGAATACAGAGCCGATCGTAAAATGATAATTGCCGCAGTAAAGCTAAGTGATATTGAACTTGATGTCGACGCCGAACGGTCGAACCAAGCGGAACCGAAGCGTTATGCGCCGAGCACGAGGCAGGTGGCTTCCTTCAGGATATACGACGGTTATTGCCACTCGTACAACGGTCTGCCAGTAAAATAATCATTGAAAAGAACTTTCTTTAACTTTAACAGGACCATGAAGATTGATTTATGGATCGGAGGTACTTAATAGGTATCGAGAATGATTTTAGTTTCCATGGGTCAATAGGATTCAGTAGTAATCTTGAAAACTAAACTGAATCAATTAAAATAATATAAAATATAAAAGTAGGATTATATATGTTGGAATTTTAATGTTATAAAAAGTGATTTAAGGAATAAAATCTGGTTTTATTTTCATTTTACAGAAGACTTAATTCACTTCATAAGTATGACAATTTGTAATTAGGTCATAAATGAGGGCATGATACTAAGACATGATGAGTAAGATAAATGAATTTTATTTGAGAAAAGATGTTTGGAATATATTGTAATGTCCTCCACTCTCTGTGAATATTTACAAAAATGTAGAAATTAATTTTTTAGAGTATCACTGAAAAAAATGTATACATATTTAATATAAATATTTACTATAAATAATTTACTAATTATTAATATAAATATTTGAGCGAAAATATTTCACGAATATTGTAATGTTCTCCTTCCTCGTTTGAAGCTAACCGATATCTTATTATAATTAAAGTAATTTAGAAAAAATGAAACAACGAAATTAACATACTTACATACATTCTTAAATTTTTATAAATCATAAATTGTTAGTACTATCCTAAAAATGATAGTGATTGATCGGGTTTTGTCTAGTAATTGACAGGTTCAGTAATAGTTATTGAGTTAGGACAGGTGTTAAAATAGTGATTGATCATTTCAAACATACAGAATTGTTTATTTGTGATTGAAAATTAATAAAGATGTGAACTTGTGTATAATACAAATTTATTACTCTGTAAAATATTAAGTTACATGTTTTTGAAAAATTAAATCATTAAAAAATAATAACGTTGCTTATGATTAACATACATAAATAATTATAATATCTTTACTGTTGTTACATGTGATTAATTTCATACGTTTTGTTATTTTTTGTTGATTTCGTATAAATCACAATGCTGATTAATAGTATGTTACGCTACCATTTATTTTTTGGTCAACTAGTTACAAAGTCCTTGTTTCAAAATAATACATTTAACTTAACCAGTTATTTAATTTACTATAATTATAGTTAGAAATTCTTACAATCATCAATTACAATTTACATGTTAATTACTAGACAGTTACAACCTAAAAATTCAATATTTCGACACAGTATTTCACAAAGTTCAATTTACTTCATAATATCCATATATCATATCCACTTTGTCATCAACCAAAATATTAAATAATTAATAAAAGTTGATACACTTTTAACGTGAATTACATTTTCGTCAGCTGAGAGTTGGAAGATGAGAAAGAGATGTAAAGAGGGATAAAAGAAAAGAAAATATTTTAAACAGAAGCATTTGCAGCATTGAAATATGGATGCATTTTATTACACAAGAATTCTCCTGATGTAAGGAGAGAATCAATCATTGTATAGGGATTAATATAATATAGAATCGTTACGTTTCATTCATCCTCACCGTTCCGCCGTTACATTTTAATTCGACGAGCTATAAAATTCGTCTAAAATCCCTTCAACCCTTCTTCTCGTTTTCGCGAAGTTTAACCCCCGCCACCATTCCTCGATGATCCTACGCTTTCCCGCATTCATTCCGCGATCTGGCCCTTCGTACCCCTTCGTCTTCGACGACCCGACGGCCTCACGACACACGCATATACCTCGATCAAACACCTACACACACGCGTCCTGGTCGACGGGTGCACACAGCGAGCTGGCTCACGTCGTCGCAGGAAAGTTTCCCGCAATTTTGCGTCTCCTCGACAGGAATAATTCATCGTGTCCCGTGAAACTTTTACGATTTCCACGAACGACGTGCAATGAGTCCAATCGAAATCTGGAGGTATCGACGATGCCCGGGGGTAGGAGAAAATGTGGGAGAAAAAATGCGAGTTAAATTTCGCGATATAGCACCGCCACGTGTTAATAACACGAATAAAAGGAAGATGGCGGGTGATACGTAACGCGAAGGTGGGTGAAAAGAGGGCGAGAATTCGTTGAATCGAAGCGGACCCGCCGGCAAACATAACGAACGTGACGAGGGCCGCTAGAAGTTTTTTAATGTGAGAATGTAGCACGTGCGATTATACGTGTTCCGGTGCAGTATGCATATTGTAACGGGCAAAAAACGAGCAGATGCTGGCATTCGGGAAAGTTTGCCGCGCTACCGGCACCGTTGATGTTTTACATTTAAAATGGATACACGGACCCGTAGTCCCGGTTATTCTTCCTCGGTGTTTTTTCAACACCATCGCGAATAAAAATTCCTTACGCTGGAATATTCATAATAGAACTCTGCGTTTGCACGATACGTACGCATACTGCTCGGCGCACGTTAGATTGCGGTATTCGGTGAATGGCGAAATTTTCGTACCTAGAAACTGTGTACGGTGGATCAGTTGTGATGAACAACTGTTGTTTACAAGTCAGAATGATACAACGGATGGGAAGAAATATACCTCTGATAATTTTACTCTGTTGCCATTACTATAGTAAAAAAAAGCATCTATAAATTTTTTAATCACCTTGTAGTCAACCTTTTGTCGTTTTATAGATTGCACAGAATGGTACGTCTGAGTATAGTCTGAATAGAATTATGAGCGAATATAAACATGCTCGCAAATGTACGTGTATATGTGCATACAGTGTATATATGTATATGTGATTTCTGGCGAACACAATAGGTTATGCATAAATTTTTTAATTTAGGAAATTGTTAATCTTTGTATTTAAAAATATAGAAATTTTAAAACATTCAAATACAGTTTAAGAATTTAAAAATTTGGAGATACAGAAATTTAAAAATAAATGTACACACTAGTGTACTTCATAGTGATAATTGCAAAATGTACTCACTAATTTTTTTAACCTGCAACTTGATTCTTAAAAAGTTTATAATATTAAGTATATGAAAATTATAAAATTTGGAAATCTAAATTTTGTCAAGTGCACATATCTGTCCTTATTCAAAGACTCCGACATTGGACCAGAATGTGCATTAATGCAAAATAAAAGTTAGCCTATAATTTTGAATAACTCTATAATTTTGAAAGCTTTATAAGAAAGATCTAAGGATTTTTCATTAGGTTCCTAATTTTGAATGAAATAAATAAAATCAATCTTCTATGGAATGAAATTTCACTGAAAGCTTCAGCTTTTAGGACGAATCAAGATTAACAGTTTGTGAAACCGGACGTAACTTTATAACCAGGAATTTCAGTCGAAGTTGAACTAGCACCGATCGAGAAGGGCGCAGGGGGCCGGAAGGTGTGTACGAAAAGGGAGGGAAGGATTAAAATGGGCCGTGTGTATAATCTACTTTGCATTTCCACGAACCCTTTCTAAGCGCGGCGACTAATACGGTAATGCATCGGAATCCCCTCAACGCGCGCGGTAGTTTCCGGTAGTCGTAAAGCCGGTTTAAGTAATTCCCGATAGAGGGAAGCTTTCTCCGTGTAGCCTCTGCCTCGAAATCTCTCTGTATACATTCGTCTTCGACTTCGAGAATCGAATTGCATTTTGAATTTTTAGGCAAAGCACTTGGTTAACTTAAATAGAGGATCTAACCGTTTAATATTTACAAACGAGCATCACACAGTTCTTTTGTATAGGGAACATTACTGTAATTGAAAATCTACAACGCTTTTTTTATAAACGTGTATTGTACTTCATCATACTTCAGCCAAAATCTGAGAAGATAATAATTATGATTGATTGTATTAAATTTGATTTAATAATATAATTATTGGTTGAATGAATAAATGATTGTTCACATTTCTTATACATGTGAGTTTTTATTTATGGGAATACTATGGAAAGAATGTATACGGTAAAAATGTTGAACGTGAGGACTAATTGGTGAAAAAAATTAATTACACATTTTAACAATTGATAAATCCGAGTAAGTTGAGCATTTACTTCTATAATGAGATAATTAGATTATATATACAACAGTGAGGACAATGCCAATAATTTTGCAACTGAACAAATAAAATTTTTCTCGTTAAAAAATTTTTCACATATCTTCTTTTTAAGACAACAAAGTTCACATACTGTGTATATGTTACGGTGAAAGACCGAAATCTGGTGAATGTCGACATTCACATAGTCGTTTGGTGTATGTCCGAAATATTAAATATTAAAATACCCTTGTTTCGGACTTACACCGGTGAATGTCGACATTCACCAATTTCGGTCCTTCACCGTAACATATACATTATTTATGAATGATGTATGCTTGATGGATGTTTGCGTCACTCAAAAGATACTGCCACAACAGCAAAGAAAGACAGTCCATCAAATTTGACCTTCTCGAAAACTAAGCAGAAAATCAAACAATTGTATCGTTGCAATTACATTTTGTCTTCATTTTTCCATAACAAATTACGTGGTGCACGATTCTACGTGTTATTCGGCAGAAGCTTGTATAAAGAAGATAACCAAAGATGAAGTTCCGTAATCCAAGTTTGAAGCAGAATTGCAAATCCATGGGACACTCGTTTAATATAAAATAACATGGATCTGGAACGACTTGCTTTCCATCTTTCAAACAGGGTTTACTCAAAGCATAAAATCAAGAAAGTAGCTTTCAGAAGATTCTTGAAAATATACATATATTTATAACATTTATTTACTTAAGTTATGTATACATTTACATTACTGAATATGCTGTTATGAAGTCATTAAGAAATGCTTAGACGGTCAATATTATTCATAACGTTAATATTTGGTAACGAACTATGTTCGAAGTAGTAAGAACTGCATTTAAAGTAGTTCGTTACATTTATAGATTTCTTAAATTAATTAAGAAATTAATAGATTAAGATTAACTTTTTTTTATACTATATTGTTTGTCAGTATTTATCAATCTTGATAATGTACTATATTATGTATAATAATTTTTAAAAATAGCGACATTTCTGGTAACATAATATATGGTTAATAATACAATATATTATTAGTGTTATGTCTATAAAATGACTCTATATCAATCAATAAACAAGTTGGTCCACCTAAGTATTTCCTTCAGTTATACTGGCATAAAAATATTTTCTATTCAAGTTAACTTATATCAAAGAATGAAGAAACTGTTAACATTACTTTGTGTCGAGATCATTCACAAAATGGTTTTCTGGAATTAATAAACATACAGCAAATTTGAAAACAGTACAGAAACAACCAAAATTTGCAAATAATAATTTTATAAAATTATGAAATAAGTTATGATGTCGGCTTAAATAGAAAAATATCCTAATCAAATGAAATACAGAAGACAGCGATCTTGAATCGGATCCATTTGTAATAGACAAGTTTCCTCAACGATGATAGATGATCTGACAAATCCAATAACCTAACATCTATGAACTGATGACAATGATTGATTAATTATTATGAATTTACGCCCGACTAATTTCGTGACAATTTTAATACATTGATACATAAATACTATTTACTGTCAATTAGTTCAATTCAAACATCCGTATTAAGACAATAAATATCTATTTATTTTATGAATGTGAGATTTGAAAATTTGGATCACTGAGAATATTAGTATTTGAAAATGGCACTTGGAAGTTTAAAAATTTATGGAATTAGGATTTTGAGAATACAGAAATTTATAAGTGCATAAAAAGAATTTATAGATTAACAAATATGGAAATTTGGAACTATAGGACTTTATTATGTAACTTACGAATATAATATTTAGGAATTTCGGAATTTGAATACTTGAAATTTAAACAGCTTATATCTTCCAAAATATAAAACAAGAGTTCTTCCATTACACTAGTCCTCGTCCAAAGAAAGCTTAACATCCGTATGTAGATTTTGTTATACATAACAACTACTCCAATCGATTGTAGACTAATTATAGTACACACTTATCAAAAACTGTTAAAGAAGTGCTTACTACCACTATTTTAAGCACGTGACGAAGAAGCTTTAATTTTCCTAGACGTAGACGTCCTGGACGGCGACAAATCGCCAGAAGTTTCCAGTTTGAGCGACACGTGTGCCTGCGATATCGAGCATAACAGAGGGAACAAAGGACAGCGAGATCGAGCGTAAAGAAAAGAGGAAAGAGACGGCACGATATCGTTCGCGTAAGGCTCCAGAAATTGTTTAACTTTCGTGGGGGACGACAGGCGACACCGACGATACAATAATGGCACTCTGATGCGATTTTAACTTTTCACGCCCCCACGGCTAGCTGGATTCCATCGCTGGAATATCGGCCGGGCTATGATAAAGCACTAAAACGAAGGTATCCGTGGAAAAAAGTTCCTTACCGACGTTCCCCGGATTCTAACCTCGCGAATTCCTTCGGGACGGAAACGAAATTCCGAAGAACTCCGAAACACCATAATTCAGGTTAGATTTCTCTCGTAAAATCGCAGGGGCGGACTGGAGGATTAATGTGGAGGATTCCTATATTTCCGGCTGTGCTCTGTGTATGTGATTTGTATTGATATATATGTACAAAATTTCAAATTTATTAAAAATTATTCTATATCAAATAGCGCATATGAGTTACCGCAAAGAATTAATATACAGAGAAAAAATTAAACTATGTTATTAGAAAACGATTTAAGCTCATAACACTGTAGACTCACATGTAACGTAAGCAAAATATATCTACATACGTAATACCTGCATCCAAGTACGATTCAACAATTAGAAAGCTGCAAATAATACACTAACTCTTGTTACTCAGTAGCTTACCCATCACCCCCACAGCAAACAGAAGGGCCCATGATTTGTTTCCGACCTTTGGGAATGACGTTGTTTGAACGGGATTTTAGAAAGGCGACGCAAACGGTATTATCAAAGAATACCTGCCCCCCATCCAGGACAATATTTCCTGTCGTAATCTGCGCGAGGTACTTCAGTTAAATACATTACGCTGTCCCGACGAGGTTTTTCTTTTGTCTCGAAGCACCTTAGCGTGGAGGTTCCACCGTGAACAATTTATGGCTTAAAAAAGGAAGGGAGCCACCCTCCGAGGCGAAGAGAACAAGGACACTGGTGTCGAACTAGACGGCAGCTCCTTTCTTCTCCTTTTTTACGTTCCTGAAGGGTCAAACTTCTTGTAAACCATAAAGAGGATTCACAGTCATTAGACCAAAACGTTTCGTTAAAAGATCCTGTGCTTCCTTTCTGTAATTCTCCCTTTGACAAGATTCGTGATGATAGAACACTGCGTCAAGAATAAAACATTACTTCAAGAATCGTAATAATAAAATATAATATATTTACCTTTGAACATTTTGATTAATTCTTCATACAAATTTTAGTTATTTTATTTATTCATAGTTTGTATGGACTATATTTGACACTTCTATATTTCTGACTTCATAGTTATTGTTAATTTTGTACTTATGTAAAGAGATTTGAAATTTGCCCTTTTACTTATTAAAAATATTCTTGACCTACATCTTTTAGTAGTCGTCTCTTAGGTACCTAATTAATTCAGTTAAGATGAATAAAGGACGTTGAAATGTTAAGATATTTTGGATTTAGCAATTTTCAATTATGCAAATATAATTTATACATATATGTCACATGTGAACTGCAACGAGCACGAGTTTGACCTAATGTTATAAGTCAAGTTAATCCGATAGTGTCTTAAAACTTTCAAGCTTATAATCCCGGCAATGAAATTTAGAACATCCCGAAACGAAGAAATAAAATTGAATATCTTGCTAACTCGCGAAAGCCCGATGCCTCAGCAAAATGGCGAAATAATTCGAAGGCGACCAGGATCCGTGCGGAATATGCTGAGTGCGTGAAAACACGGGATAAGGTGTAGGACTCTTTTCGATTGTTAGAAATCCGGGGCACGAGGTCCGTGATTTTGTCGTTCCCCAACCACCATAGATCACCGTGTCGCGGCAATTGAGTTAGGAAGGAAGGAACCAGTTCGGCAAACACTCCTGTATCCCTCTCCTTTCTTTCTCAACTTGCTCCCTCTTAGCCACGAAATTTATGGCTTAAAAAACTCCCGGACGGGCGAGTCGTTCGCTTTATCTGTAATGTACTGATCTTGCCTTCGCCCCTTTGCTTGCCACTTCCTTGGACCGTGCCTGGACCAAGCCAGATCTGGATACTGGATCCACCCCTGCCTCTCCCCCTTACGTACGTAAGGGTAAGCCAGCTCTCATGATTTATATCGACGAGAAAGACAGAATCGAACACGGAGAGATATGAGGAGAAGGGGAAATCAACGGTAACCTTCAGGACCTAGCTTGGTCCACGTTTTGATAAGGGTCTAAGAATCGCGAAATCCTGTCGGAAGCAGTGGTTCAACAGCTGGATCTCGAACTTACTCTGGATCGAAACAGTTGCTTGCGAGTGATATAGAATAGTAATCTGGAGAACGTAATTGATAGAGAGGTATTATGGTGAAGCACCAAATTATTTACACTTTAGGCGCTTAAGGCTTAATTTAACCCTTTGCACTCGAAGGTAATTTCACTGTTTGCAAACGGCTACTTTAAAATATTAATTAAAATGTTAAATGTGTTCTTTTGAGGTTATTATTCCTCTAATAATAATTTCTACTATTGTCTATTTCACTATGTTTATATATCACATGAGAACTATTATAGAATTAATTAAATAATGCTTATTTCAAATTATTGTATTAAATCGAATGGCGCCGGAGAGGCGCCCCTCGAGTGCAAAGGGTTATGGCAGCTGTGTCACGCAAGCTAACTGTTACTGTCGAAAGAAATAAAGAATGCTATATTTTACATTTAGCAGTCATGAAGGTTATAATTACAATTGAACTTAAAATTAAATCATAATGAAAATGTTAATGTAATTTGTCACATCTGAAATATAGTGTGCGTCATGAAATTGTAGGACAAATGCTTGATACATTGATTGAAGCAGTCAAAAATTTAATTAGAAAGTATTACCTTTTAGAAACTGCGCGCAAACCACGAAAAAGCAATTAACCATAATCCTCAAAATTTTCTAAAAGAAGTCTCAGAGGCAGAAGAGTTCATCCATCGAACGTACAAATATTTCCCAGCCATTGACGCGTCAATCAAGAAGCACCAGGGTGTCAGGCCTCTCGGGAAGATCTCTCAACGTCGCCAACTTCGGACCCGCATAAATTATCCCGTAATTCTCGTTTCACGTAGGTGCTGTGGCAAAAGCAAAAAGCTGAAACACCCCTGGGAATGTTGACCGTTGACCGTGGAAGAACGAAGCAAAGCGGGTACAAGAAGAGGAATACTTCTTTTCTACATACACACTCTCACTGGCAAGACTGTTTTAAGTTTTCCAAAGGCATCCAATACTCGCGAGAACTTCAAATACGAAGTTGCCCATGTGCTCGAACTTGAGGGGAAACAGGGGCAGTCGAAGGAAAAGGAGCGGGCAGTTCCACGGACGAATCGAACGGCTGTCGTCTCAAGGCGAGCAATCACTTAGGCAAATATTCACGCGCAAATACACCTTCAGCATGTGGGTTTCCACCACATTGGACCACCACGGAAGACGTGTGGGTCATAGGGGCCCTAATTGGGGTACCGCTGTCACGCACCCTCTCCCAGATCGATACCGTATATTCCTTTGTAGACAGACATTGTTTGTGCTTATTGTACTCCACGATTTCGCTTTGATGCTTCGAAATACTTTGGACGAGGTGCTTTGAACGGTGCAGATAATAGACAGAAGAGCACGACGAAAACAGAGCATTTTGAATGATAGTTTGGTTTCTGACTTAGATACGTTTCAGAAATTGATGTTCAAATCTGATTTAAAGAGAAGGGATTGTAAATACCATTAAACCTTTTACGACAAGTTGCCGAAGAAATGTACGAAAAATTTGAATAGTATTATAAGAAGTTTGTGTACCTCAAGTTAATCTGGACCCAGGAGCGAAAATATTACAAGAACAATACAAGACGTTGGTTTTAGAAGTTTCGGCCAAAGAAGGGTAAATCGGAAGAAAATGGGATGAAGGAACTGTCCGATTAAGTCTAATGAACGATGGTCGCCTAGTGAACGCTTCAAAGAGGACCCAGACACCAAACGATTCATCAGGATACATAGGGCTCAAACCTCGAAGCTTTTGCGGTTCGGCCTCCTTGAGGTTCGACCAGAAAGTTCACCCTTAGGACCAGTATCCGACTCCTTAAACCTGACCTCCTCAGGTAAGTAAGTAAGCATGATTCCTTTGACGATATCTGAACGTTGTCGGTAAAGAAAAGGGTGCCGCCTTAGTTCGACAGGAGCTCATCAAAGCCGAAGATCTACACGAAGATGTCAGCGATTTGATTGCTTCCTTGAGGCTGACAACCCTTGCTTTGGTAGAGTAATTATCCAAATTACTGATTGACCTAACTGTTTGTGGAAGAAAGAAAATAGTGTTGCAGATATATTATACATACGTTTTCACATTCTGTTATATTTAGAATAACGTTTTTAGAAAAATTATTCCCTTTCCTTAACATCTAACATCTTCATCGTATGAATATCGAGGTATTAGCTCTAGCGTCTACAGAAATGTCTTAAATTTAAAGAAATTGCAGATTTGTAAACTTAGAAATATGTGTATCCTAAATTAATAACTTGAAGCTGTGAAAATAAAAAATTCAAAAAGCATTAAATTTGCATTTTTAATCAAAGGATTCCAGATCTGCTCCCAAGTATACAACCTCTCAACGCAATTCAAAATATCGTGTCTAACCTTAAGTCATCTTAAACGAGAAATCGCTCCTTTATCACAAGGAACAAGGGATCTTTAACGCATCTGTCGAGCACGATAGCTGCGATTACTTATGCGACCCGTGCCCTCTCTCGCCAGAAGCTTCCTCCGCGCACCCCTTCTGCCCTCCTCTAGCAGGGATGTAAGAGACGTGGGATGCAGGTGGAAGCACGGGGCGGCAGGGAGAGGAGGTGAACGCAAGTTAACGCGAACATATAAATTAGCAGGACATCTTAGCAGGCCGCTTGCAACTTAGTCACGTAGCGGGTTTAAACTTGACAAGAGGTGGATCCTGCGACGGCAAGCCACCCCTTTGCTGCTAGCACCCCGTCACCTGGCCCCTTTCGCAGCCTCAATAGGCACCAAGAGGAAAAGCTGGTAATCACCCTAATTTCCAACCCGCAATCTGTGCCACAACCAACAACTTCGCGACTCTTTGGCAAGATGTTTTTCTTTTATCTGCACTCCCTTTTACTGGAACCAACTACGATGGAGATTGTAATTTCTTTCTTCTATTCAGCCATTTCAAGCTTTGTCCAAAGCTTTGGTTATGCAGAAATGTTTATAGCTTGTATATTATTTTGTATAATTGCTGTAGCGCTATAGGTTGCTGATTATTTCTATTTTGAAACTCGAAAACAGTGATGACATGATACTACAAATCTGTGCTTATGTTACAATAATAAAATTCATATTCATTAACGTGAAGGTTAAAGTTTCAATTTCACTGCATAGAAGATCACAGTGTGGCTGTACGCTGTATTGTTGCAATAGATTATCTTACAAATTGTCATGAACAATAGACTATCTTATAAATTGCAATATTAGGTACGCAGAACATGCAAGCAAGCTAAATCAAATCCTTGGTACAGTGCAAAGTCAAACAAGCAACAAATCAATTATTACCTTTCCAAAGACAATCCTAAACGGATTAATTTGATGAGTAGATAGCTTCTGTCATGATTGTTTGCGAGACGCAAGAAATTAACAGAACAAAAAGGAGTCTGAAGTTAAATAACGAAATCTGACGAGAAAAAAGTTGGACAAACCAGACGTTTTAACCACGAAAGTCTGGATTGTGTGTAGCAAGCTAGAAGTTTGGAATTGAGAAGGACGTAACGTCAGCACCGTTTGACCCACAATAAACGGAACATAAGGTACTTTAGTCGAAGAAACCCTAAAGATTAGGGAGCTGCAGAAGTTCAGTGGTGGTAGATCGATTAGTTCCGGATGCATTCGGTTCGCGACGGCTAAACACCGTAATTGACAGAAGACCGTAAGCTTCCATGTAAATTATATTAGAAACAAGTTGGAAAAAATATTTTTTTGGAAGACTATTACATTTCGTATGGATACATAACAATTTATTATAATCTTATAAATTCGCTATATTGTATAAACTATATGATGTATATATAAAATGTTTAATGTATATTTTCTTCTTTAAAAATATAAGATTTTCAAGTCATTTTTTCGAACAATAATTTAGGAAAACCTTAAACGTATTTACGTTCTTTGTACAATCTATCATTCTTTTCGATCATATATGATTTCAATTGAACGTATCAGATGATTATTCATAGCATTCGAATAGATCGAAATAATATCTGAAGACAGGCGAAATTAACCGATGTTCTCTCCTTACAATCTTACTGCACCCTTACATTCCGTCTATACATATCTACACTTTGACCAGCAGAATCAAACATGGTCACGTCATAACCTCCTCCTCTTTCTCTCAATTTCTCTTCCTTCCGTGGACTTTCAGTGTCGCTCTCGAGCGTGATCAATGAACGGCGCAGATGCTGTTTCGGACTGTTGCCGAGTATTGTGCACCTAATCGCCCAGCCTGTCACTTTGACCACATCCCGGGGACTAGTGCGGGTATCCCTCGAGACGACGGTCCATAAATCGAAAGTTCGAGGCTTCCCTGAAGGGTACCTTGTACCCCATCCCCCGTTATCGACGTATTTCTGCGTTAACATAAGATCGAGCAGCGATTCGCCTCCGGCTACTCTTTGTCAGTTGCGGGATTACCACCTGGATCGCCTGGATACCGGCTTTCTAAGATACATTATCGTCCAGATTTATATTCCAGCTGCACTGTGAATTATTGCTTATGTAGTTTCTACATTTCGAAGAAGAAAATTATTAAAAATTGACGATTTTTGGAATGTTACATGTGTATGTAACATTAATGCCTTTTTATGAAGATAGGTTTGCGTGCACTTGCAAATGAAGGTGGATTTATTGGACTATATATGCTCAAAAATATTTAATTTTATTCGATAATATCTTGTTGATTACTATGTAAAAATGAAACTACAAATTTATAAATTCTTGCATCGTCGAATTTCCAAATTTTCAATCCTTAAATTCCAGAACTTGTTTTTGGATTCTTAAATATCTGAACTTTTAAATTTCTGAATTTCTAAAAGTTATAAGCTTGTGAATTACAAAATTTGTAAATTGCTAAATATCTAAACTCTTAAACTTCAATATTCCTACTTTTCATGAGCTTCTAACTTATCAAATTCTCAAATTGTCAAAAGCTTAAATTTCTAGCTTTCAAATTCTTGAATTCCCAAATTTCAAAATTTTCAATTTCCTAAAATGTACAATTTATTATACAGCCAAATTCCCAAATTCTAAATCTCCCATTTTTAATTTTTGCATTCTTGAATTTTCATATTTCCAAATCCCAAATATTTTCATTCTTAAGTTTTTATATTTCTAAATCCTCAAATTTTTCAATTTCGGAATTTTCAAAAAAACTATCAAACCTACAGATTTTAATATTCTATAATTTTCAAAATCCTATACGTGTAAAAATACTAAAATCTCCAAATTTTCCTTCCATATTAATTATCGATCAAATTCTCAAGTTTCCAAATCCTGAAATTTACAATTTTTCAAATTTCTAAATTTCTATAAACCATTCGATCATGTCTGAAGTGGGTAATTAATACTATTACAGAGCTGTCCCACCCTTGCACAAAAATTCGAGTTACGCTACTGCACACCCGACATAGTCTCTTGCTTCGACTTCAACGGTATCCTAAGCTAAACCATCATGATAATTACAACTTGGCGTGGTGGTGATTAATGTCACTTGTTTGTTAGGATAACGCCAGACGACATTTCGGCAACACGATGTTAAAGACGTTACCTGCTAAAATAGAAATTACAGTGGGTGGTCGAATTATTAAACTCAAACAATTTAGGGATGAAATAGAACATACATTTTTATTGCAATGTTACAATATTATTTTTACAATATATATTATTATATTATATGTACCTTGTATTTTGTTATACTGTATTTTTACAATATAACATATTTTCTTTTGTAATTTTTTACTTTTTAACACTAATACATGTAATTAAAAATGAAAATTGAATACTTAAACATACGTCACTATACTATTTTTTTTAACATTGTTAAACTAACTAAAGTCATATCTGTAGCATATTTTTAAAAAGATTCTGGAGTATAAAAAATTTGGCATTGCATCTTTTATTTTACCACATAACAACGTTTTCTGTAATATCTACTACCCATTAACCGCTAAATTTTAATTTTAATTTCAGTTTTATAAATTAGGTAGCATCGAAAGAAAAAATAATTTTACAGAATAGAATGTAATACACATTTTATTTAATATAATCTGATTGATACAATAATATATACATTCAAATCCCCATTTGGGGATCGCGGTGGTAAATGGTTTATGTACGTTTCTTTAATGATTTAAGCTTCGACAAAAGACAAATCAGACTGTCCACAGCTACACCAAGGAAAACCATGCTTCGAATGGCCGCAGGACAATGTTTTCTTATAATTAATGAGTTGGATATCCTGAATGGACCGATGTACCGCCTCGAGGAGAGAAAGGGTGCAGCTAAGAACGTGAGGGGCTACCTTCTAAACTCCGAAAGCATTCCAGGAATTCCCTTTCTCGGTCTATCTGTTCTTCTGTCCCTCTTCTGCCTCTCGGCTGGAATGCTGCGGCATTATTGGCCACGTTTATCATCCTCTTCGCAGGACACGCATGAAATCTTTACGTGGTAACTGCTTTCTATTAGATTCAAACTCCCCTAAATAAAGCGGCTGGTGAGCTCAAACGTCCACCATTCTCTGCTAATTCAATCTGTCTGTGCGGTAAAAACGTTGCAATCTCGGGCAAAACACGCTATCGGGATACGAAAATTTACTAACGTGATTAGCGGTACAAGTCGGAAAAACAGATGTTACAAGAAACATCAGAAACCTTCTTTGAAGTCCTCCATTTTATGTATCTTCAAGGTTACCTTGATCAGTGAATGTAATGCAATTAATAAGTGCAATGAAAAAGTAACACGATTTAGTGGAATGTGTTTATTAAACATATTGAAAATTTTACGATTCACATTTGTATGCCATATGAGGAAAAATATGGATGACAAAACTTTTCATATTATCGTAATTTTCAAATTGTCAAAAATTACATAATTTTGAAAAATAAATGTGTCATATAATTCAGTAACTTTCTCTTTAACAGACATAAATTTAATACTACAATTTTTAATAAAAATTTAAAACTGTTAGCATAAAGTCAGATATAAAGAGGCATGAAATAGAAAGACCATATTTGATAAAAAATGTATAAAGATTACTTATAGAATACCCTATTGATACAATAATTAGACAATTAACTGCTTATCACTATTACAAAATACTAACTTGCCTAATAGCGATCGAATATCGAGCGCGAACAGAATAGGAAAGATTTTAGATAAATCAACCGAATACTGTAATAATGTGACGTAAGCGGTGATTTATGAGCGAAGGATTTACGGGGCGATAGAAATAATCCAATCCGAACAATATTCGACGGAAAGGGGTCGTGTTTTGTTTCGCAGACCGAATTTTTCCCTTCCTTTCATCTTTCACCGTCCTCTTCCCTTCTTCGGTTTTTACATCCCTTTCCCTTCGTTTCCGTCTAACGGGCTGCCTACCTCCGCGAAATTGCACGGCGGTCGAATTTAATTATGTCTGGAATTCGGCGCTAATTAAGTTTGATCGAACGAATCCGCGGGTTTGTTACCGAGTTTGCCCCGCAATGCTTACGAAACAAGGGTACACCCCGCTGCGAGCATAATGCAAATTAAATTACCCTCTATGCTGGCCAGCCTCGAATTCTATCGACGGGAACTCGGCATAGTTTCTTTTTACCATCTCGAACCGAAAATCGCCGCTTCCGAGGAAATTCGTTCAAGATGAATGTGAAAGGTATCAGCAACGTGCCAGAAAAGGTACCAAGGGAGAGATCTTCCATTTAACGATTTCTAGGGGGTTTTTAGAAATCCATGACTTTGATTTCAAGATTTTGAGAACATAGAAATATTATGAACTTAAAATGTGAAGAATTATAGATATCTGAAAATTTAGAAATATGAGAATCTATAAATTTACGAATGTAAACATTGAAAATCACAGAACTCTGATGACCTACATTTCTGAAAACTACGAATATGTGAATACAAACATTGGCAGAACATAGAAGTTACGTTTAATTACTGTCATTAAATCTTCTAATCTACATTATATTTCTTCTTGTATAAAAACACTTAACCCATAAATAAATAAAATAAAGTAACAATACTTGATCCATCAGCAACTAGTGAAACCTCTCCCTTAACCAACATTACACTCGAGTGTAACCAGTGACATAAAAAAAAGAAAAAATCCATCCCTAATCCGTTGCAACGTGAACATCGATGTGGTTCTTTAATACGATCACCATTTTTTTTATCATACCCTACAGAGGAACAAATATGCAGTGCGAGTATGGAGGTCAGAGGTGAAAGGGGGTTGGAGGTTGAAGCGACACCCTCAGGCACGGTACGTTTACCCCCTGATTGGATGAATATTAAATTCTGGTCACCGGCAAACAACCACCCCTCTCGCCGCTTGCTTCTTCGGTTACGACGATTGAAATATGTATCCGCCGTAAAGTCAAACATTCCGACCAAGTGCATGACCCGCTACGTGGGCCGAATTCGACACATGATTTTCTCGGGAAAAAATGTCAGACTTCGAGATTGGTCGAAGTCGAAAGAAAGGTCTTCAAATATCGAAGTCCCTCAGGGCAGAGTTAGAATATTTTGAAGTATCGATTTTTAGAAATTTCAAGTTTTCCTGTTATATTAGACACACTTTGTTCTCGTTCTCTCCTATAATATTTTTCAGCTGTTTACCTTCATATTTTCATCTCATTAAGAACTATGAACCAGTTAAAATTAGTCTGAAGTTTCATATTTTTCTGTTACAATATTTTGTTATTTTTGTCGAAATGCCTGTCATATGTTCTTGAGACAAAGAATAAGGATACATGTTCGTTAATGTGTCACTTATTTATTTTTTCAGTTTAGAAGTAAGTGTTCCTTTAACACTCGTAGCTGTAGTGTTAATATATTGCAAAATACATTATCACATTCAGTTGTGTTTAGAATAAATTGCGTTCTTAGAAAACCGTTCCCACCTTATCAAGAACTATTGTGGAGTCACCGTTTTAATCGTTATTTCATCGCGCGAAAAAGGGAAAATTTATCTTCTGAACAGATTAGGAACATAACGAAGAACGGTCCTTACGTCTGTTAAGATTGTAATTTGTAAGGATGAGACAGGACTTTCGAAGGAATGCAATTTTGTTTTACATCCCCAACGAAGGAGCAATCATTAATCTATAAATCTCGATTATTCGTGACGATGAGGTAGCAATTATCTAATTTTCAATTATACGTACAGGCACTGAAACATGAGACACTTGAAACATTTTGGTTGTTACAGATAATAAAATCTATCAAGTATCATAGTAAACTTGTTTGATATTGACGAACACATAACGTGTGGTTACTTGACGCGCAATGTTCATATTTATATTTATATGAACATTTTTATTTATACATCTTTGTTTTCTTAATGGAATGATGTGCTATTGTATGTATAATATACAGGAATATATCAGATATAAATCCAAATAAAAATTGCGTATTATAATATGGTTCAGTTAGTAAAAGTATACTATGATTCAAGTCATTAAAAATAATACCCGGTAAACCACAATGAAAAATTATTATTTTAGACAAGTAATTAAATATTTTTGCATCTGCACTATTGGAGTAGATACTTAAGTGATTATGTTCAAATGGATCTTGTATATGATCCAGAATCTCAAACACAATGTTAAATTTCCTAATTTGAAATTTAAATAAATTAAGCTTTTCCGAAAGCTTATTATTATTTTATTATTGATTCGAACAGTACGTAACTCTAAAGGGCAATAGTCTACCATAAACTTGAATCTTCCCGGAGACACATCGAACGAAAGCTTGCCAAGATGACGCAGGACTTTCGAAAGAATGTAATTTTCTTTTGCATAGCCTCACGCCAAAAATCATCATCAATCGCGTCGGTAAGCGACACGAGGTCGCGAAGACGAAGTGGCAATTATCGTAGAGAAATTAAGGGCGAACGGAAGATACGAAGGAAGGAGGAAAAGGGACGGGCAGAGACGAGGTCTTGACAGAACAGCCGTATTTCGGCAAGAAGGGTGGTACGCTTAATTTCATAGACGTGGCGCATGGGGCCATGCAAGCAAGAACAATCGAGCCCGGGAGCGTGTGCGATGGAAGGTTGGCCAAGGGTAGGCAGTACGTACTACGAAGGGATAATTACAATAAGCAACCCTCGCTGGCCTTACCTCATCATTGATCTAAGAAATCCACTAGCGTAATTTACCATAAATTTCTGCTTGGATAAAATGGTGACGCGATAAAACGCCTAGCAGTTCAATATGTACACTACTTAAGAACTGGGTAAATGACTTATCATTGTGAGAATGACTAGTTCACGGACTAGATGTCTCAACCTTGAAGTATTTATTGAAGTATCCAATAAATATAGCCGTAATATAATGACTGTCGGTAATATGTTGGTTCAAAGTTGTTGTTAAAGTTTGGTAGCTTTGTACTGTACAATTTACTTTTATATGGTAAGTGATATTATTTAATAAAACACATTTTGTTCGAAGTTTAATAGAACCGCAATTAGGTTTATATTCGGTCTTCGGACTGAGTATGTAGCCCAACTTTCTTATTTTTCCTCCTGACCAATGATTGAACAAGACTCCGACTCCTAACTCAAAGTAGTCGAATTTTATTTATATATATCGAATACTGCATTGTAAATGACCTGATACAGTCATAATAGCAGTGATCAGTCTACGACCCAGCTTATACAAGAAAAGTTCAAAAAATGATGTCCTAAAAGTTGAGCCTTTAACTTTAGGAACCTCACAAGCAGTAAATACGATGAAATACCTAAAACATAATTCAAGCGAATATTTCCATCGTTCATTACGCTATATCTCCTACGGATCTCCTCGGCTAAAACCCTTCTTTAGGTACCTGTTATTCCGTGAAACGTTTATTCGATTCCGGCAAGGGTAAATCCCCATAATTCTTACACGTACACGCAAAACACGTTCGTCCGATATATACTTTCTGTAACGAGCGCATCGCAAAGTACAAACTTAACGGCACGTCGCGCCACGATAAAACATCGGCGAATTCGCGCGATTGAATTACAGTTTAATTAACTCGCGGGCAATTAAGACCCCTACCCCCGATACCCCGCCCCCTTGCAATTCCCCTAACAGGGCCGACAGCGTCGCCATCCACCTAAAATGAAACGGTTTCCGCTCGCCGTCGAATCTCGTGCATCCGCGAACCCGACCGTTTCAAGCTGCAAGTTTCGAGGGTACTCGCGATTTCATCGGAAACTTTTGCACGCTTCAATCGTTTCTTTTTTACTGTCCCTCATTCGCCCTTCCTCGCCCCTTATCTGCATCTCTCAGACTCGCTTTCGTTCCCTACCGTCATCACGATCCTCGAGCGTACGTTCAAACGCAACTATGTAATCGACAAATCGATTTTCTTCGTCGATTAAAATCGAGATCAAACACAGCCTTTCAATGATGTGCTAGTGGCTGAACAGAATTATTTTGATATGTGTTAAGTTTTTTAAATGAGTTGCATAACTAAGTGTAACAACTACGTGTTACTTCTAAATTCGTCCTTCTTTTTTAACAAAGGATATTTTTAGAACTAACAGCATAATTTCTACAGATTTCAGATTTTGAATAAACATCTCTAAATGTTTGTAATAATTTAATATTATTGTTTCATGTTTTAACCGTTCACATGTCAGTAAGTACATATTGTACCTCGTTATATCAAATATGAATATACTAAAATATGAAATGTAGAAGTTACTGATTGCAGTCACATATGTCCCATATTTTTAAAAAATCTCTCGAGTGTAATAATTTTCTCATCCACTGTACAACATAGGAAATTCTTGATGGTGCCACCACAGTTTTCCTTTCCACTGCACCCGAAGAACGATGGGACAAGCAGCGATAAAATCACCAGGGATGGCACAAGAGTCTTGCAGAGCCATCCCCTTCGAGTGGCACATCGAATCAAGGGTCGGGGGTGTTTCATCGAACATTAACGATCGCAACGTTCTTCAACGGGTGTTATTGCCCCATGGCACGCGTCTCCTCTCGCGGTGCCATCAAACGATCTCCACCATGAAATAGTTTTGTCTCCAGCGTAGCAATTGACTCGTGTATGCATTTGCAGGGTAACTTTCCTCCGGGGACAAAGTTGTTCCTTTTTACGATAGAAGTACGACTACCGTTCGCTTAAGATTTTTATAGGGCGTTAAGGTGGCTGTTTCTCGGGCCCTGGACGGGACAATGGAAATCATGAGACACCGACTCGATTAGCAACAGTTTCGCCGTCAGTTCTACCACCGAAATTGCCGTCATCGTCGACTCATAAATACAACTACGAGCATAGTAGTGCTCCTCCATTCGCCAAACCTCTCCTGCATCGGACCGTAAAGCCCCATAATTATTCACTCGTCGTTAAATCGGCCGCCTACGCGGCAGTTACGGCTTCCCGTCGACTAAGTGTACCGTGTATACTGACTACGTGTTACTGGGGTGCTTGGCATATGTGATGGCGGATTAGTGTTTGTCGCCGAACGGTTCGATTCCAGTTTCGCTGTTCCTGTATCTTCTTTATTAAACGCCTTATCGTGTCAATAGTTTATTTCTCGAGAACCACAAGTCGTAGAAAAAAACGGATCACAGATTTGGAATCAGCGTGATCGAATTAGTCTAAAATCAAATTTTTGTCAACCTGTAAAAAATTTTTTTTTAAGCGACAAAAAAAATTTTGTAAAAATTATTAAATGTATTATGTACTTAAAAAAGTACATATTAATATTTAGCGCATATTTACATGGTTTGAAATTAGTAAAATAATTTTTACTATTATTATTGATTCGAAAATATTAATATGTACTTTTTTAAGTCTTTATTATTAAATTTTATTAATCTATCATTAATATGTCGAATGTTTCGACAGGCTTATCTAGTTGTCATTTAATGCAGCTATTTTTGTGAAAGAGTGTTTGTGAAATCGTACTGTTTATTAGTAGACTTCTTGATCAAATTTTATAATTATATTTGTAAACTGCAGTATTATAGCTGGTTCTATGGTGGTAGTGGTCATACAGTGATACATATGTGACATACATATGTGAATAACCAAATTATGACCAACATTTATTTTTGAAAATATTCGACAGATGTAACTTTAATTTACAATCTTATTTATACTTGAATAGCAACTTTTAAGTTAAAAAATTCAAAAATTCTGAAATCGCCTTTATATATTCCCAAATTTCAAAACTTTCAAATTTTTATAATCTTAAATTAAAATATTTTGCAATTTCTAAGAACTCAAGTCCGTAAATAAAAATTACAAAAGTAAATAAGAACTTGTAAATTTCCAAATTTTCACAGTTTACAACACAACGAATTATTTTTAATATCATTCGATTGGAAATAAAACAACTGATTTGACAAAATATCTAATTGACTGCTATCTGAGCTTAGTTAATTCATATTGGAAATAATTTCGTAGAAGACAGCCATTTCGGTACGTAAACGATTTAATTTCTAACGAACGATTTTGCGTAGCCCGTTCCACAGTTAGGATTAAATGGAAAATGCGAGCTAGATAAGTTCGTTCCTCGTGTGCGAGCATTTATAATTAAATGGCGTTGTTACTTATTACATCGAAGTTTGCGAAGAAGCGGAATAGGGAGATTGTTAGGCTGTGGTTACTCGGATAATCTTCTCCATAATGCATCGCGGTGAATGAAGCTGTACCAAACCAAATATCCGTACCATCCTTTTTTAACAAAAATGTATGTTTTTAATAAAACTGAAGATGGTAGCGAGAAATGTTTAACAAAACTTTTATCTTTCTGAAAAATATTAATAAAGCAATGATTAAGTTTGTTAATTGATCGAGTTATATTTTCAATTCGAAGTCAGTGTAGATAATTCGTGACACTAAGTCAAGATTTTGAATGATTTTTAAGGAAATCAAATTAATTTTTATAAATAATTAAGACGAAGTATCATTTTGTATTGAATGAGGCAAAAATATTTTTTCTAATGAGACCAAACACGCCTCGTGAGGCCAAATACAATGATTTGTATTTACTGATTTAATTGACGACAACTTCACGATTTATACGGTTTTCTGAGGAATCTACTGTGAATCGACAAAAGGAAAAAATAACATTTCTTACACTTAGCCTACTTGCAAATTACTCTTTGAAGGAAGAATCAGAATTGTGCCATAACAAAGTATGTTTATCTGTTTATTACTTGATCTTTTAGCTTTTCCTTGAGAAGTAAACCGAGCTGACATTTTTCCACAGTTATTGCTACTTGCTTCACGATGAAAGTAACATTGATTTATAGAGAATTAAATAAAAATACTTTTTCAACCTGAAAATAGGATTTTTATAATAACAAAAATAAAAAGAAACAGTTAAATAAACATATTATATTTTAAGTAACGATAAAGACAATATCCGTACAGTTAAATAACGAAAAATAACTAGTATAAGTACCTTCGAGTTATTCTTAAGTATTATGTATGTGATTTATTTATCTATTACCAGTTACAGTTATGCCATATAATACATCATTCTTGGTACAATTTTTACAGTCTTTTTCGATCTCATAGTAACATATTACCCTTGACCCACATTTTTCAAAACAGAAGTCACATAACCTACAAACTATCCATTTGTTAGAATTTACTATAGAAACTTATAAAGATATTATCTGAGAAAGCCCTAACAACTGACTGCCTTAATACAAATAGTTTAACTATGATTATTAACAAGAAACTCGACATGGAAGAAATTCAATTGAGTGATTGAATTCAGTTCAACCCTAGATTTACAGACGTTTAATAATTACTTACATTTATATTTAAACGAAGCTATAAAATTAAATAAATAACGAATAGTACATGAACTAGTTTATTGATCCCTTATCTTGACGAGGGTTAATAATTTGACAAAAGTTTCTTAACTTTCGTAATTTAAAATAAGAAATTCAAGATCCGCCATTTTGACGTTCTGTAAATCTAGTGTTACCACTGCATGATTCATGTTATTCTCAGCGTGAATCAACGGAACAAAACAGATGTTATGCATATGCAAAGTTGAAAACAATTTGTGACAGCGGGTAAGGTGTTTTCAATTTTTATTTTTACCCTCTCTTTTCTCTATACATATACAAAAATGGTTGTCCAGATTTCAGACAATGTTATAGCTCATTTTAACCAAACAGTTTTGACGCTTAAGGGAGCGTCAGAACTATGCCAGTGGAGCCAGTAGACTTGTCAGTAGGGAGTCGAATGTTTGCGTTTGCTTTACCTAGATCAAATCTATTGTTACAAAAAGACTTCTAAAAAGACTTGAAATCTCAGCATTCTTCAAATTTCTGGATTCTTAAATAGGTAAATTTCTAAATTTCTAAATCCTGAAATTCCTATATCCCCAAATTTCTGGGCCTCTAAAGAGCTAAATTCCAAAATTCCTACATCTTCAAATTTCTGCATTCCCAAATTTCTAAGTCTTGAAATTCCTACATCCCCAAATTTCTACATTCCCAGATAATCAAATTTCCAAATTTCTAAATCTTGAAATTCCTACATCCCCAAATTTCTACATTCCCAGATAATCAAATTTCCAAATTTCTAAATCTTGAAATTCCTACATCCCCAAATTTCTAGATTCCCAAATAGCTAAGTTTCCAAATCCCTATATCTTGAAATTCCTACACCCCCAGATTTCTAAATCTTGAAATTCCTACATCCCCAAATTTCTAGATTCCTAAATAGCTAAGTTTCCAAATCCTTATATCTTGAAATTCCTACACCCCCAAATTTCTAAATCCCGAAATCTCAAAACGCCCAAATCACTAAATTATTAAATTCTTAAATCCCGAACCCCGAATTCTCACACCCCCAAATACCAAAATTCCCAAAAATCCCTAAAAGAAAATAGTTTCTTGCCTTCTTTTTCTAACGATACAAGGAACGGAAAATTCGACCACCTAGTGTCAAGTCTACTAACTTCAGTCACTGGTATAATGTGGACCCGTGTGAACGAAATAAGACGTTCCAAACCGTTTTGCACGCGGAATGCCCATTGGTTCCATTGTCCCGCGTAAAACAGTAGCGTGTACCGTTCTCATTGTTCCGTTTATTAACTAAAGTCGTGTTCTGTCGCGTGGAGCGATATAAGTCGTGGCGCTGTCGGAAAAGTCGATATCGAAAGGCACGGTGGGCAGGTGGCGCGGGTGGCGGGGGTGGTTTGCGTCGCAAGGGTGTCGAACGCCCAGGTCTCGTGACAAATAGAAGCTTTGTGCCGCGACAATGGGGAGTTTATTTCCGGGCCGGCTGGGGCTACAATGTAGGCACTATACTGTAATTAAATTCCCAAACCCAAGGATTCGGTGGTTATAGAGGACCAGAAGGAGGAATAGAGAAAGGGCGGAGGAAGAGAGACAGCCACTGAATTTCGGCTGGCAGTAGACAGAGAGGAAAGAGGGAGAGGGAAAAGCAGAACCTTAGCATATTGCATACTGACCGGTCCGCAACGGTTTGGGTTTCTCATGGCTGACGCCATATTGTTTGCTCTATGTTCATTCCTTCCTACCTTCCTACCCTCCCTTCCACATGCACTACTTAAGCTCCAGCCAAGATGAAACGAATTCCACCTACGAATATCCTTGTGGACGCATTGTGATCCCAGAGGTTAGTCCTTTGGATCGGATTTGAGAAACGGGCTGAAGGGGAAAGAGTAATCCATTTTGAATCAATTATCCTGGGAAGATCAAGATCTCCTATATTCAATTTTGCTTACGCTGTTAATCGCGTTTGGATAAAATGCAACATGGGATTCTTAATTTAGATTTGTGTAGAAAAATGGCACTGGTCTATTTTATTTTTCCAGAGCTATTCTACAACTTAGTCTGTCCATTTATTCCTATTCTGTTTCTTTTCATTAACAAGCTGAAGTTGAATTGTATTTTTGTTTTTAACAAATATCAAATATTTTCACAATATTTTTTTATATTTATTATACACTGCTTCAGACAGTTAATACAAGTATTTCCAATTAATGAACAAATTCTTGATAATATTGACAGATTCGATTAGAAATATAAGTGTTAATACACATATGGATGACCAGGCAGTTAAAGTGTTGATCGAGTTAACATTTAAATTTCGAAATTGAAATATTTAATTATTAAGAAACGTACAAGTGTATAAATTCTGCTAACATCTAATCTGGTATTTAAAACTAATAGGTTAATAAAATTTTAACTTATTAAACCTACTACCAAATATACCTTCCACAAAGATCTTAACCCACATCTTAACCCAGTACTTAAAATAAATAAATAATTAAAATTTTATCTTTCTTAAACCAATTGCTAGATATATCTTCCATATTCTTTAAGAAATCGCAGTCACGTAGTTTTAAGGGATAAATTACAGATCATCCAGTTTGATCAGACGGATCAAACTTTCCAACGGAGATCGAAACTCTCTTTTCCTCTCCTTCGTTATTGTCAAACATTCCCCTTTTGCCTGGAAGTATTTAATACTTTAGTTAGCACTTCCAATATAGATTACAAGACAAGTCTCCCTCCTTCGTGGCAGAGGATTCAAGAACGGTGCTTTCTTTACTCTGTGTTTCGTACAGACAAGCTGCTAAGCCTCGAAGATCTGCCAAGACTTTATAATTTCTGTGCTTATTTTCGTTCTAAACATCTCTTCTAAATTCTTCAATTTTCAGAACCTCGATTAGTTCACAAACTCCCAAGTTTAAATTTATAAATTCCAAATTTTTAACTTCCTTCGTTTAAACATTTCAGATTTTCAACTTACCCAATTCGAAAATTTCTAGCCATTGAAATATTCAAATTCCATAATTCACTATTAAAAAATGTCTACATTCTCAAATTACCGAAGTTCCAAATTTAAAAATGTATCATTTTTTCAATTGGAAAATGTCTCAATTTAAACACGTAAAAATTTCAAAATTTGAGATCTATACAGGGTTATATACAGCTATACAGGAGCTACCCTATATAATAGAAAAAAAGATTCAGTACTCTCTATCACACAGCGCCCATAAACTCATCGGCGAGTTCCTGATCTGGTCCGTAATATACCATATTGATTTCCCGTTTTCGTTTGCTGATTTAGCAGCCATCTTTATTATCAAACGCGATCACGGGTTATAATTCCGAGCTCCGGGTATCCGTGTAGTTTTTCTCCAGAATGGGGAAAAGATTAGGGAAAGCATTCCGGCAAGGCACTTTAGCCAATGTCGTCGTTTCGATACTTACGCCCCCTGCCAATTTCTTCCACCCCCTATTCGAACCGGTAGCACCCTCCAGTTTTCTATCTCTGCTTCTCGAAAGCCCCCTTTTCCGCGGGGCGATATCTCGAAGCGAAATCCCTGTCGGTCTCGCGCTTATGGTAGTCGAAATGGAAAGGGTTGCACACGAAGGGCTCCGGAAGGACTGCGGGGTTATAATGAAATATAGGCTCGTTCCGCTTCGTATAAGACTGCATTAAGATTATACGTTGGCTGGTGTGCTCCTTGGCGACCGAAGAAGGTCGAAATAAACGGGGTAGCTGGTGCTGGTGGCTACGAACTAAAGGGGTAAGGGATTCCTCCTACGGTGTTTTAATCAAGCCGGATTTGCTGCGGCAAGCCGTGGTTCCAACTTTCATTTTAGCCAACCCCGTTCTGACAAGCCGTGCACGAACGTTTTCCTCCACTTCTCTTTCCACGATCCTCTCTTTTCGCTCTTGCTCTTTTGGTCTTTGGAGAATGTTGCTCTCCTGTCGATCTCGCCGCGTTCGTTAGACATCTAAACTCTGTTTGCCCCGCATTAAAACTGTCTCCGTTTCGGGAAGACGCGTCATGCCATTCTTCATTTTATTACCAAGTTTCTTATACATTTTATTAGAATAAGTTACAGAATTTGTTAAGTCTAGACTGTACATCAGAATGATCTCGATACAAATTTTTAGCGATAGTTTTGGTTTTTGCAGACACGTATGTAGTTTTAAATTAATTCTTTACCTGTAGCAGCAATAACACCTAAGGGTTACATTCTACTGAGTATTTTTGGTTTATTATTCACATATGATTGTCAGAACCCTTAACCGCAGTAGTTCTATTTGCAGTTTTCTCTCCGTGTCGGGCCATTGCTTGGTTATACTACTTGCTACGATCACTGGAGAAACTTCAGACCCACAGTCTCTTTCCATCTCCATTCAAATTTTACCTAAACCGATAGAAAATCAGAAACCGTTGTCCCTTTTCAATGTTCCAGAGACTCTTTTGTAAAAATAAAAAAAAATGCGAAACCAGAAAA
This sequence comes from Megachile leachella, assembly GCA_963576845.1. Classification (NCBI taxonomy): domain Eukaryota; kingdom Metazoa; phylum Arthropoda; class Insecta; order Hymenoptera; family Megachilidae; genus Megachile; species Megachile leachella. The sequence goes on along the minus strand of OY756256.1, from coordinate 11,240,075 downwards.
TTGTATAAATGGGACACTTCCATAAATTACACATTACTCGTTTGTCTAATAAGTGAATATAAAATTTGTCTGCAAAGTTAAGAAACGAAATGTTAATTACTTTACTTGTACGAATCAAAGTGTATGACAATGGTCGGTAGAGTTACCGACAGACGAAAGCGTCAAGGGAAACTGCGTGACTTTAAGCTCGAAGGGTAAAAAGGGAATGTATTTACGACGTTACAATACCCCATGGGCTAATCCTTGCCTGGAGCTATACCTAAGTCCGATCGACCCTTCTTGTTTTAAACATCACAGTCTCAGTACGGGAACATTGTAAATTTGAACAAAGTAGGATTGCTTTATTTCTTTCTTAGCTGTTTCTAATAAAATTTAAAATTATCTGCACAAACTTTTATTTACTTATTTATTTTCACTTGCTTCTATGAAATTATTTAGTCCAAGTATAACTATCAGTTATGTTTAAAAATAACTGTTACTAGGAGTTATTATATTCAGTTACTAGAAAATGTTTATAACTAGATGCCGTTTAATTCAGTTACAACTGGAAGTTACTTAATACATTTATAACTAGAAATTTTGTACTTAAATTGCTAGAAAATTATATTTAATTAATAGACAAAATTTATAACTAGAAGTTATTTAATTCCCTAACTGAAGTTACTTAGGTGTACCTAAAAATTATCTAATTCAGTTATAACTAGAATAACAAATAAACAGAATAAAAATAGCTTGCGAACCCAAAACTTTAAATATGAAATAAAGAGAATTAACAGGCATCGAATGTAGGATTTGAAGTCTCAGTAGATAAGATGCTATTTGTTTGTAAACCGAGTACTTTAAGTATCCTCGAAGTTGAAGCAGTTAGGAGGTGTAGAATTTTATTAAGAGCCGCTCAAAAGGCAAATTGCTTGTCAACGATCTCTTTATAATACGAGCTTTAAAGCCCTCATCCACGAAACACCTTACCCGACCTGCCTTTCTTTCTCGAGGCCTAATTGACACGATTTTTATAAACTCCCCTCCGGTTACGGAGGGTTAAACCTTCTTTTGTACTGCCGCTAACACTTTCAGACCCTTCTGTGAAAAAGTCCCTTTGTAGCTAAAGAGTGCGACGATGTTGGTGCACAATTATGATTTCCATCCCGCGCAAAAATATTCGAACCCTGAGAAAGAAGCTTACGTAACGATACCTGTATGATGTGACATTATTTTGAGTTGTTATGAAACGAATGAAGCATTCCTCGAGAATCAGGTGGTAGGCTCCATAGTTAAACTATGCTTTTAAAAGGAAAGCTATGTGGTATTCTAATGTTACTTTACTTCCTGCTATTTTTATACAGAGCGTCTCACAATTAGTGTTACTCTAGTAAGGAAAAAGGTTGTAGTTAATGTGATTTTGAACAACTCTTCTCTTTGCAAAAATGCCGTTTGACGTTTCGTTTGTTCAGAATCACATCACAAATTTTTACAAGAGTAACACTAATTGTGAGACGTCCTGCATATTGAAAAATTAACAGAATTTAAGGTGGAGTGTTAATCAATGATGCAACTTTTAATAATGTTACTTTAAAGTGATCTTCTCGAAATACTATTTTAGATCGATTTTATTTGTACAATTAGTAGTTTTATCTATAGCAATTTGTATCTCTTCGTGTTTTCCTTATATTTAGGAATCTAAGAATTTTATGGGAAGAAATGATAATTTAATTTTTGTTTCACGATTAAAAATTTATTAGGACTCCTTACTATCCTTATATTCTTCTCAATTATACTGTTAATCTAATAAATAAAAGAGTTGTATTTTAATAAATAATTTTACGAATATAATGTGTAGAAAATTCGTAATAGCATCAGTAAATAAAATTCGTAATATATCAATATCTCAGCTTATAACAAGTTAAAAGTAATTTTTAAATAACATTATTTAATTAATTATGTAAAATAGCAATAACAAATGAAATTGCGAGTAAAATAAGAAGTGAAGAATTATACAATCATTAAGTAATTATTACTGAATAATCATATGAGGATTACATATACAAAAGAATAATTACAATTGCAAAATTTTTGCATATAGCTTTTTCGTTATGGTAGTCAATGTGATAAAATATTAGTATTTAATAATTATGAAATATGGGGGTCACAATATCACCATGTAAACATTCTTTATCTTTCCACTAAAATAAATTCTTCACTACGTATATACTAATACTTAATTACAAAAATAATTGTCAGTATAACCAAATTAAACCTAACCAAAAACTAGAAGAAATTATGTATTTATTAAACTAAAAAAAAATTATGAAAGCAAGAATTTCATATTACCAATTAATATTTAATATGAGAAAATCAAATATAACCCTTACTACAATATTAAAAATAAACAATGCAACCATATCAATGAACGTAACCAAAAATCTAAAAGATAGACAACTTTAACGAATAACTAGCATTAAAAAATGACGATGTTAGTAACAATTTCAATCCAACAAACTGTAACCAATATAACAAAATTAAATACAACCATAATAACTAAATGAACAAACCTAACCAAAAACTGAAAGATGGCGAATTTTACCGAATATCTCGCACTAAAAAATAACGATGAAAATAAAAATTTGAAATTACCAGCTAACGTACACAAAGGATGAGGGAAAAATGTAAATAACCAGGAACAAAAGGAATGATCAAACGGCGATTCGATTTATTTTAAGCCTATTTACCCCAAAGGGGTTGCGTTTTAACGATAATGCCGTTCCCTACCGGTTTTATGGGTTACGAGAACTTCAAATTGAGAGTCACTGACGTAAATATAGGTACAAGGGTGAAAACAGGGTGCGCATTCCAAAGCCTTGGATCTAGGTATCCTCGCGCATTCATTCATAAAAATTCACTCAACCGCGTGGCTACTCCCACCGAGAGAGAATTGGAGGGTTCGTTTCAACCCCGATCACTATGACAGCTCGACAAAGTTAAAGGGTACTGCTTCTCGTCTTTTCAGCTCTACTCTAGAGTACATGCTTCTCTAATGCCATCTTGAGGGGATGAAAACCCTTCCGTATGCAGAAAATTTTAACTTTAAATTCCGATACGGAAGGTTTCTTAATTTTGTTTCCCTTTGCGATCTCACATGAGGACAAATTAATTTTTTATTAATACTAAAGAGATTGCAATCTCATACGTATTTTTTATTGTGGCAATAAATATAACTGTAGTATATTTTAGTTATTTCAGAAATTAATTTGTTAACTGGAAATGATATGTCAAATCGTTATTACACTTCGAATACTAAAACTTAACAAAACTAACGTATTCCCTGAATTTTATGTTGCAGTTCAAAACAGTTATATACTATTATAACAGCACATAACAGTCACACTTTCGATAAATAAATTCATCAACCACCAAATGAAACAAATGTCAAAAACAGACCAAGTTAATTGTAAAATAAAACGTCTGAAAAATATACAAAATAAATTTTCTACGCACTTTCAGTAGATTAAGAAAATTGTTATAAACAGTAAAAGATAATGAGTGAAAGTTATTTTATAAAGAATAGGAATGAATTATTTTAATCAGCTGTGTTAATGGCGATGAATATTTTAACCATCAGGGGTAAAGGTTTCCAAGAAATCTCGAAAGAATATTATCCCCGCAACATAATGGTTCTCCTTTAAGAAGAATGACTGCTCATAATCGTAATCGTAACTGTAACGATCCCCACGGTTCAGTTGGAGCAGATTTTGTCATTAATATTCCAGCGGCGTACGGCGAATTACTCGAAGGTACGCATTTCGAAACATTAATAAAGAAATCACCGGTGACTTCGGAATGGCTGTCAACTGTCGTTTTCCCACTGTCGAAAATTCAGGAACATGAAAAGTTATATTTAAATATCAATTATTTTTGGTATTGTAGTTAACTTAAATTAAAATCATATGCTTATGAAAATATGAAATTATGATTATTTAAGGCAATATAAGTGGAGACTGAAAAGAATTTGTGAGTGCTATTTTAAAATATTATAATAGTATTATAATACTTATAAGAAGTTTGTAAAATGAAAATTAATGTCAGTAAATAAAGATAAAACTGTTATTTTAATTACTGATGGCTTTTGTAAGCAATATTTTAGTCTGTCAATAAATATTAATATACATTTTAACAAACTAAGAATTGTCTTTCCAGTTTTGGCACTTACCTGTAAGTGTCTAAAGTTTTCCTATAAAAATTACTGATATTGTATTTATGAGCAAAGAACCGAAGTTTAGAGAAGTTATATTTTATTAGAATAATATTACATTATTTGCAATTATTTTAAATAGAAATAAAAGAAATTGAGAAATTGAAAAATTGAGAAATTGAGAAATTGAGAAATTGAGAAATTGAGAAATTGAGAAATTGACAAATTGACAAATTGACAAATTGATAAATTGATAAATTGAAAAATTGAAAAATTGAAAAATTGAAAAATTGAAAAATTGAAAAATTGACAAATTGAAAAATTGAACAACTGAACAATTGAAAAATTGAGAAATTGAGAAAAATAAGAAATTGTTTACCAGTTATTAAAAATTGATTCCATTCTCACATACTAACACATCGCCAAAAAATCCTTATAATATTTTGAAAAAACTCCTTTACAAACTAGTAAAATGAAAATATTCAAATTATCAAACAATATTTAATATTTTGTAGTTTATTTCGAGAAAGTACAAACACTTGCAACCTGTATTTCGAACAACTGTACCAGTGGCACCCTCTCTGGAGTCTTCCCTAAAATTCGTGGTGATGTGCTTTACGTAGTGATTTCCAAACCTGAATTTTCTTTTCCGTTGTTTTCAACAGACAGTAAAGTTACTTGTATGATAATTGAATTATTTAACCAAAATTTTTGATATGAGATATGCATCTCATTATAATAATATTTTATTACTCATTACACTTCGTTATAATATTATTTCATTACTCAATATATCTCGTTACAATATTATTCTGTTATTCAATGCACCTCATTTATTATAACACTAAATCTTCATAATTATAAATTATTCCTTAACTGTAACCAGAGTGTATATAAAAATACTAATTAAAAATTTCTAAATCAATTTTGCTGTACAAGGTGAAGTGGAGTAGCAAACTGGTTTTTGTAAAGTTGGTGTTTAAACGTAAGTATTTTGAGTCTGTAAATAGTTAACGCTGTCGATATCGAACGCTTTGCAGAGTTACTACTATTTAATTAATGTTAACTAGGATCTTAATTTTCCTTGTACATTTTGATTTTGATAGGAAATTATTTAAAATGTCAACTACTCTGCACTTTCCCCGAAAATGGTGTAAGAGTGTGACTTGAAGTTAAATACTTTATTTCATGTGCAATGGAGCAAAAGCAGAATTATTAACAAATCTGCTATAAAATATTTTTTACTGCATTATGCAAGTACTCTATACTGCAAACAAGTACTCTTAGCTGAAATATGAAAAGGGATATAGTGAAACAAACATACTACATGCAGAAATTTCGCTCATAGTGTAATAAAAATAGCTTGTATACGCACTTGCCCCATTTACGAACTTACCCCACTTCATTTTGCAACAAATTTGTAAAACTACACCTTCACTCGTGTATTTAATTACAACTATTTCCTCGAACATTTTTTCACTCGTTACTGGATGAACATAATCAAATAAAATAATATAAATATGTAAAATTGTTACTCTGATTAGTTTCAGTTTTACAATTTCATTTACAATTTCATTTTATTCACGGTCTTATGAAACCTCCTGGCCTTCTTCTGTAATGCGCGCCGCTGGCTAAATAGCCAACTCCGAACAACTATCCCAATAGATTATGATAGTTGTGCAGGAAAGCTCTGATTTATGCAATTATCATAAATTCAGTTCCACCCACCACTTTACGTATGCTGAAGACGCTATGATCGTAGTTCCATTCATAGGATTTCAATAGCAAATTATTTTCCCGTAACGCGTACAATGGTCTGAATGGAAGTCATCGTCCAAGAAATTTAATAATCGTTTTGTTTTTCTGACAGAAACTACTTTACACAGTACAATCTTTATACAGTACTAAATGAGTCACATCAATAAATAAGAATAATAGTAGGTATAGAAAGAAAGGAGAGTATGATACTTATATGACGTTGAAATAATATTGAATTAAACCAACAGAAATAATATAAAATTAAGCCAACATAAAATTATAAAACTATAGTTACATGAAATGATTAAATTAAACTCATGAAATTGAAGTTATATAAGATTATACAATTAAACTCACACAAAGTTACAAAATTAAATTAACTAATTAATAAGATTATACAATTAAACTAACACAAAGCTATAAAATTAAAATTACATAAAATTATATAATTACACTTTATAAAATTAAAGTAAGATAAAATTGTAAAATTAAATTAACATGAAATAATAAAATTATGAACTTAATCTAATATAAAATTAAAAAATTGAACCTACATAAAATTATAATATTAATATTAATATTTAACATGTTTACACGTTTATTACAAATATACGTCAAGTACACCCTCTACAATAAATCAATCATAAATTAAATTTTTGTAATCAATAAAAGGTAAAACAATATGCAATAAGAATTTTTAAAAATACAATTGTCCATTTTCTTAATAAATAATTTCCGCAATAATTTTATAATGTTACACATGAATCGTTCATTACAGGATTTACTCGATATCCTCAAACATTTACCGTCCGCATTCCGAACAACATTGTGACTTACAATTCGTCGATAACAGAAGTTTCCTGCTCTTTTCAGTAATCTACCTTACCGATAAACTCTGTGATAACTTTCGTCGGTAAACAGTAGAACGTCTTCTCTACTAAAACAACTGTAGATAAATCAACATCAGTCGGTAATAGTTGTTTTAAACAATTACTAATTTTATATACAAAGCAACAATAATTCCATTTATATGTGCGGTAGTCTTCAAAGTTAGGACACCTCAATTTCATTCCTTTTTTAATAAACAATTTCGTTATCGACTGACAATCATAAGCATTGTCTACAGGTAAATAAATCCTAGGCAGTGTATGAAACGAGAATAACAGCTCTCGATAAATTATATGTTTTAAACAAGAGTTAATAGAAATTTTCGATCAAACTTTTCAATTATATAATATTTTTATGCGAATGAAATTAGAGTAGGGAAGGTTTTTTTAAGGATATCTTATTGTTCAGCGGCTCTTTTATGACGCATAAATTACTGCTTAATTAACCGGAAATGTGACTGTATATTGCAAGAAATTGTTAACAGAACAGCGTAGGAGGTCGTCAGATTTAAGCATTAAACTCTCCAATTACGCGGCTCAAACTTCACAAACTTCGTCGACGAATCTCGGTGGGAAAAGGTTTGAAACTCCTCGAGAAACTTTAAAAATCGTTATTTTACAGGGAAGCCAAAGCTTCCCCCTGCCGAGTTACACGAATCCCTCTTTCATGACTCCCTTCCTGATAAAATGGAACGAGTAAAAAAGGAAACAAAGGCATAGACATACAGTAGCGAGAAAAAGTTTTTCGATTAGCCATAGATGTTCCGGCACGTGTTTAGAGAAATGTAAAGACGAAGTATATTTGTAAGGAAACCTCAATGACTGATACACGACGATTTTTACGAAAAAATTGTTACAACTGTCCAAAAATGTAATAGCAATTGGTGTTCGTTTTTTTAATTTAAAGGAAAAATCAACCCTGTTATTCGTGCTGTCTAGGTGATTGCTTATAAATTATAAACGATGGGAGATATTAAAAAGTTTTGTAATATTATGCTATTTCTTAAGGTGTAAAGAGTTTATGGTAAAAATAATTTGTTGTTGCTTTCCTCTTTTGGAAAATTTGGATTTTTAATTTGGAAATTAAGGGATTTATTCTTTGAAAATTTAACAGCGTATTCTAGTATATAATTATTGCAAAGTTATTTCTACATACAATATTTAATTCTTATAATTGTTCTATATACAAGTTTTACTTCAGATTCTGTATAAAACCTAAATAATAATTATATTATTATATTAATTAAGTAATAAATATATACTGTAATATTGTTTAATTTGTTAAGAATAAACGCTTGTATTTATAACAAAAACACTAAACGTTCCAAAAAAGAATTGAGGAAGAGACAATTCAATTTGTGTAAAAAAAATTATTTTTTCTAAAAACGACTTATGTAGACTTGTAAATCTAAAGTAGTAGTATAACTTTTGTTTGAAATATTTTTTAATATCTTCAACCGTTTATGACTTATAAGCAGTTTGGATAAAAGGGTTGATTTTTCCCTCAAAACAGAAAACAGCAATTACACAAAATTTATACATACTATTATATAATTAATAGTATTTGTATTATTATATAGTTACTAGTATTTGTACTATTATACAGTTAATAGTATTATACTATTATATCATGAACATAGTATTTATAAGTAATATTTAAAATTAACATAATATATTTGTACGTATATTTGTAAATGACAATACCTGCATAATAAATGTATACAATTGTTAATATGTAAAAAGGTAAAACAAAAGTCAGAACATACGTATCATAAAATATAATCTTCGAAGACTTGTATTAAACGAAGACAAAAATAATGAATTATTTACTTCGTGGTCGCATTTTGATTTGAGCTTACGTTGACATTTATGCCGGTAATAACACAGTTCCACGTGTCGAATGATCGATAAAAAAACCACTGCGTTAAAGTAAAACGTCAGCAATTTATGCGCTTACAATGGTTCTCGTCAATCCCATTTTGTTACGTTCGAAAGACACCCCCTCCGTTCATTTTCAGCGCGGATTTAATGTTACAAATAATTAAAACCCAACAGTTGCGGTGGCAACAATGAAAAAAAGATTTATCGAGTAAAATTCTGACAAAGAACATTTACTAAAAAAAAGTAATATCTTGCAATATCGACGGGTTCGCGCGTGTTTGTTCGCTCGTTTAATTGCTTTTAGGCAGTACAACGCTATCACGGTTGTTGCAGATTATAAATAACACCATATACAAACTGTGTTATCGTTTCATTAACGTGTTATTAATTATATAGAATGCAAATGTTTACAAAACATTACTATAACAAGTACTTTGGCTACATGCGATTCATAGAGTGACGATATAACAAAATTTACGGAGAATATATAAAATGTAAACCGAAATTAATAAATGCTGATTATAATTACGTATGAGCTGACTAGGGATTACAAGTGTTATTAAAAAAATGTATGTTTCTATTATTCACGTTTATTGTCTCCTTTAGAGTCTTTTAGAGCTTTGGTATCCTTTTTAGACTAAAATACAGACATTTTTGAAGATTTTGTGAACGGAGATGTATGTCAACATTAGGTATCAAGTATTAGGTTGCATATCATATGATAGAAATGTTGAAAATGTAACATAAAATGACATAAAAGTATTATAAAATGTATTTGAAATATACAAATTTGGAGCTTGAAGTTTGGGTGAAATGATTTTATATTTAAACTAATTTTATGAATTTGCGAATTAATAAATTTTACTAAATTTTTAAATTTGTAGAGAAGTATGTTTCGAAATTTAATATTTCTATGTTTATGAATTTACCAAACTTCTGAACTGATTTGAAAAATTAAAAAAACTGACATTTGTATATTTTTGGGCTTATGAATTTGCCTAAACGATTGCATTTAACGTTTTTCAATTTTTCAGTTTTTCAGTTTTTCAGTTTTTCAGATTTTCAGTTTTTCAGTTTTTCAGTTTTTCAGATTTTCAGTTTTTCAGTTTTTCAGTTTTTCAGTTTTTCAGATTTTCAGATTTTCAATTTTTCAGTTTTTCAGTTTTTCAATTTTTCAATTTTTCAATTTTCAAATTTTCAAATTTTCAAATTTCCAAATTGCCAAATAACCAAAGTCTTTAATTTAAAATTTGAAATATTTCAAACTTCAGAATTTTTAAAATATAAAAATATTAAGTTTCTACATTTCCATATTTCCAAACTTGCATTTCCAACTTTCCAGATTTCTAAATTTCTAAATTTCTAAATTGACAAATAAAAAATTTAAGTCTTCCTTAAATTGCCAATGCTTTATCAGAAAGTTGTCCATCACAATAATAAAAAAATCAGCAATTCCTAGTAAACCTTTTATCGACTCTTCTGCAAACAAGCAAATATGATATTATAATATCTAATTCCTGTTTATGCAGGGATTCTAGCAAGCGTAACAAATCAACAAGTTTATTATCATTTTGATATGTAAACGACTGAAAATTGAATATTCAGTAATGGACAGTACTAAACTGTAAATTGATTGATTCATTGTTTATTCCAACGAGGTAACCATTTTGTATCAAGAATATCAACGAAACGCTGCTGGAGTCATTTTCTCCGAACCTGAATCATTATATTGCCATAACAGAAGTGTTATTTTACAATTCTCTATACAATTAGATCGACATTTGATATGAAACACCCCTTTCATGTTACAATTATTAAATTATTATGAAACTAATAAAGCTTAATTACCTTGAAAAAATTGTTTCAGTTCCTGGAACTCAAATACTGAAACAAGTTACTGAACGTAACATTTTTATATTTTGTGCTTCTGTAAAGATTCACATATATACTGTATATACAGGGTGTCCCTTTTTTTATTGTCAAATTTTACGGAAATATTCCACACGCGAAAATAAGGAGAGGATGTTATATTACCGTAGGATCTTAAACGCTAGATTAAAAATTTATAACAAACGTACAAAATAACTTTGGCTACTTTGTTTCTTAATACGACATACAGTGTGTTTCAGTGTTTGTACGCAAAATTTTCAAAGTTTACAATTTTGAAAATGTAAAAATTTTTAATTTCTATGTTTCTATATTTCCGTCTTGTAATTCCAACTTTTTAGATTTCTGAATTTCCAAATTTTCGAAACACCAGATTTCTAAATTGACGAGTTAAAAATTTAGGTTCTCCTTAATTTGCCAATGATTTAACTAACACAAAATTTCTATGAAAGAAAGTGATACAAAATGTTATACATATAAACATGGGTTCTTAAATATATTAATAAAGGATCATGAAAGTTAGAAATGACAATCGACAATTATCAACTTTCATATTCATAAACATTTTCTTATTTTTATTTATGGAATATGCCGACAAAATTATGCGAACAAAACTGAAACACCCTGTATACGACATTAAACAAAGCATTTATATCTCTTTAATAATGTATGAAATCATTAATGTAACATCTCTATTTTTACGAAGAAATTTTCTATTTTTGCGTTAGTAAAATTTGGCGATAACAAATTGGAACACTCTATAGAATTTGATACACGTTTAATCTTATCTGTGACAGCGTGAAAAGGTGTCGACGCGTGGTGGAAAAAGGGCGGGAAATAATGAACCGCTGTGTTTCTGTGAATTGAATAACAACAAAAGATTTTTGATAACATGCTTCACTTACCTTTTTCGGTGATGGATGCAACACCGTTACCGGGACCTGTCGAGGGGTTGGAACAAGTGGCATTTGGGTCGGCTCCTTCGTAGAATACGACGGTAATTTTGTCTCTCTGTTGCTTGGTAACTCCAGTAAATGTTGTATCGAATGGTTCTGTCTCTTCTTCGACGCCATTCTATATAAATAAACGAGAATAAACTATTATCGTGGATATCAATATTGAATATTGATTACAGCCACAAGTAATACTCATTCGCTGAATTACTAAACTGCATATCAATTGCTAATAGCATAATTACCGTATCGATTATTTATTGCATTAATTGCGTAACGAAATTTATGGTACGCCAACAGTTAATAATAAAATAACATCATAAGCCATTGTTCTGTAACAATCAGATAAAATTTACTAATTACAACATTTTGTTTAATTTATAATTAGAAGTATGCGGAATAGCTTAGGCTGCATAAATTAATGCAAGTTGAGGGCAAATGGTGGGAAATAGGCCATGGTGAGCTGATCACTATGGTCTTCTAGGATATGTGCCATTTTTTCAATTTTAAAATTATTAAATTCTTAAATTTGTAATTACTGTATTATTAATTATTAAATTTTCAAATTCCCAAATGGCAAAATTTAAAAATTTTCTAATTTTCAAATACTCCAAGCAATAAATTTCCAATATTCCAAATTTCCAAATTTCCAAATTTCCAAGTTTCCAAATTTCCAAATTTCCAAATTTCCAAATTTCCAAATTTCCAAATTTCCAGTTTCCAAGTTTCCAAATTTCCAATTTTCCAATGTTCCAATTTCCAATTTTCCAAACTTCCATATTTTCAATTTTCCAATTTTCCACATTTTTAAATTTCCCAATTTTCCAATTTCCAATTTTCCAAACTTCCATATTTCTGAAACTCCAGTTTTTTAAAGTTTCAAATTTTCAATTTCCCATATTGCCAAATCGCAAATTTTAAATTTGCTTAATTCTCCTCTAAATCGCCAAATTTCTAATTTTCCAAAGTTTCAAACGCATATATTTCCGAATTATTTCCTTTTCCTCTAAATTTTCAAGTTACTAAACTTCCAAATTCTTTTATTTCGAACGTCGTTAAAGTTTGTTATTAATCATACTTTGTAACACTAATGATATTATAATATTGATATATTAGACTCCATTAATTAATATATTATAATATGTATATTAATGTATCTGTATGATGAATTTATTCTGTGTAACAATTTCCTTTTTAATTAATTTCAAATAACATTAACTGTAAAATTAGCATATCACCTTGTTGATTTTGTTCTACAAGGTGTCTCGCAATTAGTATAGGTCTCTGAAATGAGGAGTAGTTGACGCAATTCTGAGTAAGATTTTCCTTTGCAAAAATGGACGTTGAAGCTACGTTTTTGAATTATTAAGGAAAAACACGGACCAATCAGAGTGCGAAGATTACCCGCGCTTAGCCACTAGGTTCGAAGCTGTCGTTCTCGCGTCTGTGCATGCGCAATACTCGCGCACTGATTGGACCGTGTATTAGGATTTGTACATTTTGCAATTTAGAAATCCAAAAATTAAAAATTGAAGAATGTGTACTTTTAAAGCTTAAAAAATGTAAAAAACTTGAAAATGTAGGAATCAAGATATTTCAAACATTCACGTCCATGTGTCACCGTACTAACGGGCTTGTTCACGACCACATTCTCTCACGCTCAAACCCATTACTACCTCGTTCATTGGTGTCTTTCGTTAATAATTCAAAACCGAAGCTTCAAACCCTATTTTTGCAAAGGGAAATCTTATTCGGAATCACGTCAGCTACCCCCCATTTCAGGGACCTACACAAATTGTGAGACACCCTGTATATTGAAAACAAGCTTCTTCATAAATGCCTAAAAAATTATCACATTCAATATATTCGAAAATAAAGCCTCGAGAAAAACTTATATATCTTCATCTTATTTTTCCCTGTACATTCACCCATTTTGGGTTACACTATTTCCAAAACACCCTGTACACACAAAAATTTGTTAACCTCATTATACAAAAAGTTCTCATGCTGTAGAACGCAGCAAAGGGTGGCAGTAAATTATGAATATTATAATTATCAGGGGTATCCAAATTTCTGTATAACGTCTGTGCGTAGGTCCCTTTTTCCAGCAGCATCGTGAAACTAGATATCGGATAAAACTTTCGCATTTAACTTTTCCGTCCTGCAGGGGAAACAGCCAACAAAGCTCATCATCGGAAACTTTTCCGAGACAAAGAGAGGCGAACCAACGAGAGAGACGGAAGGTGACGCGCGCCGCGACGCTGACCACGATATAAACCTATTCTACACATCTATCTCTGTATCGCGTTTACATCGACAATCGTGCTGAAAGTATTTGCGTCAGAATATCGCTGCTATTTCAGCTTCATTCGATAAATTAACCCTGATGTTCCCTTCGAATTTATTATATCGTCTGATTTAATCAATATGATACATGTTATTTTATAAGTTATTACTAGTAATACTTGTTATTTATAAAGATTTAAAAACTGATATTATTTTTTATCATATGTGGAGAGTTTGTAGTACACAATGAGGTTTTTTTGGCTGACTCTTTGTTACTGCGGATGGGTTCTGACATTGTAGGAAGAGGTAATTTTATACTGCACTTGACCCTGTAGAAAAAGGTTACATCGTACAGCATTTGCTGTTGTAAGAGATAATCATACAGTCTTTATTGTTAGAAACGATTACTTCATACAATATTTGGCGTTGTAAGTAGTGGTCATTTCATACAGTATTTGGTATTGAAGGAACAGGTCATTTCATACAGTCTTTGACGTTGTAGAAAGAGGCTATTTTATACAGTATTTGAACAGGTCTCCAATATCTCCACTAAATTATATGAATTAATAAACTTGTTTACAGAACACCTAATTCGGATTCGCTCTCGTCGCCCTAACCCACAATCGGCAAAGACGTCCGTGACATTGGCGCACAAATAGGAACCGTTTGGCAACCATGAATGAGAGTTGAATCGGGTGGGTTTACGTGAGCCGGAAAGTCGAGTTGACCGAACAAATCACTGCCTCGAGGTTAGACGCCAGCGAAACCATCGACGACCTTCGAGCTTGATTCAACACAGGACCTTGTCCAACCTGGACAAAGACCAGTAGCCTGAGGAAGGCCTCTGCTACGCACTAGACTTAGCCAAGAAGATCCTGCGCTAACTACCGACCTCGTTCCAAGGAGAGACCTTTAACTGGTACCTGAACTGGCGACACGCGTGGTTAACATGAGAGACCTTCGGTACCAGATATCTTGTTACCGAAGGTCCCCTCAGTTCGCCAACCTCGTCGCCCCACTGAACTTCTCCAAGAACGCGGCCACTGGGAATGGTACGCAGAAGAAACGGCCTTCAGTGAACTGAGACTCACAACTGCACCCGTTTTCGTCTGTCCGGACTTCGCGAAGCCGTTTGTCCTTCAGACTGATGCGTCGAACGTAAGCATTGGACCCGTGCTCATCCAGGAATGTGACGGAGAGGAGCACATTGTCGCATACGCCAACAGGGCTCTGAATCCCGCCGAGCGAAATTATTCTGCAAGCGAGCGAGAGGTCCTCACCGTCGTGTGGGGAATCCGAACGATGCCGTACTTGGAAGGGTATCATTTTGCGGTACTCACAGACTATCAAGCGCTGAAATGGCTAAGCACGATCGAAGGACCAACCGGACGCCTAGCCAGGTGGAACATGGAACTCCAATGTTATGACTTCGATATGCTCTACTGACGAAGGAAGAGCAACTTGGTAGCTGATGCTGTCTCTCGGCAATCTACGGTATCGCCGGGTGACACTACTTGGCACACTTCTACTGCGGGAGCGACTTCGGCTGGAGGCATATAGGCACATGCCTCCACATCGACTGCGGCACATAAGTTAAGGCGGTAATTATAAGTGGTGCTGCGTAGTTTGTAAGCATGGAAATAGTCCGTAATGTTGTAATGACATGCAAGTAACCTGCGAGTTTACAATAGTTTATAAATATAGCCCGTGATGGAAAAAAAGCGACATCGCGGTCTTGAAAGAAAGGTTAGAGGGTAGGTGCGCGACGCCTGCGATCGCAAAACGGTGGCAGAGGACGTTGGTCTAGAGACATCCGATGCGACTCCCAACCCCCTGTTGCATCCGCGATACAATTACAACACCGCTATGAACCCATATGACCACTGCTACAGCGTTAGAAATAAGTACACCTAATTTTAAGTTACCGCGTCGTTGTACATATCGCGAATTACTATAAGGATTAATAAGGGTTAATAAACTTTCTGAAAAACACCTAACCCGTCTCATATTTGTTGCCCTAACCTGGCATACCTGTAGAGCCAGTGAAAACTGAAGGTTATACCTGCGGAGCCACTGAAGGTTATGTGGTACAGTATTTGGAGTGGTAGACAGAGGTTATTTCGTACAGCATTTGATATTGTAGAAAGAGATCGCTTCATACAGTATTTGACATTGTAGGAACAGATCACTTCATACAGTATTTGCTATTGTAAAAAGGGGTTATTTCATACATTTGACGTTGTAGTAGTCATTTCACACAGTATTTGGAGAGGTCATTTGACATTGCAGTAAGAGGTGACTTCGTACAATCCTTGCAAATTAATGAATATGGATTGAAAGGTAGAATCTAGAAGAATTTCTGTCTCTTGTGATTCTACCTTGATCACGTATATATTCTACAGCTCTTTAAAACCTGAGCGCGAGCTTCTCCCTCGCGACGCCTCTGCAAACCCACAACCGAATCGCACTTTGATGCCCAGTTCAATTTTCATGTTGCCCCCATTCGTTTTACGAAAACTGTTAAATGTTTTTCGACGTCATGATACGGAACAAAATCGTATGTAATCGTTCGAGTATTTCGAACCTTGCGCCTCTCCGCAATACATAGCTAATCATCACGATAGCAAATCACATTGTTTCTGCTCCCACCGAAAGCATTGAGGATCTAACCGCGAACGTAAAATAAAACATATCAAATAATCCACGACGCCTTCTAGTTCGCCTCGTGTCCTTATAATCTCCTCATGCGACGAAAACTCTAGATCGAATCTACG
This sequence comes from Megachile leachella, assembly GCA_963576845.1. NCBI lineage: Eukaryota > Metazoa > Arthropoda > Insecta > Hymenoptera > Megachilidae > Megachile > Megachile leachella. The sequence goes on along the minus strand of OY756256.1, from coordinate 11,223,463 downwards.
AAACAAGTTCTCCACGAGATTCCAAAATCGGCGCAAGATTGTCATCGATCACAGTATAAACGAAATCGCTGCAAAGCCCGATAAAAATAACGGAAGACATTTCAGTAAATCTATATCCGAAACGGAAATAAAAACGCGACACTTGATGTGCATTAAAAACGCTTCAGGATCTCCTCCTGAAGAGAACAATCCAGCACCGGAAAATCTCGAATTCCATTTCCGTGTTATTTTGTAAACGGCAATGACGGACGTGTAATTATTCGCGGGAACTTGCGACAAACGAAAGTGGGGTTTGTCATAGAATGCGGGACTTCTTCGGTAGTTATGGGCTTGGAAATCGAAATCACTCGGAAATTGGTTAATTTAACTTATTCAGGGATAATCAGTGTGTGAAGCATCCTGTAGCGGGTCGTCGGTGGAGCCTTCGGTCGGGGGTGACAGTTTTTCTTGCGGTAGTTCACAACGCAAAGGGTGTCCCGCGCACTTCACTCGCCATCTATCCTCGCACCTTCAACGCTTGAGTTCTCAGTAGAGGTGACGCGTAAAATCACTAACGGTGATTTATCACAGTGATCACAAAGTCACGATCAACATCGTGAGTAAACTTCATTCACGACTGTGATCTGGAAGATGACGTTTTAGAAGTAGTTCATGTTAACTCTGATCATTACTCATCCACTAAATTTCCTAAATTTCTTAAATTTTCTAAATTTCCTAAAGTTCCACAACTTTCTAAATTTTCTAAATTTCCTAACTTTCCTAAAATTCCTAAATTTTCCAAATTTCATAAATTTCCTAAGTTTCCTATGTTTTTTAAATTCCCTGGGTTTCCTCAATTTTCCAACCTTCAATTCCTGAAATATTCGAATCCACAAATGCAAATCTCCAGTCTTCCAAATTCCCAAATTTGCAAACTGGATTTTTTTTTCATTTTCAATCTTCCATCTAATTAAACCTAAAAATGATAAAATCTCTTAGTTTTCAAAGTTTGAAATTTCAAATTTATCAAAAAATATTTATAACTCTAAAATGCTGATAATATTTATTGATCATCGGTAGTTTTCACTAAAATACTATTATAGAAAATTAATTACTGATATTCTAATACATGATTTTATTACGAAAGAAATATGTTTTTACGCTTTATTACATTTGAGTATCATATAATTATGAGTATGCAGAAATTTTACTCAGTCCTAAACGTTACAGTAGACTACTCCCATAACCTAACCTAACCTAACCACAGAATTCTTGAAATTAGTAATATATTGAACTTCACAAAAATATTTCTCCAATAATATTCTAATTTTCATGAATACCCATATTCTACGCTATTGAACAAACACCACTAATCCCTGTAAATCCATGTAAAATTGGCAATATAACAAGAATCTACTGTAGTTATCGCACTCAATCTTCTAACAAAAGCTTGATCTACTTCTTTTCTTTTCTTCGCTATAATATTATGCAATTTTTCAACCCTTGACACGTATTTTCTTGATGTAAAATGCGCATTCATAAAAGACTTGCCAACTTCTTCCAAAACAATCTTCGTTTTGTAAGTTTGTTTTTATTCCAACCGGGGTTTATTGAAATCTGAACAATGAATACATTTTCCCCGAAAATATCCCGAAAATGTTTTTGACAGCTTCAAGTTTGTTAGTACATCTTCTATTCTTTTCTATAGATTTACGTCAGAATTTAAAAGGTTTTTAATGACATCAATGCTCCAGAAATATTCTTCTTTTAATTCCGTTGCTTCATTAGATTTATTGGTTTCATTAAATAATAAAAGGTTGGTATCAACTTGATATGTAATATTTAATGAAGTTCTGTCAGATTTGTAGCTAGTTAGATGTTCTTACATTTAATTTACTCAATGTAAGAATATATGAATTATTGATTAATATTGGTTATGATACATGTGTGTTCATGTAAATGAATAAATCTAATAGTAATTGTTACTTTATATATTACATTACAAATAATGGAGAATTTATAAACGACTTACCGAATAGTTTGAATTTCGTATTTGAAATAGCGCGCACGAGTTGCGATGGTGTCACATATGATGATCAACGATAATCAACATATGAAAAATGCTAAATTTTGTAAGAAGTAAATAAATTAATGTCAACCATTAATTTATACATTACATTGCAAATAATAGAGAACTTGTAAACAATTTTTCGATTAATTCAAGTTTCATATTTCAAATCTCGCGCGTTATAATCTCACATGTTACGATGGTCACATGTGATTAATGATGGCCGACTCATGAGAGATGACAAACTTTTTTATGAACTGATTTATTCTTGCATTTACAGACATAATGATTTTTTTGTGGTATCGTAAATTATTATTTGTTGGAAATACAATTCACGACGGTTTTCCTACATAATCGAGTTGTACCCTCTTGATTGATTTTATTAATGTATGAACACGTTAACAACGGTTTTGTAATAATTTTGTTCATTCTCTTGTTTTTCAATCGTTATGATATACGCGTTCAATGTTAAATGTTAAGATAAAGTTTTTACATCAAGATATTGTGTTTGTTCTTTATTCGGTTCTAAACACTCTCTGCCTGCTCCTTTTCAATATTATTATTACGAATTTATTCTGGTGATCGAATGTTCTGACTATAATTTTTAGCGGTTCTGAGGGAAAATTAATAAGCTTCGATCTTTGTTTATCTTATATTATTCCAGTCAGGAGAGACGAGTAAAATAAATATTTAGTTTTTAAAAATGTGAAATCCCGAGTTATAAAAATTTAATCAAATACATATAAAAAATTTCGATAACAAGTTTGCTACTGTACACAAAAGGTTAAGTTAGGTTTTTTAATCATTTACGTCTTATGTTATACATATGAAAGAATGTTTAAAAAATAACAAACAGCTGTTATAAATAACTAATAGTTGCAAAGTATACAAACTATATAAACTGTTCTAAATAATTAATACTTGTAAGCTGTTGTAAATAAGTAATAATTGTAAAGTATAAATCAAGTTTGATCGTTATGGCGAACTATTTTCCAGTAGGTAAACACTCGAAGATTGTACAATTTTCACAGCGCGAAACGGGAAGAAAAGGTAATGCTTTTCAGTGGTTCGAATCGTGGACATCGTAACGAGTGCATGTGTACGTGTGTACGTTTAAACTTGACTGCACGTGCTAGTGGAGAATCGCATGGTAGGGTAACTCACCCCTGTGGTTGCCGCAAAAGTTTGTTCCTTGTGTGTTTACGCACGCGCCACACCGTTCACATACGCTCAACCAAGTGCACTTATAACAGCGTACGTTGAACATTACGACCATGACCTTACCGCTCGAATTGAAAAAATTCACACATGTGTAAAAATAACTAATTTCGATGTTTGTACAGGATAACAACCATGACACCAAATGTACAGGGTGTTCCATGACAAGCTGATGAAAGCTAATATACATAATGTAGAGTAGATGTTATATTAAGCATTGTACTTTATTAAAAAATTGTAAAAAAGATATGAAATCAATTCACACAGCTATATATTAATGTATCTATTTTTATGAATAATTAAAAATTGGGACTTTGTTATATGGCCATCTGTGACTTTCTTATGTATCTCTGTCTCCCTGTCTCTATTTAGAAAAAATTTTTGTATGAACTTCAATGGTATCCCCAAAATTTTCAATTCCACATTTTGAAAGCACCACTAATTCCCCAGTGTACAAAAAGTATACACAATAACATTTTGTGTACATAGTCATTTAGAGTTGACATTCTTCATTTTTTGAAAACTAATTGCGCTATTTTTATGAAATATATGTTCATGAAAATAGTAGCCGATTAGTCTCAGCAGTTTATTATGAAACAACTGTTTATGCCCATAATTATTCAACGTTTACATCGCTAACTGTAACCGCAGTGTTTAAATTGCATCCATGCTGGAACAAGTGTGTTCGCAAATGTATTTATAACAGGCTAACCAAAATTGTTTCATTTAAACTAAATTCATAAGAAATGTCATTCGTAGTAATTCACTGAGAAGTAATGTGTCATAGTTGTGTAATATAATCGTAAACAGAAATATAAAATAATAAGCAACTAGGGCAAGTTAAATTGAAAGAGTGGTTTAAAATTTAAATGAAATTCGTGTCAGCATCTTCCATTATAACATATAAAATTTGGAAATGGATTATGAAATTAAGGAATATGAAAATTTTAATGATATAAAAATTGGAAAATACAGAATATTTATATTATGGTACCATAAGCAATTATTTCTGTAATCAATGCATGACACAATATTTCGTGTTATTACAGAAAAATTGCTTTTATTTCTAATAAAAATCGAACTTTTATCAGCTTGTCGATGGAAATACTCCGCTGTATGGCAGAACGTGGGACAAAACAATTTCACGGTGATCAAAAATGTATAACTTTGGTTCGATTTTAACCCTCTCATTGTTCACGATGGTTTTACAGCGTAAATAAAAAAGAATATTCGTCGAATTGAGTAACCTCTTTCTTTTCGGTGTCGGTTGAAAAATTAAATTTTTTATAAATGTGGTAAGAATTCATTGCAGCAGAATTGAACATAATACTGCGTAATGAAAGGCTTATGGTGAAGTATGAGTAAGTAAAATGAAATTATGAATAAAATATTGTTTATGAATTTTTATTATATATGATTATATACAATAGAAATGACTGTGATTGTGTATGATTTTTATATGTATAATTATTTATATTATATGTATATACATATGTATATAAATATTATATTATACATTATTATAAATATTATATTTATATTATGTATATATTATATGTGTATTTATATAAAATTCATATAATAATTACATATGAATATGTATTACACATACATATGTGTGTATATGAACGAAAGTAGTGAATACACTAAATATTTTCATAAAATTCTACAAAATTAAACTCTATGTTATGACATTTAGATTATACTCATATAAATTGTATTAAAAACCATAGATACTCCTTTACTCAATACAGCATTTTTAATATCGTGTATTTCTTTTCAGTTACGGTTTTACAGAAAGGTGTTCATAACAGAGCTGACTTAATTAAGCAGGGAAAGGAATGCCTATTATAATAACAGGAATAAATTAATATGGAATTCAATAGCTTTTATTTGTTTAATGTTCTTTATTTTTTTGCAAACACAATATTAAATATGGTATAGCTTTTAATGTCCTGAAAAATATGGGATTAGTACACGTCGCATATCACCAGACACTAAATTGATTTACCTTTATTTTTAATTAAATTTTATTATAATATAAAATGATTTATATCATCAAATATTTTATTAAATTGTAACAAAATAATATTCAATAGTTTTTAAGCAATTTCTTTAGAAATGTGAAGTTACTTAACACAAAACACTGAATTAAGTTTATTTTTACATTACATATTTTTCTTTTTTATATGGATTTTTAGGGAGCCACGTTTTTAGCGTGCAAATTTTTTTTCTCCTATAAAGCACACCAGAAAATTTTTTTGAAAAGTTTGAAAAAGAAAACATTTTAATTTAAAAGAATAAATATTTGTAATCATTTCTTTATTTTTAAAGAATAATTAAAGTATAGTTTATATTTATTCAATTTTTGTTGGAAGAGTTCTTAAGGCTACATGTTAGGTTATGTATGCTACCAACATACTCAATTCTGTATAAAACTGTAAATAATTTGTTTCTCTTACTCAAAACACAAGGTTGACACAATTCACCTTTTCTTCTCCAAATTATTTTTCATAAAAACCATTTTCTGTTATTAATTTTTATAATTCCAAATATTTAAACACATAATATAATATAAATACACCTTATGCTTTATAAAAAATTTTTGATTATGTTACTATACTCGTACGAAATAAAAATGAAAAAGAATTAAAAGAAATATTATCATGTGACAGATATTATCATTGGCCAGGCTGAAAATAATTAACGAAAAAAGAAAAGAAATGCATGTTACAGTAGCAGCTAAAGATAAAAGCAATTTCAAGTCTAAAATTCATTAATTAATTTCCGTTAAAATATTTGCGCATATATTATTTGCAACAATGTGTAATAAATTTAATTTGATCGCTTTTCCCTCTTATGCTCCGAAATGATGAAATGTAAGAGTGAAATACGATTTTAAATAAATAAATACTCTAAATGTTCATTGCAATTTGTGTGTTTTAAGATGAATAATTAATAATAAGATTCTATAAATCAGTAAACCGTAATTAAAATAAACAAGTTTGGCTCATTAAATGACTTTTAAAATTCTTTCAAGTATTGAATATCTATTGATTATTATATGTATAAACATAACATGTATTTAAATAATTTATGTTCATTACTGGAACGCTTTGAGATCAATAATTACACAATCGTTTGAATATTCATGTATTCTGCAGCACGTTCGTCGTACAAAAAGTTTGATTTATTAACCAGCTAACTCGTCATTCTGGAATTTAACGTTCGAAACGTAAATATACGGGGTGTCGTTTTAATACAGAGTACCATGACTCTGTTCATGAACATTAAGATAGAAATAAGGCAGAAAAGGTCTTTGTGCTAAAATATATTTTCTTTGTGATATTACAATTTTCTTTATGTTCAAAGATTTAGGTGTAGTTTTTTAAGTAAAGCTTTTGTTTAGAGATTGTGAGTTGTAATTGTTAAAAAGTTTGGACATTTGGAAATTTGTGTTTCAGATACTTGAAGTTTCAGATGTTTAGGAAAAAGAATTAGAAATTTGTAAAATTAGGAATTTTGGAAATTAGGAAGTTGAGAAGTTTGAAATTGAGAAATTTAGCAATTTGGTAATTTAGAAATTTGGAAATTTAGGGATTTGAAAATTTAGCTAATTTGGTAATTTAGGGGTTTGGCAATTTAGAGATTTGGAAATTTAGCTAATTTGGAAATTTAAGGGTTTGGTAATTTAGAGACTTGGAAATTTCATGATTTGGAAATTTAGGGGTTTGGTAATTTAGAGATTTGGAAATTTAGCTAATTTGGTAATTTAGAGATTTGGAAATTTAGCAATTTGGTAATTTAGAGATTTGGAAATTTAGGGGTTTGGTAATTTAGAGATTTGGAAATTTAGCTAATTTGGTAATTTAGAGATTTGGAAATTTAGCAATTTGGTAATTTAGAGATTTGGAAATTTAGGGGTTTGGTAATTTAGAGATTTGGAAATTTCATGATTTGGAAATTTAGGGGTTTGGTAATTTAGAGATTTGGAAATTTAGCTAATTTGATAATTTAGAGTTTTGGTAATTTAGCAATTTGGTAACTTAGAGTTTTGGAAATTTAGGGATTTAGTAATTTAGAGATTGAGAAATTTAATGATTTGGAAATTTAGCAATTTGGCAATTTAGAAATTGAGAAATTTAAACATTTGACAGTTTAGAGATTTACATATTTAGTAATTTGGATACTTAAGGATTTTGGAAATTAGTTGTGAAAGTGAGGAATTTGGAAGTTAATATTTAGAAATGTAGAAATGCAGAAATGTAGAAGCGTAAAAATGTAGAATTGCAAAAATGTAGTCATTCAGAAGTGAAAATATAAAATTTGAAAATATGAAAATACAGAAATGTGAATCTGCAGGAATTTGACAATATGGACATTTAGAAATCCTCAATTATCAAAATTTCTAACATCCTAAAAGTGTCCAAATTACAACCTAACATTTTTCTTTACAAAAATTCTTTACTTTTCCTTAAAAAGTTCTCTAAAAAAAAAACATTTGTTTATAACTATTTTCTTATTAATATTATCTGTAAGAAAGTGCCTTTCATTACAAGTAACAAACACACGAAGAATTAGAGTAATATAATATCTGCTTTCTTTTCTCTATGCTCATTTAACTTTTACTTTCATTCCATTATTCTAACCTAACCTCAAAATATGATAATACAAATTAATACAACATGAAAGATCGTGTTTTTTCAACCCACATCGATCAGTTCAGTGCAGTGAAGTAATCAATAACCATGACGTGTTTTAGACATTTCATTTTGTAATAATAATAGTGACCGTTATTGTTCGCTGACCACCATTACCCAATTCTCGTCTACATTAATATCGCATAATTTTCGTGAATAAACCTTTTTACGCCTCGTGATTACATTAAACGGATCACTTTGTATAAATCTTTCACAATTATTAATTTTAAAACTGACATAATTATATATATTATGTACACGAAATTAAATATCCATTTATACATTTTGTTCGCAGTACCGATGAAGCGGATATTGATTTTTGATACTTCAATACCGATACATTGAAGTACACCGTACCATTTTTAAGCGTAAAAGTCTCTTTCTTACTGTTCAAACTTGTTAACCGTTTCATTTGAAAATTACTTAACGCTAAAACTACCAAAGCAGAATAATTATCCTTTTACAAGGTTCTTCTTTTAAGTTACATTATTTTAATTGCTATTTTATCTGTGTTGTCAGATAATGAATTAATATGTACATTAATTTATGTTTCGTCATTTGTTTATTTAGTTTTCGACTCAATTTCGGTTTTGAAGTAAGTGCATTTTACGGAAGGTTTAGTGTTTATTATTTTTTAATAAAGTAAATTATTATTTTTCTAAAAATATTTAGAAGAGTATTTATGAATATTGTGCGTCTGTTAAACATATAGACACGCTATTTAATATTTCTCTTAGCTACTATACAAAAGATGCGATTGCTTTTAATAATGTTTCTCACGCGTTTATTTTATAATAAAACGGCTTTTGTTGAAACTATTCCATGTTATTCTATGATAAACGTGCAAGAGACGATAATTTTCCTACTTATTATTACATTTTTAATTACGTATTTACCTACGTTGAATCATCTACAAAAAATAAGATATGACTATACAAATATAAATATAAAAAATTAATTTTTAAATGTGTAGATTCTACACATGTAGAATATCAATATTAATATGATACTGTTAGTTTATTTCTAAACTAAATGATCAAAAATAAAAATTAATTTAATGCCTAAACCTTATTAAAAACTCCATTTCAAACTTCCCTTAATTTTTTCAGGAAATGAAAAAAATAAAACGTTTAGTACAAATACGACAAAAGATTAACTCACATAATTTATCAAATAGAATCCAGCTTACTTGGATTAATAAATAATATTTTAAGAAACATTAATAAATAATTGCATAAAAATGATGAAGACAGCGAATTCAGTTACAGACTTAATACGAAATTACCTTAACAAGTTAAAATTTCTTTACATAGTTTAAACAAAGAATTATTTTATAACTAAGTTACTGAGTTAATTATAACTAAATTGCTGAGTTGAAGTACCAAGTACTAAGTTTAATGAATAGAACACTCATTACATATACATCTATATATTACATTTAAGTACATTTGACAAATTTTACCGTTCAAATGAGCTTCACAAACAATTCATATTTCGTACATTTCAATTTTGTACCTGGTTCAAAATGATTCGTTGTGCAGTGGTTAGCAATCCTGCATGATGATACTCGAACATGCACGATGCAACTACTCTGATAAATCATTTAAAACTAAAATCAATATTATACGAACAATTGTACTCCGTAAAATTTGGGAAATAATAAATAACAGTTTTACGAGTTTTTTATTAAACAGAAACAATTCAATATTTAGTCATATTTTACAGGGAATACAGCTTATAATTGTTGGTAATTGTTAATTTATATAACTTTTTGGTGATTTGTTGGTAATTTATAATTTATATAACTTCTAAATAATTTTATAATATTGTAAAATATACTACAATGTATTTGTTATTTTACTTATGTGTTATAAGTCACTTAAGGAAAATAACAAATACATTGCAATGTAAGCTGTATCTTAAAATTTCAGCTAACTTTGAACATGTAGCACGTTGTTAGCGAGACACATACCACTTTTTTTATTTTTAAGCACTTTCAGTGCTTGAAATTCAAATACTGCACCATTTACATGGAAGTTAATTTAAACATTCGCAAACGAAATTAATTCCGCTGGAACAAAGTTCCGATTTCATCTAGTTCTATAATATCGGTACAAATATCGATTCTATCCAATTTTATTAAACATCTCCTTTTACATACACACATTCAGAAAAACGCAAGGAATCCAGATTTTTACAGATATTTAATTGCAGCACTCTTCATTATTGAATGAATGATAAGTAAACACACGAATAAAAAAAAATAAAACATTTTAATATTGTAAAGTATTCAGTTGATTCTTTCTGTGTGGTACAGCAATGTTCGTATTGTTCAATTTCTCAATTTTAATTTCATTGTTTCAGTTCCCTGGAAACATTGCATTATTGTATCATGAAAAGGTATTAATTTCAATCGTCCTGACGTGATATTAAAATTTTTAATATTTTATATATTTAATCTCTTGCCTTATAATACCATGACACAGTCGCGATGCACCAACAGTTCAGCAGTATGACTCATATTTTTAATCTGCACCAATTTAAAATTTTATTTTCGTATTTTTAAATTTTTAGACGGACAAATTCACAAATTTCCAGATTTTCAAACGTTCGAGTTTACAAATGATCAATTTTTTTTATTGGCGAAATAGACGATTTTCAAACGATAAAATTGAAAAACTAGATCCTCAAATTTCTGATTTGAAAAATTCTCTGATTACTAAATTTTAGAAGTGCCAGAATTTTTAAATTTTTAAATTTTTATTTAAAAATTCAGAAATACCGGAATTTAAAAATTTGTAAATTCAAATATTGTTCAATTTCTTGATTTTTAAATTTGTAAATTTAGATATTTAATTCTTTGATTTCAAAATGTGTAAATTTTCAAAGTTATTTAATTCTCTAATTTTTAAATCTGTGATGTTCTAAATCGTTGAATTCCTTGATTTTAAGGTTTTTATATTTTCAAATTATTCAATTGCTTAATTTTTAAATTTGTTAATTATTTAGAAATATACATATTTGTAAGTTGTAAATATTTAATTTAATAGTAGATGTAATTTGTAAGTTTAATTTGTAAATTTAACTTGTATATTTAACTTGTATATTTAACTTGTAATTTTAATTTGTAAATTTAATTTGTAAATTTAATTTGTAAATTTAATTTGTAAATTTAATTTGTAAATGTAATTTATAAATTTAACTTGTAAATTTAACTTGTATATTTAACTTGTAAATTTAACTTGTAAATTTAACTTGTAAATTTAACCTGTACATATAACTTGCAAATTTGTAAATTAAGTTTATAACTTATTTAATTCCCCAATTTTTAAATTTACAAAATTTTTAATTTCCAAATCTCAGTAAGACAATAAATCTTCCTCTAAATCGACCAAAATTACAGTAACACAATACAAAAATGATCAAATGTCATATTAAAATTGTTATTCATATACAAACAATGAAAATTTTGCATCATGAATATAGTCAGCTTTCAACTTCATTCACGCCAAATAATTATGTCACTTTATTTCCCTGTAGCATGCATTATTAACCGTTCGCATAAAAAATCCATCACTTATTTCATAAAAATGAATATTTATTTTTATTGCCATCACCTCTGACACACATATATTATTAACTGATGTACTTTTTAACGATTTATAATTAGAACCATACATAAACATTATGCCGATATTTTTTTCGTGCAAGTACTGCCAGATATTTCGTTAACTTTGCTGAGAATCGATAAAAAAATTTAGGTCGTACGAAATTAATGATGCTGCAGCTACTAGCTGAAAAGCTCTGCAATTGCTTGGAAATTACATGAAAGCGAAGTATTTCGCAATATTGGCTAAAACGTTAGCGATTCAATTCGAATGACTTGTATCTACTGGCATGGTAATGTGTGTGTTTTCCATGTTCATTCTTCGCAATCGCAATAACAGATAAGCGATTGTGTACAGTTGTTGCAATGCTATTAATCCGAATATTTGCTCGATTGACATTTTAGACGTTTAATGAAAATGCACTCAGCTATATTCAATTAAACCTTGACATACATTAAAAAAATAAAATGACTGGCTAGAAGAAAACGACAAAATTTGCTAAATAACTATGAGAATAACAATTGAAGTTTAATTTTTATTACATATATAGTATGGTACACTTAAAATATAATGAATACTCTCACAAGTGACGATTATAAAATGGAGAACTAGAATGAAGAATATAAATCAATACTGTAGCTATCTGAACATAGGATTGCCTAATATGAACACCTCGCGTAACACGAGACCCTAGCATGAATTTATTTTCGTTAAAAGAGTTTTAAAAGAGGTGTTTCATTTCGTTATAAACAATACGTGTGTTCTATCCGCACAGTGGCTTTTAAACTAATGATTTTTCGCTGAATGTACTTCTTCCACGTGCAGAGTAACGAACAGAATATTTGGCACAAGTTAAATCAAACAACACGTGCTTCTCTAAATTCCTAGAATTCATCTTATGGTTGTTCCAATAATTTTCTGATGCCACAAGATCATTATACATTTCCGATAACCTAGTTCTCTGGGTATCACATTAATATGTAGAAACCGTATTTTCATAATTTCTCTAGAATGAAGTTTTCAAAATCTCAATCTCGCAGAAGCACATCGATTCTGACATACGCAAGTGAAGTAATAATAAGGTCATTGCCATTAAATCGCTCGTTAGATGGCAGTGCGATAAAAGTAAGAAAGAGAAGTTCCGAAGAAGAATAGAAGTAGAAGATGAAGAAGAAGAGGTGGCGGAAGGTACGTATTTCAGTCATCCGGCCAACTTTTGCAAGTTTAATGCCCGAGCGCTCGAGTAATTTAACATGACGAAATTAACTTTTCAGTTTTACCAAAGTTTCCTGGCAACTTAACCACGTTTCTACGTCCCTCCCAAGCGTATCGGCCGTTCTCTCTCCTTGTTGGCTTCTTCGTCGCCCACTCCACCTTACGAACACGAACAGCCAAGACCAACTTTTAAAGCGTTCACCGTGGTAACAACTGCGTGGCTTAGCGCAAGCTCTGCCCAACTATAATTCCACCCTTAAGACCCGAAGTTTACGACGTAAACTTCCTTCTCGCTGACGGTGTCGGAACCCGCTGATACCGATACTTCGATCCCGAGAATGAGAAAAACAAAGATAGAAGAGAAGAGAGAAACGAGAGGGTCGACCAGGATGATATCGGAGATTTGTGCGCGAAAACAATTGGATCGACCCGCAAGGGAAATTCTCGGGAGCACAGCAGTTACCAGTAACTACCGAAACGCGTATCTAAAAGTGATGTTACCGTTCTACACTTTTTCGAATAATACCGCGGTCGAAGACGATAAGCGCAAAGCGTTTGCCAAGCAGACCGAAGTATGGCCGAGAAATCCGTTCGGAAAGCAATTTATAAACTATTCCGGTGAAAAATCTGTGATATAACTCGAGAAAATATGACGTAAGGCGATATAGAGGCTTTAATTTTTATGATTCAATCCTTTAACCTACAATTTTCTAAACAGTCATTCGCAGTTATTACTACAATGTGAAGACAAACGAAGAGAATTGAAAAGTTACCCCATCATGTACTTTGACGAGTCACTCGTGAAATTTAGTTCCAACTGTAATTAAGAATCGCTCTCATTTTAATTTTCTTTATTTGTTTTTATGTTATAACTATGAATAGTTTTTACTGACGCATCTGAAAAATAAATTGTATAGGAAGAGGTTTTGTTCGCAACACAAATTATTTTTTTTGCACTTTAAACACTATTGAATAAACGTATACTATTTAATGCAGCAAAATGTGAAAAATTTTTGTTGTTCTGACCAATTGGATTTTGAATACCTAACCTCTTCACGCGCCAACTCATGGGTTGACATCGGTGCATCCCTATCAGTATACTCTGGTCTCCCTGCTTTATAATAGATTCATTCAACTGTTCGTTTGACCCTTTTAAAGATTTAGTTATCTAATCTAAAGTTACTATCTATAAATATGAATTATTCGTCAAGGCAGTATTTACGTATGTACAGTAACTGTTTAATAATTCCGCGTCACATAATTCTTGAAGTTGCACGTGTACATAAGTGTACAAGATTACAGATTCCTGAAAGTGTGAATCCAGATTCAGAGGTGAGAATTAAATATTAAAATATACAAAACTTTCAAAGTAGACGGTAATATCTTTTATTCAACCCCCAACCTTTCTTCTTTCTTCATACTTGTTTTAAAATATGCATTACAATCAAGTGCCTCGTTAAAAGTTACTGTTTTCGAAGGCGACAGTTTAGAACTTGGAGATTTTGGTGTCTTTGAAATTGGAAACGTTGAATGTTCAAATTTTGTAATTTTTTTATAAGTCTGGAATGTTGAAATCTCACAACTTTTTTTTTGAAAAAAAAGTTCACTTACAAAATTTTCAATTTATAACTGTTGGAATTCAATAATTTTTTTCAAAGTTTTCATTCTGTAATTTTTTACAAGGTTTTTTTTCAATTCAAATAAAATAAAAATAAACTATTTTAGTTTGTTTAAACCGCGAATAAAAAGCCATAACATAAAGTGGTAGTCTTAGTCATTTTCATAGTAAAATTTTTATATTTTTATTTTATATTTCATAGTAAAAGTTTTAGCTATTTATACACAAAAATGAGCGATGTTCATTTATTTTACTTTATATCGTTTCTTACTTATAGTACGTAACTATTGACCACAATGGCCGTATAGTTTTCTTTCTGTTTTAAAATGAATAATGGTTGTCATTCACGCGATTACTCATGGTACGTGCGTGACTGCTGCAGGGTCGAAGTCCTTTGTTGATATCTTTATGTAACGTTTAGTTAATGTTTCAATTAACAATTATTGTCCGGTACAAAAAAAAAAGTGCATGTGACACATCTAAATTAACTGTTAGTTCCTTGCACCATCAATCAATTACAGCAACCTAATAAAAAAAACGCGTAACTTTGTAACATACTCCTCTAATTATAGAGAAGACTGTGTCGAATGTTAATTACAATTTAAAAACTGTATTTTTATAGTTTCAAGACTGAATTTTTAAAATTAAATTTTTATAAAGAATTTTAAGACTTCGTCTTTATGAATGGTTTTAATTTTTTTATTTTTTATTAGTTTTTATATTTTTATAGATAGCTTTCTAACCTACGTTAAATGACACTTTCGAACAGAAGTTATAGCATGAAATATAAAACTGCACGAAATAATAGAGTAAACATATCCACATAAAATCGTATATCAGAATATTCGAAAATCACCCAAATTGTTAGCAAGGCTATTACAAATCCGATAAGATGTACAAAATTGTTAGAACATTGTTAACTTTTTATACTTTGTACGAACGTCGCGTACATGTATTCTTACATAAAATGTAAGAATTCACATTTTAACATCAGTTCATACGAGTGGATAAAATCAAATGTGGTCCAACTAATAAGTATTAACGTGATCTAATTTCGAAATATTTCTAATAAGATTCCTGTGATTTCGCATGCAAGATATATTCACATTCTAATATTTTATCGTTTCTGCACAAAATCTGTTGAATAAAAGATACTGTTAAATATTTAATCAAAAATCAAAATGTAGATTGAAATTCCTTTACATTACATCTATTTTACATTAATAGTATAATAATAATGATTTCAAAATTTAAAAATTTGAAAACACTGCATTACAGAATTTAGGAAATTTAAAAATACAGATAAATAATCTAAAAAATTTGGATCACAAATATTTAGAAATCGAGAAATGTGGATTTTTAAATTTGATATCTCCAAAAAAGTAGAAATTAAAAACGTGAAAACAAAATACGAAAAATAAAAGATCAATAGATATCAAATTACATAACGAAGTTTGAAATCAGTAACATCAAACGTAAAAAATCAATAGACATCAAATTACTCCACAAAATTTAAAGTAAGAAATGAGAAAAATAAAAAATCAATAGTTAAATTACTTAAAAGAATTAAATATTAAAAATATTGAAGGTAAAAATTAAAATACTGTTGTGCTCTTTTAATGGCAGCAAATTAACATCTCGATAATAAAAATTTTTAGAAATAAAGTATGACGCTAGGGACACACTTTTTTGTGTAAAAGTAAACACGCCGCTGGTTATCGAATTGTGTACTTGGTTGTACACATGTATTTTATTTGTTAACAGTTTGGGATGCAAACGTTCGAATATTTTCACGTGAACGAGTAGCTACATACAAATGTTTAATTAAACTTCATCCAATATATCATTTGTTTTAAATGTTTGAAGCACAAATCGATAATATCTTAAACAAAAAAGCAAACCACGCGATTCGTATCACTGTTTTCATTCATTACCTCGTAATTTCCTTTATGAAAATTTGTTTTGTAATAGGGAGTTTCAGGTAAATACTAAAACTAACAGTTTTACTGCCACATTATCCACGTGTGGGTGATACATTTTCTGTATAAATCAATCGTTTGTATCAGTGATTTTTTAAAGTTACCGTCGGCAACTCAGGAACTGACGCATGAGGAGGCTAATCCGGGTCAAAGTAAAAAATGCAAGTGATTAGCGTAGATACATATTTAACAACATACAAGATATTTAATAATTTTTATTTATAGATATTACAGAATTCCAATGGTAGCATAGCGCAACTTCCGTTAGAAGTGATTAGTGTGGATGCTAATAATCGATATCGGTTCCGTTTTACCAACTCTATTTGTACTATCTGCAGTCCACAATTGACAATCGAAAATCACAAACTTACAGTCGTTGATAGCGATAGTCTGGAACCCGTTGAAGTTCCACCGTTTCGTTCGCAAGTATAGCGTCCACAAAAACATAATTAATTTAGATATTACAAGCGTTCCTCGAATAACACGGTTAATTGATTCCGTGTTATTCGAAACCAGGTTTTTCCTGTAACCAGGCTTTCTTCTACTCAATTCACCCATTATATGTACCGCAGACAAGCCAGAATTGGCGCGTAGGAGGCTGACCCAGGTGTTTGGAAAGACTACAGCCCCAATTGATCAGAATAGAAAAATAGATACCTAGACTCACACGTATTTTCGGTAGGAACTATTGGCTCGAGCGGTCAACACACCAATTAGATCAAAAACTATGACTGTAGGCAAACATCTGTGTGAGATAGTGCAAATTGCGTGATGCAGTTATGGTCATTATTATTCTTATTGATTAATATGTCACACTTTTTAGAACGGGAATAGATGGAGCGACGAAGTGGTTACTCTTTGTCGATCTGCGCGCCAATTCCTGGGTTGTCCGCAGTATGCAGTCCGAGAACCTCCTCTGAAACAACATTTTTTTGCGGACCCTTAGGCATTTTACTTCGTTCTTGAAACTTAAAGACATAGGCGCTATGTTATAATAAATGTTGGTTAAAATCGCTGGTTATTTTTATAATAACAGTGAAAAATTGGGAGATGTAAAGTTAACGTAAAAATTGTCAACTTATGATGTGTATAATTAAGAATTTGTTTACTTATCAAATTGCAAATACTCGACAATTACTTAAAACTATAAACGATAAATGAAGCAAAATATTGCAAACATATTTGGTAAAAGAAATTAATTATTAAAATACTACTCAGTAAAATTTTCAACAGCCTCTGTACGGCAATCAGCTTGTTAAAATTTCGTGTTTGTGGAGCCAGGTAAGGAAATTACCGACTCTTTGCATCGTGCGAAGAATCGAACGGCACAAAGCCAACGATTTTGCTCAGTTTTGCGTGACTATTATGCTCGCACGATTGGTTATCCGTTACTTCCCATTCATCTGTCTCCTTTTCAACGATTTCGAGCCTTTTCGTTAAGAGTCAGCAGGAAAACCATCGAGCGGATGCTGAGGATTGAAATATCGTATCCATTGCTCATTCTAAAACGTCAATTCTTCCGGTAAACAAATCTCTTAATGATCGAACGCACACTCCACCATTCCATGTCTGAAATTAAATTATTTTACTCGGCGAATCGCGAAGGCAAATTATCTGTAAACTCGATCTCTTCTTGCAGAAATATTAGTAAGTTAAATATGTCGAATAAGCTGAATACGTGTGAGTTGAATATTTTTTAACGAAATCGATACGGTTTTATATGTAGAAAAAAGTTGTTGGAGCAAATAAAGAGTGAAGTTGGAAAGAGTTTGTGCAAATAGTGTTGAGGGAACTAGGGATTATGTTTGGAATGGACACGTCACGCATATGATGCACACGCGCATGCGTAGAGTTGACGAACTGAATTCAACTTCCAATTTTCAAATTCAGTAGTATCAATTTTGTGAATTTCACAATTTCCAAATTTATAAATTTCCCAAGCTTCAGCTGCCAAATTCCAAAATTTGCAAATCCACAGATTTTGAAATATCCAACATCCTCAAATTTCTAAATGTAATGTGCCTTTTGTTTCTTGTTCCCAAATTTTCAAATATTAAAAATCTTGAAATAGAGTCATATCAATGACTCTACCGGTGTATAACGCACAGTAAAGAAAGTTAAAATGAAAAAGAACTATACATAAATAAAGAATGAAACAAATTAATATAAACATTCTTTATCTGGAAAAAATTTGACATAAATTTCAAAAAAAGTACTACTATATAACTTTGTAATTTAAAATAAAGAATTGATGAGTCCGCCATTTTGACCAGCGTGGTAGTTCCAACGTTAAATCCTATAGTCTTGGCTCGTTCAGTAAAAATTCTAGTTACAATGTTAAGATTTAGAATGGCAAATTATTAGACTTGTTTATAAACCCCGAGTAACTTTGTTTCGTAAGAAAATATGTGAAATGAATAACAGGAGTTCAAGTTTTCCTCGCTATTATTCATTCGTCGAGTCTTTGGTAAACTCGTCTTCGATATATAAGAGTTTGGAAGAACTCGAAGCATCAAATAAGCTCTATATACGAACTTTGACACGGGTCAGCAATTTCTTATCCAATTTTTATTTAGTATCGAAGTTACGGAAAAGCTATTCGCCGCAAAGTTGCAAATAACAGAAGATTACATTCGAGGAACTTCTACTTTGTTCTCTGAAAAAGATTTACATCTTTATAACTATTCGGAAAATGTTTACACGAACATATTATCGGGATACTTATTTTGTATAACGCACGTACCGATTTACGCGGTACTTTATTTGCACGATTCGCTTTTACGTGAGTTTTTAAATAACGAATTTTAAAAAACTAACAATGATAAACATTTTAACAATACTCATGCAAGGATTGAAGTTTTATATTTTTCACATTTTCGTTGTGGAACTTTTATCAGTAGATTTATTATGTTTTTTTATTAAAATGACACCCAATACGATTTGAACTGCATGTACCGATTTAATTAACGATGATCTCGATTTATGCATTGTGTTTTTACACAGCTTTTAAAATAACGAATTTGGAGAAAAAATAGTAAAAGTAAACATTTCAATATAAAAATGGAACATTGATATTTTTAATTTTGTTTGTTATTGAACTTTCACTGTTAGGTTTTTAACATTTTTCTGAATAAAGTGAGACCAAACACATCTCATGGGACCAATTACAATAATTTGTATTTACTGATTTAATAGACGATAACTTCACGATTTATACGGTTTTCTGAGGAATCTACTGTGAATCGACAAAAGGAAAAAATAACATTTCTTACTTAGCCTACTTGCAAATTACTCTTTGAAGGAAGAATCAGAATTGTGCCATAACAAAGTATGTTTATCTGTTTATTACTTGATCTTTTAGCTTTTCCTTGAGAAGTAAACCGAGCTGACATTTTTCCGCAGTTATTGCTACTTGCTTCACGATGAAAGTAACATTGATTTATAGAGAATTAAATAAAAATACTTTTTCAACCTGAAAATAGGATTTTTATAATAACAGAAATAAAAAGAAACAGTTAAATAAACATATTATATTTTAAGTAACGATAAAGACAATATCCGTACAGTTAAATAACGAAAAACTAGTATAAGTACCTTCGAGTTATTCTTAAGTATTATGTATGTGATTTATTTATCTATTACCAGTTACAGTTATGCTATATAATACATCACTCTTGGTACAATTTTTACAGTTTTTTTCGATCTCATAGTAACATATTACTTTCGATCCGAATTTTCCAAAATAGAAGTCACATAACCTACAAACTATCCATTTGTTAGAATTTACTATAGAAACTTATAAAGATATTATCTGAGAAAGCCCTAACAACTGACTGCCTTAATACAAATAGTTTAACTATGATTATTAACAAGAAACTCGAATTGGAAGAAATCCAATTGAGTGATCTGAATTACAAATTCAGTTCAACTCTAGATTTACAGACGTTTAATAACTACTTACATTTATATTTAAACTAAGCTATAAAATTAAATAAATAACGAATAGTACATGAACTAGCTTATTGATCCCTTATCTTGATGAGGGTTAATAATTTGATAATAGTTTCTTAACTCGTAATTTAAAATAAGAAATTCAAGATCCGCCATTTTGACTTTCCGTAACTCTAGTGTTACTAGAGACTCTAATGTTTCATGATTCATGTTATTCTCAGCGTGAATCAACGAAACAGTACAATTGATTCGACCTGTAGCATCTATTTTTATGTATACTTACGATTATGAAAAACACATTTTCTAAAAACGTTTACGAAAGAAGCAAAAAGGTACATTGCTTTCATCACACCGTCACTTTTACCCCTGCTCTCCTTTATGATATAAATTAATGTCACGATATCATATGAAAAAATATATTATTGAATTAATTTCCAAGAAGTATAATTTAATGTAGTGTATAATTTATTAAGGCAGTTTATTAAACGTAAAAGATGTATTATATCGTAAACATTACGCGCCATGTTTCTAGAGTGTTTGTTGTAAAAATATGCGGAAGCATTGAAATTCACGGTGCGTTTCACTTACCGGCGAATGGAAAAATGTAAACAGAAAAAATGTATAACCCCGCAAATTGCATGTCATAGTTTATTCGCTAAAAACGAAAAAGACGCCACACATCTGATGTAAATTACAATGTAACGGATGTACATTATTTTTTTCATTCACTCATAGCTACATATTTTGTCGTATTGTCGTTACTATTTTCGCGATACGAATAATTGTTGTTAGAACTTTTAAGTCGCTTCCAAGTTTTGTGCAATATTTAATCTTTGCTTGAGGTGCATTTAATAACTTATGGATATGTAAATTTGGAAATTTGAATATTTGTTTATTTAAGTAGATGGTCCTTCACAACTTTGTGGATTTGGGGATACTGGGATTTTGGAGGTTTAAAATTTCAGCAATTTGATAAATTGTGAATTTCTAATGTGGACTGAAAATTTGTGAACTCAGTAATTTCAAACTCGCTTTACGAATTTGAGAACTTTTAAATCCGGAGGTATTGCAATTTAGAGATTTAAGCTTTTGAAAATTTGAGGATTTGAGAAGTTTTATTTTTTTTAACTGTTTAATTTTGGAATTTGTCTAATTGATTTTGTGATTTTTAAATTTGGGAATTTTGACTTTTAGAAATTTGGAAAATTGGAAATTTATGGATTTAAGAATTTAATGTTCATTTAATTTTAATTCAATTTTAGTTCAATTTTAATTCAATTTCAATTCAGTTTCAATTCAGTTTCAATTCAGTTTCAATTCAGTTTCAATTCAGTTTCAATTCAATTTCAATTCAATTTCAATTCAATTTCAATTCAATTTCAATACAATTTCAAATCAGTTTCAATTCAGTTTCAATTCAATTTCAATTCAATTTCAATTCAATTTCAATGCAATTTCAATTCAATTTCAATTCAGTTTCAATGCAATTTCAATTCATTTTTCACTCATTTTTCATTCATTTTTCATTCATTTTTCATTTATTTTTCATTCATTTTAATTTCTCTTTAATCATTTTCCATTCATTTTAGTTCACCTTTAATTCAATTTTATTTCAACTTTAAACCATTTTTAATTCACTACTAACATCATTTTTATTGAATCTAAAAATTAATTCTATTACGTAAATAGCCTTTAGTTGTTATTTCCAAAATAATGCAGTGACTTAATATTTAGAAATTTGAAAATTCAGAAACTTATAAATTAAAAAATCTGAAAATTCAAAAATTTGAATATTCAAATTAAATAAGCTTTTAAAAAACTTTTTAAATTTAAACGTTTAAGTCTCTAATAGAAAGTATTCTACATCTTAAATACCTCATGCTACATGAAAACTGAGTGTGCCCGGATCCCTACCTCATTACGCTAATGTTTGTATATGCGATGTAAGCAACTGTGAATGCCTCAAGAGAATGTATAAAAAGCGCGAAAATGTCATAAATAAAAATGCCAACGCTTACGTTCAATTACCCAAAATTCGCAATTTTCTCTGCAGACGAATACAGTGCGAACACTTCCTTCTCGTGCATTACCAAAATGAGAATTACTAGAAAAATACGCCTAATCGAAACATAACATCTGAAAATTACGTCCAAACATCTCAATACCTCCAAAAACTCGTGATTTATATGAAAGAAAAAAATAACAGAAGTAGCGTTCTAACAATTTTCTCAAAACGTGGTAATAAATGCACTGTGGCAAATTTAGGTACACTTAATGAGTTCCTTCTCGTATGACACCGTGTATTGTCAGGTCTGGCCGTATGGCACATTTACCCTTTAAAACATCGGAGAAAGGATGCGCCGCGAAAAGATACAAAGCAATGGGGTTGACTCTCTTGAGCAATATTCGCGCGTATGGAGAAAGAAGTAACGACCACGAAACACCGTATTAACCTTTGGCCGCGTTCTTGTGAGGCGCAGCGAGGAAACAACAGAGAACATCCCAGGACTACGACGACGTCGTTGACGACGACGTAAACCTCGACGATGAGACGCACGCGCGTGGAATTGGAGTTGAAAGGCCTTGGACCACGCTCCGGAGGATTCCAAAAGCCCCCGGCCAACAGCCACTTGGCGGAATTCGAAGCACAATGCCAACAACGCGGAATTACACCGCGGAACCGTAATGATAGCGGCTTAATTAGTGCCTCTCTACTTTTTCATGCATCGGACTGCATCCCAGGTGCCACTAAACGGGGACAAGATATCGTATAACGTGTTAAAGATAGGAATCGTCTGACAATTGTCTCCCCCTATCCGGGAAAATCATGCTATAAAAATTTCACCGGTTAGTCATATCACTATCTGGTAATACACCTTTGTTTCGTCGTCCTAAACAATGTATGGTCTTTGTGATTATTTTAGTGAAAAAATTAAAATCGATGTGAGAGGTGAAGCTGTTCTGTCTGTATGGATCTTAAATGTAATTTTATATTATTGAATAACATAATTAATATTAATTTCTAATTAACGTTAAATCCGAAGTGCAGCGGACATTGACATTTTATTTTTTAAGGAACAGTGATGACATTTTTTTTAATAACAGTTTCCAAGTCAGTACACATCCCTCCATTTTCGATTTTATGTGATTTAACTCGAGTCATTCCTCCGGTAACTCCTTTTTAATAACAGAAAATCCAGAACCAAAAAATGGAAACCAAGAGTCTATTACACTGATTATAAATCTTTCACCAATTTCTGAACTCTTAAACCTTCTAATATCAGTCCCGAAAATCCTTCGATAGTTTCAAAATGATGGCAAGAAAAATAACTACAACCTTGTCAGTAATTTTACATCAGTGTATGTTACAAATCAATAAATGTTAATATTAATGCATTTAATGCATTAACTAAACACATTATCTGTTGTTCTGTATGATATTGTTGATATAATAGCGGTATTTCGTCGGTAAATACATATCTAAATAATAATACCATAAATGACATCGATTAATAGCTTCGGTAATATCAATAATATTCATTAATTTATTAGTTACTGAATTGACCAAAGAAACCACTTTTTTATTTTCATACCCGTTGTATCCTGCAGGTCACTTGGACGGATGACAAAAGTGTCTAAACTTTATCGGTCTTATTACACTGTTCTTTTATGTGAATTTTAATTAGTTTGGAATTTGGTATGGTTCCATATTATGATAGAAATATAATAACGCGTTAGAAAGTATCGAACATAAATTCTTACGTTCGACAGCTTGTTACATGTGCTATCCCATATCCGTAACGTGTCATGAATACCAGCCAATATTGTCAACACTAAATTTAGTAACATAAGAGAATCTAACTTTTACGTAATTTTTCTTTACAAAATATTTAACAATTTTATCGATTGTTGACATTGTATCGTTAATTTTTCGTGTAACATTTTAGACATTTCTGAAGATATTGAACAATATACGAACAGTACGATCAATAGACTATGTTATACAACACTGCGACTCTTTTAACTGTTCTAGAAACTTAGATAACTTTACGAACTATGTACTAAAATGTTACTTGGATCTATCAAAAAGTGAGTTATACCTATACAAATGAATTACCTACACAATGTGCAATAAATGAATATACAAATTACGCGAATGACCCAAACCATATAGTTTTTCGCGAATATCTCATTATTTACCAGTTCTACAAGAAACATAGTTCATACAGAATTTATAGATTAGAAAATTGTCTACAAAAAGGGTTTTATAAACTGTTTTGTAGGATTAGTTGTTTCCGAGATAATGTGTTGCAACCGATGACAATAGCATACTTGATCCTGAAGACTGGAGATGAACAATGAGAAACGACATTTTGAAGTAGAATGCAACTCTGTTGCCACCTGCTTTAGACACTCTGCTGAATGCAATTTTTTGCAATTAGCTCAGAGGTTGTTGACCCAGGGTTGTCGAGGGACGTCAGCGGGCCCGAAGAGAAAGATTTAAATGGATCCCAAGTAAATAAATTATCTCAATTTTATATGCATTTTTAAAGTTACGACATTTCGGACAATCTATTATGCCGATTCGGATTCTAATTTTTAGTACCATTCTTCTATGGTTAACTGGTGCATGAGAGGACAAATTCTGAAACGAAGACTGTAAATCCCTGACCGTATTCTTCCTCCCTTTTGTGGACACTTTGTGTCCAACTATGATTTTTAAGAAAAGTTTTCGTTGTTTAGCAGTAATTATTGCCGCGACCACCTTTATCTCAGTGCATCCAATACAACCACTACAGTTATAAAAATGGAGGACCTGCCAATTTCTTAACGGAAGCCAGTTAACCGTGGCGATCTTTCTGCAAAGCGCGCACCAGTGTGTCGCGATAATCAAACGATAACAAATTAGCTCTCAAGAATTTCTGAATCCATCTCAAATCATTTACACTTTTTATTTGTTTATTTCATTTTGTGTTGACCTCTAAATATTTTAAACACATTGCAATTTACAAATATAATTTAGTTTTTGCCAAAATTACAATTTAAATATCAAATTGCAACCAAATTTTACAGCATGACGGATGTAGTTATGACACAAAATTCTGCCACATCTCCATGGCGGATATAGTCGTCAAACACACTTAACTGGTTAATTGATTAGATGGATGCAGAAATAATTGATATTGACCAAACCGAGGATCTTGAAGAAGAGAAAGGAGCAGTATTTTTATTTACTTAAAAGAAACCATAGTTGTAACTCTGCTCTTGAAGTTACGTCAACAGAAGTGAATTTCTTAAAATTTATTAGAAGTATGAAGATTGAAAATTTGCAGGCCATCATATATGAAAATTGTTACATCTGTGAAAAGACATAACATAAATAATTGTATAATAAACAAAATATTATATATAATTATACACATATAACATTTTCTGTAATTTTCTTAAGCTATAAATATTATAACGAATATTTCGTTAGTATAACTGATGCGAAATATTTGCGAATAACTGTTTTTTCTTTTTCTAAAATTAAAAAAATTTTATTTATGATATGATTGACAATTTTTTAATTGAAAATATTTATAGGATATTAACTGCAAATAATTTTGATACGTTCTTTGGAAAACAACAAAAATAATAAGTCTTACTATTTTTCACTGATTTTGGGGTGTTAAGTATGTAAATATTCAAATTCTTAAATACTGAAACATTGTCGAATCTGTAATTCTGAACTTGTTGGAAGAGCAATTTTATAAAATTTTAAATATTCAAATTTCCTGATTTCTAAGTTTATTAATTCCTAAAAATACAAATGCCAAACTTTTAAATTCCTAAAATTCCAAATTCGCACAATTCCCAATTCTCAAATTTCCAGATCCCTAAATTGCAATTTTCCAAAAATTCCAAATCCCCAAAATTCCAAACTTTTACAATTTCAAATTTCCAAACTTCTAAACTCTCAAAATTCCAAATTTTCAAAGTTCTAAACTCTCAAAATTTCACATTTTCAAAGTTCTAAACTCTCAAAATTTCACATTTTCAAATTTCTAAATCCCCAAATTCCAAATTTTCCAAATTGCGAACTCCCACAATACCAAATTTCCAAAGTTCCAAACTCCTACAATTTCAAATTTCCAAATGCCGAAATTGCCCAATTTCCACGTTTCCACTTTCCCAAACTCTCAACTTCTTAAATATCTATATTTCCAAATCTAAATATTTCTAAGTTTGAAGACTTATCGACCAAAAATCAACAAGTGAAGAGCTACCTTCCCCTACGTTCCCATTTTCCCTAGGGATATCCGCGGTAGTAACTGTACACCCTGTATAAACAAGGTTGTTCAAATAATCAAATAGAATGATTCGCTTAAAACATCGCGACATGAATAAGATTTAAGGCTAAGATTGAAAAGGCTTCTTATCTACCTATTAGCGGAGACATTTTGCGCCGAATAATTACTAGCTTTATGTACGCGTATAATAGAACAATGCTTCCCCAATTTCGTTAAATTGAAAACACAACAATTTGTGCCCGCAGGGATATGCGAATTCTTTTTCAGAAAAATTACTGAGCGTAATTCGCGCCCTTTTTTAGCGAATAGAGTGCTTTGTGTTTTTTCGGTACGACATAGATTTTTAACAATCGCCCGGCTGGTATAATATTTCATGTACGCAACGTGATGTTTAATTCCCGAAATTTCGTGCTTTGGATTATTTTCTTCAAAATCTATTAGTTCGAATTCGTAAATAGCGGTCCATTTTCAGCGTAGCTTTTGAATGTGGAGTTAGCAAAAAAAACGTCAAGCCCAAAAATTTGTAAACTGAAACGAACAATTGTTGAAAAAGCATGTCAGATAAATGTCATATGTGCATCGATGATTTCATGTTATCAGAAATATTAAAACGTGCATTTGTATGAAAAATTTTAGATATCGTTTACAGTCAAATTTTTAACAAAGACAAGATAATGCTCATTATTATCATGCAATGATATACTGAATATTGCACAATTATTATGTAAAAAATTTGCTGGTTTAATTAAGTTGTTACACGCTTGAAAATAACAAGTTTCTTGTTTTTGCATGTAGATGCATCAACAACGGTGTTGTCTGAAATGTTGTTATGTATGAAAACATTACTATATTGTAACGAAAACAAATCGCAGGATATTTGTATTAAAATGCATTAAAATGTTTGACATTTTCCGACTGATTTTCGACCTGTATCTAATTTCTATTGCTTATAATATGTTCTTTGAAATACATTGAATTAACGAGTACTGATGCAAAATGATTCTCTAAAAAATATACAATTTTCTGTAAAATACAACTTTGATCGAAGGTGCGAGCAATACAGCACGTGTGTTGTCTTTCATTTTACCCAAAGTGTGAAACATGAAGATCTCATTGTCGCATATGAAATTAATCAGAGTGTAATGAAAATGAATCGTAACTCAGTGATTTCACCGATAAAAATGATTAGGTTATTAAAACAATTTATTTCAAGTAATTGCACTGCACAAGTGAACATCAAGGTTTTTTTATCCTGATCAAAATTGAACACCACATCGGATGTACGTCTAATTTAAAATGAATCGTGTAGCAGAAAAATAAAGAGTTGATACAGATTACACATATCTTAACAAATTTTGTAATGGTAATTTAAAATAAGAAATTTGAATCGGTCATTTTGCCGACTTGACAATTAAGTTTATAAACTTAGAACAAATATTTAACCCTTTGCACTCCTTAATTTCTTTTACCTACCAAATCTTTCATTTATAAAATAGAACAAAAAGAGTTCCTCCATCAAGTGTGTTGTAACAGTGCACGTATGTGAGAAATACATTTTTCATTTATTATAAATAGTAAATTAATAAAAATGTATATATTGAACTAACCTATTTATCTGAATTATTTATAAGATCCAAGAGAAAAGTGATGTCGAGCCACACTCGACATAGGAGTCTAAAGGGTTAATTTCACATTGCAATTGTTTAAATGATCCCCTAATCTTTCATAACGAAGTTTGCATATTAAAATCAAAGTTGAAACATCATAACAATATTAGAAAGTGAACGAATGTAATCGTAACTCGTTTACTATTCGAAACATACTTCAGCTGAGAAAATTGAAAAGTCAACTTGGCAAGTTACAGTTGCACGCCTTACATTTGCGTATGATAACGTGCAAGAAACAATTGGTTCGTGTGCCAGCACAAAGTTCCGAGTTCTCGATCAAATCCGCGCAACTACACGAGCGCAAAACTTTTCGACGCTCGTGAAACTTTCGAACGTGCGACCAGCGTGTATTGGTAAGTTCATAGTGGAAGGGGTGAGCTCACAGAGGATTAATCTCACATTGAGTCTGCGCGGTCGGAATCCCGATAATCAAAAGCGTTGATACTCTCGCAACAAGCAATGTTATATAGTGTCTGGTAAATGATCAGCTGACCTATTCCGTCCTCGTCGAGGAGAGGTGCACGGCACCGTCAGGACAGGACACTTGCGACGAATGACGCAGAGCAAGGAACAATTTTCCCACCCTCGGTTCGTCGCGTCGAATCCAATCTCGGGTTATAGATCGCTGACGGATTGATGAACAATCGTAAAATCGTTCAACGAACGACTCTGAATCCCCAATTTCGTGTTACCGCGCAAAAGTTTGAGCAGTTTTTCAGTGATCGCGAAACGGAGGGAAGTTTTTCAAACTGTTTCAAACCGTTAGGTCATTAACTATTTCTGTTTCTTTATACTCACATGGCAATGCGGACGTAAGTGGACTTATAAGTTGAAAACTGATTGCCGCGATTATCCAGTACTCCTGTCCGATGCGGAACACTTTTCAAACATCGTGTCACTTGCGTTTACAAAAACGGATCACGAGCACCGGCATAAACAAGTTAATCACAATTTTATCGAATGTTATTTCACGAATCATCGTTGGAAAAACGTTTACATTTTCGTCCCACGATGCTCCTTTATGCGGCATCAGTCGTTTTTCTTTATGTTACACTCGTGGTCGAACTTGGAAAGAGAAAAAAAAAATTAGACGCGATTAAACGTGTTATCCTGGGCATCGCGTCTCGTGTCCTATACCACTTTACTCATCCCACTGTCACCCCGTAACACGCGACACGTTTATCGCTGGCACGCGTCCGGCGTTACCGACAGAGCAAACTCGTTACTAGGTTAGAATTCGCTGAAAAGGGATCCCCGTGAGCGCACGCTACCAGAAAGCGGTCTCGCTTCTCCCCTCCCTCGTTCCTATACCCTCTCTTCTCCGCTCCTCTCTTTCTCATTCGCTCTCTCTCCCTCTCTATATCGCTCGTAGTTTCCAGGATCTCGAGAAAACTTTGCTGGAAAGCGGCAGGCGGCACGAGCCGGGTGGGGGTTGACAGATACGTACACCCCATCCAGAGTTTCAGTAGGGGAAACAGATTTCCCCTCTCCAACCTTCTTTGTTTCTGTGTGTAAGCATGAACGCGGTAAATAAAAAAGTTTCAAGTCACTTGCAAATCCGCCGGCCGGCATTGCGCAGGAACCAAGATGGCGGATTACTTCGCAAAAGTTTCTCGGAACACCTACGAATTCCCGAACGGCAACCACCGACGAAAGAAAAGTATTTACTCACGAAGAAGTTTGCCGCGCAACGGGGAAGATTAATATGCGCTCTCAGGTAGCTGGAACGTACCCTTACACTTGATCAAATTAACTCGCAAGAAGCGATTAGTAGAGTCAAGAATAAAAAGGGAACTTTTCGTAGTCGTAACATTAAGTTCGCTCGGATAAATGCTAAACAGTGGGGGATGAAAGTAACGAAGTACTTATAAGGAATGTACCAGCGCTTTAGAATTCAAACTCGTATGAAATTCTTCGAGGTACAACTCTGCGTAAGACGTTGCATTTAGTTGCGAAGCGATTAACTACTACATGGTCAAGAAGTTTACGTAACCACATAGACAACTTTATTAGCGGGTTATAGCTGTATCCGATTTATCGTATCAGAGACACCACTTTCGTGTTCGCTCCCTTTCTCTCTAAGATATCTCCTTTCTTCTGCAAGACTCTAAGTTTTCATGTTTGGGGTGCAAGCGACGCGGACGCGAGTTACACGTGGTGAACGTAGAGAAGAGCGCGGCATGGTTCAAGTTTGGAGTGCGCGATAACCAATCGGCGCAAGGAAGCATGAAGCCCGATCGTTTTCGGGACTCGGGGATGTTGGACCGCTGAAACTTGGAAAGTGCATATTCGATACATGCGATGATTCCCTTCTCATCGTCGGAGGCTGTCTATTTGCGGAGGTAGCCGTACCTGGTTGCCTGCCGCCTGCCCTCGTGGGAGTCAGCTAAGGGAAATCAATATCTCACTAGGGGTAGAGAATACGAGAAAGAGAGAGATGAACTAGCAAGAGTAGGAGTCGGCGAAGGAAAAGCAGGAGAAAGAGGAGGCAGAGAAGATGTAGGAGGAGGAGGTGGAAGAGGAGGCAGCGGCGTAGGATGGTAGAAGGGGGTGAAAGAGGTACGGGACAGGAAGGACGCAGTCCGCGCTCGACGACCTCGCTCGCTCGTGGTCTTCCGCGGCCGTAGTGCCACGCGTGAACTCAAGTACCGTAGTAGCACGCGTAAACGCGTGCCATAACTCCTCACTACTATAATACTATTACGGTCGTTATTGCCGGCCGCGCACAGTCGGTCACACACGCCACCACGGGCCGGTCGTTGCTGTCGGTAGCGCGTGCCGCGTGTGTTCTTTCGCGCTACAAACAACCACCGTCACACCGCGCACGCTACCTGGACAAACACGTTACCCCGCGTGTGCAACCATACGCAGCCAGCTCGTTCCAATCCTGTCGGCCGCTTAGCGGGAACTGGAGACGAAAACCTTGCCCGCACCGCGTTACCGTCCTCCGGACTCGCTCCAAACTCGCTCTCGTTCTCTGTCCCCTTTGCTCCCTGCTCCTAAACCGTTCTCGCTCCTGTTCTGTTCTTTCGCCGTTCAACCCCCTCTCGGTTGCGCCGCGTTCTCATACTCCGCACGCTTCTCAGCGAAACTTTCCCGGCGTCGGGACACGCTACCACCACCACCTCCGACGCCGCCGCCGCCGCCAAACGGGACCAACACCATTGCTACTCTACCACCACCGTCACTCATCGCACCGTTACCTTCATCTTTCCTACGTTTACCAACACCGTCAACGAGATTCTCTACACGCGTCTCTGACGTGCCTCCACCCCCTGCCCCTTCGCGAATCTATCCCTCCTCCCGTCCCGATTCTCCCCGTTTGCCATCGGTGCCTCTCTTTCCGCCGTGTATCCTTTACTTCCTTTTCTGATTCTCCTTCAAGTTTCGCCCAACTTTTCCCACCCCTCCGACAGAAACACGGACAATGTCGACGCTGCCGCGACGATATACGCTGTATCCCGCGCGCGCCACTCTTTCTCTCTGCTTTCTTTTTTTTTTTATTCCCTTTCGCTTGCTAACTTGCCGATTCGCTCGCTTCTTGTCCTGGGAGTGCGCGTTACAGTCTGAAGCGTGCTCTCGCGAATATTCACTAACGCTACAACACCTCTACGGCCGCGCACAAATGGGCTGAAGTTTGGAGAAGCGGCGGAACGATCGTTTTAAGCACCGCTTCAGAAACTGCCAGAGAATGAACTAGTTTCTAATTCGTGCCCGTACTTTTCGCGCGAACGTTACGGAATCGTTTCGCAATTTTAGTCGATCGTAACCAGTACAGTGTCCCGCGCACTGCGTTTCGGGAGTTCGTTTCGTTAGTAAACGTTTAGGACAAACTTCGTTTTGTAACAGTAGAACGAGACGCGTTGCGTCGGACAGTGGTACAACCGTGACGAAACACCGACCCGATAGTAAAATGCAGATGCGAAAAGTTCAACACAAATTAATCTCCGAATTAATACGTTGCTACCGTGATGTCACCGTATTGAGTTACGGAGAATGTAATCGGACGAAAGCGTACACCGAATATGCAAATCTTACTTCGCAAACTATTAAAACTTAGCCCAGGGAGCTAATTGATTTTAATTAAATAAGAAGTTTCTTCGATATTCTAGAACTTTAAAGCAAGCGTCCGCTGCGCAAAATTAGAAAACAACTGCCCTCTGGTTGATACCGCAAGTAACAAAATTTAAATTATTTATAAAACTTTATTACTTTATCGCGACGAGATGCTACTTTGTAAAGGATGAAACAAGAGAATGTTAGATAAGAATAGGCAACGAATCGGAAAAGTTTTACGTGCGAATCATAATGCGGCAAATCTCGTAAGCCCAACGAACTGCGTCGGACGAGAAAACGTCTATTGTGGTGCATGCCTTAAGCAGCGGCACGCTTCGACAAGGGGTGGAAGGGAATAGAAAACAGGGTGTGCGCGTGGTCGGACGTCGTGACGCCTGCGTCAATCTGCGATTCATTGCCCTGGCAACGGCGACGCTCACCGTACTACGTTTTTCTCTTTTCCGCTAAGCTCAAACGTCGTTTCACTTATCTCTTTCGACATACGGATATTCCCATTTTCCTCTCCTCGTGATTTCTGTCTCGTTTCAATCCGCACGTTTCGTTCCTACCGCCATTAAGTTCTCTTTATCCTCTTGCATTGCAGGAACAAACCATCGAGGTTTCTACGAAGTAACAAGTGGATATCGTCATTTCCTGTACGATTATTTCTTGTGCCCGTACATCTTTTGTTGTCTTTGCGCTTTCCGTTTCGTTTCCTCGAATTTTATTCGACACGGGATTTGATCTATTGCAGCAGCGGCCGGATACATCGCTGAAGAGCGCGTCGGAAGTCCACGGGGATTATAAATTTATTTGGGCATTTAGACACTTTGAAGTGTGAAGTGTTCGAATTATGAAATTAAGAGGTTTGGAAATTTAGACTTTTGTAAATTTGTAAATTTCGAAATATGAGAATATAGAAATTAGGAAATTTTGAAATGGTCGAAAAATTTGAGAATTTTTTAAAATTTAACCATTTTGAGAACTTTAAAGATTTTGCGAATTTTATGCATTTAACAAATTTTGAGAACTTTACAAATTTTGAAAATATTGAAAATTTTACAAATTTCATGAATTTTGTAAATTTTAGGCATTTAACTAATTTTTAGCATATTGACAATTTTACAAATTTCGTGCATTTTAAGCATTTATAGAATTTCGTGAATTTTGAGTATTTTGTGAACTTTAAGCATTTAAAAAATTTGAAGAATTTTACAAATTTTGTGAATTTTGTGATTTTTTATAATTACGCGTATCGGGAGAACTTTTTTTTTATTATAAATGTAGATAATTTGAAAATTCTCCAAACTGTGTGATTATTGCGAATGTTGAGAACTGTGTGAATTTTGAGGTCCTTTAGAATCATGAGAGTTCGATGAATTTTTATACAATTATTTTGAATGTTGAGAACTTCATAAATTTTTAGATCATCGTAAACGTTTAGAGTTTTGAGAATTTTGTGAATTTTGAGATTCGTAACAATATTTAGAACGCTCGTATTGTACTAATATTAAGATTTTATGAATTTGGAGAATTTGGAAATCAAGAAATTTGAACATTCGAACTTTCATCTTTAGTAACCTAAAAATTAAGGAAATTGGAAATTCAAAAATGTAAAACATTGTGAATTTACAAGTTTGAATTTTGAGTTAGATATTTCGTAATTGAAGAACGATTTTTGGTAATTGTGAAAATGAGGAGCCTTTATGGCTCTCGTGTTCCCACCATTTGTAAATCCGTACACTTCATTCTGCCATTCAGTTGCTCAACGTTTTCTGTTACTTTTGGACACCGTTTTTAAACTGATTTTCAACTACTCGTTACCGCATAAACATTTCAATTTATCCTCATCTTGAAAGAATATTCTGACGATTCGTATTCGGGACGCGTCAGCGGTAATTAATTCTCTTGCAGTCAAAACGCAAACTAGGCAGCTTTACATTTAAGAATCGCGAAATAAGAAGCTATTTCTCTTTTCTTTGCTTTGCGCCAGGAAAATACGCGTTATCATTTTTCATGGTTACAACGAGAAATAAATATTTTCTTCGTTTGATAAGTTCGCGTGGTTGTCGTGAGTTATTCGGAAAAGAAATATCGTAGGGAACTGAATGTGTTCGTGCTTTACGCGGTAAAATTTGCCATCGAACGTATTTCACGTAGCCGATTAAATCGAATTAACTGCGATTCGACGTTGTCCCCTAAAACTTGCTACGTCCGGTAAAGGATAAAGCGAAAATCTTTTCTATATTAAACGACGCGAATAAAACCCGCTAAACTACGACTTACAAAGAGCTCGAGTATATTTCATGGTCCACCGTTGCACTACTCGGTAAGCGATGCGTGACCGAAAGGAAGAAAAGAGTTTTCCAAGTCTGCCGACCCAAGAACCATGTTACCTTTTTATCGATGAAGAGTTCCTTGCAAAAAACATAACCTCCACTTTGGAGTAAGCTAAATTACCCGTCAATGATACTATACTTCAGTTATAAATAAATATACATAACAAAATGTCATCATAATAATTTCATGAAATAACTCTTATATTGATGAAGAAATTTTATTCACTATTGAATATTGTGAGAACTGTACAGACATTTCTGTTCAAGTGAATATCTTTAGATAGCGTGATTTCATATTTAAGGGTGAAGCATCGAATAACCCCAGTATTTTGGGGATATTTTGGGGCCTCAGGCGGAATTGATAAGCTCTGGCAATCCTTGTATATCTTATTGTGTATTGGTC
Organism: Megachile leachella; assembly: GCA_963576845.1. Taxonomy (NCBI): domain Eukaryota; kingdom Metazoa; phylum Arthropoda; class Insecta; order Hymenoptera; family Megachilidae; genus Megachile; species Megachile leachella. Next base: position 11,188,369 of record OY756256.1, on the reverse strand, counting down.
AAGAGAGACTAGGATATTTGCCTTCTAAAGAAACTTGAAAATGTTACTTCGTTTCACTAGGATTTTGAAGTTACGAAGCAATTTTTGCTTCTGTTTTGTCATGTCTTTACTAAAATATTCTTTTATAATAATCTAGGTTGGTAGAGAGCGCTGTTTTGGGAAATGGGACGCGAAAAAATTTCTTTTACAAAAAATAGGATATTTCTCGTGAGTTAACAATTCACGAAATTCTCAAATTATTTGAAATTCGCAAAATTTGTAAAATTCTCCAAAGTTTGTTAAATATTGAAATTTACAAAATTTTCAAAATTTTCAAAACTTTCGACAATTTCAAAATTTTCAAAATTTCCGAAAGTCCAAAAATCCAAATTTCCAAAGTCGTCAAATATTTAAATCTCTGAGTTCCCAACTCCCTAAATCCCCAAACCCCTAAATTTCTAAAAACCTAAATCTCTAAATCCGCACTTCCCCAAACTCCTCAAATTGCCCGAATTCCCAAAATTCCCAAGTCTTCAAATACCTAAATCTCTAAGTTTCCAACTCCCTAAATCCCCAAACCCCTAAATTTCCAAAATCCATATCTTCCAATCACTAAATTCCCAAGTCCCAAAATTTTCAAATCATTAAACTTCCGATCCTGAAAATTTCTAAATTTCAAAGGATTCTTCTAAGTGAAAAATTTTGTAATTTTCTATTTGCCAACTAGCAAAATGTCGAACACCACACTCGAAAAAATTTGCTACGCGATCTTGGCTGATGGTCATGTTTCAATAAAAAATGTATTGATGTAGGACGCTTTTGGCTGCATCTGAATTGGCATCAGCTTACTGCTGCTGGATACGAGACAGAATCTTGTAAAATATAGCTATTTTATTTAATTCTACCAAACATTCTTAGTTGGCATATGTAATTTAATTTATTTGGTACTTCAGTAATATTAGGTCTAACTAAATTGTGATCATTTTTAGTCAAAAGTCATTTCAAGATGGTATTACATATTTTTTAATATATTTCAATAAAATACTGTACGAGATGAAAATATGTAATATACTAATGGTATAATAATATGACCATTTAACATATAATAATATAATACAAAATATATAATATACTTATATATAAAAATCACTTCATTAACCTTAAAAAATCTGAAATAACGATTTCAGCACAAAAATATTCCTTCCTCGATTCAAACTGTATCTAAATTAATGTGTTTAATGAATTGTGTACAGTTAATGTCGAATATCATTACTGTAATATACAATACTATAATTTTTATTATAATATTTTTAGTTCTATTATAATTGAAGTATGTATGTAGGTCACAACCTTTAAATGTACCAGTTTGTATAAATATACGATTTTAGTAGACCTTTATTAATAACACTTTATTGGTTATCTATCTAAATCTTTCAATTTACTTCATCAGGAACTGCATACTGACCTGGTTAACAACTCCAGTATGATTTAAATAATCAGAGTTACTTTTGCATTTTTACTTCAAAAATTAAATTATAATTACACTTCCTTACATTTCAAGTTGAAGACAAAATATAAATTTTGTAGAATAACAGCAAACATTTAAGTTCATTTTTTCTATTTACGAGTTAAGAAAACTGGGTAACAAATACCTCCCTGATTTAAATAATCAGAGTTACCTCTGCATTTTTACTTCAAAAATTAAAGTATAATTACACTTCCTTACATTTCTAGTTGAAGACAAAATATAAATTTTGTAGAATAACAGCAAACTATTCAAGTTTATTTTTTCTATTTACGAGTTAAGAAAACTGGGTAACAAATACCTCCCTGATTTAAATAATCCGAGTTACTTTTACATTTTTACTTCAAAACTTAAGTTATATTTAAGTTAAAGATAAAATATAAATTTTCTCGAATAGCAAGAAATTATTTAAGTTTATTTTTTTACGAGTTAAGAAAACTGGGTCTTATTCTCGTAACCGAAGAAAATACGTCAACGTATCAAGACTTTATATTCAATAAAATGTAGAATGCCTTAAATGTACTCAATCTATCAATCGGTCGTTTAACAGGGGTTCCTAAATCTATAACGGAGGCAACAGTTTTGTTACGTTGCAGAAGAAGAAAATCTTTCCAGCAAGTCTCTCGCTCCCCTATTATATCCAGCACTTTCCACTTTCATCGATTGAATAACGAAGGTTCCCCCAGTTCCCTTTATCGTAGATAAAGTTCTCCGTCATAATAACTTTGGCGTCTCTAAATGGTACGTATATCCGTAATAAATTGTTCTTGCAAACTTTCTGGATGGCAAGCTGTATAAATAGTCTACATCCCCGCTTCGTGCGTTTCCAACAACCCACCTTTACCCCCGAACCAACCTCAACCCACCTTCGAGACGACGCTATACCACTCTTAAGGATGCTTTTCATTGCACTCACACACGAAGGAATTCGATCGATGCGAGTGTCCCGTTCTGTCTAAAGAAAACTTGCTTCGTTCAATGTCCTCCTCCAACTGAACGGACCTCGAGTCCTACTATACGCATCCTCCATTGTGTGTTTCGTGACCTTATCCTCTCTCTTTTTCACTGTCCTTTAAAATCTCTTCCTCTTTTCTCTTTTCCTCCTGTCGTACCATTGCTTTCGGATAGAGCAGAACTTCGATACCTAGCTTCGAAAGCATACGTGTACTCATTTCATGACATCTTGTAACAAGCATTGGCGTAAGTAGATAAGAGTCAGACTATCTTCCAAGAAAATGCAACTTGACGTCCTCTCGATATAACGATATACGTGGTGATTTAGTAGAGTCTGACAAACTGTTGACACTATTGTACTTTGTACTTTTACAGTAAAATACACTGAAAGTTTTGAGTGTAAGGTAGAGTTTGTTATGTTTTGAAGAGAGTAATTTAATGTCTTAAATAGTCTACAATTTATAAGCAATTATTGTGTCAATAAAAGTGATCTTTCTCTGAAAAACGGCCACCGAACGATTGTATTCTTAGATCTAACAAACACTACAACGTTTCATTAGAATGCCTCGATTCTCCTGTTTAATAAAAGTCTTAGTTACGCCAATGGTAACAAGAGTTTCGTCTCGCTTTCAAAAATCTTTTCTCAGATAGACTCGTTAAACCCATTGCCTTTATTGGTCTCTTCTAACCTCGTTGCCTCGAATAGCCGACGCGACGGTTTCGCTCCTCGTACTTCTGCTCCCCTGTTAGCTACGTTTTGATCTTCTTGTCTGGCTCGTTTCTTTACTTCTTGTCCATTGTCACCACTCGTCACGGTTTGCATCGACTTAATTGACTTTAGCTTCGCCTCGATACGAGGGATCAGATCGTTGAGATTCGTGATCGTATGCGTGTAAAGGACCAGCCAGATTGTACGAGTCGTTTGTTGGAATATCGAGGATCGACGATTTGAATGGCTGAGAAAATTAATCGATGCAGTCCGGGGTACATTATTCAGAGGGATATAAACGCGGCGAGTGTTCGCAAGGAACATTTGAATAAATTCGATTAATAAAAACACCGTTGATGGGATTCCATCGAGCCTCCAGTGTCTCTCTGACACCTTTGATCGACACCTTTTAAAATGGACTGAAACCAGGAGCACATCTAAAGATTTCGCACCTTTGATTAAATCGGAATTATATCCAACTACCTAAAGCTTCGTTTGAGAGTTTTCGTGCTACGTTTTAAATGCTGCCGCAGTAATAAATGCGAAGGGACGTGTAGCCCGTAAAATAGTGGGTATAATTTTCTCTGGCTAAATTCATGGAAACTGCCTATTCATTTCCGGCCCGAGAGACTTTGTGCCTCTTTCGGTTTACCGAGAAAACTTTTGTATACGCGCTGAAGTTTTCACCTGCAATTACTTGGCCATCTAAACTTGCCGGATAGTAATACGACTTCCTCTTATACGTTCCACCTGCTTACTTGAATTAATAGGGTAAAGTTATCCAAGCTTATTAAACAACATTTCTGACATTCCTTTATTAATTGAATGCGAATGAAAACGTTGAATGTAACCGCGTTCTGTTTTAAATCAATTCGGTTGTACCGACTGTTACAATGAAATGTTATTTTAACATTAAATTCTGTACCTTTAAGCAAACTTTGATCGCTGAGTTTTTAATTGAAAATCTAAACTTTTTTTGAACTTTGATCTCTGTTATTTTAATCGAACGGCTAGTTACAAGTAATCTGATAACTTTTACACGGGAACAATGAAATCTGTTTTCAGTGGTAACTGGTAAAATAAAACTAAATTGTGTTCTACGAACAACGTGTATTGCATTATAAACAAAGAAATAATGATTTATAATACAATACACAATTTTATAAAGTAATAATTAACTTAAAAAGCGAATACTATTTTTACTTTGAAATAACATTTTTTTCGTTATAAAAATTGTTCTTTAAATAAAATATAAATAAAATATAAGTCTACGTTATGTAAGCCACATGTATAATAAATAAAAGATATTAATCGTTACAACCAATAACATCATAGACATTATGTTTACAAAAACTCAAAAACTATTATTTGAAACATGACAAATATTATTTGAATAAAATTATTATTACCTGCTACCAACGTTTGAAAATTGCTTAAATCTCGTTTTTACCGGTCACTTGGAGATTCAAAGCGGCGATATAAGGAACTTCTTATACAAGCAAAATAATCCTGGAAGGTTAGGTAAAAAGATAACATATTTAATTATCCGATAATGTATTTCAAAAATTAAATGTGTATCATACGAATTGCAGAACCTAATATGTAATTAAACTTCCTGTTTCACCGTTCAGAAATTATTTAAAATTTGACCATCCACATATCACATTCAACGTTATCGATTCGATTTAGAATAAAACAGTGGTGCTAGTCGGTAAAAATTATAATTGAATTTGTCACTGCATCATAAAGCAATCGGTAACTCTGGCACAATTGATATTCTGTTACAGTCGATAATCAAATACCAGTATACGCGCACGTAAAGTCTGCTCTGGAGAAAATTGCAGCTGAGGGAACGTTCCATCACCTGAAATGACAACCGAGCATTGGTTTACTTTATTCCCGATTTATAATAGGCATTTTAAAATAATAAAATTTGTACATGTTCACCACAGAGATGGCGCCACCTGTTTCATTTTCGTAAAAATTCAATCAATATTAATTTTACTAATTAATGTTCCAAATGTGTATTTTATATTTATTAATGTTGATTTAATACTGTTTGCAATGTATTCCTTAAGTCCGAAGATGCGGATTATATGTTCAGAATAGTTGACACACTACTGTGTCTTGTCGGTAATATAGAGAATAACGCTGAAATGGTAAAAAATTGTTCAAGTCGCCAAAAACCGTTCTCACAGATATTTTCTGTTAAAAAAAAGGAGCTCGTTTATAAAATTTGACCAGTAGCGGAATATGACGGAATTCCGTAGTTCCTTTTCCCCTTGTGTTTTAAATAAGTTATTGATAAATGAGATGCTCGTAATAATACCTGGTTTCGGATGGAATATTATCATAGCGCCACGTATTATGATCTAGTAATCGATATCGTTTTGCAAAAACTTTTGTAGATAATCTCCAAATAAATTAAGTGTCACGATTCATTTACGTCATAATGTAACTTATTATCGCACATTTTCTTTTATAATGTGTTTTTTGGAACGGAGATATCTACGCTTGCTAAATACATTATTCAGGTATTCTAAGTTCGCCGCTCCAAATAGACGGCATAACAAAACCTCTAATTCTTTTGCACAATTGGTCACTCAGTACATAGAACAGGAAGTTCCATAAGACGATGGCTCTATATTAATTTTATAACTAGTCTGTGGTGCAATCTCTTGTGAAACAAAGTATACAAACAAGTGCTGTAAGAACTTCACCAGAGATACAGTTGGATACAGTTAATCAACAAATATCGTTAAAGGTTTCCATTACGCATGAGGGTTATTTCTTCTTCAGATAACATCGATTTGTTTTAATATTGTGCCTATTATATACTAAGTACAATGTCTTATCAATTATATCGAAATACAACGTTAGGTAATACGTTACAAGAGAGTCTTGACGAACTGATTCAGGTATGCATGTAAAAGTATGCACTATTGAGGTTAGAATCTGCAGTAAATACTACATAAATTAATATAACAATAGTGAGATCAAATTAATTTTTGGCCTAAAATAACGTGGATACCGTAATCTGCTTGTGTTGTAAATATCAAAAAATAATTAAGGAAATGTGTCAACTTTTTTATACAACTAAGAATAATAGATTTGATGAACATGATACAAGTATATAAAATTGTTTGAAATCAATTTCTTTTTTAATGATCGTTTACACATCATAATTTTACATGTTATAGTATGGACAAATCACACCACAATTAGCTCTTAAAGTATTATTACAATTTGATAAGGCAATAAATCAAGCACTTGCTACTAGAGTAAAATCAAGGCTTACATTTAAGGTAATTTTATTTAATTGTATTTAGCTGACTGTAACTAATTAACTTTTGATCATAATTATCGGTTGTATATACTTTTCAGGCTGGTAAATTAAATACTTATAGATTTTGTGATAATGTATGGACATTTATGCTTAATGATGTTGAATTTCGTGAAGTTCAGGAAGTTGCAATGGTAGATAAAGTAAAAATTGTTGCTTGCGATGGAAAAAGTAAGTAATCCCTATTCATTGTTCATTTATATATTTATAAATTTATTTATAATAGAAAGGATCAATATCCATATTTACAAAATTTATTAATTATTTTTCTATTGTTGTAGCATTAGATGCAGATGCAGCAACAAAACGATAACGTCACTTTCTTATACAATTAAATATACACTACTATTATATAACAAGTAAAAAAAAAATACTAGCCATAAAAAAGTTTCATAATAGATAACAATTTAAGCAAAATACATGTACATGTTTAATATAGGTATACAGTTTTTATTCATTTTCCAACATCGATTAAATTTGATTATGTAACAACTGGAATCATGACACTATGTTAAAAGTAGAAACATAAAATTCACCTGTTTTTTTATCATATCAAAATTTAGCGCTAGCTTTATTTTTATAATGTATTTGGAAATGAATAGATTTTACACGTACTATATCTACTACTATAACTTACTCTTAAAAAGTATGAAAATATATAATTGTAATCTTTCTATGTGGTCCAATTTGTTCCAAAGATGTAAATAATTCTTCGAATGAGACTGTAAGATTCATTAGAATTTATTCACGTGTTTATATAAGTGATATAAGGTGGCATTAAGATTATATAAGGAAATAATTCATTGTGGTGTATTTTGTATTATGAACAAAAACTTTTAATATTAACAACATTCTTTTACTACTTATAATAATTTATTCATAAGTAAATACAGTAAGTTTATAATAAGAAGTAATGTACCTATACTTGTTACCATTAATATGATAGTCTGTCTAATATTTTTATTATGCGGTGTGAAATTTAATAAATAAAGTAAAAGTATATTTATGATATATTGCCCATCCAAAAAGAAACAAGGCACAATATTAATAACTGCTAATCCTGCAGAGAAGACAGTCACATATTTGCAAAGTAATGCTAAAGCTTCTGGTAATTTAGGGTTTAAAAATGAATATTTTGGTACCCAATCAGATACATCAACTGTTCTATAAATATCTGCTGGATGTCCAAAATATAAAACATCTTTTCCTTCTCTTCTTTTTATTTGTACAATCTATAATAAAAATTAATTGTTAATATCATATCATTAATTGTATATTTAAGAAAATATTTTACATTATTAATTATTAATATTACCTTAGTAATATTATCCAGAGAAGGTTTTAAGCAATGAGTATCTTGAAACAAACACTCATGACTAGCATGACAAAAATTTTGTGACTGATTAATCATTATTCTGGCTGGAAGGCAAGAATGTGGAGGTAAATGAAGAGGAGCAGATTGTGGTCCCTCAATATATTCAAAGCACACACTTCCACTAGCTTCACTGTCCGAAGTACAACAGTTTATAACTCCATTAGTTTTCTGCCTAGATGGAACTGATTCATCATATTCCTAAAATAATAATATTGGAATATTATATAAAAATAATTCAAAAATAATAGTATATTTATCATAAAATTAATTACAGTATATTTCGAAAAATGCATGTATAAATTGAATATTACCTGAATAAATGACTGCTTGACACAATATCCAAGAGCAGGCTGATTTACTGTATCTAATATACAATCATACCAATCTTCAGTCTGTTTTATGGGACAATCATTTATCTCATAGATTATGTCTTGTTCAAGAAGTCCTGCTCGACCTAACACAGGTGAATTCTATAAACATAAATTTTTATAATAAAAAGAACTTACCATTTATAATACAAAATTATTCTCTCTACATTTATTGATTGTACAATTAATTTGTATTTGAAAACTAAATAAATAAAATATAGAAAATATTTAGCATCACTTTTGCTTACAGGTAAAATAGTTTTTACATAAATTCCATTTCCAACTGTATAAAATGGAGCCCATAACCATGTAGAAAGCATAAGAACAGTTGCAGCTAATGTGGCAAGTATTATGTTATGCCAAATTCCTGCACAAGTCACTCGTAGCTGATTCTTCAATGGTAACGAAGTAAGTTGCTCACTGCTTATATGTACATAAGCTATAGGTATTGTAAATGCAATTAATATTCCTAAGCCAAATAACTGAACATCTTCCCTTGCTGCAGCTAATGCATGACCTAACTCATGCACAATGCTGCAAACTGCTAATGTAATGATATAATATCCAAGTTCATTGAAGGGTACATCTATTCCAGGTAACTGTAAAAAGTGAAGAAATATTTCATATAAAACTTAAAAAAAATTACTGAACAATGAAATTTTACATTTTTAATAAAACTTAATGTGAGACACATATTATTTTATAGTAATAATATTATAAGAAGATAATTTTATAATCATTTATATACTTTTACATAAAAATGAATTACCATTGGCTCTAATAAAGGTTCAGAATTACTATCGTCAAGAGATGGCCCATTACTCCATATATTAAATGTCATCTTTAAAATTGCAATTGTGGCAATAGGCAATAGAATGATACTAATAATGACTCCTGCATTAAACCAAGCAGTCCAAAATTTAGAACGATCCATTCCCCATTTAATTATCTTACGGTTAAATGCTGTAGTGAACCATTTTATTCTTAACACTTGAACCTCCAATCCAGTATTTTTTAAAAAGTAAAGATATGGATAATGTGAACATGTCTGAAATATAAATAAAAATTATTTCTTGGTTATAATGAATAAATTATATATTTTATAAACGAAATTATATGAAATTATATTATTACTAATACTCAATCACACAGTAATGCCTTAAACTATAAATTAATTGACCATATTTAATATTATACAATTGTATACTTGTATGTAAAATAGTAATTATTTTTAACAATATATACCTTAAAAATAGTGTCAAAGAAAAATAATGAACAATGAATAAGACCTATAGCAATTAATACATTTAAAGCTTCCATTTTTCAACACTTTATTTCGATGTTTTATGTTAATACTTCTCATATTACATATTGCATATATCAATTCTTTCTTGCTGCGGGTATACAATGCAACTTGAACAAAATATCTGATTTTGCGGTCAGTTGTATAGATAATATATTAGTCAAACGTGACTTGCTGACAGTTACATTCCCTAGAAAGTGTAATTTTTAGTTCAACAAAGATATTTAATTCAATAATCAATTCAAATATAGCACTTTATATACAGATAATATTAATATAATATTATTTTAATTAAATAATGATACCCTACAAAAATGAAACAATTATTACAAAATAAAGTTACTAACGTTTCTTTAACGTTAAAATACCTATTCTTAAATTCACATATTGGGTGAAATAGTTTTTTCGACTAATAAATATTTATTTCGATTTTATTATCTTATTTTCTATCTGGACACGTGGTATATATTTATGATGTATACCCGGTGGAAAGTTTTTAAATTTTGGTTGTATGGGGAATACATTATGCAAATACAGTATAGTGATCTAAATCTAGTGTCAATTTAATTATAACTGTATTCAGAATGTATACATACGTCTAATTCAACCATGTGTGATCATTATCACTTTTACTTTGTTTATAACCTTATGCATTGTTAAATTAGAAGGCATGGTACATTATATTTAATATATAATTTGTATAAGTATTTGATTTGTGTATATTTCGAAATTAAAGTTATACTGACATGTCTCTGACTATTGAGAAACAAATTGAATTATTATTAGCTGGTCATCCTTTAGAAATTGATACACAGGAAACTAACCATGCTGTACAAAATGAAATAATAGGTAACGATCTTTGTATATTATTAAATGTTATTAATTTATGAATATATGATTTATCAATATGTATTCTGTTGTTACAAGGTTTAAATTAAATTATTTATTGTACACTAATATTAAAGTCATAAATAAATATTTAACAAAATATGTTGCACATTATATTCTATTCTGTTAATATTATTTTTGATTTCCATAATTTTATTGTGCCTTTCTTGGGATAATTATAATCTGTCTTTAGCAATTCATATAAAAAAAATATATGCATTATTAGGGATAAAAGGAGCTGTTAATAACTATGTACCAATTTGTCAAAAAACTGTGACATATATTGTTGCTGCTGTAATTGTAAATAATCAAGGAGAAGTATTAATGATACAAGAAGCAAAAGCTTCTTGCAATGGAAAATGGTATTTACCAGCTGGTCGAGTTGAGCCTAATGAAACTTTATCAGATGCTATTAAAAGGGAAGTTTTAGAAGAAACGGGCCTTATATTACAGCCAGAAACATTGATATTAATAGAGTGTGCAAGTGGTTCATGGTTTAGATTTGTATTCAATGGCAAAATAACTGGTGGTAAATTAAAAACATTAGATGAAGCAAATGAAGAATCTTTACAAGCAAGTTGGGTATATAATATAAATGATTTACCACTAAGATCACACGATATTGTTTCTTTAATAGAAAGAGCTAAAACTTATACAATGAATAAAGATATTTCACAACATCCATATTTAATGCCAGTTAATAAGTCATTGAATAAGCTATTGTTGCGGCTTACAATCACTTCAAAGAAACGAGCAACGTAAGTTGAATATACTTGAAAAATATTTTATACAAACTTTATATTATATGGAAATTTTATATTTAACTTTATACATATGTTACTGCTTATGCTTGATTTCTGTTTAGTATTTGCACTTTCAGTATAAGGTCAATGGTGTTAGTTTTCATAACACAGCAAGATCAATTTGATTATGACTGTGAATGTGGATGAACGCTTTAGGTTGGAGTAATAATAGGTACACATTATATGCACATGCACTTGTACATACACATATGTAACAATTAAATTAGTCTCATATTGTTTCTTTCTTTTAAAAACTTATATTACTAATCATTCTCATTTCTATCAAACATAAATTATATCCATTTTTTGTTAACTTAGTCTATTAGTAATTATATCTTGCACAATAATAACAGCTTAACTTATAAACTATATTGTATTGTAATTATAAGCTTAGTTCATTACTTAAAATTACATAAAACTTTTTATGAAGTTAAATTATAATATTAAATTCTTATTATATATTTTATCAACAGGAATAAATTACATGTTCTTGTGTCAGATACAACACCATTTTATTTACCAGTCTGTGAAATTAATCCAAATCGCAGTCTTCTTTCTACTTTACATAGTTTTATGGAGGTAAATTGATACACTAAGTATGAGGGTATATCTTTTTGAAATACCAAATAAAAATATTTATTTTTTATTTACTACAAATTATAATACTATATTTTATTTTTTATAAATTGTTTAGGAACTATTTGGAAGTGAAGTTGCACCACATAAGCCACATGGTATAATAACTGTAGACTTCAGTGGAGGTCAAGGAGGAGATGGATTATGTTTAACACTACTGGTTTCATTCAAGTTGCCGGTAGAAGATGTACCTGCTGTTGGAAAATTCATTTGGTATGAATTGCCTGAAAATTTAGCTGCAAGTATTACTTACCGTTTACCACGAAACATGACCGTGCCTTTACACGTTATACGATAATCTGATACAATATTTGCATATTATGCATTTGAAATTTCAAATATGAAGTATTTCATTCACTTTCAACCTAAATATGAAATTAAAATTTATGCTGGAAATATTAATATTATTCCAAAATTTATAAACTGTTAAAATGTGAATTCTAAAAATTCTAAATTATTACATAATATTGATACACAAATTAAAATGAAACGATTAACACGCACATATACATATATATTCATACATTCCAAGCACTGTTATAACACAACAACTTTATATTAGCCAGATATATTTATACATCTGCTTAACAATACCTAACCATATTAGGGAAATATTTACGAGCATAAATTTATGTTTATCCTAGTCTATACCAATGACTTTTTTAACAAGAACAAGCATATAATTTATAACTTTCATAAGAATTTATAATGTAAAACGACTAATATTAGATTTTAATCATTTATATGAACTTTTATATTTTGCATTATTAAAGAAAGCTGCAAGTGTTTCTAATTTTTATTAAAAGTTTTTAGAAATTCCTTTAGATTATAGAATATAAAAATCGATACATGCAGTTTCTAATTTTATTTATATTTAATCAAATTTCAAAAAGTATTTAATAAAATAAATAAAATTTTATTCTTATATATTATAAAAATTTAAAGAATATTATTATTGCAGATATTACTTACATTCCAAATATTTAATTATTTGTTGAGCACAAAATAAGAACAAACATGTATGTGTATGTATTATATACATATACATATATACAAATGTATTTTTGCAAAAATATACATTATAAATATTATTTATTTTATGAATATTATTTAACATTGTTTATATACTAATAAACGCTTTGAAGAAGTTTTAGAAATATTTATGTAAATTAATTTTCTAATGAATAAAATATTTATTAACAAAAATATTAATTATAAATTAACACGTGAAAAGTAGTTGTAATACTACTTTAAAATGAATAAAACACTTTACCAAGTTATTGCTCCATAGAAATTTATTTTGTATTTAAATAAAGAGCATAAGATATGTCCAGAGTATAGATATGAAAACTCCAATATTAATATTTAAAGATTTGAAATATCACAGAAATATACATAAACGTTTTTATAAAATCTCCACATATGTATACTTTTGGCTTATTCTATAAACTGCAGTCCAATAGAAAAATCTTTTATACAAAACGAGTATGTATGTAATAAAAAGAAAAGCTGTTATGTATAACATAAGTTATATATTGTAATCTATAATGTTATATTAATAAATGCTGAATTTTGTTTTTACAAAAAGGGACTCTATATTGATTAATACCTTCCGAAAATATTAAAAAATTTTTATCAGTTATCAAATTTTCCTAAATTTAAATCAATTTATTTAAATATGAATTACAGGAAATATTATTTTTATAGTTAATGTTTCAAAAATCGCATGAAAGACAATTTCATATGTAATACTTTGTACGTTAAATGACTTAAAATAAAATAATAAAAAGCTTAAGCACTTTATGAAAATGAGCATTGTGAAATATCAGAACAGAGGAGATTTGTATAAGAAATTATTTATAAATTCAGTTTTTAAATTATATTGTTATTGAAGAATGAATTTATAAATAATTAGTCAATTATATGAAATTACACATATTCAAACTGTACTCTGTACATGAATTAAGTGTACAATACTAACTGCTTACAAAACAACTGCCTTATATGTAATTCAGAAAATACATATTTATACATTTAAAACGAAAGAAATTTTTAATTCTGTAACATATTTGTATGTTCATTATAAAATAAGTTCATAAGCTTCATTAGCAGCGATTTATTTTAATGTTTACTTAATATATACTTAAGACGATGTTGGTGTTAATATTTCAAGTGTATTTGTTACTTCGTTATTACTTTCATTTTTTATAGGAACAATATTGTTTGTACTAGGCATTAGATTAGTATCAATGGCTTGAGTTAATGACAAATTATTGAATGAATTTAAAGATGCAGTACTATTAAGATTTACCATTGTATAAATTGCTTGTTTTTCATTATTTTCACATTGATTAACATAAGTACTATTATTTATAGTATGTTTTTTCATATGTGTTGTTAAATTTCCACTATGATAAAAATCTTTTCCACAAACTTTACACTGAAATGGTTTAATTCCAGAATGTATCCTTTCATGTATTGATAAATTTCCACTATGTCTAAATTCTTTACCACATACAGTACATTTGTAAGGTTTAACACCCGAATGAGTTCTTAAATGTGTTGACAAATTTCCACTGTGACTAAACATTTTTCCACATATTTGACAACCATAAGGTCTTTCACCAGAATGTGTTCTCATATGAATAGCTAAATTTCCACTGTGAGTAAAAGATTTTTCACATTGATTACATTTATAAGGCCGTTCTCCGTTATGGGTCCTCATATGTATAAATAAATTACTTTTATGCCCAAATTCTTTAAAGCAAATTTCACACTGACATTTGAATTTTTTCTGTGCATTTGTTTCTAAAGAACTGTTAGGTAGTCTTCCAGAATGATTAGGTTTTATTGTTAATATGGGTTCTGAAGTAATTAGCATTTGATTTTCATATTTTCCTTGTTGCATAGTTTGACAAAATTGTGATTGTTGTTCTTTTTGAATCACATCTATAATATGACACTGTTGATTCATCTGACTCTGAGTTAAATTTCTTTCCTGATTAACTTGAAATAACATACTGTTTTGTACATAATCTTTCATATACATCAAGGAACCATTTTCCTAAAATATTTAATACATGCAATTAGTCATTAAGTTTTGTTTTATGGATTATATTAATTACACAATGTAAATATGTAAATGATTTATATTTTTAAGTAAAATTTGATATATTTATAAATGAAGTATTTATAACAGGTCTTAAGAATTAAAACCCACTTCTGATTGAAATAAGCTTTGCTGGCCATGAATTTCTGTTTTTGTTCGTATTTCATTTTGCGTATGATCCCAAAAGATTGGTAACTGATTATATTTATAATCATTATCTTCATCATTAAATGTTGGATATTTGGAGATGTTTGAAACGTTAATTTTCCCATCAGAATTAACATCTTCCATTCCCATACACTCATGTTTTATTTGTATAGGATTAAACATCTATAATTATAATTTAAGATAATAATTATAATGATTGATGATCAATACATTTTCTTTACATTATTTATAAATAAGTTGATCACTAAAAAATTAATTAAACCACTTTCAACTTATGAAATTAAAAATACTAGAACTATATTTTAAAGGTCACATGCAATTTTTTATTAAAAAGCATAAATTTTAAAAATTAAGGAACAATAGTTAAGATCAGTAATTACATATATAAAATTTATTACATTTTTAAAAAGATATATTAAAATCAATAGCCACTTTTTTGGTATTTGTAATTATTCATAATTTGACTGAATCATTAATTTTGAAACAAATAACATAATTAATATACACTGTCACTTCACAAAAATTATTCATTATATAAATGCATGAACAAGTAATTGTTTACAAAACATTGCTTCAAATAACATTAAATATACTAAACAATACTTTATTGTATAAAAGCATTGACTTAAATTATATCTTCAGACAACAATAAAAGTATCCAATTTCTTTGTTTCGTAAATGACAGATTTTTTTTATAGCTAGTAGTGCCATCTGCGAAGATTCAGTTTTCGGATTGCAAGCTATAATATGAATAATTTTATATAAAATGTAATAAAATATAGTATTCAAAGATTAATTCTTTAAGTAGTAATAAATGCTACGAGGTTAATTAATTTTTTGTTCATACATTTCATACAAATAAATGGATTAATAAGTGTTTGCAAAAATGTTATGTATTTATAAAATTAACACTATAACTTCACCTTATGAATATGAAAAACACTTTAAATTTAACGAGTTATATAAATGTAAAAACACATTAATAAAATTACAAGAGTATTTGTATTTTTATACTCTTCAGTACAGTTTATAAATTGCAGGTGTACAAAATATTTCAGAACACTTAGGGTCTACTTCAGAAATGGCAGAGGTTACAAAACAAAACAGGTTCATATGAATTTACATTCGTTAGTGAATTTAGATAATTTCGAAACAAAAACAAGTTGAACTTATGTTTGTTTACATTTTTTGTGTTATTTTTTACCCCCTGTTTATTCCTGAAATTTGTTCCATATATCATGAGACATCTTATATATGTTGGTACTTAGTGTTACCTATAGAGTGCGCTATGCTACTGTGTATTTATGTAAATATATTTACATGTATCAAAATAATGTTACATCAATAACTCTATAGTTCATAAATATTACCAAAAAACGAATTTGTTCATATATTTCATTTGTGAATGTCAAAAAAACATTTTAAAATAATTTTCATTAATATCTAAGTGTGCGGTGAAGACTTGTTGGTTAGAAATAATTGTGATATTTCTCGTTTGATTAAAATTTTAAATATGTAATATTTCCAATTGTAAGTAATATTAAATATAAACATTTAAAAATGTTTCATCAAATTCTGTAACAAATTTATTGACATAATACTCATATACCCATTAACTTTACTTATTAACTTTAAAAGTAATTTGTTAGGTTAGGAATATATAAAAACAATAATAGAATTATAGATTATTTGATAATGTATAACTGAAATGTAAAGTTATCCACTATGCCTGGTGGAAGACGAAATGCTGCTAGTAGGAATGGACAAACTAAATCTCAGACTAGTTTTTCCCAATCTGCAAATATTGGAATACGAAGTAATAGTGGAGAAAGGACAGCTGGAAGCGGAGGAGATGATAAAAAGTCAGAAGAACTTTATGGAATGAAGATATTAGTACCAAAACATGTACCAGTACCTGTTGTACCTGTTGACAGTCATTTAACATTTGAAGCTTTGTCTTTGGTTGTGTCAATTATTGCAGCTTCTTTACAAATGCTTAATTTATATAGAACTGTATGGTGGTTACCACATTCTTATAATAATTATACCATGGTATGTAGTTTGAAATATTTTGTATTAGTTTATAAAATACTATATGAATGTTCATTACCATGTTTGTTTTATGCATTATTAAAATAAATGTGCATTATATTCTTTCAGAATTTTTATTTAATTGATCCCTATCTGCTCATATTTATTGTAACTATGGTTACAAGACAATTTATTTATTCTCTACTACATCGATTCATTGATATTTCATCTCCAGTTCGTTGGTTGTCTACTGCTCAAAAAATTATGAGGTATACTTTCTACTATATTAAATAAATAGTATAAATGAAATTATATAAATCTTTTTCCAAATATAATATATTATTTTGCAGAATAACTTTGTTAATTAGTGTGATGAGTATATTGTGTTGGTGTCTCTATCATATGGCTGAAAGGCATAATTCAATGAAGATTTTCTACTTGTGCTATCCGTTTGTATTTTTTTATTCACGTACATGTGTACACATACTAAAGACTTTACACACATACATAGTAACAGTATTTATTATATGTACATTGTTTCAGAAGTTTATCTGTGTATTTTGTGATGTTTGGTGTAAGTGCAACACCTTTTTTTGATATATCTACAACACCTGTATACAGTAAAGATGAAAAGAAGACAAAACTTCTAATGGGTATATAAGTTTCACTTACACCAATAGCATTATTCATATGCCTTCAACAGTTAAGTTTGAATTAAATTTAATTTTTGTAGATAAACCTTTACATAACTGCTCTTTAAATGCATCAGCAATCAGAGCAGAAGTTTCAACTTTAAGATCTGATTTCAATCGTCGTTTGAAACGAGCGTTGTTTGCATCTTCTAGCAGTGCTTATGTATGTGGTATTGCACCAATAATATTTGTACCTCAATACTTACATTTTAATGTTTCATGGGTTGTACAACATGTTATTATGTTTTGGCTTGGAAGAATAAGTGCTCATTTCTCTCAAGCTTATTCAGTTAGGTGCGTATTTGTAATTATTTGTGAATCCTTCTTTTATATCATGCATATAATGTATTGTTAAAGTGTTAATGTTGTTTCTGAGGAATGTGAACGTTAAGAAAATTAAGAAAATTCATTTCCAGAAATTTGATGAATACCCTACTTATTTAGGTACTGCGACGTTTTACATAGAGCAGCACTGCATTTGGGGCGATGGATCAAACTTGAAAATCGTAACAATCATACCTATGCACAAGCATGGAATGACTCTATTTTGTGGCCTCATGGTTCAATCGTAAGACACAATAAGGAAATTTATCGTTCAGAGGGTTTATGTACTGTAGCAGAGCCAGGAAATTCAAATCACTACAGATTTTATGTATGTTATGAAAATGATAATTCACTGTGTTATAAATTTATGTATATGATCATATACTGAAAATGAGCCAATTTTAATGTGTATTATTTAAATTCTTTGATACAGGCTTTGTTCAGTAATCCCACAATGTTACTTTGTTCATTATTGGGGTTACAGCTCCTTCTTGTGTGCGTACAATTGTTAATTTTATTACGCACAACCGACTGGTATCAAATATTGTCAATAACATTACTTCTTGTGATCAACTATTATACTTTGTTTAAAGTAACTAGAGATTATCTCATTTGTTGGAAAGTGTATCACGCCGAGCAAATAATACAAGGAAAATCTCAAGTGACTGTAAATCCTGCTATTCAATAAATAATCAGCAAAAATAAGTTGTCTAACGTATTTATCCTTTCACATTTACAAATTTTAATTTAAACATGAAATTTTTCATTTTATATAACATTTCAGCATATAGCAGTAAAAGTAGTATTTTATTATACTCTATTGTAAAAATATTTTACTTAAATTTTACTTTTCTAATTATTATTAATCTATATTTTAATTATATTATGTTTGTAATTCTATTCAACTTTTAAAAAACGATAATTTATTCGACAAACTATTGTAAATCAGTAACATATGAAATAACTGTTAATTAGTTTCAGTTACTTTTTGATGGAACGAAAGAAAAAAATAAATAAAATAATTGTTTTCAACATCTTTTGACCAATAATATTTATCCGTAACTTATGTATGCTTGAATTATTTCCTGTTATAGAATTTTTTATGAAAATGAAAACGACTTAATATGATTGACGTTCGCATTAAATTTCTTTCGAAAAGTTAAGTAAGCATGAAATAAGATGACGTACATCAAATATATTTTTGAACATTAAATATTATTTAACGCTATTTCGAAATTGTGATAATATTATGCTGTATTTTCAAACATTATCTTAAAATATTACGTTTAATAATATTGTTATATCTGTATCCGCATTATCAGAACAACGTAGCCATTTCTATGGTTCAAGTAAGAAAATGAAAAATACATTTCGAAGTATAATAATATCTGATAGTAATAGTGAAAGTACAAATTATTATAATCGACATACATAACGGAGAACAGTAGCAAAAGAAATTTGTTAAAAATGGAAAGTAATGACTTGGTTTACTACGTTTCGAAGATATCCGCGTTTATACTGTCGCACTTTTTAATCATACTAGTATTACAAATTAAAAATTTTCAAATTTTTTTATTCTAAATTATTATTTTCAATCCTTCAAATTTTTAATTTCTAAATTTACTAATTTAAAAAGTTGTTAATTCTTAAATTTAGGAATTTTCAAATTCAGATGTATAATTAATTTTCAAATAAAAAATTTCATTTTAGAAATTTAGATAATTACATCAGATTCGATATTCATTCGATTGCATTGGTGTAATACTTGTATTAAAACAATAATGTTCTTTAAATCATTAGTAAATTCTTTTTGTTGAAAACATTAAATATATTTTTTATTTTATAGTCCAAAATTGTTACAAATAGAGGATTCATTTGCAATTTAAAAAATGTGCGTTATGTGTATTCAACTGCAAATACATGTGATTGAAAAATGATGTATTGAAAAATGTGATGAAAGTTATCAGTAAAATAATAAGACGTAGTTTACAATTTCTTCTCGAGCAGTTATGTATTTAATGAAAAAAATGTCCAAACAATGGTGGTATTATATATAGGAAGAAAATTAAAATGAAATGTAGTGCTGTTTGTATTTGTTACAGTGATGGGTATCACTCGGAAAACTGCCTTATGCTCTGTGCTTATATTTATTGGTGTGTGACTTTTCACAGTAATTTCTTCTCAAATCGACATAAAATTTGATAAAGAAATATGTTTTCTTTTGTATGGCATATATTACGATAATATTTTTCGTTTTAATTGAAAACAACATTTTTTTACAATAGAAAAACAAATATTGTGCTTCTATAAAGTCAAATAAGATGTTTAAGAAATTATTACTCTAAATTCCAATAAATATTTTGTTCTATTAACGCAATATATTAAACTGTACAACAATATTTATTATTTATTTTTGCTTTATTTTTTATTATGTAATGATTGTTTAGATTAATATAAGTGACGATTTATTTTTGAAGTGAATTCGGTATTCGGTAAAATAAAAATCGATAAAAAAGTACTTTTAATTAATATTTATAAAAGGTATTAATTTAAACATATGATATATGCATTTTATTAAAAAATAATTTTAATTATTATTAATCGATTTTAAACAAACACCAAAGGAAAGTAATCAAAAAGTCCTATAAAGTTATAATGAAATTGTGAAAACAAAATAATCATTTTGTAAATATTAGTACTTTCAGTAAACATTTTTTTTAGAAATCAATATTATACTAACAAAAAATACTTGTTTTATATTTAATAATTATTTTCTGAGAAAAACAAAAAGAAGGAAGAAAAATTTGGATATATTCCAAGCGTCTCCAACTCATAATACATTTTTAATCTCAGTATATTCTAAACCAGTTAAATAGAAATTATACGAATTTTCCAAAGTTAATTCTTTCGGATTATGAAGATTTGTATGCTAGAGATATAATTTTAAAAAACTATTGTGTGATGTCTTCTATAATTGTACAAAGTTCAAATCGGTGTTCCGAAGGATTACAAACCACTTTTGTCAGTACAGTTTACTGAAATTATATCGCGAAATGTACTTCAATCGTAATATATGTTACTCAGTTGCTGAAAAGCATATAGTTCATATTTGAAATAGCATTTGACAAGTGTTTCATACTTCAGTTTTAGTTAAATATGGATCATGTAAGCGAACACCAGTGGTCGGCTATGCTCCTGGAGTTAGTGGTATGCCACCAGTTAACGAAAGAAATTGTGAGACTCCTGAAATTTTGAAGAATTCACATCTATCAAATGCCCTCGAGTGTAATCGTCCCTGTCATGTTGGGGAGAAACCAAAAACTTGTTATTACAAATTCGTGATCGAACGTTATCCCGTCAGCGGGCAGTAAGTATCATGTACTTGAAAAACGTCCAATTTAAAAGTACTATAATTTATAAATAAGTGTAGTACCTTTATGACCGCTTCTGAAGACAGTCATTCCAAATACGAATACATAAATGCAAATGAAATTTGAATATAAAATGTTCGATAGAACCAATACATTTAATTAACAAGTATACAATTCCATTACAAGAAGAAGCACAAATTTTTATACGTGCAACAGTATATCTTTGTTGGATTAACAAATTATACGCAACATTCTTAATAAGAACGTATTGGGGTACAGTACAGAAAGTCGTAGTTTGTCGTTTGTTTCAAATTTTTTTATAAAATGTTCTCCAAATCTATACAGAAACCGTTTTGCATAAAATGTCAAAAATTCTCAAAACGTACATAAGAAACTTTTGGTATGAAATATATAAGTACCTTCTGTATAAATGTACAAACAAACAACACATACACATACGTAAATTGTATGTTTTTGTAAAGACTTATTTTATTACATTTTTTAATACTAATTCGTTTGTATTACCGGTTATACAAACATTTTGTTTTTCATTTTTTTTTTAGAGCATGCAATT
This sequence comes from Megachile leachella, assembly GCA_963576845.1. Lineage (NCBI taxonomy): Eukaryota > Metazoa > Arthropoda > Insecta > Hymenoptera > Megachilidae > Megachile > Megachile leachella. The sequence goes on along the minus strand of OY756256.1, from coordinate 11,166,217 downwards.
TCTGCACCCCTAATGTTACAAATACATTGTGTCCCGATTGTCAATGCATAACCAGCGATGGCGTGGAGCGTATGGCTTTAGTTGTAAACCGAATGTTACCAGGACCGAGTATACAAGTTTGTATAAATGATTATGTGGTGATTGACGTTGTGAACAAAATTAAAGAAGATGCAGTGACGGTACATTGGCATGGCATTTATCAAAAAGGAACACAATACTACGATGGTGTACCCGATCTCACCCAATGTTCCATTTTGTTCGGTAAAACCTTTAGGTAAGTGACATTACAACGAAAGTAATAATTGAACGTTTATAAATGTAATTAAATACAACAGTAATGCAGTTGTATTATGCAGATACTTATTTTCTTTTGATGAAAAATATTTTATCCAGCACGTTTTAAGCATTTTGTATTTTTTATACTTTATTTTTACCAAATATATTTAGCACATATACTTAAGTGTCTTTCATCAAGCAATGCAGTAGAAATTACTTACATTTAAACTCCCTATTTATGTTGTTGGATATTGTATTTTTTTCAGATATCAGTTTCCTGTGAAAAATGGCGGCACTCACTTCTGGCATGCTCATACGGGATTAAATAAGATGGACGGTGTTTTCGGTAGTTTTGTTGTAAGGAATACAATAGAACGAGATCCCCATGCGCATCGATACGATTATGATTTAGCAAATCACGTGGTGTTAATCAATGATTGGATGCACGAAGAATCAACAGAAAGATTCCCAGGTCGCAATAGTGGTGTAGTTGGTCAAGCTCCCGATTCGTTTTTGATCAATGGAAAAGGAAAAGTCTTGGTAAATGTATATGATATCAAACACTACTCGTGTCTGATCATTTGGCAGCTGGAAACAATAATGATTGTTATTATCCGACGCGCACCGTACTTTCCTACCAGTCAAAAAATCAAAACAACGTCTTTGTTATATGAAATAAAAATCAAATTGCAATACAAGAAATGAAAATGGAATTTTTACGCTTTGACGGTTTGTGTCGCGTATGTGTCAAGATCAATTATAATCTGAAGATTGATAATTCTATGATAAATAATAACTGGAATTTTCAGATATAAATAACGATTTCTGACAGTCATATACCATGATAGTATTGGAATTAAAAGAATTAAATTTAAAAAGAAGTTTGCTATGACAATATTATAATAGAAAGAGTTGAGATGTAAATTAAATCTTTAATGGTTCATATGGATTGTAACCAATATTTTATTTATGTTACAGAACAATAATTCTACCGGTGGTGGGGGTGGTGCTTTTGAAGTCATAACTGTAGAAGCAAATAAACGTTACCGTTTCCGTTTAGTCAATTCATTTTGTACCACTTGTCCAAGCGAATGGACGATCGAGGGCCACAAAATGATCGCCATCGCATCGGATGGACAATCTATGGAGCCTGTTACTGTGGATTCCATTGTCACATTACCAGGTAAACCAAAGATACTAGGATCAAAAAGAACTTGAATAGTATACAGATCAGTGTATCTCCTGATGAAGCTAGCTGCAATGCTGGCGAAACGTTGGGAACTCGCTTCCTTTAGGACATGGCTTATACCTGAAAGCCTCAACAGTAATACCTATAGTACACAGATCATCCATAATTTTTCAAAATGATAGGAATGTCATTCAGATTTTGAAGGAATTGTATCGGTAAAGGAATTCTCAGAGTTTTATGAAATTTAATATACTCCTAAATATATTTCCGAATATTACTTGGTTAAAGTGTTGAGAGATGGGTGATGTTAACACTTTTAATTTTTTACCTCTTTTCAATTACGAAACTCAAAGTATTTAACAATAAGTGCTCATAATATAAAACAAACATTTAATGGACATTTACGATATACTTAGAAAACATTTCATACTGGTAGAACTCTCTTAACGAAATTACGTATTGATTTATAGTTTATACTATAGTATTCTAAGATGCATATTTTTACGTCACAAAACTGTTCTACAAAAGTTGTATATTTTTTGTTCATAGCTGAGCGGTATGATTTTATCCTACATACTAATCAAAAGCCTGGTGCTTATTGGATACAGCTCCGTGGATTAAGTCGATGCAAGAACAGTGGTATTCAACAATTAGCTATATTACAGTACATAGGTGGACCTACAGAACCAAAAACTCCACAGCCTTCTTATGGTGCCATCCCTGGAAAAGTGGTATGTTTTTCATAATTTTTATTGTCGTTTATGTACATATACGGAGTGCTTCGCTTGTAGTGAACTATGCAAATATCGATATTTATTTTTCATAACTATTCGTTATTAAAAAATATGTTTCAAAAAACAGTAATGCAAGCTCATGTTAGCATTTCTTTTAATTCAATCGAGGTAGGGAATAAAATAAGTAACTAGTATCTCGTAATAGAATTAGAAGTCGAGACACATGATCGAGAGATACATACTTGGCAGTATTCATGTATGTACATACGTAATGCTGCGATAGCCAAACCAAATGTATCGTCAAGAAAAGGTCTTTTCATATTACGTCAAGAAATATGAAAGATGATTCCCTTTTTATTAATGGAGCCATTTTTTAAATAAGCATTTTTTCAGATCATTTTGTAGCACCGCGACAACAATTATTTAATAACAAGTTTGATATTTATATCTCACTACATTTGTACGAAAAAAATTAACTTCTAGCAATATAACAGCTGACTCGAATAAGTCGAATGTCTATATTATTTTCACGTACAATTAAAAATACAAAAAAATAATCGAAGCTTAAGCGGTTTTAAGTAATTTCACGTAAAGTATTCTTCAGAAATTTTGATTTTCATATCGTTTCAAGACATAAATTAGACAAAAAATTCGTCCTAAAATCATTGTCATTTCATCACGAAAATAATTTATATGTACAACTTACGTGGGACTATATGTATCCGTTCACGTTACACAACTTGTATACAAACAACATTTTTAGTATCGTTTCAGCACTCGTTTATTAATGATATAAGCACAAATATGTGTTTAAATGTTCGTCATATCGTAATTTAAAAATATTCTAAACAATGGACGCTAACTTTTTTCTATAATTGATAAAGCAAATTATTCATCGCGGGACTATGATATCGACCAAAAATATAAACAAGTTTGTTGCAACATTAGGTTTTAAATGCAGTGGACGTTCCTTGCAACGGATCGAATCGCGATGCGATATGCATAAACAATTTAACGCACGCATGGGGTACAAACCCTAGAATTGAGGAAGTAGAACCAGATATGAGACTTTACATGCCAATCGGCTTTCGTACTGCCACACCTAGTACCTTTTATCGGCCTAACACGTACAAATCCTTTTTAAGTGAGTCTTTAACATTCAAACAATATTAAAATTACAATATAATATATGCTATAACTATTCTTTGTTACATTATTTATACTAATGTTTTCTTTTCTTGATACAGTTCCAGGACCAAACGCCATTGTTATGGGAACTATGGACAATATTCAATTCGCTTTTCCACCAGCACCACCACTTTCACAGTTGGATGATCTACCTTCGAATCAGTTTTGCAACTCTGACAATTTGCCACGAGGTTGTCCGGGCAATTGTACTTGCACGCACGTGCGGAAAATACCGTTGGACGCTGTAGTGGAAGTGATATTAATTGACGTATGTGAGTAGTCAAATAAAATGTAATGTACTGCAATAATATGCAATTAACCATTTCTCTTACGATAAATTTTGAAATTTTCGAAATTCTAAACTTTTAAATATCTAAATTCCAGAATTTCTATATTTTAGATTTTTAGATTATCAAATTTATAAACTTTTGCACCAACTGAAAATTCTTAACTTTACAAAGTTTCACAAGTTTGAATTATCACGGCTCCAAACTTGTAAATTCTCAAGTTTTTAAATCTTCCAAATCCCCTAATGAGTGAAGGTTAAAATGTTCATATTACAAAATTAAAAATTTCTACATTTCTAGAAAATTTAAACTCTCAAATTTCGAAAGATCCAAATTTTACAAGAAAATTAGATTATATGATATTCCTTGTCATCTTAATGATTAATTTCTGATACTATATTTACAGCGAATGTAAACGGGCTAATTCATCCTTTCCACTTGCACGGATATTCATTTCGTGTTCTAAGTATGGGCCAACCATTAGGTCCTTATTCACCTCAGAACCCAATAACTCTAGATTACGTGAAGAAGCTGGATAGTGAGACTAATTTAAACAGAAAATATGAGAATCCTGCAGGCAAAGATACTATTGCTCTCCCAAATAATGGATACGCAGTAATCAGATTCCGAGCGAATAACCCAGGTACATATACTTCTGTTTGAAAACTACTGCTATAAAAATTAATAACCATAAACGTTCCATCTCGAATAATTCGCACTCGCTTTGACTTTGTTTGCTATATTGTGCAAAGATTACAAAGCACGTTGCATATGATTATAAATAAATTAATTGGTACCTCTTTATGATGAAGGATATTGGTTGTTCCACTGCCATTTTATTTATCATCATGATGTCGGCATGGAAATGGTTTTCCATGTTGGAGAACAAAGTGATTTACCACCAGTGCCAAAGAATTTTCCAAGATGCGGCCATTTCATACCGAATATTAACCCCCCTTACAAACACAATGGAGGGAAATGTAACAGAAAAGACGATTTAGACGAATGGAAACACAGCGAAGAAAGTAAAAAGGAGGAAGGAAGGAGGAAACGAGAAGAAGAGAAATTGTCAATAGCAGATATTGGAAAGATGTTTGATCTGTGGTAATTTTTTCACATTTACATTGGAGGAATTTTGACACCACATTTTGTAAAATCTATTCGTTGCTTGAAAATAAAACATTTCTGTTTGAGGGAAAATAAGCACTACATGTTGAGATAAATCTGTTTTTATTGTTGTAATTTATTTGTATTCTTGTAATATGTAATAAACATGTATGTTTCGTTTCTTATGTTGATGTATTAAAAAATTATTAAATTATTTTATAGTTAATTAACGATTAACAGTAAATCACCCATAAATTTAGTTTTTTCGCTAATAACAATCATTTTCAACAAATACATTATACATTCTAAAAACTTCTGACACATAATTTAATTCAATTTTATTATCCATTTAAGTTCGAATATAATTGAATAAGGACATGTTCAGAAATATATTTTTCGAAAATTTCGATTAAGTTGCGACATAACTTATTTTCATCTGTTAAACTTTATACTATTCTAATATACACTATTTTTTAATGTATGAGGCCTTCTGGTATTAAAATTAATACATTTAACATTAATCGAAGTATTATTATATGTATACATTTTGTGATTATGAAAATAAATTATACTTTTCACCACTGATAATGTTTTGGCAGAGCAAAGGTTGAAATTTGATGTTGAAAGGAACTTTCTGGTATGTTCCGCTTCACTCGCTCAATTAACGGAGGGTGAATATTATACGTAAAAAAATGGATACTGATTTTAATGAACAACTAATAACACTTATTTATGAAATAATAGTGGCAGTGCATTTTTAACAAGTTATGTATAACTATATTAATGTTGAATGTTGTACTTGAATTGTGATTTAATGTGCTTGATTTTTGCATTAGTTCTGATGTAGTTCTAGTTTTGTTCTGATGTTTTTCGGCATATTTTGCCGTATTTAACGCTTCTGTTCTCCCTTCCTTGGCGTGGTACATTTTTGGAAGAGAACAGGGTTTTCTACATGGGGAGGATGGCGGTACATAGAAAGTTCTGCGATTTTCCCAAAATCCGTGACGTGTTCCTGAGGGACCTGGAACCGTTATTCTGCAGACTCAAGTTGTCCTTCCATATTTGGGTCCGCGAGGTTTATGGCACGGCCTGTGTGGCTGAAGCCAAAGACTCGACTAATGAATACCTTAATAAATGAATTTATGTTTGTTCCGCCATATCAAATAGATAAGATAGACAAAACCAGAATATGTCCCGCAAATTGTGTCTATTTGAACGGAATAAATAGATTAGGAGTATAAGTAGAAGTATCAATATTACACGTGTTATATAATATGTATATGAGTGTTTTTGATTTTTAGCAGGGCTAGAATCAACACCTGTAACCTGTCCTATTTTCTCGTTTATCCAATCCGTATGCAGTCCTACCATAGTGTAAGAGTTGCGAGAAGAAGAACATGTCATATACCCACTATTAATTCCAATTTGTTTGGAATTCAAAGTCAAGGGATTGCCAATCAAATCCTGAAGCAAATAAAAACATTATAAATTCAGGTAAATATGATAATTAAATCGTGTTAGACTGATGTGTAATGCTCTAACAAAACAAATATGCAATTATTAAATATTGTATGTGGTTGGGACTATAACGGAGATTCCGTAGTATAATTACTACATACATATAGTACGTGATAGAATATTATATCGTATTAATTAAGCAAACTTTTAAGTGGTTAGAATGAGTTGGAAAATAAAATAGTCGCGATTACTATGCATTATGCATATTACATATACAGTGCTTTCATAGTCATATTTCGTGTAGTAAATTGTTTAATACAGAAGTAAAAATATACAAGTAGTACGGTAAACAAGATTTGTAATTTTTGGAGATACAAGTAGATAATATTCAAATCATAGTTTAGAACTTGTGAGTTTTAAACATGTCATTTTATATCATAAATGTTATGTTACTTACATAACAGGGGGCTTGTGGCCTGACTCGTTTATTCCTATAAGTACATATTCTGTATAGGTCAGTACAGCTTTCTTGCGGTAAGATCTTCTCCTTCATTTCTCCAGCCTAGACGAAATATATAATAAAATTATTTTTTGACAATTGCGAGTTACTAATAATAAGACCAATTTCATTGGTACGATTTAGGTCACGAGTCGTTAAAATTGTTCTCTGTTTTCACTGCCAAAAGCGAGAATAATTAAGAATAAAAAATAATTTTATATGCTTTCATTCTAGTAAAATGTTAAGATAAAAAGTCACTTTATAACTTTGGAAAAGCACCTCTTTAGGGTAGCATCCTGATTGTTACGATAACAAAATTTTCCATAAGTAGCATGACCATGGCAACTTTCGTTTGCTTGTCGATTGTGTTACTTTTTAAAATTACTTACCGTATAAAACTCAGCGTCCCACCCAATTAGAGTAGCCGTTTTTCCAGCAGGAAAATTAATACTGGATGAAAGTGTAATCGGTTGAACTGCACTGTTGAATTCAATGTTTCCGACTACGCGTAATAAACAGATGGCGCTTGTTCGTCCTGCCCTGGACATGCTATGCAAGTGAAATAGTTCTACTAAATATTCAACAGCTTCTTCGTATTCAGATTCGATTCCAGCAAAAACTATCAAATCTTTTGGTTCCCGTCTGTAAAATAATATAGTACGATTTCATCTATCAGACAAAATAGTAATATATTAATAACTGTGTGACTAATTCGTTAGAATGTGAAATAATTAAAATGCGATACGCAACAGATTTCTGTAACATTGTTAGTATCTGTAAGACCGTAAACTTTTTGGAACACTTTGTATGATTTCAAATTTTTACACCCGTCTTTGGCGGTCTGACTGGAAGGGAATGGTAAGGGCTTGGAAGAATGAAGGCGAGGGAGGTAGCGTTTCGTCCGGGATCTGCGAGCGGATTTATTACTAAATGCCCAAATATTTAAGTTCAAAAAGTCCGTTTTTAAAATTTTAAAATCTTTAAATTTTCGACTACTTGACGTATAACGTTAAGGTACGCACATCTTTTTCTAATAAGTTACTCACTTGTAAACGCACTCCGCACACGTAAGTATATACTGGTTACTAACGATGGTCCCACCACATATCAGGTCGTCATTGTACATTATTCTCGCTAAAAAGGGATATGTGTTTTCCGCACCATAACCGTAAGGATAATAACTTTCATCCTCCAGACCTATATAAATATTAATGTACGTCAGATAAATTATCACTAATGATGTAAAGCATTAATCTTCAATAAACATCTGGTAAGTTTTTCGTTATTGGGACAATTCGAGTGATAAATATTTAATAAACTCACAATTGACTACAGAAATTACACATAAAAGGAGGACCAGCGAACGCATGATGGTAGAAACTGAAAATTAATAACCAAATTGATTAGCGTCTGAAATTAAACCCGATTAATGTCAGCGTCACTTATGTGAGGTTTCATGAGTAATTCTAGATTGTTCCTTTTATGTACGTACGCACCTATGTACACGAATCTTGAAGCATGAATATGAAACAATGGATGTGATATAAACAAAAGAAAGTTTAAATATTAACAATATTTTATATTTGCTCAAGACTGATTTGCCTTCTAATAACACTTTTTCTTTTACATGTGTTTTGTTTCTATGCGTTCCAGATTCCTCCAGTACGTTTCCTCCCTGTACACTTAAATGTGAATAATGAGATAATATTTATATTTCACTGTATTCGAATATTAATTGTTAATTTTGAATAATATTTTGAATTTTAATATGCGGTTGTAAGTACTCATATGTCAAAATCAAGCAATGAGGTATTGCTCTACATGAACAGGGATTTGAGAATTTCATTCAGAACTGTGACATGTGAAGAAGTGATCAGAGTAAAATCAAATGTAACGTAAACGATAATAACTGATTCTCTCGTAGAAGAATGATGAATGATCAATGAATAATGTCGAATCCTTTCCGTACTTACTTTCTTGCCTGATCGAATATTGTATTATTTGTTCTTTAGCAAAACTTTGTTTGAGAGTGATAAAACATTTAGTAAGTTACATCTGCAATGTGTTATTTTCGATTTCCAAGATAATTTGATATCTACACTTATGGAGTATTCCTGATAAGATCTGATTACAAAATTTTTTCATATTGTGTTCTGAGTATTCGTTTGTCATCTATAAAATTATATTTCGTTTTCATTATCATTTAATTAAGAAAATGAATTAACATATACCTTCCATTGCAATGTCAAATGAATATACACATGCATGTTTTAATTGTTCAACGTACATAAACGGATTATAATAATAAGGATATATAACGATGATAAATTAAACTGAAAATTTTATTTCATTTTCCGCAAAATTAATACGATAGCGAATAGGAATATGACAAAAGCGTCAACATAGTGAGTGATAACAAAATCCATATGTTTACATGATTTATGGGGTTTGATCCGCTAATCTCAATGGTCGTAATCGGTCCCGATATCGACTGTATCCAAGGTACGAACGGCGACACCATAGTGTAGAAGTCCAGTGAACCGGGTGTACACCGCAGTTGCATGTAAGCAGCAATGCCAATTTGTACGTTGTTGTAAATCAAGGGAGAACCACTATCACCCTGAAATAAATAACAGTATTACAATTTGTTATAATTCAGCTGATCAAGTTGTGTTATACTAACATATAACGCTTAACAAAACAAATAAAACAAGGGACACTTAATCATTTTACGAAATATTGCACGTTGCGGGCACGGTAATTGGCATCTTCTGTAGAGTAACATAATCGATTAACCAAGAGATAGAAATATCTTCTGATTTTATACAGTATCAATAATGTATTATATTATGTACACAAAATATTTAGTGATGCGGTTAAATTGGAAATAAATTATTATGCTATATACAGTTTTTCCATAGTGATATTAAACGTATTAACGTTTTCAATATAGCAGTGTGAATGGACACGTATAATTCAGAGAGAACTCATAATTTTTGGAGATACGAATATGTAATTTTCAAGTTTAAATTTTCTATTTGTAATTTTACATCGTTTACACAATACAGATTCTAAAATGTCCTCTTCTCTTTCTTTATTACTTATTTCATTACATTAATTATGTTACGGTGTCCTAAGTTACGATGCCAACGACATTAAATGTGTTAATTAATAAAATAATACCGAATCATGCGATTTTATTTCACGGAGGGTTATATCCTTTAAGGTACAAAACGGGTTCACGCGTGGGATAATTACAGGAAACTCGAAAATAATATTTCTGCAAAATTGTAGCATGTGCTGTTCCAGTAGGGATAAGGAAATATTGACGTTCAACAATATCTAACAGCATTAGTTGTGATAAAAAGAACGTTGTAATTGTACCGAGTATGTACTACAATGTAGAAATAAAAGCTTCAATTCACACGTGCTTTTGAAACAAGCTGTTTCATTTTTGAAATAGAACAATCGGAAAATTATATTTGTAAAATACGTTACAAAACCACTATTTTTACGTCTACTTATATGGACAAATTTCTGGCGTGGAAGTAGACAGCAAAGTATGACAATTTGACAATTTGTAAATTTGAAAATGTGAAAATTTTCCAACATCGAGCTTCAGAATGTTACATTCTGAAGTCTTATAAATATGAAAATTTCGAAATTTGATAATCAATATTTTCGAGTATTAATAAATTTCTGAACTGAAGAATTAGAAGGTTCGAATATTTCCAACTTCAGTACATTCTAATTTAGAAATGTCTATATTTGAAAATTTGTTAACTACCGAATTCGTAATTTTGATGATTCTAGCACTTTCGACTATGAACATTTTTAAATTTCTATATTTATGCACTTGAAAATTTGGAAGGTTGAACGCGGCTTTCTCAAACCTTAACGCTAAAGGCGATATAAGTTATAAGTTTAGTTGCGTTCACGTCTTTACTTTCCATTGCAAACAGATCGCCCACAGAAAATACTTATAATAATACATTGTTAAATGTTTTGTCACTTACAAAGCAAAGAGCTCGATATCCACTCATTTTCGTACATATATATCTTGTTGTGGGAAACTTCGCCCCCAAACGACTTTCACACTCTGATAGCGACATGATGTCTGCGGATGCCATTTGCAATTTAACAGGTTTTGTTGATGCCCCCTGTTGAAGAAAACAAAATTATTAATTTCTTAATTCCGTTTCTATAAGATGTTTCAATCGTTTATTATTTTGTTAACATTAATTAACAACCGAAGATTTCTTCTTTGTAAAAAGGAAGAAGTCCTGTGTTTTACACATTAAAGTTAGCGTAGAAATTATAATTCTGGGGTTTTTCTGGGATTTTCGGGTGAGTTTAGGCGGAGGATTCTATAGAAAAATGTATCTCGCACCGTTTGGTCTCTGAATTTGCATACGTGAATCAGTCAGTCAGCAGAAAGGAGGTTTTATAGTACTCTAATATTAATTTTCTCAATAATGAAAAATGTTTGATGCAGTATGATTTTGTCTCTGCAAGTCAATTATGTCATTTCTGATAATCACTTACGTCCACCTCTCCCCAGCCAACTAGATAACCAAAATATCCAGCAGGAACATAAGAATTAGATGGTAGAATAATTGGTTGAATTGTAGGGGAAAATTTAATTTCTTGGGTCACGCGTATTAAACCAATGTCATCAATTTTTCTTGATTTACTGTAAGTTGAAGGCCAAATAAATTCTTCTGCAAAATACGTAACACCACTTTTGTTCATGTAATTTGTTCCAGCAACGATGGTGTAGACTTTTGGATTTCCGCTGCAAAGTAATGCAGCATGATTAGATAAATTATCTTAACATTAATCGTTCTGTGATAAATTACTTACTTATAAATGCATTGTGCAACTGTAAGTATATGACGGTTGTTAATGATGGTACCACCACATAGCAGACTATTAGAGTACATTATTCTCACCATAGAGGGTACTAGGGCATCTGACGCATCAGAGGCACCAATAATTCGTTCATTCAGAGAACCTACATAAAAAAATTATGTACGTCAAATAAATTGATTAATTGAATTTTAATTACATTCCAAAAATCAATACACTTTATCACTAATATTGTATTGATCTTTAATCAACAATTGGTAAGTCCTTCGTTATTGAAACAATTCAAGTGGTAAATATTTAATAAACTCACCATTGACTACAGAAATTACACATAAAAGGAGGACCAGCGAACGCATGATGGTAGAAACTGAAAATTAATAACCAAATTGATTAGCGTCTGAAATTAAACGCGATTAATGTCAGCGTCACTTATGTGAGGTTTCATGAGTAATTCTAGATTGTTCCTTTTATGTACGTGCGCACCTATGTACACGAATTTTGAAGCATGAATATGAAACAATGGATGTGATATAAACAAAAGAAAGTTTAAATATTAACAATATTTTATATTTGCTCAAGACTGATTTGCCTTCTAATATCACTTTTTCTTTTACATGTGTTTTGTTTCTATGCGTTCCAGATTCCTTCAGCACGTTTCCTCCCTGTACACTTGAATGTAAATAATGCGATAATATTTATATTTCACTGTCTTCGAATATTAATTGTTAATTTTGAATAATATTTTGAATTTTAATATGCGGTTGTAAGTACTCATAGGTCAAAATCAAGCAATGAGGTATTGCTCTACATGAACAGGGATTTGAGAATTTCATTCAGAACTGTGACATGTGAAGAAGTGATCAGAGTAAAATCAAATGTAACGTAAACGATAATAACTGATTCTCTCGTAGAAGAATGATGAATGATCAATGAATAATGTCGAATCTTTACCGTACTTACTTTCTTGCCCAATCGAATATCACATTTATGTTTTTTCAGCAAAATTTCGGGACTGGCAAATCAGTCAACGTGTGATTTCCGTTCTGTTATTATCTGCGAGGTAAATTGATATCAAAGATTAAATGGCAATATTGATTAATTTGATTCGTTTTGATTATTTTTATCAATATGTGTTCCAAATATATTACTATCATTTTAGCCATGTACTCTTTATCTTTTGGCAAAGTTCTAAATCTGTGATACTTTGAGAATTTGGAAGTTCATTAATTTTTTATGTCTGCTGCTTCAATTTCAGAATTTTCGAGTTTTCAAAGTAATGATGCATGAAAACCTTGTAACTCTAAAATTTGGAAATTTTAGAATTTTAAGATTTAAAGACTTTAGAATTTAAGTAGTGGAATTTTTTAATTTTTGAATGTTGTAAGATTTTGGAACAGTGGTTTGGAACGTTTCAACTTGAAAGTTTGTAAACATTGGGGTTTTTGAGACTAGGAAATTGCACAGTTGTACAAAATACATCGATTTTAACTACTTCAAACTGTAAAAGCTTCGAAGCTTTGTTTTTGTAAATATTATCTCGCGAGTATATCAAAGCGATGAATGTTTAATTACCAGTTGTATATCAATGTAGTCAACGTGTTGCACACAGTTTCGCAACAGATAATAAAGTGTGAAAAAAACAGGTATTACACAAACTGTGAATAAAACTCCGCATAAACAATGACGTTATAAACATGATATTAAACAGAATACAGCAAAACTAACGAAAATAATATTAAACATATAAAATAGTGAATGTGGCATGTAAATTCTATAAGTTGTTCTTAAGTAACGCGTTAAAATGATTGCAGTATTTTTATCAGATTATGTAATACATTTTTAGTATTCTTATTTAATGTATCTCCAAATATTTCTTTGAACGTATTATGTGATAAAAAACATTGTCAGCACTTTTGAATATCCCTCACAATTTTTATTTAAAACCATACAAATCTGTAACGACAAATTTGTAAATATTTATTTTTGGCTTTCAGAATTGGTTGTGTTTTGATAACATGCGACTTTTTGTCGAGAGAACGATTGCACTTGTTAATTTATATGCTATTTTTATCAACTAATTTTCCAAAGTTTGTTCATGTATTTCTACTATTTATATTCAATTTAAAATTAAACAACATCAACATGTTTTATCAATGGCACAAATACAACTGATCAATTTGTAAATAAACTGTTTTCAGTTTTACCAGTAATAAAATTCTTCTCTTCCTGTTCTTACGTAACGAAAGGTTTGCACGGTTCTTAATTTTCAAAGTAAACTCCCCTTCGTCAACTTGTTGCCGCTCATGGTATATTATCTTATAGTATATCTTTATAACATGGTTTCCAAATTAATTTCAATATCATCGACAATTGAGACAAAGTAGATTAGTCTTATCAATAAAGTTATGCACAGTGATCTCCCGGAAAAGAAGGGTTGTTCATCTTATATAAAGGCAAAATTATGCGTACCTATTTGTGCTAAACCAAACATCACAATGAATTGCAACCAACGCGTACTTTTATCTTCTCTGCTCATTCTTGCTGGTATAAGTCTTCATATCTTTTAAACAATTCGTTTTCACTAAATTATGTGATGATCATTCTATTAAAATTTATAAACATCTTTTGTATTGTGGAAAATTGTTGTTCTTCAAAATTACTATTTTTGGTGTCCACTGTAATTGTACAAAGTTGAAATCGGTGTCACTTACTGAAAAGCTATAAATCAACTAATATAGAATCATATGTGTTCGTTCTTCAGTTATAGTTAAATGTGGATCCTGTGAGCAAACTCCAGTCGTCGGATATGTTCCTGGAGTTAGTGGTATGCCTACTGTAGATGTGAAAAGTTGTGAGATACCTGAAACCTTGACGCATGTGCCTCTATCAAATGCTCTCGAATGTAATCGTCCTTGTCATGTTGGGGATAAACCAAAAACTTGTTATTACAAATTCGTGGTCGAACGTTATCCTGTCAGCGGGCAGTAAGTATCATGTACTTGAAAAACGTCCAATTTAAAAGTACTATAATTTATAAATAAGTGTAGTACTTTTATGACTGCTTCTGAAGACAGTCATTCCAAATACGAATACATAAATGCAAATGAAATTTGAATATAGAATATTCGATAGAATCAATACATGTAATTAACAAGTATACAATTCCATTACAAGAAGAAGCACAAATTTTTATACGTGCAACAGTATATCTTTGTTGGATTAACAAATTATTCGCAACATTCTTAATAAGAACGTATTGCGGTACAGTACAGAAAGTCCTAGTTTGTTGTTTGTTTCAAATTTTTTTATAAAATGTTCTCCAAATCTATACAGTAACTGTTTTGCATAAAATGTCAAAAATTCTCAAAACGTACAAAAGAAACTTTTGGTATGAAATATATAAGCACCTTCTGTATAAATGTACAAACAAACAACACATACACATACGTAAATTGTATGTTTTTGTGAAGACTTATTTTATTAAATTTTTTAACACTAATTCGTTTGTATTACCGGTTATACAAACATTTTGTTTTTCATTTTTTTTTAGAGCATGCAATTTCTGCACCCCTAATGTTACAAATACATTGTGTGCCAATTGTCAATGCATAAGTACCGACGGCGTGGAGCGTATGGCTTTAGTTGTGAATCGAATGCTACCAGGACCGAGTATACAAGTTTGTCTAAATGATCATGTGGTGGTCGACGTTCTGAACCAAATTGCAGAAGATGCAGTGACGATTCATTGGCATGGGGTGTATCAGAAAGGATCTCAATATAATGACGGTGTACCTGCCTTAACCCAATGTCCTATTACGTCTGGCTCAACTTTTAGGTAAAGTTACGTCGTTATTAAGTAAATAAAGTTATAATTACATGCGTTTAATAATTAAATATGGATATAAATGCAAATACCTATTTGTGACCTATTTGACGTTGAAAGGTATTCTACTCATCAAATTTTTCGTAGTTTGTGTTTTCAATGAGCAATGAACAATGATAAATCTACATCATACATGATAAATCTACTGTATGTAGAATGAAAAATGTTTGACCAAGCAAAATGTGAACTAGGGTTTTAATTTAGATATTTCATCGATGAAGCATTTATTAATTAAATTATTTACTGATGTTGTAGGCGAACATTTTGTTCTGATTCATGGCTACAATACTGAAAAATTGTATCTCTTTCAGATATCAGTTTCCCGCGCAGAATGGTGGCACTCATTTCTGGCATGCTCATACGGGATTAAACAAAATGGACGGCGTTTTCGGTAGCCTTATTATAAGAGACCCAATAGAACAAGATCCCTATTCGAATCAATACGGTTTTGATTTAGCAAATCACGTGATAGTAATTAGTGACTGGTTTCATGAAGAATCGACAGAAAGATTCCCAGGTCGCAATAATATAAGTGGTGTAACTAATCAAGTTCCTGATACGTTTTTGATCAATGGAAAAGGAAAATACTTGGTAAATGCATTTGATATCAAGTACCGTTTGCACGTGATTATTTGGCAATTCAATATATTGTTGATACTATTGATTCGTTATCAGACGCGCATTGTGCTTTCTTATTAAAGTGATCAAAAAGCGATATCTCTTTGACAATTTGATACATAAAATAAACACAGAATAATACGATGATGTGTGATGTCACATATGCATGATTTTCAAAATTAACTTAAATAAACGTTTTTTGAGCACGTTGTGATGGTGTGGGTATGAAAACAATTAAATACGACAATGAAAAGAATTTTGCCATGATAACATTTTGCTAAAAAGGTATAAGATACAAAGTGAACCTTTTATGTGCAATATTAATTAGAGAACAGATTGTCTAAGAAAATATTAAATAAATTGATGTCGGTTGTGCTTAATATTTCATTTATGTTATAGAGCGTCAATAATAACACAGGAAAGGGAGCTTTTGAAGTAATAACTGTAGAAGCAAATAAACGTTATCGTTTCCGTTTGGTCAATTCGTTTTGTGCCAATTGTGCTGGCCAATTCATGATTGAAGGCCACAACTTGACCGTTATCGCGACGGATGGGCAATATACTGAACCGGTTGCTGTTGATGCTATTGTCTCATTAGCAGGTAAATCGGCAATTAATAAGTGATATTGCAGCAATTATTGAAGCACAAAAATCATAAGTAATATTAATTTATTTGTTTACTGTAACATATATTAATTATTAGTTATATTGAATCAATTTATTGAACTACGGAAACAAAATGTTGCAAGTCATATCAAACGTCCTTATCAAGGCTTTTATTAGCAGCATAAGAGAGGTAAAACTCTCTTAGGGAAACTAATAATAGCAATGATTTACAATGTGCTCATCATTCTATAATCTATTATCATACATCAAAACTCTATCCAATAAAGATTGTGTGTATTCTTTTTAGGCGAACGGTATGACTTTATCTTAAATACTAATCAAGAGCCTGGTACTTATTGGATACAGCTCCGTGGATTAACTGAATGCACAACACCAAATATTTATCAGTTAGCCTTATTGCAGTATGTAAATGCATCTACAGAGCCAAAAACTCCACAGCCTTCTTACGGTGAAATCCCTTCGAATGTAGTATGTATTTCTTCATTTTTATTGTTGTTTATGTGCATGTACGGGGTGCTTCACTCGTAGTGAACTATGCAAATATCGATAGTTATTTTTCATAACTATTCGTTATTAAAAAATAACAAGTTTGATATTCATATCTCACTACATTTGTACGAAAAAAATTAACTTCTAGCAATATAAAGGCTGACTCGGATAAGTCGAATGTCTATATTATTTTCACGTACAATTAAAAATACAAAAAAATAATCGAAGATTAAGCGGTTTTAAGTAATTTCACGTAAAGTATTCTTCAGAAATTTTGATTTTCATATCGCTTCAAGACATAAATTAGACAAAAAATTCGTCCTAAAATCACTGTCATTTCATCACGAAAATAATTTATATGTTCAACTTACGTGGGACTATACGTATCCGTTCACGTTACACAACTTGTATACAAACAACATTTTTAGTATCGTTTTAACACTCGTTTATTAATGATATTAGCACAAATATGTGTTTAAATGTTCGTCATATCATAATTTTAAAATATTCCGAACAATGGATGCTAATGAAAATATTTTTTTGTAATCGATAAATCAAATTATTCATCGCGTAACTATGATATCGACTAAAAATATAAACAAGTTTGTTGCAATAATAGATTTTAAATCCAGTGGACATTCCTTGTAACAAAACAAATACGCATGCGATATGTATAAGCAATTTAACGCATGCCTCGGATATTGAATCTGACGTTGGGCAAGGTGAAGCAGATTTAAAGTTTTACATGCCTATTGGTTTTCGTGCGCCCTCACCCGACACCTTTTATCAGCCTAACACGTACGAAGAGTTTTTGAGTAAGATTCTCCTTCAATATTTAAATTATGCTATTGTGGAAATTAGTTATATTCTTCCATTTTTAAACATTTTTAAACATTTTTACAGTTCCAAGGCAAGATATTATTGTTATGGGAACTATGGACAATATTCAATTCGCTTTTCCACCATCACCACCACTTTCACAGTATGAAGATCTGCCTTCGAATCAGTTTTGCGACTCTGACAATTTGCCAGATGATTGCAGCGGCAATTGTACTTGCACGCACGTGCTGGAAATACCGTTGGACGCTGTAGTGGAAGTGATATTAATTGACGTATGTGAGTAGTCAAATAAAACGCAGTGTACTGCAATAATATGTAATTAATCATTCCTCTTACGATAAATTTTGAAATTTTCGAAATTCTAAACTTTTAAATATCTAAATTCCAGAATTTCTATATTTTAGATTCTTAGATCATCAAATTTATGAACTTTTACACCAACTGATAATTCGTAACTTTACAAAGTTTCACAAATTTGAATTATCACGTCACTAAACTTGTAAATTCACAAATTCTTAAATCTTCCAAATCCCTAATGAGTAAAGGTCAAAATGTTCATATTACAAAATAAAAAATTTCTACATTTCTAGGAAATTTAAACTCCTAAATTTTGCAAGAAAATTGAATTATATGATATTCTTTGTTAGCTTAATGATTAATTTCTGATATTATAATTGCAGCTGATTCATCCTTTAAATTTCTAAATTTCGAAATCCCTCAATTTAAAAATTTTCTGATATACAAATTTCTAAATTTCGTTTAAAAATAAGATCTAGTTACGTTTAACTTCTAATGTATTAATTGTTTGCAGCTGGTGTACCAGAGCTGTTTCATCCTTTCCATTTGCACGGTTATTCATTTCGTGTCCTAAGTATGGGCCAACCATTAGGTCCCCCCACAAATGAAAGTTTAATTAGTCTAGATTACGTGAAGGAGCTGGATAGTGAGAATAATTTAAACAGAAATTTTGATAATCCTCCAGGAAAAGATACTATTGCTCTCCCCAATAACGGATACGCGGTAATCAGATTCCGTGCAAATAACCCAGGTGCGTATACTTCTGTTTAAGAACTACTGCCGTGAAAATTAATAACCATAAACGTTCCATCTTGAATAATTCGCACTCGCTTTGACTTTGTTTGCTATATTGTGCAAAGACTACAAAGCACGATACATATGATTATAAATAAATTAATTGGTATTTTTTTATGATCAAGGGTTTTGGTTGTTCCATTGCCATTTTGTTTACCATCAAGACTCCGGTATGGAGCTCGTTTTTCAAGTTGGGCACCAAAGTGATGTACCACCGGTGCCAAAGAATTTTCCACGATGCGGCAATTTTCTGCCGAAGATTGAACAAGTAAAACAACATTGCGACGCAAAATACGATTGAGACGAATAAAATAAAAAGGGAAGAAAGGAAAGGGAAGAAGAGAATGTATTAATAATATATGTTGGAGAAGGTTTTGATCTGTGGTAATTTCTTTATGATTACATTCGCACATTTGAGGAATTTTCGTATTTTATAAAAGGTAACCGATATTGTGCGAAAAAATATTCTCTTTAAAGAGAAATAAATGAATTGATGTTATATGTCGAGATAATTTCGTTGTTATTTTTGTGTTATATTTGTATTTTTTTATTCGAAATAAACATATAAACTGATCTCTTGTATACTTTGAAATTGCACCCTTTAGAACTATGAAGACTAACATACGAAGTAAAATTAATTAACAATTATTATGATCAATAGAAATACCAATCAGTATTTAAAACTTCCTAAAACGTTTATTCAGTATGTTAAAATTTCATTTGAGTTAAAGCTTAAAATATGTAAAGAACTTGGAAATTTAGGAATCAAGATATTTAAAATATAACGTCCGTGTGTCACGGTACTAACGCGCTTGTTCACAGTCCCTCATGCTTAAACCCATCACTACCTCGTTCGTTGGTGTCTTTCGTTAATAATCCAAAAACGAAACTTTAAACCCTATTTTTACAAAGGGAAATCTTATTCACAATCACATCAGCTACCTCCCACTTCAGGGACCTACACTACTTATGAGACATTCTGTATACACTTCACAAAGCATCCCGTCGTAATGGCGTTTGATCACGTTCGCGTTCAGCCACCAGACTCGATGCTGTCGCTCTGGGGTAATTCTCGCGTTCTGATTAGTCCGTGTTTTTTCTTAGTAATTCAAAAACGAAGCTTCAAATCCCATTTCTACAAAAGGAAATCATGTTCAGAATGACATCTACCACTCCTTTTAGGGAGTAACACTAGTTACGAGACACCCTGTAGATATACTGTACGCATAAACGGAAATAATATTAGTTTAAATTCATAATATTAGTTTATTTCACTTTAAAAATAATATATACATTACGATGTACAATTTAAAATTAAAAAATGTATAAAAACCTTACGCTAGTAACGAGCACTTTCAACTGGACAAATATTAAATGTCCTGCAGCTTAACAATCTAGATAATTAAATATTACTGACTATATTATATGATGTCTATAAGTGAGGAGACATATAATCCAACCTAACAATTTTATAATCTTCTAAATTCTGAAAATGATTCAGTAAGAACCAATGACTTTTATGGCTCGCAGAAAATTATCACTAAATTTTAATTAAACCTAATTATCTTCTTCTACACTTTATACTATTCGTTCTAACATTATTGCTGCTAACATAACTCATTCGTATGAAAATTGATATACCTTTGATCAAAGTACTGTTAGATACTTTTCGTAGATCTTTATTACAGTTGATCAAGCGTTATGATTAAACTATTAAGATAAATTACATCTTTTATCAAAGTCGTGTATACCTAAGTATGCACTTTTTAGCAAATGTTAATTATCCACGTTACATAATTAGAATATTTAGATAAGGGCTGGTATTTATCAGTCGATCAGAGGATATTACTCTCATGAAACTAATATATCTATAACAAATTTGAATATGACACAAGCGTTAATATTGTAATTGACAATACAATCCATATATTCATGTGAATATGGTTCGTAGCATTTATCTGAACGCACTCAGTCGATTCTGACATTATTTGTATCCACTTCGTGTACGGGTACACTCTAGTGTAGACGTCGGGAGATCCGGTAGCACAGGGTCGACCATAAGAAACAATTCCAATTTGTACACCATTGAGAACCAAAGGACCACCAGAATCACCCTGAAGTAGATATTGCGAATTATAAATATGCTAGATTTTATTATTCTGATATACAGGGTGGCTCACCACATTTTGCCATCTAGATTTACGTCATTATTATTACTTATAGCAAACAATGTTTTAGATGAAGTCAAAATTAATTTTTAAAAATGCGAGAGACTTATTTTAATTGGGAAACTGTGACAATCTTTATAAATACTTTCCAATGTAAAAAAACGTCTTAAGAAAGCACAAACAATTTGTTAAACATCTACGTTTTTTAAACGCAAATTATAGTGTCAGGAAATATAAAGTTAAATCTGATCGCTACACATAATTAAATATGACGTTACTTACAAAGCAAACACCTTCGGCCTCCTTCGTGTACGTACATATACTATTTTTCGACAACTCCCAATAATATCGGTCACACAATGATTGAGATATCACCACCACGGAAAGTCCTTGCAATGTAACAGGAGTTGATCCCGTTGACTGTTGGAGAAAATAAAGTTTGTCAATTACTGAAAGATTCAATTAGAAATTTAATTTTTTACAATTTAATGAGATGATTTGCTATACTATGATAGACCTCAAAGAAATGACTTGTTAAATGCAATTTAAATGATGACTACTTGACGTAAATGGTTCTGAGGTTCTGACTCACCTCAGAAGATAAGATAATGATAATGTTATAATACTGTATATTACAATAGCATCGAAAAGCACAATTTTGTAGCCATAATTTTTTTTTCTTAGGGTATGGAGTTGGAGTAACAAGGAATTAGGATTTTTGGGAAACAGAAATTTGCTGTTTTTTATTGTCGTCTAACTCAATAACCAGGTATTTCGTGCCATTTTTCTGTACTGTGATAAGAAACATTACATATGAAATGTGAAATTGTACTAATCACATTTTGGCTATGAAAGAAAGATTTTTAAAATGACTTACGTTCAATCTTCCCCATCCACTTATAATAGCAGTTTCTCCCTCAGGGACGTAATACGTGGATGGAAGTATAACTGGTTGAATGCTACTGTTGAATCTGATATGTTTGGTCAGGCGTATTAAACCGATATCATTAACAATTTTTATTTCGTCATAATTGATAGGCCAAAGTAACGCTTCTGCCAAATATGTTTCACCGCCTTTGTTTAAGTAAATAGTTCCAACAAGCACCTTAAAGTGTTTTGGATCTAGACTGTAAAGTAATGATTAGACCAATTAGACGCAATTATTATACATTTCTTGTATAACTAAGGTAGACTTTCGTCATACTGCCATTGACGAGTCTCTAAAAGAAAATAGTGATACTCAAAATGTGCTGACAAACTTTTTAATTATTTAATTTACAGAATTCTAGATTTCTTGGTTTTTGGATAATCAGTTTCTCAATTGGTCTAATTTTCGAAACCACAAATTTGCTCAAAGAGTTAAAATAGTTCAACGTTTTATTAAAAAAGTTTTCAAAATAACGTTAATTTTTAACATATTTTTTAAACAAATAAATTTGTCAAAAACCCACGTACGGTATATTAGTGGCCTTCGAAAATCGAAAAAGCGTTTTGAATTTTTTGTCTAGAATTTCCGAGATATTTGAAAAAATAGCTTTTTCAACCCCAACCTTAAGGATTATTTTCACTACTTCAAAGTGGATATTCGCCGAAAAAAAATACGTATCAAATATTTTTTCGAGTTTCATTAAAATCGGCGTGTCCCTTGCAAGCATTAAAGGTCTCACGTTCTCAAATTCTCTAATTTCCAAAAATATGAGTTCGCAAATTCTTAAATTTCCACATTTCGCAATTTTTGAAGTCACAAAATATCAAATTTTGAAACTGTCAAAATTCTCAAACTTTTAAAACCACTATTTTCAATTTTTCAAATGTCAAAACAAAACAGACACATGCGAGAATTTTGGAAATTTTGAAAACCTATATAATCGACGAAATTTAACACCACTTTCGATAATACTTACCGATAAATGCAGTGTGCGGCTGTAAGTACATGTCGACTATTAATGATGGAGCCTCCACACATGAGAATCTCTCGGTACTTTATTGCCACCTGATATACAAATCTGCCTTCCTGAGCAGCATCGCCCCCAACGATTCGTGCATCCAGAGAACCTATGAAATAACACATATTAAATAAATTGAATAACTGTATCTCCACTGTATCTCAAAGATGAAAACACTTTATTTATTACGGCATTAATCTTCAATTGGTAGCTTTTAAATTTTTTACCATTTAACACGTTGACACTGAGACAATTGAAAATTGTATTAGCATTTTTATTATTACACAGTATTTTCACAATATTTTATTTTTGACAGTTTCAAAAAATTAATACGAGTATTTTCAATTAGATACGCGAACAAATTTTTAATAATGTAGATCTGTATAGAAATCGACGTGTCACCCATATGTGAGTGGCGTGTCAAAGAGTCAAATCGAAGTATGCGTTTAACTAACTCACCGTTGACAACAGAAACTGCGCATAACAGAAGAACCAGCAATCGCATGATGATAGAAACTGAAAGTTACTTTTGTTTTCGCTCTTCCACATTCGCGTATATCGCTGATTAATCGACAAACGTGTAAACTAAGGTGCGATCAATCTTGACGTCACTTATCTCAGGGGTCACACACAAATCCGTATCTACTAATATAAATATTAAACAATACAATTGAAAGAAGAGGGATGTTATATAAAGTGAAACGTTCAATATTATCAATATTTGTTTACGACGTTTTTATCTTTCGATAATATCCATTGTTCATTTCAATATATGTCACTTCCACGAATTTGTGTTTGTAAGTATTTCAATTTTTGCACTTGAAAATGTTAAGCTATAAATTCTCTATCAATCACCATGGTCGAATAGTGATTATTGAATTTCATTTATTACTTGTCAGGCAGGCTTGAAATTCTGTTCAGGAAATGTCACTCATAAAAAAATGAGATAATGTGAAGATTCATTTGAAAGTTAAAAAGTTTGAATAAAAAGCAGAGGAACGTATGATCCATAATTGTAGAATCTCATTCGCACTTTCCTTATCGTTTGATCGAACATTACGTTTGCATTTCCGTAGCAGAAGCTCAAGTTCAATAAAGTGATCGATCAATGAAATCGATGTCTTAGATAAGATGGATTAGTGCTTATCATTGATAAGTTTTCTTGGAAAAGATTTGATCTGTGGAACAAAGTTCAAAAGGAATCCATTATATTTACCCTTAAATTTCAGCCTTAACACATCTCAATCATCACTTTCATTTTAACCATTTAAGTCATAGATTATGTCATACGATAAAAATAAAAGAAATATGACGTTGTAACAATATCGATCTTTCGCTATCGGGCGATGTAGAAATTTGCGTGTTGCAATGCGAATTGACAATCACTAGCCTTACTTAGTATAAATACTGCTCTCGGGGCAGCAAATACGGCAGAAGCTTACTGATCTGTCCAGCGAATTTCCTGACCTTCCTGTGCGATCCTTCAACGAATTTTCCTATAATGGAGCTCAAGAAGACAGATCCTTACGACTCCACCTCCGATGTCCAAGACTCCTCCAACAGCCAGAAATCTATATCTGATCGTCACATCTCTCCAGTCCAATTGTCCACACCTCAAACTTTGAAATTACCATTCTCGTCCAACGCTAAACAATCTGTTGGACGTCGCAGTTTTTCAGAGTGTAGTGTACGATTCGATCCTTTCTACGATTACGGAAAAATCAACGAGTTTACCTCAACGATTACTATTTTTAAAGATAACGAAAACATTAGCGACAAGGATGCTTTGAGAGAATTTCACCTTCTGCTGGAAGGGCGGGCACTCGACTGGTGGAGAGGCGTAAAAGATTCCATTTCATCGTGGCAAGAGGCGGTCAAGCTACTAAGATCTGAGTTCACTCCACGACGACCAGCTTATGAGGTCTACAAAGAGTTGTTTGGAACAACCCAAAGTGATGACACATCCACTGATGAATTCGTCGATAGAAAACTGACTTTGTTTGCAGAACTAACTGAACCATTCTCTGAAAGGGTCCAATTGGATATGATTTACGGACTCCTACGCTTATCGTTGCGAACAAAAATCGTGCGAGAGTCTGTCTCCAGTTTTCAAGATCTGATCAAGCGAGCCCGAGAAGTTGAAGGTTTGGAGAAAGAAATAAGAAACTGTATACAGATACCGCTACATTCCTGTGGGCGCGGAGAAGGTGGATTTGTAAGGAGCAAATGTTCTGATTGCACGAAGAATGTTAACGAGAGTTCAAATCAAGCTCAACTGTGTCCGGTTAACTCAACGACGATGGTGAGTCCTCGTTCCACCGTACGACTACCTATCGCTGACGAGCAAAGTCACACAATTAATACCGGCGAATTTACTGAAGTGATTAGTGAAATTAGTGAAACAACTTCAAATTTTTCGGACGTGGATTTGGAGGAGCTAGAAGAGTTAGCCAAATCACCACCACAATTATTGAGCCCACTAAAAAAACTTTAAAAAGGTACTACAAAAATATCCGATGGAATTATTTACCGAGAAATCTGCAGAAAAAGGCTTTGAATTATTTGAAAGTTCTTACGACTATCAGCCGTTGAAATAGTTCATGACTGAAGTTTCCAAGCGAACGATTGGTTCAATCTCTTCTACTGTAACCACATTATCAAAAAATTCAGTATATTTCAATATCGTTGTTCATATGTCCAGGTTACTAACAGAAACTTAGAATGAAAAAGAAAGGTCAGACGTGGTCGAATTTGCAATGAGCATTGTCTATTGAGAACCTATCGAGAAAGAAATCCAACGTGCGTTGTAATTGTGATAAGAGGTTATGATTGAGGGTATTGATCAGATTGTGAGGGTATGATGGTTTTTGAACCTTCATGTTCTACGATCAGACCAATAATGGTTGTAAGGTTTCACAAATACAAAATGTATTCTCGTACCTTGATGACGATGGTCGTCGAGTAATAGATGGCTATCGAATATTTGAGACGAAGGCTCGAGTGAATTGGTACTCACGAGAGATCCTTCGTAAGACTGAACCAGTTGCCAAACATCTGAGAGCATGAGAGGGCAAGGTTGAGCCGTATAAATGTAACCTTAGAGGAACAGAGTCAGCAATGTGGTGAAAACGCCAATTGGTGACAATGGATGAAAAATTGTCACAAGTGTCAACACATGTTCGAACGTGATTCTGGAGAGCAGGGAGCCTCCTACGAAAATGAGTCCCTACTGCACGAGTTCCTACTGGACTGAAAGTGATAAGAAGCAAGAAACTGCTAAGAAGAAAATGTTAAATTTAAAACTCTGCTATAGTCGAATATTGGTTCCTTAATTTTAATTATCATAAGTACTTGCAGATCAATATCAGTTTCGTATGAACACGAGCTAGAAAATTCGACTCCGAAAAATCTAATTTATGATTAGATTAAGACGAAGATTGTATTGAAGGTCTAACGCTTGAATGACAAGAATATATCGATAATCACCGTAGAACTGTGGTCGTTACATTTCCGCCTGACCTTCAGATTTGTGAATATATATTTTTGACAATATTTCGTTCAAGTTTGAACAAGCTATCAAATATTATCGATATCATCATCAGGATTGATTAAGAGCTTCTGATTATTGATACAGATTTGGCGGAACAAGCTTCCGAGAATATTTTGTTACAAGTTTGAAAACAGTTCTAAATTAATTTTCTGAAATTTTGTTCGTTATACTTGGCCCATTTTGTTGATTCCAGTATTAACTTTGTTGTTCTAATCTCAATATCTTAGTTATCTCTTGTCTTCAAACGGGGATTTGTGTAATTATGTATGCAAGTTAAAAATTTTCAAACTTTCAGATGTTTCGCATTTCTGAACTTACGAATTTTCAAATTTTTCATTTTTAAGATCCTAAATTTTCATATGTATACGTTCTTGAATATATTTCCAGATTTCTAAATTCCTAGACGAAATTTCAATTTCTAGCAGCCAACTTTTAGGGACTCCTCAATTTATGGGCATCGGGGGTCAAGGGGTCATATTTTTTAAAGGCCCACAGTACTACCATTGGGTTTTAAGGGATCGAGTAAATGGACAGTGCGCAACAGTGCTTTTTACACTCAGATATGCTCAAACGTAGTTAGTTTCGAATATGAAATTATTGTTGACTTTGACTCTCCATATCTCGGTAACTATTCGACTTACGATCTTGAGCCCATTGGGACTTTTGATCAGGACCTCATGAACTACATCACATCAAAAATTCAGCTAATTTAACCGGGGGCCAATTCCTATAAGATCTGTGCGGGGTCCTTTAAGGAAATATTTTTCTACGTATGATATAAATAGTTCTTCTTCAGTATTTTCAAAAATGGTGTCGTTGGTAGATTGTGTTATTGGATCAAGTATTGCTATTTTATTGCTACTACTATCAAACTTTACTAGTACTTACTAGCAGCAATATCTATCTTTCCTCTACATATCACGTTTTAATTTTGATTTAGAAATAAGACATCAGAATGATTAATTAAAGATATAACATGGTGGTTTGTCGTATAAATAAGGTGCTTACTGTTCTATATCCGTATTGAAATTGTTCTGTCCTTTTCCTTATCTTTCATAACGGAAAATTTATGTTTCCTCGTTTCTTGAGTAGCCATTATCGTCAATTATCGTCAATTTGCGGTCTCTCATAATATATTATCTTATTAGAAACCATATCGTAACAATTTCATTATCATCGACAACAAATTAATCTTATCAATGAACTAATGCAAAGTTAATTCACGGAGAAATGAGTCGTTGATATTATATAAAAGAAAATTTTTCGGGATCTTCTACCACACGTCACAATGAATTCGATCAAGGAAGCACTTTTATGTTCTCTGCTTATTCTTGCTGGTATAAATCTACATTTCTTCAAACAATTTGTTTTGTAATCACTTTTCTATTCAGGAAGTGAATGAAATGCAATTATTCGTGATAGTGTTTCTTATGATTACAATACACGTTTTAATTGAAATTTATGAATTTGAATCGATATTAATACTAGTATACTAAATTGTTATTTAACCAATAATAATTAAGAGAATAATTAACGCGAATAATTGCATTGCTATTATAATATGTTAATAGAGGTATTAGGAACTAATATATTGCACCAACTCTATCAGTGGCCATTAACCATCTAAGTATAAGTTAACGAAATAATTTAAAGTGAAACGAAATGTTTAATTTTATTATTTACATTTTGATATTTACTAAAAATTCAGTAATAGTGCAATGTGCAGTTTGCAATGTTTTTTCTGATTTCTTAAAGTGTAACGTGAAAATAACATTTTTATTCAGTGACAATGTTTGTGGATATTTGTGTTAATTTTTGAAGTGTTTTTACAGTTCGTGCAAGTAAAAAAAAAATGAAAATAAAGGAATAGTATCAGTAAAATGAAGTTATAGCGAAAATCCAATTAGAATTAGTTCTAAATTAATAATGGATTAAATTCTTTAATTTTAGTTACAGGGAAGAATGTAGCTGCTGCAAATGTAAAAGCCGGTTACCAAGCTGGGGTTAGTGGAATGGAACCTATTGACGAGAAAAGTTGTATGAACGAAGAACTACGTGCTGATCCATACCTCTCTAATCCTCTCGAATGTGCTCGCACGTGTCAAGTAGGAGAAGCAAGAACATGTTATTATAAATTTGTGATTGAGCGATACCCTACTAATGGAGTGTAAGTGTATTACTAAACTTTTCATTTTAATGTCGTTGTCGATGTCGGTAATTTTTAATTTCGAAGTTTGCAAGTTTTTTTTTCAAGTATTTATATTTTTAAATTTCCAAGTTTCCGAGTATCCCAATTTCAAATTTTTAGATTTTTAAATTTCGAAATTTCCAAGTCCCTAAGTACCAAATTGTCATATTTTTATATTTCGAAATTTCTAAGTTTTTAAATTTTACACGTTTACAATACATAAACATGTATCACTAAATACTTATACAGTCATTAAATACTTATTTCATCGAATAGAATCACTATAAATTTTCAGCTTTCCTTAAGTTTCTTGTAAAATTAATAGGTCTGTTCAAATCATAATGACATTTATTAGCTACTAACATTACTACTACGTAACATAATTAACGCAGTTTAATATCTTGTACTTCCACCCCTTTGGTGACAGCTTTCGGCATGCTCTATATACATCATATACTTTGTATCTTCATTATTTTCCCAAATATCTGTAATTCTTGTCAACTGAGATAATGTGGTTGGATAGTTGTAAACTATTCTTTTGAGTAGGCATTTTCTATGGCATTCAAATGACGCGCTATCGATACTCGAGTTCAACGTAATCGCACGGCCCTTCATCACTCATCACACAATTTATTATCGCGATAGTAACAAATTGCTATGTATATATCGTTATCAACGTATTTAGTAATAATTTGCATGACCCAAGACAATTTTCCATATATGATATAATGATATAAAAGTGAAATTTTTGCACGTGATCCTAATTCGATAACCAGGGACTGTACTTCACACACTCCATACTTTAATACTAATTTATTCTTTTCAGTGCATGCGATTATTGCAGTCCTAACATGACCAATAGCATTTGTGCTAACTGTCAATGCGTCCCTGGCGATGGACTCGAGCGTATGGCTTTGACAGTGAACAGAATGTTACCAGGTCCAAGTATTCAGGTTTGTCAAGGCGATTATGTTGTGGTCGATGTTTTAAACAACATAAATTCAGAAGCATTGACGATCCATTGGCACGGAGTAAAGCAAAAAGGCTCCCCGCATCAGGATGGTGTTCCAAATCTAACGCAGTGCCCGATCGTTTACAAAAATTCGTTCAGGTAAGAATTTGGTTCAGGTTACTCGTTCAGGTAACAATTCTTTCAAGATTGATAAGTCCGCAAAATATATGCTACGAATTAAGTAATTATTAGTTTGATCGCTATTGCGGAACAAAGCTGTTCATAGTTCAATTAACAAATTTTCATAATTGTTTGTAACGTATATTTTTAAACATCATCAATATGTCAGTGTGTTAAACAAATATAACAAACATTTGAAACGACATTTATAAATCCACTGTTTCTGATATTATCTACAATAGATTGAGCTTAGGCCACTTCCAAAATCAATTTTTCAACTATCAAAATATTTATATACTTTGAATATACCATAAAATGTTTTTTATGACAGTTAACAGCAAGTACACGTTACTACAGTGAACAAAAAACAATTGACTAACGGACTTAAATCACTTTCAAAGCAAACGGTTCTACAAAAATGAACTCGAAAATTCAACATTACGAATTTATTGGTGATGAATGTCTCTTTTACAGGTATCAGTTTTACGCGAACAACAGTGGAACACATTTCTGGCACGCGCACACGGGTGCACAGAAAATGGACGGCGTATTCGGTAGTTTCATTGTCAGAGAACCGGAACAACTTGAGGTTCATTCGAAGCTTTACGACTTTGATTTAGCGAATCATGTGATGTTAGTCAACGACTGGTTTTCCGAAGAAACTACAAGTCGATTTCCAGGAAAAAAAATTGGTGTAAAACAACATCTTCCTGAGTCGTTTCTTGTTAATGGAAGGGGAAGGTATAGGGTGAGAACATTTTTTCTTTAACCTTTCGCTACGTACGGTTTATTTAGCTTTTGTAAAGTGGACGCATTTTGAATGGACGTGTATATGTTGAAGCAATTACTATGGTTATTTCGAAATTTTTTATTATTTACGATGATATAAGCGAACGTTGCAAAAACAAGTTTTGAGAAATTAAAAATTTATAAATTTGTAGGCTTGGAAATTTGTAAACTTGCACATTTTTAAGTTTATAAATATGTGCAGTTGTTGGTTTTATGGATTTGTGCATTTATGAACTATTGTTTTTGTGAGTTTGTAGATTTGTGGATTTGCAGATTTGTGAATTTGTGAATTTGTGAATTTGTGATTTTCTGCATTTGTGGATTTTTGAACTTGGGACTTTGTAGACATGTAAATTTGAAGATTCGTGAAATCGTGTATTTGTGAGTTTATGAAATTTTGAATTCGATTTCTGTATTTAATAATTTTCATTTATGAATATTACAGAATTCCGATGGTAGCATGGCGCAACTTCCGTTGGAAGTGATTAGTGTGGATGCTAATAATCGATATCGGTTCCGTTTTATCAACTCTATTTGTACTGTCTGCGGTCTACAATTGACAATCGAAAATCACAAACTTACAGTCATTGCTAGCGATGGTCAACCAGTGGAACCTGTTGAAGTTGACTCCATCGTTTCGTTCGCAGGTATAGTGTCCACATAAACATAAATAATTTAGATGTTACAGGCGTCCCTCGAATAACACGGTTAATTGATTCCGTGTTATTCGAAACCAGGTTTTTCCTGTAACTAGGCTTTTTTCTACTCAATTCACCCATTATATGTACCGTAGATAATCCAGAATTGGCGTGTAGGAGGCTGATCCAGGTGTTTGGAATAGCTATGACCCTAATTCGTCAGAATAGAAAAACAGACATCTACTCATACGTATTTTCGGTAGGAGCTATTGCGTGATGCAGTTATTGTCATTATTATTCTTATTGGCTGATATGTCATGTTGGAGGTGTTCACGGTGGGAATAGGCGGAGCGACCGAGTGGTTTCTTTTACTCTGTGTCAACCTCCTACGCGCCAATTCCTGGATTGTCTACAGTATTTTGTTTTTTTTCTTTAATAATTTTAATTATACCGGACATTACCTACTCAATGATCCTACAGTCATATATACAATTCAAATTCCGTATTTGAGGATAGTCGCAATTTTCATCTCTGTTATTCGCAACTTCGCGCAATTCACGTACCGTGCTAATCGAAGAATGCCTGTATTTGTTTTTTTACATTAATCTATAATATTGCAATTTTCTACTTTACGTCAGCTCTTGAAATATGATTACGTTAATATAATAGATAAAATTTCACTCTAACAACTCCATACTGTTTTAAAAGTTAATGATAACAAAAGTCTATTACACATCACACTATTATTTAATATTAAACATAATTATTCAAATTATTGTTAAACTACTAAATAATGATGGCCACAAATAATTATCCTTTCAGATATTGAGACATAATTCTTTATATTAAAGATTAATCTCATTAGTACTTCAAGGAATAATTTTTGTCCATAAGACACAATACATTTAAAAATTATGTAATTGCTCTTACAGGTGAACGATACGATTTTGTCTTAAATGCTAATCAACCAAAGGGTGCCTATTGGATACAACTTCGTGGAATAGGAGAATGTGATGAAATTAAATTACAAGAATCGGCTATATTGAGTTATGTGGGTGGATCTGCTGTTCCAGCTACAAAGGAGCCTACTTACTCGTCTCCTCTTTATAAAGGACGCGTAAGCTCGTTTTCCTCTTTTATAAATTTTCAGATAGACAGTTAAAACCTTGCAGAACTCATGTAATATCATCTGTCGAATGCCTTTAAAAAATGGTTAAATTAAATTTTGTAATTAAAAGAAATTCTCGATTAAGAACACTTAAAAACAATGAATTCAGGGTGTCTTAGCTAACTTAGACATTTCAAATAATTATTAAATAGTATACCTTAACATTTTCATTTTAATACATAAAATTTAAATCCTATATATATCTAATGGTTACTTGATTTTTTAAATGAATTGATCGATTGTTTGTAGCATGAATATACAGCATCAAATTTTTAGCGTAAATTGTACTTTGCATAAATCCAATCCCCTTTGTTTTTATTAATCTTAGCTTTTGACTTAAAATTATGGTTCATATTCTTTAATTCTCAAGCAAATAATTTTTAATATTTAGTTCATTCCATTAAAAAAAAAAAGAAACAAGCTGATCAGAAATTAAAACAAGTTGAGCTGAAACAATTCTTCAAAACACCTTTCGTGGTATTTCCAGTGTATTCTGTACATTAAAATTTGTATGAAATATAGTTATTTGAGGTGATCAAGTTACAGCACCCTATATAACAAAATATTCTTAGTATACAAGATAGCTGTGACAATAAAGATCAATCTAACCGTATTAATATAGTCGCGTATAGTCTCTTATATAGTTATTTTTAAAAATTATTTTCTAATTAGAATAGTTGAAATATTAATCTCCTTTTTGTAATACGAAGCTCTCTCTCATAATTTCGGTTACTAGAATATTTATAATGAAATAAAATAATTATTGTAATCACTGTTTGCAAAGTTTGTTACGATTGTAGGTATTGAATTCAATGGATCTCGACTGCAAGCACCACGTTTGTGTCAATGATTTGAAACAAGCGACAGCAATCGATTCTGATATTCTACAAAAAGAACCAGATGTGAAATTAGTAGTTCCTATAGGTGTGGTTAATTATTCACCCGCAGAATTTTTCAAACCAAACGAGTACAAAAACTTTTTGGGTAAGTTATATATTTACTGTTCAAATAAATAAACAAAATCATACATTCTGTACTTTTTGTACTACGTTTTGTCTGTTCTGTACAGTTGCAAATGTTTTTCATAAAGAAAATAATAAATATTTATTTTGAATGATATCAAACAGTTGCGAGGCGGGATTTGGTGATAACGGGAACGCTGAATAACATAAGTCTCGTTCTTCCACCTTCCCCACCGCTCAGCCAATCGAAAGATGTTCCTCAAAACGCAGTTTGCAATAGTGATAACAAGCCGGCGGAATGCAGGTCGGAGGTTTGCTCGTGCACGCACGTCATTAAGGTTCCATTGAACTCTGTGGTAGAACTTATCGTCGTTGATGAGTGTAAGTAATCAAAATTTCGTTAAACATCTTGGAACAGCAATGAGTGATGTGATAGCATTTACTCTTTAGGGCTAGGTGGATCAAAAATTGCCCCATCTTTTGCTTACCTTTTGATGCATGATACATTTTAACCCACCTATTATATTATTATATTATATAAGGTGAAGTGGGGTAAGTTCGTAAACGGGGCAAGTATACAGGCTATTTTTATTACAATATGAGCGAAATTTCTGTATTTAGTATGTTTGTACCTTGTTTTGTTTCACTATATCCCCTTTTATATTTTAGCTAAGAGTATTTGTTTGCAGTATAGAGTTCTTGCATAATGCAGTAAAAAGCATTTTATAGCAGATTTGTTAATAATTCTGCTCTTGCCCCATTGTACATGAAATAAAGTTCCAAAGTATTTAACTTCAAGTTATGCTTCTACCTTATTTTTGGGAAAAGTGCAGAGTAGTTGACATTTTAAACAATTTCCTATCAAAATCAAAATGTACAAGGAAAATTAAGGTCCTAGTTAATATTAATTAAATAGTAATAATTGTGCAAAGCGTTCGATATCGTCAGCGTTAAGTATTTACATAGCAGACTGAAAATACTTACGTTTAAATACCAACTTTACAAAAACCAATCTGCACTTACCCCACGTCACCTTAATATATAACGTTTATACATATATTCTCTGCAACTAGGTTTTTATTTACTTTAAAATCGGGTGCCTCAAAATGTTAATAAACATAGATGATATATAATGATTTTGAATGTTGGAATCCATGTGAAAATGGGTTGTAAATGAAACTTTGATTCCATTGTTAAAGAAATTTTGTTAGTAACACTAAGTGTACACTTACTTTAACAACAGGTATACAAATGATCGATACCGATGACAATTTAGATGTCACTTATATTTAAATTTGAACTACAATGAAATAGAAAAATAAATAAATTGGGGATAATATGTGAACTGCATAAGACTTCTTTAGCTTGATGAAAATTGACATACATGTAGAATAATATTTAGTAAAAGAAACGATTAATGATATTTATTAACAAAGAATGAATATTTATAATTAATCAAACACAACACAAGTGGAATCTTATGAAAGTAATTCTCACACATCTCTATCTCAAAATATTTAATCACACCTAAAAGACAATTTTCTAGCAATCTTCATTACATGCAAACTTCAATCATACCATATGCAAGCTTCATTCATAATATGCACCCATGCTGATCATACAATTACAAAGTACATACACGCACACATACCACATACATTTTTACAAAAAACTCTAAATAAGTTTTGTCATTTAAAAGAAAAGATATGTCATTTTAGCAGGTTTTGTAAATCTAGTGTTAAAGTCAAAAACGATGTTAAAAAATAAATGACATATAATAAATAAATAATAAATAAATAAATGATATTAAAAAATAAATAACAGAAATTATTATACGCGTTGATTCTTAATCTTGAAAGAGACAAACATATTTGAAGAGGTCTATTTTAACAAATTCTACAATTTAACACTAGAACTACCAACCAGTCAAAATGACTGGTTTCAGATGTCCCATTTTATATTACAAAATTTTATGGAAATGTCTGTCATATTTTGTTGAGATAAAAACTTGTTCTACATGTTACTTGATGCTTTAGTATTTATTTCCCCTTTCATTGTATTTATTATTCTTCGATAAACAAGCATTTAATGTCGGTAGTTCTAGTGATAAAGTAAATGCATATTCAATGTATATTTATTCAATGTAAATTTTAATTGTAGTTCGTGCAGGAGAGGTT
Source organism: Megachile leachella (assembly GCA_963576845.1). NCBI lineage: Eukaryota > Metazoa > Arthropoda > Insecta > Hymenoptera > Megachilidae > Megachile > Megachile leachella. The sequence continues at coordinate 11,130,343 of OY756256.1, read as the reverse complement.
CATCATCCCTTCCACTTGCACGGATACACGTTCCATGTGATGGGTATGGATCAACCATTAGGTCCATATACGGACAACACGCGTGCAATGACGGTGAAGTATTATGAACAACTTGAAAGTGAAAATAAAGTTGTAAGGAATTTCCAATCTCCGCCTAGTAAAGATACGTATGCTATACCCAATAACGGATATGCGGTACTCAGATTTAAAGCAGATAATCCAGGTATGTTCAGTTTAAAAATTAATTTATTTTGTACACATAATAGACGCTGTTAGTTAGTGAACTTTTTGCAAATTAGCAAAAAGAAGTTAGCGAATTTAGGATTTTGAGAATAATGGCAATTTGAAGACGTAGAATTTCAAGGGTTTGGAAGTTTAGAGACTTGGAAACTTAGGATTTTGGTCACGTAGAAATTTGAGGATGTGAACATTTAGGAGTTGGCAAGTTCAGAGCTGTTAAGATTTTGGAGATTTAGAAATTTGAGGATGTGAAAATTTAGGATTTTGAACATACAGAAATTTGGCGATTTGAAAACTCACGTCTTTGGTTATTTAGAGGTATAGAATTTCTGACATTTAAAAATTTGGAGATGTGAAGATTCAGAGTTTTGGAGATTTAAATTCATGTGTAAATTTGAAGATTTAAAACTTTAAAATTCTGGGGATTTGAAAATTTAAGACTTTAAAGCTCTGAAGATTTGAAAATTTAGGATTATGTAAATTTAGAAATTTGAGGATTTTGGAAATTTAAACATTTAGGACTATAAAGAGGTAGAAGATTTAAAAATGCACTTGTGAGAATATATCAATTTTAAAATTTGTGCATTTGGGTATACGAACATTTTCGAATTCGAAAGATTGAAAAAAATAAAATTCTTACCGTTTATTACTTAGATTATTATTACATTCTACAAATATAAGTTATCTAATTATAATAATTAATGTGATTAAAATTTGTGTTAATATAATAATTCCGCATATGTGTATTATAATAATTCATTAATTTAAATTTATTATTCATTGTAATTCAACTAAAATTTGTTAATTTTATTATAATAATACTACGACGTTTAATAAACCAATCATTTTTCAATTTTTAAGGTTTTTGGATGTTCCACTGTCATCAAATGTTCCACATATTGGTAGGAATGGAACTTGTTATACAAGTCGGAGAACCGCAAGATTTTCCAGAGACACCGAGAGATTTCCCAAAATGTGGCGACTACATGCCGAACGTTGCAGTAAGGAATCAAAAGAATAAGAGAACCAAATATATTTAAATCCATAAAAATGTAAATGTAAATAAATGTAAATGTAAACACACAATAAAATTTTTCGAAAAGTGATTATAAATATTTGATAAACAAATGCCTGCTTACTATTAAAGAAAAATCCCTCTTTTCTCAAAAATAAATTGGTTCTATAAAATTAAAATGTTTGCAAAAACTTCTTTGTTTTGTTTTGTTTTCAATGGTATATAATATTGAAATTAAAAAATTGCAAACAGAATTTGCAATTCGATCTACCAAACACCTTGAATGTAAATAACAGACACAAAAGAAGGTTAATATTAAAATATTATTTGTTTATAAAATCTGTCCCTTCGTATTATAATTTTTGTATACGAAATTCTTTTCTCTGCCCTGAATATTTTGTGCAATGACTGTTACAAGTTAGCGTAATGTATATTTGATTTGTACGTATCAGTCATGAAGAAAGTTATTTAATTTAACATGTAACCGTGTTGTTTCTGTATGTTATGCTTATTTCAATTGTTGCCGTTTGCAAATTTTCGAATGTTGACATTAATTTGACATTAATTTATTTTTGTTAATCTTCACATAACGTCAGTGTTTGCACACTTGTGCAGTTTCGGATAAGTTTAAATAAACGTAATGAAATTATATCATTCAAAATTATACCGTTCAGTTATTAGCTTTAAACGTTTTTTCCAGATTCCGTGTTTGGGTTCTTGATAATTTCGATCTCGAGTGAGTAAGAGAAAACAAAGCGCTGCCTGAAAATGGTTTCCAATGAGAACAATTTTTAGGAAGTAAGAAATATTTATCGAATGTTGCCTGTTCGACAAAATTTAGAATTTTTTCGTCTAAAGCAAAAAATAAATGCTAAAAGCTAGTTAAAATGCTAAAAGCAATGGAAACTTCTTCTAATGTGCTAGAAGAAGTACGCCATTTCGTTCCACATCTAAAAGTATCTGAAGTTCGTTTTACGCTCATATGAGTTTTTATTTTTTATTTAAACAAGTTTTTGCTTTTTTAAAAAAGTATATCTATGTAACGTTCGATAAATAAATGGCTCGAAAAGACAAAATACTGTGGATGAAGTGTAAAATGTATAGTATACAATATGTAAATAAATAAAATTACAATCGCAAAATACATCATTATAATATTTTTAAACTTGTTTAAATAAAAACCATTAAATGTTCTATGGTTGATGATGTTTCATAAAGATATCAGACATTGATTGCATTTCAAAAGAATTACACAATTAAGCGTTATTGAAGAAAAGTTTTGAAAGAAAACTCTTTCAAGAAGATTGTGGACATAAATCTTCTGTAAGTTGAGATATCTTTTCGATTTCATGACAATCTTCGTTCTTCGAATATGGTTTTCCTTTAGTATATTAAGTGAAGCATATAGTTTATTACTAGCCGACTCTTAATATATTAATATTTTTTATATTAATGTATAAAATATAAATAAGTTAATACATTAACATGTCAATAATACGTCATAATAGGTCATGTACACTTATTTAAAACTGTGCTGCGTGGCTACAATTCATAATAATTACAAGAACAAAAGAACAAAATTAAAAAATGTGATAATAGATAAATAAATAAATGTTTAATAGAAATGTAAGTATATAATGTAATAAATAAGTAGTATATAATTACTATAATTAAAATGTAGTAATGTAGTAGCTTATAAATTTAATAATCGTTTAGAATTTAATATATCATTTCAGTTGGTATAATATTGAGAAAGAATTTATTTAACTGCACCAGCTTTTCACATTCTTTTACAACTAGAAAATGGATTTGGGTCAACGTGATTTTCAGGTGTATATTTATTGTATTAGAATCATCATGAAATATGTTCAAAGTAATCAATCACGAACGCGTTGCAATCGTTGGTTTAAGAAATGTAAATGGCGTTTTTCGATTGTGAGCCAATATTATCTTTCTGTAGAATAGCTTGTTGTTCATCGACCCAGGACCGGAAAGATGATACTCTAGTGAACACGTCAGGGTATCCAACAGCGCAAGGATTTCCAAAGGACACTACACCAACTTGTACACCATCGATAACGAGTGAACTACCAGAATCGCCCTAAAAATTAAAATATGTGTTACAAGATCACATTTCTTCTCTAGCATAAGAGAATTCTATATTTTCTCTTTCTTTTATGGAGCTTTGCGATTCCTTTCTAGAAAAATGCATAATACTATAAAAAATTGTAATACTTATAACGAACGGCTGCGCAATAAAAAAAAATCTATACATATAATATACTTTTTTTTGTGAAATTAGAACATGTTCATAAAATGTGATAGTAAATTCGCCACGTGACTACAATAAAATTCCTCTATTATTTATTCTACAATTTTATTTAAAAATGAAATATTAATTATATACTTTCAAAGACGGCACATGCACTGCCGTCTAACGGAGAACGATGAAACTAACAATGTGAAAATTGTAAATTATTTAAAAATTATTTTATATTTTACTTTATAAATTCGTCATTAATTGTACAAATACAGAAACGACTTAAATATAACTTACTCATTTGTAATGAAATGAATGTAATGAATTTGTAAAAATATTTGTGTTACTGTTTAAATCCACCAATTAGGTGAACTTACCTAAAAATGTAGGTGGCGCTATAGTTGGCGTATTGTAGCGACCAGAGTCGCCCAAAAATGTACAGTCGCGCCATCTAGTTTTAGTTAGGTTAAGTTTTCATTATAGTCACTAGTTTGTAAGTTTTGTATATAGTAGTTGGTAAGCTTGATAAAAACGGTGCGCCCCCAACCTTCAAAAAAAGGCGGAAAAAAACAGTAGAATAAAACGAGCACGCGTCGTGTACGGAAGCAGACAATAAAGGTCTTCAGATAAATTGTGAAAGAGTCTAATTCATTCTCCCTATTGAACACGTACGCCACAACTGGTGCCGAAACCCGCGCGAAAGTGAAATATTGAGGTGGTGTTAAAAAAATATTTAAAAAAAATACGAAAAATGGCATCTGAAGACGACCGCGTCGCTTCCGAGCCCAAGCCCGAAGTACAAGCGAGCGAATTTAGAAGCGTGAAACTCCCGACGTTTTGGAAGGAAGAGCCGCGTTTGTGGTTCACTATGTTGGAGCGAGAATTCGCCGCTTACAATATAAAGGCAGATGCGGTAAAGAGTTCAGCCGTAATTAGAAACTTAGACCAGGAGACAATGAGAATTGTCCTGGATATCATCGAGGCGCCTCCCGAGAAATCGACGTACAAGGATATCAAACAAGCGCTCATAGAAAGGCTCTCTCGGTCGGATGAAGCCAATCTAAGACGGCTGCTCACAGGAATAGAGTTGGGCAATCGAAAACCCTCGGAGCTGTTGCGAGAAATGACGCAGCTAGCGGGGAAAAACGTGGGTGAAAGTGCATTGCGGACGCTCTGGATCCAGAGGCTTCCCATCCGGCTACAAGAAATCCTCACGATTGTCGACGACGCGGACCTGGAAAAGTTAGCCAAGTTAGCGGACAAAACGGCGGAGAGGAGTGAGATAGCAGAAATGGCGCCAATTTCGGACGCTTCCCACGCCAAGCGGTCCGCCATGATGGAACCCCTTCCGGAACCGACGCCAAGGAACCAAGATGGCGACGTGGCCGCCATTATGAAGAGGTTATCGAGGCTGGAGACGCGGCTATCGAGACGGCGCAGCAGCAGCCGATCCAAGTTCCGGCAAAGAAGCGGATCAAGGGGAAACCCCGCTAATACAGATGGTCTCTGTTTCTATCACCATAGGTTCAGGGAGCAAAGTTACCGCTGCCGGCCACCCTGCTCCTGGACAGGCCCGGACAAAAGACGTCCGGAAAACTAGAGGCGGCGTCACAAGTAGAGGCCCTTGCGGACGCGCCGAAGCGGAATCGCCTCAGCATTCGGGACCGTAAGACGAGGATGGAGTTCCTGATTGACACTGGTGCGGACGTCTCAGTAATTCCGAAAAATCTAGCAAGTAGAGACCTGAAGGCGGACGCTTTCAAATTGTATGCGGCAAATGGGGCCGTAATAGACACATACGGAGACAAGGTACTATCATTAAATTTGGGTCTTCGTCGCGATTTCTCTTGGCGGTTCATAATAGCAGACGTTTCAAAGCCCATAATAGGGGCAGATTTCCTTCATTTTTTTAACTTATTAGTAGATTTACGCAAAAAGCGATTACTAGACGGACAGACACAACTGTACAGAAACGTCACAGCTACAGACGGAAACGAACTATCCATATCGACAATCGACGAGTCCAACGTTTTCAAAAAATTACTAAAACAGTTTATAGAAATCACAAACCCAGCCTCCAAGGGAAACGTGAAACACACGGTCTTCCACAGAATTGAAACTAAAGGTTTGCCCATCGCGGAAAAAGCGCGGCGTCTCCCCCCAGAAAAGTTAAAAATCGCACGAGCGGAATTTGAGCAAATGCTCAAAGAGAACATTTGTCGCCCGTCCGATAGCCAATGGGCCAGCCCTCTCCACATGGTGCCCAAGAAATCAGGTGGATGGAGACCATGTGGGGATTACCGCAGGCTAAATGGTGTGACCGTGCCAGACAAGTACCCTCTGCCGCATATTCACGATATAGCTCACAGATTCGACGGGTGTTCTGTATTTAGTGTTATCGACCTGACAAGAGCGTATCATCAAATACCCGTCGCGGCAGAGGATGTCCCTAAAACAGCAGTGATAACTCCGTTTGGCCTATACGAATTCACGGTTATGCCGTTTGGTCTGTGTAATGCTGCCCAGAGTTTTCAAAGGTTGATGGATTCGATACTTCGCGGTATGGAATTTTGTTATTGCTATATCGACGACATAATTGTGGCATCACCGGATATCGAGACTCACGAGAGGCATCTGCACATGTTGTTTAGTAAATTAAAAGAGAACGGACTGAAAATCAACCTATCAAAATGTATATTTGCTGAAAAATCCGTAGAATATTTAGGCTATAAGTTAGACAATAAGGGTATCGCTCCGTTGGACAAACGGGTCCAAGCGATAGTAGAATATGAAAAGCCAAAAACAATAATGGACCTACGTCGGTTTTTAGGAATCGTAGGGTTTTATAGAAGATTTCTTCGCAGAGCTGCGGATTGGCTTGCACCCTTGTATAACCTACTCAAGGGGGCGAAAAAAAAGGATAAAAGGCCGGTGTGCTGGGACGATGAAACCGAAAAGGCATTCGAGGAAACAAAAAGACAAATCGCCGCAGCATCCCTTCTGCATCACCCGAAAGAAAACGCGATACTCGCACTACGCACAGACGCTTCGGATATTGCGATCGGAGCTGTCTTAGAACAGTGTGTAGATGGTAAGTGGGAACCGCTCGGTTTTTTCTCCCGAAAATTAGAAAAGGCCCAGACGAATTATAGCGTGTACGACAGAGAACTGTTAGCCATCTATAAGAGCCTCAAATTTTTTAGACATTTTGTAGAGGGCAGGGAATTGCTAATTCAGACGGATCATAAACCGTTAATATACGCGTTCCAACAAAAAGCAGACAAAGCCAGTCCTCGTCAAATGAGGCAGTTAGATTTTATTAGTCAGTTCACAACTAGAATAGTGCACATAGAGGGAAAAGAAAATACAGTGGCTGATGCACTGTCTAGAGTTCAGGTTATAGAAATGCCTGTCATTATCTCAACAGAGGAGTTAATGCAGGCACAACAAAAAGATGAAGAACTGGCTCAGTTATTGACAGAAACATCCAACAGGTGGAACTTCCAAAAAATATTTTTGGACAGTTCAGACAAATACTTGTATGGAGATATCATAAGAAATAACATCAGACCTTATATACCCAAATCTTTAAGAAGAAGCATTTTTAATCAAATTCACAATTTATCACACCCTAGTGGACGTACAACTAAGAAATTAATAGGAAAAAGTTTCGTCTGGCCCTTAATGAACAGAGATATAACCGAGTGGTCGCGTACTTGTTTGCAGTGCCAAAAAGCCAAGGTTCATCGTCACAGTAGACCGGTACCAGAAAAAATAGAGATCCCAGCATGCCGATTTGAGCACATACATGTGGATATCGTAGGACCATTGCCCACAGTGAAAGGATATCGCTTTTGTCTGACAGTAATAGATAGGTTTTCCAGGTGGCCCGAAGCAGTACCACTGTCAGACGTCTCAGCTGAAAAGGTGACAGAGGCCTTGTATGGTTGTTGGATATCCAGGTTTGGAGCCCCAGCAACGATCACAACAGATCAGGGATCTCAATTTGAGTCCCAAATTTTTCAGTCTCTAGTTAGATTAATAGGCTGCAATAAAAATAGAACCACAACATACCACCCCCAGTCAAATGGGATGATTGAAAGGTGGCACAGATCTCTGAAGGCAGCAATAATGTGCCACGAAAATACCAACTGGGTTGACATCCTGCCAACAGTGTTGCTGGGACTCCGAACCAGCTACAAGGAGGATATCAGGGCGTCTGCAGCTGAGATGGTCTATGGGGTTACGCTAAGATTACCTGGAGAATTTTTTGTTAGCGAACCTGCAGAAACTGAACCACACATATTCCTCAATAAATTTCGTCAGCAAATCAGACTGATTAAACCCCGTCCTGTCATGCATCACAGGAAGACGCAGAAATTCATACATAACAATTTGAATACGTGTACACATGTGTTTGTTCGGGTTGACAGGGCAAAGAAACCATTAGAACCTCCGTACGAGGGTCCATTTCAAATTATAGAGCGCATAACAGAGCATGTATACAAATTAAATGTCAATGGTAAAGAATCAAACATATCCGTAGACAGGCTCAAACCGGCATTTCAGGAGACCTGCGATACCGACGCGACAGAACCAAAAACATACACCAGGAAAAAAGTTACATTTGCGTGAGTAAAATTATATAGCGTAACTCACTCGGAGGGGAGTGATGTAGCGACCAGAGTCGCCCAAAAATGTACAGTCGCGCCATCTAGTTTTAGTTAGGTTAAGTTTTCATTATAGTCACTAGTTTGTAAGTTTTGTATATAGTAGTTGGTAAGCTTGATAAAAACGGTGCGCCCCCAACCTTCAAAAAAAGGCGGAAAAAAACAGTAGAATAAAACGAGCACGCGTCGTGTACGGAAGCAGACAATAAAGGTCTTCAGATAAATTGTGAAAGAGTCTAATTCATTCTCCCTATTGAACACGTACGCCACAGTATATGTGGGTGACTTGATAAGAGTAGATCACCCACCTTATCGACTACGGGTAACGAAACAAACGTACGCACAATTTGCCGATGAAAAGAGCTCAGAAGTTTTATTTAATATTATTTAAATGTTTATAGTTTAATAATAAAATGCTCTAAATAAAACGCAATTGCACGAAACAATACAAAAATAATTCGCGATTACAACACTCAAATTCGTTCAGAGATACAACTATTCGCTAGCACGCTTTCCAAGGAAGTGAGCTTTCTTTCCGAGGGAAAACCCCTTCCAGGCAAAAAAATATAAAACTACGTAGGGGAAAAACGTACCTTCCGGCGGAACGATTGAACGGAAGTAGGTGTCGCCACATATAGTAGTGTAAGTTCACCGCAGTGTAGGTTGCTGCCACGTGATTAGGGTTTTAGCGCCAAAAAAAAAAAATTCATCGCACTGACCACTTCTGCGAGAGAACGAGAAATCTGTCCCGTGAATTTCTTGGCCTTCCTGTGCGATTCTTCAACGAAGTTTCCTACAATGTGCGGGGCCAACCAGAACATTCCGTTTCCAGCACAATTAACAAAGGTTTCATCTTTGAAAAGCTTTTTGTCAAATCAATTTTTCACGATTTCGAAATAACGAAAACATTAGCGACGGGGATGCTTTAAGAGAATTTCTCCTTCTGCTGAAAGGAAGAGTACAAAACTTCACTTCGTTGTGCCAACAGGTGATTGAGGTACAGTGAGTCACATAAAATAATTCTTAGAAAAAAAAAATACACCGACTTCGAAATGCACTAAAATTACGTGACATAAGTATATGGATGAAACCTATTTACTCGTTAGATAGTATATTAAATACATTTCAACCTTTTCGGAGGCGGCGCAAATTTGGTAATAATTATAGGTTATTAGATACCACAATCAACTGGTTATTGAGAGCAACGTTTACTAAAGTATTTTTAATTTTGTGGCACAGGAATATATTTAGAAAAAAAGGCGTCAAACAAAGGGTTTGTAAAAGTATTTTTATTATTTTTTCTTTCATAACATGTTCTTTACACTCTAAGCTAACTGAACAATACAAAAGAATAACAATATTTATTGTGTTAGAGTTTTGCATAAATGAGGTTTATGACATGACAAGGGAAAGTGGTCACTTTTGAACCCTATAATTTAGTATCCGTACCATCTGCGTGCCAGCACTACGATGGTACGTGACAATTTGTAGTTTTTAGCAGATTTATTTATTGCTGCACTAGTCTTTAGAGTTTTTGGCTTCAGTGACACAGGCCATGTCATAAACCTCTCGCAGCTTAGGAGGTTAGAGGGCGAGCTGGCCCTTAGAAGTAACGGGTCCCGCGGACCGGGACTGATGTCACGGAATTTGGGAAAAACCCAGACTCTCCCCAGAACGCCGTCCTCCCCCGTAGGAGCCTCTGTTCCCCTTCCAGAAAACTACCACGCTAAGGGCGCAATGGAAGGGAGCACAGAGGTGTTAACGAAGGTAGAAAACAGCAAAATAGTCAGATAACTAATAGTAGACACAGTTAACAGTTAAGAAATAGTACACATCAGAGCATAGTCAGAAGCAGAATAGTCTAAGACAAAGTTAATACTTAGAACATTTAGTACCTAGAGCACATTATCGAACACACCCACACACACATTCTGTAAATACACACACACACCCACCGATATATATTAAAAACCACAGTTTAATATAAAGACAGTGAGTGTCCTTTCGCGGCCCCAATCCGCAAAACATTGGGTGGTCCTTCGATCCCACATCAGACGGCACTTCGTGCAATACGAGGGTTTTATCGAACCCTAACAATAGCACTAACCAGTGCTTTTCGTCTGGCGATACGACCATTATAAGAGTGTCTTCTAAGTACTCTTCGTACTGTTTCATTCGAAACTGTTTTTCCATAAAAATTTTCCAACATTGCAGTAATTCTGAGAACACTTGTTTTCGGATCTTCTTCTACTTTTCTTACAATAAAACGTTCTTCTGATGTATTTAAGCTTCTCTTTCTACCACGTCCATACTTATTTTCTATTTTTCCTTCCCTTTCATATTTTTTAATAATATTTCTTACTGTACTAAAGCTTCTTTCTACAATTCTATTTATTTCTTTATACGATGTTGGATGACCAACCTAATGATTCATTTCAGGTAAGAATATCGGAACCTATGCCTTGTTTTTCACATGTTCTATTTGCACAGATAACTTGAAGTTTCACTAATGCGTCCTAGTAGGGTAATTCATGACAGAAACCTAGTGTATAAGAACCAAAAACCTTGAGAGACCAAAAGACTTATTTTTTCGATCCTCCTACGTGTTGGTTTCCGTGAACGTTAATTGTATCCGGAGTTGTATTTTTGAAACGTCCGAAATATAATTGTTATTTTATATCGGCGCATACGTTTCTCACCCGGATCCCAACAACGATTTCCCATTCTTTCAATGAGAAATTATAATATTTCTAACTTCTACACTTGTTTCTCTACCTTTATTAACCATTATAATACAATTTCGTAAAAATTGTATTTACTGTAAATTTTTACAATTCAGCGTCGCTATTTGCGAGTCAAGGATACACTAAGCAATGTTACAATGTTCTTATGGAAAACAAAAGCATTCGAAGCTCATGATATTCAACTGGACTTATTGAATGCAGACTGTGCCAATAATTTTGTGACCTCGAAAATGTACACATTGTGTTATGAATTGTTATTTTCTTTTGTTTACAATAAATATTGTTATTCTTTTGTATTGTTCAGTTAGCTTAGAGTGTAAAGAACATGTTATGAAAGAAAAAATAATAAAAATACTGTTGTATGACTAACTATAAGATTCATTTTTACAAACAGTGCCGATTCATCCCCATACAAATCATTCCACAGTTTCATCCCTATACAAACATATTAATCACGATTCCTAAACCTTACTCATCCTAGACCTCGCAACCATCCTGAGTCACGCTGTCCCTTGACCATCATCCCTACCACTACCTATCCTCAAGCTTGTATTTAAAAACTGACAAGATATAGAATAAGTTAGAATTAGAAATAGTTTGGTACCGAGCGAACCGCGTTTTAGTTGTACGTTCAGTCTTTATAATAAAGTGTTGCGTACCAGAATCCAACACAAATTTGGTGTCAGAAGTGGGATTGTTCTGACGGCTTTTCACTCAGTTGCATTTGGATATTCACTATCTCACTGAAGAAAAAGGCGCTGATTTCTATCGGTAACATCAGAACAAGAAGAAAAGAAGACAACTCATCCCGAAGCTCAACATCCACAACTGGTCGTATCTTCTGGATTCGTCGTGTCCAGCACCATTGTGAGTTGCAGTCTTTCTTCGGAAGGAGAAAAACGTTCGAACGGTCGCATCGTAAGTACTGAACTTCAGATATTCTCATCGTATTATTTTTCAATTTCCGACGTATAATCCTATCCTTGCATCCAAAATGTCTCTAAGTAACGATATTGATACAAACCTAGATTCTGCAATGACTCCTCAAATATCGTTAGATCATTTAATAAAATTGTTACCGAAAGTATTTGATGGTGACAGAGCAAAACTACGTTCATTTATTAAACAAATAGACGCTGTCTTTGAATTAGCTAGTCCTTCGCAAAAACCAGTTCTCTTATTATTCGTGAAAAATAAAATAGAGGGTAAAGCTCGAGATCAGATTGATATCCATTGCAATCTTACTACTTGGGAGGAAATTTCTGAACTATTGTTAAATTTATATCAAGACAAAAAATCCTTAGATCAGCTTATGGAAGAATTAAATTCAATTCAACAAAATCGCAATGAAAACATATCACAATTTTATCAGAGGTTAGAAGAACTCCAATCGAGAATATTAGGAACTGTTCATGCAACAGACTGTGAGGTTAATACTTTAGCAGGGCGTGTAGCGATGATAAACGAAATGACTCTCAATCGCTTCGTGTATCATTCACACCCGCAAATATCTCAAATGTTAAGATATCGCGACTTTCCGAATATTAACAGTGCTCTCACGGCGGCTATGGCCGAGGAGAAGGCTTTGCGTCTGAGATATGATAACTTTCAACGTTGCAGAATTTGTAATAAGTCAAATCACAGCACGAATGATTGCTATTTAAAAAATCAAAGATCGCTTCCTAATAGAATAATCAATTTTAATCAGTCGAATCAAAATAACGCGTTAAGTAGTGTAAAACAATGTAGGTATTGTAAAAATCTTGGTCATAATATAGAAGAATGTAGAAAACGTGAATATAACAATTCTAGACAAAATAATGTATCGTATCGTCAGTCAAACTCCAACAATTTGCAAACAAATCGACAACATTCAAATTTTAACAATTCTTATCAACATCGATCAAATCCTAACAACTCATATCAACACCGATTGAATCCTAGTAATTCGTACACAAACCAGAATCAACCAAATTCCAGTAACTTTCGTACATACCGACAGAATCCCAATTCTTTTAATAACCATTCCCAAAACCCTCGAGATATAAGGTATCAGGAACAAAGTAAACTCACTTCTAATGTAACAAATAATGTTGAGTCACACAATACCGTTTTGAGAAACTCCAATTCTGGAAATTTTCGTCAAGTCCAATATCCATCGGAACCTCCGAACCTGCTGGAAGAGGTAACGACAGAATTCAACCTCATGAGCACACGATAAACTCTTCTTCATTCTTACCTAATAATGATCAACTAGCTGTACTTTTTGAATCCGACAATTCCAACAGCTCTGATAAAATCTTAAAATTTCTAGTTGATACGGGCGCTGCAATTTCTTTAGTTAAAGCACAGAGTATAAACAGGGTTGATATTAATAGTCATAATTTTACATTATTAAATGGGATCGCACCTAACGTTCCTATTCAAACTCTAGGAGAAATTGAACTTCCTTTAAATTCCAATGGTAGGAAAATTAGTGGAAAATTCCAAGTAATTGATTCTCTCAGTAATATTCCTTTTGATGGCTTGATAGGTCATGACTTCTTAAAAACTCACAAAGCAACAATTGATTACATAAAGATGACGATGTCGCTAGAAAATATACCATTCCCTATACCTTTGTATCAGAATACCCTTCAAAAATCCGCTGATAAGATAAGACTTAGTGGTCGAACAGAAACAATAATCCCAATAAGAATACTAAACTATCAGTGTCTGCAAATAGGAACTATAACAGCGCGACAACTAAATGCCGATAACACTCTTCTAATACCTCATTCTATAGTTCGGGTACGTAATGACGGCACAGCATTAACAACAATAATTAATACTTCAGCAAAAATGCAAGTAATAGATATGCCTGAATTTTCGATTGAACCAATTCCAAATCATTTATTTATTTATAGTCTAGCTGCGAACCAAGAGCCGAACCTCATAGATACCAGATTACAAGTATTGAACGAAAATTTGCGATTATAACATTTAAATTCAGAAGAGGCCGAATCTATAAAAGAAATTTGCACTGAATTTCATGACGTGTTTCATTTACCGACAGACATATTAACTAGAGCAACAGTAGACTCCCACACTATCCCTACAACTGACGAAATACCAGTCCATGCAAAAATGTACCGTTATCCTCAAATCCATAAAAATGAAGTAGATAAGCAGATTGAGAAAATGTTAGATCATGGCATTATTAAACCCTCAACTAGTCCATGGTCCAGCCCACTTTGGGTTGTCCCGAAAAAATCAGATTCAACCGGAGAGAAAAAGTGGCGTATTGTAATAGATTATAGAAGATTAAATGATAAAACGATAGGAGACGCCTACCCGCTTCCAAATATCGAGGATATTCTAGATCAGTTAGGGCATGCTCAATATTTCAGCATTCTAGATTTGTCTAACGGATTTCACCAAATTCCAATAAATCCCAAAGACAGTCCAAAAACAGCATTTTCTACTCCAAATGGGCACTATGAGTTTACTCGAATGCCCTTCGGTCTTAAAAATGCCCCGGCTCACTTTCAAAGGGTTATGAATAATGTTTTAACAGGATTGAATAGTACACAATGCTTCGTATACATAGATGATTTTGTTATTTATGGATCTAGTCTAGAGGATCATAATCGTAAATTGATAAACGTGTTCCTTAGACTCCGAGAAAATAATTTGAAACTACAGCCAAGTAAATGCGAATTTTTAAAGAAGTCGTGCGAATACTTAGGTCACTTAATTTCGGATAAAGGGGTACAGCCAAACCCAAAGAAAGTAGAATGTCTTCAAAAAGTTTCAAAACCGCGTAATCAAAAGGAAGTTAAAATGTTCTTAGGTATGGCTGGATATTATAGGAAATTTATTTCAAATTTCGCTACATTAGCAAAACCTCTAACTCAATTACTCAAAAAGAATATACCCTTTGTATGGGCAGAAGAGCAGGAAGAATCGTTTGAAAAATTAAAAGAGAAATTAATTAGTAAACCAATTTTACAATATCCCGACTTTTCAAAACAATTCATTCTCACTACAGATGCATCCAACGTCGGTATAGGTGCAGTGCTGTCTCAAATTCATAAGTCAAGATCTTCCAATTGCTTACTATTCACGAACTTTAAATGATTCGGAACGTAACTATTCAACTACAGAGAAAGAATTGCTAGCGATTGTCAACTCCGCGGAACACTTTCGACCTTATTTGTTCGGTAGAGAATTCGTTATTTACACTGATCATCGACCACTTCAGTGGCTTTTCAATTGCAAGAATCCATCATCAAAATTAGTTAGATGGCGACTTAGGTTAGAAGAATACCAATATGTGATAAAACATAAACCAGGTATTGCTAATACAAATGCTGACGCTCTCTCTCGACTCGTTAATCAAAATTCGATAAACATGAACTCACAACAAATCCCAACCTATAACGATTTTATCAAATATCACTATACCAATCAAAATCCTATATCTTATGAAACGGTAGGAGGAACCTTATCGTCAATTACTGACCCTATAGTAGTGTTTTGGTCTCAGGATCTCGATGAAAACAATCAATATCTAAATTACATACAGTCAAAATTTAACATAGGGAGCCTCAAACCAGAATTACATGGATTGTCTAAAGTCCAAAATAAAAAACAAACCTTCTATCTTTTATATCCTTTAAATTCACATTTTGATAGACTAGAGTATAAAAATATATTTGAATGCCTTCAAAAATTAAAATCTTCAATAAAAACTCAGAAATTCATTTTTATTCCTCCTAATCACAAAAAATATAGTAATATCAAATTAGACCAATTAAACGAAATGCTTAAATTCATGTTTCCTAATAACGATATCAAATTGTTTCACTCTGAAAAAATTAATCCGCAAACGCCAGAAGAAATACAAACCATTCTAAAAGAAAGTCACGATAGTAAATTGTCAGGACACTGCGGTTTCAATAAAACATATGCAAAAATTAAAGAGCAATACTTTTGGCCTTCCATAAAGTCAGATATAAGAAAGTATATTAAGTCATGTCACTCATGTCAAATGAATAAAACAAATTTCAAGCCTATTAAACAGCCTATGGAAATAACCACAACAGCCGAAAAGCCTTTCGAGAAACTAGCCATAGATATTGTTGGTCCATTACCAATCACTGAAAATGGGAATAAATTCATCCTTACTGCACAAGATGATCTGACAAAATTTTGTTTTGCCAAAGCTATTCCAAATCATGAATCTTTAACTATTGCAAAATCATTAATCGATATATTTACCCAATTTGGAATACCAACAACTTTTTTGACAGATCAGGGCCCAGACTTTATGTCCGAATTAATAAAAGACTTGGGAAACCTATTAAAAACAAAACACGTCTGTAGTAGCCCATATCATCCTCAAACTAAAGGAGGTCTTGAAAGATATCATTTATCATTAAAGGATTATTTAAAGCATTATATAAAAGCCAATCAAACTGACTGGGATGAATACATTTCGTTCGCAATCTTTAGCTACAATACCTCAGTTCACAGATCTACTAATTTAACTCCATATGAACTTCTCTTTGGACGAAAAGCTTATTTACCGTCTTCTATATTTAAAGAACCGGAATTCCACTATACCTACGACGATTACATCCGTTCATTACAAAACAGATTGAACATTTCCTTCAAAATAGCAAGAGAAAATATAATTAAAGCTAAAAATAAGAGTAAAGAGTATTATGACAAAAAAGCCAACCCGACAAAATTTAAAGTTAATGATCTCGTATGTATATACCAAAAACAAGTCAAAGTAGGCCTTAATAAAAAATTGTCGCCCAATTTCAAAGGTCCATTTAAAATCACACAAGTACATCCTAATAACACAATAGAACTTCAAATAGGAAAAAAAAAGATTACTTATCATTCTAATCTTCTTAAACATTATGTTCCAGATGACTCCGACAGTCCTGTTGCTATTCCTTCTAATTCCTAATGTTATCTCCGAATTACCATATTCCAATACACCCCTTACCGACTCGAGTGGAATTTTTTATAGGAAGTTAGGAGAAGCAAAAATTTCGAACACCGAGCTTCACCTCGTAACATATTGTAATTTAACTTATCTATCTCAGGCTAAAGCTCTCTTAGATTTACATTTTACTAAGTCACGGGAAATTTGTAACTTACTAAAAGAAGTCGCAGTATCTAAACAACAAAAGTCTCATTGTGAACAAACCCTACAGTCTATTCAAAATGAATTACAAAATATAAATAACAAGGAAAAAATACTTCATGGATTAACAGGACACGATGGGAAGCAACGTAGACGCCGCGGTCTAATTAATGGAGCTTCTTACGTTTTAAATTGGTTAATCGGCACTCCGGATGCCGACGATGCTAAATACTATACTGATAGCATTGAAGCCTTATTAAATGATAATAGGCAAACTCAAACTCTGCTAAAATCTCAGATACAGATAGTTTCTAGTACCATAAAAAATTTTAATAATTCAATTCAATCTTTAAAATTTACAGAGGATACCTTGAACAGCAATATGAAAGTAATTAATAAGTTTATGTCAGAAACAAATAACTATGTTATAAACCTCTCGCTAGAAACAGCTATCATGGAACAAGTTACTACTTTACTCTCCCTGTGTATTCAAGTTTCTGATTACTTTGATAAAAATATAGAATCCATCAATTTAGGAAATCATAATATAATTTCTCCATTCTTAATAACCCCAAAGGATCTTTGCGAAGAACTGACTAATTACAAAGGTGAATTCGAGTTAATAATTACACCGACTTACAAAAACTTATCTAAGATATACAAATTAATGAGACTCCAAAGCATTACAATGAATGAACTCGTAGTATTTGTTATAAAGTTACCTCTTGTAAAAAGAACAAATTTTGATTTATATAACTTGATCCCATTACCTATCCAACATCAAAATACTTCTATCTTTTCATTTATTGCACCCCAAAACCCGTACCTACTCCTTTCCCAACAAAAATCCAACTTTGCCGTCCTGTCGGATTTGAAGAATTGCGTTGAATATTTGGAAGGGAAGTATGTATGCACCAACGTAAATACGGCAAGAACTACCGAAGATTCTACCTGCGAGGTGCTGTTGCTATCCCCACATGTGAAACAAATACCACGGGACTGCTCAACGAAGTCAGTAAATGCCGAAATGGAGATATGGACCTACATCGGAAGCAATCAGTGGCTGTATATTCTGCAAAAGCCAACTACACTGACAGTCATTTGTGGCGAGAACAACAACGATCACATAGAGGACATTGTCTTACAAAAAACTGGTATGATACAGTTACACAGT
Organism: Megachile leachella; assembly: GCA_963576845.1. Lineage (NCBI taxonomy): Eukaryota > Metazoa > Arthropoda > Insecta > Hymenoptera > Megachilidae > Megachile > Megachile leachella. The sequence continues at coordinate 11,112,098 of OY756256.1, read as the reverse complement.
GGTTGCAAGGGATATACCATGCTATACTCGTTGGAACCCACAACATACGTGAACAAAAATATTAGTCATTATGTTCCTCGAATTAATCTTGCCGAAGACGATTGTTGCATTCTGGCAACAATTTATTTACATCATAAAACAATAACATCTCTGAAACTCATAAAACTCACAAATATCGACTTAAATGATTTAAAATTCAATAGCAAAAAACTTAATGAATTCGACGAAATACTAACCCATCGTCTGAACGAACCCTTCATCGTCACCCATACAAGTTGGTACACGATAACCCTAGGAGTAATAGGTGCCGTTTTAATCCTCGTTCTTTGTGGGAATTGCTGTCGATGGCTTGGTTGCTGGAACCTGCTCAAACGCCTGTGCTGTTTTACCAAAAGCCCCAGAACAGGAGAAATTGTGCCACCAATAATCAAAAATTTTGTTCACTGCAATTTCGATTCAAGCAATCACAGTGAACACAGGGATCATTCCAATGAGATGATCCTGTTTGAAAGGCGCGGAAGGGAACAAGCTTCTTCAGAATCAACAACATCCACTGGCATCACCGAGGGGAGAACCATGGACAAGCATCAACCGAGAGCGAATACCTACAACCTCCGATCCAAGTCTGGCTCAAAAACGCGAAAAAGTTCAACCCCCCTATAATTATAGATTCCTACTAATTTATCAGTAGTCGTTATAATTACTAGAAAAATCATACATGATCTCGTCAACAAACTAGTTTAGTATATATGGAATTAATAGAGAACCAAGACATTTATTCATATATCACACTATAAAGCTAATCCACTTTTTATTACACTTATTTTAAGTATATATAAGATTTCGTATAACTAGTATAAGGTACAATATTTAACTACATATATTAATTCTTCTTAGAATCACTAAATCCCTCCTTTTTTTTGTAAAAAAAAAAGAAAAGAAAAAAAAAACAAAAATTGTAAATTTTTGACTGAAAGGGGGGAGGTGTTGTATGACTAACTATAAGATTCATTTTTACAAACAGTGCCGATTCATCCCCATACAAATCATTCCACAGTTTCATCCCTATACAAACATATTAATCACGATTCCTAAACCTTACTCATCCTAGACCTCGCAACCATCCTGAGTCACGCTGTCCCTTGACCATCATCCCTACCACTACCTATCCTCAAGCTTGTATTTAAAAACTGACAAGATATAGAATAAGTTAGAATTAGAAATAGTTTGGTACCGAGCGAACCGCGTTTTAGTTGTACGTTCAGTCTTTATAATAAAGTGTTGCGTACCAGAATCCAACAATACTTTTGCAAACCCTTTGTCTGACGCCTTTTTTTTCTAAATATATCCCTGTGCCAATAATTTTGTGATTCACTGTATGTCAGATACTTGTACAAAATTCATAAAAATAGCCCTTTATTTCCATCTAGAAAATTCGTCAGAAAAAAAACAAATGAGGCGCGCTTTTCATGCTCGAATACGCACCTCCTCGATCCTTTGTCTCTCACAACTCACAAGGGACATCACGCGGATTTTAATGAAATTTGAATATGTGGTAGCGTTTCAAAAATCATTTGACACGTATTTTTTTTATATCTGCTAAAAGTTTCATTGGCCATAGAAACCTATGTTCCGTATAGCGACGACTAGTACCGCGGCGGAATTATACCTGCCCCCTGGACCTTCCTTGGCTATCGATGGAACAATAAACATCTGATATTGTGTAATTGTTAAAAACGTGACAAACTATCGTATAAAAAGGGCTCACCTCCTTCGAAAACAACTTTCAACTCGTTTCTTCGTAAAAAGTAGAAGAAAATTGTATATGTAATAATTATTGCTAAATTGTAATAAACAAAAAATTCCAAAAACACGTATCCCCTATTTTGATCCATATTTTTAGTATACAAAGCTGCAAAAAAATCGAACTGCATTTAGGGTGAAAAATTGAAAAAAATCCAATTTTTTGATATATTAACTAAATAAATCATTTCTCCCGAAATTTTCGTCAGTAGCTAAATTTCTGACTAAAAACTACACAATTTAAAAAAAAAGATACACCATCCTACACCTCCTAGTTTCTGAGATATTGAAGAAAATGTGTTTTTAACCCCGAACTTTGAAGGCTATTTTCATCCCTTCAACATGCATGTCAGCAGATATAAAAAAATAAGTGTCAAATGATTTTTGAAAAGCTACCACATATATAAATTTCATTAAAATCCGTGTGTAACACCTTGGTGATGTCAGTTGCAGTTTGCCATTCATACAGAGTATTCCGTTAATCTTTTATACGTCTTATCTTTAATTAATACATTTATTCACTGTTAAGAGAGTTTTTCTGTTCAATTCTGGTTCGCTAAACTTAATTTTTGTTATTAATAGGAAGATCTGCTTATACTACGAGGATCAAACCATACTTCCACCGTACAACTTCATATTGCTGATAAGCAAAGTGACACATTTAATACTGGCGAAAAATACTCATTCGTAAGTCAAAAACTGTATGAATTGCTGAAGAAGGAAGATGCAAAATTCCAGCATAAACACATGCACGTTACGTTACCCTTCGGTAATTCACAAACGTGGGATGTTCTCGTAACAGAATTAGAAATTCACATTCAAAATCGCGTGCTAAAATTAAACCTTATAGCACTACCAGACAGTAATCGCGATCCGAGCATTTTGGACAACGCTAAAATACGTATCGAATTTACTGAAGACATGGAAATTGATGAGAAAACTTCGAACTTTTCGGATGAGGAATCAATGATGGATTGGGAGGAGCTAGAAGAACTTTAGAAACGTACTACGAAAATATCTCAGATGAGCCGATGGAATTATTTACCGAGAAATCTGCAGCAAAAGGCTTTGAATTGTTTGAAAGTGCTTACCTTAGAAAAATTGATTGCGATTGAAATAGAAATTAAAGAAAGCAACGAACACCACCGTTGAAGAAAAAGAAATACTATGGGGGCTTTTATTCAAAATTCTGACATATGTCGTACAAGTGGAACACCCACGGCAAAGACAGTCTATCGCATAGAAACTGGACTACATACGAAAAGTCAACTCCAAAAAGGTGATGAAGGACGATATTATAGAAGAGTGCGAATAATTTTGGGCTGGTACTTTTCAAAGAAATTAGAGAAAGCAACAAATAGCCCCGTTGAAGAAAAAGAAAAACTATGGAAACTTTTAAGTAAAAATTCTGACCTATGTCGTACAAGTGGAACACCCACGGCTAAAACAGTCCACCGCATAGAAACTGGACCACCTACAAGAAGTCAACTCCGAAAAGATAATGAAGGGCGATATTATAGAAGAGCGCGAATACAGTCCGCGACACTTGATTAAACGCAATGATATTTTCGCTGTATTTTTGTTTAACAACGTTGAAGTAGATATATTTTATTTTTTCCATATTATGGATCTAATTTAATGAAAATTTACACGTTTACTTTGAAAGGTTATTCATTTAGTAAAAAAATAGTCGCGTTTTTAAGAAAAAGTAGGAATATTCTTGCGACATTTGAATAAACGCGCTTCGTTTTTTCGTTACATCTACACTGTTTTGTGAGTTTCTTTTGTCTTAACTTGTTTACTTAGTAACCGGCATACCATATACAAGGTTATATTGTAAAGGAAAGTTAAACATTTGTGGAAATAACATAATAATGGGTCGTGCTAAACAATTAAGCTGTTCAGAAATTGGTAAAGTTCAAATATTAAAAGAAGAAGGGTATTCGAACAGAGAGATTGCAAGAAGATTAAATAGAAGTGAATTTGTTATACGATCATATCTGAAAAATAAGGAAAATTACGGAAAGTTATACAAAGGCAGAACTAAAGAAAGTTTATCACCAAGAGCCAAAAGGTCAGTTTTACGTATTGCATCGAATTCCACTTACAGTGCAAAGCAAATTGCTGAAAATGCTAATGTCTCAGCTAGTGTACGAACTGTTCAAAGATATTTGAAAAAGGTACCAATAATCGAAAGAAAATGTTTAAAGAAAAAACCGTGTTTGAAAGACCGCCATAAAAAGAATAGGCTCGAGTTTGCCAGGAAACATATGAATTGGGTGACAGAATGGCAAAAAGTAGTCTTTTCTGACGAAAAGAAGTTTAACTTAGATGGTCCAGATGGATATTCATATTACTATCACGATTTAAGGAAGGAAGAGAGAATTTTTTCACGAAGACAACATGGAGGAGGCTCCATAATGATTTGGGGAGCCATAAGCTCCAAAGGTGTCGTGGATTTAAAAGTTTTAAAAGGGCGCCAAAATTCAAAAACATATTTGGAAACATTAAAAACGGCAAAAATTAAGATATTTAATGTTTTAAAAGACAATCAGTGGATTTTTCAGCAGGATAACGCTGCAATTCATACCGCGAAGGTAGTTAAAAACTGGTTTGAAGAACAAGAAATAACGTGTTTGGAATGGCCAGCATTATCACCGGATGTGAATATAATAGAAAACATTTGGGGATACTTGTCCCGAAAAGTGTATATCAACAACAGACAATTTTCTTCTCGAGAAGAACTGATAAACGCTATTGAAAAGGAATGGAACGACATACCCCTGAATTATATAGAAACGCTGTATAAATCATTGCCAAATCGCATATTTCAAATTATAAATAAGAATGGTGGCTGTACAAAATATTAATAAAATATAATTGTTGCAAAGACATCATATTTTTGCGTTTTAATTACAACGCGTTTATTCAAATGTCGCAAGAATATTCCTACTTTTTCCTGAAAACGCGAATATCTTTATACTAAATGAATAACCTTTCAAAGTAAACGTGTAAATTTTCATTAAATTAGATCCATAATATGGAAAAAATAAAATATATCTACTTCACCATTGTTAAACAAAAATACAGCGAAAATATCATTGCGTTTAATCAAGTGTCGCGGACTGTAACTCTGGGCTGCACCTGTTGTTCTTGACGCGTTATACCAAAGAAATTCTTTACGAGTTTGTGTTGACTACCGCAAACTCAATGCTATCATTGCTGCCGATTACTACCCATTGCCTCGAATTGATGATTTGCTCCATTTGGTAAAGAAGCCTCGTTATATGACATCATTAGATGCAGTTAGGCTGCACATTGGTATAAGGGAAGAGAACCGAGATAAAACAGATCTTACACCCTTTGGAATCTTCTGTTTCAAATGCCTTTTGGGCTTCGGAATGTTTCTGCAACTCTTTAGAAGCTCATGGATAAAGGTAAGTGTAGGTTCGTGCAATGTATTATTTGTTTTTGTATTATATAGGGTTATTCAAAAAGAAACAGCAGATTTCAAACATTTATTTCTTCCAAATTACAAAAGATAGAAACATGATTCTAACGTTAATGGATAGAGAAAAGTTTACAATTATAAGTTTACAATTATGGTATGCATTCAATATGAGCACCGTGTGTTACACGACAAATGTCAAAAATGGTGTTGGCGCCATTTCACTACAGACTACCAACCGACAAATAATACCAGAACAAACAACAGCGCCAATGCGGCCACGATTGGAACTTTTACCCGTACTAATGTAGGGAATGTGGCATAATTTGGTTGAAGTAATATTATGCGACGTAGTATATTATACAATGTATTAAGTGAGGAGCGATGGAATTTTTCCAGAAAGCGCGAGGTTTTTGTTTTAACCGACGTGTCGAAACCTGCACGCGTGCCCGGGGCAGAGTTTGACGAGACGCCGCGACGTAAAGACGCATCATTTATATTTATATTAACCTACATTTATATTTATACTAACCATCATTACAGTCAACTTTACAATAAAACCTATATATATTTATACTAACCATCATTACAGTTAACTTTATAATAAAACCTATACTAATAATAAATTCTAAACTTTTCTCTATCCATTAACGTTAGAATCATGTTTCCATCTTTTGTAGTTTGGAAGAAATACATGTTTATAATCTGCTCTTTCTTTTTGAATAACCCTGTACTTTGTATTGTACTTATTGCAGAAGCAGGGGACTGTAATACATACAATACCGATCAATTTGGATTCAATTTGGAAATGCATACCGGATAAACCCTACCTTTTAAAGGAGAACCAAAAATTGAAGCATTGGCCCAATCATCAAATTCCATGATGGATAGCTACATAATCCAACCACTTATTTCTGCAAGTGGCTCTTTATTATCTCCGCTATTAATTGTATTGCAAGAGAAAGATGGGATATTCGGCCCGCGAGTGAAAAACAATTTATTCAATTCTGAAAATATTTATGTACTGGCCCTTAAATCAGGAAAACTTACATTAGAATTAGTGTACGAATGATTTAAATAAGTTTTCCTGGCATCCACTAACGAGAAAAGTGTTCTACTGTTGGATTCTTGGAGTGGACAGAACTAAAAAATGATTATAACTTACCAGCGTCTGGAAAATCTGTTCAAATTAAGATCATTCCTGCTTATACGATAGGAATGATACAACTCCTGGATGTCTTCTCCTTTCCTTGTCAAATATGCATGGTACAAAAGTGAGTACACAAAAGTAAACCCATTCCAATTTGATAGCCCCGTTGATTTCTGTTTCAAAAATTGTGAAACTTCTTGCGCAATCTGCAACATGTACGCAGTAATAAGGTGTGCATAGTGTAAAAAATCTTTGTACATAATACATTTTTTTTAGGAATACCATGTATGCAACACTTTTGAAAATTAATTTAATCGTTAAATCAGTCACTTATAATATAAACGTAGTTAATTAGTATTGTCCTTCGTGTAGGTATTATTTTCGTAAACGCTCCATCGGCTCTTTCAAAAACTTGCGTTTATTATATCGTCTTTATTATATTATCTTTTGTTAAATTATTATATCGTCTTTTGTCAAATATCATCTTTATTTATATTCTGGTATGTGTGGAATTATAATTTATTCAAACAAAAAATAAAATTTAAAAAAAAAAAAGCAAAAAGAATTAATAAAATATGTGATTAATGTTTCCATAGACATTTTTTGCATACAGTGAATGCTGTCATCAGATTTTTAAAAATTTCATTTTTAAGCTATATTGTTCAAACGATTTTGTAATAAACAATATACAATATGTTCTTAACACGCTTGATTCACCCTACACACCTAACAATGAATATCAGAAATTGTATTATATTTTGATAAAATAATTTTAAGAAAAAAATACGCCGACTTCAAAATGCACTAAAAAATATAAAATAATTTCTATTTCCTAATGAAGTAATTTCTATTTCATTCAATCATACAATTACGTACCAGATATGAATGACACCTAATTATTCGTTAGGTAGTATATTAAATACATTTCAACCTTTTCAAAGTGTAAAAATAGAAAATAGTGTAATCTAGTTGTCTATTTTTCTATTCTGACCAATTAGGGCCGTAGTCTTTCCAAGCATCTGGATCGGCCTCTACGGTACATATGTATAATGGGTGAATTAAGTAGAAAAAAGCTTGGTTAAGGAAAAACCTGGTTTCGAATAATACGGAATCAAATAACCGTGTTATTCGAGGGACGCCTATAAGATCTAAATTACTTATGTTTTTGTGGACGCTATACCTGCGAACGAAGCGATGGAGTCAACTTCAACGGGTTCCATTGGTTAACCATCGCTCGCAACAACTGTAAGTCTGACATATTCGATTGTCAATTGTAGACCGCAGACAGTGCAAATAGAGTTGAGAAAACGGAACCGATATCGCTTATTAGCATCCACACTAATCATTTCCAACGGAAGTTGCGCCATGCTGCCATCGGAATTCTGTAATATTTATAAATGAAAATTATTAAATATCATGAAATCGATTTCAAAAATTCATAAATCCGCAAATCCACAAATCTACAAACTCACAAAACCAATAGTTCACAAATGCACAAATCCATAAAACCAACAACTGCACATATTTATAAATTTAAAAATGTGCAAATTTACAAACTTACAAATCTACAAATTTATAAATTTTTAATTTCTCGAAACTTGTTTTTGCAACGTTCGCTTATATCATCGTAAATAATAAAAAGATTCAAAATAACCATAGTAATTGCTTCAACATATACACGTCCCTTCAAAATGTGCCCGCTTTACAAAACCTAAATAAATCGTCCGTAGCGAAAGGTTTGAGAAAAAATGTACTTATCCTATACCTTCTCCTTTAACTAACAAGGAACAACTTAGGAAGATGTTGTTTCAGACCAATTTTTTTTCCTGGAAATCGACTTGTTGTTTCTTCAGAAAACCAACCGTTGACTAACATCACATGATTTGCTAAATCGAAGTCGTAAAGCTTTGAATGAACCTCAAGTTGTTCCGGTTCTCTTATAATGAAACTACCGAATACGCCGTCCATTTTCTGTGCACCCGTGTGCGCGTGCCAGAAATGTGTTCCGCTGTTGTTTGCATGAAATTGATACCTGTAAAAGAAACATTAAAAGAGGCATATATTTTGCGGACTTATCAATCGAATTTTTGTATATGATCGGGCACTGCGTTAGATTTGGAATACCATCCTGATACGAGGAACCTTTTTGCTTTACTCCGCGCCAATGGATCGTCAACGCTTCCGAATTTATGTTGTTTAAAAGATCGACCACAACATAATCGCCTTGATAAACCTGAATATTTTGACCTGTTAACATTCTGTTCATTGTGATTTTGTGATTTTGTGATTTTGTGATTTTGTGATTTCGTGATTTCGTGATTTTGTGATTTTGTGATTTTGTGATTTTGTGATTTTGTGATTTTGTGATTTTGTGATTTTGTGATTTTGTGATTTTGTGATTTTGTGATTTTGTGATTTTGTGATTTTGTGATTTTGTGATTTTGTGATTTTGTGATCATTTTGGTAAAGGAAAAAGTTGTTCAGAATCACCCCAACTACTACCCCTTAAGAGGGTTCTCACCTGTAGCCGAACACCCTGTATATGAATGAAACCTATTTACTCGTTAGGTAGTATACATAGTATACATAGAAGAAATAAAATATACTGATCGAATTGAGTAACCTCCTCCTTTTTCGAAGTCGGTTAAAAAGAATAAATTAGTATTAAAGTATGGAGTGTGTGAAGTACAGTCCCTGGTTATCGAATTAGGATCACGTACAAAAATTTCACTTTTATAACATTATGTCATATGTGGAAAATTGTTTTGGGTCATGCAAGTCATTACTAAATACGTTGATAACGATATATACGTAGCAATTTATTGCTATCGCGATAATGAATTGTGTGTTGAGTTATGAAGAGCCGTGCGATTACGTTGAGCTCGAGTATCGATACCGCGTCATTTGAATGCCATTGAAAATGCCTACTCAAAAGAATAGTTTACAACTATCCAACCACATTATCTCAGTTGAAAAGAATTACAGATATTTGGGAAAATAATGAAGATGCAAAGCATATGATGTATATGTATAGAGCATACTGAAAGCTGTCACCAAAGGGGTGGAAGTACAAAATATTAAACTGCGTTAATTATGTTACGTGCAGTAGTAGTAACGTTAGTAGCTAATAAATATCATTATGATTTGAACCGACCTTTTAAGGAAAATTTATAGTGATTCTATTCGATGGCCAGGGAGTAAGTATGTTAGCGCCAACGTATTTTTGAGGGTCGTCGAAGGCAATTAGCCCGCCGCTATTTTGCTTTCGTACGATTTATGATCGGGATGAACTGTGCGAGGTCTGGACGAGTGAATGGTTGTAAACGGACGGCTAGGGCGACAGACGATTGCCAGTGACTTGAAGTCACATGGCAATCGGATGTTGCAGACTTATTTGTTTGAATGAGGAAAATTGGGAAAGGCAAGCAGCCCGACGTTGCGTTGCCGGAATGAATAGGAACATTGTTCCTCAAGGATCTGGCCACGGAGTGGGGAAGGCGAGGATGCCTTCTGGTAAGAGGACTAAGTTTGACCTCTTGGCACTTACCCCAGAACCATTGACGAGAGCAAATCTAATTTTTCTATAACAAGTATTTAATGATTGTATAAGTATTTAACAGAAATTTCGAAATAGAAAAATATGAAAATTTGAAATATTGTTAGTGACTTGGAAATTTCGAAATTTAAAAATCTAGAAATTTGAAATTGGGGGACTCGGAAACTTCAAAATTTAAAAATATAAATACTTAAAAAAAAACTTGCAAACTTCGAAATTTGAAAGTATAGAATCAACGATATCATGAAGATGGAAAGTTTAGTAATACACTTACACTTCATTAGTAGGATATCACCTCAATCACAAATTTATAATAATATGTTCTCGCTGTGATGTGTAGCAGAATGACCAGAAAAATTTTCTTTCATGTAATTTTAACGACTGATTTCTAAAACCGCGTAATTCTCGACTGAAATAATCTGTATTAGTTCATTGATAAGATTATTTATCATGAACGATTGTAAATTGACGATTAGGCCACTCAAAAAACATTGATCTCAAACAAAGCTTGAGACCTGTACTTTAAGGGTGGAGACCAGTATGATGCAACCTAAAAAGGACTTATCTTTAAAAGATCGTCAGAGTTTTGTTGCTTAAAAACAATCAAATCTTTTAAGAAATTCCGTTAAAATAGACCTTTATTTAAATGTTTGGAAAAAGAAACAATTTTTTAAAAATCATTTATGCTGTTGTAAACAGTACCACCAAAAAGAAATGTGGCAAGTCCATGCATTTCGTCAAACTTTGTAATTTTCAATATTGCAAACATGACCTCACATTTACGGTGTTATTGTGGTAGGGAGGCATAAAATCTAAAATCAAACTATAAGGTCTTAAAGTAGAGATCTCAAGCTTTAATTAAAAAAAAGAGAGCATAACTTTACCATGATTTTTCATGGAGTTATCATCAGTCAAATTTGGCCAATTTTTGCCTCAAATTTTTTTATTCCATATTTCTTTTGAGCAGTGTATAATTCAAAATCCCCGTTTAAAAAAAAAGATATCGTTTAACCACGATATTTAAATTAGGTTAAATTCTGTTAAAAAAGTTAACAGAATACCGGAATCAACAAAATTGGCCAAATACAACGAAAAAGATTTCAGAAAATTAATTTAGAACTGTTTTCAAGCTTGTAATAAAATAATTCTTAGAAGCTTGTTCTGCCAAATCTATATCAGTAATCAGAAGCGTCGCTATTGGTTAATCTGGATGCTGATATCGATAATATTTGATAGCTTCTTCAAACTTGATCCAAATTTTGTCAAAACTATATACAGTTACTCGATTTCATATTCAGGCACTATGGTATTTGCCAAATTAAAGCTTCCTGTACTTGCAATGTGATTATTGAATTTTTTGGTCCGTAATGAGTTAAAACGCATATTCTATCGCATATTCCAGTTTACAAATATGTAAAATTAAATACTTTATTTTTTATTGTTTCCCACATAATAAATCATAAATGAAATTAGCCCAGATATTAGTGTCGAAAAAATATTCGGACACTTAATATCACATCAATTTCTTTCTTATTTAGAGTGTATGTAACAACAAAGTTATAATTTTAATATTAATTTAATATTTTTTGGGATATCTCTTTTGCCTGATGACGTGTTGCAAACGTGTTGCCACGTTTGAAATTATTTTATTTAAATAATTTTGAGTAATGCGTTTCCACTCTTCCGTCAATCGTATTTTTAATTCGTCTTTTGTTTTTATAGGGATGGTTTTAACATTACGATTCAATAAATCTCATAGATTTTCAATTAGATTTAAATCCGGTGATTGTGGTCGAGGATAGAGCACTTTCGGACAAGCACATAATAAATATTCCTGAACTATTCTCGATTTGTGTTTCGGATTGTTATTCTGGTATAACTTAAAACTGTCGCCTATATCCATATTCTTTGCACTTTTTAATAAATTTTGCTTTAATATATCTACATATTTGTTCCTGTCTATAATACCTTCAAAATAAAAAAAAGGCGGAAATCTAACAACCATTCTTCTACCGTGATTATCAATATAATCAACCTTCGCCTTAATCTAATCATGTACAGTATTCTCTCGAAACGACAAGGATCGAATATCAGTTTGACACATACTAATGCAAGCAATGAAAAAGATTGTAGCTTTCTTATTTCTTACTGTATCAGAACAAAGTCAATTTTTTAACCGACTTCGAAAAAGGAGGAGGTTACTCAATTCGATCAGTATATTATTATTATTATTTTTTTCTATGTATGTTCACCGATTGTGCCTAGGCGGGTGGTCCGATCGGAACGAAACCTTTTGCATCTTGTAGGTTCTGACTCCCCATTGGTACCATTATAAAAATATTTTTCATTTTTAATTCCAAAGTATTGTTATTGCAAATAAAATAATTTTTAGAAAAAAAATACACCGACTTCGAAATGCACTAAAAAGTATAAAATAATTTCTATTTCCTAATGAAATAATTTCAATCTCATTCAATCATACAATTACGTAACGTTACGAGCCTATCTGCCGCAAATTTGGTAATTCCCTCGTCGTGGGCTCCGTTTATAGGTTCTTAGATACCACAATCAACCAGCTATTGGGAACAACGTTTACTATGGTATTTTTAATTTTGCGCCGCTTCCGAAAAGGTTGAAATGTATTTAATATACTACCTAACAAGTAAATAGGTTTCATTCATATCTGTTACGTAATTATATGATTGAATGAAATAGAAATTACTTCATTAGGAAATAGAAATTATTTTATATTTTTTAGTGCATTTCGAAGTCGGCGTATTTTTTTTCTTAAAATTATTTTATTTTAATCAGAAAAACGAGACAAATACAGTCTACAGACCTTTCAAAGATATTCTTCGCTCGAGGACCTTATTTCGCCCACGGAATCGGCTTATAGTAAAAGCATATAGTATTTTTGAAATCGAACTTAGTTAGCGTTTCAATCATTTTCTACCCCGTCTTACAATCCCTCCTTGTCGTTTGTATCGCTGCCTCTTTCTACGTTCGGCACACTACAAAGAATGTAGTACCTATTCCGTAAATGTTACAATCAAGACCCGCAGAAGTAACATTTGCGGAGACAATACTGTAATTACAAGACTCGAGAAATGTTGAAAGAAATTAAGAAACCTGATAATAGAAAAATAAATAAATGTTTCATATAAATGTAAGTGTATAATGTAATAAATAAGTAGTACATAATTACTATAATTAAAATATGTAGTAGTTTATAAATTTAATAATCGTTTACAATTTAATATACCATTTCAGTTGGTATAATATTGAAAAGAAATTTATATTTTATTTCAGTTTTATAAGAATTTTATTTTATTTAAAAGAGAAGTATGTCTGGATCGAAATTACATTCGAAACATGCCATCATCAACTTTCTATTTAAGAATCGGACTAATTTCATTCTTATTTCTGTTTCATCGATTTTTGTAGAAAGAATATATAACTGCACCAGCTTTTCACATTCTTTTACAACTAGAAAATGGATTTGGGTCAACGTGATTTTTAGGTGTATATTTATTGTAGTAGAATCATCATGAAATATGGTCAAAGTAATCAATCACGAACGCGTTGCAATCGTTGGTTTAAGAAATGTAAATGGCGTTTTTCGATTGTGATCCAATATTGTCCTTCTGTAGAATAGCTTGTTGTTCATCGATCCAGGACCGGAAAGATGATACTCTAGTGAACACGTCAGGGTATCCAACAGCGCAAGGATTTCCAAAGGACACCACACCAACTTGTACACCATCGATAACGAGAGGACCACCAGAATCGCCCTAAAAATTAAAACATGTGTTATAAGATCACACTTCTTTTCTAGCATAAGAGAATTCATAAGAATGTGTTATAAGATCACACTTCTTTTCTAGCATAAGAGAATTCATAAGAATTCAAAAAATGCATAATATTATAAAAAATTGTAGTACTTATAACGAACGGCTGCACAATAAAAAAAACCTATACTTATAATATACTTTTTTTTGTGAAATTAGAACATGTTCATAAAATGTGATAGTAAATTCGCCACGTGACTACAATAAAACTCCTCTATTATTTATTCTACAATTTTATTTAAAAATGAAATATTAATTATATTCGTTCAGAAGCGGCACATGCACTGCCGTCTAACGGCGAACGACAGAACTAACAATGTAAAAATTGTACTCTTAAAAATGACCGATCTTTACACTTTTCAAAAGTTCATGGTGAAAAGTAAGATAATTTTACTTACTCTGCATGTTCCTTCGCCGTATTTGGTAAAAGTGCAGATATGAGATTTTACCACGGTTAAGTGTAAATCATAAATTTTTTCTCTGCACTTTTGTTGATTTTCAATCTGGAGATTTATGTACTGCAGATGATCCGGAAGATCTTCGCCTAGCTGCAATAATAAACAGTTTATATTAAACTGTACACGTTTATTTCAAACTATTTACTTATACATGTGTAACATCACAGGAACCTCAATTGAATTTTATTTTTTTTTTAAATAATTGGCTCCCTAGTATGTTACACATGTATAAGTTACACATGCATGGACGGAACAAAATCAAATGTTATTTAATAGGCTCCTAATTACATAGTGCTTCTCATTTTAGTAAGAAAAATGATAGAAATGGTAGACGTTTCGTACCGATAAAATGAAAGTTAAAGAAGTTTTATCCTTCCATTAAGATTGTTATATGTGAGATTCTTACTGTTTATGCTAAATATTCAGAATAAGGAAGGCACTTCCGATTTCGATCACCTTGAAATATGATGTCAAGATGCGTTTTTCAAAATAATGGTTAGGTTAGTTTTCAAAATAATGGTTAGGTTAGGTACGTATGCTTTGAAAATCAAAATGAATAAACGACTAATATGTACTCTATTTAGCATCCGTTTATTACTCCCCATATGTGTTTCTGAAGTATCTAAAAAATCTTTCCGAAAAGGGTGATGTTATAGTCTTCAAGGAGGGAACGCTTGGAAGAGCAAAGTCTCCCAAAATAATATAGAAGATTCCAGCTGTGACTTATTCACTTTTGAAAATAGTTCCATTAAAGCGTGTTATTTTTTCAAATATGTGGAAAACTAGACCATCATATGTACAAAAAAGAGTTGTTAAGAATGATGACTTTGACAACACATTTCTAGGTACTCGAAATTGAAAATGGGTCCCTTGTTTTGAATATTTGCACCCTTATTCTACTCCTTTTTACTAAGGAAATTTTTCTACCAATTTCACTCGCCTATACCAATATTCTACTAAATATTTGCCTTATTTTAAATAATTAGCATATATTCTAAATAAAACAGCGTATATCATATTCAATATACATTCAATGTAAAATATAAGCTATGACCCGAAAGATTCACTTGTATCAAAACATCGCTATAATTAGAAAATTACACTTACATGAACCATGCCCCATCCTGACAAAACACAGGGTGATCCTTCGTAAGTTTTATTGTCTGAGGCCAATGGGATTGGTTGGACTAAATCGTTGAAGGCGATGTCTTTGACAACACGAATCAAAGCTACGTCGTTGATAAGCAACAAGTGAGTGAAGTAACGATGATAAGCAATTTTATCAACTTCGTAAGGTGTTCCCTCCGAACTCAAAAGATTCGTTCCAACATGAACGGTGATACTCTTTGGACTCTTCAATCTATTGAACAAACGTGTGTTATGACGTTCGTGCGTTAATCGTCAAAATCTTCTGAATAAAGTACGAATGATGGGTGACTCATGTGTGAAAATGGTGGGTGAATTTGGAAATTTGAGAATTTAGGAAATTCGAGAATAATTCTTGAAATTGGATTTAGGAATTTGAGAATTTAGGTAGTGTAAACTTTAGGAACTTGAGAATTTTGAATTTTTGAATTTTGGAATTTGGAAATTTGAATATTTGGTGATTTAATGTTTCGGAAGTAGGGAAACTAGGAATTTTGGAATTTAGAAATTAGAGAATTTGACAATTTTGAAATTTAGAAATTGGAGAACTTGACAATTTTGGAATTTAGAAATTAGAGAATTTGACAATTTTGAAATTTAGAAATTAGAGAATTTGACAATTTTGGAATTTAGAAATTGGAGAACTTGACAATTTTGGAATTTAGAAATTAGAGAATTTGACAATTTTGAAATTTAGAAATTAGAGAATTTGACAATTTTGGAATTTAGAAATTGGAGAATTTGACAATTTTGGAATTTAGAAATTCGAGAATGTAGTGATGTAGTGTTTGGAAAGTGGGGAATTTAGGAAAATAGGAACTCGAGAATTTATGAAAATAGGAACTTGGAAATTTAGAAAACTAGGAATTTATGAAATTGAAAGTTTGAGAATTTGGGAATTTGGAAATTTGGGAATTCAGGAATTTCAGAATTTGACAATTTGCAAATATGTAAATACGAGAGTCTGGAAATGGGGATTTCGGGAATTCGCAAGCTTGGAAATATAGAATTCTGAGTACGTGAACGTTGAAACTTTTGCATTTCCAAGAACTATGTATAATTTTGTCAAGTTAAAATAATGAGTAGTTTCCTTGTAAGAAACATTTTGAATGATTTAGTTAAGGATTAAATAAATTTTAAAAGCTGAATTGATAATAAATTATATGAAACATACCCGGTGACGCAGTGAGCTGCAGTGAGGACATATCTGGAATTGATGATAGATGCGCCACAGGAATGGCGTCCACTTTGTCTCAGAGAAACTTGGTAAGGAAACTTTCCCACTGGTGCTTCTTTACCACCAATAATTCGCGGTTCGGGTAATCCTATACATTTAAATTCACAAGTTGTAAAATAATTTTACTGCTACGATTTCTATTATATATTTTCAGTATTATACAATACAGTTGCAAATATAAATATCTGACACTCCTATCACCGGATAACACCGCTGAATTCCAGGAAATTGAACAACATTGATAAAGAAATACAAATTACTTAACTATTTTGTTATTGTCATTTTTGTTCTGTGATGGAAGAAGATTATGTCATATACGATAAAAATAATTAGAAATATTTACTGATTTACCTTTTTATTTAAATAAATATTCATTTTTTATAATAAATTACGAAAATTTTCATATAACTACAGTTTTCATTAAAAATTACACATACTATATTATGGTAGCTGTTTTTCAATGCTTTTTTATATTCCTCATAAAAATTTCGAAACACTGAAACTTATTTACAGTTTGGTATTAGTAATTGTATGACATTAATATATTAATATTTATTAATATTTTAACGTCAATTTCATTAAAAAGGTATTATATTTGTTTTTACCAAACTTTTAAAATCAGATGTTTCGCATTTGGTAAAAAAATATTTGTAAACTTAAAAATTGAGAATTATAAATTTAAATAACACTTTAACGCAAAAATCACAGATCTTGTAATACGAAAGTAGTTTTGTTTAAAGTTAACTACTGAAAATTATTTCCACTTGATTAACTTCTAGCGAAATAATGCAAAAGATAAAATAGAAAAAGTAAATGTATTATAAATAAATGGTACTTAAATATGAACTACTAATTAAATTAAATGTAAGCTAATAATTAAATATAATTTCAATTAGACTAAAGATTATCAACTATTGACTTTGCAAATATGGAGTTTAAAACTTTTTATTAGGATTGCCATAACGTACCATATGCAGTGACAATGAGACCAAGAAGAAGGACGCTTAGAGCCTGCATGTTGAATAAAATAGCTGACTAGCTGGTGGCAATTGTGTTCATCTCTTTATATAGGTATCAAAAGTATAAATTACGTCGACAAAGACAAACAAAACATTCCACTTTTTATGTGTAAAAATCTTAATCGATAACGTGTAACAATCCTCGATTTTCAATTAAGAATACTATCTTTTAAGTATTGACTTTTATGAAATGTCCCCTATCGGTTGTTTTATTTTGATACTGATAGGTACTCGATTGATACGTGAAAGGGATATTTACTTAATTAAAACGAGATTATAATATTTGTTCAGTTTTAAGAGCTAATATACATGCAAAACATTGCAAACACAAGGTAATTATTCAAAATTTGTAGGTCCATTGCTTTAAGCAAAATTGTCAATGAAAAAATGGTAAAAAAAATGGTTTTCGATTTGTTCTTGGAGATGTGTATTTTTGGATTGTAACATTTATTTATTTTTCAAATGGATTGTAAATTTATAATACTTTATACGGAAATATAGTTGTTCATATCGACTACATGCTTACATTAATGTAGTTTACATTACATTTACATTAATTACATAATGTAGTTAAGGGTTAATGTGTATTAACCCTTTGCACTCGAGAGGCGCCTCTCCGGCGCCATTCGATTTAATACTATAATTTGAAATAAGCATTATTTAATTAATTGTATAATAGTGCTCATGTGATGTACAAACATAGTGAAATAGACAATAGTGGAAATTATAAGTAGAGGAATAATAACTTCAAAAAAAGTCATTTAACATTTTAATTAATATTTTAAAGTTGCTATTTGCGAAACAGTAAAATTATCTTCGAGTGCAAAGGGTTAATTTGATATAGCAGATAACTTATGATCGAGGAATATAAATGTAGTAAATAAAAAATATTGATCAGATTAATTTGTAAAAAGCTGCAAAGCAATTTATATGCATATATACGTTATTAATTATATGTTAATATAATCTAATATAATACAAATAAAATAAGGTGTATATGTTAGTAATTTATAAATGCATTTTATTACATAAATAAAATATCCAGATGAATTTGTATTAATATCACATTTCAAATTTAATTATGTACTGTTTATTAACTATTGTAGGAATTATTAGAGGAGTATTTTTGCTGTCTTCATGTTTGATTAGACTATAATTATTTCTTCAGAAAAATAGTAGTGACATCGTCTTGTTCAGCATTTCTTCCGATTGACACTGTGTTTTTTGCTTTTTCAACCCAGGACTCGAATGAGGACACCCTTGTGTAGACATCAGGGTAGCCAATAGCACAAGGTCTTCCATATGATACGACACCAACTTGCACGCCATTGACAACGAGAGGACCACCAGCATCACCCTAAAAACGAAGAAAGTATAATTATTAATAAGACATTCTTTCTTTCGTATAAAAGAACTTATTCTTTTAAGGAGCTTTGAAATTGCTTTAAAAAAAAATACGAGATACTAAGGTAAAGTGGAGTAAGTTCGTAAACGGGGCAAATATACAGGCTATTTTTATTACAATATGAGCGAAATTTCTCCACTTAGTACGTTTGTTTCCTTGTTTTGTTTCATTGTATCCCCTTTTATATTTCAGCTAAGAGTACTTGTTTGCAGTACAGAGTACTTGCATAATGCAGTAAAAAGCATTTTATAGCAGATTTGTTAATGATTCTGCTCTTGCCCCATTGTACAAAATAAAGTTTCAAAGTATTTAACTTCAAGTCACGCTTCTACCCTATTTTCGGGGAAAATGCAAAGTAGTTGACATTTTAAACAATTTTCTATCAAAATCAAAATGTACAAGGAAAATGAAGGTCCTAGTTAATATTAATTAAATAGTAGTAACTGTGCAAAGCGTTCGATATCGACAGTTGGTTTAAATACCAACTTTACAGTCTGCATTTAACCCACGTTACCTTATTATAATAATGTTATGTGGAATTACAATACAGTAGAGTCACTTATGACGGATGATTTTTAAATTATAACGAACGATTGCTTTTTTGAAGAAATCCCACAATAATTCGACTTTTGTTAATTTAGTTTGTTCATAGAACATGACAGTAAAATTGTCACATGGCTGCAATAAACGCAGTACTGTCCCTCCTCCTCAAAATTTTATTTTCAAATTTACATCTGTGAACGAAGGTTTGTAATAAACTAATTCGTGATAATTTTATTGTATTTTAAAAAAACCGCCTTAAGTTATAAATCAATGCGGCATCTGGTGATTTTTTCGCAAAGTGAAAAGCCCCGCTTTAAAATATGATTCAGATTAATACTATTATTTATATAATGTATTCTATTTACTAATATGCAATTATATGTGCAAAATGAAAATTGGAATTAAAGTTGCGAATTATTTCTAAACTGATCAAGTCGAATTGAATGTTTAACATTCAAATAAAATTCGTAAAACCAGTGATTTAAAGCCATTGGTAGAAGTAATATTAAAATCCTTTATTTAGAAAAGTACAATAATATTTAATCAACGTTATTATGGTAGATAGGAAAGTTAAACTTATATGAAAATATTCTATAAAAAGAATAAGTTGTTTATCAATTATTAACAACATGTGGTACAAAAATAATTTTCTAGGACCGGATCAACTTAGCTCTAAATTTTTATCTGAATTCTATTTCGCGTATTATACATGTTGTAAAATGAAATAATTTTAATTACCTTGCATATCCCTTCGCCGTATTTGGTAAAAGTGCAGATGTTAGTATCTTGCAAATTACTATGTACTTTTTTACATTCTGACTGCTTTTGAACAAGTAAATCTATGTACTGAAGTTTGCTGGAACCACGTCCGTCTGCCTGTAATATTAAATTCATTATATCTTCCATTTATCATTGTTATTTTTATTTGCTCTATTACAAATTAAACGAGTAAAGCATGATTAGGTGTAATCATCTTAGGAAAGAAATATGTAGATTTTAAAATGTAGAGATTTAGATAAGGAGTGGTGTAGAAATATAGAAATCTAGGAATGTAAAGGTCTACAAATTTAGAGATTTAGAGAAGTGGAGGACTAAAAATATAAAGAATCTGGAAATGTAGAGAACTAGAAATATAGCGACTTAGAAATCCAGATATCTGGAAATCTAAAAATCTAGAAACCTAGATACATGGAAATTTTAGATATCTAGAAATTTTTAAATCTAGAAATCTAAAAATTTAGACATCTAAGAATCTAGAAATCTAAAAATCTAAAAATCTAGAAATCTAGAAATCTAGAAATCTAGAAATCTAGAAATCTAAAAATCTAAAAATCTAGAACTCTAGAAATCTAGAAATCTAGATATCTGAAAATCTAAAAGTCCAGAAAACCGCAAATTTGAAATTTAGAAATCTTTTTTCCAATAAAACCAAATTTGTATTTTAGAATTTAAGTTTAGATATTCAAAAATTAAAAAATCAAGAAATTAGGACACATAAATATTTTTGCACAGTAAATTGGAAAGTCCAAAAGTTGGAAATTTAGAAATTACATGGAGCTTACTGTAATTTTTCCCCATCCGGACAAAACACACTTCGATCCTTCATAAGTGTTGCTGCCTGTAGCCAACGGAATCGGCTGTACTAAATCATTAAAGGCGATCTCCCCGACAATACCCACTAGAGCTATATCATTGATTAAACTTGTTTCGTTAAAGCCACTATGATAAGTAACTATCATTATATAGTAAGAGTCTCCCTCCTGATTCGAAAGAGTCGTTCCCGCGTGGACAGTGGCTTCCACTGATTCCGATAATCTATGGAACAAACGTGTCTGGTGATAGACAAGCATTGATCATCAATTTCAAATTTGTAATAAACTGAGTAAAACATACCCTTTGACACAACTGGCTGCAGTCAGAACAAATCTGGAAGTGATGATGGATCCACCACAAAAATGTTTTCCCTCTTTTCTGAGGGAGACGGTGTATGGAAACATCCCGGCGGGTGCAACTTTACCACCGACAATTTTGGTTTCAGGGAATCCTGCATTAATACAATCACAATTATTACCTTCACGGCATTGCAGAAACAAATAAATTAGCTATTCCATGAAAATGATACGGTGAACCTCTTTCATAATTGTTAAACGAAGAAAATAAACGGTCAAAGGAGAATTACACTTTGCGCACCATATTTCATTCACAATTGTAATATTGTATGTGAACCGCTGCTTTTTCTTAAAAACACTCCAATTTTATTTTACATATTTATTTAAAATATTTCAGTAATTTAGAATTTTTATCTACTTTATTTATTAGGCTCAGAACATTAGTCCCTATTTAATCATTTATCCTTCTTCTGTGACATTTATTGTCTAGTTGAAATTAGATAAAAGACTTGTTCTAGTAAATTATTCTGTATAAACGTTTGACAAGATGGCTGCCACATAGCGTCATTATATTTAACGAAATCGATGATTTAAAAAGAAGTACGTGAAAATGATTGGCAGCACTGTTATATTAGTAATGCACAGTAATATTATAAACCACTTTTAATGTGACACTTATCGCGTTTCAGGTATATTTATTTAACTTCACAACCGGTTAGCTTGCAAACTTAAATCTTTTCCTTTAAAGATTAAAAACTTGAATATTTCGTTTGCAAACACAGTACAACGTGTAGTACGAGTCGAGTTTCTTTCAATCCAGCGATAGTCACTTTAAAAATTTGATACCTCATTCCAATTATTTAACTTGATTGGTTTTTAATGAAAGAAGAATCAAAACAAAAAGAATAAAAGGAATTATTCCATTAATTGACAGTACGCAATTGAAAGGTTTACTTTGTATATGTAAACCTTGAATACATTTTTTAAATATTTTTCTTACCATATGCGATGGTAAAAAGGCAAAGAAATAGAAAGACACTCGCAGCCTGCATGTTGAGAAAAAATAGACAACTAACTCATGAAGTAAGTACTGATCTCTTTATATACGTATCGCATCGATAAAGGCAAACAAAATATTCCATGTTTTATTTCAGAAATCTTAATTGATAACAATACTTCGATATTCGATTAAGAATACTATCTTTAAAGTGGTGACCTTTATGATGTTCCCTATCGGTTATTTTGTTTTGATATTAAAAGATACTTAACTGTCAAGTTTAAGGATATTTGATTAATTCGTAGAAGTTTATATTTGTTCATTTGTATGATTCTGATAGTACAAAATACAAGTATACAATACAATTCATAATGGTTATTATTATACATATATTATAAGTAAAATTACAACTTAAATTCTAATCGTAGCTCTTAGCTCGATATCCTTTTCTAAAAATCATTCTTTAAAACATTTTTAGAAAACAATATCGATTACCAGGTCACACCACGTGGAGGTGGCTACGGTAGTGACCCACCCTGACTCCAAATCCCTTCCACCCTCCAAATGAAAATCCCTCATTTATCAGAAGGATAAATGAGTTCTGACTCTACCTAGCCCGCTGGCTCGCAAAAATATACAAGTCCTTTACCACAATCCAGTAAAGAACTTGTATCACACACACACACAAACATACGTTAACTTAATACTAATCGCATCTCACACATACGCTTAACTTATTCTAATCGCCGCACGCGTACCTCTCATTTTAAAATTGCACTCAAATAATCTATGACGAAGTAAAAAAGCAAAGGGGTAGAAAAGAAAGTTAGAAGAACTTTCTACAAAAAAAAAAGAAAGTTAGAAGAACTTTCTACAAAAAGAAAAGAAAGTTAGAAGAACTTTCTACAAAAAGAAAAGAAAGTTAGAAGAACTTTCTGACAAAAAAGGGGATCAGTATTTTTCGCCAAGAGCCCTCGCCTTCCATGGGTCAAAGGGTAGTCCATAGTGACTTACGTGAACCACGGAGACAAAGATGAGCCGAAAATACCTTAGGTGAGTTCGAGTGACACTCCCGAAAATGGCGGAGGGTTCCCATTTCCCTTAGCTTTTGGCCCTAGAGAGGATCCCTTACCGTAATGCCCCTTAGCAGTATGGCGACAGATCACAGAGCACATCGGTGCACGAGAGGTGCTCCCTGATCGGCCCCGCCGAGATGTGTCGTTCGCGCTACACCGGTACTCTCAGCTCATCAATGCCGCGTGTTCACAGCGCTAAGAACCCCCAATGATCCACTTGGGTTCGAAACAATTGACAAAAAATACGGGGTAAACTAAAAGCTAACGCGCGTAAAGAATTAAGAAGGCGAGTGCAAGTTTGAATGAGAGGTACTTACAGGACCCACCCCTCTGCCCACAAGCGCACTTTACTTAAAAATAACGCACGCATGAAATTCGCTTAAAATTACGCACGCATAAAATTCGCTTAAAACGCACGCGTCCCTCGATGTCCATTGAAGATCTATGGATGTCTTCAATCTTCGCGCAACTTCAAATTAACTTAAAACTAACGCATGCTTTTCTTCTGTAGAAGTTCTGGATCACCTATGCTGTAAAAGGGGGAAATAATATCTGAAAGATTAATACATGTAAGATTAGAATATGCGAATGAAAAATATAAATGACATTAAGAGAAATATATATCAATTAACTAAGAATATGAAATATACAAGTGAGACTCAAGACAAGTAGGAATCAATTAAATTACAATAAAAGGTCACTTAACATAGAATAAGAATCTGAAAAATATAAAAATGATTAAGGCAAATATCAATCATTAAAAGTCACTTCTTGAAAATTAAAACCTGAAACATATGAAAATAATAATTAGACAAACATGAAGCATTAAAAATTACTTGCTTGGAATAAAAACCTGAAACATACAAAAACGATTAAGCACATATGAAACATTAAAACTTACTGATATAAAATAAATACCTGAAACATACAAAAATAATTAGATAAACATGAAACATTAAAAATTGCTTACTTAAAATAAAAACCTGAAACATACAAAAACGATTAAGCACATATGAAACATTAAAACTTACTGATATAAAATAAATACCTGAAACATACAAAAATAATTAGATAAACATGAAACATTAAAAATTGCTTACTTAAAATAAAAACCTGAAACATACAAAAACGATTAAGCACATATGAAACATTAAAACTTACTGATATAAAATAAATACCTGAAACATACAAAAATAATTAGATAAACATGAAACATTAAAAATTGCTTACTTAAAATAAAAACCTGAAACATACAAAAATGATTAAGCACATATGAAACATTAAACCTTACTTACATAAAATAAAAACCTGAAACATACAAAAATAATTAGATAAACATGAAACATTAAAAATTGCTTACTTAAAATAAAAACCTGAAACATACAAAAATGATTAAGCACATATGAAACATTAAAACTTACTTACATAAAATGAAAACC
The DNA here is from genome assembly GCA_963576845.1 of Megachile leachella. Classification (NCBI taxonomy): domain Eukaryota; kingdom Metazoa; phylum Arthropoda; class Insecta; order Hymenoptera; family Megachilidae; genus Megachile; species Megachile leachella. The sequence goes on along the minus strand of OY756256.1, from coordinate 11,087,084 downwards.
TAAAATATACAAAAATACATATGCCCTAACTGTACCTCTTATTCTAAAATTGCACTCGTATATAAAACTTTGTAAAGAAACTATGGGAAAAAGGAAGAAGGGAAGAAAGTTGTAAGAACTTTCTTCTAACTTTGAAGAAATTAAAAAAAAAAGGACAAACTATTACTAAGCAAGGCTAATATGCAAGTTAAAAAATTGTGAGAAAGGTGCAATTTAGAATAAGAGGTACTTACAATATGCACAGGCTTTACGCCACAAATTGTGACGAAAAACCTGCGCCCGAGCCCACCCTGTCCTCCCACAAGCTCGGAATTAATGTAAAACTAATACACTCAATAGGACTTACCAAAAATTAAATTCTGAAAAATACGAAAGTTTATTAACATACAAATTTCAGAACAAAGAATAACTTACCAAGAATTAAATTCTGGAACAGATAAAAATTGATTAGCACAAAAATTTCAGAACAGAGAACAATGTAAGAACTTACCAAAAATTAAATTCTGAAACAGACAAAACTTTATTAACACATAAAGTTTGCGAGAAGGAAAATTTTTCTTTATTCCATAGAAAATTTCCAAACATAGAAAACGCAATGAAAATTGCGGATTTGAGAAGACAATAGAACTTACCAAAGAAAAAACAATAAAACAGACAAAAATTTATTAACATTGAAATTTTAGAAAAGAGAAAAATCAAATTCTGAAACTTACAAAAATTTATTAACATAGAAAATTTGACGAGAAGTGAAACGACGAGAAGCAGAAAACACACACAATGAAAATTATGAAAGATCAACCAACAATAAAACAATTTATACAAAATCAATTCCTGAAACAGAAAAAAATAATTAGCACATTAAATTCGGAGAAATTAAAATCGCGTATCTCGACATATAATCGCGAAAGGATATAAAAATCTCTAATTTCGTAATAAAGTCGCGAAGGGATAAATCTCTACTTTCATAATACGATCGCGAGGGTATAAAAATTTCGAATCGCGAAGGGATGCAAAAATCGCGGGTGGCTTTGCTCGTAAAAATTCGAGCAAAACGATACATTTCGTATCGTTCACAAAATACATGTAAAACACAAGAAAATAATAGCGAGCATAGTGACAAAATGACTCTCCATCCTAAGATCTTAAGATTTTAGGATGGACAGCCATTGATAGTTCCCCTCTTCAATGGCAACTTTGCCGGGGCTCTTCGACATATAGCCTCTTCTTTCTTCGGCGAAGCCTCACAAAAATCACTCGCGAATTTTTACGGTAACTCGGACATTCTTATTTTTCAATTACATAAATTCTCGATTTTGCTATCAATCTCCATAAACAGATAGCAGACAATTTTATAAAAATAAAATTGCACTATCCATTTATTTCGATCGATAACAAAATCTATAATAAGTTAATTTGCTAAAAAAAAATACGAACTGCGATTCTTAGAATGCGCTGTCCGTAAAAGAATGTCCGAGCAGAATATTTTATTTCACTGCACTTCACTTCACTGTACTTCATTTTTGCAGTCGGATCTAGAACCCGACTGCGACTTACAAACTAAAAGGCCTGGCCTGAACGAACAATCGAGTTCAAGAGATATTAAATATATTCATATTTAATTTTTCTCTTCTCGATTTTTCGTGAACCCCCCAGATGCAAGCATCTCACGTGTGAGAGAGGAGGACAGAGAAACGTGAAAGCTTGCTCTGGCCCTACCTACTTAAAACTAACTCATTCACACCAGAAGTAAGCTACCTGCCTGCCTTTCGCTATATTTAAAAAATTGCAAAGTCCATTCTCACAAAAACACACTCCACGGTTCTCACACATACCACCCGGGTGCAAAAAGCCTAATCCTAGGGAGTACGTCCCGGGACGTCTCCGACACCCGAGTTCAATACTACATTCACACTCTAAGTTCATACCTTTTTGCTGAAATCGATCGACAATCGACAGTGAACATACATATTTCATTTTCGTACTCTTTCGAATATTCAACGTAATATGTATATGTAATAATTTTAACTACTCATATAATTTTCTAACTTATTCAATTTATATAATTTTCAAATGACTCTACTTGCATTTTGTATGCATTTTCAAATGACTCGACTTGCATTTTGTATTCATAAATAAAATTTGCAAAATTTAAAAAATGAATCTATAATCGACACAAGGTCCACGACCTAACCACACACACACGTGTAACTTGTGTCGAATATTCACTGTCAATTTGTCGATCGCCAAAACATCTTAAAACTAAACCGTGTCCACCTGCCCTAACCCATGCGAGTAGCAACTAAGCACGCGCATGAGTATAGAGCATAAAAATGAACACGGTCACATGTATTTTGACCTACCAGTTTTCTTCATGTGTGCTGAAAATCCTGAGCTAAAAATATGATTAGAAACATACTAATGAAGTGTCTTCCAGCAAAAATTCACTCTAACTTTAAAAAACGTTCAAAATGGAAGATCACTTTGCAAAAATCTAAGTATATCGGTAGTTTCATTCTTAACAGATTTGTGATATCAAAGTAAATTTCTAAATGACTCAAACATTCGTAAATAACTTTGATATCAAAATCTGTTTTCCGCGATTCTTTCTTGTACATGTGTAAAATTGATAAAAATGTAAAAATAATTTAAAAGTGACTCTATAATACTACTATGAAATCGGAGGGTCATCCGACTTCTATGTAGTTTTAAAAATTGATAAGAAAAGAAAAATGTACAAGAAAACCCTGACCTGATCTAATAAATGAAATAAACAGTTTGTACGAATTTTACACGATCGTACAGTCGTGGTCACTATGCTCGCTCAAATAATAAAAATACAACCAGTTCCCGTGTCGTTTCGGACCATTCATCCTACGACATGATGGGAACCGGAGGAATCGTAAAGCATGCGACTCACCGATCGCTGACTTGCATCACTGCGATCGTTTTACCGGTGGGGCATCTGTGACAGCACGTCTGGAAATCATTGCATCTTAGAGGTTGGCTGCTTGGCTTTCGTCAGATTTGGATGTGGCGGTTTGGCAGTGGACCTTCTGTAATCATAAAAGAATCACAACGATTAATTAACTGTGTTTGATTTGTATTTTGATGACATACAGGTTTTCTCGAAAACTACTTGTAAAAACATAGAGGCATGCATCGGTTATAAATTTGCAAACGTTTACAACGTGAAATATTGTAAAATATTTGAAAATGTATGTTAAGATATTTGGGTAATTACTTTAGAGAGCATGGTAAACGTTTGCAAAAATATAACGGAACATGTAGGTAACTACTCTTCAAACAGTAACAGTTTGACAAAACATTTAAGTAACTACTACATAAAGTAGATTACTATGATACCAGTAATCGTTTGTAAAAACATTTAAATAATCACTACATAATGTATACTAAAGCACCAGTAACAGTATGTCAAAACACTTAAAAACCATTGCATAAAGTATACTAGAGCACTAGTAATACTATGCCAAAACACTTAAATAGCCGTTACATAAAGTACACTAAAACGCCAGTAACAGTATACCAAAACACTTAAACAACAATTGCATAAAGTACACTAAAGCATCAGAAATATTATGCCAAAACACTTAAATAACCATTGCATAAAGTACACTAAAGCATCAGAAACATTATGCCAAAACACTTAAATAATCATTAAATAAAGTGCACTAATAACCACTAATAATTTGTAAAAACACTTCAATAATCACTCCACAAAATACATTAAAACACTAAAAAATTAATAAGACACTTAAATAACCGCACCATAAAACACACAAATAAATCCGTATACATATACATGCATAATCATTTAAGGAAACAAATAGGTAAAGTCATTGACACTTGTAAAATCACACCATATAATTTGTTAATGCACCCACATAATTAATAAAAAATACTTATTATAGCACACTAAACACTAGTAGTAGTACATTGGGTGCACTAATATATCCGTATATGCATGCAGGTAACACTACTGTTAAAGTCACTGACACTTGTAGAATCACACCATAAAATTTGTTAATACATCCCCATATTTATTAAAGCACACTAAACACTTATTATAGTACACTAGGTAACACAGGGACAAGCACAATATCGGTTAAGTAACCCCTTGACTCGTACCGGTAAGTCTTGACACGGGATATCCGACCTCCTCGATTCTCGAAACACAACTGAGCGTGATTGACCTCCTCATGTGTACGAATCATTGGTAGTTCATAAGAGCCAATTAAACATCGTATAATCCACCAATAGATCAAATTCGGCCTGTTCAAGTGTAAGAGTGATTGATAGTGTACAGTAGCCAATGAGACATTATGTAATCCACCAATAGCGTGCAACCACTTTAATTGCACGTTGTTTAATTACTCTAACGTTAATTTTGTTATAATTTTATATTTTTCCATTGTTTATTAACAGATTTATTGTTGCAGTTATTAATTTTAGGAAGAGTGTATGTGTATCAATTAATATAAAATTATGAAGCCATCATTGAAATGCGTGATGGAAGTCAATCTTTAGTATTGTACCTGTACCATTCTGTCATAGTTTCAATTCGAATTATAACGTGTAATTCTAGATTTATAATATGTATTTAATCCCAGGAATAGTGTATCAATGAATGCATAACTGAAGAAACGAGAGCATCATATCACAGCAAGTGTACATTAAGTAGTATTATATGGACATTTAGCTTCCTATTTTACTTGTAAGAAAATTTAAGGTTATTTCAGGGTATATTCCACTTGACTTATCTAGCTCGATTTATGCTGCTTCTAATTACGTTAAAAAAAAAGGTGAAGATGTCAATTGTGAAATGCTATTGGAAACTTTTACTCGATTTCACATCGAAAATTTGTATTTTTTAATTGTATGAATGTATTATAATTTTTTATACTGAATTATAGCTCATCCTATCTTATATTTGTACTGGGTGTCTCACACCTAGTGTATGTTCCGGAAAGGGGTTGTAGTTTAACGCCTAGGGGATATAACCCATAGGTTACGTCCTAGGGGTCGTGCTCTGAATGAATTTTCACTTTGCAAAAATAGTTTCGTTTTTGAAATATTAAGTAAAAACACAGACCAATCAGAAAGGCAGTATTAGGAATATAAATGCTGCAAGTGAAAGAATTGATCAAATGCAGGACATTGCAAAATAGCATATTTTTTATTTCCAAAGTATAAATGTACTCAAATTTATATCACATTTCAAGTTTAAAGTAATAACCTTAACATTCTTATTAAATATTATACTAAAAAAAATTATCGCAAGAGTATTTCTATTCTCCATTTCTATGATTACTTAAGAAAGTATGGGGTTAAAATTTAGGGAACGAAAATGATGTCTTCTGGTTGTGCTGCAATTTCGTCCTTCTGGAGGAGAGTATACTGTTCCTTGATCCAGGTCGTGAAAGAGGATACTCTACTGTACACATCAGGGTAACCTACACCACAAGGCATTCCAAATGATACAATACCAACTTGTAAGCCATTGATGACGAGAGGACTACCGGAGTCACCCTAAAAATAACGAAAGTATAATTACTCTCTTATATGATAACGAACACATTCTTTTTTGCAAAAGGGAATTCGACATCTCTTATTTCTTCGTGGAATTTCAATATTTTCTTTTTACAAAAATGCGTGATATTTTTATTACAATTTTATAAGTAATTATAATGCGGTAAGATAAATTATAAGGACCGACATCGTTAGGAGTGAATGCTGTAATAAATTAGTTAAATTGGAACAAGTCTAATTTAATTTAACTACTTGTCCTAATTTAGTTAAAACAGAACAAGTTCATAGGACGTGACTATAAACTTGTCATAAGACAATAAGAAAGTCAGATCTTACACTTCGCTTAGTCATAATACTTTATACAATTTCTCGTATGTAAACTAAATTTTAAAATGAAATAAATCGTTATAATTATACTACATTTTAAAAAGACCGTCACAAGTTATAGATCAATGCGGCATCTGGTGATACTTTTGTAAACTGACACGTGGCGGGAAACTTCAGTTTTTAAATGCGATTGTTTCTATATGTACTTTATTTATTGATACACAACTTGCTAAATGTGCATTATAAAAACTGGAATTATTTTTAAACCGAAATTATTAAGTCGAACTGAATTTGCAATTTCTGAAATTCGAATAAAATTTGTGCAATTAACGGCTGTACAGCTACTGCTAGAACTAATAATCTAATTTTCTATGTAGAAAAGTACAATATTTGTCCAAAGTTAGTATGATAGATGTAAAAGATAAAATTACTTGAAAATATTGTATAAAATAATGAATAATTAGACCAACAACGTACTCTTCTAGAATAAAAATTCCTCTAGAACTCAATCAACCTGGCATTAAATTTTAATCGACATTTTATAATACGAATGCAATTATACTTACGTTGCATGCTCCTTCGCCGAATTTGGTGAAAGTGCAGATATGCGAACTTTCTATGTTATCGTGTGCTCGTTTACATTTTGCTTCGCTTTCAATGAGTAGTTTTATATATTGCAACTTGTCTGGGATAGCTCCACCAGCCTGAATGAACAAATTTGTATTATATCATCTATTTATCACTTTTATCTTCATTTGTTCACTTAGAGATTAAATTCCGAAACGAACGAAATATGATTTGACGGAATCATTTTGAGTTGATATTGGGATTCGTCGTAACAGTTTTGTGTCTAATTATATTATGTTCAGTTGTTAGAAATTCATATAATGTCGTTTTTAAGCATTTGTACATTAATGCTTTTTCTAGTGTTCACAAAGTTTGTTATAGAATGACAGCCAAGTGTTAGGGATTACTAATTGAAAAATTCGTGGAATAAATATCAATATAAATATCTGGAAATCCAGAAGTCTCTAAATGCATAAATCTAAAAGATCTGGAAGTCTGGAATTCTAGATATGTAGATATGTAAAGACGTAGAGATGTAGAGATGTAGGGATGTAAAGATGTAGAAATGTAGAAATGTGGAAATGTGGAAATGTGGAAATGTAGAAATTTAGAAATTTAAAAATGTAGAAATGTAGAAATGTAGAAATGTAGAAATGTGGAAATGTGGAAATGTGGAAATGTGGAAATGTAGAAATGTAGAAATGTAGAAATTTAGAAATTTTAAAATGTAGAAATGTAGAAATATAGAAATGTAGAAATGTGGAAATGTAGAAATGTGGAAATGTGGAAATGTGGAAATGTGGAAATGTGGAAATGTGGAAATGTGGAAATGTGGAAATGTGGAAATGTGGAAATGTGGAAATGTGGAAATGTAGAAATGTAGAAATTTAGAAATTTAAAAATGTAGAAATGTAGAAATTTAGAAATTTAAAAATGTAGAAATGTAGAAATGTAGAAATGTAGAAATATGGAAATGTGGAAATGTGGAAATGTGGAAATGTGGAAATGTGGAAATGTGAAAATATGGAAATGTGGAACTGTAGAAATGTAGAAATGTAAAAATCCAGAAATGTAGAAATCTAAAAATCCAGAAATGTAGAAATCTAAAAATCCAGAATTCTAGAATTCCAGAAATCTAGAAATTCAGAAGTGTAAAAATCCAGGAAACCAGAAATTCAGAAATCTATAAATCTAGTAATTTAGTCATTTAAGAATCTAAAAACCCAGACTTCTATCCATCGAAAAATTAAAATTAAAATTCGACTTAATTGGAAATTAAAAAATTAACAACCTTGCAACTGTACAAATATAGGAATCCCTACTAAAATGTAAATCTTACTTTAATTCTGCCCCATCCGGACAAAGTACACTCTGATCCTTCGAAAGTATTGCTGCCCGCAGCCAGTGGAATTGGTCGTACTAAATTATTGAATTCAATCTCTTTGTCCACCCGAATCATAGCCACATCGTTTATAAGAAGACTTGAGTCATAGCCGCTATGAGAAACAATTTTCTGCACTCCGTAACTTTCGCCTACCGAACTCAAAACATTCGTTCCAGCATGGATGGTGACACTCGATGTAACATATATTCTGTCAAACAAACATGTTTGGTTAGATAACGACGCTGATCACGGAGTCTTTTGATATTAATTTTTTCGTTACGACACCTTTCAGCAGAAAGGGCGAACAATGTGATACATTTGTTTGAGAAATACACAGTATATGTATTTAGGTGAATCATGTACCAGTGATTCATTATAAGATGTGTAAATTTCATCGAATCAATCAAAATTATTGACATGCTGATAAAGTACAGGTGTCAACCCACGATTTAGCGCATGAGGATCCAAAGTGAAAGAAACTAAGTTGAAACGGGGTAAGTGCAGACTGGTTTTTGTAAAGTTGGTATGTAAACGTAAGTATTTTCAGTTTGCTATGTAAATACTTAAAGCTGTCGATATCGAACGCTTTGCACAATTACTACTATTTAATTAATATTAACTAGGATCTTAATTTTCCTTGTACATTTTGATTTTGATAGGAAATTGTTTAAAATGTCAACTACTCTGCACTTTTCCCGAAAATGGGGTAAGAGCGTAACTTGAAGTTAAATACTTTGAGACTTTGTTTCATGTGCAATAGGGCAAGAGCAGAATCATTAACAAATCTGCTATAAAATGCTTTTTACTACATTATGCAAGTACTCTATACTACAAACAAGTACTCTTAGCTAAAATATAAAAGGGGATATAGTGAAACAAAAAAAGGGTACAAACATACTAAATGCAGAAATTTCGCTCATATTGTAATAAAAATAGCCTGTATACTTGCCCCGTTTACGAACTTACCCCACTTTACCTTATGTCTATCTTCACCGTGAACACTTCGTTATATTTCAGCAAATGAGAATTATAATGACAATAACAGCTGTTGAAAGTAATTCCCACTATGTCACTCTCTTTCGAGACTGTCATTTGCGACTGTCATTGTTTTTGACTTAATTGACTTGTGAGAATGTAGATTACATAGCTCTATGTCTCACTCTACTGACTCGTACCAATTGACTCGTTTCAATTGAATGATTGTTTCGCATATTTTGTTACCTTCACTTTTTACCTTCACTACGTTCTTTAAGAATATTAACAAATTCCACAAAAGTAAATTACATGTAAATAAAAGATAACACCAAGTACTTTACGGATAATGGAAGCACCTCTTTGCACTAATACGATATTAGAAATATTTGCAAATTTTATATTTTGTAAATTTTCTAAAGAAGTTAATTATCAAGGTTAAAGTATATGTATCATGTCTTTGGGAAAAATTATAATTTAATTATCAAAAACTTCATTCCAATGCACTCGTGTAGAGAGCAGCATTATCACACATTGTAAAGGTATTTACGCGTACTTTGGGTCGAAGTATGTGGTACAGAGCAGTGTCAAGTAAAATTCAGTCTTGTCTAAGAGGTTGAATAAGTTCTGAATACGGAATTTGTAATGAACTATGTAAAACATACCCCGCGACGCAGTGAGCTGCAGTCAGGACGTATCTCGAGCTAATAATGGATCCACCACAGAAATGTCTGCCATATTGTCTCAGGGAGACTTGGTATGGAAACATACCGATTGGTGCATCTGTGCCACCGACAATTTGGGGCTCGGGGAATCCTGTATTAATACAATAATAAATATCACCTTTACAGTATTGCGGATGTGGAAATCAGATAATCAAATAATCCCTCCGGTAAGATAAGAACCACTTTCATAATTGTCAACCGGAAAAGAATTCTTAAAAAAGAAACATATTTTTTGAACCATGTTGTATTTGTAAATGCAATGATACATGTAAATTGCTGCTCTTCATTAAAAGTTTTACCCAAATTGAATTCTTGATACTTAATTTTTACTTTTTAGTAATTAAACACTTTGCAATTATTCCATTCTGTCTTTTTCTGTAATGCAAGTTTTTTTGTAAACCTAGGTGTACACTTTCAAAATTTAATAGTTGATTCGACTTATTTTGAGGAGTCAACTAAAGCCCCTGACATCTTGATCGTCGTTCAATGGTAAACGAAATCAAATAAAAAAATATAAAAAATATTAGTAAATGTTTAGCGCCAGACAACAATTTCGATTAGACTAAAAATCTATGTCAATAAAGTGAAGCTTCGATATATTCTTTAATGTTGTTTTTTCTTACCATACGCGATGGCGAAGACGCACAGTAAAATAGGAACGCTTAGGGCCTGCATGTTCGAAAGAAATGACCGACTAACTAATGAAAACAATATTAATCTCTTTTTATATACGTATCGAAAGCGTAAGTGACGTCGAAAAAGATAAAGAAAATATTCGCTGTTTATGTGTAAAAATCATGATTGATAACGTATGATAACCAGTTTTCATTCAAAATATTATTTCTTAAGTGTCTATTTTTATGAAATGTTTCCTATCAATTACTCTATTGTAATGTTGATAGATACTTGATTGATGCGTAAAAGAGACATTTAACTAATTCATAGAAGCTTATAATATTAAACTCTGTGATTCTGAGACGTGTATAATATTGTTAACAGAAGACAATATAATTGTTATAATTATTTATTATATGAAATTTATAGATCTATTTGATTTTATATGATTTATATATACATATATATTATGCAACTGATTGATAAATTGATAATATAAAATGATATATTATGTCATACTTATATTTTATGTTAGAGAAATAGAAATCGCCAAACAGATATGGCAGACCAAGCGCCTTTCATCAGCTCACTTCCTTATCATCAAGGAGTGTTCATTTCCTGCCACAAATAGTGGCAGCAGTCATTGCAGTAAATAGTCAATATTTTGCGTTTCTTACCTTGCATGCGATCGGTTGTTAGAAAAAACAGACAAGTAAAGATAGAAATCATTTTTTTCAGGATTTTTGAGAATTTCAGAGTGTAAGAATATGGAAATTTAGGGATGACAGGATTTAGGAATTTAGCAATCCAACGGTTTGGTGGTTCAGCGATTTAGACGTGTAGGAATTTGGAAATTTGAGAATTATAGCTTCTAGGAATTAGGGAACCTGGGAATTTGAGGATGTAGAGATTTGTAGATGCAGAGATTTTAGGGTTCAGTAATTCGGAAACATGGGAATTTAGAACTGTAGAAATTTGTAGATGTAAAGATTTGGGGATGTAGTGATGTGGAGACATAGGGATTTGGGGATGTAGCGATTTTAGGATTTAGAAATTTGGGAACCTGAAGATTTAGGGGTACAGAGATTTGTGGATGTAGAGATTTGAGGTTATTAGAATTTGGGAATGTAGAAATATGGTAACGTAGGGATTTGAGCATGTAGAAACTTGGGTATGTAAGGATTTTGAAATATAGGGATTGGGGGACGTAGAGATTTGTGAATGCAGGGATTTGAAATTGTGACAATTTGAGGATGTGGGAATATGGCGACGTAGGAATTTGAGGATGTACAATTTTGGAGATGTAAGGATTTTGAAATATAGGGATTAGGGGATGTAGAGATTTATGAATGTAGGGATTTCAGGTTGTAAGGATTTGAAGATGTAGAAATGTGGCGACGTAAGAATTTGAGCATGTAAAATTTTGGGGATGTAAGGATTTTGAAATGTAGGGATTATGAGACATAGGGATTAGTGAATGCAGTGATTTTGCAATTTAGGAATTTGGGACGCAGAGATATGACAACAGATTTGGAAACGTACGAATTTGACTCTAACAATCGCAATCCACAACTTATGACTCAGAAATATAAGTGTCGCAGTTCAAAAGAATTGATCACATTAATACGCAAAACAGTATTTCAATATTGTCGAAACAAAAGCATAGAATAAATGAAATCAGGTTGCGACGTCCACACAATCGAACAATGGTTTGTCATTTAGCAACCAGCAATCGGTGAATCATATGCTTTATGTCCAATAAATATATATTTCCTTCTTAAAGCGCAAATAAATTAGTTTTATTTATACTTTCGAATCGTTTATAATTAAATTTCATGATCGATTAAAAAAGTATTAAATTACAATCATTAGTTTTAAGCAATATAAACGTCGTCTTTTGGTTGTGGTACAGTTTCGCTCATCTAAAGGTTAGCTTGCTGTTCCTTGATCCAGGACGTGAAACTAGATACTCTAGTGTACACATCAGGGATACCAACAGCACAAGGCATTCCAAAGGATACAATACCAACTTGCACGCCATTGACAACGAGAGGGCCACCAGAATCACCCTGCAAATGGCGAAAATATTATTATTGTGATATAAGATAAAAAATGCATGATTACTATAATGTTATAAAGAATTGTAATGCAGTAGGATAATTTATAATGAGTGATTTTATAAGCAGGGGTTCAAGATAGAGTCTTTTGTTAAATTAGAACACGATTATGGAACGTGAATATAAATTGAATATAAATTATAATCTTTGAATATAAATTATGATATTTGAATATCAATTGAATATAAATTGGTAATTGGTAATTGCACTTACATTGCACGCTCCTTCGCCGTATTTGGTGAAAGTGCACATATGAGAGCTTCCCACCTTCTTATCTGATTTTTTACACACTTCTTGGGTTGTAATACGCAGATTTATATATTGCAGTTTGTCTGGATCAGGTCCCCAAAACTGTGTGGATAAATTGATATTACATCATCCATTTATCATTATTACATTAATTAATTATACTGTATTCTAATATCAAGCAGATCGAACTTAAAATTATGTTAATATAGTAGGTATATTAAAAATTTACAAATCTAAAAACTTAGAAACTTAATTTACATGTCCAATAACTTGAAAATTTAGAAGCTCAAAAGTTTGGATATTAAGAGAGTCGAAATTTGAAAATTTTTTAATTTACGTTGGGTAAGGATAATTTCGAAAATTATGCATCCAAATGTCTAGAACTCTAGAAATGTAAAAATCTAAAAATCTAAAAATCTAAAAATCTAAAAATCTAAAAATCTAAAAATCTAAAAATCTAAAAATCTAAAAATCTAAAAATCTAAAAATCTAAAAATCTAAAAATCTAAAAATCTAAAAATCTAAAAATTTAGAAACCTAGAAATTTAAAAATATAGAAACCGACAAATCAAGTTATCTAGTCACTTAAGAATCTAAAAATGCAGAACTCCATGAATCGAAAAATTTGGACATTTCAAATTTTAACAATCTGACAAGTTTACAAATTTAGAAATAAAACATGAAACTTACTTCAGTAGATCCCCATCCAGTCAAAATACATTTTGATCCTTCGTAAGTATTGTTGCCTGCTGCCACTGGAATCGGTTGCACTAAATCATTGAAGACAATCTCCCTGTCTACTCGAATCAAAGCTATATCGTTGAGAGCATATTTCGGGCTAAAATCTGCATGACAGATAATTTTCTCCGCTCGGTAAGTGTCTCCTTTAGAACTCAAAAGGTTCGTTCCAACGTGGACAGTGACGTTCGATGGATCATTATAACTGTTCAACAAACATATTTCTTTATAAAATGATACTTCAAAAATATTTTATTTCTAAAAGGATATAGTATATATGTTTGACATGATTAACCCAACTAACATGAAAGTACAAAGAGTACAAAAATTGTGTTCTGTACCACCAAGGTAATCCAAGATTTTGGCAATCGTTAACAATGTTTCGTTTCATCAATGATCTGTCGGTTATGAAAACAATATATAAGTATACGTTAACAGGATTGAAATAGTTTGCCTAATTTAGTTATTTGAAGTAGAGTGTTCTTCATAAGAAATAGAAAAAGTAATTATTGCCAGGTTATGTGGGTATCGGGAAATTGGATTTCGGTATTTTTGGTTCGTCGGGATTTCAGATTGACTGGGTTTTGATAGACTTATGAGAGTCAGAATTTTGACTGTCGGGATTATGGGAGCTACTCATGTAAAACATACTCATCGACACAGTGAGCTGCAGTCAGGACGTATCTGGAGCTAATAATGGATCCACCACAGAAATGTCCGCCATTTTCTCTCAGAGAGACTTGATATGGAAACATCCCGACTGGTGCATCCCTGCCACCGACAATTTGGGACTCAGGGAATCCTGCAATAATACAATCACAATTATAACCTCTACGGTATTGCAAAAGAAACGGAATTATCTATTTTATAGAAATGAGATACATTGAACCTTTTTGTAATAATAATTATTGAATGTTTAAAAGACAAGCACATTTTTGAGATCACACTTTATTCCCAAAATCAACATTGTACGTTGTTTCTAGACCACAATTTGTAGACCAGACATTTTTATTAAAAAATTGCACACCAATTCTATTTTTTAATACTTATTTAGAATATTACAATAATTAATTATTTTGCAACCTTTTCAATCTGCATATGTTCTGTTACAAGAATTACTTGATTTGTCTAAAAAGACACATGTACCAAAGTATACGAAGGTATTAAAAGTGTGAATTGCAACGTTATCATTACACTTATAAGAAAAGCATGACTCTCATGATATGAGATTCTATTCAGTTGCTTATCATTTTACCATGACATTTATTGTTTACTTGAAATTATATAAAAGTTTCGCCTTGTTCTATTAAATCACTGCGTAAGCGCTTGACAAAATTGTTGCAATATTTAATTTAAAGTGGAATTCACCAGAATGAAATTAAATTTAATGTAATTGAGATTAAATTTAATCTATTGGAAATAGTAGTTATTAAGTTAAATTTAATGAAATTCACCATTTAAGAGATAGTATGTGAAAACGATTGGCAACACTGTTATATTAATAGTGCACAGTAGTATTATACACGTACTGGTATCATGTTTATGATACCATTTAACATGTTTCAAATATCTCGAGAGTTTAATAAAAATACACTTGTTGAGTTTACAAGAAATTTTCAAATTTAAAATTACAATCACGAATAATATTTTACGTGCAACCACAAGAATCAAGGAACAATATGTAGTATGGTACAAGTTTCATTTTAAACCACTGATAGGTGTTCACTTTCAAAATTTGTCAATTCACTTCACTTACTTAACTTGATCATCTTTCAACGATAAAAGAAATGAAATAAAATAATATAAAAAGAATTAGTAGATCTTTAACACCAGACAATTAGAATGTTTACTTTCAAGCTTGAATATATTTTTGTTTTAAATTTTTCTTACCATATGCGATGGTAAAAATGCAAAAGAGAAGAGAGACGCTCACAGCCTGCATGTTGTAATAAAATATCGAACTAACTGATGAAAACTGTACTGACTTCTTTATATACGTATCGAGAGCACAAATCATATCGATAAAGAACAAAATATTCTACATTTTACTTGTGGAAATCTTAATCGATAACATGCTACAATACTTCGATTTTTAATTAAAAATACTATCTTTTGAGTGTTGATTTCTATGAAATGTTCCCTATCGGTCGTGTTATTTTGACATTGATAGGTACCGATGTCAACCAACAAGTTGACGCACAAAAACCAGGTGTCTCAGATGGCTAGAGGAGATGATGCTCGTATCTAGGGGGACGACCAGTATGACAATCTAAAACGGACTTATCTTTAAAAAATCGTCAGAGTTTTACTGCTCAAGGAAAATAAAATCTTTTGATGACTTCAGTTAAAATGAACCTTCATTTAAATATTTTCAAAACATAAGCAGTAGAAATGAGGACGGTATTGTTAAGAACAAAAAAAGATGAACGGTCTGCACTTCTTCACTATAACCAGGGTGCAGATCAAATGGAGGTTCAGATGAAGTTGAAATTTTTTGTGGTGGTGTTTCAAATCAGTAGCTCTCAACCTAACCTCAATCCTGATTTTATCATTCAACCCAATGGCATACAAAAAATATCAAAGTGGCACAACCCATAACCACACAAATTTTTTCCATAGTAATCTTTCTCTCTAAACTCAGATTTTTGTATGGAATGTTTGAGGTTAGGCCGAGAGCTAACGATTTAAAAAGATGCACGTGAAAACGATTGGCATCACTGTTATATTACATAGTAATGCACAGTAATATTATAAACCACTTTTAATGTGATACTTATCGCGTTTTAGATATACATTATATGTTTCAGGTTTTGATTTTAAGTAAGTAATTTCTAATGTTTTATATTTGTCTTAATTATTTCTGTATGTTTCAGATTTTTATATTAAGCTAGTCAGTGAATTATTCATAAGTACCTTAACTTTTCTTGCATGTTTCAGATTTTATTTTTTGGTAAGTTAAAATATTGATTGTATTAGTTTCATGTTGATTCCGAGCTTGTGGGAGGAAGGGTGGGCTGGGGCGTAAGTTTTTCGGGCATAAGAAAAGCTTACACATTTTTTAGTGCCTCTTGTTCTACCTTGCACTCATTTTCACCATTTTTCAACCTTTTACACATTAAAAATTTTTCACTAGTTTTATTTATTATAGATTTTTATTTTTGAAGCATTAGTTTATTCTTGTAAATTGATTGGAACATAAAAGAAAGTTGTTCAAACTTTCTTTTTATTTCCTTCATTATTCCTTCACTTAATTTCACCTTATACGAGTGTAAATTTAGAACAAGAGGCACATGTAGAGTCTTTAGAAATTTTAATTTGTGTGATTGAAATGGAATTGCAATTGCAATTACATTTTTTAAATGTGTAAATGTTTTTATTTTCAGACATTATTGAATTTTTATTTTGCTTTTTAATGTTCTTGAATTTTTCCTCATTTTTTCGAGCTCTGAGATTTTCATATTTCGTAATAATTTTATTTCGTGTTTTGAAATGTAATTCTAGGAAACGGAGCGTCGGCGCGGCCGAGAATAATAACAACAGATGTCTATTCGTGCCGGATTATCGGCGGTAAGCGAGCAGCGAGCGAGGCAGAACGAGGGCGCGGGGAGTCATTCGACGTTTACCTTTCGAACGCGAAAGACGTGTCGCGTCCTGTCTGCAGAATTTCTTAATTTTATTTACTTGTCTTAATTATTTTTATCTATTGCAGGTTTTAATTTTAAGAAACTAGTTTTTAATATTTCATATGTGTCTTAATTATTTTTATCTATTGCAGGTTTTAATTTTAAGGAACTAGTTTTCAATATTTCATATGTGTCTTAATTATTTTTATCCGTTGCAGGTTTTACTTTGGTGTTAATTGTTTAATTTAATGTTTTATATTTGTCTTAATAACTTTCGTATGTTTCAGGTTATTTTAATGATTCATATTCTTCTTAATATTTTTCAGATATTCCAGGACTTTATTGGAATGGAGATTTGTCAATTATATTGTGTATTTTATATGAATTTTGCATGTTATTATTAATTTGTCTCGCTAAATATTAATATGTTATTAATCTTGTATTTGTTTCTCCAATACTTTATTGTTATACTTTATTCTATAATAGGTAATAAATAGGTCATCATTGAAGACATCCTTCGAGGGATTTATTTAACTTATTCGTTAATTTTAAGTATATTTTGCGTTAATTTTAAGAATTTCCTGCGTGCGTTATTTTTAAACTAATTTTATGCGAGCGTTAGTTTTAAGTTAAGTGTCCCTGTAGGCTCTGTAAGTATCTCTCATTTTAACTTGCACTCTCAATTCTCAAACTTTGTACGCGTTAGTTTGTAGTATACCCCGTTATTTTTTGCCAATTGTTCCGAACCCAAGTGGATCATTGGGGGTTCATAGTGCTGTGAACACGCGGCATTGGTGGGCTGGAGGTACCGGTGTAGCGCGAACGACTCGTCTCGGCGGGGCCGATCGGGGTAGTACCAATCCTTACCGATGTGCTCCCTGAACGGTCGCCATCCTGCCAAGGGGCATTACGGTCTGGGTGTCCCCCCCTCGGGAACACGTGAAAGACAAGAGGGGCAAAATGGACACCCTCCGCCATTTCGGGAGTGTCACTCGAACTCACGTAAGGTACTTTCGGTTCATCTTTGTCTCCGTGGTTCACGTAAGCCACTGTGGACTACCCTTTGACCCATGGAAGGCGAGGTCTCTTGACGAAAAATACTAATCCTCTTTTTTGACAGAAAGTTCTTCTAACTTTCTTTTCCTTTTGTCAGAAAGTTCTTCTAACTTTCTTTGCTTTTAATAGAAAGTTCTTCTAACTTTCTTCCCTTTGCTTTTTGAATTCGTCATAGATTATTTGAGTGCAATCTTAGAAGAAGAGGTACCTTGCGGCGTTTAGATTAAGTTAAGCGTATGTGTGAACTGCCATGCATTTAGTATTAAGTTAATGTATGCGTGCGTGTGTGTGATACAAGTTTTTTACTGGATTGTGGTAAGGAACTTGTATATGCGAGCCTATGAGATAAGTAGAGTCAGACTCATTTATCCTTCTGATAAATGAGGTTGCATTTGGAGGGTGGAAGGGAATTTGGAGTTAGGGCGGGTCACTATTGTAGCCACCTCCACGTGGTGTGACCTGGTAATCCATATTGTTTTCTAAAAATGTTTTAAAGAATAATTTTTAGAAAGCGATATTGAGCTAAGAGCTGCAATTAGAATTTAAGTTGTAATTTTACTTATAATATACATACATTTATTTAACTTAAAAACTGGTTAAGCTTGCAAACGTAATTCTTTCCCTTTAAAGATTAAAAACGTCACTCAGTATTTCACTTGTAAACACAGAAATCAGGGAACAACGTGTAGTACGAGTCGTGTTTCTTTCAAACCAGCGAATGTCACTTTAAAAATTTGATACCTCATTCCGATTGTTTAATTTGATTGGCTTTTTATGAAAGAAGAATCGAAATAACAAGAATTCAAGGAATTATTTCATTAATTGACACTAAGCAATTGAAAGGTTTACTTTGTATATGTAAACCTTGCATACATTTTTTAAATATTTTTCTTACCATAAGCGATGGTAAAAAGGCAAAGAAATAGAAAGACACTCACAGCCTGCATATTGATAAAAAATAGACAACTAACTCATGAAGTAAGTACTGATCTCTTTATATACGTATCAAAAGCGTAAATCACATCGATAAAGACAAACAAAATATTCCATGTTTTATTTGCAGAAATCTTAATTCATAACAATACTTCGATATTCGATTAAGAATACTATTTTTAAGGTGGTGACCTTTATGATGTTCCCTAACGGTTATTTTGTTTTGATAGTGATAGATACTTAACTGTCAAGTTAAAGGATATTTGATTAATTCGTAGAAGTTTATATTTGTTTATTTGTGTGATCCTGATAGTGCATAATACAAGTATACAATACATAATGGTTATTATTATACAGTGTACAAAATATATACGTGTAACGACATGTGCAAAGCTATAGTCCATTGTGCATTTTAAGTGAAGTTTGCGTACGCTGCTGAGAAAGAAACCGTAGATTTGTGCAAATCTTAACTAAATAAGAAAATTTTTGTAAATAAGATTGTGATGCCATGAATGAAATGTGTGATGGAAGTCAACTGTTATTTTAGTACCTGTACTACTGTGTCATAGTTCCAATTCGAATTACGAATACGATGTGTAATTCAAGATTTACGGTATTTAATTTTAGGAAGAGTGTATGTGTATTAATTAATAGAAGATGATGAAGTCATCAATGAAATGCGTGATGGAAGTCAATCATTATTTTTGTACCTGTACCACTCTGTCATAGTTTCAATTCGAATTATAACGTGCAATTCTAGATTTACAATGTGTATTTAATCCTAGGAATAGTGTATGTGTATCAATTAATGCATAATTGAAGAAACGAGAGCATCATATCAAAGCGAGGATACATTAAGTAGTACTATATGGACATTTAGCTTCCTATTTTATTTGCAAGAAAATTTAAGGTTATTTCAGGGTATATTCCACTTGACTTATCTACCTCGATTTATGCCGCTTCTACTTACGTTAAAAAAAAAGGTGAAGATGTCAATTGTGAAATGGTATTGGAAACTTTTACTCGATTTCACATCGAAAATTTGTATTCTTATATTGTATGAATGTATTATAATTTTTTATACTGAATTATAGCTCATCCTATCTTACATTTGTACAGGGTGTCTCACAACTAGTGTAAGTTCCGGAAAGGGGTTGTAGTTTAACCCCTATGGGATATAACCCATAGGTTACGTCCTAGGGGTCTCGCTCTGAACAAATTTTCACTTTGCAAAAATAGTTTCGTTTTTGAATTATTAAGTAAAAACACAGACCAATCAGAAAGGCAGTATTAAGAATATAAATGCTGCAAGTGAAAGAATTGATCAAATGCACAACATTGCAAAATAGCGTATCTTTTCTTTACAAAGTATAAATGTACTCAAATTTATATCACATTTCAAGTTTAAAGTAATAATCTTGACATTCTTATTAAATATTATACTGAAAAAATTATCATAAGAGTATTTTCTATTGTCAATTTTGACGATTAGTTAAGAAAGTATGAGGTTAAAGCTGTTTAGAGGACAAAAATGATGTCTTCTGGTTGTGCTCCAATTTCGTCCTTCTGGAGGAGAGTATACTGTTTCTTGATCCAGGACGTGAAACAAGACACTCTAGTGAACACATCAGGGTAACCAACAGCACAAGGCATTCCAAATGATACAATGCCAACTTGCACGCCATTGACAACGAGAGGGCTACCAGAGTCACCCTGAAAAGGAACAAAATATTATTATCGGTTATAAGATAAAAAATGCATGATTACTATAATGTTATGAAGAATTGCACATCAGTAGGATAATTTATAACGAATGATCTTATAAGAAAGGGGTCTAAGAATTGATAGAGTCTTTTGTTAAATTAGAACACGATCATGGAACGTGAATGTAAATTGGTAATTGGTAATTGCACTTACACTGCACGCTCCTTCGCCGTATTTGTTATGAGTGCAGATATGAGTATCCTCCACATTATTGTGCGCCTTTTTACACTTTTCTTGGGTTTCAATGCGTAGATTTATATATTGCAGTTTGTCTGGAGTAGGTCCCCAAAGCTGTATGGATAAATTAATATTACGTCATTTATCATTATTATCTTAATTAATTATGCTGTATCACAATGTTAGGCACCTAAAATTATTTTAACATAGTATATTAAAAATTTACAAGTTTACAAAACTTAGAAACTTGATAACCTTAATAATCGAAAATCTATAAATTTACATGTCCAATAATTTGAAAATTCAAAAGCTCAAAAATTTGGATATTAAGGAATTTGAAAATTTTTAAATTTTAATTTAGAAATCTAGAAAACTAAAAATCCAGAAATATAGAAATCAATAAATCTAGTAATTCGATCACTTAAGAATGTAGAAATCCTCACTCCATGGATCGACTTTGGATATTTAAAATTTTTTAAATCTGGTAAGTTTACAAACTTAGAAATCATTAATAAAACATGAAACTTACTTTAGTATCTCCCCATCCAGACAAAAAACATTCTGATCCTTCGTAAGTATTATTTCCTGCCGCCAATGGAATCGGTCGTACTAAGTCATTGAAGGTAATTTCTCTGTCGACGCGAATCAAAGCTATATCATAGAGAGCACTTTTCGTGCCAAATTTTTCATTAAAGGCAAATTTTTCTATTCGGTAAACGTCGCCCTTAGAACTCAATAGGTTCGTTCCAACGTGGACGGTGACATTCGATGGATCATCATAACTGTTGGACAAACGGGTTTCTTTATAAAACGACGCTGATCATGAAGTTTTTTGATATTTTCGTTGCGCTCATTTTTATATTATAACATTGTTTTGGTCATTGTTTTGTTTCATCAATTTACTGTCGCTTATGAAAACAATATACCCGTAAAAGGATTGAAATAGTTTGCCTAATTTAGTTATTTGAAGTAGAGTGTTCTTCATAAGAAATAGAAAAGGCAATTATTGCCAGGTTATGTGGGTATCGGGAAATTGGATTTCGGTAATTTTGGTTCGTCGGAATTTCAGATTGACTGGATTTTGATAGGCGGACTAATGAGAGTCAGAATTTTGATTGTCGGGACTATGGGAGCTACTCATGTAAAACATACTCATCGACACAGTGAGCTGCAGTCAGGACATATCTGGAACTGATGATGGAGCCACCACAGAAATGCTCTCCATTTTCCCTCAGAGAGACTTGATATGGGAACATCCCGACTGGTGCATCCCTGCCACCGACAATTTGGGACTCAGGGAATCCTGCAATAATGCAATCACAATTATAACCTCTACGGTATTGCAAAAGAAACGGAATTATCTATTTTATAGAAATGAGATACATTGAACCTTTTTGTAATAATAATAATTATTGAATGTTTAAAAGACAAGCACATTTTTGAGATCACACTTTATTCCCAAATTCAACATTGTACATTGTTTCTAGACCACAATTTGTAGACCAGACATTTTTATTAAAAAATTGCACACCAATTCTATTTTTTAATACTTATTTAGAATATTACAATAATTAATTATTTTGCAACCTTTTCAATCTGCATATGTTCTGTTACAAGAATTACTTGATTTGTCTAAAAAGACACATGTACCAAAGTA
Organism: Megachile leachella; assembly: GCA_963576845.1. Taxonomy (NCBI): domain Eukaryota; kingdom Metazoa; phylum Arthropoda; class Insecta; order Hymenoptera; family Megachilidae; genus Megachile; species Megachile leachella. Next base: position 11,064,633 of record OY756256.1, on the reverse strand, counting down.
TACGAAGATATTGAAAGTGTGAATTGCAACGTCATCATTAGACTTATAAGAAAAGTATGACTCTCATGATATGAGATTCTGTTCAGTTGCTTATCATTTTACCATGACATTTATTGTTTACTTGAAATTAGATAAAAGTTTCGCCTTGTTCTATTAAATCACTGCGTAAGCGCTCGACAAAATTGTTGCAATATTTAATTTAAAGTGAAATTCACCAGAGTGAAATTAAATTTAATCTAATTGAGATTAAATTTAATCTATTGAAAATAGTAGTTATTAAGTTAAATTTAATGAAATTCACCATTTAAGAGATAGTATGTGAAAACGATTGGCAACACTGTTATATTAATAGTGCACAGTAGTATTATACACGTACTGGTATCACGTTTATGATACCATTTAACATGTTTCAAATATCTCGAGAGTTTAATAAATATACACTTGAGTTTACAAGAAATTTTCAAGTTTAAAATTACAGTCACGAATAATATTTTACATGCAACCACAAGAATCAAGTAAATATGTAGTATGGTACAAGTTTCATTTTAAACCACTGATAGGTGTTCACTTTCAAAATTTGTCAATTCACTTCACTTACTTAACTTGATCATCTTTCAACGATAAAAGAAATGAAATAAAATAATATAAAAAGAATTAGTAGATCTTTAACACCAGATAATTAGAATGTTTACTTTAAAGCTTGAATATATTTTTGTTTTAAATTTTTCTTACCATATGCGATGGTAAAAATGCAAAAGAGAAGAGAGACGCTCACAGCCTGCATGTTGTAATAAAATGTCGAACTAACTGATGAAAACTGTACTGACTTCTTTATATACGTATCGAGAGCACAAATCATACCGATAAAGAACAAAATATTCTACATTTTATTTGTGGAAATCTTAATCGATAACATGCTATAATACTTCGAGTTTTAATTAATAATACTATCTTTTAAGTGTCGATTTCTATGAAATGTTCCATATCGGTTTTATTTTGACATTGATAGATACCGATGTCAACCCACGAGTTGGCGCGTGAAAACCAGGTGTCCCAAATGACTAGAGGAGATGATGCTCGTATGTTTAACGAAGTCAAAACGCACCTAAGATTTTAACCATTTTTTTTCAAGTGCAAATATTTTTTTTATTAAAATACTGTAAGAATCTTAAATAAAGATTAACTATTATAATGACAAGAAAAAAAATTAATGAAAGGCACATTATGGAATTGAAAATAGTGATAATGACTTTTATCTTGAATTTGTCGATAATTTGGATGCGAAATAATGATTTTTTTGAGGACATACTTAACAGTACTCATACTTGCGATATAATTTCATTTTTTTAATGAAATATAACGAAACAATTGAGAATTATGAAAATACCCTCATAAATGAGTTTATGATTGGAGAGATGTCACGAACAACGACCAATCGCAGTCTACGATTTTTCTATCTTTTCCAAGATTGGATCTAGTATTCGTGTATCATACACTATCCATTGATTTTTTCGACCTGGTTTTCATGAGAGCGCTTGACACCGTTAGAACCAAATAAACATCCGAAAATAAAGTAATTATTAATTTATATGTTATTTAGAACTGTGTATTTGGTATAATTTATATTTAATAGTCTATTTAATGGAATTTAGAATAATTAATCATAGTATGACAAGATGTGTAACTGACGTTGACTTAGGTTTTTGTATATGTCAGTACCTTGACCTCTAACTTAAACTAATACTCCATTTTACTTTTTCCATCCGAATTCTAAAAAAAAAACGCTGTCACTAATTAAAGAACCGTAAAGAAATTTTCGGTCTGTCTTCACACTGAAAATCTGCATTTTCGAATTTCAGAATTATATTATTATTCTTTACTTTGAAATATTATAGGGGTTTGACCCTTAACGCTCCGACTTTTAATTGTGAAAATCGAAAACTTATTCTCATCATCACAAGTTTTTAAGTGTCAAATTTCAAATGCTACAGTGACTAATAAATAATAACCATAAAGTGAAACAATATTTATTCATCTCGGAAGTAATATAATTTCCATCATAATATTTATATTAATTATAATTGAGTGATGTGACGTCACACATCAGTTGGAGCGTTAAGAGTTAATATTAAAAATAAAATTACGAACTAGTCAAAATGACTAGTTTCAAATTTCTCATTTTATATTACAAAATTTTATTGTCGTGATTTCATGGAAATGTCTGTCATATTTTGTTGAGGTAAAAACTAGTTCTATATGTTACTTGATGCTTTAGTATTTATTTATTTCCCTTTTCATTTTATTTTTCATTGTTCGATAAACGAGCATTTAATGTCAGTAGTTCCAGTATTAATGCGTTGTATTAATTTGGTATCGTTTAACAACTTATAACCCTATATCATACGATTAGGAAGTAAAAAGGATTAATAGTAATTAACTAATAGTAGTAATTAACAGTACTAAGCACATTGTTGCAAAATAATATATTTTATTTAAAAACTCGAGATGTATTTGGAATAATATCACATACCAAGTTTACCAGTAGCAAACTTGAAATTTAACTATTGCATTACAAGAATTATCATTAGAACATCGTTATCCTTGAATTTCATGACCAATTAACAGAGTATTTGGGTAGAATCATCAGTTTAGGCAAGATAGAAAGCATCTTCAGATTCTGCTGCAATTTCGTCTCTTTGAAGGTAAGTTTGTTGTTCCTCGATCCAGGATACGAAAGAGGACACTCTGGTGTACACATCAGGGTAGCCAATACCGCAAGGTCTTCCGAAGGACACAATACCAACTTGGATACCATTGACAACGAGAGGGCCACCAGAGTCACCCTGAAAATGAAAAAAATTTTATTATCGTGTTATAAGATAAAAAATGTATGATTACTATAACGTTATAAAGAATTGCAATACTGTAAGATAAATTATAATTAATGACATCGTCGGGAAGGAATTTTATAATAAATAGAGTCTCTTGTTAAATTAGAACAAGTTCATAGACCATGAATGCAAACTCGACATAGAGCAAAAAGTTAGTCAGATTTCAGACATCTTTTCGTCATATTACTTTATGCAAATTCACGTATGTTGGAAAATTGGATAATTGTACTTACGTTGCAAGCTCCTTCGCCGTATTTGGTGAAAGTGCAGATGTGGGAACTTCTCACATTGATGTGGGTTTGTTTGCACTTGGATTGGCTTTGGATAAGCAGGTTTATGTACTGAAGGTGGTCTGGAAGGCTTCCACCAGCCTGTATGAAGAAATTGAGATTGTAGCTTCTGTTTGTCACTATTATTTTGGCTTGCACACTTGCAGATTAAACTTATTTAAAAATCTAATTATCTTGTTTAAAAGTCTAGTAGTTAGATAATATGGGGATGTAGAAATGTAGAAGTACAGAAATGCAGAAATGTAGAGATTTAAAAATCTAAAAATCTAAAAATCTAAAAATCTAAAAATCTAAAAATCTAAAAATCTAAAAATCTAAAAATCTAAAAATCTAAAAATCTAAAAATCTAAAAATCTAAAAATCTAAAAATCTAAAAATCTAAAAATCTAAAAATCTAAAAATCTAAAAATCTAAAAATCTCCAAATGAAGAAATTTAAACATCAGAAAATATAAAAATTTTGATGTGTAAAAATAAAGAAATCCAAATATGAAAACATCGTGAAATTCAGAAATTAAAACTCTGGAATGATGAAGGTATAGAAATTATTAATGAAATGTGAAACTAACCTTAAGCGTTCCCCATCCGGTCAAAATGCAGCTTGATCCTTCATAAGTGTTGCTGCCTGTAGCCAAAGTGATCGGTTGGACCAAGTTATTGAATTCGATCTTCCTGTTAACGCGAATCACGGCTACATCGTTGATAAGAAGGATCATGCTGAAACGTTTGTGAGAAGCAATTTTCTCAACTCCATAAGTTTCGCCCTTGGAACTCAAAAGAGTGGTACCAGCATGTACGGTGACTTGCGATGTGTCGGATAATCTGTGGAATAAACGTGTCTGGTGAGATGACGGCATTCATCATTCGTAATAAATTAATATTAATTTTTTCATTTTATGACATTTTACTGTAAGACTATGTTTAAAACTATCAATTGAAATTAGCCGGAAAAATATTAAAAAGTGTGTGACCGATTCTAAAAAATTGTTAAACAAAATCATGAAACAGAATTAGTAATAAATTCTTTGAAACATACCCTTGGACACAGTGAGCGGCCGTCAGAACATATCTGGAGTTGAGGATTGATCCACCACAGAAATGGCTGCCGCCTTTTCTCAGGGAGACCTGGTACGGGAACATACCGGATGGTGCATCTTTGCCACCGACAATTTGGGATTCAGGGAATCCTGCATTAATACAATCACAATTATTACCTTTACGGCATTGCAGAAACAAATAAATTAGCTATTGCATGAAAATGATGTATGCTAAACCTCTTTCATAATTGTTAAACGAAGAAAATAAGCGGTCAAAGGAGAATTACACTTTGCGCACCATATTTTATTCACAAATGCAATATTGTATGTGAACCGCTGCTTCTTCTTAAAAACACTCCAATTTTATTTTACATATTTATTTAAAATATTTCAGTAATTTAGAATTTTTAATTACTTTATTTATTAGGTTTTTTACGATAAATAGTGGTTTCATTTAAGTAGAAAGAAATGTGTACCAAAGTTTACGAAATCGCAATTCCAAAATGCGTTTATATTATTATACTTGTAAGAAAAGTATGGTTCTCAGAATATTAGTCCCTATTTAATCATTTATCCTTCTTCTGTGACATTTATTGTCTAGTTGAAATTAGATAAAGACTTGTTCTAGTAAATTATTCTGTATAAACGTTTGACAAGATGGCTGCCACATAGCGTCATTATATTTAATGAAATCGATGATTTAAAAAGAAGTACGTGAAAATGATTGGCAGCACTGTTATATTAGTAATGTACAGTAATATTATAAACCACTTTTAATGTGACACTTATCGCGTGTCAGGTATATTTATTTAACTTCACAATCGGTTAGCTTGCAAACTTAAATCTTTTCCTTTAAAGATTAAGAACTTGAATGTTTCATTTGCAAACACAGAAATCAGAGAACACAGTATGAGCCGAATTTCTTTCAAACCAACGATAGCCATTTTAAATATTTGATACTTCATTTTGATGATTTAACTTGATCGGCTTTTAATGAAAGAATAATCAAGACAAAAAGAATAAAAGAAATTATTCCATTAATTGACACTAAACAATTAGAAGATTTACTTTGTAAATATAAAGCTTGAATATATTTTTTTAAATATTTTTCTTACCATATGCGATGGCAAAGAGGCAAAGAAGAAGAGGAACGCTTAGAGACTGCATGTTGGAATAAAGTTGCCAACTATGTCAGAAAAATTGTATCGATCTCTTTATATACCTACGAGAAGTGTAAATCACGCCGATAAAGTATTCATTTTTTCATGTGTGAAAGTCTTGATTGATAACGTCTGGCAATCCATCGATTTTCAATCAAGAGTATTATCTTTTAAGTGTCGATTTGTTGTGAAATGTTCCCTATCGGTGGTTTCATTATGATATTAGCAGGCACGCGATTGATAATGGGAAACGAATATTCATATAATGTAAGTTAGACTTCATTTTTTATATCCTGGATAAATATTTAATGTTGCAAGTATGAAATGTTTGTGAATATAAGTCAGAAACATTTCTAATATCTTATGGAAAATAATAGCGAAAGCTTTAAGATACTTTTGTGAGGAACAAGAAAATTTGTAAGAAATCACTTATAAGGCTGTTAAAGTATATGGCTTTAAAAATCGATTATTTAATCTATCAATAAAAATTTTAAATGTAGGAGTAGAATGAAGCTAATATATGTATATTGTGTAATGCAAATACATGCCAAACTAGTTCTTCTTTTAAATGAGTAACAGGAAATGAATGTTATCTTTGGAGAAATGTAATATTAAAATAGTTTTTTGTTTAATATTCATTTCTTAATAGTTTTTCAATTTTGTTCATGTATCTAAAGTTTTTATTAAATATAGTGTTATAGCTTTTGAGCCATATTTTAATTAATCTCAGATTAAGATATTTTCAAATGTAACTTATAGTTTACTTCATTAAATACAACTTCTAATACAATTTAAAAAAAAATAATATTTAGTTATTTATAATGATTTAACTACTAATTATTACAACTTTCTACTTATTTATTGTAACTTTATTTCATAAAATATTACAATATGCAGATACATGCAGTAAAGAATAATAAAAATTCAAATATTCAAATTCATATCAATTATTCATAGTTATGCAAAACAATTACAATACATACAACTAAATTTATTTTATTAAAAGACAAATATACGAAGTATTATAATTTAACAAAATTAACCCAACAAACGGCATTTTGTAATATAAAAACCTTTCTGAATCGACTACTGCGATAGATAAAAGATATTGTACTTCATCCACAGAACACTGATACTTCATCGATAATTTACAATTTATATCGTAACATAATCTTCGACAGCTTCCTTTTTAATCAGACGCATTCGAACATATTGTAATACATGAGTACTGACAAAAATTTAAGAGATACTTGTTTTTTCATGTAACTAGAAGCGAAGTGTCACGAAAAGTGGTCTGAGATATAATGTAGTATTTGACACTTGTTGCATATTGCATTTTCAAATAATGAAATAATGTTTCAACATCTGCTTTTGTGAAATAAAGTTGCTCTTACAGTAAGAGATATTGCATATGTTGAGAAAAAAAAGATATAGAACAGTTAAAGAAAATAATAAAAAGAGTGATTAAATTTTAATTTTTAAATTTAGAAAGTTAGAAATTCGTCATTTTTTAAATTTGGGGCTTTTAGAGAAGGCAAATTTTTGAAATTATGAAAGGTAGAACATTACAAGTTTTTATATTTGTAAATTTAGAAAGCTAAATATTTCTAAATTTGTAAAACTCAAAATTTAAAAATTTGGAAATTTAAGAAACTAGAAATGTTAAAAATTGCAAATTTAAAATACTACAAATTTTCAAATTTAATAAACTTTAAGTTTTCAAATTGTCAAATCAGGAAACACAAATTTCCAAATTAAGAAACCTAACAAACAACAAATTTACAAATTAAAAAATCTAGAAAACGATAAATTTGCAAATGTGAAAACCCAGAATTTCTTGAACAAGCTTCAAAACTACAGAAATCTTCAAATTCAAATTTAAAAATTTATAAACTCACAAGCTCATTTTCCAATTTTTCAACATTAAAAATTAACAAATTTGCATATTTAAAATTTCAATTTCGCCGTAGTATCATTCAAATATTCATTATAATTTTGTAAAATATGTTTTGCTTGCTTCAAATATTCTGCGAAGGTCGTGCATACTTTTCATTAACAAGAATTAAAAGTTTTATAATAATTGAATATTAATCGTTAAACTTTACTAATTCTGTGCGTATAAATATTCATAATATAAAATATACCAGTAACTCTAAAACGAATTTGGAAATATCGAACAAAAGTAGCATGTAATAAGAATGATTAGATTAAGAGACACATCCATCAAACAGATGAAGCATGTAATTGAATAGACACAGCAGAATCTGTTCTGTACGTACATTTTTTAACTGATTGAACCTTAGATTTACGTATCTTTTGAAAGAAATCCATCAAGTTTGATGAAATCAATAACTCATTGCTAGAATGTCCGTCGATGTTATCTTGAAGATAAATACATATCTGCGTCTGCTAATCTTTCTTAATAAAGACTGGAATTAAGAAGTTACGATGACTTATTTACTGACAATAACGGTCTAAAAGCCTATAATCTTTAAATCAATCAGATTAATGAGTGCAGATTTGTGGTAAGGAAACCAAAATAAATTGTATATAAAAGACATTATGTATTTTTGGTAGCGATTAAGATAATTAGGTATTAAGGCTGGAAATTGTTTAATACTTTGTACCTTGCTTTCTCTTCACTTTCAATATTAATGCAACTTTATTTGTTAAATTTTTGGTTTGCAAATATTAATGAGTAAGGTGAGGTAAGTTAAAAAATGTTCTCATGGAACAGTTATTTTGGAATTTATATCAAGTTTGATAAAAATAATAGAATTTTGAAAAAGGTTTGAAACATCGATAAAATTACGAAGTTTAATACAGTTTTTTTAGGGATAGTCATATGTGTGTATCATAAAAGAAAATTATAACGTAAGTAATCAATAATTTTATTCAGAAATATATTATTCATATATTTATTTCATAAGAGACATGAAAATCAAAACATAAATAATAGCTTTACAAATGGTATTGAACAAAACAGAGAACTTGTTTATTATAACTTCTATACATATAACTTATAAGGTGAAGTGGAGTAAGTTCGTAAACGGGGCAAGTGCGTATACTGTCTATTTTTATTACAATATGAGCGAAATTTCTCCATTTAGTATGTTTGTTTCCTTGAACAAATAAATACATTTATTAAATCTTATATCTGCTATTAAATCTTATAGCAGATTTGTTAATAATTTTGCTCTTGCCCCATTGCATATGAAATAAAGTTTCAATGTATTTAACTTCAAGTTACGCTCTTACCCCATTTTCGGGGAAAGGGCAGAGTAGTTGACATTTTAAACAATTTCCTATCAAAATCAAAATGTAAAAGGAAAATTGAGGTTCTAGTTAATATTAATTAAATAGTAATAATTGTGCGAAGTGTTCGATATTGACAGCGTTAAGTATTTACATAGCAAACTGAATATACTTACGTTTAAATACCAACTTTGCAAAAACCAGTTTGCACTTACCGCACTTCACCTTAAAATTTTAATACTTTTAATTGTATAATTCGATTTCAGTTTCAACCATCAGCTTTCGATTATAGTTTCAGCTTGTTTGGTGATAAAATTAATTGAACGCTGCAGTTATTGTCACTCGGTAGTATTAACAAATAACTTCATTACTAGTTATTAATACATGCAAATAATCATTTTTGAATAGTAGAATGATTCAAAGATTCTCATCAAGGTTTTGGTACCAGAAATAGTAATAAAATTGGAAGTTTCTAATAATCATTGCATTAGCCTTAGAATCTCTGGTCATTTTCATGAAGGTAACGAGTTAATATGTATATTAATTTATGTACTTATAAACTCATAAACTTATAAAATTTGCTAAGACAATTTCTTTAGAATCTCTACTAATCCTCATGATGGTAAAGAGTTAATATGTATATTAATTTGTATTTTATAATTTGCTTATTTATTTTTCAACTTCATTTTTATTTTCAGAGTATGTATTACACACCGGGAGGTTTAGTGTTAAATATATATTTATTTTATATTTATTTTAAATATATATTTATTTATTATTATTATATTTATTTAATATTATTAAATATATATTTATTTTAAATATACTATATTATTGTGCAATACGTAATATTATTCCATATACCGTATTGATTATATTAATATAATTATATATTATAATGCTCATAATGAACGAAAGTATACCGAAAAATTTTGTAAAAACTTTTTATAGCGAAATTGCAAAATTCAGCTCTATACGTCCCTTAAGTATAATCTATAGAATATTTGTGAAGAAAGTATGACAAAATATTGCTTTTTGATTTCAAACTAGATTGCAAACTAGCCTTAAACTTGTCTTGACGGAAACAAAGTAAGCAAGAACCGTCTCAATTTTCCGCGAAAGATCCCAAAAATCGGTCCTTAGTTTGTTTGTCATGAGATTTCACCCTTAAAACCGAGTTAATGTTCGGAAATTTTTTTGGTAAAACTGAAAACAAAAACGTACACGAGGTACCAAGTATACTTACACACCGTGTTGAAAATTATAATAACGGTATTATAACCTTTCGCGTTGTTAAAATTCAAATATTTGAGAGCATGTCAGGTATATTATCACCTCGCAGCATCGTCAAGTAATGTTTATTACCTTACGTGACTTTATTCGGGTGTTTTTCTATCTGCGTTGGGTTCTCAATTTTGACCTCTCTTATTAAGATTTATATGGAGAGAAATAATGTGTCAAAAAAAAAAACCGAGGATTTAAAAGATATATAGATTACACGCATATGTACACAGAATAAGATATATAAGGCTTGCTTAGAGGTTTTAGAATTTTTAAGGTCGTAAAAGATGTCGAAGGTATCAAAATGGCTGGCAAGTTCCGTAGCGCTAAGCACTGATAAACCATTTAAATATTCGAATTCAAGGTTAAATCTGTTTGGCATTAAGTGTTATTACTTCGACACGTTTCTGCACTAACGAACGTTCGAGTCACGATGTTTCCAGGAAAAGTGCGTTAGTAATTAAATATGATTTTATAACCGAAAAATATAACATAAATTTTTGGATTATAACGACATTTGAAAACTAATGTTAATTTGAAGGCCATCACGGTTCATTTCTTCGAGACATCAATCTCATTTAAGAATTTCTGATAACATCTGATTTTGAAATTGTGGGTGATTAGTAATTACACCTTATCTTTTTCATGGACTCAACGAAAATAGTCGAACTGCGACAAATATGAGGATTATTTTTAGTAGTTAAATAGCATCGCAATTTTATAAGACTCACTGTTGAACTTTGATCGCAGATATTTTGATTAATTCGCACATTGTACAACTAATACAGCTTTACTGATTCCATATATTATATTGTCGTGATACTTGATCGATATGCAAAATTAGATATGTAAAATTGAAATAAATATTGAGCAAGTATCTGCGAAGATCAATTCTATTTTTTCAGTAGGAATATTTGTTTATATAGAGTGCATATCTATTGTATTTAATAATTTCTTTATACATTCATAGTTTTCCAGGAACACTTAGAACATATCCATATTGGGAATGACACTTTTTCGTCTTTCGACATCTTGAGTTACTTCACCTTTGTGGAACTGGGAAATATATAATGTAAAACTTTATGCTTCGAAGAAAATTATTTGGTACTTATTTGTGCCTTATGAAAAGAAACATATTTAATGTTAACTCTCTTGCGAAATAAAAATTGTTGCTTTCGCTTGTACAAGAAAAGCTATGGATTTTAATATTTAAATCCTAGTTGTCCAATTCTGTACATACCTGTGCAAATTATATGTGAAATTATTGACTGGCAGTGAAATGACACGCAGTCGTGTTTTTATGAAAATTATGAAGCATTGTAGCACTGTTTATGCTGTTATTTATAATATTAAATAGGTACTATTAATGACTGCAAACTATTGTATTCAGGAGGTTACGTTTTATAAGCAATCTTGAATTATTTAACGTCTTGAGAAAAAAGAAGTCAAATCAGTACACCGTATTGGAAAAAGATAAATAGGTAAAACAAATAGATAGATACTTTGCCTGGGATTTTCGGATTACAATTCTGTGTGACCTTGAAAACAAAGGCATATCTAGGCTTGATATATTATCTTTAGTCAATGATTATCTGTCGATAATGTAGAGAATGACATCAGAACAGAAAATACGAATATTTCTTGATTATTTAAATTAAAGCATTATTCTCTTAACAGTGCCATTCCAGCAATGATTCAAAAGCAGAAGCCAAGTAATTAAAGCAAATAAATAGGAAATACACAAATTTAAAGATTTGGGAAAACATGAATGCTATTTACATATAACATCGAAGAAATATTTATTGCAACACTAAATTTTGATTACATTCGATAATTGCCAAAAGTAAAACAATCATTAGAAATAATTTCGTTAAAAGAATTTTGAGCTGTTAGTCATTAGCAGAAAATAGGAAAGTATTGTTATCATCTGTTTAAGCAACCAAAACAGAGTCTTCGGGAAGTAAACCGAATTCAGTGTTTGCGAGGTATGTCTGTTGTTGTTTGATCCAGGGCACGAAAGATGACACTCTGGTGTAGACATCAGGCTTTCCAACACCGCAAGGTATTCCGAAGGATACCACACCAACTTGGACACCGTTGACCACAAGAGGACCACCAGAGTCACCCTAAAAATGATGAAAAATGTGTGAAAGATAAGTTTTATTTCACTTGTATTACGTGGGGTAGAAAATGAGTTATATTTCTACTTACGTTGCATGCACCTTCTCCGTATTTGGTGAAAGTACAGATGTGAGAATTCTGTACGTTGCTGTGCGTCTTCTTGCACTGCGCCACACTCAGAACGTTCAGGTTTATGTACTGCAGATTGTTTGGAATATTGCCGCCAGCCTGCATAGACAAATTTAATTAAATCTTTCATTAACGGCATTCACTTTCAATCGAACGAGCAGTTATTACATATTTTTCTGTAACCTTTGCTTTAAGAGTGAATTTACTGATTTTATAGAATTTAGGCAAATTTTTTATTTTTGAGATGATACGAATTAACTAAACATCAACTTTGAAATATTTGTTCCGATCGAATACAGTTGAAATTATTTTTTTTTTAAATTATGCCAATCCAGGCAACATATCGCTACATTCACATTTACCTCAAAACAAATAATACATCAGTATACACATAATTCCCGAGTAGATGTCGCAGCAAATATTTTATATAAAAAGTATTCGAATAAAACACAAATAAGTTTAAACATCAATCTTATGTTAAAACACTGTATCTCAAGTTAATCCCTTAATTTCGCATTATTTATATTTGTAAGCTCAATAGGGGATCTCGACATGTCAGGAGTAAGCAAAGCAAAATATAAATAAGAATAATTCCAAGTTATTATGCCATGAATAAACGAGTAAATTAATTGATGAGTTACATTGAAATAATCAGAATACTTACTTTAACTCTTCCCCATCCAGACAAGATGCAGGCTGATCCATCGTACGTCTTGCTGCCTGAAGCCAATGAGATCGGTTTGACCAAATTGTTGAAGGCAATGTTTCTGTCGACACGGATCACAGCTACATCGTTGACAAGACTGTATTGATTGTAATCCTTGTGGTAGACTGCCTTCTCCACTCCGTAAGAAACTCCACCAGCGTTCAACTGGTTCGTTCCAACTACGACGCTCATGGCCTTCAGGTTGTTCATTCTGTGGAATCAATTACTTTGTTAAAGTTGATGCATTATTTGGAAATTCAGAATCTTAGAAGTGTAGGAGCTTGAAAATCTGCTACATTTTGCAATTTAAGAAATTTGAAACCTTGATAATTTAGGGCTGTTGGTTTTTAAAATCTTAGAAACTTAGGAACTTAAAAATTTGGTACAGGCTTAGTTTTGTAATTTTGTGAAATAGGACGCTGGTAATTCACGATCGTATTTAGAACCTTGATAGTTTTAGAACTTGAAAATTTGGTACATTGACAGTTTTGAAACACTGAGAATTTAGTACGGTGGTGATTTGTACAGTGGGTTTGTAATCTTGAAAGTTTGGAACCTAAGAAATTTGATGCATAGATAATTTCGAATTTTGCTAATTTGATACATTAGTAATTTGGGACGATAGGATTTTAGAACTCGAAAACTTTGGAAAGTTAACAACTTGGTACGTAATTCGTAACTTTGGGAATTTGGAAATATCTGAATTTGGTTTTCATAATATTTGCGACACATACCCTTGGACACAGTGAGCTGCAGTAAGGATGTACCGAGAGCTGATGATGGAACCACCACAGAAATGGCTTCCAGACAGTCTCAGGGAGACTTGGTAAGGAAACATTCCTGAGGAGGCATCTCGGCCACCGACGATTCGGGACTCGAGGTCTCCTGCATTCACAAAGTCACAGTTATTTTATTTTGATCTTATAGACGCACGTAAATGATAATATTTCACTGCCATAAAGTATTATAAAGTAATGTAGAAAAATGAAAAGTTAGACTTACCGAATGCCGAGGCAACTAGGCACAGAAGAAGAGAAACGCTCAGAGCTTTCATGTTGAAAGATGTCACGAATCAAGTGAAGAAAACTGGTACCATCCCTTTATATACGTATCGACACTATAAATCTCGTCGATAAGAATAAACAATGTTTTGAATTTTTATGGTGCAAAAATCTAAGTCGATAAGGGATATCGATTGATTAATTTTCAATCAATAGTGTAATCTTTTAAGTGTCAGCTCTTATGAAACGTTCCTTGTCGATTATTTAATTAAGATATTAATACGTACTTGAACTAGTGTTTGTAACTAGTATTTAATTACTACGTCAAAGCTTATGATATTTGTTTTTTTCTGCAAAGTTCCTGATAAGTGTGCGATATCACCAATGTTCAGGAATGTTGATTTAGTGATTTTTATAAAATGAGTATGTGCGTAAAATAAATCAATGCACTGCAATAAAATATGAATTTAAATTGAAATGTGTAGAGAATGCAAAAGTGGGGAAAAATGTATTTCTGAGGGATCATTGTATGTATTGATGATTGTGGAGATAAATATTCAATTTGTGGAGGAGTGCAGTTAGAAGTTCGCTAATAGAAAATTTTGCATTTTGAGCTGGATTCCAAAATCAATGTTAAAGTACACAATCGAAACGAGAAAATACTTTGTTTCGATTGATATACTGACATCACTATTTCGTTTACTGCGTACGTTATGGTACACGACATTTTTTATCCGGTTGTTTGAAGATTAACACATTGCGTGTTGATACTGAATTTGTCCAGTTAGGATGCATCCACCACCAATGGCTGACAGTGTCAAATATGATGTAAAATTAAAAAATTTACACTGTTATAAGTAATTACTGAAAATTTATTTAAAATTTACTTAATTTTTATTTATTGCTAGATCGTATTATTAATGTATTTAAATATTTCTTTCTATTATTTGGGATTTTCTTAAGAATTCGCGTGGCACTCAACGTATTAAATAAAGCTGATGATTGTCTGATACGGGAACAGGCATAAATAGTCCATAAGAAATTTTCAAAATTCAGAAAAAATGCTGGTTGATCTCGACCTCTCTTTCTTTCTTTTTCCTCTTCCTCTCACACCCTTTTTTCTTTTTAACGTGGGGAAGAAAGATAGATTTCTACTGCTAAAATCCTCACGGTGGTCTTTCAAAGATGCATTGGGGGCCCCAGGGACTCTAGAAGAATACAACTGGGGCCTCCCACACCCTTCGACGAATTTATTGAAAACCAAAAGTGCTTAGACAAACAATAACATTTGTTTTCACACTGCACAACAAAAAGTGACACATCTCTTAAAGAATTGCAGTCTATCCGAATTTTCCACTTTTCCTTTGTAATTGTTTCGACCCTTCTCCTCTGATAAGTTTCCCAGAACCATAACAAATAATATAAAAAAGGAATTACAAATATCCATCGTTCGAATCGTGAGTTATGCCTTTGAGTTCGTACTAAAATTCTGTAAAAAAAACATATTCTCTTATTCCTGAATTTTTCATTTTCTGGGCAGCTCACCCAATTTTTCTTTCTCTATCAACCTTATTCCTACTATTACGAATATTCTTTTTCAAAAATTAATTAAATTCTCAATCACTCTTATTATTTTCAAATAGTACGCTTATAATCGAGCAGCGGTTGATTTTTATTAATATAGATATAGATAGATAGATAATGATAATGCAGACATTTAGTGTTCTGATTACTTTGATTTATCCGTTAGAGATTGTAGACATTGCTTACGTGAACGAAGTGATGGATGATGCAAGCAATATCGTGTTTCAACGAAAAAGAAAGCGCATTATTGTTATCTAACGTTTCAATCAAGTTTTTCCTTGACCAAAGAAAAATGTATGAATTCTCCTTGTAATAATGCATATTATTAATTTCTCCGCTATTAAGTATTCTATTTAATAAAAATTTCTATAATAATTAACCTCTATGATCGGTGACGATTATTACAAATGATGGTAATTACTTTTAATAGTTCACTATAAAATATGTATGATACATTATTACAGTCAATGGTTAGATCTTAAATTTTGTACAGTTATTCGATACTACAAAACTCAATAATTTTGTAAAATGATAATGTACTCTCCAAAATAACAAAGGAATTTGTGTTCCAAAATTGTGTCCTAAAATCTTTGGTTAAGTTATTGTATGCCTAACTGTGCACAGATTAATACTACTTGACTGTAGATTACATTTATAGTCTGCCAAGAATGATATAATTTACAGATTTACAGAACAATGAGAATTGCAAGTATATATCTATTATTTCCAAACTAAAGCATTGTTCTGTTCAAAGCAGTATTTCATTGATGAATCAGGAGCAGAAGGTAAGTAAATAAGGAAACAAACAGGGGATATGTAAATTTGAAGATTTAGGATAATATAAATACTATTTACGTACAATGGTGAAGAAGAGTTTATTGTAACAGTAATTAATTACATTCCATGATCTCCAAAAGTAAAATTATTAATAATTTTGCTAAAAGAATTTTGAATTGTCAGTTATTAGCAATAATTCGGAAAGTATTATTATCATCTGTCTAAGCAACCAAGACAGAGTCTTCGGGAAGTAAACTGAATTCGGTGTCTGCGAGGTATGTCTGTTGTTGTTTGATCCAGGGCACGAAAGATGACACTCTGGTGTAGACATCAGGCTTTCCAACACCGCAAGGTATTCCGAAAGATACAACACCAACTTGGACACCGTTGACCACAAGAGGACCACCAGAGTCACCCTAAAAATGATGAAAAATGTGTGAACGATACGTTTTATTTCACCTGTACTACGTGGGGTAGAAAATGAGTTATATTTCTACTTACGTTGCATGCACCTTCTCCGTATTTGGTGAAAGTACAGATTTGAGAATCCTGTACGTTGCTGTGCGTCTTCTTGCACTGTGCCACACTCAGAATGTTCAAGTTTATGTACTGCAGATTGTTTGGTACATTACCGCCAGCCTGAACAGAAAATTAATTAAATCTTTCATGCACTTGCAATCGAACG
Source organism: Megachile leachella (assembly GCA_963576845.1). Classification (NCBI taxonomy): domain Eukaryota; kingdom Metazoa; phylum Arthropoda; class Insecta; order Hymenoptera; family Megachilidae; genus Megachile; species Megachile leachella. Next base: position 11,047,717 of record OY756256.1, on the reverse strand, counting down.
AGTTGTTATTAAATATTTTTTTGTAACATTTGTCTTGATAATGAGTTTATGATTTTAATGAAACCAGGCAAATTTATTTCGGAAACAAAAATACTCGAAATAAAATACAGAATGTGACACTTACCTTAAGAGTTCCCCATCCGGACAAAACGCAGGATGATCCATCATAAGAGTTGCTGCCAGAAGCTAATGAGATGGGTTTGATCAAATTGTTGAAGGCAATGTTTCTATCGACACGGATTACAGCTACATCATTACGAAGAGTCAGTTGACTGAATCCATTATGATAGACAGCCTTCTCCACTCCGTAAGAAACTCCACCTGAGTTCAACTGGGTTGATCCAGCTACGACGGTGATGGATTTCAGGTTTTTCAGTCTATCGGACAAATGTATTGTCTTAATGTTGATGAATTATTTGGGAATTTAGAACCTTAGAAGTGTAGAAGCTTGAAAATCAGGTAAATTTGAAATTTGCAATTTAAGAAATTTGGTACCTTGATAATTTAGAGTTGTTGGTTTTTAGAACTTTAGAAGTTTAAGAACTTGAAAATTTTGTTCTGTGTTAGTTTTGCAATTTTGTGAAATAGGTCGTTGGTAAGTCATCACCATAGGTATTTAGAACCTCGAAAGTTTTAGAACTCGGAAATTTGGTACATTGATATTTTTGAAACAGTGAGAATTTAATACGGTGGGTGTTTGTAATTTTGAAAGTTCGAAACTTTGGAAATTTGGTGCATTGGTAATTTCGCTAATTTCGAATTTTGCTGATTTGATACATTAGTAATTTGGAACAATGGGATTTTAGAACTTCAGAACTTTAGAAACTTAAAAACTTGGTACGTAATTTGTAACTTTAGGAATTTGGGAGTATCTGAATTTGATTTGCATAATGATATTTGCGACACGTACCCTTTGACACAGTGAGCTGCAGTAAGGATGTAGCGAGAGCTGATGATGGAACCACCACAGAAATGGCTTCCAGACTGTCTCAGGGAGACTTGGTAAGGAAACTTTCCTGAGGGAGCTTCTCGACCACCGACAATTCGGGAATCGAGCTCTCCTGCATTCACAAAATCTCAGTTATCACCTTTTTGGTTTTATGGACACATATAAATAAATATATTTTACACATTTACTGTCTAGTAATATAGAAAAAAGATAAATTACAAATTATGAATGGTATTACTGTCAGTATGTAAGTATGGAATATTTGTTACTTTCAAAATTATTATACTTACCGAATGCCGAGGCAACTAGGCACAGAAGGAGAGAAACGCTGAGAGCTTTCATGTTGATAACTATCGCGAATCGAGTGAAGAAAATTGGAACCATTGCTTTATATACCGAAACCATAAATCTCGTTGATAAGAATAAACAATACTTTTAATTTTTGCAATGTGAAAATCTGTGTCGATAAGGGATATCGATTTATCCATTTTCAATCAATAACGTAATCTTTTAAGTGTCGGCTCTTATGAAACTTTCCTTGTAGGTTATTTTGTTAAAGCACTAATGTGTATTTAATTAGTGTATTAATACGTCAAAGTTTGTGATATTTATTTTTTCTTCGACGTTCCTGATAAGTGTACAATATCGCTAATGGACAGGAATGTTGAGTTACTGATTTGTATAGAACGAGTACATACGTAAAATAAACTAATGCATTGCAATAAAATACGTATTTAAATTATTTGTTCGTTAGGTATATTATTGTTAAATTTCTTGAAAAATTTTGATATTACCTTGAGATTTTATTTGTATAACATTTTGAAATTTTAGTGTATGGAGATTTCAGAATTTAATGATATCGGCATTGATGACGTATGGAATTGTTAAACTTCAGAATTTTCTTGATTTTTCAATTTTGAGATTTTGACCGAGTGTAATCATTCAAAACGGAACCATATTTTAATAACTGTAAGGATTTGCTAAATACTATTTCCGTTTGAAGCAGATACGTATATTAGACATAGTAAAGTAGATAGATTAGACACAGTATTAAATTAACGTTAACGATCTGACAAGATTATTGCAACGGATGATTGTTAATTTTAACGGACGATGGTAATAATAACAACTGTAACATCACTGCAAGTAATGATTTGATTTAAAATTTTTAATAATTATCAAACGCTCCACGTATATCATCAATACTACTGTAAAATCATAATGTACTCTGCAAAATAAAAAAGGAATTTGTATCCTAAAATTTTTGTAATTTTATTAGCTATTTGTGTAACAGACTGTCTGTTACAGATAAATATTACTAACTGCAGATTACATTTATTTTCTGTTGGGTGTTAAACAATTTATAATGTAACAGAACAAAATGAATTACAAATATCTCTGAATTTTAAAATTAAATCATTGTTGCTTGAAGAGCATTCGATTAATGAATCAAAGCAGAACCCAAGCAAAGAAAATAAATAGCAAATATACAAATTTAAGGATTTGGGAAAATATGAATACTATTTAACAGTGAAGAAGAGTATAACAGTAATAAATTTTGATTATATTCGATCGCCAGAAGTAAAATCGCTATTATTAACAATTTCATTGAAACAATTTGTATCGTTAGTCATCAGCAACAATTAGGAGTTATCATTTATTTAAACAACCAAGACAGAGTCGTCGGGTAGTAAAGCATATTCGGTATTTGCAAGGTATGTCTGTTGTTTCTTGATCCAGGACTCAAAATATGACACTCTGGTGTAGACATCAGGCTTTCCAACACCGCAAGGTGTTCCGAAGGATACGATACCAATCTGTACGTCCTTCACAACGAGAGGACTACCAGCATCACCCTAAAAATGATAAGAGTATAATTACTGTGTCATAAGATCCGTATAACTTTTCCTTTCTCGCATAAGCGAATTAAAAATTTATTATTTTTTTATGGTGTCTTGAGATTCTTTTTAAGAACAGTAATATTGTTATTATAATGTTATAAAAGTTTGTCATGCAGTCAACTCATAATGAGTGACTTCGAAATGAAAAAAACCACAAAAAACATTCTTTTATTAATTTATAATGTGTTCATACAACGAACTAGTAAATACGCTGCATAACTACAATAGTTTTCTTTCACCTCTACTATATAATATTGTTTTCAAAATAAACGAATTTAAAAGTCTTTAAAGTATCCGTAAAGTATGAAGGGATATAAGTATTACATTGCAAATGGCAAATATACAAATTAATGCGTCGAAGGTTAATTCCTTTTTTGAAACAGGATTTTGAACGTGCAAATTGGAATTCAATTGTTTCGCCATCTATTCACAATTGAGTGAAATACAGATGTCTTTAGTATTTATATCGCCGATACTTTGAAAAACCGTCATACTTCGATATTGATTGATTGATTGATTTTATATTGGCGTCGGCTGTTATCATCATTGGCCCATACCGATATTGTCATATTATCAGAAATGTGGTGATCATCAGAGTCATCGGTTAAGAAGAGTTCTGTTAAAGCTGTCGATCAAGAAAAGTTCTTTTTACATATGTGAACTAATCTCTATATAATAATAAACGCAAGAAGCTGGCTGCGAAGGCCATCAAAGTTATTAGCAAATTTCTAGTATCAAATAATATTAGGATATAAGGATCTAGTTTTGTATTGTAGTTCCTGATCTGATAAGGTTGTGATATAAAATATAAGGATTCTTTTTTAGTGTTATTTTGCTTATGTTGTATATTTATGTTTACATAGTTTTTAACTTAGACACTTAAGATGTAAGACAATATTTACTATTATTATGTATTTAGATAGGATTATGTTAAGTTAAATAAGAATTTTCTGACTGTATTCAAAAGTTCCTATGTATATGTATATGTAACAATTTATACTTTTATATCGTTTGTTATTCTCTCTAAAGAATTTATATTTGTACTTAATAAAGATAACACATATAGATCCGTTTTGGATCTGAAGTGTATTTTACTAATAAAAAAAAAAATAAAGCTGGCTGCGGCGAAGATCCCCTTCCTGACTTTTGTTTACCTTTTGTTTTAGTAGATACATCTGTTTCACCACAACAACAATAACAATATTAACAAACAACTACATAATAATATTTACACCACCACACACATTTTTATAATATTCCTCGAAATCCAATATTATTATTTAATAATTAAAAACAAAGTCTTTTTAAACCTAATCGTTGTTGACTTCAGTCAACGACTAACTGGCCTACTAGTGATTAATATTTAAAGCAATCGTCGTTTGATCGAATTAAATTTTATTTTAAAAACAAAATCGTTTGTTATTAATTCTGAAATCAAACCATAATTCAAGAACATGTATTAAAAATACATTCTGAATCAATTTTAATAAAATTAGTTATTTTGCAAAGTTATTAATTAATTGATTATTAAAATATAGGAAGACAATTCCTATAAAAATCCTTAGGCTAACTAGGATTAGTATAAGAATGATCTGAGTCTTCCACTCAGATGCAATTCAATTTACATTAATAGTCAATTAAGCTAATAAAATCAGCTATATAAATTAAATTGAACGGAAAATATAGGAATTGTCTTTCTATATTTTAATGATCAATTAATTAATAACTTTGCAAAGTAACTAATTTTATTGGAATTTGTTGTTTATTATTATGGGGGTCGACTGCTGTGGTCATTAGTATTGGAATTGATTCAGAATATAATTTTAATACATGTCTTTAAATTAAAGTTTAATTACAGAGTGAACAGTAAACAATTTTGTTTTTAGAATAAAATTGAATATGATTAAACAACGATAGTTTTAAACATTAATCATTTATTCGCAAACATAAATAGAATTCCTTTTGATCGATGGTGTGGATAACAGAACCCTTCTTGACCGACGCGACTCTGATGATTACCGAAATCCTTAGGCTAATTAAGACTAGCCTAAGAATTATTAAAAATGGATAATAGAGAGCAATTCAATTCACATTACAATCAATTAAGCTAATAAGATCAGCTACATAAATTAAATAGAACGGCAAATTATACACGTGGCTCCCAAAAGCGGCAATGTGTGAAAATTAAGTAAACTACGATATCAAAACCGTGTAATTCACTCTGTTTGCCGAAGAGATGGCGCCACGTAAATGTGAAACAAAAATTGAAATTTAAATTGAAAATTGTCCGACAAAAATATTGTTCCATAAGAGAAATTTTATTTCATTTGTATCGTGTTATAATTTTACTTACGTCGCATATACCTTATTGTCTCAGAGAGACTTGGTAAGGAAACTTTCCTAAAGGGGCATCACGGCCAGCAACAATTTGTGACTCGGGGTCTCCTGAATTCACAATATCGCAGTTATTACCGTTTTCATTTTATAGACATATAAATAAAAATATTTGAGATACTTAATGTCAAAAAATATAATGTAGAAATATTGTTCTTTTTTGTTTTTATATTTCAAATGAACAAACACTTTTGTTCCCCACGGTATTTATTAAGTTTTAGACTTTGTATTGTTGAGCTACATGTAATTCAGCTAGGGGTTATACACATTGCTTTTCGAGTGCAAAGGTTTTATTCTCATTTACTCAATTAAGAAAATCATCCAGCAGATAATCCTTCATACAATACAGAGAATTTTTGTCAATTCCTTTGAACATTTAACAAAATCACGTGTTAGCACTCTTATGCCGCAATGGATTTTCATTGTCCATGTACATTATTTCGTTAATGCACTTAAATAAGGGTTGAAAATTAAAAGTTAAAAATAAAAATAAAAATAATAGTCTTTAATATCAAAGTATGAAACTACAAAATGTAGCATGTGGTATCCAAGAAATTTCAAACTGGAATTTTACAATTAATTTAACTTCATTTCATTGAATTTTAATGAATTAATACACAAAATAAAAATTTGAAATAAACTTGAAGTCACGAATGTTCACGGTTGCACATTCGTCCCTTAGAAAAAAATGTATCAAAACAATTTTTATAAAGCGTGATATATTTTTCAAATTTAAGATTGTTATACTTACCGAGTGAGGTGGTAATTAGGCAAAGAATAAGGGAAACACTTAGAACTTTCATATTGAAAAGTATCGCGGAGTAAGCGAAGAAAACTTTGTCGTCCACTTTATATACGTAACGAAACCACAAATCTCTCGATAACGATAAACAAAATAAATAATTTTTAAGGTATTAAATTCTCCGTTGATAACGATCACATTCATCGATTTTAAATTAGTGATGGAATATTTTAAGCTTCGGTTCTTAATTAAACGTTTCTGATTGCTTATTTAATTAAGGTAATAATGGGTATTTCACTAATGAATGTAACCGTTATTTAATTAATTCATGGAAGCTTACGATATTTGCTTTTTCTGTGAAAATTCTGATAAATGAGGAGTATGGTTTGAATACAAAGGAATGCTGTTTTAATGAGTTACATAAAATTTGATTTATTCAATTATATTAAATGAGTACATACCTGAAATAAAACAATGCATTGCAATATAATATTAATTTAAATGATTTGCTTATAAGCGAGATTATTATTGAAAAGTTCTTAGAAAAATTTGAATATTGGCACTTTCAGATTTTATAATTATCGAATTTTCAAATTTGAGAGCTTTGAAATTTTGTAATTTCGAAATTTCGGAATTTTTGAATATCAGTAATGAAGATCTACGGAATTGTCATAACGATGAATTTTTTAATTTTTGAACTTTGGGATTTTTACCCAGAATAGATATTAAGAGCGAAATCAGTTTTTAATACAAAGAAATTCATTTTATATTTAACAGATTCATTAAATATTTCGGTTTGAAGTAAACGTATTAAAGGTGTCGACAATTAACGTTAATGATCTGTGTTAGTTATTAAAAAACCAACCTAATAAACAAAGCATATATAAATTTCAGGATATAGGATTATGAGAATTATGTTTACAGACATTGTTGTACAACAGTTTATTGCAAAATAAACAAATTTGAATTACATTTGTGATTGCCAAAAGTTATGTAGTCGTTAATAATAATCGCGTTGAAGAATAATATATCGTAAATAATATATCGTAAATCATTACAGCTAATTAGGAACATATTGTGCTCATCTGTTTAAGCGACCAAAACAGAGTCTTCGGGAAGGAAATCAAATTCGGTATTAGCGAGATATGTCTGTTGTTGCTTGATCCAGGACACGAAAGATGACACTCTGGTGTAGACATCAGGCTTTCCAACACCGCAAGGTATTCCGAAGGATACGATACCAACTTGTACGTTGTTGACAACAAGAGGACCACCAGAGTCACCCTAAAAATGATGAAAAATGTGTGAAAGATAAGTTTTATTTCACCTGTACTACGTGGGGTAGAAAATGAGTTATATTTCTACTTACGTTGCATGCACCTTGTCCGTATTTGGTGAAAGTACAGATGTGAGAATTCTGTACGTTGCTGTGAGTCTTCTTGCACTGCGACACGCTCAGAACGTTCAGGTTTATGTACTGCAGATTGTTTGGTACATTACCGCCAGCCTGTACAGACAAATTAATTAAATCTTTCATTTACTTTCAATCGAACGACTTGTTATTAAATATATTTCTGTAACATTTGTCTTGAAAATGAGTTTATGATTTTAATGAAACCAGGCAAATATATTTCGGAAACGAAAATACTCGGAATAAAATACCGAATGTGACACTTACCTTAAGAGTTCCCCATCCGGACAAAACGCAGGATGATCCATCATAAGTTTTGCTGCCTGAGGCCAATGAGATCGGTTTGATCAAATTGGTGAAGGCAATGTTTCTATTGACACGGATGACAGCTACATCATTGAGAAGAGTCGATGAACTGAATCCCTTATGATGGACAGCCTTCTCCACTCCGTATGAAACTCCACCTGAGTTCAAGTGGTTTGTTCCAGCTACGACGGTGATGGCGCTCAGGCTGCCCAGTCTATCGAACACATGCATTTTGTTAACGCTAATGCATTATTTGGAAATTCAGAATCTTTGAAGTGTAGGAGCTTGAAAATCTGGTAAATTTGAAATTTGCAATTTAAGAAATTTGGTAGCTTGATAATTTAGGGTTGTTGACTTTTAGAATCTTAGAAGTTTAAGAACTTGGAAATTTAGTACATTGTTAGTTTTGCAATTTTGTGAAATAGGACGTTGCTAATTCACGACTATAGGATTTAGAACCTTGTATTTAGAACCTTGAAAGTTTTAGATCTTGAAAATTTGGTACAACGATAGTTTTGAAACAGTGAGAATTTGGTGCGGTGAATTTGAACGGTGGGTATTTATAATCTTGAAAGTTTGGAACCCTGGAAATTTGGTGCATTGGTAATTTCGAATTTTGTTAATTTGATAAATTAATAATTCGGGACGACAGGGTTTTAGAACTTCAAAATTTTAGAAACTTAGAAACTTGGTGCGCAATTTGAAACTTTGGAAATTTGGTAATATCTGAATTATGTTTGCATAATAATGTTTGCGACACGTACCCTTGGACACAGTGAGCTGCAGTAAGGATGTATCGAGAGCTGATGATGGAACCGCCACAGAAATGTCTGCCATGTTGTCTCAGAGAGACTTGGTAAGGAAACTTTCCTGCGGGGGCATCACGACCACCAACAATTTGGGGTTCGGGGTCCGCTGCATCAAGAAAATCGCATTTATTATTGTTTCGGTCTTATAGACACATGCAAATAAATATACTTGACACATTCATAGAGTACTATCGAATAATGTATTTTAGAAAACTACAAGTTACAAATGATAAATATTATTATTGTTAGTGTGTAAGTATAAAAGGTTTGTTAGCTTCAAGATGATTATACTTACCGAATGCGGTGGCAATCAGACAGACAAGGAGAGAAACGCTTAGAACCTTCATGTTGAAAGGTATTACAAACGTAGTGAGGAAAACTGTGACCACTGCTTTATATACGTACCGAGACCACAAATCTCGACGATAACGATAAACGTAATATATAATTTTTAATGTATTAAAATCTCAGTTGATAACCAACATCGATTCATTGATTTTCTATCATTTATCAAATCTTTGAAGTTTTGGCTGTTAAGAAACGTTTTCCGCCGTTTATTTGATTAAGATATTAATAGGCACTTGAACAGTGCGTACAACTGGTACTTAACCAGTATATTTGTTTTTGAAATATTTTTGTATTTTTGTATATTGGTATATTGGTATATTAGTATATTGGTGTATTGGTATGTCAGTAGTACAACCAACTAAAATTATAAAATTGTAGGACTTTACAATTTGTGTCATTCGAAATAGTGTGACTTCAAATTTACTAAATTTAAAAATTTTTTAAAACATTGCAGTATATAGAAGCGTGTAGTCTAAAATTATTTTCAAAAGCTTTCGAACCACATATATTTGAAAAACTTTTCTTTAAATAATAAGGTATACATTATTTACTGCAATTAAGAAGAAACTAAAAACATTATACAATAACTACGGAATGGGTGGAATAAGGGACCAAAGCTGTTTACAAATCATTAGAGCTGAATAAGGGTTGTGTCCGCAAGGAATAAAGAGTGAAAGTATTAATATGGCTACCTATGTCCCAAATCACGTCAATGTTTTAAAGAAATTTTCCCAATTTCTAGAATTTCATTAACGTCAGCATTACATATCAAAACACAATCTCTTACAACTTCCTAATCAATCTCACTTGAACGCCATCAGTTAACGACGACTTGAAATTACGAATCTGTTTTAAAATTAGACACGTAATTGTTGATCAATATCTGGCAATCTTCTGCGCAGTAAAATGAACAAACGAATTACATTAAAAGTGAATGAAATTCAGTTCCGATATTAAGATTGTATTTTATCGAGTTAAGCGAAGTCAGAAAACAGGAAATTTTTGATGAGGTACAGCGTTTAACATCAATAATGAATATAATGAAGTATTAACCAGAACATAATTAAATAATTTTGTTTGTATCTTTCATTTAAGAAAATATCTGTGAATTGTTACGGAAATAGTTCTTTCAAATTTCTTTAAAAAATGTTCTCATGGAACAGTTATTTTGGAATTTGCATCAAGTTTGATAAAAGTAAGTTTTTTTAGAATTTTGAAAAAGGTTTGAAACATCGATAAAATTACGAAGTATAATACAGTTTTTTTAGGGATATTCATATGTTTGTATCATAAAAGATATGAAAATTATAACGTAAGTAATTAATAATTTTATTCAGAAATATATTATTCAACTCTGTTAATAAGTTAGCTTCTAATAAGAACCTGTTACAGAGTTAGCTTCTGATAAGAACATGTTACAAAGTTAGCTTCTAATAAGAACATGTTAAAACATTAACTTCTAATAAGAACATGTTAAAACATTAACCTCTAATAAGAACATGTTAAAACATTAGCCTCTAAGAAGAACATGTTAAAAAATTATCTTCTAATAATATAGCTGCTAATAAGAACAGCGTCAAGTAATTTCATGTATTGTGTATTCTGCAAATGAATATACCGAATCGTTCCTAGTAATTCTCGTGGTATTCATGGGGGATTTCGCGTCCCTAAGGATCAGGATAGAAGGCGATTGCGAATAACAAGAACCCTTCGTCGACCGCGAGTCTTGATCCTGTTAACAGGATCATCCGAACACTGCTGATAGAACCAAAGACCGTGAGATAAAACCGAACTCCCTTGGACCTCTTTCTGGCTGTTGTTTCGGGGTCATTGGATCGATTCGGGGAGTAGTATATTTTTCTTCTTGGAAGGATTTGGTCCGAGGCTTTTCTTTCTTACGAGTGGGATTATTCTATGGAAAACAGAAGTTTTCTGTCGTTATAAGATGCGATTGCACCGATTTTAAATTTGTTGTGAGGAGATTGAGTCAGTAAATACAGTTTCAGTAAAATTTGGATAACAGAACGTTTTGATTTGAGCTTGGACAACGAATTTGGAAATAAGCATTTTTGTAAAATAACAGTGTCTAGTTTGGATCTTATTCTTTATTTGAATTCTTATGATCTTAGTTTTCAGGTGAAAATTTTTTAAGATTGTGTATATGATTTATGCAATTTTTTGCTATTCTTGTTCTGCTGCAAGGAAACCACTTTTCAAACTAATCAATTTTAGATGTTACAAAAAAGTTAAATCCACTTTATATAAGTGGACACAGCTTAGAATATATTGATAAAAAATATATATATTAAATATCTATTTAAATAAAACAGCAAGCAAAAATTCCCATGTTTAGAGAAATGCATGTTTATGCACTAAATGCATGTTTAGAGAAAGTACCTTTAATAAGTAATTATTTAGAAAAAATACTTATACTAGAAAACTGTTTAGAAAATACCTATATTACCTATAATAGAAAATCTATATAAAAAAAATTGTATACAAAATATGTCCTGTCTTAAATATGTCTAGAAAAAATTCCTTAAATTCCTGTCTAGAAAAAATATCAATATGAATAAAATACCTTAAATTAAGGGAAAGCATAAATTATACTATAGTAAATTTCTATAGCAACCTATATTAAAAAAAATATACAACGTTCTAAACATGGCGAAGTTTAAGCAAAATCGTGTATAGTGTTTCACGATAAAGTCATTCCAATCATTTTGATTAAGATCTTTTCGTTTCAGAATTTAAACCTTGAACTTCGTACTTAGCAAAATTAATAATCGATATATTAGTAATGACACTAGAAATTATCAATTTCTTCTTTCTCTGTCGACTATTTTAGATTTAATGATATTAATTAATTAATATCGCTGTGGCTGGCTCTAATCACTGCTATTTTTAGATGTAATAGAAGCTATTATATCTAGTGTTGATTATTATCAAATGATGTATATACAGATTATAAAAAATGAAGGTTTTGTCTCTACAAACCTTATCAGATTAAATTTTTGCGTTGTTGGTTTATTGGTATTCTTCATATTACGTTTTTGATATGTTAATTGATAGAAGTATCTCCTAATTTTCAGATTTAATTGACTTAAATTGAATTTGGTATAAATGTCTTAATACTAATTTGTTTATCTGGATTAAAATTAAGCTCTCTGATTTGATATGTACACCTGGTGTTCATCAATTAACGTCAATTTTAATCCTTCTTTTTTATCTGCTAGATAAATATATTTTATTTTACGTACAGCGTTAAATTTGACATTTTAAAATTTAATTTAAAACAACAGTAAATAATAATCGATAATAAAATAAATAATAAGATTATTCAAAGATAAGAATGTGTACAAATCTGAAAATCATTTTTAAGAAAAAATAACCTCCAAATACCAGTTACTCGAAATAATAATGTAAAATAACTAACGACACGTTTTTAAATATAAAAAATTTAATTTTATTTTTACTGCATATGTATAAATATGTCAAATACTTTTATAAGGGAGGCAACGTTAAAAAAAATAATTTTGAAGATTATAATGTAGATGCTTATTTTGTTTAATATTATTGCAAACGATAAAAAATATATATAAGTTTTAATCTCCATTTGGTTATTGCGTTATTGAATATTGGTCTTAATACAACTGAATATTAAATAAATGAAAAATTTATGAAAGTGCCTATACATTTTCTTATCTCAATTTCTATACCGAAAAACAGATATTACATTTAAAAATGATAAATACACAATGCAACTTCAGTAATTATTTTTGTTTAGAGAGCATCTTATAAATTCAAAAAGAAGTTTCTCATTATTAACACTAAATCTACCGGCGTACGTACACTTTAATTTAAAATTAGAAATGAAGCCAAAAAATAAATAAACGTCAAAGCGTAAATTAATACGCATAATTCTATATCTTGATAAAAATCAATGCAAATTTTCCACACACTTGAACGAATTGTGTAATTTATAAGAAATTTGTGGAACAGTCATTTAACCAGTTTGATAATTCTACTGTCAAAAGATTGAAAAAGATTTTAAAAGCATCATTACCCAATATTGGCATACGTTTCAGAATATTCGTAGAACGGTTTGCAAATCAGATTTACCGACGTTAGGCCGATTCGTGATGCTCGGTCACCGTATTTACATATGCATATCATTTGTCGTATCACAGGGGAGAAAGCTCTGTGCTGGTAATATCCCACAGGACTCTCCATATATCCAAATCGCATTACCGCGCTGCCCATTTCGTGCTAAGGTACGTCGTGAACGATTTGATATGCGTGCGCTATAACCGAGTTAACAATCCGCTATGACAGATGGTGATCCGAACAATTCTACCGCTCTATATCGCGTTTCCGGTTCCCATCGAACGACAATTACGAAGAATTTTCAAATGAAAAAGAGATAGTACCGTGTTCGAGAATTTTTAACTTACTTCGTCTGTAATTTTTACCAGACTTCTATCTGATTTTTATCATTCTGTTACATTTGTCCTTTAGTCCATTTTTTATTAATTCTTCAAACGTTAATTGTTAAAAATGTTAAATAACTACAAAATTTCATTTATATATTTAAAAATTCATGTATTAAAAACATTAACAGCTATACAAAATGTAATTGTCAAAAAGGTTATATGTTAAAAACTGTAAATAATTTAAACATCAAAAACGTTAAAAACGTATTAATATTAAAAACATCGAATAATTTACATGTTTAATTAATCAAAATATTAAATGGTTTAAACGTTCAAGATTTTATAATGTGAATATAACTTCAAGGAATAATAATTATTTATTTCACTATTTTTTAGTATTAGATTTAATTTAAAACAAGGTTTAAAGTTAGATTATTTAACTGCTAAAAAATGATGGCGATTGATAAATGTTATTTACTATTAATTATTATTAATTATTCATTCGTTACTACGTACTGATCAACTAGGAAATAATTTTATTAAATTATACCCTAATAAATAATTTCACTAACTACATACTCACTAATTTTACTAAATACACACAAATAAACAATTTTAGTAAATACTTTAAATACTCATAAAATATCGCCAAAAATCAGAAATCCATAATCCAAACAAATTTGCTACAAATAAATTCTATTCATTAAGTCTTTTAACATACATAACAGGAACGACAAGGTGTTAATTTCCAAAACTGTCGATCGACATTTATGTCCCCTTTCTCTGTAATCATTGCACCTTGGACTACCAATTACACCGGACCGGGTTTCGAAAATTCCTTAATTTCGCAGAAGGAAATTACGTTGTTCGGAAAACGTGATATCTGTAGTTCATGCTCCGTTTATCGGCCATATTTGTAAAAAAGAGGTGTAAAAGAGCGCCGCGAGCGTCACGCATGGGAACCACTTCGAAGATTGCCGGCTCGAGAGCGATCGATCGTTCTCCACCCTCGCGTTGAAATTCCCCGAAAGAAACGAACGCAGGAGTTTCTCCGACTTGTTCGTTGTCCACCGGCTCTTCCCCGCTGCCTTATACTTACAAGAAACATTTTTACAGCGAGAGTCGGGTCAGACGAGCCACGTTGTCGGTAATCACCCTCGAAAAATTGCTGAACATCTTCTGGTGGCGTTCGGAGATCGATGGGAATCTGCGAGTTGTGGGTGCGACGACCCGAAACTCGGGGAATGTGGTTGCACACAGGGCACAAAGAGTGCCTTTCGAGTGGGCGATGGTTATTTTTATGCCTCGTAATTATACATTCTTCTGGCCGCTGCCTCTTCTGGACTTTTAGGGTTACATTTAGACCGGACTAAATCGCCAGAGCCGAGCGTTTTCGTCTGCATTTCTCCCACGATCCTACGGGACCGCGACGCGTTTTGTTCCGCAGGGAGAACAGATATTGTTATCGCATTGTTCACGATCGTTTTTTTGCGTAGGAGTTTAAAGGTGCGTTCGAGCACGTTTTTGCGTGATTTTTGGTCAGGTAACGATTGTGCAATATAGGGTGAGAACGGTTGGAGGAAAGATATTAGCAAAACCGTATAAATGTACAAGTCCCAGTTTGTACTAACCCATAGTTAATAGCAGACAGTTCGTAAATGGGGCAAGTGCGTATACAGGCTATTTTTATTATAATATGAACGAAATTTCTCCATTTAGCGTTTAACATCGATAATGTGATCAGAACAAAATTAAATCATTTTGTTTACATATTTCATTTAAGAAAATATCCGTGAATTTTTACGGAATTAATTTTTTTAAATTTCTTTAAAAAATGTTCTCATGGAACAGTTATTTTGGAATTTGTATCAAGTTTGATAAAAGTAAATGTTTTTAGAATTTTGAAAAAGGTTTGAAACATCGATAAAATTACGAAGCATAATACAGTTTTCTTAAGGACATTCATATGTTTTTTTTTTCTTGAGTGTTTAAGGTCACATCAACCTTGTGGGTTATTAGTGAGTACTATTGGGTTATCTTGTACATCCAGTCATTCTAGAGTAGACGGTAAAGATCAATATCCTTAAGGAAACATAGAACTTTTTTGCAGGAGTCTATTTCTCGAAGAACATTTAGTGAATTTGGTAGTTTTTGTTGTATTCTTTTCGTGTTGTATTTGGGACAAGTTACCAATATGTGTTCTATTATATTTTGTATGTCACAGATGTCACAGATATTTGGTTCTGTTTTTGTGATGAGGTGTGAGTGTGTCCAATTTGAGTGGCCTATTCTTAAGCGCGCAATTTTTACATAAATGACAGGTTGACAGATAAATGACAGATTCATTTGTCAAGTTTTAAAAAATAGCAATTTTCCATGTCGAATCATTATATTCTAATATTTTCTAGCAAAGTTAAAAATTGTTTAAATCTGAAAATCTCAAAATTCCGAAATTTCTATGTTGTACCTTCATTTCGAATTTCAGATTCAAAAATGAGAAGTTTCCATATTTTGAAGTTCCAAACTTCTGAGGTTGTTAAATTCTGAATCTTCATAGTTGAGAAGTAACTTTGCAAAATTAAAGAATTGTAACATTCTAACGGTAAAAAATTCTAATTTCATAAAGTTTCATAACTTACAATTTCAAAGCTGAAACATGAAAAAATCGTAATTTCCAAGAGTTAAGAATTCGAACTTGTCAATATTCTACATTTTTAATTTTCTGGGTTCTAAATTTTCAAAGCTCAAAAATTAAAAGATTTTAACTTTCAAAAGTTAAAAAATTGTAATTTTACAAAGTTCAAAAATTCTAAATTTCAAAGCTCAAATATTAAAAAATTGTAACTTCAAGAGGACAGAAAATGTGAACTTGATATAGTTCGCAAACTCTAAATTTTCAAAGTATAAAAATTGTAAATTTCCTTGATTCAAAAGTTCTAACTTTCCAAAGTTAAAAAATTCAAATGCTCGAAACTAAAAAATTCTAAAAAATTTTCAAAGGCCAAATCTTAAAAATTCTACAACTCCAAAGTTCAGAAGTCTCAAACTCTCACAATTTCAAGGATCCAAAGTTTAACTAGTCCCATTATAAACTAAATTGCTATTGAGGGCTAATTATCAGAATCTTCATGTTGCGAAAAAGCAACATCAAATTTGCTATCAGATTGTTACTATAAGTTGCAACTAAACATGATAAGTTGCAAATAATCATATCAAACGTTTTTAAAATAATTTTTTCTTCAGTCAAACTAAAGTATGAAGAAACTCTCGAAATAGATTTTTACCACATAGACATAATCAGCTCATAAAACAATGTGCTAAAAAAGCTGAGAAAGATAATACATAACCGAGAAAAAACCGCATATAACAAGATTCGCAGGTCTCACGATATCAATTATCAATTGGTAATGTGTAAGTTGTTATCGGTGCTTCGATTTTGAGATTACAATGTTGCAACCTCGTCAATAAACGATCCGTAGAGTATACTGGAGTACACTTGCTACGCAGAATACGGTAATAATTACTGGCGTAGAAGGTACCCTGTGTTTACTGAGGACCTATTATTAGTGCAAACACGTATTACCCGTCCGGTTGTTCTCCGTTTATAGCCGGTAAGTGATTTCAACCACGAGCACCCGTAGAAAGTGCCGGCAAATTGAGCACTTGAACGCGAAGAAGACGTCAACGCGCGAACAGCCTCTCGCGTTACAGGAATTCAAGGATCGCTTTCGAGTATATTAGTTCGCTTACGGGCCATTCGACTAACAACAATTCATTTTTCTCTGTTTATTGCCTTCCTGCTGCCGGCAGACCGTGAATCACAAATTGTCCAGGAAATATATTACCTGCTAGATTGATGTTACGAATCGTTTAACGCCAACTGCGAATTTTATTCGTTAGGTTAGGGAGTCCACTTAGCAAATGTCTTTTAATTTAAGCAATTAGTAGATGTTTTTAATTACCAGCAATTGTCACATTAGTAAATTTTTTTAATTATGAGCAATCGTTATGTTAATAAATATTTTTAATTAAGAGTAATCGTTACATTAGTCAATGTTTTCACTCATGAGCAATTGTTACATTAGTATTCAGATTTAATTGGTTTAATATTTTTTAAATTTAAAGATGTAAATGAGAAAATAATAAACAGATCACTCCCTAAATTTATGTGATGCAAAATTTATCAAGAAGCTTAAAGAAACAAAAAATAATTAATATAGTCGATGTTTATAGTTAAGTAATTCTGACAGTAAGACATAAAAATGTGTGTCATACTAATAAATGCATGTAGGTTGAAAAAAATGGCAAGTATAGTTATTTCAATTTTTGTTTTTATTTTTAAATAATTCAGAAATTGAAATGAATTTCGAAACATTTATTATACATAGCAAGTGAATTGTTACAATGCGTTATTCTGCACGAGTGCAAACATAACCTCTCTAATACTTATAAAAATTATTTAAACAGTTACAAGGTTAAGTATTTTTATAATTAAAAACTAATTATAATTTATATTATTACTAAATTGAATTTAAATAATAACTAACAATTATTTATAATTTATATATTAAAATTAACTATTCTTATAATTATACTAATTGTAACTTTTTCGCATTTTTTTGATTAAGTGTTATTAATACTATTACTAAAATTGACTGTATTATAGTCTATATTAAATTTAATTTAATTTCTTTTTATAATGTAATTCAATTTCATAATACAACTAACAAATATAATTTAACTTTTGACGAAAGAGAATTTTACTACGAATTCAACACAATTGAACTCAATCTAATAAAAATCTGAATTAATTATTTAACAAGAATAGAAGGAACAATGAATGTAGCAAGGCATGAATCTATTGTATGAATTCATAATGTGCGGTTACCAGAGAAAATGATAAAATTGCATCGAAATAAAATGAAAGAGAAGTTTCAGCTAAACTAGTATAAAAATAACAGCGAATAAAATAATTTACCGAAATTCGAAAACATTTGATAATTGATTAACTGATAATGAAAGCTTAATTTGTAGGAATTTTACAAGTGCTAAATCCAAAACCGTGGCATCTTCAAATAAATGCCCTTTGTTTAATACAAAACAATCTACAATGCCTGGCCATCGAATAGGACTATTATAAATTTTCAGCATTTTTCACATTTTCCGCAAAATTCAAAGGTTTGTTCAAATTGTAAAGATATAATTTATTTACCATGATAAACTATTACTGTACATAACATTATTAACATATGCTAATATCTTATATTTCCACCCCTTTGGTAGCAGCTTTTGGCATGCTCTGTGTACATCATATGCTTTATATCTTCATTTCCCAAATATTTGTAATTCTTTTTAACTCACATAATGTGGTTGGAGAGTTGTAAACTAGTCTTTTGAATAGGCAGACATTTTCCATGGCATTCAAATTTCACCTGACGCGCTATCGATACTCAAGCCTAACGTAAAGCAGTGTCCTTAATCACTCATCGCACAATTTATTATCACGATAGTAACAAATTACTATGTATATATCGTTATCAACGTATTCAGTAATAATTTGCATGACTCAAGATAATTTTCCATATATGACATAATGTTATAAAAGTAAAATTTTTGTACGTGATCCTAATTCGATAACTAGGGACTGTACTTCACACACTCCATACTTTAATACTAATTTATTCTTTTCAGTGCATGCGATTGTTGCAGTCCTAACATGATCAATAGCATTTGCGCTAACTGTCAATGTGTCCCTGGCGGTGGACTTGAGCGTATGGCTTTGATTCAGAAGCATTGATGATCTATTGGCACGGAGTAAAGCAAAAAGGCTCCCCGCATCAGGATGGTGTTCTGACGCAGTGCCCGATCGTGTACAAAAATTCGTTCAGATAAGAATTTGACAATTCTTTCAAGATTGATAAGCCTGCAAAATATTGGGTTGGGAAGAAAATAATTTTGGTTTGCGCCAGTAGATTATGTTTGTAAGACAAACATAATGGCGCAAACCGAAATTACTTTCTTGCCAACCCAATATATGCTACGAATTAAGAAATTATTTATTAGTTTGATCACTATTGTTAGAAATAGCGATAATAACAAATTGCTGTGTACGTGTCTTTATTAACATATTTAATGATAATTATGTATGACCCATGTATGAGTTTTCCATATATGACACAATGCTGTAGTCATGAAAGTGAACTTTCCGTATGTGGTCCTAATTCGATGGTCAGGAACTGGAGCATTACATAACGACGTATGACAGTAATGTCTTCGATCGAGACGAGGTCCACATTTCGCACACGTCGTTCCGATGAAACCGTCCGACAATCGTGATTAATGGAGCGGCCTGGTAGATCGTTGGTACGCGCCGACGAATCGAGGACCGCTTAGCGTGAAATTTACCTGATGAATTGTTCTCACAATTATCATGATCTACGGGTTCGTGGATCCGAGAAACACGAAAGTCTCGGCCGGTCTGCTAATCTTTCTTCGGCGAACCCTTCACTTTGGCCCCCAGCATCCCCTCCGTCTCTTTCCCTCCCTCAGCGAAGGCAGGGGGCAGCCTTCTCACCCACACTCGTCCATAACGATACTTTTCTGCGACGCAGAAAGCGGCTAGCTCACAGCTTTCGGACCGGGCCAGAAATCTCGGAAACTTTTACGTCGATCGACAAACTATAATTATCTTTCTGGGCTATGCGGTATGCAACGAGTACACCAGAAAAAAACTCGCCCGATCCGTTCGCCATCGTCCACGCATCGTTCGTTTTTTCTCCCACGATCAAACGTGTCTGTCGTCCACTTCGGTCACGGAAGGAACCATCGGTGGAAGAAACGAGAAATTGTTTCTTTTTATCGCATGAATCGCTCGTGAGCACGATACATCGGCGAGCTTTGTTCTTCGGGGAGAAGATTATTGAAAGGTAGTTTTGAATTAGGTAAACGAGTTCAAACTCCATCGACTTCTTAACGTTTTGAGGGAATTTTTTTTTAATTAATTTACATTGAAATATCTACTTAGTCTCGTTTTACTTATCTACAGTCTCGTTTCTTTTCCTTTTATGTTCGTGTGACTTTTGATAAATTTATGAGTACTTGACTTAATTTCCTTTCGCGCGATCAAATTGTAAATATGAGTGTTTGATTAGATTTATTTTAAATTGGAAAAATATACTGATAGCAATGAATTTCATAGCTGCTATATTTTATTGGGAGAAATAACAAAAGTTGTTATTGAAAGTTCTTTTTGTTGTCTTTTTTTTTAATTCAAACTTGTCTTTTTGTGTTAGTGACTTTTGTCATGGTCATCGCAAGATCAAGCTACGTTTCTCTGTACAATATCATACAATTTTTGATACTTACAGAAATAATGACCTTTATATAGAGATATTATAGACCTGTTGCAAATTGTTAAATATTGATAAGACGTACTATATGTTATTGTTTTGTGCTGTCATAGAAAAGGTGAAGTTTTCACGGCACCAAGCCCCAATGAAAGGGGTTATTTCGTAGGAATGCATCATCATGGTGGAAGTTGCAAGTTAGAAGGGTTCCTCTGAAAACGGTTTGCGAGATTGCAGAAGAATTTTGGACGTCCACGAGACGTGATTTATGGAGGACTTTCGGCCAAGGTGGAAACAACTTTAACCGCCGTTGCCATGATCACGGCCACGGTGATTTTATCTAATCAGCGACGAGTTATTACCTAGGATTAACAAAAGCAGTGCGAATTAGACAATACGGTTATAACGACACCGCGATTAGAAGACGAATTGCTTGATAAATGGATTGACAATGAATCGTGTCAGATTGCTGATGCGTTTCTGTATACAGGGTGTTACCTACAACGGTACTCACGATTTTTCTCCCACTTGCAGCCATCTTACGGAAAAAAGTTTAGAACAATATTTGCAGGGTATGAAGTGCATAATAGATATTAGTAAAGTAAATTTTGAAAGCAGTTTGTTCTCTTGGCAAAGTCAAGGTCACCTTGGGTTTTTTAAATAGGAACACACATTTTCTTTTATTCATAGCTTTAGAGGATATTGAGACGAATTCAAAACAAATATTACATGATATTTTTATTAACATATCACTCGATTTACAGAAATGGAAATGTGGAAGTTTGTGAATTCAAGAAATTCCAAATACGAATATCTCTCCCTATTGAGAGGAAATTTACTTAACGTTGCACACGAACGTACTGATACTTATCTTGATTGAACGAGCAAATATTTGGTAAAAATCAAGATAAAACAGAAAGTTTCAAGAGCACACTAGGGGATCTGGAACTAATTAATTACTGTGATTGTTTTGGTAACCGTGATACTAAATTTGTATTTCTGATAAGATTTGAAATTAACATCCTGTGTTTCTCATGATTCATATCTTTTTCACAATGCGTCATTTCAATATTGAATTGAGTAATTGGGAAGAATAGCATTAAAAATACAATTCTATTTACTATTTTATTTGACAAATAGTTATTTATTTTCTTCATTAATTAACTTCGCTTCTTTTAATTCTAACCGATTTTTGATTGATTGGTGTACTCCACTTAAATTTATAACCCAAACAAGAGAATTATAATAACAACATATGTCTTATTTTACAAAATCTTTTTTGAAAGATCAGATTACCAAATTCACATAAGAATTATACCGAATATTAAATTCCATGTCACAGTACAATAGTAACATCAACAACCTTGCTATTACCACAACAATTATAAACAAACATTGAATAAAAGTAACCACTTTGCAATTTAAATTGTAACAGAGTCAATTCTTAAATTACACATAATTTACTCAGAAATAATTTGCCAACCTACGATAATCGCTTCGAGCAGTTAATAAAATCATCTTAATAAATCCATAAGCTTGTAAATATATTCTCAGCATCGCAATGCATCAATCTTTCCCAATATATTATCTCTTGCAATTTTTCAGCGCATCCCGGAATGCGACCAGTAAATTTAACTCTCGAAAATTAATACCGATCGTAAAAACCGGGTAATACCAGTGTAAATTTGTTTTTTCTTTCTCCAGCAGCGACCATCATTCTTCGCTCGCGAATGTTGAGTTATGTATAAACGAGGAACATCGGATCATAGTAGTCAGAAACAGTGGTACAAGGATCCGATGATTTACGGCATATCGCCAGTAAGCATAATCGGGGCTACATATTGAATACCGTTTATCATTGACGAGATCTCGTATTTCTGTGTGTCGCGAAAAATGGGTGGCTCGTCACGCGTTAAAACGACCGAAAATACCAGCTATTAACCGGTACCATCCGGTCATCGGTACGTGTACGTGCCAATTATGACCGGGACACGTTGTACATCGATCGCCGTAAGAAACGAATTATCGATACTCGAAAGCAAAGTTCCAGGCGTTCGGCGATGAACGTCTACCAAGGATAATCAGCACATGTCGTTCCCGTAGCTGTCGGGCAAAAACTAAGCGGCGAGATTCCCAATGGACTTGAAAAGCTGTTGACGACAAATCGAGGGTTAAAATACTATCGGTAAATAGTGAGTGGAAACGAGGGGGATGGCGCATATCAGATGGCACTGGGGGGATTATAACCCTAATTTCGGCTATCCGCGTGACACTGTACTTTAAATGAAGTAGCCTTCTCTCCCATGGTTGCCAATAATCAATCCCTGTTTACGAGCAGTCCCTCGTTATCGAACTCGGTGATTGCTCGATCTTCGAGATCGGTACGGAATTATTAGAATTTTGATAATTAGCGATTTTCTGAAACGTGATACGAAAGTTAAGTGACCACGTGCTCGTTGTCAGTTTAGTACGCAGTGAAAAATTGTGAGAAAGTTATTTTATTCATTATTTTGTCGATTGTTGGTGATGTTGGGATCTGGGAACTTAGGGTTGACTAGGAGTTTAACCCTTTGAGTACTGAATTATTTCAAGATTTGTATGCCCATGGACATAATTTATGGCTATACGAATTAATATATAAAAGTAATACGAGCTTCTTAAATTCAAATGACGAGTGAGACTCCACCGTAAGTTCGCCCAAGTAAACGAGTGTCATTCGTCAAATGTACCCAAAGGGTTAAAGATTTAAAGATTTATGGATTTCAGAATCTTGGGAAGGTTTTGTTCATTTCTAAGTTACTGTATGGCGAGTAACAAATTCGAGACACTGTCAGAATTATGTCTCCCTTAACCCTTTGCACTCCTTAATTTCTTTTACCTACCAACTCTTTCATTTACAAAATAGATCCAGAAAGGGTTTCTCCGTCAAGTGTGTTGTAACAGTGCGCGTGTGTGACAAACACATTTTTCATTTATTATTAATAGTAAATCGAACTAATCTATTTATCTGAATTACTTATAAGAAGAAAACTGACGTCGAGCCACACTCGACATAGGAGTTCAAGGGTTAAAAATAAGATAGCTTTCCTCCTAATATTCTGACATTTGTCCATTTCATAAGTTGCTATATGGAGAGTATCGAATTCGAGACACTGTCAGAATGTCTACCTTAAAAAATAAAAGGTCCACACATCCTTTGTCGATAAAAAGGGGACATCGAGTCGAACCGTTCAAGTTCTTTCCGTGATTGTGCAATGTTGTCTAAGGCGTATCGACAACACAGGTGGAATATGTAAAAAAGAATAGCAAGGAATGATTCGAAAGTACGAACAGAAGGAGAACAAAGAGAACGTCACGGTTGATATGACCCTAAGCGGGTATCGATCGTTGTTCTTTCCGCTGGAACGGGCGCAACCAGCCAGAATATTTTGATAATTCCCTTTTTTGAGCGCGATACTCCGCAGCGTGTAATGCGGAAGAGATCAAAGGCGTCAGTAGCACCTGTCCTCTAACCCCCGTCTTGTCATCCAGCAAAATTACGCCAGGGGATCCCAACGGATTCTCTTTCTCTACCCGCGTTCCCCTCATCCCTTTCTCTCCGAACTCTTCTCCGTTCGAAATTTTTCTTTTCCTTTCTCTGTATTTCTATTATCATCCACGCGCCTTTTTATCGTTTCCCTTTCTCGATCTTCCTCTGGTTTTCCTTCGCCGTTTCGCTCTTTGTCTCTGCGAACGTGCGTTATTGTCTGCTACACACGGTTTGATCAGACTTTACCGATGCGAGAGATTGTGTTCCTTCGTCATACTTTGCTTCCCTTCGTCGACCGTACCTGGATTAAACTGCAATTATCTTTATTGCGAGACCTCAAGCAGCCCCTGCAGCTCCCGGAGCAGTTGTGAACCATCCATTTACAATCGTACGGAAAATTAACGTTAGTTGCGTCGGCGAAGCTTCCGTTCATATTTTACTTGAGTGCGGAATTAATTTACGTAGACCGATGGCGTATCGACGGCAAATTGTTATGGCCGAATGTAACGATCGAAAGAAAAATAAATGATCGATGTTTTTGATTTCAGAGGTCATCGGGGTTTGTAGACATATTTAATGTTATTCTCGTGAGTTTTTATAGATTTCTATGATATTTTTACGTATTGTATTATTTACTTTTTACTGCGTTGTTGTTGATGTAATTTAGAATATAGATACTATTATACATTTATAATATGGTATAATCTTTTATTAAATCTGATAGTCTATTACTTTTCTTTAGTTCTGTTTATACTTTTTCATGTTTGTTATTGACATTGACGTATGTGTACATATATGTATATTTTTAAGAAAAAAGCTGAAAAAATATTCGAATTAACAAATTAAAAAGTTTTCAAACTATTAAATTTATAAATTGAAAAATCCACAAATTTCAAATTATCAAACTGAAAAATCCTCAAATTATTAAATTTACAAATTCAAAAATCTTCAATCCATAATTATCGACTACTTCAAACCTCTTGAATACCATAACTCCCACCGCACATTAATTAAACAAATTTCACTTTCCAGCAAGTACCTGTTATTTATCGTCCTATATAAATATACTATAACACTCATACTAGAGTCACGCTAAGAGACATGTTCATCGTATCCCTTTCACGTCGAAATAGCACGGGTCCGCATTCAATTTTACCAGACAAGATCTGCAGTTCCATCCGCGAGACAACAGGACGAGATTCGCATACGTCTTATGTGCTAACATTTACACAGTACATCGACAAAGACGTCGAGGACGATTCACGGTGCCACCCGATGCACCGAGGAGTTCAAATAACTTCAGCGAGCATAAGTCATTCGTAAAGCCCGAGGGCACGTGGCTGGGCTACCCTAGAATTATCGCTAAACGTTATTGCCTAGGCTCTATAGATCTTGCGTATGAAATACTAGGTTATCCTTAGCGTTTATACGTAGTTAGAAGCGGGGGTGGACCTAACCCACACCCGATCTGGGTCTAGAATTTCTTTCGGACATTTTGCGAATCGTTCCTCCCATCCCTGCTAGTTTCGACAGTTTAGTACTTCTTTAAGCGCTTTTACCCCTAGGCTGCGAGTGCTTAGGTTTATTGTGGTTTCAGGGTTATTCGTTAAATCACTAGTTAGCTTACTATTTTTTAAAGATTCAAGTTTTGTTTATTCTTAGTTCGTATAATTATTAGTTTTCAAATACCAAATTTTCACATTTGTATTTTCAGAATTGCGAAATTTTCAAATTCTGAAACTTGTAAACTAGTTAAAAACTGAACCTAAGTAAATTCATTTTTAAATACTTCTAAATTTATAATCGTACAATTTTTGCAACTTTCAGTTCATAAATTTTTATACTTTTAAATTGCCAAATGTCCAAATACCAACCTCCTAAATTTGCAAATTCAAAAGTACTTTCACTCGTACTATAAGACATACGTAAATTTTTACAATAAATAATCAAAATAGAACGATTAACAATCGTAAAAATAGTGAATAAATCTACCTTCAATATCACAAACTTTTATCCAATAAAAAATTTCGAATATAAAATAAATTGGTCCCCAATATGGTCCCTAAAGGGTACATTGACCTTATCCAGGAATTCACAGCATATGGCGGGAAAATTCGAAACAAAAGCGTCCACATAATCATATTAAACGCGTTAAACGATCATGTCGCCATTACTTACTCGGTCCTTCTCTCTGTTCCACGTTAAATGATATAAAGCACGAAAATGCTTTAGATTCAGCCGCGAGACATTAACTCATTTTTCGCCTTTTTCCGGGAGAACGTAAAGGGATGATAGAAATTCACGGGACGGCCACAGAACGGGAAAGAGAAACGAGAGAGGAAACGTGTACCAAACGAAACAGGTCGCTTTGTTGTTAAGCGACAGGAGTTGGAGGGTATAATTCACCGTTGCAACAGACTTTGAGCACCGTTACGTACAAAGATCAAAGCCAACTAAACCGTCCAAACTCCGTGCCAGCCAGACTCATGATATTTTGACGTACTTAATGTTCATTCCTTGTTAAATGCTGAATTGATGGTAATCGTTCTGTTATGGTGTCCACTATGTGTTAATTGCAATTTGTTTATTGGACGTTCGTACATTGTATGTTAGGTTATTTGTGTGTTGATAGGAAGAGGTTTGTTCCACCGTGATTTCATATTTTGGGAATATATTATTTTTATTCATTATTAGGTCCGAGTAACTATAAGGCTATTCTAATAGCGTATATGAGGTGAAACTTTCTAGATTATCAAATTCAGAAATTGTTAAATAGTTTTTGAATAACTGAATTGTTGAATTGTTCAATTTCTAAACTGTTCAATTTTTGAATTGCTGATTTGCTGAATTGCTAAATTGGTGCATTGCTGCATTGCTGCGTTGCTGAATTGCTGAATTGCTGCATTGCTGCATTGCTGCATTGCTGAATTACTGAATTGCTACATTGCTGAATTGCTGCATTGCTGGATTGCTGCAATGCTGAATTGATAAATTGGTGAACTGTTGAATTGTTGAATTGTTGAATTGTTGAATTGTTGAATTGCTGAATTGCTGAATTACTGAATTGCTGAATTGCTGAATTGCTGCATTGCTGCATTGCTGAATTACTGAATTGCTGCATTGCTGGATTGCTGCAAAGCTGAATTGATAAATTGGTGAACTGTTGAATTGTTGAATTGTTGAATTGTTGAATTGCTGAATTGCTGAATTACTGAATTGCTGAATTGCTAAATTAGTGAACTGCTGAATTTCTAAATTTCCGAATTGCCGAATTTTTGAATTGCTGAGTTTCTGAATTACTGCATTGCTGAATTACTAAAGTGGTGAATTGTTGAATTGTTGAATTACTACATTGCTGACTTGCTAAATTGATGAATTGTTGAACTACTGAATTGCTGAATTGTTGAATTGCTGCATTGCTGAATTGCTGAATTGCTGAATTGCTGTATTGCTGAATTGATAAATTGGTGAACTGTAGAATTGTTGAATTTCTAAATTTCTGAATTGCTGAATTGCTGAATTGCTGAATTACTGAATTGTCGAATTGCTGAATTGCTGAATTGCTGAATTGCTGAATTGCTGAATTGCTGAATTGCTGAATTGCTGAATTGCTGAATTGCTGAATTGCTAAATTGCTAAATTACTGAATTGCTGAATTACTGAATTGTCGAATTGCTGAATTCCTAAATTGCTGAATTTTAAAATTCCTAAAATTAAAAATCTCCAATTCAGGAGTTGGAATTTAAGAAAATTTTAAACTTCTTAATCCTCAATGTTTCATACATCCACTTCACCAAATTACCAATTATGCGAATGTACAAACTCATAAATTTTTAAATTCTTAAAATCTCAAGTCTGTAAATTTTCGAATTCCTAAATCACCAAAGCTTTAAATTTTCAAATTTCTAAATATTGAAATCTCTGATTTCGCAAACCTTTTCCATAATTTTGAAATCTCAAATTTTTAAATTTCTAAATTTGCAAATACTGCTTTTTCAAATTTCTAAACCTTCTAATTCCTCAATTTTCGAAATCTTAAATTGTCAAATCTGCAAATTACCAAATCCTTAAATTTACAAATCTATTTTTTAAATTTCTAATTCTCTCACTTTCAAAATCCCCAAATCCTAAACTTCCAATTTTCTGAACTCTTTATTCTACCCTCCCATTTCTAAAATTCTAAAATTCTAAAACTCTAAAACTCTAAAACTCTAAAACTCTAAAACTCTAAAACTCTAAAACTCTAAAACTCTAAAACTCTAAAACTCTAAAACTCTAAAACTCTAAAACTCTAAAACTCTAAAACTCTAAAACTCTAAAACTCTAAAACTCTAAAACTCTAAAACTCTAAAACTCTAAAACTCTAAAACTCTAAAACTCTAAAACTCTAAAATTCTAAAATTCTAAAATTCTAAAATTCTAAAATTCTAAAATTCTAAAATTAGAAAGTTTTAACTTTGAAGATTTCAGATTTCTATACACCTCCAACACCTAAAGTTCAACAATCCTCACAATGAGTTTTTTACAACGAATATGTTGTTTACAATTACAAAAAAATATATTATACCCATCTCAAATTGGTCTATTAAACTCTCACAAAATACTGATATTTGCACTTATATTTATAGAACCGGGAAGACCCGAGCATTTATTACACTACGATAAAAAATAGCACGTAGCCTACTAATCTCGAAACGTATATCACAAGTACGTGACCTTGTCGCTAACAATTGGGGATTCACATACTTTTCAGTCATTGTAGATTTTCCGCCTTCGATAAAAATGTTCAGCAGTTGATTTATATGTACACCCTCTAAATTATCGTGTTATCGTTACCGTGTTAAAATTACAGATTTCTTGTCAGCATTTTTCTAATCTACGATCTTCAAAATATTTATTGTTACTGCGAATATCGTCGCACAAATTTTTAATTACGTCAAACAATACAGGTATTGCATCATTAATCCGCGTGACAATATAGCTATTTGTAGATATTTTTACGATAATACTTTTTTGTGTTGCTTTAATCTTAATCTTGAGCAAACAAAAAGTGACGTCGGTTTCGGTAGCATATACATGTGCTCCGAAATCAAAGTATTAGTCAATTATGTTCTATCGCTGTACCAATAATCTATCCACGGTGGTAAGAGAAAAAGGGGTTTCTCATGGGATATATGAACGCTGTAACCGAGGAAGACATTCTGAGTGATTGTGGTTGCGGCGATCTTGACATCTTCCGGAAATCCTCCCAGCTCTTCATCTACATTTGTTTAAGAACAGATTTATTTCACCTACCCCCTTTTTATCGGTTGCCTGCGAAAGACGACTTTTCGTGGAAAAATAACACCGAGAAATCAAATTTTACTCCTCCCTTCTTCTTTTGTTTGGGTAAAGTAATATATAACGAAACACATTTATTTGTTTATACAATCAACTACAAAAAATTTATTACCTTCTTACTTCAATATTTCACATTCATAAATTCAGTTCAGCTGTTTATTTTGAAAGTAGACCATTTATATTTAAATTGAAACGTCTAAGAGTTTGAGGTTTCATGAAATTAAAATACACACTCCTGAAGTGTGATGCATAAAATAAATAACTAAAAAAATTATTAATTTTCATGAAATTAAACTGTACTACACATTTTACTAATAGCACATCTTTCTACATATTATAATAAACGAAAAAATCATTCCACAACGAATAAATCACATATGTAATATAACATCGACTAAATTACATATACAATTTATTATATGACAATGTTGTTACATTAGTTGTCGATTACAAAGCTCTTGGTCACATCGGAAGGTAAGTAAAAATTTATTTACTTTTAACAAGGTAAACAGTAGCTCAACTCATTAGTCAAAATAAATAAATTTAGATTAATGAATGAAGGTAATCGTCTCGCACCGATAATTCCGACGAAAATCATTAAAGCATCGGATCAAGTATAAAAGATAGCGAGTCGTATTAATAACGCATAAATTGATAACAATCGTAGATAAGCACGATTGCGAGGCACGCTTTGATAAGGTTTTAGTCCGTTATTTCGAGTTATCAAATAAAGGTCTTCCATGAGAAGGAGATTGCTATACGTAGATTTGCTTTGCGGTGCACCGGACTGTATGATTACCGAAGTTCGGAGGGCTATGGTGCCTCAGACATTTCATAGCCACCATTCACTTCAGCGGACAAAGCTTGCCTGGATTTTCGTTAAAATTTCGTGCACAAGGATTCCCACGATTCTCGCTGTTGCTAGAAATTTAGCGACCGCCGCTCGACGACCCGAAGTCTGAGAATCTAGGAGCTTCCGTGAAATTGAATCGCATGGTATTTCTGAGAAATTGAAAAAGGTTCACGCTTGTTGCAAATCAAGACGCTTTTTGTTGAATGAAGAAGTTACCAAGATTCATTTGACAACGCTCTTTCGTACGAAAACATCGGTATACCGGGTCTTTGTAAAGTCCGACACCACTAGTCTGGTCATCAAATTAGGATCACGTACAAGAATTTCACTTTTATAACATTATGTCATATATGGAAAATTGTCTTGGGTCATGCAAATTATTACTAAATACGTTGATAACGATATATACACAGCAATTTGTTACTATCGCGATAATAAATTGTGTGATAAGTGATTAAGGACCGTGTATTTACGTTAGGCTCGAATATCGATAGCGCGTCAGGTGAAATCTGAATGTCTGCCTACTCGAAAGACTAGTCTACAACTCTCCAACCACATTATCTGAGTTGAAAAGAATTATAAATATCTGGGAAATGAAGATATAAAGCATCTGATGTACACAGAGCATGCCAAAAGCTGCCACCAAAGGGGTGGAAATACAAGATATTAACATGTGTTAATAATGTTATGTACAGAAGTAATTTATCATGGTAAATAAATTATATCATTACAATTTGAATAAACCTTTTAATTTTACGGAAAACGTGAAAAATGCTGAAAATTTATACTGATTCTATTTCGATGGCCAGAGACTGTATTACGGAAACTTAAAATATAGGAAAATGTTTCAAATGAAAGTTGTAGAATATCAAGGTGGACATAAGGTGTCAACAATTTAACCTTTTATGATTTTTCGACGGTCATGTAAACATCTTTACTTTCTTAAATAGTACCTAATTTCTATCGCATATTCTTGTTGCATTTGTCGAAATATTTTCAAAACCTATTTTTTTTTTGCAAGTCATTCCCAAGATACGAAGCTTCAAAATTGTCATATCATTGGCATTCACATCACCCAAGGTTTACTGCGTGAAGATTGTATGATCAGATTTACACCACTTTTGAAGCCTCGTATCTTCAAAATGACTTGCACAAAAACATAGTATTTCGAGAACATATCGAAGGCTACAAGACTATGCAATAAAAGATAGGGGTTATATTTGAGAAAGCGGAGGCGTTCATGTGACCTTCAAACGACAATTCAAGATCAAATTATCGTCACCTCCTTGTGTCCACCTTGAAATTTTATAAGTTTTGTTCTGAAACATTTTTTTCATATTTAAAGTTGTTTCTGAAATATAAGGGTGGGGTTGAACTTTAGGGAGAACTTCATTCATTTTTTTGTTATTACGATATATCTAAGGGCTTTTATTTCAGTAAATTTACAAATACTAGTAAGCGCTAATAGACAAATCTTGTATGTTTTGTCGTATTAGATAATGTACATTTATGTTCGAATAGTGTTTAAAGTTCTGGCTAAAAAATATAAAGGGTTTGTCATACTAATGGATGATCCGCTTGATCCACTTTCAAAATAACCCGCAACATATGAATGTTTGCAATTCTGAAATATTTAAATATTTGGCCATATTTTGCAATTAATTTTCATAAAAGATTAATCAATATTGCGTATAAATACACGAAAGCAATCATTTATACATTACATATTACTGAGTTTTCTATTAAAATTAATTGCTATTTAAAAAACGACGAATAAAAGCCACAAAATTTATTTGGTCCCAAACTTTTTCGCGTTCATTTTAAAGTTACAAGGACAAACACTTTCTTCCTTTCTCTGAGGTTGCCTACGTAAAATAATGGCAGTCTATAACTTAAATTACAGCGGTTGTAGATTAACATTTTAATGTCGCGCTGGATATTATGTATTTAAAACAACGTTGTAACGAGCGGACAAGAATAAATTGAAAGAATGGAAATTGTAAAGAAGCGAAGGGGTAGAAATATAAAGTTGAAATCGCTGCAAAATTTGAATCAAAGTTGAAAATTATGCAATTTTTATTTTTATTAAACTGATTGTACGAAACACAGTCAGGTAGACAACTCAAGGAGAATATTCTCGTGTTTAATTTTTCTTGAGAAAATTTTAATTTTTTCTATTTCATCTATTTCAATATTTTTTTACTTAAAATTAAATTTATTTTTGTAATTATATTCTTATCATTGAAAGTCAAATTATATGATATAATCGCTCATATAATTTTATTCTATGCAATTTAAGCTTACAATTAGAGGTAGAATACACATAAGATTATAATACAATTATTTAAAATTTTAATACTAAATACTGAATTATATTTTGTAATATCAAATTGTATTATTTTATAGTAATTTAATTTCATCTAAAATTATATAATTTTATAATAACTACAAATTATCTTATTTGCAATAGTAACAATACATTCTAAAAATATTAATAATTCCTTAACAATAATATTTTATTAGTTCATAACATTAATTTTTCAGTCAACAAAGGAATTGTTAAAATTGTTGTTGACAAAAAAAAATCTTCTTACATAAACAAATAAACTTACATAAACCTTACATAAACTTCTTCTTTGTCATAACCAAAAATTTAAAAAAAATTGTGAAGTTCAATCTCTCTAAAAACGAAATCACATATGAAAAAAATGTTCTACATTTTTGTGACGTGATATGTATATAATTATATGCATTACGGTATATAATAGTATAATTATTTGCATTGGGGTCAATTACATCCCTTAATTAGAAGATGTGCATTTGACAGTGACATGGATACGCTGTTACGACATCGCTGAAGAATTTAAGGGAAAAGGACAAACGTGTAGCAGCCATGATTTGCGATTTACTTACAACGAGGAGAAGGAAAATGTAAAATCAGGATTTTCGACAGATGGCCGGAATCTCAGACCTCGGGCCGTGAATACGCGGATAGCAAAGGGAGCCCCAGACCTCACGATTTTACGCCCCCGGGCGGACCGCCGATGGAAAAGTTGCGCTCTGAGTGCTCCGGCTCGCTTTTTTACTCTCAGACATTCGTATCAGCTTGAAATTTTAGGAACATTTCCGTCGACAACGTTTTGTCCACCTCGTTCGCCACCCACTCGCTTCGATTTCCTTGTTAACACAAAATTACAGAGACATCGACATCTTTACGGTACATCCGATCGCCATTTATATTTGTGTTGCTTTAATGTGTCTTTTAAAGTTTATAGATTTAACTTGTAAATTGCAGGTGTTGTCATTCGAGAGTCAATATTAAATGTATTTTATGGTTAATGAAATTAGGAATAAAAGTCAATAAAATAGGAATAGACATTGTAATAAAAATTGAGATTTTAAGGATGAAAGGGGATGGGTTGATTTTAAGGTATTGAATCTTTGTGAAGGAATTATTAATATTTTGTTATATGCATATTACAAAAATTTTAATGGTAAGTTGTATAGGATTCATTTTTAAATCACTTTAACTCATTAACTCTGATCATTGTTGTCCTACATAAATTATTTTTGGTACTTATATTTTATGAATTTTACATCGTAAAATGGAGGGTAGACAAATGTAAGTTTGAACGTTTCCAAACTTTCAAATTTATAAATTTTTCAGTGACAAATATAAGAATTTCTAAATTTACAAATTTTTAAATTTTCAATATTTCAAATTTTTTAATTTATAAATAACTAAATAACTAAAATTTCAAATCTTCAAATTTGTATATTCTTAGGTGATCAAATTTTGAATATCCAAATTTTTTGAATTTAGAATGTTTGGGTTCATAAGATTCCATATATAGAAATTTTCAATTTTCGAGTTTCTGAATTGTTACATATTCGAATTTCCAAATTCTGCAATTTTTCAATTTCTAAATTCACAAATTGTCAAAGTCTGAAATTTCCAAATTCTCAAATTTAAAAATTTTCAAATTTCCAAATTCTCAAACTTCCAAATACTCAAATTTCCAAATTCTCAAATTTTTAAATTCTCGAATTCCCAAATCCTCAAATTTCTAAATTCTCAAATTCCCAAATCCTCAAATTTCCAAATTCTCAAACTTCCAAATACTCAAATTTCCAAATACTCAAATTTCGAAATTCTCAAACTTCAAAATCCTCAAATTTCCAAATTCTGAAATTCCCAAATTCTCAAATTTCGAAAATTCTCAAATTTCGAAATTCTCAAACTTCCAAATTCTCAAATTCTCAAATTCCCAAATTCCCAAATTCTCCAATTTCCAAGTTTCCAAGTTTCCAAGTTTCCAAGTTTCCAAATTTCCAAATTCTCAAATTTAGAAATTCTCAATTTTAGAACATTCTTACCAATTAAATCAATATCACACAATAACTGGGGTGCCGACAAAGCTGTCCTTTTACAAACCTACCAAGCAACCATTCGATCCAAAATAGATTATGCATCAGTAATATACGATTCAGCAAAGACAAACATCATCAAAAAACTTGATACAATTCATAACGCAGGACTGAGGATAGTAACAGGAGCCTTCCATACAACCCCCATAGGAAGCTTACTAATTGAAGCTGGAGAAACATCGCTTAAACATAGAAGGAAACTCTTAAGTTTAAAATACGCTGTAAGGGCATTAACATCCACGAACCCAATTATCCATTCAGACATATTTTCGAAGGTTACACACCAATCACATTATCAAACTGGAAATCTCCCACTCCACCAGAGAATTAAAAACTACCTGAAAGAACTCCAATTCAAGCTACCAAATATGGAAAAGACCAGACTGCATAAAATACCCCCATGGACATTACAGATACCTGAAATTGATATAACACTAGAAAATTACAGAAAAGAAAACCTATCAAAGGAGAGATTCAAACAAATATTCAATGCCCTCTGCAGTAATTACCCTGATTTTACCCACATCTACACTGACGGGTCAAAAAACAACCACGGAACAGGAGCCGCCGTTTTCACGCAGGAAGGAACATCCAGTTATGGTCTACATCCTTACAATAGTATCTATACAGCCGAAACATACGCTATCCTTTCAGCGCTCAATCTTATAAACAGATCTCTCCAATCTAAATTCATTATTTTCTCCGACTCCCTCTCCACCATCCGAAAAATTAAAAACATAAAATACACCACTGAAATGCATTTAGAAATTCAAGAAAAATATAATAAACTAATCAAAGACAACAAAACTATAATCATAGCATGGATTCCCTCCCACATGGATATTTATGGAAACACCATGGCAGACCTTCAAGCAAAAATCGCAACGACTGCAATCACCGAAAATCAGCCAATATCAAACACTTCTGCGGACATCAACAATCATGTCGCGACTCTACTGGAACATTTATGGAATTCTACTTGGAAAAAATACAAAATCAGCTCAGTACATCAACAACTCAACAATTTCTACGACCTAAAAATCAACCCTAGACACAATAGAAAATACCAAGTGGCAATAACCCGAATTAGGACCGAACACACCAAACTAACTCATTCATACATATTAGAAAACGCTCCCCCCAGAATGTGCGACACATGTGATACAATTATAACCATCAGACACGTAATCTTGGAGTGTAGGAAATATAACGAAGCCAGAAGAAGATTCAACATCACGAACAATCTCACTGAAGCAGCTACCTCAACAGCATACCAAGACACATTATTAAAATTCTGTAAAACCATAGGAATCTTCACTCAACTCTGAAAAAGTTATGTTAAACCATCCACTTCCGACCATAATCTTGTTTCCGTAAACTGGTCAATAGTCGCTAATAACCTGAGTAGTTGATGCGACTTTAAACCACTATTAAAAAAAAAAAAAAAATTTTAGAACATTCTTAAATTTCGAAATTCTCAAATTACTAAATTTTTAAATTCTCCAATTCTTAAATTCCCAAATTTTAAAATTAAAAAGCTTCGAATCTCATAAATTTCAAGAATTCCCAAATTAAATGCCCATATTCCTAATCCCTCCAAATCTCCAAACTTCCACTTTTCCAAATAGACACCAACCGTAATTATCTCATGAAATAAAAAATAAAATACTCCTAAAAAATTCGGCCAACATTAAAGTCATACTAATTGCAAGAAGAAACGATGACGCAAAATAATTGAAACGTATACCCGATAACGTTATCAAACTCCCCTCGACTTCGGTTTCGTTCACAAATTTTCGTTGAATTAATCGAAGAAAAAAGGGTCGTCAATTACCGGGAAAGTTTTACAGATCCAGCCCGGCGCGCACAAAAGACAGCACTCGGCTCCTCTCTCTTCGCCGTATTTATCTGAAATTATTAAAAGAAAAGCATTTTCCTTACGCTCCCGCAGTTTAAAACTTCTTCTTTTCAAGCCCCTTACGCTCTTGCCGGTGCCGGTGAAGGAAATAAAAGACTACGGGCCGTCGGGAGGAGGTACTGGTTATCCAAGCTTTGAAAGAAGAACTTTGCGATTCAAACGACGAAGGGAACGATGTTTTTATACTTTAATTGCTAGAATCGGATCTATGGAGCGCAATATGCTAGATAAAAATTGACGAGTCAGTACGACGGCCGTGTAAAATTATATTTTTATTTTATTTGTTTACATGGTCGTTTCTTGTGAAAGGAAATAATAGTGTTGGGAAGAATATTGCGTGTCTTACTTTACCGTCAGTTAGTGTAAATGAGGCATTAAATTAAAATTTTAATTCAAAAAACGGTAGAGAGAAAAATGTAATATAGTATCAAATATTATATATAAAACATACATGAAGCTTATCAGCACGAAAAATATAATATAATTCAGAGTCAAAGATGGATAGTTATTGTATGGGTTTTAAGGATGCTGTAGAGTTTCTGAATATATAAATATTGTCATGAACTGAATTAATAGACTATTACAAAATTTCAACATTCCAACAACAAGAAATTCCAGCATTTTTAAATTTTCAGATTCTAAAATTGAAAATATAGAAAACTAAATATTTCAGCATTTTAATATTCTAATATTCGACATTCCAACATTTCAATATCCTAAAATTCATTCGCGATCGTACCGCCTAAGTGATCAGACGTGTTTATAGTGCCGATCGCGTGTTCCAAGTCAACGGTGAAAAGTGCAAATTCAGTGCCGTTCGCGGCAAGTTATAAATGAAGTATCTCGCTTATGTGTGATGAATATTCACTGATCATGGAAACAACTAAAAACCACCACGAAAATGGAGCTGCTGAGAACGCAGGTTCCTCCACTACCAAATCCACCGACAAGAACCAGGCCAGTACAAATAAATCAACCAATTCATACGCTAACGCCACCAAGTCAGAATCTTTCCCTACAAAAAACCAAGCAATAATCCTAACGGCTGTAGACGGTACCACTATTAAAGAATACGCCTGTGCAGTGGGGAATATAATAGGTCCTAAAGCAATCAAATACATCTCCAGAATCTCAAACAATAGAATTTGCATCTACCTTGATAAAAAAGAAACAGTAACTACCCTAACAAAAAATTACAAATCAATAGAAATTAATAACACCAAAATAGAAATAAGACCCATGATTACACCAGCAGAACGCATTATTTTCTCTAACGTCTCACCAGTCATACCCAACAAATCTATTGAAGACAAACTTAAAAGTAACAACATCCGAATATGCTCACGAATAACGCCCTTAAAAGCAGGAATGACCGACCCTGAATACGCCCACATCTTGAGTTTCCGTAGACAAATTTATGTCAACCCAGAAGATGCCAAAAAGATACCGGACTCGTTCGTTATTAATTTTGAAGACACAGCCTACCGTATATTTACAACGTCTGACAAATTAAACTGCTTCTATTGTAACCAGGAGGGACATATTGCCAAACAATGTCCCCATAACATCGAAACAAGCGAACGCGATATAATAACAGACAACACCTCGAAAACTGACGAACGAACCGTAACGACTCAAACACCTGTCACTACACCAAAATCAACAACAAATTACAAAGACACGCTAGACACTGAACCTACTAATAAGACAACAAACATTGCATGCACCCCGATCCTAACTACGGAAACACAGACGAACAAGGAAATCGTTATGGAAACTGAACCAACCGAAATAACAGAAAGTATAATTCGCAATAAACGACCGCTCTCAGATACTTCGTCCGAAATTACAACCAAAACAGGAGACCCCGAGGAGACAAATCTTAAAATACCTGCACCAGTCATCAGTAAAAAATCAACAAGTAAAAGAAGATTAATACTTCCCGCTCCACCCTTCATAACGGCACCAACATTAGAAGAAGCGCTTCAAGCAGCAAAAACAGAAATCGAAGATCCAAATAAAAAATATATCCTCAACTACCAACAACTTAAAAGTTTTTTGGAAAACGCTCTTGGAGCACCCAACCCATTCAAAATCGCCCACGACTATACAGGTGACATATTCGGTTTAGTAAAAATGCTCACGGCCATACACCCGCTAATCAAGGAACGCGGCATTAAAAACAGAATATACAGATTAAATAAAAAACTATTAGAGCAACCAACTGCATATGTCTGGCCCTCAGACACTGACTCCGACGCTCCGTAAATAAACCAACAACCCCGTGAATTACGTCAATTCCGTAACATATCAAAACAAGCAATACAACAATAAACAATATAACACAATGGAACGTTAACAGCTACTATACACGACTAGGAAGAATTCAACTCAGACTACAACCACAGAAGAACCACAGAAGAAGACTAAACATCATGAACAACCTCACTGAAGCAGCCACATCAATAACACACCAAGATACATTTTTAGAATTCTGTAAAACTATAGAGATCCTCACCTTAACCTTATTTCCGTAAACTGGTCAACAGTCGCTAATAACCTGAGTAGTTGATGCGACTTTAAACCACTATTTAAAAAAAAAAAAAAAAAAATATCCTAAAATTCTAACATTCCAAAATTCCAACGTCCTAACATTCCAACCTTATAACGTTACAACATTCCAACATTCCAGTGTTCTAACATTCCAACCTTCCAACATTCCAACATTCTAACATTCCAGCCTTCCAGCATTCCAGTCTTCCAACCTTCCAACCTTCCAATATTCCAACACTCCAACTTTCGAACATTCCAACCTTCCAACATTCCAAACTTCCTACGTTCCAATATTCCAAACTTCCTACGCTCCAACATTGCAACATTCCTACATTCGAATATTCCAACATTTCAACCTTCTAACGTTCCAACATTGCAACATTCCAATATTCCAATATTCCAACCTTCCAACATTCCAACCTTCCAACATTCTAACCTTCCTACGTTCCAACATTGCAACATTCCAATATTCCAACCGTCCAACATTCCAACATTCCAACCTTCCAACATTCTAACCTTCCTACGTTCCAACATTCCTACATTCGAATATTCCAACATTCCAACCTTCCAACATTCCAACCTTCCAACATTCTAACCTTCCTACGTTCCAACATTGCAACATTCCTACATTCGAATATTCCAACATTCCAACCTTCTAACGTTCCAACATTGCAGCATTCCAATATTCCAACCTTCCAACATTCCAACCTTCCAACATTCCAATATTGTAACATTCGAACATTCCAATATTCCATCATAATAATATTCTAACTTTCTGCTATTCCAACATTGCTACAATCCTACTTTCCAACATTCCAACATTCCAACATTCCAACATTCCAACATTCCAACATTCCAATATTGTAACGTTCCAACATTCCAACATTCCAATATTGTAACATTCTAACATTCCAATATCCCATCATTATAACATTCTAACTTTCTGCTATTCCAACATTGCTACAATCCTACTTTCCAACATTCCAACATCTTAATATTCTAATATTGCTACATTCCAATATTCCAACATCCAAATATTCTAACATTCTAACATTCCAACATTCTTACATTCCAGTTCTCTAAAAATTCCACAATTAATGAATTACAAGTTTTAAAAGCCGCAAAATTCAGAACCTCAAAAATATCCAAATTCCAAAATCATAAAATCTGAAAGTTCTAAGATTCTTAAATTTAAAAATTTTAACTTCACAAGTACTCGAAATCCTTCACATTTTCCTTTTTTTCGTTACATACCACATTAATCGGTGCCTTTTAAAGGAAGCGAGATTAAATAAAAGAAGATATTCTTTCGCATACTGAAAGATATAATTTGGTGGAAGATTCCACTCTTTGCAAATCCCTGAGCTAATCCACACAGTGTCCACGAATCACAATCCTCATTATTACTATAATGATCGAATTGAACTTATCGTCACGTGATATTTAAACACACTACGGTATTCGAAAAATGCAGTGAGTTTCGAGGGGTTCTACCAAACGGAGGGTTCAAATCGCATCCAAATTGGTGCGATTACAAACGCGAGTGCATATGGCGAATCGAACCGTTCATTTCAATTGCAATTGACTGTGGTCGCTACGCTGGTATTATCCCGCATATCGCCTTCGGCTATGTAGAAAACTAAATTCATGGTTTTAGACGGGAATCGAATAAGAAGTGAGAAATACCGCAAACGTTATGGGCAATTCATACTTTGCTCTTCAAAAAGATTGCTGACAAAACATAGCATTCGAAAGTGGAGGATTAATACTGCGTTGCTGTAAACAAATCGATCATCGATTCATATGCTTATCTTTATTTATTGTTACACAAATGTAACGTAATTTTTGGGAAAATTAACATGAAGACGGAACTTTATTCTGATGTTTTTTTAGAAAATATTTACTTTATCAAAGTGATTGGTTTGTACATTTGATTTATTGTAACTAGTATATCTATTCTGTTCGGTCAAATTTTTTTGTATAAAACTGTAACAGATTTTATCTACTGGAAATGTTACGCACATGTACCTTCAATGAATATTAACACTTTCATCAGTACTTATGTGTAATAAATTATGAAGACTAGCAACACTATCCATAAGGAAGCATTTTCAAATACATAAAAATATTAGTTTCATTCTAAATTAATTGTCTCTTTAGTCTTAAGTCTAAGATTCATCTGACTCGAAATAATTCGTTCTTTACGAAATTTTTTTATCAAATTTATTAAATATAAAATTAGTTGTTTCCTAGTTAATACTTAGCTCTTTAGTTAGATGCGTGAGTCAGCACCATCTATCCACAACCACAATACTAAACCAAATAAAGAAAGTTAGAATAGTATATCAACTTGACTATACAAATTATAACTACATTTAAAATTGAAATTTTGAAAGTATGAAAGCTTTTTAAGTATTAATAAATCCAACAAGATTCGTCGCATTTGAACCTAAAGTGCGCCACACAATAAATTCGTCAATGTGGAACAAGTGGATTTAAAGCAAACTTAAGCAGATAAGTTGTTTATCTAAAGTAAAACTTACAAGAAACTAAAATAATCGATAAGTAAAGCTTATCGAGATCTATGTACAAATTATTTTTCAAGATCGCGGATTTATGAATCCAAATGTCAGTCGAATATAAAATGCACAATGAATACCAGTATTGTATGTAACACAAATTATTTTCCAAGATCACGGATTTATGAATCCAAATGTCAGTCGAATATAAAATGCACAATGAATACCAGTATTGTATGTAACACAAATTATTTTTCAAGATTACGGATTTATGAATCCAAATGTCAGTCGAATATAAAATGCAGAATGAATACCAGTATTTAATTCGCTTGTCCATTAGTAACCCCACGAACCGTGTTAACTACCGCATAATCGTAATTGATTAACAGGACATTCGCGTGCTTCTTTTCTCGGGCAACAATGAGTAAGCAGTGGCAGAATCGCTTGCCCTTAACTGCGTATCGCTGTGGTAGACCCGTTATAACTATACAAGATGCACGTAGAGCGAACGAGAGGCATAAACAATGCAAGTATCTAGCGACGAAGGGGTTTGAGCACTTGGCACGTAGGGCTCCCTGCAAGCCAACGTCCAATTACCAGCTGGGCGCGTATCTTCATGGGGGGTCCTACACGCAATTGTTGTATTTCGCCATTGTTCCACAGCGTGATTGAGTCCATTGTTTTTCCTTCTTGTAATTATTAGAAAAAGAGAACCGAAAGAATCGTGCACGGAAGTTCGAGCACGCGTCGCGAATCTCGCATTGGGAAGTTTCGGAGATATGTCAGTTTATTGATTTGAAAATGCCGCCATTTATGGGAGCTCTTTACTTCTAATTAACTTGTTACAATAACGTGTCACACTTATGACACTGCAGTTCAAATATTCAAGGATGTAATTAATATTTTAATTTTCTTCAGTTGTTTTCACGTTGTAGGAATAGTTAGGTTTGTATGAACTATTTAGAAAATTTTGGGTTAAGGGTTGACAGTAGGTTTACTGAACGCATTAAAATGTCACATCACAGAATCCTTATTTTAGATTACAGAAATTATTAAAAGTAAAAGAATCAAACTGGTGAAACATTTTATGTTTTTCATTCTAGGGTACAAAATGTGGGGGTGACTCTTGAAATGTGTTTTGATTTTATCAACAAAAATAACTGTATACATTAATGTATGATGTATTTATTTATTTAGGGTCTTTAGTTTTATTTACCAGTGAGTAGTATTAAATTTATTTTTCTTTTAGAATAATTACTTTCGTATTCATGTATTCACAATAAATCTTCAACCTTCATATCATATACGTTGTATATTTT
Organism: Megachile leachella; assembly: GCA_963576845.1. Lineage (NCBI taxonomy): Eukaryota > Metazoa > Arthropoda > Insecta > Hymenoptera > Megachilidae > Megachile > Megachile leachella. Next base: position 11,004,619 of record OY756256.1, on the reverse strand, counting down.
ATGCTTCGTAAATATACAATAATATCAAGAATAAAATTACAAGCTTCTAGTAACTATAAGTAGTATTATTCTTGTCACCTTTTTCATAAAATAATTATTTCTGAAGGATGTTCATTAAGCCTCCTAAAACTACCCTCATCATAAGCACGGAAAAGTATTATCTTTAATAATTTAATTATTTACTACGAATAACAGCAACAAGAAATATTGTGCCATAGATTAATCTAAACTAACAATTCGATTACAGTAGACGACAGTTTCATGAACGAAAACGCGTGCAACGGACGTATTACCGATACACCAGCGAGTATCGAGCTTTTTACATGCGCTGTTATTAAAATGGTGCTGGATCGTTTCGGGGTTCTTGTGCACGAGGAAATACGGTTGTCACGGTTTCCCGTTTCCGGTCGTGATTCCGAGCTATCGACGCCGGAATGGATTTTCGGGCTATATACGATGTTGAAATTTCTGAAAATACGCTGAACGTCAAACAAAACGCGAGGCTTCCTGTCCGCGGCAGCCTGTCGGCCACTGCTTCAAAGCCCTGACGTTTTCAATATTTAAAACTGAAGTCGAACTACGTTCGATCTCGTATGTGCAATCAACCAATCACGTGTATGTGCACGCGTTCATCTGAATGGTACGGACGTGGTCTCATCTATGAAATTGCAAAAACCGCAAAACAAAAAATAGAAGTGATTAAGGAACGACTGGTGCAGTGGTAACGATAGTATTTTTCAACAATTTTTCGATGCTGGTAAACAATGTAACAACACGGAACTGTACGGATAACATTTTTTTTTTATCTATTTTAGTTAGTTCTCGGTTTAAACTGTTTCTGCTGTAAATTTTCGAGTTTCTTGACTGGGCTGGATTTGAAATTAAGCTATCGTTTAAATTTATTAATTGCTTATTGAGGTTTATTATGAATCTGTGAAAATTTAACTTATGCACAATAACTTTTGTTTAATTAATTATGTGTGTATGGAGAGAACTTTTTAAGAACTTAAGACTTTGAGAAATTTGCAATTGGAGAAATGAAAATGAATTTCATGCTAATGAAATGTACAAGCTTATACAACAAGATTTACGTAAATAAGTTGTTACTTTGCTGATTATGTTTGAGGATATTCAGGTCACACGAGCATTTTATTATAAATTAAAATTAAGTTGCATGTAAGATATGTAGTACAAGATCGAGTTCGACAAATAATATCATAATAATAACACTTGAATAATATTGCAATAATTGAGTAATATCTAACAAAAATATTATGCATGCATATGAATAGGAATAAAGTAAAATTCATTTAATTATACAATAGACAGTTTTCTTTTTATTATTACATGCTAGTAAAATTTATAAAGATGTGTACAATAAAATAAAAGTCTGTAATAATACAAACACGTTATAATAAATTACGTCCGCAACTATCACGCCATTTGCAATCGAAACATTAATTCACTAAACAGAAACACAAGCCTTATAAAAATATACGTGTATATTTCCAAAATATACAGTCCCGGACAAAAAGATAGCACATGTGTGCTATCTTTAATTTCTTGAAAACTACTTAGAATTGTTTAATGTACTACATACCATTCTAATTGTTATATGACAGAGAGAAGGAACTTCTTAGTAAATATGGTTGACCTTGCTAGCTTTCTGAGCAAGCAGAAGAAATATACAAATACTGGCGGCGAAATGATAGCACATTCACATAATTTATACATATATTTTCACAAAAAAGAATGTTACATTGCAATTAATACAAAGTTAACAATGATATGATAATAATAATAATCCGCCTTTATTTTCTATTACTTCAAGTATCCGCTTTGTTAAGGATTTGTATAACTTTTCAATTGTATTTTGTGGCAAATTATCTCAATCTATCTTAATAGATTCTTTTAATTGTTTAATATTATCATACTGTTTTCCATTCTTATATATAACACTTGCTAGTTCTCCTCAATAATTTTCAATAATATTCAGGTCCAGGGAGCGTGCAGGCAACGGTAAAACCGATACGTTCTCTCTTTGAAAAAATTGTTCTTCGACTCTAATTCGGAGAATTGCAGCATTGCGATGTTGAAAAATAAATTTATCTTTGGTAATTTGTAGTGCGTCTTCATTAATTTGTTTTAAGATTAAATTTATATACTTTTCGAAATTCAGTTTTCCTATAAGAAACCGTACATTTGTTTTGCCTTTGTACTCATTCCGTTTAAATTTCAGTCCGGATCACTATACCACCCCCACCCATTTGTCTTTGCTTTTTTACTAATCTTTCTTTTTTCAAATCATGGTAGTAAAATGAAAATGTCAATAAAAAAAAATTTGTTTTCATATCTTCAAAGACAAATGGGTGGAGGTGGTGTGATGATCCGTACTGGAATTTAAATGGAAACGATACAAAGGCAAAACAAATGTACAGTTTCTTGAAGGAAAAGTGCATTCTCAAAAATAAATTAATTTAATCTCAAAACAAATTAATGAAGACGCACTACAAATTACCAATGATAAATTTATTTTTCAACATCGCAATGCTGCAATTCTCCGAATTAGAGTCGAAGAGCAATTTTTTCAAAGAGAGAACGTATCGGTTTTACCGTTGCCTGCACGCTCCCTGGACCTGAATATTATTGAAAATTATTGAGGAGAACTAGCAGGTGTTATATATAAGAATGGAAAACAGTATGATAATATTAAACAATTAAAAGAATCTATTAAGATAGATTGGGATAATTTGCCACAAAATACAATTAAAAAGTTATACAAATCCTTAACAAAGCGGGTACTCGAAGTAATAGAAAATAAAGGCGGATTATTATTATTATCATATCATTGTTAACTTTGTATTAATTGCAATGTAACATTCTTTTTTGTGAAAATATATGTATAAATTTTGTGAATGTGCTATCATTTCGCCGCCAGTATTTGTATATTTCTTCTGCTTGCTCAGGAAGCTAGCAAGGTCAACCATATTTACATACTAAGAAGTTCCTTCTCTCTGTCATGTAACAATTATAATGGTAAGTATTACATTAAACAATTCTAAGTAGTTTTCAAGAAATTAAAGATAGCACACATGTGCTATCTTTTTGTCCGGGACTGTATCTTACCTATAATTATCTCAATGAAATAATTTATTATGTGCCTCCTATTGAAAAAGAAAAATGTAAATTCCATCAAAGAAGTTTGAAATGACTTTAAAATACTTTCGACCTAGCCTCCGGCTATAGATATTTTTCTGCAGAATTTTTAGAGACCACCTTAGAATTTCTGCAAAGAACTTCTTTAAACGTACCTACTTAAACTTCTTTCTGTATTAAAATGAGTCACTTCATATAAATGAATGACTTTAGTTCTTGCTATACTTTGTTATTATTGATGTCATAGTTTAACATCTCTTATGTTTCATTGAATATTCAACTACAAATACGTTGTGTATAATAATTATTATAATTATGAAATTTCAAGAATCTGTGTATGTTCTTGTTAATACTCCAGTATCGGTTGGCACATTAGTATTAAAATTGTATTTCTATAATGATGTAGATATTTGATTTTTGTTGTTTAAATGATAAGTAACATGCTTATATATATTTCATAAAATAGTGCTAATATATTGTGTTCTTATTCTTTACACAATTGAAATACAAGTATAAAATGATAATTATAATATTTGATCACAATGTACAATAGTAGAAATAGAGTATTATTTATCAACGACATTTCTTTAGAAGATTAAATAAATAATAATAAATATGAATATAATTTTTTGTGTTATATATTTCTGTTAGAGTATCCAAAAATTGTTCTATACCATTTTTAAGATTTTAGTATATTAAAAGTAACGGGTATAAAAACTTCAAACGTGTTTATGCATTTATTTTATAACCGAAGTGTTTCCCTATAAAATAAGATATATTTCATATGAGTATAAAACCCCTTTCCAAGAGTTACACCAATTGTGAGACTCCCTGTATACATTTATATGAAATAAATGTTAGCGCAGATTATTTATTTAAACAAGACAATGATATCCATAAATTTCTTTAACATTCCATAACTACTCTCTAAAACTTCTAAAATGTTTAATGAAACTAAATATCTGCTGCTGAAATTAAAGAATATTTGTATACGAAAAAATGAAATCTTTCCATCTGAAATTCTGTTACATATGCAATTACACCTGCTGGTGTTGTAAATGAAGTTAGATAAAAATGGGTCGGTGACGATATTTCTCGACGCGTTCGTGCGTAATCGAAATTTTTGCGGTGTGACACTCACCGTATCACGTTTCCCTTTTGCTCGAGGCGCTATAGTGTATTATACGTCAACGTAGAATAAAGATCCTTTGACAAAATTCTCCCCGGAGACTCGCTTTAGGGACGGTTATATGGCCACCAGGAAATGACCGAACCGCGTTAGGATATTAGGTTATGTTAAAGGCGTTTCCCCGTAAGAAAGTTGGCCAGTTTTCGTCGGCCTGCGACTGACTCCAGCTTCCGCGTTATTTTATGTTACAACACTCATTTTTTCATCTTCTATATTCATAATCCTGATGTATAATATACATCGTGTGACAAAAGTTCAATGTATATTTAGAAGTACTTTGGATAATATTAAAAATTCTGTTGCCGCTGTATATTATTTGTACTTATGAAATTTTTATTTATAAAACGCTATCAATTTTTTGTAATATACTTTATATATGATATACTAATATAAGGCATGATAAATTCAGTTGCAAGAGTGATTAATATACATAGAAATGATAATATCAAGTATTATTTATTATTATAATAAACAATGATATTAAATTTAAAAGACATAGACTAATAATAGTAATTTCATAAAAAATTTCATTTATGACTTTGTGACAACGATTGAAGTAACAACAAATGTCGAAATTGTCATTTTCATTACAGTAAATTCTTTCATAAGAATTTTCAATTTCAACCTTCCCAAAAATAAAAACAAATATCTAAAATGTCATTCCTTAATGTTAAACACCAAATTTAAAAATATAACGAATAGCAAATATCAAAAAATGTTATTTTTTAATTTTAGCATATTGCATGCGTAATGTCCTTTCGCATCACAACTTTTGGAACACCTTGTACAAACTAAACCGGAGACAGCACGCCTCTACAATTACTCTAGAAAACAATTTAAAATAATTTTCTCTGCACCAAGCAGTACTAAAAGCCTAACAAATGTTTGTCAGTATATTTTCGATTAAAACACGAAGCGAATGCAAAGAAACGGGTGCTATAGCACGTGTAGCCCGGCCAGTTCGAAAATAATTAATTAACCCTGTGCTATACGATGCCTGTTAATTAGCAGGTGAATAAAAAAATAACGTGGTCTACTGTTAATTTCTCGTTGAATGTTCATTCGGCTTGATCCCGGTGTGTCCATGGTAACTGCGAGTCTCTTACCGTTTCCTTTTTTTTCACTAACGGGTAATTTATTCGCGGGTTACGGGGGAAAAGCGAGAAATATATAATAATAAAGCTGCGGGAATAACCGGAACGTCAGTTCCTCGGAGACCGGTCGTTGGCTGTAACCGATGAAGACATAAACCCATGTCCACGCGTAATTTAGAGTTCTTAACTCCCAGTAGGTGGTTGGGCACCACCCGGGGCTCGAGACACCTTATCATGCCCTCGGCTACGGATGCTCTTCTCCTCTCTTTTCGTATCACGTTCGTATACGCTCTTTCTTTCTCTTCGAGCTTCCTTTTCCGTCGCGAGGCTGCCGTCGTGCACCGATTCCAACAAACGTCGCTCGATACGTAACCGAATTCGGGGCTGTAGGGCCAGGTACTTATAGTCACTGTCCTTCCCATTCGACAGTTTACGTAGATGATACGTTTATTGTAATCATTTCTACATTATATTTGTAGCATTTAACCTGTTAACAAAGATAATGTCTTTCGCATCTTACTTCGACTCTTCGCGATTTGGGGTCATAAGAAGTTTTTGCTTTAGCATTTACCATTATCAAAAACGTACCAATTAAATATCGTATGTATTTTATTTTTATTTATTATTCAATCAAAAGAAAACGTATTGGGTGCACACCTCGTGAGCGCGCGACGATCTATGCGTTCCCTACTTGACGGCTACTTATCGGAGGTCCGCATGATGTTTTACAAGCTGCCGTTCGTAGCGATCGTAGCACGCGCATTCCGATTAGTACGAATTTGGCGAACGCATACAGTAAAAAGATGTGGGACCGTTTCGTGATAGGGCAACGTTTGCACCGTCGGGTCAGAACTGGCACTGCGAGAGACGGTCGGTCATCTTGCTCCGGTGCACGTCGACATCCGACCTGATGCGTACACACCGAGCCATTACTTTCAATTTATGTTCCTCCTGATACTTAAATCGGCAAACTTTCGGGGACCGCCCGCGGGGAGCTCGAGCGCCGCTAAAATATATATGTCTTGCGTACAAGCGGCAAACCGAGAGAGAAAAAGATGGTGGATCAGCACACGCATAGGTAACGCGGCTGTTCACGCGACAAGAGAAGAAATATCCTTTCGAGGAAGCTGGAAGAGGAGACAGAAAGGCGACTGTAGAAGATGCACGAGGGGTGAGAAGAAACCACGGGAGGAGGTTAGAGGATTTAACTTAGAGTGCTGGGTGAGCTTCGTACTTTGCAGTAATTTTTCTTCGGACCCGTAACTTTTATATCGTACGACCTACTGGAACGACCAGTGAAATAAATGTCTTATTGTTACTGGTCGATTACTTCGACCGAATTCTTCGAGCATTATTTTTGGGGATTTTTAGGACTTCCTATAGGAAATTGATAACCTTGTTTGTCGGTGAACCTTTATTTTATGGTGAATCAAACGAGACAAGGGTAGTTGGTTTCAAAAAATGTGACCTTATTTTGATTTTCAAGCCAAGAAGCAATATTTCTTTTCCAAAGTTTTTGTACAATTATTTAGGTCGGAAGAACTTTTTCTAAAAATAAGATATGAACAAATTTCTTCCATGAAAACTTGCATGTCTTTCTCGTGAAATTTTAAGAGTAAAAGTCTGATTCTGATATTATGTAGATATTCGTAACAAAATTTGAGACCATAAAACTTTATTGAAAGAAAAGGTACAAATCAAATTTTGCATCGTATCCTTGAAAATCATTTAAGCTACTTCTTTTATAGTAAAATTTTGATTAGCACATAATAACGAAAATAATTGAACTCAGATATATTACTATTTATTGTCTATTTTCCTGAAAATTAAATGTATATATATATTACACATATTGTATGGAAATATGAGAATCACGTATATTGTATTAAAATTAAATATAAAAATTATATATATGGAGTTATAAAATTCTTTTGCGAGATTCTTCATTTAACCTTGCTACTGTCAAATTATCGAACAATGAGAGTAATCATTATCTTTTTTTATATAAATGCATTAACGAAGCATAAAATGTTTGTTTATACAGTATTTGAACAATTGTATGGTATTTTAAGGCTGCAATATAAGTATAAAGTTCGATTTGTTGGCAGTGATCGAAAATACATACCCTCGGGCGAATATTACTCATGAATTTTCATTTATTTAGTCGACATTGACGGAAATTCAATACGTTTAACTATAGAATGTATATTTTCCGTGATTCCTCTATAAAATAAAGCGGCCGAGCAATTAGCGCGTTAAATAACTCTCGGTAGCGTTGAATTTATTTTTCTTATTTTTTGTTTCGCAGTTTTGCGGTTTCTCGTTCACCTGAAAATCCTCTGTTACCTATACCGCTATTTATTAACGTTATCGATGATTCATGATCAATCGCGTACAGAAGTCAATCATTAAAAACTGGTCGGTAACCGGTTGTTTACTGAATAGAATGCGTTCCTGTTCTAATTAAGATAACGTCAGCAAAATAAACGTTAATATAATTATATACCCACATTATTTTCCACGATTGGAAATACTGAGTATAATTAAACAGTCATTTCCGCTGTTCAATTGTGTGTCATATTCAGTTAATATACATTATGCGTTATGTATTAATTTAAAAACTCATTAAACGAATGTAGTCCATGGTAAAAATGGGGACGCTTGCATGTATTTTGGTATAAAAAATATTAATATATTGCAAACTGTTTTCGTGACATGCAAGTCAACTCTCAAAACTGATTTAAATTTTCTTAAAATACAATTGGAATTATTCTATAAATTCAACTAGATAGTTTATTACTATTTTAATATTTTACTGGTCCCGTATATTAAAGTACTTTAATTTATTGTGTTAGTCTATTACTACACTACTATCTTACTAGCTTATATTTTATTATCTATATATAAATATTGAACAGTTATTAAGAATAATTTCTTAAACTCTTACTATTATTTTACTATTGTTCTCCAGTAGTTTACATAGATTGGCGAAATGAATTCAATTGTGTAAAAAATATATCCACTTAAAATAATACAATGTTTGTGTACCACTGCATTTAAAAAAAAATTAAAATATTCTCCTTTGATATTTTCTGTTTCAGCATTATTGAATTAACTATTTGTTAATTATCCATTTTTTAAAATGCAATTTATTGTTTACACATTATGAGATAATATTTAAGGAAATCTGATCATAACTTTCTATAAAAAATTCAGATCTTAGAATGTATAAAGGTTGATATAATTTTTCATTACACTGTATTAACACTAAATATGCCGACATATAATGCAAGTTTAGTTCAGAATTAAAAACAAACAATCAAACACAAAAAGATTTTAAGAAAACCACCTTAATCTACCTTACAACTTTCACCTCAGAAAATGATTAGACAATTACTTTGACCATTTTGATAATTTATGTTTTACCATTTGTTCATTTATCTTTCTACTATACTTTTAATTTCAATTTATGCGTACATTCTACGTCAGTAAGTTCAGTGTCAAAAACTGGAGTAAGATTTATCACACTTGTACTTGTTCGAAACTTGTACTAACTCGTCAAAGTAGGACAACTTGACGTAAGAAATTACGTTCTCGCGAAGTCCTTGATCATTATTCCCGAGATTGCAATTTAAGTCAGAACTTCTTCGGCGTTTAAAACCGCGTACACGCTGCGACTCAGGGTGCAGTTCGCAAGCGACGCGTTAAACGCGCACTAAAAGTTTAATTGGACGGACAGACTGGTCTGCGAGCGTTAAAGGGCAGAAAACTGGGAGGAGTTGGTGCGTCCCTTTCTTCGCGGAGGGTCTAACAGAAAAGGGGGGCAAGTTCCTCGAGGAAGCCCGGCTGGTCCACGCATCCGTTGATCGGACGCGTGACCCTGCCCTGCGTGAAAAGGAAGAAGCAGCCTCGTAACGTTGGCAGCGAAAGAAGGGATGGAGAAGGGAAAGATAGAGAATTGTCTCCGACAATGCCGATCCCTTCCAACCTGGTGGATCGAAGTGAGTTTTGAAAATGTATGCGCACACGGCCAGATTCACAAGGAGGGCTGTAAACCCCGCCTTAGGCCAAGCTCGGGAGGGTCCCTTATATTCCGCACTAAATTTCACCCCTATACCAGGCAGACGAGACTACCCTTCTCGCTCCTCGCCGCCCCAGATCCATTCCACTTTCCCTCCGTTTCTTCCCTCACCACCGGGGCAGAGCCGCGACCGTGTGTGTACGAGTTTCGTGCCAAAGCAGTGACCCACGAACCAACATATTGGCGTTGTTTGAAGAACGAGAATTGCTCGGCGCTGTTGGGGTCCCTGCGACAGAACGGAACGATCGATCGGGTGTAGACCGCGATCGTGCCCGTTCGTTGTAAATACCGCAGGCCTCCTTTTGATCGTCACGTAGCCGCGTAATGACGAGTGCATTCTTCTCGTTCGGGCAACGGGGGAATCACTGCGCGATAGAATCGCGCTGAATCGTGCTCGACGAGCGGGGGACGATTTCCTTTCTTAAGTAGTCACGAGCTACCGTAATGCCGTCGCTTGCCGCTCGTCGGAGACTCCGCAGGGTGTGTAGCCAACAACGATGCTTCCTAAACAAAACATGGCAAACGACAAGCGATTCGTTATTTAGGGATTTTAGGGGTTGGGACATTTTGAGAACTTCGAAATTTGGAATCTTGATATTTGGCAACGTACACATTTCTGGACATAGCATGGATATTTTCGATTGTAGGAATTTAGGAATTTGGCAACATGATACTTTAAATTTGCAAATGTAGTATGCAAATGTGGAACATAAGTATTTGGAGATATAGGAATCTAAATCATTTGGTGATATACGAGTTTGGAGGCTTAAGAACTTTCAAACGTACATATTTGGGAATATAGAGATCTAGGGATTTGGCTACTTAGAAATTTAGGAAAATAAAGATGATCTAAAATTTTGAAGACATGAAAATTCAAGGACTTAAGAATTTAATGGTGAACTTGGGGATTTATGTATTGGAGGAGCTCGGAATTATGGGACATCTTTGTGGATGTAGAGATATGCAAATCTAGAAATTTGGGTACACAAAAATTCGAGAACCTTGAAATTTAAAATCGTTGAATTAAATTTAGTGAGATCAAATTTAATTATATCGAGTTAAGGCAAATTGAATTTGTATAGTATGAAATCAAGTTAAATTCAATCGCATCTAATCTTGTTAAGTTACTTAATTAGTAATATTTGCGACAAAGGGCATCCTTGCGGTATGTCCTTGCAGTATGCAGTATCTATAATGAAAATAGATCAAATCAGGAACGATTTACATCTAAGAGTCTTCCAAAATCTTAATGTTAATAGATTGAATAATATTTATATATTCATACTTAGTGGTAGTGATTGGTGTAATAACTTTGCAATCCAAATATCCAGAAAATTGATATTATATAACTTTCTTGTGGTTTTTATACCGAAGTGACCAGATAACTGAAGTAAACCAAAGAACAAAGCTAAAGTACGCATGCGTTCAAAATCAGGAGTAACCGCAAAGAAAGCAAGGGCTTTATTATCCGTGTTAATTGCACGGTTTAAGCGGGTAAAAGAAGACAGCAAGTTCAGTCAAATCAGGAAGATAGATTCCCGTGTGCACTGCGTTGCCCGCGACCTCCATCGCGGGCACTCGATCTGTGCATCTCGAGGTGCTAGCCTTGAGGAACGTTTAATATACGTATTATTCCCGACACCGTGCATTTATTTCGCTTCCGATACAATTAACCGTGAAAGTATATATCATGGTCGCGAGGCGAAATCCTCCCTACCATCGATAACTCGCGTCTCAGCTGCAGTTTGCTCGTCCAGCAACCCGCCCAGTCGCATATATCAGCCACGTGGAGCAGGATCCTCGGAAACGTGCGGTATCGCGCGTCCACGGGCAAGAAAAGCCAGTCCGTGCATCGAGAACAGCGGCATAAAAGAAAAGATTTGGATGCGCCGGAACGAAGAACTCGAGAGAGCCGGAGACTTTATCATCGCGCTCGGTCGCTCGCCTCTCTCATTAGTTGGCTGGCACGCCGCCCCCGGGGCCGGCCTGTGCGTGAGTTTAATCTGTGCGAAGCGGAGAGGCTCGTGTATGCGTGAACTCGCCGCTCGTCCTCGCTAACGCGTGTCTGCCCGTGGTGGCCGCGCGTTGCTCGCACACGCTCGTACTCGCGAGAGTGTACGCTCGCTCCCGCTTCTGACGTGTTCTCGTGCGAGCGCGCGAGCTGAACCGCGCTTCGGCGTGGGCGGCACACACGCTACGGCATTCCGGAGCGGGGCACGAAACCGTTCGCGTAATATGGGAATGCGAAGGGGCTTGATTTTAAGTGGAGAGAACAAATATCCCTCCTTATACGCCGACTAGACCTCAATTATCATGGAATCCCGACGGAGGGCGCCGAATAAATTTTAGGTTAGACCTGCCAGAAATTCGACGATCGACCACTGGGAAAAAGATTCTGTATCGATTTCTTATGCCTTTCTGCATTTCGATCACTTTTGATACATGTTTTTATAGTATGTTGCATAAATACCATTTTTTATTTAATCCGAGCTTTAATGCGTTAACAGTTGGGATGTAACAAATAAATTCAAAATTCTAAACTTTTTTATATAATTTGTTGCACTAAATGTTAACGCGTTACAGCTTTAAAGTATTTCAAATTACATGTGTTATACAAGGTTGATGTATTTACGAAACACACGGAAGGTTTTATGTAACCTGCAGTAAGGAAAGTCAATTTACTCTTTACTCATAACGAATTAATATTTAACCCCTTGCCTTATGATTTATTTGTCAGGCACGTCAGAAGTGACTAAGCTACAACATTAAAATAGGTACAGAAAGTTGAATGTTATGTTAGTTTCCTATTTGGTAATCTTGACTATGCAAATTATAATTGGACTTCAACACAAAATTGAAGAGTACTCAAAATTTGAGTAAGATTAATTATAGTTGCAGTGGGAGTGCAGTGTTAAACTTGTCAAAGTAGAATATACTGCTTATAATTTCCTATCAAGAGCTCAAATTATTAAAAATAAGTAAGATATGTTTATACAATGTACAGCGTATTCAGGACAGAATTCTGGATCAATTTTTATAACAACCTAATTGAGGATCGCTTATTATTTTTTATACATTCGTGAACAATGTTTTACTCGTTATTTACCCACTACTTGCCATGTGTTTTTAAGAACACAATCTTTTTTTAAGCAAGTACATTTTTTTTAAATAAATTAATTTACCACCTTTCATTTTTATTTTGAATGCATTCGTAAACAAACGCCCCGAATAAATTCTTTCAATAACTTAAAAGGTGGTCTCCTCTAGTTTTTCAGATATTCTTGAAAAATATCTCGTCTCCAACAAATCTAATTCGAATACCAATACAACATACAAATAAAGCTAGTGACGAATGTAGATTTGAATTTCGCTAAAAAAATCTTTTTTTAAATTTGTTTGTTCACTTTGCTCGCCTGTAGGATAGATATTGCGACGGATTAAATTTTGTTAAGCTAACGGAGCGAGCGAGTAGCGTGTGCGATTTTCCCACTCGCTACTGTTCCATCGGTTTTTTTTATTAATGTCAGAAAAAGTCAGTAGACATACAAAACAAAAGTTTATTATTCATAAAAAATTAGCATTTTTAAAAAATTTCATCCACTGTATTTTCAACCAGCAGAGATACTTTTCAGTATCTTTTACTGTTTTTGTGTTGCCTTTTCCAATTGTTTCGGTGCAGTGAAAATTTCTTGCGTTCTACTGAAAATGGAAAAAAAATTTTCTGTATAATTAGTTAATAATAATATTCAGGTTGTGTAAATAATATATAAATATTATCTGCAATTTATGCAGTTGTACACAAATTAAATAAAATAAATTCACCTGAGCACAGTTATGTCACAATTGAAACACATCCAAAAATCTCAACAGCAACACAATAAAAATAATTTAAATTCTGTTAAACGACACAATAATCAACTCCATCTAAAGTTCTAACAATTGTACAAAAGAAGTTTTTTTAATATTTTCACAATTTTGAAACTTTGTTACAGTACCGTAAAAGAATACAACACGAAGTAACGGATGAACACATTATTTATAGTATCTTGGCAGAGACATGATCAGGTACTTCTACGAATCGTATAATGGCAGTACAGTTAGAGTGCTCATGTATTAATCCATTTGAATTCATAGTTTATCGAATGATTGCTACGTCCATCGTTCATCGCGAGTGCACATTGCTCGCACGTCCGTGCACCCTCGCGGGCATAATTGCCCTTCCAAGCTCAAGGCGACTAACGTTTCTGACTTTCTTCCTACAAGCTACCGCAAACGTCGTAGAAAAACCTCGTGTGCATACAATTATGCTAATGTGTTTCTTATTTTGCTGGTCATCGATTGAATACAGAACCCTGCGTTCCTTGTTTTTTTCAGGAAAATTTTGTTGCTTTATACAAATCCGAGCAAGCTTGTGGTATAAATTAGTACTTCAGTTACTTTCTTTATTATTACTTGAAGCAGTGTGTTTCCATAGTGCAATATTGTAAGACGTAAAGAAGATCAATCAAAATACGCTTTTTTGCATCAACGAACCTCTATTGAGCTCTATTGGTTCACCTCTGAAATAGGTTATAATTAAATGAAATAATTTGACTAATTATAATTTTCAAGGAAATTTTGTTTTTGATAAATTGACTAGGAAGTTACTGTGTGAAATGTGCAGCTAAAGTTGCGATCAAACGCCAGTGTTTTTAGTGTTACTTTATTCTAAATAAATATTCAGTGTTTCTTAATTAAATTCATTTTTGCATCAAGAGTTTATATACTAGTTTGAAATAAACTAACAACCTTCGAATATATATACGTAACGACTTATATACTTATACTGAGCGAATATACTTAAGCTCAAGAGTTTATTTTTCTGTAGTGTGCAAACCATGTGAAGACCTGTGTGAAATTCGATCTGAAGGTTCACTTTCAAATCTCTCATAACATGAGAGGGTTTAAACTATGATTGGCTCGAATAGTTAATATTTTGTTAACAAATGAAAACTGAAGTCATGGTTGATCGTGAATGAAGAATAGTTGTTTTTCATAAGAGTTCTCCACTTTGAATTGAATAACACCCATCCTTATAAGTGCATATGTTCTCCTAATACTCAAAAGGATCATCCTATAGTCTCGAAGAAATTGCAGACCAAGAGAATTGATCCGTGTTCATAGATGCACCAGTAAGAACGAATGTTTATCGCAAATGAAGAACCGTTGTCGATGGAATTCGATGCAATGGTCAGTGGACCAACTTTTAAACGCTATCCGATCACGCCACGCCACGCCACAGGCTAACAGTCCACCAGATTCCGAGCTAGTACGGAAACTGGAGAGAAATTGACACGCGCTTATTAGAATCCAGCATAATGGCGTAAATCGCGCACGTACGGACTTTATCCTTGTACGGTGTAAAGACCACGCTTGGTACCCGGGCGTGTGGCGTTTTCAAATGCTACTGAATCACGCTACACTGCGGGCAATACTGTTCAGCCACGGCAACGGAGAGTACGTCGCTCATACTAGAACGAAAGGCTTGGCATACTGTTATTAGAATCGTTCTATCCATTGGTACCTGCATAGCCAGTCGTAGATGTACATCTTTCCGTGTTCCGCTTTGCAAAATGGCCGTTAATTCCGAAACGTTTCGGTCCGTCGGGAATCGAGACGTTGCGAGAGCCTTGTGCTTTGAACAGGGAAAGAGATTATTATCCGGAGCGGATGGAACGTTTTCCTGGGGGAACGTTTCGAGCGATGCTTGTACCATTTTGTTGTCGATCTCTTTCGATTTAATTGGATGCAAATTCGTGAAGATTTCATTTTGATGACGGATTCTTTGGTGTACCGTTTTGGGAAAAAGGAGGAAAAGATGGCGGTTTTTGCGTATTGTAGGTTTTGGTATCGGTCTTTTGATATTTCACACCTTTGGACGTATAGTACAAATGTAATTCGAAACTCAAAGTAACAGAAAAGTTAACGATTTGAAATTTTAAACTGTGAAATTTTTTGCATTTCCATATTTTTATATGTTCATATCATCAAATACCACGTTAGAGTTGACCAAAATGTAAGATTATTAATGATCAGCGACTAATTCAAAATCATGTTCATGCAATTACAAAATAATACAGTAATTTATTGAATAATTTAATTGAGAAGCAATGATAAATAAAAAGACATGTAACATATGTAACATAGATAGATTGATTATTGGTTATGAATTACATAACTATTCTTACCAGTCAAGTACAAAAGACAATTTAATTTAAATTTAATTTTAATTTGCATTTTAACTTTTTAATCAATTAAATTTGTTCCTGCTTATTTCCTTTTCATTTTTAATAAATTAGACATTTTCATTAGCGGTAAATGTTATGAAAGATTAAATTTGGTAGTTATTACGTATATTAATAAATGAAACTTTAAAACCTAAAAGAAAAGAGAGGAATTGTTAATATACTTATGCAGAGCTTGTGAAACATTTTAAAATTCGCGCAGGATAATGTTAATATGTGCAGATGTATACAATATCGATTGAAGATGTAATGGCGCGAAATTTGAAAATAATGAAATCCGAGTAAAAATATTTCGAAAAAGAACACATATGAAAAATGACATCATTGTATGTACCTTTTCTCATTTAAAAATCTGTCTTTGTACATTTATTAGATGATGTTCAGTAATTTTAAAATACATTTAAAGCTAATATGATGATTATTAGTAATTTTCAATTTTATCCATATTTTTGGTACCGAAACCCCGATGAGAATTTTCGAATTCTACTATTCAAAAATGATTATTTGCATGTATTAATGAATGAAGTTATGTAGTTATGTACTAGTAATGAAGTTATTTGTTAATACTATTACCAACAATAACTGCAGCGTTCAATTAATTTTGTCATCTAACAAGCTATTTTAAACAAGCTGAAACTATAATCGAAAGCTGATGCTTGAAACTGGAATCGAATTATACAATTATTAGTACTAAAATTTTAAGGTGAAGCGCGGTAAGTGCAAACTGGTTTTTGCAAAGTTGGTATTTAAGCGTAAGTATTTTCAATCTGGTATGTAAATACTTAACGCTGTCGATATCGAACGATTTGCACAATTACTACTATTTAATTAATATTAACTAGGACCTTAATTTTCCTTGTACATTTTGATTTTGATAGGAAATTATTTAAAATGTCAACTACTCTGCCCTTTCCCCGAAAATGGGATAAGAGCGTAACTTGAAGTTAAATACTTTGAGACTTTATTTCATGTGCAATGGGGCAAGAGCAGAATTATTAATATATCTGCTATAAAATGCTTTTTACTGCATTATGTACTCTATACTGCAAACAAGTACTTTTAACTGAAATATAAAAGGAGATATAGTGAAACAAAACAACGAAACAAACGTACTAAATGGAGAAATTTCGCTCATGTTGTAATAAAAATAGCCTGTATACGCGCTTGCCCCGTTTACGAACTTACCCCACTTCACCTTATTTTGTTTTAAAAAGTCGTATTTTATATTTGAATTCATATTCTTCTCAGCAGAATCAGTTGAATGAATAAATTCCAGATTAAAATTAAAACAAATCCATGGTAATATCTTGCTCGATATTCTGGTCGCGCAGCAAGCTTCGAACCCTCTTGCGAAAATATCATGGAAGCTTCAAAGGGCGGCAAACACCGTTCGGATTTAAAGTAGTAAGAAATCACATTTCAAAAGAACCCACGGAGTCCAGACGTTAGGTAAGCCAACAATTTGCATGCTATTACCGTGAGGCGTTTGTGCTCCATAACGGGGCGTTTTACACCAGCAACCGAGACTTGTTTATTGTAATTATGAAAGTTCGGCTTCCACCTCTTAATTCCTCGTCTCCCGTTAAATCTAATTTACAATCGAATCAGCGGTTCCGGTCGTTTAATGAAATTTATTGGCCTCGTTTAAAGTTGCAAACGTATACTTGCAAGGTCAAAAAACAAGATGTAATTTTATTTATGGAAAGTTGAGGGGATAATTGTTGTGAAAAATATTGTTTATATTGATGATATAATTAATGCTATTTTTATTGTATATTTCGTAACAAATTTTTCTCCTGCTCTGATGAATTTTTTTCAAAATTCAGACACTTTCATTTATTTTGATTTGATTGCACATTTTAAAAATCAATGATATCGTTGCAACAATTGTGACATTACAAAAAGTAATTGCAAAACTGCAACGACTACAAGCATTGATAAAGTCAATTATCATTCTGCGGCAATATTCACATTATGAAAGTGAATTATAATAATAAAATAATTGCAACATTGTCAGAATGAATTACAATACTGTAACACTTATAGCATTGTAAAGATCAGTTATAACATTGTTATAACGTTGCAACATTATGACTCAATCGTAGCATTGCAACAATGCAATATTATTAGAATCAATTTTAACACTATAACAATTGCAAAATTACTAAAATTTATAAGTGTCGGTTATTTGAAATGTCTTCTCCTTTAATCCTTATATCACTTTCCTATCACACACATATCTGTACTCACACATAAAACTTCCACATTCATCTTCGAAATAGAAATTGCACATACACATACGAGCACATATCTTCAAAAAATTCGCTGCAAAGTTAGTAAATGTTTGACCAACGTTGTCCCAAAATAGTCTCGTTTCTTTCGAAAGACATTTAAAGTATAAAAAAGAAGATAGTATATACAAAGAAAAAGGCGGGTGCAACAATGCGATGCAGTACCTTGAACCATTTCGTGGGTGTAATCCTCGGAGCAGTTTAGAGCGGATCGTATTCGCGGAGGAAAACGGTTTGAAAGGACCAAATTTGCCACGCGCTTAAGTCAACAAGCTCTTCACCGCCCGCGGAGCAAAAAAAGAGAGAGGAGGTTATTCAGCGGCCTTTCAGGATGCATTAATGTTTTCAGAAAAATCAGCTCCAGATACGCACATTTTTATGGTCGGAGCAATGCTAGCACCTGACAGCCTGGAGCTGTTCGTGAAACGTGAAAGGATATACCGAGGACGCGTCGCGTTTGTGGTCCTCGTGATCAATAGGGATCACTATCGATCTTAGAAGATGTGTTTATGGCAATAGGGGATCATCTGGGATCTATTGATTCCGTCGTTTTCATCGATCGAGCTGCGTATAAAGATGCTTACGTAAAAAACTATTATGCAATCGAACCTTTCGTTTTCGAACGGAATCACGTCAGGTTCAATCTGGTAACGTGTTTAATACAGCATAAACTTCTACACTATTTTCGTGATTTATTAACGAGTACATACATCGAAAATTGTCTACATTTCAATTTTGTATGAATAAAATTCTACACTTTTCTGCTGAAGTTAAATTTTGGTCACTCGAAATATTACACCATTTTGTAATAATATAAAAACATTTGATAATATGAATTATTCGAGTTTCAGATTATAACCCAGAGATAACGTTATTATAACTTTTCAATGATATCCTTCAAAGTAAAAATAAGTCCATTCGCTAAATATTCGACAGAAATGTTTAAAGTCAATTTGAAGTGAAATTTTCCTGTATGCTGTAATTAATTTGCGTGTTTCGCATACGTCTATTCGAATTTGCGAGAGTTATGGAGATATCATTCAAGTTGCTGTGACGCGGAAACCACTTAGACACAGCCAAAGTTAGGTCATCGCTTCGGATTATTAGGTAATTAGGGTAAGATGGTCTCCGTGACCATCTCGATGATGGAGGGACCACGGTATATGCTCAACTACCTACCGATAGATAAACACATGGGCAGATTACACAGCGCTCTCGGCTCTCGCATGGATATATGCAATTTAACTAGTAATTTCCAACTTACACCGGCTTAACTTTGGAAGTAATGATGTGGTAGTTAAATTGCATTACACGACCGAGTGATAGCGTTATAATGTGATGTGCTCTGGAACAAAGTGGATTATAGTAGATTTCTTAGCAAGTAACTTCTCGGTTAGCTGGTGAAGCTTGGTTACAGGAAAGATTTTGTCTTTGATCGCCACTCAACGAGGTAAATTAATTCTTTAACAGTTCTCCGTTGAATGTAAATGTTGGTGAAGGAAGATTAAATGAAAGAGCGACTTTGCTAATTTCGAGCTCACACGTGTTTCCACGTCATTCAATTTGTTTCTATTTTAACATATTGACATTTTACTTAAAAGCAGTTCCTCCTTTCGATAATTTAAGGAATATTTCACAAATTACACGTATCGCTTCGAAGAATCGATTTGTTACCTCGAATAGTTTCAAGAGTATATCACGAACCGCACCTACCTCTCGAGAGCGCTAAATCACCCAAAGAAAAAGTTGCATAAATATTGCAATAACTATACCGGACGTTGAAAGGCTAGGCAACTGATAGGCAGATACAGGGGAACGACGAGAACTTTCCCTCCCTCGAATGATCTCGCAGAAGAGTTTGCACATCGTGTTGAACTGCTTGACGTTTGCACGAACGTTCACGTAGCGCAACCGCGCTAAAGGTATCGAATATCTCTGGCACTACATCGAACCAGTGACGACTTCACGTACCAGTCGACTCGATTTGACCCGTTCGACCTAACCGACGTACTAGAGTTTCAGTTCAATCGGCTACTCTCGTTAATTGTGCAATGCCGACCGGTTGGTTGTTTGTCGATCTTGCGTTTCTCGCTTCTTTCTCCACGGGCTATTCACGAACCACCGTGGATACCCCGGAGGATCGTATCAGGTTGTTTCTAGGCGCTAATATAACACCAGCGCTTCCTCCTCCTCGATCGAGTCACGACTTAACATAGGCGTGGTGTGGCGTTCTCCGGCAAGAAGATGGACGGTTTGACCTCTGCCGCGAGTTTAAAGCTCGATCACGGAAACTAGGAACATCGAGAAGGTACATCGCTTCGCGAAAATAACCTCTACGGTATTAAGTTTCAAACGTGAAATAGGTATAATATTTAATAGCTTTTCGATTTCGTAATTTGTCTCTATTAACCCTTATCTAGTTCTATACATTGTTTTATGTTTATAAAAATACTCTAAAGTCTTTATACACCTTCATGTTTTCTTCAAAATTTGGACATTATCCCTTGATTTACTACATCGAGTCTCATTATAGCTCAAACATAACAAACGTAATACTTGTACCACACTTAAGTTTTGTGGTAACAAAACTAACATCAACTCACCTTAGCAGTCTTAATACTACAGAAATAATTAATAAGTACTGACTAACGCAACTGTTGAAAAGATCACAGATTAAGCAGTTAACTCGATAATTTTTCAGACTTGAAACCCTAAAAACAGAATTCTCAAATCTACCCTCTTACACCTTAGTAGTCAAATTGAACTCATTTAATTCAGCTAAGAATTGATACTTGTAGAAAACTTTCTAAATCAAAAGATAAATAATTTTTTCAGAATTTTTTAAAAAAATAATTTTCGTTCCACATTTTTCAATATGTGAATTTAGATAGATTCCCTATTATGTGTTCAATACATAAATTTTAATGGACGTCATCTAAAATGGTTGTCAAGAATTTCCGTACTTCAATTCAAGTACTATATACTTCACTTAAAAGACTTGATACATGCATATTTGATAACATACGTAACATACATATCTTCAGATAACATTGATGTGATCAAGACCTAAATCAAGTTTGTCGAACTTAAGCTACCCGGCATTCCTCAGTCGGGAAAAGAAACGAAAGCAAAATGAGGCACGTAAGAAATGGCAAAAAGTTGAGGAAGAGGTAGAGGGTAGCAAAAAGACAGGAGGTAAGAAGCAACGCGAAGAAACAGAAGAGCGAAAGCGTGAAAACCTGCCGAAATCTCCAGAGAGGAAAACAGAAGCCTCGTCTTGACGTGTTCTTAGAAGCATTTTCCTTACTCCACCTCCAAACGTTCCTCCTCTTTCAGCATTCACCCTTCTCTTGATCTTTCTCTACTTCTGAAGTTGGGGTACGAAGGTATGAGTGGGATGGGCAGCGGAGGTAGCGTCAGCAGGGATGTACGAAGAAAGGGGCTGTAGCGTGGTAGTCCTAGTTCGCTGGGGATAGAATGGTGGGGTGTACGAAGTCAGTCTACGTACAGTAGTGGTGTAGTAGTCGGCCGTGAGGAGGGGTGGTGGTGAAGAAGGAAGGGGCATCGATCGGCCATGCGCAGACGTTGCTAAGCATCCGTCGTCCTTTTCGTGTTACGCCGCACAAACGTATTGGCGGCACACTGTTATACAGTCCGTCCTAGGATTAGGGGTGCAGAGGGTGTGGTGCACGGAATCCAGCCCTCTGTCCTCGTCATGCGTACGTACACACGCATGTACCACACGATACACAGCGTCCTCGTACTTGATTCTCGACTTTCGATCACCTCTTCCTCATCATCGTTCCGTAGCTTGCGAGCAGATACTTTCAGTTACTCCAGCAAATTATAGCTCCCCTCGTAGTCGAGGTAAAATGCCGGTAACGAACGGAAGCGCAGAAAAGGAAAAGCGTGTCCAAGAGCGAGGCGAAAAAGCGTACGTTAGACGAAGCGTTACGGCGCGACACACGAAGCGTGGCCATATAGGTTATGTCGGTGTATAGGTTAGGTTAGACCATCCCCGGCGGCGGGCGCGTGTAGCAGGGAAATCGCGCAGGGTCCGTCATGTGACTGGAGGCGGAGGCACCACACCCCCGTAGGGTGCAACGAGCAAGGGGAGGTTGGTGGTGGACGCGCCGTAGGTGCGGGCGGGCGGGCTGACGAAGCGAAAGGGAGGATGAGGAGGTAGGGAGCGTGGTTTACGAAGGGTGGCTTTCGAGAGGAGCGAAGGGGTGCCGCGGCGCCTCTCTTGCCTCGAGCACAGTGCGACGTCGCGACGCGCCACGTGCGGTGGCAACACACACCGGGGGAGGAATAACGTACAAAAGTTACTTTCTTGCTTCCCGTCGTGTATCGTTGCGTTGCTCGCCGTTTCCATCTTCGTTCTCGTCCCTGCGTCTTTATCGTGGTTCGTCGCGGACCACCCTTGGCGTCCGAAAAATTTCGCGTACTACCGCTGGCATCGCGGTACCAACCGATCGCGGACCACCATTTAAGTAATCACGGTGAGGGTGTGCACGAGAGAGACAGCCAGAGAGGGGAGGGGGAGAAAGAGAGGGAAAGAGAGTGGCACAAGTCGAAAGGCAGGCACGAGAAAAAGGCGAAAGGCAGGGAGAGGGGAATCGAGTAAAAGAAAGGACAAGAAGGGGATCGAGAACTCGCCAAGAAAGGAAGACGCGGGTTGCATTTCAAATTAGCCCCTGTTAATCTACCAAGGATTAAGTTACAGGGATAAACTATACGCGTGTCAGTGCGTTTCCCCAGGAAAGCGGTTAACGGAAATCATTGTTTATCCCGGATTTCTACAAAGTCTACAAACACTGCAAACGTCGCGACGCCTTAATACTAGGTACAGTTCGGTGTTGTGTCGCGACGCGCACGAATCCCTCGGGACCCGTCGACGCAGTGAATTCTCGTGAGGCGACGGACATCAGTGACGAGTAAATTGTAATTTTGTCGTGTTTGCGTGAGATAAAACGTTTCATTTGTAAAAAGGTGTCTTTGGAACGAATTCGTGATCTGTGTTGATTTTCGCGCTCAAAGAAACGCTTGTGACGCTATGATTCTGTCTCTCATGTCTTGGATCTGACTTTCTTGTGTTTCTCCGTGAAAGGCCGACTTTTGCTTGAAGAAGCTTGTGGTGAGTAGTTAATGTCCATCAAAAACATCCATCTGTCCTTATAATAGCTTCATTTATAATGCTTGTAATTTTAATATATTTGCATAACAAATACATTCTATTCTTCATTTTACTTTCATAAAATTGAAGTGTTCTGTCTAAGTCAATTTTGTATAATTTGATTTTTCAAGATATTACAAATAATGGCATAGAATATTGTTTTAAAATAACTCCAAAATGATATCAAAGCCTGTAGATTGTAACTTTCAATATCAATTTTGTTCACAAAAAATTTTAATGTCCATTTACATGATATTAAGATTGAAGATAGATTAGAATGTATTGGAATTATATCGATGTCTGAAGTGAGGTAAATAAGAAATTGATTAGTGCTAAGTGTTCGATGGACAAGAAAATGCAGACGAGTGATGGAACGGGTCCGGTTATCTTTTCGTTTTGTGAAAGTGTTTGCAATTAAAAAGCGGTCGCTGCCACCTCGGGGAGCAGTATTTAACTTTGCTTAACTAAGTTCTCGATCCGTTGACGGAACGCCCGAGGGACTTGAAACGACGACAGTGTAATTCACATTTTTTTCGACGACTTTCAGCTCTCATCTTGTCCATGTTTCGTATTTTTCTTCGCCGTTTGCTCTTCCCAGCGAGATCCGTGCTCTCTTTGTGCTCGCGTTGTTTACAGTTTTTCTTTCATTTTCCACGTTACACGATACGTTTATCTTGTTCCTTAACTTTGTCCGCCGGTACAACGCGCACGTCGGTACGGAGTTATTGCTCGTGGCGGTCCCCGTTTCTTGTTACATTTATTTGCCTCGAAAAGTAGTTTTCGTTTTATGAAACTATCAAGAAATCACTACGAGGCTTAATGTATTCATCTAAATTGATTACCGCCTGTGGCGTACACTTTGGCTGTGTATGCTGGCTTGAAGGGTCACTTTTCGAGGCACAGAATTTTTTTCGAACTCTTTGTATATTGGAGCCATTTCATCACAAAGTAATTGAAAAATGCGATTAAATAGTGGAGAGAATGTAAAATGTTCATCATAGTGTTTCGACGTGGTTAAACATTTTTAATAACAGCAATGTTTCTGTATTTAGCTGAAAATGATTTACTTTTATCATGTTTTAAAAAGTATTAATCTTTTCAGGAAAATTAAAATTTCAGTTTTATGGTTTGAAATGTTTCATGCTAAAAAGTCGATTTGTTTTACTGATATATTATTGCAGTATACAGTATATTATATTTTGTATACAATCATCCGTAAAAGGTTTCATAAAAAAAAATGAGTTCAATATATAAATTGTATAAAAATCTTTAAGCATAAAAGTGTACAGTTTTTAAATTGGAGTTCACAGTATTTTAAAGATTGATCAAGCAAGTTTGTTTATCAGAGCTTGATTTGATTCATAAGAAAATTCCTTTTAACTCATACTAAAATTATGGTTTTGAGAATTGACATCGTCTTCAACGATGCGATGCAAACATAATTGTAAGGAAAAGAAAGTTGAAGCACCTTAAAGGGTCGCCATTTTCTTTCGTGCTGAGTTGTGACAATAATTGCAGCGCGGGATATAACAACGTTTTTCTGAGTGCAAAAATATGATAAAATTTCGTGATCATCATGAAGAACGGAGATCTTGTTTTGGTTGGAGTCAGCATAACATATTTTGTTATTTGTTTTTAAAATGAGTTTTGTTGCCTTATATGTCGTGTTTCATTTTATACCCTTCTACATGATAAAATAAAATTATTATAATTTAAAAACGGGTTTTAAATTGCATAATTTGCAACTGTCAGCTGTCATTGTAAGAATACTAAATTATTACCTTTAACTTTAACTTTAACACCTGACATTATTTGTATACGTAATCGAATAATTGAAAGAAAGAAAATTCGAAGTATCATAAATTTATTAATTTTGTGATATAAAATTGAACTAAAGTTAAAAGGAAAATTTAAATGAAGTTATTCTGTAGAATTATTGTGGTATTCAAAGCATTATACTTAATATTTTATTTATCGAGACTGGTAAGTTGTATAGGTTATATTAAGTAGTATAAGACTCGCACAGTCATATTTACAGGGTTCAAAGCTTCCTTAAAACACTGACATTCGGAACACTATGCTACCAACTAATTACATCTGTTTTAAAGTATGGAAACCATCTGATTTCCGCACTATAATTCTTAATGATATTGAATGTATCCAACACAAATTTTGAAGACATGTTGCCAAATATAGTTATTGACCCATACTATTTAATTCTCACAACTAAGATTTAATTTTTAATAATCTAAAACAAATAGTATCCATTACTATGACGTTATTATTAATCTAACCTAACTTAAAATTATTAACCTAATCTAACCTTACCGTTATATTCTTTCATAAAATAATAGAAGGTATAATATCTTATTCGATGATGAACCAATTTTTTTCTTTGAACATATCTCAACTTGTCTAAGAAACTACGCTTCAATTTGTACTGAATATCGCACCAATTAAAGTTATTTCAGTTGCATGAATCGAATCGGAAATCATGTTAACTTAGTTCATCTTAATATTGATGTATTCAGAAACTTCATAGCTTCTTTAGAACTCTCGTTAGTCGACCTACTTTGATTCTTGAATATGTTACATATTTTGTTTTGATATGTGGCATGTCTATATTGTATATTATATTGTGATGCATTGTGATACAAAATATAGTTATCTATTTTATTATACATATAACTACTAACTATTTCTTCTTATATATTTTCAAATTTCTCAATGTTTAGATGCAGTAAACACTTACGTACCCAAATTACTGCATTCTTAAATTCCCAAATTCTCAAAATCGTAAATTTCCATATTCCTAAATTTCTATATTCCTAATTTTCTAAATCCAGGAATAAAAAATTCCCAAATTTTCATTTTTACAAATTCCCAATTTCACAATTTCACAATTTCACAATTTCCTAAATCCTTAATTTCTCAAATTCCCAAATTTACAAATTTCCAAATTCCCAAATTCCCAAATTCCCAAATCCCCAAATCCCCAAATCCCCAAATTCCCAAATCCCCAAATCCCCAAATTTCCATTTTTCCAAATTCTCAATTTCCCAATTTTCCAAATCCCTAATTTCTCAAATACCCAAATTTCTAAATTTCCCATATTCCCAAATTTCCAAATTTCCAAATTTCCAAATTTCCAAATTTCCAAATTTCCAAATTTCCAAATTTCCAAATTCCCAAGTTTCCAAATTCCCAAATTTTCAATTTCCAAATTTCCAAATTCCCAAGTTTCCAAATTTCCAAATTTTCAATTTCCCAAATTTCCAATTTCCCAAACCCCTAATTTCTCAAATACCCAAATTTCTAAATTTCCCATATTCCCAAGTTTCCAAATTCCCAAATTTTCAATTTCCCAAATTTCTAATTTCCCAAACCCCTAATTTCTCAAATACCCAAATTTCTAAATTTCCCAATTTCCTAAATTCCCAAACTCCTAAGTTTCCATATTTCTAACTTAAAGTAACTTGCCCCATAAATAAATAAATAAATATATATTCCAGGAGATTTTTCACGCTGTCGAAGCCACCGACGGAAGATGCCGCCTGCAGATCCTCTCGGGACGTGAGTGAGAAGTTTAATTTTGATATAGTGCCGACCGGCGACTAGCTCTGAAGGTCCACGATACTTTCACAACCACGGAGGACACTGACAACATGTCTTACCTCGCTCTGGACTCCAACGCGTGGCAGGTAAGTGTTAAATTCGCTATAGTTTTCTGCCCTAAACAAAACCGTAGTGCTCAAAATAACAGAGTACTCGTAATTTAATTTTAGTGCTGAATAGATGAAAAATAACATTTAATAAGTATTACTACAGGTGACAAAATAATGTCAAAACATTCAAATATATATTATAAATTTCAAAAATTCAAACTTTTGCATGTTTCAAGATATATTTCATAAATATACAATGCTGTCTATATGGATAAAATTCAATTTTTTTTTAAATTCAGATCTTAGGAAAATTGGGACAAATGGTAGATTGTTAAAATTTGTATAAACATCATCTAATAATATGGTGTATTCGTTTTATTTTTCGGGTACAGAATTTTAGAACAATTGAAATTGTAAGGTTAAAAAATTTTAGCTGTGTGAAATATGCTTCATACACTGGATTATTGTGAACGTCATATAAGTAAGAAATTTGTTTACTTCTTTGCAAAAAAATTAAGTACTGTTAATTTTGAGATTGGATAATAATAGAGACCAATATTTTTTAGAGCAGAATTAGCCGTAAAAATTAATTTATTAACTGTTGGAATAATAGAAATATCCTTAGGTACAGTTAATTTTTATAGTCACATTTAAATAGCTGCTATCATGAAATCTACGTTTTTCTTCTTACAAATTTTATTCATTTAATCTTGTTTTTGATATCTCAAATATGAAAAGATTATTTTGGTATTACGTATAAAGTTATATTATAATTTTATAATCTTCATTAGAAGAAATATGAGATAGTCTATATTACCATTAAAACACCATTTCACT
Organism: Megachile leachella; assembly: GCA_963576845.1. Lineage (NCBI taxonomy): Eukaryota > Metazoa > Arthropoda > Insecta > Hymenoptera > Megachilidae > Megachile > Megachile leachella. Next base: position 10,976,846 of record OY756256.1, on the reverse strand, counting down.
TCTTTTTATTTTATTATAGTCACAAATGAAGTATGCTTTAAATCATGATCAGTGAAACTATAATGATTATTTACTTGCAAAATAAATCACTACAAATCATTATTAAGTACATATAAACCATCCAGTAAAAATAAACTATTTAGCGCAACATTAAAAATACACGTTAATTGCAATGTAAGAAATATTATGGACTTATTAACAAATTTTTTAAAGTAGGGCATGGATAATATTTTTAAGCGAGTTTTAAACGCCATAAAATTAATAACGGTGATTCTGTTTTATAACCACTTGAAACATTTGTAGATTCAAATTCAAAGGATTCGATAATATACATATAAAGTATTTGAAGTTTCTAATTAACAAAATATAATTTTATCTGAATTGCAGAGTTTCATCAAAATAGGCGTTTGTTTTAAAGTATTAATAATATATTGACAAATATTTAACACGAATTTTCGTAGCTATTACTCTTGCATATAGCTCACAATTGATGCGGTTAATAATATATTCAATATTATTACCATTATCTGCACGAATATGCTAAATACATTGGCGTAACTAGATAATAACTGAGGTGAATGGAGAGTAAGCGTCTCATAGACTTCAAATTAAAGTTTAGAAATTTAGGAAGTTATATATTTTCAAATTTCTAATTTTTTACGCATCTCAATTTTTAAATTTCCAAATTCTCGTTTTTCTTGTTTCTACATTTCTATATTTTTACATTTGTGAATTCCGAAATCTCTAAATTCCAAAATTCCACAATTCCAAAATTCCACAATTCCAAAATTCTACGATTTCAAAATTCCACGATTCCAAAGTTCCACAATTCCAAAGTTCCATAATTCAAAAATTTCACAATTCCATAATTCCTCAATTTCTAAATTCCGAAGTCTAAAAATTGTTCAAATCTTAAATTTACAAATTGCTCAATTCCTAAGTCAAGAAATTGTTAAATTCCTTAATTTATAAATTCATAAGTATCTAAATTCCTCGAAGCAATGAATGTCTAAATCCCTAAACTTGTAAATCACGAAATTTCTAAATTCCTGAATTTCTGTATTCCCCAATTCCCATAGTTCCAAATTCTCAGGTTCCCAAGTTCGAAAACTACTATATTGCTCAATTTCCAAATTTCTAAATTTCTACATCCCTCAAACACCCAAATTCTGTACAATTTCTAACTTCCTAAATTTTCACATTCTCAACAATCTTGTCACTATCAATTACTATTAATAATTCCAAAGAATTCGACCCAGCCCAAGTAATGGTCCTAGTTACGCCAATGACAAAAACTCTACGCGAAGCATATCAAAATCCGCAACTGCAACTAATTTGATTACAACCACAGCGAACCATCCTATTTCCTCACTACCAAATCCATTTTCAGATCACACGTTTAAAATGAAGAACTCAAATAAACCGCATGTTAAAATTAATCCCACTCTCTCCAATGTAAAAAGAAAAGAAATTTTCTTTTTCATAAAGAAAAGTTCGACGCAAAATTCGCGTATGAAAGTTGATTGGAGTAATATGGAAACGTAATTACATCGTGCAAACGCGGAGTTTTACGACAAGAAGTAACAACGCACAAAGTTGCGCTGTTTAATTTACGGAAAGTGCAATGATTTCGAAAGCAAATGTTTTTTGACGAATAGATTGCCTTTATTCGTGCGGAGTTGTTGCGTTTGTGTCCTCCCTTTCTCAACAAAAATCAGTGACGGCTTGAAAATAACGGTATAAAATGTCTGTGTCTAGAATGCATTTTGCGAGTAATATTCAGTTGCTGTCAGCTACAATTGAGATCGAACGTTAAATAGCTTAGATAAGGGGGTCAAATGAGCCTCGTATAATACGCTATTGTGCGATAGAATTCGATGGATCTCGTAATATACGTAATTTTCTTGAACAATATGATTAGGTACGTTGATGATAAATTATGAGATAAACCTTCTATATGCATAGGTTTTAACCTAAGCATGTCTAAGGAATTGTACGATTCAATCATAGAAGATTCTATGTAAATATTTCAATAGCAAATGTCAGTTTCGTTATAAGATGACTAACTTTTGTTTGTGTACCGTATGTGCTGAATGTACATACGGGGTTTACTATTTAATTTGAACATCTTGAACATCTTATTTTGTGTGATGGAGAAATATGTTTAAGGAAAATATTTTGTTCGATGGGGCATGTTGTGTGAGAGAAATATTTTACAAGATCATTTTTTAAGAAATTTTAAGATCGATAATAGTTTACGAACGGAAGACATGTTTGTCGTCATGTTAACTGAAGTCGAGATGAATCTAATTACTTGTACAGCTACATTGTAAAGTAACTTTTGCTGAATGCATAAATAATTCCTATTTATAAATTGTTTTTCCATAAGAATTTACTATTATTTGTAAGCAGTAATTAATAAATAACACTATACTGTAATTATAGTTACAGTGGAAATTTATATTTATAATAATATGTTTGTTATTATATGTAAATATTTAAAGGTTATGGTATAAGTTAATATGATTAATAAATAATTACAATTTGGGATGTAAGTGCTGACTATTTCTTTTCATAATTTCTTAAATTCCTAAATTTCTAAGTTTCCAAATTTCCAAATTTATGAATTCATAAATTCAAAAATAGTCAAATCCTATGTTCTCAAGTCTCAAGCCTCCAAATTCTATATTACTAATTTCCCAAATTCACAAAATCCTAAATACACGAATTTTCAAATTCCCCAATTTCTTAATTCCCAAATTCCTAAATCACCCAATTCTCAATTCCTCCAATTTCTAAATCCCCCAATTCCCAAATCTTCCAAATCCCAAATCTCCCAATTCTTAAATTCCCCAATTCCCAAAGACTCCAAATACTAATCCCCCAATTCTCAAACCCCTGCAATTCTCAAATTCCCCAATTCGCTAATTCCCAAATTTCTAAATCCCCCAATTCCCAAAAACCCCAATTCCCAAACCCTTGTAATTCTCAAATTCCCCAATTTGCTAATTCCCAAATTTCTAAATCCCCCAATTCCGAATTTCCCCAATTTCTAAATCCCCCAATTCCCAAATCTTCCAAATCCCAAATCTCCCAATTCCCAAATATTCCAATTACTAACCCCCCAATTCTCAAATTCTCTAATTCCCTAATTCCCAAATTTCTAAATCTCTTAATTCCCAAAGACCCTAATTCCCAACCCCCCAATTCCCAAACTCCCAATTCCCAAACCCCTGCAATTCTTAAATTCCCTAATTCCCTAATTCCCAAATTTCTTAATTTTCAGCCTACATTCCTCAGTTCGCAAAAATTTGATCCCCATTAATTACCACTACAAATCCAATAAACTTGATCCATCCTCGTCAAACATAACTGAACAAACACCAATAGCAAAATGCACTATTAACAACAAAAAAACTGCTAGTCCTCCACATAAAAACAAATTAAAATAGAATTTAAAATATTACATACGCCAGTATAGAATCCTTCAAAGATCCACACTCAAACCGATCACATTTACACAAAAAGCTCCACAACAAAAAAAAACTTCTTACTTTCCTCAAAAGATACGATGCTATCAGACATTTTAAAGCGAGATATCATCGCGTTCCCCAATTTTGCACGGTTATCGCAAGGAAATCATGCTGCCTTTAGTCAGACGAAACAAGTCAGCATCTCACCTCGGGCATTTCTAATAAACGGCGCAGATCACCGGGGACAGATCAGTCTTCTTCCGTGATCGCAGGGCGATCACCGAGGTCCTCCCTATTCATAAAGCAGCCAACCAGCTGTCAGATACGGATCGGGTCGCTGTTCCCTTTTTGCCGGTTAATTCTCCGCCTTGGTTGCACACTCATTATCGAGCCAAATTAACCCGATTCGAGTTCTGACATTCCGTATGTCATGAGGGGAACGAGTTTGCACGATTACGCCTGCGTAAGGCTGAAAAACGATGCCGTGTGTGAACCCGGGTTAGGTAACGTTCAGCAGTCGATTATAAAATACAAGGGCACTCGATCGACGTTTACGAAGTAACAATCGCTTTGTTTTTTGGTACTTGTATCACTAAACTTATTTAGTTTGTTACAATATTACTATTATACTATTTAATATGTTATAACAGCAATTATTCAGAGTGTTCTATTTTTTACTTTAACTCTGTAATTGAAAATTTAAGAATATTGTGTAGCATTAATGTAAAATTTGTAAATTTTCATTTCGTATTGGTTCTGTTTTGAACTGTTATTAAGTCAATTTTTTACTCTATTTATTAGAGTGTCTTCTATAATTTATTATGAAATATTAGCATAATAATATATTATAGTGCATTAAAGAATATTAGTACAGTTTATAGCGTACAGTTTATTACAGTGTGTCATAAAATGGCAGTACAGAATTTTACAATGCACCATAAAATGTCATTACATTACATAGTAAAATTATACATCATAATAAAAATGTGGAACAAGATCTTGAACATACAAACCTTAAATTTTACTAGCTATTTTCGGAAACTTCCCCAGTAACCAAAATACATTTGTTCGTAATTGAATGCCTAGAAAAAAGGTTAGCAGATCGGCAATAAATTGTCAACGTATCCGAGGTGGTCTCCAAAAATGTATCACGCATACCAGAGTCTGTGCGAAAGAAATAACTTCCCGTCCTGATAAAAAGTTAATAGGCTCACGGTTAAACGTAAAAAAGGCCATTCGAGCGGTGAAAAACATCGGTAATCGTCGAGACATATTCGACACAGTATGGCGTGTATCAAGATTCCCCTACGGTAGCCACGGAAATCACATAGTGACGGCAGGAAATGTAAGGCTTCAACCATAGCGGATAACGGAAACAAGTTTAGCCAGACTCGGCCCATATCGAATTATACTGTTAGAGAACTTCGCTAGCTTTGCCTAGGTTGCCTAAAAGACGGTAGTTTTGGCGTTGTAACCAGCCCTTCCGGGTTCACGGAATATACCGAGTTAAAACTCGTCCTTTGATGTTCTATTTCAATTCATTTTCGTCGACATCGTATTCTTTGATACTGCTAAGTGTTATTCTGACGTTTAACATTTTGTAAATTAGATTTTGATGTATTTACATAAGGGGGTTGTTAATCTTATTTTGTACATTGAATCGTTTTATTGTGTTAGGGGAAGTTTTCGGTAGTTAATTTCAAAGTTGAATCTTGAAGAATTTTGAGATTTAAGGAAGTTGAGGATTTGGGAGATTAGGGTTTTTAGATAGTTTCAAAATTTTCTCAAATAGTTTGTGAAATTAGGAATTTGTAGATTTGATAGTTTAGGATATTAAAGAAGTGGAAATTTGGGAATTAGAAAATTTAGTTTGCTAATTATTTCAGCATTCTTTATTAATTCAATTATATTTTTTCAAATTGATAACGATAAGCTGTGACAATTTTTAACTGCAATATTTTCACACAGAAAAAGTATTCTTACATAATAGTAGCACTGCATTGTGACAATTTCTAATATATTACAGCTTTAATTTAGCAACAATTTTAACAGAAGTTTCTAATTATTTATCACAGCAACCTTCAACATATTTAAAATCAATTATAATATTATAACACTTCCTTAAAAATGTATAACAATTTCTAATAATTTTCGTCTACAATTTTTGTATAGTATTCAGTAGATTATAACAGAATTTTTTTATTTTGTCAGGTTATATTAATTTGTATCTGAAGTTCCTAATCATTCATTATGTCTTCAACAGCTCAGTTACAATATTTATACACAAATCTATACATATAGCAACAATTTAATTTTTAATTATCGCAAAAAGAGATTCCTTGAAATACAAAAATAGAAGCAAAAAGGGAGGTAAGGATAAAAGGGTATTTGCACATTTTCCAATAAAGTATGATACGCACGCGTGTCAAAGACGAGCGGCTGTCTTTGCTTGAAATAACAAGGGGGCACCATGAGCAGAATTAATACTTCGCTTCCACGTGCCGGATTTGTTACTCTCTCTCCGTCTTTCTGCCGCTTCTCTTACATCCCGTTCTTGTTTTCGTGTGCCTTCCTCCTGTCTTTCCTGACTCAACGGGCGTAAATGATAGGAAAACCACGAAACCACACGGTGTCCACCGAACAACTCAACGGCAATATTTCATCGACGCTGCGGTGCACGCGTGCACGCACGTGCATTCGTACACGCATGTGCTCGGAATCAGAAGAGTTAAGAGGCTGGATCGTGGTTTCGTGTCCCCCGCATATTTGTCTTCGCTATCCACTCGACTTTCGCGCTCATGTTCGCGCGTTAACCGGCGATGAAGAGGATGGCGTGCTTCGGTTACGATTCGGGCACAGGGTTTTTACGATTTCTATAGAATCCGTTCGGCTTCGAAATGAATTGGCTCTCGATATCTGTTGTGTACGCTTCTTATGACCATACGCTGTGAAAGTAGCATCAGTAACATGAATAAAAATCGTCCTTGCATAATTTTACTGAGACTTGTTTGTTAAGGGAGAATGTGTGTATGTTCACATACGCGTGTGTTACATATCAAAATTTTGCAATTGTTTGCATTACATTCGCTGTAAGATACATTACTGCAATTCGCTATTATGATTGCACATGCGTAAAATTATAGCAGCTGGACTGTCTTGTACTGATACTAAAACAATTTACTTATAACAGCTTGTAGCTACAACAATTTTTATGCGAAGTACATTATGAACGTCTTAAAAGTGCAATCGTTTAAATAATAAATAAACTGTAACTCTTTTAATTTTACACATAATTTTAATTTTATAGACGTGAGCAATACTGAATTTACAGAAAGTAAATGAATAAGAAACTAGTTACAATCGTTCCTTATCTCCTCAACAATCAATATACTTGTATTATAGAGTTTGACAAAATCTTCGCAATATTTTCCGTAATTCACAATAAAAAATGTAAAATATTTTGATCGGTTGCATAAGTAATGAACCAAAATAAACAGTTGGTAATGGAGTCTCGCTAATAGGTACATTTACCTTATGGAAGCGAAACTGTTTGCACAACGCCACTACAACGCGTTTGTCTTTGCGTCGGTCGCTCGATTGCTTCGATTATTTGCCTCTTCATCTTATCCTAATGCGTGATTCACTGCTTTGCATGGTGAACGAAGCAGGAACAGTTGGTGGCTACATCAAAAACTCGGCGCACTTCAAAGTCGCTCGATCCGTAGAGCATTTCACGAGGTAGCACGGAGAGGGTTGTCGGAGACTCGTTTGCGCGACGAGCGGTGTAATGGAGGGTAAGAAAGAGGAAGGGTGAACGAAAAATAAATGATACCCGAATTAGCGTAATCGTGTGATGGTTTCACGAGGGAGATCCTCGCGTTGCAAACGGGTATCGCGGGGGACCTGAAATTCAATTTCGATTTCATTCTGGCGTTTGACGTTCGCCGGCTTCGGAGATTTGAAGATTGTACGTCGACGATTTTTATAAAAAGATTCTTTATAAGGTTTTATAAAAGTACTTTCTTTTTGAAGAAAAATTTATTTAAGATAAAATTAGGAGAATTTAAAAGTGTATATTTTCTTTCAATATTGGCACGGGTAGAAATTTGCAAATTCAACTCCTTTATCCACAAATATTCCAATCTCTAAAGACCGTTAAAAATCAAGAAGTGGAATTTCTCCATTGATTGTCATATTTTCCCCAGGTAATTCTCAACTACACAACAAAATATTCTGGCAAATTTAAATGAACAATATTAAGTTTTTGTCTCATTTCTACATTTATGTACGTATATACGTATCTGCTCCTAAAATTGAAGACACCAAACAGAGCGGAATACCGTTGATACAATTTTTATTTACAATTCTGTGGAAACACAACAGAGCGCACGGAGATACGTATCCAGAGCGTAAACTAAGCTCGCTTTGTTAGCGTTCAAACTTCGATGCAGAACGGAACCGGAATTCTCTAAAACGTGTGTATGATGTTCAGTAATTACAGTTCCATGGGCAAGTCACGTACGCAGCATGCCGCACGCAAAGGGTTGAATAAAAGATGATGAGCTGATGTTGGCCGAGCCACGGCGATGCCAAACATCCACGATACCCCCCCTTGAAAACGTTGGTTAACCCAGTGACAATGCGGAGAGCGAGGTCCATTGTCACCCCCATCGGGCACAAAGGGCTGTGGCACTTTGTTCGGGCGCGCTTATGTACACCGAGCATGTCACCAGACACATTCCTGTATAATGCAGAAGGCAAATTCAGTTGCACGTGTTTCACGGTGCGTTGCAGTTATACCGTGAGATATAACTTTCATGACTTTCCACCTGGACGCAAAAAAGTATTGCGCTGTTTTAACACGGTTGACGAATATGCGGAAATGTTTGGAACACGGAGGAGAATTTTAGAAAATTTTTACTAACGTTTCTGTCAAATATTTTTTGGATTAATTACAACACTGTGCGCAAAATCATTAACTGGAATTTATCACTGTGATCACAGATCATAATTGTGATTAAATTTCTTTCAGAACTGTTTTCCTGACTCCCCTTAAAGGAAATTCAAGAATGTCCATTAAATTACTATCATTATTCATATTACGTTTTCATACGATTATATATGTAGTATTCTATATGTTATACTACTTTAAAAGATTATGAGAAAGAAGTTGACAATTTGAAACTAGGTGTAGGTTAATTTTGCGTATATCTTACTTTGCTGAAGAATGTGGTCACTGAAACAGAGTATGAAGAAATTTAAAATTGAACTTATACTTACAATTTATTTATTATTTTTCGATTTTCCTTTCCTTTCTCTTCATACAAAGATTATGTTATCCTTATTTTTAGATCATGGTATAATATAATCATAACCTGAGAATATAATTCAGTTTGAACCGAAAATTCAAGCGCACTGAAAAAATGTGAAAAGTTTATTATAATAGAACCCTGAATGTATCATGAGTTAAATAAATAATAAGTGAATAAAGGAAGGCAAAATAACTTTGAAATTAAACTAACAGTATAATATGACAAGTTGAAATTATGGAAAAATTAGACTGAATTCTTAAATTTTCAAACAGACATCATAAAATGTTCCAACGTAAAATGTTCAAGTTCCCAAATGTACAAACTTCCCAAATTTCACTCGAGAACATCAAACTCTCAAAAGAAACCATTTCGATGAAATTACGAACGGTCTATGCGAAGTTAATCGACATTCCGATTAAAATCATCGAAGGAATTTCGAAAAAGAGAGGAAGAAACCGGCAGGTGTCACGTAGTACCTTCCGCAATAATAATTTTTCTAGACCGTTTTCATTTGGCACGGACGTCAGACGCGACGCGCCGTGATCAGTCAAGCGACGTCGGCTTGTGTTTTAGTCTTTAACCCGTTCTGCTTCCAGTAATTAAGACTCGAGCGTAAAAAAAACGAGAGAGACGAAGCTAGGAGACGGCAGAGCGAAGGGATGGGATAGGATGAAGTAGAAGTAGCCGAGGGAGGGTGTAGGGAGGGAGAGAAAAAGAGCAGAAATAGAGGAGCGGGTGGATGGTAGGTGGCAGAGGGTGGTTGGGATAAAGGTGGAGCATCGAGGAGAAGAAGGAACGATAGAGAAAGGGAAAAGGTGAACGCTGAGGTAGCAAAAAAGGGGGGAGGGGGAGGATCGGGGGGGAGATTCGCTACACGATGACATGCTCCTTTGTTCTGCCCTTTTGCGGAAGACACCGTAGCGAGTAGCATTTGCAAGCACAAAGAGAAATAATGACTAGTCCAGTGTTCAACTAATATTTGCTTCAAACTTTTCCGGAGATTTTTTCTTCCGAGAATGCTTCCTTTTGTCATTCGTGAGAGCCGGTCGACACGACGTTGACGACGCCACCCGATTCGGCTTGTCAGAAAAGTGCTCTGCCGGCGAGGGATGGTATTCGCGTCGTTGCACAGAAACCGGCCTTAAGATGGCTACTGCCGTCCTCCGTTTGTCGTCTTGTGTACCACCGGAACAAAAGATCGTACTTTTTCCATAGTCGCTGCCCGGCTACGAGTTCTGTCTTACTTTTGCATAACTAAGAGACACACGTACAGCCGACTTTTCTTTCGTTTACGCTCGCCGTTCTTTCGTTTCTCAGCCCTCAGGATTAAAGAAACTTTGCCCTCATTCTCCGGTGATTTGTTGCAATTCATTCGTTACCAGATGCTCGCAGCGTCTCGTTTTTCATTACCGTTCTGACTGCTAATTTGTTTTATCCGACGCTGCTTTGAGGGTACAGAAAATCCGATACATGAAATACTCGGTTCAAGCATTTCGGATTTACAAGGTATCAGATAGGGGATGATTCTATTTAACAAAATTGATCAAAAATACAGACTTCATTCTTGCGAAAATTTCTTTATCGTTGAAAAATTGATTATTGAAAATATTTGTTGTAACAGCTTTGCGAAGAATCCTACACGAAAACGTGCAATATCTGCGTCCTTTATCGTCGAAACGAACTTCTTTTCTGCAACACATCTTTTTTTAGGTCTCCAGAGTTCACGAGCTGGCAAACTGTACGTTAGTATAAGGGTGACCATCGAATCCACCCTATATCTAGTTTAGTGGTCCTGGTTTTTCGAGGGTGGTAGTTGCTGGTCACGATGGTGGTGGTGGTGGTGAAATCGAGTTAGCCAAATTAACCATGAAATAGACTCCCTCCGCCCTAGTGTCTGTCTATCTCGTCAGCCGCTCGTGTCGTTCGCATCGTTCCACGACCACTAACCAAACCTAACCAGTCCCGGAGGGCTTTTTAGGGCCACTGCACGCAAAATTGAAGTATCGGGACCAAAGAAAACGCAGGAAGCGTTCAGCATACCGTTCATCGGTATCCCGGATAATCTCGATGACAATTTCATATCAGAATTCGCAATTCCATAAGCAAGTGTAGAATAATAAATTGAATTGACTTTATTTTGTTCATTTAGAATTATGTTAGATTAATAGTTTAGAAATGTAATACAGAAATAGAAATATGGAGATATAGATCTCTAACTGTTTTAGATATAGTTATATAGCTAGATATAGCTATCTAACTTAAATTAAATATGAATCTAAGGACCTAGAACATATGTAGCAGTGTTTATGTTCTTAATCAAATACCTACTAATTGTATATATTTCATGAAATGATTCTTTCTCTAAAACAAAAATATATCAAGTCCCAAGTGCTATGTAAAAAAAAATGTTAACAGATGTACTTGCAAATTTACTTTTCTTTTTACTGAAAAAAAGTATGCAATATATAATTTAGAACGTACAGTAAATAATACATTGTTACCCAAAAGAAATGAAGTATCTGACATCGGTTATCTTTAACCGCTTTTGTAATTGTTAATTACCGAAATGGCAACTACTACTTTAAGCCTTTCGTTCGGTCATAAAAAGAATCTCTACCCACGCAAATCAAGAGGCCAAGTGAACATATCTCCTGCTTGATTCATGAGCACGATGATCCCATTGACAAATAAGAAGGACGCGGGTCGGCCTTTTTCTCATTAGCGGCACTTTGAACTAACCCGCCCACATTATGACAAACTAGATTAATTTTCTGTCCAAAAGGGACCGCCTTCTCGATCGTTTGTTACGAAATTTCAACTGTCAGAAATTGCAGCTACATAGCGGACCGCAGTGCCGAACCGGTCGTTGTACAAAAACTGGACTGCAACCGATCGTAAACGAAATTTATCGAGTCGTTTTTTTTGCTGCATGCTGTTTTTGTGGCCGTAACATTTTCGTGGGACTTCTATCGAATTTTCCTACATGAACGTGATTGTTTCGGTTCAACAGGGCGCGCTGAAAACCAGTATAAATCCAAGTAAAACGTTTTCAAACGAAAATTACACGTATTGGACGTGTATAATCGAACTGTCACACGACGATTGATCGTATCAAAAAGTGACAAACACCGGATTGAAATTTTAATTAACTTCTTTGGGATGTTTTGCAGGTACACATGACACTTTGTAAATATTTTATAAACATGTTATTTAAAGAAACATGCTGAACGTGTGGAATGTTTTCGACATGGCATGAAAAAAGAGTACATGGAAGAATAAGTAAAAAAAATATAAAATAGAATATTTATTCTTCTGTGACTTTATTTTTGAGAAAATTCAATTTCAAGAATTTTCAAGTATTTGTAAAACAATTTGCAGGGTACCTAAAAGAAGAAAATCAATAAATTGCTTATTAATTTTATAATCAGCAAAGGTTTTAAAATGATAAATGTAATTAATACAATGATATTAATTTATATGTTAAAATATATTAATATCTGATTTATTTATGTTTATAATTTCATCATTATAATAATACATTTATTACTCAATCGCAATAACAATGTATTTATTATTCTAATTAATTTTAAAGATAATATAATAATAATATAATACTTTAATAAATTAAAAATTCTTTAAACGTTATTTATTAAATTTATTTCTAATGCAAATTATAATTCAATTTATAAGTTATTCTATAAACTGTCTAACAAAATAATAAATTGTCTAATAAAATTGTCTAATAAAATTGTTTAATAAAATTGTCTAACAACATTGTTTAATAAAATTGTCTAATAAAATTATCTAATAAAATTGTTTAATAAAATTGTTTAATAAAATTGTCTAATAAAATTGTGTAATAAAATTGTTTAATAAAAGTGTATAATAAAATTGTCTAACAAAATTGTTTAATAAAATTGTCTAATAAAATTATCTAATAAAATTGTTTAATAAAATTGTTTAATGAAATTGTGTAATAAAATTATCTAATAAAATTGTTTGATAAAATTGTCTAACAAAATTGTCTAACAAAATTGTGTAATAAAATTGTCTAATAAAATTGTCTGATAATTGTCTAATAAAAATAATAAATATTTCACAAGTATATAAATTGCATTTATTCAAAAGAGACTAGAAGTAGATTCTTGTTCATTAATAATTTTATATAAATCTCAACATGAAAAATTACACATTACTCAGCAAAGTATTTCTCATAAAATAACGAAAGTTTTCTGATGATTTATTGTCAAAATATCACAACTTGTTTCTCACAAAAATAGCAATCAAATTTCCACATGTACTAAAATTCAAACACCTTCCCATAATCAAAAAGCAGTTTGTGGCACTTACAGTTTTCCCTCGTATTTACAGCACAAAAATAATTGAAAAAATGGATTTAAGTGAAGTGAGATCAGTGAACGCGAGCTAGAGGGCAAAATGAACGAGACAAGATTCGCGGTACACGTCGTTGCGTACCTGTCGACACGAAAAAATAGATCGCCGTGATGGCTGCGAAGTCGAAAGTGTAGCAAAACGAAAAGAAGCATCTTAGGCATCCGGAATAGTGCCCTTATAAATGGTTTTTCTATATTGCCTCGTGTCTGGCTCACGTTGGACATGGACATGGGTTACCAGTTCATTTAAATAAGTTAAGGGTCTCGCTTAGTGCCTTAGCGGGTCCATTACAGCTGGGCAAAAGCGGCTAATTACCTGCCTGACGTGAGTTATAAACCCCTCTCTGGCCATCGCTCCCACCTTTGAATATTTTTAACCGGATCTCGATTTTTACAATGAAAACGTCCTTCTTCCTCGACGGTGCTTGCAACATCTTTACTTCGACTTTATTGTCGCTGCGAACTTTCATGTTACGTAAATTTCTTTGCGTGTTATTCCTCTTGTGTCGAGAGAATTGTGCAAAATGTGCTGAGAGAATTAATTTCGAGGAGTTTAGGAAAACTGCATGGAAGGTATGGAAGACTTCTAGGGGAAAATGACGACGTGGAGGGAAGAGATTTAACTGACCGGCTTTGGATTAATATTTATGCCGAAAATTTTAGAGATTTTAGAGAATTATGTCTTGGCATCTTGCAAATTTTGGAAATTTAAAAATTTGGAGAATCAGATGACTTTGGGGGTGTCAGATTTGGGAACTTTAGGGATTCGGAAAGTTGCTAATTTGTGAAATTCAGGGATTTAGGGATTTGGAACTTTAGAGAGCTGAGGGTTTATAAGATTTGGCGAATTTGAAGATTTGGAAACCTGAGGATTTGTGAGATTTTGAAATTTGCAGACTTGGAGATTTGGAAAATTGATTATTAAGATTTTGGATATTTTCAGGCCAAGAAATCTGAAAACTAGTGAATTCGTGAGGTTTGGAAACTTGGAAAGTAAAAAATTGAAGGGATCTGAAAATTCAGAAATTTAGAAAATTCAATGTTTGGACATTTGGGAATTTAGGAATTTCAGCTTCCAGATATTCTACAATTTTAGAACTTGGAATTTGGAAATATTCATATTAATATTATTTGTAACAACATTAATATATTATATTAATATTATTGCAAATTTATATTAATATTATTACACTAATTTCAAAAATGCTTTACATTAGTACTACCTCAATTTAACCTAACCTAACTTTGAATAATGTTCTACATTAATGTTACCTAGTACCTTTAATTCTCATGTTACAAACTTGCTATGTACAAGCTTGAAAAATGCTGACATCATTGTACACACAATCCAATATTGTTCATCCACAAGCTTTGTAATTAACATAATAATGACTATAAATGACAGTGACAATTGTGACGTCAACATCAATCATATGCAATCTAAAACAATGAAAACTCGATCGTCGATTCCTCGTCTTTAAACTCGGGACACTGATTTGTTTTCGATGGAATTTAGGGACGTGTCCAAAGGGCGAATATTGATTTTATGTTCAGCTGTAAAAGTGTGATTTGAATTTTGATTGCGGGCTGGGAGAGATCGCGTAACAGGATAGTGCACGCTTTGCCAGACACACAAGAGCCCTTCAACGAACGCTTACTCGACTGGAAAATTGAAGAAATACACGTTTTAAAGTGCTGAACTTGAAGACCTCCTGACCGAATAGGTCCTAAAAAAAGAACCTTTCTAGAATTCAGAAAAATTCCACCTGTACGATTCAGACACAACAAACGATCTTCTTTTCTTCTTTGAAGAAACTACAGACGTGATTTCTTGCTGAGAAAAAAATTATTTCTGTTTATATATTGACGAGGTTTATTTCTTTTAATTTCTGTTTAGAACTTTTTTGAAATTTAGAAAAATTCCACCTGTACGATATAATACTCTTTTCTTCTCTGTTTAAAAAAAATGATTGCAATCGTGATTTCTTCTGAAGAAATAAATATTTCTGTTTATCTATTGAAGTGATTGATCTGTTTTAGTTTTCGTTTAGAACTTTTGTGGAATTAAGAAAAATTCCACCTGTGCAATTCAAACGCAACTTTCTCCTCTTCTCTAAAAAATATTTACAAACATCACTTCTTGCAGAGAAAAAAATATTTCTCTTCATGTATTGAAGTGATCGATCTCTTTTAATTTCTGTTTATAACCTTAATAGAATTCAGAAAAATTCCACCTGTGTAATTCAAACACAACATTCTTCTCGACTCTATAAAACTCTGGCAAACGTGATTTCTTCCAAATAAAAAAATATTTCTCCTTATCCATTGAACCGATCGCTCTCTTTTAATTCCTGTTTACAACATTATGCAAATCGCAGTTTCTACGGTCGTATTAATTATGGCGACGATCGGCGTTCTTTTACCTTGGCCTGATTTGATATTCAGAATATTTTGTTTTACGCATTTTTAATAGGGAAAGAAAAAAGAAGCGGGCACCACGACGTAGGCGTTTTTCTAGGTGAATCATCTTGGTTTGATTACGATCTTCAGCGGAGCATAATTTGATAATGATACGAGAGCACGGAGTTTACCGTAAAAGCATGCTAATTTCGCTTTTGTTGTAACCCGAGATGCCTATAATCTGTGGGAACTTAAAAATAGAGATTAAAATATCATCATAGATCTATTTTATTACGGGTATCCTCTACTTCCATTTTGTCAACTCACACTTTATAATGATACGCTTTCATTTCTTCGCCATTTGCTAATTATCTTTCGGGTTTTAGTTTATTTTTATTGTGAACTCGATACCTATTATTCTAAATAAACCGACAGCAGGGAATGACGAAGGAAAAGAGTTAACGTATTACCTGGCAAACATCTTGTAACGATCGTAATCGGATATAAGATCTGTGAGTTAATAAAATATTTAGTTTTATTATTTTATGTTCCGACTTGTCGTTTTATGTATTGAAGTAATTGTTTGCTGCCTACAGCGTATTTCTGAACATCTGGATTATCGTTCAATAGTTATTAAATTAATCGTGAATTATGTTAACTGAATGATCCTTAAATAATTTAGTGCAAGTTGAATACAACATTGATGAATTTAGTGCAAGTTGAATACAACATTAATGAATTTAATGCAAGTTAAATAGAACATCAATGAATTTAATGCAAGTGCAATTGTGCAGTAGTGACGTTAACTCAAGATAAATTGTGGTTAATGAATTTAACTTAAGTTAAATTGACTATTAATGCTGTTAATTCAATTTAAATTGATCATTGATGAAGACAACGCCTATTAATAAAGTTTACCTAAATTACATAAATTATTAATGAAGCTAATATTACATAACAATATTATTTATAACAATACTCAAATAACTAAGTATACATGAAAAAACGATAAATAACATAAATAAGCTGTAACCAAAATTAAAAAAATTTTTTGTAATTAGAAATATTAAAAAAGAATTCCTAAATGTTCAGTTATAAAAACTAGAAAAAATTTCTACTATAATATTTTAATAATATTATTTATAACAATATTTAAGTAACTAAGTATACATGAAAAAAATAATAAATAACATAAATAATTTGTGACTAAAATTTAAAAAAGTTATTGTAACTAAAAATATTATAAATAAAATTTCTAAATAATCAGCTATAAAAACTACACAAAAATTTCTATTATAATATTATAAATTTTAACAATATTATTTATAGCAATATTTAAGTAACTAAGTATACATTAGAAGATGAAACATAACATAAATAAACTGTAAGCAAAATTAAAAGAAGTTATTGTAACTAAAAATATTATAAATAAAATTCCTAAACAATCAGCCATAAAAATTCCACAAAAATGTCTTCTATAATGTTATAAATATTAATATTATTTAACACAAGTAGTAATATTTTTGAAAAAATACCAATAGCAGCAAAATATCACTAAAAAAATTGATTACCTCCATCAAAAAGTACCATTAGAATTTTTAACGAACTGAACGTAGCGATCAAAGTGCTAAACTTCACCTCCTCATTTCGAAGCAACAATATTTCATCATTTCTGTTCTTCGAGGCGTGCACCAAACTTGAACACAAGTTCGACTAGGAGCATCCAGATGTAATATCGTTAAACAAACTCGTAACATCGTCGAACAAGCTGTTAATACGATCATCCGTGCATCGATCGATGCACACCCATCTAATGATCCTTTCAAACACCTTCAAACCTTAAGGGGATATTTCCATTCTCAGCTGTCGATTTTAGACGATTTATGAAATAGAGAATTGTCGGGTTGTTATTGCTCGAGGGTTTTGTAACTTTATATGCATATTTGGTCACGCTTCGATAATGTAGTCAAGTCGGACAGTTATCTTTATTGTTATTGAAACTTATTCTAGGTTCTTTATGGCAATTTTAATGAAACTACCAACAAGTTAAAATGATAAAATTCTAGATTCTTTATGGTATTTTTAACCCTTTGAGAGACGCCTCTCAGGCACCAAAATTTGAAATACGCATTATTTAACTAATTCTACAATACTGTTTGTGTATAAACATAGTGAAACAGACAATAGTGGAAATTATTTGTTGAGAAATAATAACATTAAAAGAACTTATTTTTTAACATTTTAATTAATAAGTTTTAAAGTTGCTGACAATATGAAAGTTTGATAATTTGGCAATTTGGAAAGTTAAAAATTTTGAACTCAGTAATACGACATTCAGAAAATTACATATTTGTAAATTCACTAATTTTCAAATTTGGCAATTTAGGAATTTCGAAATTTAAAAATGCGACATTTTGGAAATTTAAACACTTCAAATATAAAAATTAAAAAATTTGAAACCTTGGTTGTTTAATAATTTTTAAATTAGAAAATTTTCAAGACATTAAACTTACAAATTGTTAACTTAAAATTTGCGAATTTAGGAATTTAAAAAATGATTAAATTCACATATATCTCAATATTCAGTAACTAACCAGTTAACTATATTCGACAAACACTACATATCGCAACGGTACACAATGCATTATTTTCAAGCAACTGACATTAACGAATTATTAATTTTTTATCGAATAAAAGTGTAATCGTTTTTTTTATATTCTACTTATTTCCCAAAACTAATAACAGAAGCATTTCCTTGTATTCAATGGATATAGAAACGTTTGCCGTGCGTTCAATGTGTATACTTCTCATTGTTTGATTTTAATTACGATTCCCGTGAGGAATTTTTAAAACTGATTTCCCCACTTAACTGATTAAACCTTCACACTAGAATGAACCGCATTTGTGACGCACTCGCAGGTATAATAATTCTCATATTTTTAGCACACTCAAATTTTCAGTTTAGACCTAATTTACACAATCAAAGATTTTTGTAGGAAAGCAACCTGTCATTTTAACTCTCTATATACTTTAAAATTATAATAGTCTGTAGAGTATTAGGTTATCAGCTGTCGAATAAATTATAATGCGAAGAGTTAAAGAAATTTCATCGGAAAGAACGTTTGTAGTACAACCACCTTGGCATTTTGGCTACCAGCGCCATATTCAATGTTTTCAATGTCCTATTCGAGATCGGAATCAGTTTTATATGTTACAAAATGAAGACAAAACTCTGTGATTTAGAAAATAATGTAATGTAGACCCATTTAAAATAATCTATTGCACTATTTGAAGCTGCAAAAAACTATGAAGTCAGGACTGCAACACTTCAACACCTACTAAATTATACAAAATTCTTTATATGTATACAATAATGGTAATAGTCTTTATATACGTTATACCAAATTAACATATTCATTTTTTATTACCAGATCAAGCTTAACGACTTGTGATATGTGATACGAATCTTCTAGATAAGTATCCAAAAGGTGTGATCAAAATATATAATAACGTGGCAGTAATCATACAATATGATATATCTGATGTAACAAGTATGTCACAAAAGTATAAATAAGTGCAAGAAAATTCTAACCTTCCTAAAAAATAGTGGACTCTATCATCAAATACCTACATGTCTATGACCCGACAAATCAAACGTCGCTGTATAAGACTACTGCAAATAACCTAAGAAAGTTGGAGCTTAAGGTGCGAATTTAAGCGTCCAACCAGAAAATAAAAGAGAATGAAAGAATTTGCAATTGAAAGCCGGCAGGGGACGAGTTAATGAATTCAAGCACTCTCGAACCGATTTTCGAGGTGTTACTCCATAAAAAGATGCAATGAAACGTTAGTCGATTTCTGGACCGATACCCCAACCCCGGTGTTTTTTCCGAGGCATCTACGTCCACTTTCACCGTCCCTTTCTTTCGTCTCCTTTTGGCTCTCTTAATATCTCGTGGCTCCAATTAGTTCTGAACGCCGAGCCGTCCGATTGTCCGTCCGTCCGTCCGTCCATCCTCGTGTCTGTCCATCCATTCGTTGGTCCATCCGTGGTGCCGTTTGCACGGTAACGTTGCTGCGTTCCTCTCGTTCGTTGCCTCGGCTCGTTCGTATCCCTCAGCTTCATTAAGAAACGGTAATGCGTTTTGTTTCTCTTTTACACACTCCTCTCCCGAAGGGGAACGAGCTAGGGACTCTTTTAATAATCCCGCAGCACGCTCAGAGATTTATTATTTTCGGACTACGTTGCTGGATAAGTCCATATGGCTGACGCTCTCTCCGTCTCCCTTTTTTTCCTCAATTTGTCTCTCTTCGTTCCTCCGACGCATCGACGCATTCCTTTTTGATTCTTCCCGCCATTTTTTTCTCTACTTTTCTTCTCTACTACGCCGCGTATAGTTCGCGAACTTCTGTACTGGGTGACCTAATAAAGCGCGACGGACTTGGGACACTTCGAGCAACTGGAGTTTTTAAAACGTTCGAGATGCTCTTTCGAA
Organism: Megachile leachella; assembly: GCA_963576845.1. Lineage (NCBI taxonomy): Eukaryota > Metazoa > Arthropoda > Insecta > Hymenoptera > Megachilidae > Megachile > Megachile leachella. The sequence goes on along the minus strand of OY756256.1, from coordinate 10,956,771 downwards.
GGTTTGATAATAAGGAGATCGTGAGTCGCTGCTTTTGAAAGGTTGCTCACAAATTTGGCCGTCGCTAACCTTTTATTTGTCAGAAGCTAACTAATCACAATATTGGGACAGATAAGGAAAGTTGAAATGTTATGTCAGTTTTGTATTCAAACCTTCATTATGCAAATTATAACTCTGCCTTGAAGAGTACTATTTGCGCAAGATTTATTAAAATTAAAGAGCGAGTGTATCACATATTAGACTTGTCAAACTATAGTACAATAAGGGAATACATCCTCTTCATTTATATTAATTATATTCTATATAATTACAATTGTAATCTGCTCTTTAAATGTCATTGTTTATGACAGTCTTCAGTATTACTTTAGAATTTAGCTACAATAAATTGGGAGTACCGGTGAACGAGTTAGAAGGTAACATCCACGCTGTTGAATCACGACACGATCTGTAGCCACGGATTTTTAATTGTATCCACGTATTTCACGAGCTACAGAAGTTTAACATGCCATAAATTACGGCTTGTTTGGCGCCAACGTTATTTACGATTGTTCCAGTAGAGCGATTGGACTCCTAGGCTAACTATTCTTTTAATAGTCTCGCCGAAGGTGCAGAAATGTTTCAGACACTTTGAACCTAGCCTCTTTCGTAACAATAACCTTTTCTGTTTCAAATTATCCATTTTTATTGAAATTAACTAACAGCGACTATTAGTTAACAGTCTTTGAATTAGAGATAGCGTGCAAAATTGATAACTGTGATTTAGCATGGTTGCAAAATTGCGATCACGATTAAACTTTCTTTAGATGATCCGGAAGATGGCGGAGCGGTCCACGTTAACTGTGATGGTTATCCGGTGACTGCTCTTTTAACGAAAATTCAAGAATGTCAATTTAATTTTTACTATCAGGTTTTATACATTTTATATTCTGTATATATTTATATTATATATTACTGTAAAAGATACTAAGAAATAAGTTACAATTTAGAACTAGAAGTAGGTTAGTTTTATGTACACGTTACTTTACTGAAGAATATTGTGAACATACTTGAAACGAAGTTTAAAGAGATTAAAAATAAAACTTATGCTTACAACTTATTTATTGTTTTTAATTCTTCTTTTCTTTTCTTACAAAAAGGAAATTACATTAACATTTCTTTTAGACCATATCATAATGTAATACATATGTATACATATGGACTAAGAACATGATTCGTGAAAAAATAAAACGAATGCTCTTTATTAATCAGAAGCTTTTTACCAATCACGAAGACTCACGAATCACTGAAAAGTCACTGTAATTGGTAGTGAATGTGATCAAAGCAGTGACTTAACTTAACAGTTAACACAATCTCTACTCAATATTTCAATGATCCTCAATAAAAATAATATCAAACTCATTTGAGAACTATTCAATTTGTTTGCAAATATCGATGTGGTTCAATCAGTTGATACTGCAGAAGTTGCAGAACAAGTAAGATTGTTTTCGCTATGGCGGCTCGATCAGGTCCGAAGACTCTCCTCCCGTTTGGTTATAATTCTTAGAGGACGTATAGATATAAGCATATTCCGGTCCTTTGATTTAACGAGGTGTGGTGTCGGTTATACTATAAACGGTATATCGAAGCGCCTATAAACCAAACGGGCGAGTCGGTAAATTAGGAACTGAAACCTCTCGTAGGAAGCCTCTAAAAATACAATTAACGAGTCGTTTAGCGGATATACCTGGCTTTAGTTTGCCATTCCTGAAGCTGGGTCAGTGGCCATGCATCGAAATCGACTTTTCTGCAATATATTCAGTGTGCTTGCTTTACTAGATTCAAGTTTCATTCCTTCTATATTTTCGTATTACCTAACCTCTAAATTATCAAGTTTCAAAATTAGACAATTTCAGTTCTAGATTGCAAATTACTAAATAGCTGAATATTTAATTTATGACTTTTGAGATTTCTAAATCTTCAAAATTCGAAAGTTTCAAATCTTCGTGAATCTCCAACGCTTGCACTGTGCACACTGATGCCCCTGAGCATTTTGGACAGCATTTAGTCTGCGTATAATTGAACAAACTAATCTTTCTAGCTTTTCAAAATTATTAAATTATTCGATTCAATTGTAAACACAATTAACACTCGAGAGTAGTATTTAATATAAAGTAATCCTTATGCTATAATAACTCTGCTGCCATTACAAAATGACAGAATAACAAGTTTTCAACAAATCGATATCTACATTATTACCAAAGACAATTTGCGCACAGGTGGACAAAACGGTAGAAAATAAACGTAGTCGTTTATCGTAAGAATCGATAATTTTACCAGCGACATCGTCCAAACAGTAAATTACAACTCGCGTAGTTTTAATATTGTGTCCATAGTGCGGTCAGTGAATATAATCCACGATAAATCACCGAGAGAATCTGTAGCTTAATGAGTTTTTAGTGGCGGGTTTCATCGTCCGTGATTCATTTTGTTTTTTAATCAATTCATTAACGCTGGGCACGGATAACCTTCCAGCTCAGCTCGCTACCACTCTCGAATCCGCTCCAATATTCGGTCGACTTACATTTTCATCAAAACCGTCCCCACGTGAATAATTACCAATGCTTTTAATTAATTTTGATGCGTTTAATAATAAGCGTCTGATTAACGTCCACGTAGTGTTTCGCCGAAAATTCAAAATAATCAGGACTTATTTGGAAATTGAATTTATTTTACATCGATGGATCTTTGAAATTATATTTAATGGTCGAATGATACCGAAAATGATCGATTACAATATTTCGGTAATATCATTTTACTGTGCTTACAGATTTTTTCTGTATTATTTCTGCAATTTTTAATGCGATACATTGACTAATATATTTAAAATATAAAACACGTGTGAACATATGTGATATGTAAAACACATGTACATTTACAAGTAATAAAAATAAAATAGTAATTAATTTTTGTTTATATTATATTTTCTATTTAAAGAAATTTATTTAAAATATAACATGCAAAATTTTATGAAGGTGTGACGAAAAAATTTAGTTACAAAAAACATGAAATATTTTCGTTTAAAACATGGAAATTAGTCTCACTGATTAAAATTGTAAATTATTTATACTTGAAATTTATATATTTATAGTATTATTTTATGCAGCATGTTTGTTAAATGATACAGCAAAGGGTCAATTTTAATTAATTATAATTAATTATTATAAGTGATATGTATGCACATTCAACTTTCAAACGTACTACATTTAAAATTATATTTCACACATGTGAACCAGGTTTTACAGTATTTTACACACATGAATTACCTTTCGTTACGAAATATCGTGCCATAAAACATTAAATCGTTAATCGAATTGACTCTCATTATTGCCAATTTCGAATATCGAACAAAGGTTCGAAAGTTGCGTCGCCGAGAAAAATCACGTTAAGTAGCGCATTCGCATTCACGAGTTTGCAAATTGGGACGCAATGCACGACGAACATAATTGCAGGAGAAAACAGAGAGGGGGAGGGAATTATTTACCCGGTGCTTTAGTTGTTACACACACGTGGATTGCAAGCGGTTTGAAAAGCGTTTTGCATGGCGTACGCGGAGAAACGGTAAATTGTGCATCAAGTCGGTCGACAAAAGCGTAATATCGCAGTAATCAAAACGAAGAGAAATATAAGAGAGGGACGAGGTGGTGTTTCAAAGAGGCAAGACTTCTATGCACAAGCAGCCCGCGTATTGTACGGTCGGGTACAAAGGGCTTCCAAAGATACGAGAAACTCTGAAATTCAAAGTGGCGAGAAAAGGTCTGCTAACCGCTTCGCTCTGCAAACAATCAAATATTAAAGCGTCAAATACCACGTCACCGAGTATCACCGCCTTCGTATTAAGACCGTTAATATTTATGGTGCGTGTGTACCAAGGAAGATAGAGAGGTTAAGACGAGGGAAAACAGGAAACTGGTGGAATATGGAGGAAAGGAGAATAAACGTAGCCATTTTAGGACTGTAGTACGAAAAATTCTTGTAGGATGTTTAACTCGTTGTTTTCTAAAATTCTTATATATTCTTTCACTAACTTGTTTATATTATTACTGTACAATTACACATACAACATTTTTAAGAAGTTTAGGATTACTTGTTTGACATGACCAAGAACCTTAGCTTCAGCATTAATACATTAGTTTCAACAATTAGTACTACTCAACATTATTTAATTTAAATAATGATTACATATTTTTTAGTGTAAACGAATAAAAATAAGTGAAACATTACATGTATATATGAAAATGGTATGCTCTATCATTTATTTAAATTATTATTAAAGCTTCTATAATAAATTTGTAATAAGTGAAGTATTATGATTATTTAAACATTACAATCACATAAATATTACGTTTAATATTTATTTAGGTTATACAAAATACTCATCGTTACTTAAATAATTATGTTGCATTTGTTAATTTTAAAAAATAATTGGTTTTAATGTGTAATATAAAATATAGAGATCTGAGCAAATAAAGATTGTGGAATATAGAGATTTGAGCAAATAAAGATTGTGGAATACATAGATGTGAGCAAATAAAGATTGTGGAATATAGAGATCTGAAAATGTAAAGATCTAGAAATATAACAAGAATCTAGGAACGTAAGGATTTAGAGGTACATGAAAATTTAGGTTAACTTATAGCACATCTGCAGATTTGTCTGATTTCAAACGTCCATCGTTTGCAATACCTAATTAAAAATATATGTCCAATTACTGTACATTTACATAGATGAAATAAAAATTATTCTTTACTTTTTATTGCATTTCGAAATCATATTTTAAGTTTTCTGTTTCATACTTGTAAATGAAAGTAATATTAGTTGCTCAATGCAAGACGGCTGACATTAAGTCTACGTTTATATTTACATCCACTCTAAGACTACTAGTGTAAACGACAACTACAGTAGTTGTTTCGGTGTTAATAGATTTCGAGAATGTTGTCCTAAAGCTTCGTACAGTAACAATAGTTTATAATAAACAAACCGGAAAACTTTCGTAAACTGAGTCACTGCTGAAACATTCTATACGAAATGAAAAATGTTTTGGTCCATTTATTGCAAAGTAGTCGTTAGGTATACTCAAAGCAAGTTTCTTGCGATAAAATAGAAATAATTGCATTCACAAGCTTTGTAAATGGGACATCATGTAAATATATGTCATAACTTAATTTTTTCACAACTGCGTACTAAAAGTGTAATAAAATTATAAATATAATTACATTACATTACTGTTATATATTTCTATTTTATTACTGATTAGTTGCAATAAGAATTATTGTAGAATCACCGTCATTTTGTGGTGAAAATCAAATTAAAAAAATATTGTTTACAATACAAAAGATGTACAATAAAACCCTTGAATCGGCATTCTAATCAACATATTCATTTTCCCCCTAAAAATTCACAAACTTAAGGCTGATTTTCGGGTCTCGAAAAATAATGAGTTAATTACGAATATTTTTATGGCACAAAAATAATCTCCTATCCCTTGACAATTTCAACATGTTTTATTATTCGAAACAACAAAATTTACATTGTCATTAAAAAGAATATATACTCTATTATAATAAGAAATAAAGAACATGTTAATTTCTTTATGTTCAGATACACAAAGCAGTAACTAACGAAATACTATAGTGTCCAAATAACCTCAAGTAACCATTTACATTCAAATTGAAACTAAATTATAAAAATAAATAAATATCAGATATTACATGAACCAACTTACACAATAATCATTTACCTTGATAAAGACTAACACATTTTATAAACAGCTTTAATCTAAAATAAAAAATCTAAGGTCCACCATTTTGGGTGGCATAAATCCAGTGTTAACAAGAGTCACTGTGACTGATATAAGAAGGATAGTTTCCTGCCCGTTATAAATACAAATACAGAAGGAAGTAGAAGTGGAAGGGAGATTGGAAAGGGTAAGCAGGAGAGGCAAGAAGGTGTCGGTGTTGAAGCCCTGCGGGATACGACCCCCGTGGTGAGCACACGACTCCCGAAACGGCCTCCGTTTGGGAATCGCGGTTGCTCGTCCACCGGAGTCAAACTGTCGACCGTTTCTTCTCGAGTCGTTGGTCAGAATTGATGAAGAATGCCCCTCGGAACAAGATTATAGATTACGATCGTTATTAGCCGCCAATATATCACTTCCGTGTGGGCCAGAAGGCTCCTTCGCGGACAAATATTTGCGTTTCAACCATCGCGGAGCAACGGTCGTTCACGCTTGTTCGTGTGTTTACATGTATTCGAAAGGTAGCTCGATTGGAAACGTTTGCTAAGTTGCACCATTGTTCGCCATGGAACGTTTCATCGATCGTCATGGTACGGCTGAAACTGTACCGTTTAAGATATCAGATAACCGCGAATTGATCGCGATAAATCGTGCCGATTGGCAATTATTGCCTGCTGTAAATAATTGTAATTACTGGCGTGACTGATTTATGTTTACGTTAAATCATGCGCGAAATGGTTAAACGCAGTAACGTGATACACCGCGATATTTGCGCGAGAATGTGGAATTTCGATTAACGCGTTAAATGGTAAATGCGAACGGGCATATGCGGTATGGTATGGTTTAATTAGGGTTGATGTGGCATTTTGTTTCAGAACTTCGTCTTCTGACCTTTTGTTAGGACTGTTTGTCCCATCAGCATATGGTAAAAGTATCAAGATTTCGAATATTCCTATCAATCAGTTTTTCCGATTTTTCAAATTTTCAAATTTACATTTATAATAAATACGAAAATTTTGTATTTAATGCGTGTAACATTTTTTTAATTTTCTGAATTACAATTTTTTTTTGACCAGTGGATAATTTATACAGTTTCGAAATAATTTTTTTATGAATATCTCACTTATTAAGTGACCATCAGATTCACGAAACCTAACCTAACCCAGGGACTCCAAATTCATTTGAAATTTAACATATTTACAGTGAAGTTTGGCTCCCACTTTGCATGAAACAGTGTACCATGTACAATAATAATTTGAGACCTAAACTTTGTTTCACGGGAAGACGTTGGCCGGTTGGGCGCGATGAAAGCAAGAAATTAGCAGGGTCCGTCGAAAGACGGATCTATTAAGGCAAGCTGTTGGGCCGCGGTACGGGGGTTAGACCTGTAATTAACCGGTAGCTCCTTTACTCGCGAGAGAGCGTACAACTTGCCGTTTTAACGGTCTACTTTTATTGGTCGCTTATTGGTTATTTTTGGGCCCCGGTAGCCCCGGGGCCGATCACCGCCTCCGGCTGGCGTGCCATGTAACCGGAAGCCGGAAGTGGTAGAAGATCGAGCACGGATAATGGAAAGTATCGTTCCACTGACACTTAATACTTAGCCAGCAGCGGGACTGCGGTTCGTCGAATATCGAATTTGGCAGTGATTACGGGTCGCGAATTAATGGCTCGTCCGCATGCTGTTGCTTCATTTGCTCGTGACGATGACCGCTTGCTTCCCAAGGGGCGTGGAAATTGCTCTTTCTTTCTTTCTTTCCTGTATTTGTTTTTTCTTCGCAAAAATGCTACTCGAATTAGCTTTAAACACCGTGCTCCGCTTGATTAGTTTTTGTTTCCTCCTTATCATCACTTCATCTCGTCATCATTATACTGGTCGTTTCACGCAAATGGGCGGTGCGGCTGCTGGAGATCGTAACTTATGGTACTGCCACTTAATGGCAACTGTAATGTGGTATAGGGACTTTCGACTCGAAAATTTGAGTTGAAAAGATGAGATGAAATTTTTTAGAGTTCGTTTTTTGGGAAAGTTTTGAGGGGGTATTTGATGGAGGTGGAATCAAGTACAAGTTTGGAAGTAGTAGAAAATTTGGAGACTTTAGAATTTGGAAACACGAGTGTCGAAAATTTTAGAAATTTGAGAATTTGGGAAGTTTGAGAATATTAGAAGTTCGAAATTTAGAAATTTGAAAATTTAGAAATATGAAGGTATAGGCATTTAGAAATTTTTAAAATATATAAAGTTGAAGATTTAGAAATGTAAAAAATATAGAAATATGGGGATTTAAAAAATTTAAGAAGGTATGAATTTGGAAACTAGAGAATTTGAGGACTAGGAAATTTGAGAACTAAGAAATTCAGGAATTAGGAGACTTAAGGACTAGGGAATTTAGAAAGTAGGAGATTTGAAGATTAGGGAACTTAGGAATTTAGGATTTAGAAAATGTGGACTCCATAAAAAGAATCATGGGAATTTGAAAATTTGGCAATTCGAAATTACAAAAATTAAAAACTCAATGTTTTAAAATTTGAAACTTTGCTGATATAAAAACTAAGAAATGTGGTCATTTAGAAAATTTAGGAATGAAATTTAAGAACTTGAAAATTTTCAATTTTCAAAACTATTTCCTTGAAAATGAAGTATCATAAAAAAATAAAACGAAAATACACATTGATTTGCAATTAAAGTTAAAATTGCATAATCTCCGTACCATAATAATGAAACCTACATAAACTGAAAAAGATCGGTACTCTAAATTATTTTATAACAAGACCTTAGGCAAGAACGTGTTAAACCGCCGAATTCGTTGTAAATCCCTGTCGATTCATTTACGCGTTCATTTCACCGGCATCGTCCCCCATTTTGTGAACATTCGTTTTAAACAATTAATCGCATTTCAACAATGTAACAATTTTGTCATTTACACGGAGCAAACCTGGCGGAATTTATTTCCGTGCGCATTCGATTATCTTGGTTCTGATGCGTCATAAATTACACAGCGCGTTTTTATCGCTTTCAACTCAACGATCCTATGGAGGACAATTAAATTTAATTGCACGTGCTCGAGCAAATTCTAATTGCATTCGTCGAGGCTCGAGTGTCGGGCTTTAACCATCAGAATTAATTTCTATGCACGGCCTGTCGTATATCGCCGGTCTCGAAGAACCGATAAACGATCAATAATGGTGAAATGGAGCTTTAGCTAATTAAGTACATTATCTATGCCAAACGAAATCACCTGTAAGGTAAATTGGACCATTAGGCTCGTTTCTGTGCTGGTCTATTTGGTTCAGATTTAAGGATGAATTTTAGGGATGAATTTGGTATAATAAATTGATGTTTAAGGTATCAAGATATGAGGAGAGGGAGGGGAAGATGGATATAGAAATTTTCCATGGATGATATTAAGTAATGATAATGAAAAATTAAAATAAATTATTTAATTGTTTAAATTTATCATCGGTAATATTGATAGTAATTATTACAAAATTCATACGTTTAATATATTTTTTGCTTTATTTCACATTTAAAGTTACATTAATTTTAATTGTCACTTTATTAGCTTTTTTAGGGTTAATGGGTTTCGAGTTACAGCAAGCTTATATAAATAAAATTCTAAAATTCTAAAATTCTGAAATTCTGAAATTCTGAAATTCTGAAATTCTGAAATTCTGAAATTCTGAAATTCTGAAATTCTGAAATTCTAAAATTCTAAAATTCCAAAATTCTAAACTTCATTTTCAATCTTAATTAAAGTCCTCTTCGCCATACATTTAAAAAAAAAGGTCTCTCAATTATAACAACTTGTCCACCCACTATAAAATACATCTATTTGACAATTTGCATTTTGAATAAGATCAGTAAGTACACGAAAGGCATCAAAATGTTTCGAGTGTTTGAGTCCTCCAAAGATCTTAATCCCACCATGGATACATGCTATGAAGTATGAGGGCCAACGTAACAAGAGTGAAGCTTACAGTATCATGATTTTAGCTTCGCACGTGTCGAACGAGGCTGTTTTGTTTGCTAAGTGAAGTGCACTCTATATAGAAGAGCACCCGTTATTTATTAGACGGCGCTATTAAGCGAGGTTCACGAGCCGTTTCGAGTTCGAGTGCTCTTACCACGTGCTCGCCGATTTTAAACCAGAAGTATCGGCCGCTGTCAGCGAGCCCGACCTTTTGATTAATTAATCGGCTGAAATGATGAATAACCCATGGCTCGACGGGTGTCTTGCCGTAGAATGAAACAGGATATGCGGTCATTTAAGCGTTTTATTTGATGGAAGATTACTTATTTAATTTCGTACGTGATTTACTATTTGATTAACCTTCGACTGGTGGAATCTTTGCTCGCACAATTTGATTTTGAAATTATGTTTACAATTTTGCATTCGTTTTTATTTTATATTATTTTAATTTTATTTTGTTCTTAGTTTATTTTGTGTTAATTTATGGTGTTTTGTTCTTATTTAATTTTGTTATTTTACGCCATAGTATTTTATATTGTTTTTTGTCATTTTGTGTTTATTTAATTTTATGTTGGTTTATGTTATTTTATTTTCATTTAGTTTTATTTTACTTTAAGTCATATTATTTTTATTTAATTTTATATTGTTTCATCTTATTTTCTTTGCATTTAATTTTATGTTATTTTAAGTCATTTTATTCTTCTTTTATTTTATATTGTTTTTTGTCATTTTATGTTTATTTAATTTTATGTTGGTTTATGTTAGTTTATTTTCATTTAGTTTTATTTTACTTTAAGTCATATTATTTTTATTTAATTTTATATTGTTTCATCTTATTTCCTTTGCATTTAATTTTATGTTATTCTAAGTCATTTTATTCTTCTCTTATTTTATATTGTTTTATATCATTTTATGTTGCTTTACGTTATTTTATTTTCATTTAGTTTTATTTTACTTTAAGTCACATTATTTTTACCCAATTTTATATTGTTACATGTTATTTTCTTTTTATATAATTTTATATTATTTTAAGTCGTTTTATACATCTTTAATTTTACGTTTTATTTTTATTTTCTTGTATGTTATTTTATTATATAAGAATATAACTAGAACATTCAAGACAATCTGTATATTTTTGTTGAAGTAAATTAGTATCGAGTATAATACATTATATCACATATTACATAAAAGCACCAATATTTTACCAGAAACTTGAAATCGCACAGGTGTTCACATAATCGACTCGTTACATAAGTATGTCATAAGTAGAAAGTGTATTCCTCCCATTTCACCTAAAAAATGTCTTCCAAAGAATTTTACAGTGTGTGTCGTTGACCGAACATCTGCAGCGGAAGCGATCGTGATTTAATTAACAAAGTAATTGCAGGGTCGAATCTTTCGATATAGCTTAAGGGGACGTTGACGGGCTTGATTGAAATGTTGCCGGAAAAAAATAATCCAATTTGACCAAGGCGGTCGTTATAGCGTTTAATTGCGTATAATCTCAAGCTCCAGCGTTGCAGCCCTCGAACCAGATAATAGTTGCAAAAACGTTTAACAACGAAACCCTTCGTGTTATTACATGTTCATACTACATAACATTAATTTTAAAGTATACTTGCCATTTCATTTAGTATAAACTTTGATCAAATTAGGTTTTTGGTGAAGACAGTTATTCGTCCTTCATACTTAACTCTTCTATAAGTATTAATAACAGTGTTAGATATTATTTTGTACGCTCAAATTTCTATTGCAGATATTACTTTTTGTACATTTTTTACTATTTAAATTTTCAGTTTTCTATGTTAAAAAATCCATAAATTTTTCAAATTTTGGAATTTAAAATTTGTATATTTTCATATAAATTTATTTTTATACTTTCAATTTATTTACGAAGTTTTAAATTTGTGAATTTTTACTTTCTAAGCCCCTAAATCCTTAGATTTTTATGTTCTTTAATTTCTGAATTTCTAAATTAGATTTTCAAGTTTTCAAATATTAACTCATAAAAATTTTCATTTTTAGCAACTTTTATATTTCTAAATTTCTGAATTCTCGAATTTTTGAATTGCTAATTATCAATGTTTCAGATTTATAAATTTCTAAATTTTTCAATTTTAAAATGTCTAATTTTCAGACACCAAATTTCTGAATTGTTGTATTTTTGTTTTTTCTTTTATGGGAATCTCAAATTTTTTTTAACTCCTTTAGACCTTCTCTACCACTATATGCTCTTAATTATCTCTAGTTTTTCCCTAGATCTTTCTCGGAGTAATTTATCAATGTCCATAAGCTCCGCATTTCCCATTTAATCTATGCAACACCGCTCTACTTATAGAAGAGTTATTTGCATGTACGAATTGATAAAGATCGAAGAAACGAGGACACTGAGGTAAAAAGAGCGAATGATAAATAAGTGATAAAGGACATCCACATAAAAAGAACGACAATCTATAAAAAGGATACAGATGCGATCTAGATAATGTCTAGATCATATTTATTATAATTTATGTAGAAGCAAAGACAAACTACGTAATTTAATTGAACTGACAGCTGGAAATTATACACTCGTGATACTTGCTGCTCGCATTAATACCTGCCACGTCCATTTTTCGATTATTTCTTACCGTAATTACGTTAAAGCTCAATGCATGCGTGTTTTACAAGGAAAGCGAACCTTTTGAAGTGTGTCTTCGAAATAAATGGTCTTGTTGCAGTCGATGCAATTTCATTACAAGCGTGTCCTGTCAAAGGACAAGCGCGAGTTACAAAACTTATAATTATCTCCATTTATCTTGTCATAATATCTGAATTTGCACGGGCAAATTTTTCATGCTCGCTTAATAGCATTCGAACGTTGGCCATCTTATTTACGCCGTGTGCTCGGTTTGTGAAACGTGAAACGAGGGAAACGTGTGGCATTGAGAAATTCAAGGTATCGAGAAATTGAACTCATTTGTGCACGAGGTGGTTTTTAATCATGCTAACCGGTGAAAACTGATTTGTTTCGACTAATAAATTGAAATCGCGTATATGAAATGAAGGATTTTGGTTCACGTTTTTGTAATCATGTGAGGTTTACAAGTTGTGGAGCATTGAGGACATGAAGTTAAAGAGTACAGATATTTAAGAAGTTTAAAATTACAAAATTGTGGTATTACAAACTTTTAGAATTTTATTGCTGTCCAATTTTACTAGTGTCAGATTCTACAATTTAAAAATTGCAGAATTGTAAATTTGTTAAATTCCAGAATTTGAATATACCAGGATTCTAGAAGCCAAAATTGTAAAATTTCAGAATTCTCAAATTATCAAATTTCAGAATTCCAAAATTATCACATTCCATAACTGTCAAATTCCAAAATTCCGAATTTCCAGAATTTCCAGAATTTCCAGATTCCAAGAATTCAAAAATTATAAAATTCCCATATTCCAGAATTCTAAGATTTCAAAAATCCAAAATTCTAGAATTCCAAGATTCTAGAATTTCAAAATTCTAGAATTTTCAGAATTTTCATGATTTTCAGAACTTCCAGAATGCTGTAAAAAAAATTATAGGTTCGGCAAATGAAGTTTAAAATTTTTCCTAAAAATGACCTATAATGCGTGAAAATTTAAAATTTAGGTTTGCGCATGCGCGAAAACAGCACCATGATAGCAAAAATATTAACCTAACCTAATCTAACCTAACCTAACCTAAACACTATGTAGCAATAAACACAAAAAAAAAACAAGAATTTGCAACAAAATGAAAATCGAACAGAATTCAGAAAAGGAAGTGATAGCAATATGAATAAACAGATGAACAAATAAGGAAACGGAAATTCTTTCAAATGTATGCTAAAAACAAAAGAAATCAGTTTAAAAGGATAAGTAGCTTAAAATTGCTGAATTCTAGCTTTAGGCGTTTCTCGAGAATTTTCGCCCAGGATCACATTCGCCGAAAGTGAAATTTTTTCAGTGAGTAACTTGAATCATGAAAAATATTTATACAAATTTTCATCAAGATCTGAAGGTTGGGTCATACCGTAATACACATCGTTATTGAATTCTTGCATTTTTATTTTCAACCCTGTAAAGTTAGACCGGCTTCTAATTTTACCTGACATTTTCACGAATTATCGGTGAAAATAGTCTATACATCTTGTTGTTCCGAAGAAACCCAAAACTGATGGTTAATTATATTCGTCCCGCAACTGAACTCTCGTAGTGAAGAGCACGAGGGGTCTTTTTAGTTCGCGGCACGCGCCGCCACGTGGCTTCGCCGCGGATCCCTGAAGAGGAAACGAGCAACCAACGTTCGGCTTATGCCGGTTCGAGTTAGTGTTACCGATACACAGAGAAGTACCACGTTGAAAGTCTCTCGTCCGACAGGAAAAAACGCATGCATGGCCTTGCGAGAACCATAACCCGCCATTATCGCGCCGTGAGATCGAGAACAATGACACGATGCCGTATCGTTGATCCAATTCCCGCGCGAAACGTTGAAGGAGGTTTGAAAACGTTTGCGAGAACAAATGGAGCGCGAGAAAAATTGTGGAACTCGTTTTGTGATCAATAGGGTTAGATGTTCAATGAGAATCGATATCTTGTTCATCTCGTAGATGCGTCAGATTTTAAAAAACATAATACAGCGAGGTTTTTACCTCAGTACAAGTTTTCAGCGATAGTTTATCTTCATGTATAGCTTTTTATTGTAGCTTGATTATTCTTTCAGGTACATTTGTAGATTTAAATCAATTCTGATAGAATGAAAGGTCATATTCTTTGAAATATCAGTGACACATTCCATTGTCTGCGAAACTAGCGTGCAAGGAAATACCAAGGTTTGCCGTAATGACTCTCACCTTCAATTTGTATAGAGCAAGGGAAAGGGACGGTCACAAGGTGATGCAGAAACAACATTGGCGTAACAAGAATTTTTGTGTGGATGGGAAAGGATTTCTAGCTTGAAATTTGGAGATTTGCACGTTAAGAAATTAGAATTTTACGAATTTCAGGTCTTTGAAACTTGACTATTTGGAAATTTAGGGACATCTTCGGAAATATAGAGAAATTGGAGTTTAAATATTTGAAAACGGAAGGCCTAAAAACTTAAAGACGATGCGACACAATTTAGGAATTTGGAAACTTGGAAACGCAGATAAATAGAAATCGACAAAACTGGAAACTGAGGATTTGAAAATTGCAAGATGATATATGACAATTTAAGGATAAAAATTTTGCAAATATAGAAAACTAAAAATGTAAAAAACTAGAAATGCAAGATCAGAAAGCTTGAAGACAAGGCACGATAATTTAGAAACTTAGGAACTTCAAAATTTCTGTACAACGTTCGAAACCCTATGTTTAACATTCTTTTTTTATTCCTATGAATATTAATAAAGCGAGGCGGTAAAATGCCGGGATACCCTGTACTTACGCCAATGAAAACCAGTTACCAGTGGAACGAAATGTCTTCATGATTATCAAAGGGACTCTCAAGGCCGCTAATAAGTGTGCAAAATAGCCGTCAAATTGTAATACCGCTAATCGATGATAATGTATTACCAGAATTAATGCAGCCGATGAAACGCGGTGTTCAATATCGTTCATCTGTTAGCCCTTTTCGCGTCCATCGTTCACATTTTTACGAAGCATCGGCAACTTTCTCGTGGATTCAAAGTTACGGTGGTACATTGATCGATCGTCGAGAAACGGCAAATTGTCGTAAGTGTAAAGGCACATGATCGGTCTCTTTGCATACTAAAACAGCACGCGAGCACGCAAATTCCACGAACGTTCTTTTCAATGTGATACAATGATATACAGCTATTAAGCAGTTCTTTCAGCGGGAAGAAATTACACATCGACCAACCGCATACGCTGCTTCTGTGGCATCATCGATTTGAACACTGTACAGTCAACAGCAAATCTGTTGCTCCTAGGGAAATGTAATAACCGAAGGAGAGGAAGTTGGTTTGATTTTGAGGGATTTTATAAGTTGGGGGTGGAATAAGAATTTGGGGATGTAGGAATTTGGAGGTTGACGAATATAAGAAATTAGGGATTTGGCTGTTTAAGAACTTAGAGATTTAGGATTTTAGTATTTGAAGATCTAGGGATGCAGAATGTGGGAACTTGCGAATGTAGAAAGTCGTCAAAATTTAGGGGTTTGGGAATTTAGGAACAGATAAATTTGGAGAGCTGGAGGTATGGAATCTAGGGATTTGGGAATATGGAAGATTCATGGTTCTAGAATTTTAGGGATTTATAAATTTAGAAATATATTAGTTTGGATATCTAGGGAATTGGAGGTTGACGAATATGAGAAATTAGGGATTTGGCTGTTTAAGAACTTAGAAATTTAGGATTTTAGTATTTGAAGATTTAGGGATATGGAAAGTGGCAACTTGGGAATGTCGAAAGTCGTCAAAATTTAGGGGTTTAGGAATTTAGGAACTGATTAATTTATGGTGCTGGAGGTATGAAATTTAGGGATTTCGGGTCATGTAAGATTCATGGTTCTAAAATTTTAGAGATCTATAAATTTAGAAATATATTAGTTTGGTCATCTAAGGATTTAAAGGCTAACGAATATCAGAATCTAGAGATTTAATCGTTGAGACATTGGAACCTTGGTTTGACGATCTAGGAACACGGGAGTTTAGGGATTTAGCAGGGTTTGGTGATAATTTGTCAAATAAATTTGGAGATTGTGGTATTTGGGGATCTAGGGATTTGGAGACATTGAAATTTGACGATTATAGAAATTTAGGAATTTAGTAACATATCAATTTGGGGGTCCAGGGATGTGGAGACGTGCAGATATAAAAATCTGACGGTATTTCTGAACGTAGAAACATTGCTAATTGGAGAACTAGGAATATTTAAATCTAGGGATTTCTGCATATAAACATTTGGTAATTCTGAAAGCTTAAAAATCTAACAATTTGAGGTTTTTGGAATTTGGAGATGTAGCAATTTAAGGACTTAGAAATGTAAATTAAATGTCAAGCACTTAAGATGTTTGTTAACATGGGAACTTTTGGATTTAGTTTATGAATATGGGAATTCAACAATTTTGGAGTCTATAAATTCAACGTCTACGAATTTGGTAAATATGGAAAGTATTTGAGACAGTGAATTATCTGAAGTAATTTGAGACAGTGAAAATTTAGAATTTTGAAAATTAGAAAATTTAGTACTCTGAAAGTTTAATAATTAAGAAATTAGGAACATAAGCAAATTTACAAATTTAATAGTTAAAAATTTTACAACTTGAAAATTGGAAAACTTGCAGATGCAAAAGTTTAACAATTGAATATTCGACAACTGGAAACTTGAAAAACTTGTAGATACCACAATTCGTTAATTAAACATTTTTCACCTTGAAAATTGAGAAAATTTGAAATTAAGCCTTCAGTATATAAAAATTTGACGACTTAAAAATCGTATAACCTGAAGACAGCAGACTTTACTACTTAAAAATTTGCCAACATGAAAATTGAAAAACTTGAAGTTCCAAGCATTCAATAATTGAAAATTTCCAAGTTTACATATGTGTTCTTACACCCGAGTGTACGCGTGAGTCGAAAGCGGGCTGATTTCCCGGGGCAATGGAATTTCGATTCTGTGGCTCGAAATTCGTTTTACCTCTGGTGAAGTAAAAGTCGGCCATTGTTTTCTTCTTTGTTTGCATGATTCTCGGGAATAATATTGAAACCAAGGGAATGGTATACAGAAATGATAATGTTCTGTTTGCTGGACCGATCGTTTGTGTAATTTGGCAAGATTCGGGTGTATCTGACCCTCCTTCAAAATGTGGGCCGGACCAAACCATCGGATGTTATTGAAATAAGTATAGTACCATAAGTGATGGGCTTCCTGAAAGAAAATGGCGAAGACGAAGATATAGGACCATTCAATAAATTATGTAAGAATTGCTGTATTGTAGTATATTTGTAATATATTTGTAGTATATTTATTCTAGTATATTATGAATAGGGGGATAATTTTACAATTTCAAAGTATGAGTTGTTGAGAATTTAAGAATTTACAAATTTGAAGTTTGATAATTTTGGGAAATGGGAATTCGGGAATTTGGAAGTTTAGAAGCTTGTGAACTTAGCGATTTGGAAATTAGATTGATCGACTTAGAGATTTGGAAATTTGAGAATTTAAAAATTTAAGAATTTGTTAATTTTGGAAAATAAAAATTTGGGAATATGGGGATTTGGAAATTTGGAGATTTGGAGATTTGGAAATTTAGAAATTTGAAAATTTGAAAATTTGGAAATCTGGTAATTTGGAAATTTGGAAATTTGGAAATTTGGAAATTTGGAAATCTGGTAATTTAAAAATTTGGAAATTTGGAAATTTGGAAATTTGGAAATCTGGTAATTTGAAAATTTGGAAATTTGAAAATTTGAAAATTTGGAAATTTGGAAATTTGGAAATTTGGAAATCTCGAAATTTGGGAATTTGGAAATTTGGAAATCTGGTAATTTGAAAATTTGGTAATTTGAAAATTTGGAAATTTGGAAATTTGGAAATTTGAAGATTTGGAAATTTGGAAATTTGGAAATTTGGAAATTTGAAGATTTGGAGATTTAGAGATTTGGAGATTTGGAGACTTGAAAATTTGAGAATTAAAAAATATGTTAATTTTGAAAAATAAGAATTTGGAGATTTTTAAATATAGAAGTTTATTAACTTAGTAATTTGGAAATTATATAAACTAGGGATTACCGATTTGCAAATTTGTAAATATGGAAATTTGGAGATTTGATAGTTAAATAATTTGTAAATTTAAGAATCTAACATTTTCAGAATTTAAAACTTAGAAAATTTGAAAGTTCAAAATCTCATCAGTCAAAAAATTAAAAAATTCGAATATACTGAAATATTTTACGTCTGTACTTTTCCAGCGTCCCCAAAAATCCCCAGAATTGACCCTTAAGTGAAACCTTGTGTAGCTGAACGAGTTGAATTCGATCGAACGTCGCTTAAGTAGTGTCTCGCAAAGCTACTCAAAATGAATATTCCCGTAGCGAAATGCAACGGCGACGCGTGGGATTTGGGACAGCTGCGCGTATGCTCCGGACAATTAATATGAATTATGGTAAACACCAGCGGACCTATAGAAAGGGATCATCCGTGGGAGTCGCGTATTCGAAGGCAACCGAGCATACACATAGACCTCGAATTTGCCCGCGGCGCGAATGCATATTTCTGCGCGCATTTTTGCGCACTGTTTCGCAGGTGGTTGGTTCGTTATTTTCGCGCGAAAACGAAACGTTTAGATGAGCTCGTTCAAGCCAGCCTGTTTTGAATATTTGTCCCGTTGTTTTGCCTCACTGAATTACGGTGATCAAAAAGTTTCATGTTTTATAAGGTTGAACGGTGAAATGGAACAGATATTTGGGGAGTGTTGATGAAAAGAGATGCAACTTCAATGACGTATATTATTAAATATATATTAAATATATAGTATTAAATATTGGAGGAGACAGACGACAAATAAGAGGATTTAACTATTTCGAATATTTTTCAGATATTTTTATTTTAATATTACAGTATATACTTGCATCGAATAATCTTAATTTCACCAATTATCTGAAATTTTTATAAATCTTAAAACTTTAAATTCTCACAAAGCTTATATCATTCTATAGAGTGCAAAACATGTAATTACAAATATTGCAAAATGTGTGCATAACTGTCCGCAGTACACCCTCAGGAGCTTTTCTGTTCTACAAATGTCAACCATATATCGAACGATAATCATATAGTAACGGTAATATCATCTTTCAAATTCTCATGACACACTTTCCATTTTTTAATTTAATGCGTGTTTCTAATCTCCAATGGATCTATGTAATGTAATACGTCATTGTAATTCGAGGGTTCAGAATCAGACAACGTCAAGTCAAAAAATATAATTTTATAAAAGGGAGAACGCTGTGTTTAGCATTCTCCGACTCGAAATAAATTTCACAAAATCAATGACAATCTTTAAAAACTTTTAAACTACTCATTTTACCATTCATTTTAAACTATTTAATAATTTTTGTAGTCGAAGAATACGATTTTTGTGATTTTAAACCTGTCATTAATACAAACAGAGATCTTTTAGAGATTATACATTTAATTAAATTTAAATTTAGAGAATTTTGGATAATTAAAAATGCATATAAAATAAACATAACTTATTTGAATAGATGTAACTTAATATTCACTAACTATATCATTTTTTTTTTAATTATTCTTATAGAAAGAAAAAACAGACATTGTAAATGGAAAAGATTTGAGAATATAGAAATTTAGAAACATAGAGGTTAGAATACAGGGAAAATATGGGATTCTAAAATATATCATTTAAAAATATACAAACTGAAGAAATATTGATTAGAGATAGAAATTTGGGAATATAAACTTGGAAATTATAAAAATTCACTGTAAAAATATAAAACTGCATTTTTGTTGTAATAAGCGTAAAAATTGCACGGAAGTACACAAACTATTCAATAATTGGTTTAGACAAGACACGTTATTTCCAAAAATTGCAATTGCCAACCCAAGTACAAATCTCACAAACACACAAATCACAGATTACCACATCGCATACCAAAACAAAAAAAACGATAAAATATATCAAGATCATCTAACATGCATCCACTTTTAATCAACGTCAATCACGCAACCACTAAAAATGTTGTCAAACCAACCGATTAAAATTGCAAGTGGGAAGTATATCGTAACGCTTTAATTAGAACATTCTAATCAAATCCCCATGAACATTCTAATAAAAATTACCATGAAAATACACTACGGGAACACACGACCAAGTTTGTCGTACCACTTTCGATCTACTTCTTTGCTGCTGTCTGTCGGTAACTTCGACAAGTTCCCGGCAAGAAAATGGCTGCCAGGACTTATTAGGCGTCGCAATTTCCTTCTAATTGCATAATTGTAACGCCGATCCGGGTTACATGTAATTACAAAGATCACCAGGGCAATTTTCGCGCGACAGAGTCGAGGGTGACGTTGACCACGATTAACTCGCAAGACGTTTAGAAACGCGAGTCACCGACGCGTAATTGCACGCCTTGCGATTACTCTCGCAATCGGTATATCAATTTCGTGTATCAACGAGTCCCACGACGTCCCCTCGTTAATTTTTCGCGGATGGCAGGTGCCATTGCGCGATGTGAAAGTTTCGCTTCAAGGTAGCTACAATGTTCTTACGTATTCCGACATTTTCTCATTCTTCGATGTATTCATCGTTGATTACTGTAGTAATAACGATGCGCGATGAGATACTACAATTGTGGAGTACGCACAGTATGATACGTTTGCAGTACAGGTGGAATTAATACGTGAATATATGTTCATATGTTCACATATGCACGCATGTACATTTTGACGCAAAGTGAATGCATTCAAATTTTAAAGGTAATTGGTATTCACTTAATTTTATGGAACCTTCAGCTTTTGTCATTCAAAGTAATGACCAACTGATTTTTCATATCATTTACACATAATTTTTTCATAGGATGGACTCCAAAGTAAGAATTAAAATTTTCAAAATAAATGCTGCATGAAACAATTACACAGCATTACGTAACATCTATAATTTGACGTTTTTGGTAACAATAATAAATTTTTGTAAAATGTATTTTTCGGTGAGATTGAATCAGTTCAAAATGGCGGCTTTGGTCAGAGAGTAACCTAATCTAATCAAGTATAAAACCAACGACATCATATATGTTTTGGGTTATAAACACATAATTTTGTTTGTGAAGCATTTCATTTTCAGAAGCTGTTTTCTAAACATTAAAACAGCGCTATTATTTGCTAGAAATCACTCGACTTTAAAGATCACCACAGCAACATTTATTAGACAGCCACGCAACCAATTATTACAAAACGTAATATAATATCATATAGATGAGCAATCGATCAAGTTTAATTTCCATTGCTTCCATCTTCTATAACTCTCCAAATCTCTTGACCACTTTGTAGATGAACAACATAAGCTAAGTACTTGGATACCTACAGTAATGTACAACAGTGATCATGCAAATGATCAGATAGGCTACAATGTTTCTCCGTCGATTATCACCGAATGCATCAATCTACGAACATGTGGATCATTAAGATTGTCTGGACAAAGATGGATCCATTAACTCTGACGATTACCTTCCGATTCGCAGCACAGATAAAGTCCTCGATACCGGTTGTGGCTATTCCAGAATAATTTTTACATTATACGATCTGCTGAACAGGCAAGTTTGTTGGAACGGCTCGTCATTGCGTACAAAGACATAAAATCCAATAAATATAATGATTGGGCGGACTTCACGTAAATATATTGATTATTATGATCGAGGAAAGTGGAGCTGGTCAAGCATGTCCGGAGCTCTGGAATCTCTTGGATCGATGTAGGTCGATCGTGGACCGAGAAGTTCAATCAAGCTGACTGGCCAAGTATGAAACAATCGAGTACGGAAATCGAAGTGGATCAAAAATTTGTTATCTAATGTAAAAATCGTCACGTTTGGTTGGTTACTTTTTAATATCGTTACGTGATCGCTGGCGGGACCGTGTTGTAGAACACGAAGCTCTCGAAATCGTGGCGATAACTTTTCAAGTGGATGATGGCGTAATACTTTTGTAAAGGCATTGGGAAGGAAATTGGAAAATATGAAATATTTAGATCTTTGTGATAGTGGAGTTGGTAATTTTTATATCTCGAAATATGACAGTTTAAGAATTTACTTGAGGATCTGGAAATTCAGAACATAAATATTTAAAAATTTGGAAATTTAAAAGTTAGAAGACCTGCAAATTTGTATTTAGTGATTTACAAATTTGTACTTGTAGAAAATTGGAAAGTTAGGAATTTAGAAAGTTTCAGGACTTTAATTTATAAATTAAAAACTTGAGTAATTAGTAAATTTGAAAATTTAATAATATGAGTATTGGGAAATTTGGAAATTTGTTGTATTTTTGATGTATTCATTAATTTTATGAAATTTGAAAATTAGATACTTTTCAATTTGCAAATTGTGGAATTAGAAAATTTATAAATTTATTTTTTAAATTTGAAAATTGTGAATCGAGAAATTCATAAATTTCATATTTTTTAATATGAAAATTGTGGAATTATGAAATTTATAAATTTCAAATTTTTATAACTGACAATTGTGCAAATAGAAAATCTATAAATTTCAAATTTTTTGAATGTGGAAATTGTGAGTTATGAAATTTAAAAATTGAAAAATATAAAATTTTGATAACTGAAAAATTCAAAATCCAGAAAGTTTGAGTTGAAATTTATTAATTTGAAACTTCAGTAATTTAAAAGTTGTAGAATTTAATAATTTAATAATTTTCCACTATGTCTCCCAAATATTTATTAAGTTGAGACTTCCATTTCTCCTGACTACCCCTAATATTTCCACGACTACCTATTTAAATAATAATTGAAAAAATCATCATTCACCGATAAACATCTGTAATAAAACTAGTACAACGTTTCCAGCAATAACCGTAGATACATACATTGAAATTAATATCCGTAACCCGAGAGACTCGAGTGAACGACGAATTCAATATTTCGAGAGACAAATCGTTTGACATGTACGAGGAGGATGCTGCATGGCCAATTCACCTGTCGATTCGGGGTTCGTTCTGTCGAAACGCAGCTGACAAAATAATTAGTTTCCAAGGCTCTCGCGTCGTGAATGAAAGAGGAACGGTTCTGGCTGGAATCGCGTGTATCGGAATTGCTCAAAAATTGCGCTCTATCCACCTGTCAACGGATGCGTTATGAACACGTCGTGCAAACGAATTCACCCTCTAGGCTCAAAAACTGCCCCCACCCGCGTTCCCTCCGAATTTGACGCTTTAATTCTTATAACTTCGCACGTTGACGTTTAGAAATGTAGCTGGGACAATGAAAACATTTCAATTATCAAGCGGATCAAAATATGCCAGCAAATCGTTTTTCGATAGTTGCCGGACAGCTGCAAAATTCATATGATGAAAGTTTAACGCGTGAATATCGAAGATAATTTATCTCCTCGTTATAACATTTTAAAAGGTAATCTGCCATAAGTTTGAGTAAATACAGTAATTATGCAGCGTAGCGGTTCTGGTACATTATCTTCGTTCCAATCTAACGTGATTATTAACGCACGTTAACACCGTCCGTGTAATTTATGAAGTTATAAAATGACGGATTTCGGTACATATTAGGTCATACCGTAAATATCGCATCTCGGCCAATCAACGACGGTTAAATTAACATTTATTACTTTTACTAATTTATTGAAGGCTTTTTTGTTTGCAGGAATTAGTATCTTTAAGTGCAAAGTTATTTTCTTGGAATAAAGAAGTAATTGAGTAACTGATAGTCTCATTATTTCATATTTTTCGGTTTAACAGTTTGCGAGTGCTTAAAATTCAAAATATCTATTTTACTGAAATGAAAACTAATTATACTACCAAGTTAAATATCTAATTATTTCACTAAATAATAGTTAAAGGGTAAGATCACTTTTTATCGCAAAAAATATCGTGTGCAATTTAATATCTATTATTATTTTCAGTGGAAAATTTTGCTTCTTTGATAGCAACTAAAATTATATACTCATTTACAATCACATCCCAAAGTAGCCTGTAACCCAAATTTGAATATTCAAAGTATAACTACGTTCAAAATGTACTTCACTTTTAATATAATTTTCTATCAACCCATAATTCAAATCTGTTTAAAAACAGCATTCCATTCAATGATTCCTTGCAGCATTAACAATTTTGTTTTCTTTTCGTTCAGCAACTCGATAGCGATCAACTATCGCTCAGGAGGTCCGTTGAACGCTCAGAAAATCTAATTACCCTTAATAATAGTTAACGACGTGGCGACGTCGATCAACTATACTCGCTCGATGAAGCTTTAGCTGTTTCAAGTACGTGTTATAGATAATTTTGTCCCATACGGCGGTAAAAAATACCGTGCACAATGTGAATTCGAGGGTAGTTCCAAGCTGGATACAAGGTTGATAGCTCCGGGCTGATAGATGTCGGCTAATTATGTAGCCGAGAAGTCCAGGCTGCGTCCGGCCAGGAAGAGAATCCTTGCTTATGGTCTTTCTCCGACCTCGACATCGTGGACGACCACCCATTGACAATAAAACGCTCAAGTTATTTGTCCCGTGTTCTCTATGTTTGCGGACGCAAATGACAAAGTACATTTAGGGGTATTTGTACGTTTGGATGGCGTAGAGAATTACTGAGAGTACTTTAGGCAAAACGGCAATATACGAAACTGAAACTCTATTGCTGATGCAAATTGAGAGTTAGAAATTTCAAGCGTTTGAAGCTTTGCGATACTCAAATTTTTATGATATAAAATTGTCTGGTTACCAAATCATAAGATTATTATATCATCAAATTACCAAATTATAAAATTATCTATCAACGGAAAAATCTATTAAATTATTAAATTATCAAACTAGAAAATTGCCAGATTACCAAATTAACAAATACAAGAATTATCGAGCGATTATTTATCAAATGAGTAGTGTAACTTTGTAGCTATTACTGATATTTATATTGTAAAAATGACGGAGGTGATCATTCAGGCCCAAGTTTTAACATAACACATAGCCCAACATCGTTAGACAAACCACATAATTGGACATAGTCATTTAGATGTAGTCAAACATATCATCTGTCTATAATAGATATAGTTGGACATAGACAAACCATATGATCAAACGTAGCCATTAGAACATAGCCAAATATATTATATAGTCGAATATAGTCAGATGCATCATACAGTCAAACATTGTCAGGCAAACGATATAATAAGACATAGTTATTTGGATACAGTTAGATATACACAAACTACATAATTTAACACAGTTATTTAGACATAGTCAAACTTATCACGTAATCTGATATAGTCAGATATAGTCAAATAATTTATCACATAGGCAGATATGGTCAAATGTATCACATAGTCAGATATAGTCAGAAGTGTCACATAGTCAGATATAGTCAAATGTATCATATAAACAGGTATAGTCAGATGTACCATATAGTCAAATATAGTCAGATGTATCATATAGTCAAATACAATCAAACGAACCACATAGTCAGCCATAGTCAAATGTATCACATAGTCAGATATGGTCAGAAGTATCATATAGTCAAATACAATCAAACGAACCACATAGTCAGCCATAGTCAAATGTATCACATAGTCAGATATGGTCAAATGTATCACATAGTCAGATATAGTCAGAAGTATCATGAAGTCAGATATAGTCAGATGTATCACATAGTCAGATACAATTAAACGAACCACATAGTCAGACATAATCAAACAATCCATAAGGTTAAACATAGTCAGACAAACCACATAGTCGGATATAGTTAACCAAACCACATAGTTGAACATATTCAAACGAACATAGCCGAACCTACTCAGATATGTCACATAGTCGAACATAGGCAAACAAATCACATAATCGGACATAGTCACGTAACATAGATCAACCACATAATCGGACATCAACTCATTATCGGGCGAAAAGAAGACAAGAGAAGCAAGAAAAATTAGCAGAATCCTGAAGTTTCGTTCAGGGCTATTATCATTTATCCCCTTCCGGCGTCTTTACAAATTCCAGTACGTCCTTGGCTTCAGCATCACGAAACGTACAAGGCACAGACACAACGGAACGCACACGGTGCCGCGGTGATCGCGATGCTCTAAAGTCTCTCTTTGGAAGGTGGAGGCGTACGTTCGTTCTTTCTTTCTTCCTTTCTTTCTTTCTTTCGTCCGTCCATCCATCCGTTCGTTCGGTGGTACTGGCCCTGTAATTGGGCCCAAACTCTTAGCTCCGCTCGACCGGCCAAAGATTATACACCCGCATGTCCCGAGGGCCCATAGCCAAACGTTCTTGTGTGATATATTATGCTGCAGATACCTGTATCTGATTCACGAGGTGAAGCCGGCGTAAACGGAGTAACATTTTTGGTCGTGCTAAAAGCACGTTCCTGGTCCAAGACCGAGGGTCCGCGATGCAACGGCCTATCATAGACGAACAAATAACACGTCGCCGATGACTTCGATTAAATGGCCCGAAACGGATCGTTACGCCGTTCAATTTGTCGGAGACCTTTTCATTACCCTTTGCCTCGTGATCACGATTTCTACATCGTACCCTTTGTATATTTCTCTCGTTATGTATACAGTGATTAGTTTTGTGGTGACTTACAGTTTCACCTCTATACGAATCTACTTAAAAATTAGCTTTTATTCAGCAAACTCCAGCGACTTTAATTTTCACAAGTCCTCGAAAACTAGAGACCTATTGGGGTTAGCACCAAACTCGATGTATAATACGCGCTTACTTTAAAATTAAAAATGAAGTTAACGAAGCAATAAAACATTAATTATCTCGATACAGGTGTGAAGAAAACCTGTAGGGAAAGTTAGCAATAAACCCGGTGTATGAACTTCAGAATTAAAAATGAAGTTAACCGAATAATAAAACACGTACACATTAATTTCTCTCTTTATCCTTATTAATAAATAAGTTAGTAACAAGCGTTAATACAGAGGAATCAAAACAATTGAGTTTTTCCAACAGAAATAAGATTCATATCAAAAACTCATGTATACATGAATATTTTGAATCATCCTCCAACATCTGATACAGCGATACACCTTGTAAACCTTGTCAGGAGAATGCATACTAATGTCCTTATCTTAAAGTGTAACAAGTGTAAATGCAGATATATATTCATTTGCTGTCTCTTGAAATCGTTTAAGATAATATAGACACGCAAAATACGGTAAAAATATTGTACCGATCGTATCGTTTAACGCATATCACATCGAAGTATTTCAAAAGAGAGGTGATCGTGCCACCTGCATGGCATCTAATTACATCTCCTTTGTTACGAGCCGCATAAATGGCGAAAAATTATTCGTTCATGTATTCTCCGCGGGCATTGCGGGTGCATGGACTCGGGACATCACGACTGTTCGTTTAAAAACTGATGACCCAGTGCTCGATCACTTTAACACAGTGGTTCACAAACTGCGTGCTGCGTCGTCATCTGGAGCGCCGTTAACCCTTGACGGTTACACTGGGGTGACCTAGCCAATTCAACTTTAGCAATTTTATATGTATACCGAAAATTTAAATAAGTATTTGTTTCGAAATTTTTGTATTTTTACTATTTTTTCCCCGAAACTATTTTATTTTAGCGTTTTGTATTAAAGTAGAAACAAATTTTGAATTCTTTTGTAAAAACTGTCATTTTTCCAATTTTTTCACATTTTTCTTTTTGAATAAATACATTTTTTGAACGAAATTCACAATATAAATGTTCAAATTTACTTGAATCAGGTGTGAAATGTGTTAAAATAACTTTCAAAGATTATTTGTAATTTTCTTTTAAATTGAAGTAATAAATAGCTTTGTAAGAAATGTTTTAGTGATTGTCTTGGATGTTCAAGTCTGGCAAGTATGTTGTGATGAATTGTTCTTAGTGAACGTTAAGGGTTGATTTAATAATAAAAGTACTAACAAGTTGAAACGATCGACTTTATATTAGAATTTTGAAACTTTAGAATATTGCGGTTTTATAAGATTTCTAATTTTGGGTTAGTACATTTTTGGAGTTTTTCAATTTTAGGATAGGAAACTTTTGGAATTTTTCAAACTTCGAAGAATTTTATATTTTTAAATTTTAATAATTTAGGATTTTTGCAATATCAAAATTTGAGATTTGAAACTTGTAGACACTGAAATTTTGAGAGTTTGAAAATTTTTGAATTTTGACATTTTGAAGACTGTAATTGTGAAACGCAGAAACTGTAGACCTTCGAAATTTAAAAACTTAAAACTTTAATATTTGAAATGTTTCAAAGTTATAAAACTTGATAATTTCAATGATTCATGTTCCTAAGTTCAAAGTTGTCAAAATTTGGAAGAATAAAAATCCCAAAGTTCAAACATCAAACTTCCAAAATACCAATATTTCAAAACTTCAATATTATTAAAATTCGAACGTACCAAAATTCCAAAATCCCAAAGTTGTAAATATTCCAAAATATCAAAGCTCCAAGTTTCAAATTTATGAAACTTTCAAAATCCAAAAGTTCTAAACCCTCATAGTTATAAAAATACAGAAACAACAAGATCTAAAATCTCAAATTTCCTGACATTTTAAAATACCAAAATCCTTCCATGTTCACATATTTCCAGAATTCTAAAATTCAGCAACATCACTGTACTAAAGCCCTAACAAATTAAAACTTCAAATACATAATTCTAATTTTTCCACGCTTGTAAAAATTTCTCCCATAACTGAAAGCAAATTATGAAAATGCTGTATTATTAATTTAATATGAAAAGAAGTCTACCTTGTGTCTTAGTGTATGTTTCAACCCTCTACACTCGAAGATTTTTACTGTTGACAGATAACAACCCTAAAATTTTTTGTTGACAAAAATACATTCTTTCTGAAGTTATTATTTCTCTATTAGTTTCCACTGGTGCTTCCACTGTCTGCATACATTATAGTACTCTAGTCTCAATTAAAAACTACCTATTTCATATTTTTGAGTCAAACTAAGGCTACTGTCACTCACCTTTCGAATGCAAGGGGTTAATACAGAAATACCTCACTAACCCTACTAGTTAAATAATAATTAAATACGTACTTAAATGCCAACCTACCGAAAAGTTATGATATACAAACAGCCCTAAAACGGAGCCGAAAATTTGAGAACCATCGCCATAATGAATTCAGCACTTGAGGGCCCCATTTGTCGATTCGACTGCAAGATAACTGTTTCCGCGTAACTGGGACAAAAGAACAATAAACGGAGGCTATTTGCGTGCAATTACGCTGCTCCGTCAACCAAACGTGATGTCCTCCTCCGCGCATTTATTGCTTATCTATCGTGTATCTTTTGTTTAACAATGTTGTCAGCATGTCCCGAAGGAAAAAAACCTTGGGGTTGTCGGACGAAGTAGCTGCTCCCACGTGTGTCTCGTTGAAAGGTGCGCGTGCAAGTTACACATTTAGCCTTTGTCGTTTATTGGTTGTATTTCATTCGCGTCCGTACGCCATGTACAACCATCCCGGTATCCGTGATGGCCGGCTGATTGGCGGATACGCTGCGTACGGTTGTATTTTATAGCGAGCACGATTGCGATAGGATATAACTGTTACCTCGATACACAAGGTGTGTGTTTAGTTGGAAGTCGTGCGTAAGTTTCACCTTGCACCAAGTAAATTGCTGATCATTTCGAACGCTTTGTCTTTCGGCGCGAACGATCAAGGAAGATTGCTCTCACCATGAATATTACTGGTATATGTGTCGTTTTGTGGTAAATCGTTTAATACAAATGCGATACATTTGGGTAATAATACACGAGAAATACTTTGGTTTTGAATCATGGACAGGTTATAGCAATCTTCTTTGGTTAGAGACTCTATATTATACACATTTCTGAAAATTACGTAGTGTTACAGAATTTATTCGAAAACGAAAGTAAAAAAGTTTGTAGTTGCAGAATTTATTCTTTGTTTTACTGTTTATTGGAGTTTAACTCTTCTTAAAATGGTAGACAAAGAATTTCATTAAAATGACGAATAAGTTCTTAAATCTGATAATTCAGAAAGTCCCAATTTTTTAAATCATAATTGAATTTGTCACAATATTAAACTTCTTATAAATGTAGGGTCGACCGCAGGTTATACGATTATATAAAACTTGTTCAAAATATTGTCAACGATAACGTTTCTAGATTGTTAAAATTTATAAAAGCATCTTTTATCTACAACTTCACTTCACTTCTCAATGCAACTCCTACATAATATCCACATTTCACCATGCGTATAACATCAATATCGAACAAGTTTAAATATCCTCAGCCAGACAAGAAAGAAATCCAATATTTTCTAGAAGAACCAAGATTATCTCTTGGAACATCGATCGAAGAAAGGCAATTTCAAGTCCGATTCGAAAGAAGTGGAAGTGACGGGACCCGGGACGCATGAACCTGGGATGGAATCGATTCGATAGACTACATCAGAGTCAGAGATTGCTCGAACGGTGAATATATCAAGCTCCAGAGATACTCGCAGCTAAAACCTGCAAGTTGAATCTTTCATTACCTTCAGAAAGCTTCTATAATCTGAAGAAAGTACTGGGGTAATAAAAATAATTCTAAAAGACAATATTAAGTAAACGTAAAAAAAGTTCAAATTTTGTTATACACATATAATTTGATAAGTTGCAACATTTTAAAGGAGATTTAAGGTACACTTTTTAAAGAATTTACAAGTAGGTATTTTATTCTTTGTAGAATATGTCGAAAGAATGTCGTAACAATTACTTTTAAACAATTTTATTTTCTTCGTGAAGAATGGTGCTCCAAAAATGCAAATCCACTTGATTCGTAAACAGAATTGCATATTTTTGTCCTTTAAATTCCCTGGAATATTTTGCATAAAGTATTAAGGTACAACGTTGAAAAATTAATAGTTCGTGTATCTCACATTTTTAAAGATGTTCAACGGTTAAATCAAATTAAAAATGATTTAAATAAAAATTAAAAGCTTCCATTTTTTAAGTAAATAATATACATTGAAAATATTGTATACGAGATACTTTATAAAATTTATTTAAAGCAACAAAACTAAATTTATAAGAGTATAATATATAAATTGTTAATTACCTATCTATCATATATTCATAATGTTTACGTATAAAATGTAGCTTTATTTGCATTTTTTTTCTAAGTGTATCTAACACAGTTTACATACAAAGAACACTTGGGATGCTTATTGGCGCTCCTGTCGCCAATCACGTAGCAGTATTTAGCCGACGCGAGCCGAACGCGTCCGAAACTAACCGACTTACCACTACTGTCGCTTTCCATCTACTCTAAAGGTTTTTTCGCTTAAATATATCACTTGTATACCGAATACTTGAATATACTTTTATATGTGCACCTGTATATCATACATTTATATAGCAGCTACTTGCATAACATGTTAATTAATCGCAATTATATACTATGTACTCGTATATTCTGTACTTGTGCACCGTGTATTTATGAACCATGTATTTTTATATTGATAACTTGTATAGTGTGTACTTGCATACCATATACTTGTATACTATGTACGTCCATACTATATACTTGTATATCCTCTATTTGTATATCAAATACTTTATGTATCGTGTACTCACCGTACACTTGTGTACCGTGTACTTGTATACCATGTACATTTCTACCGTGTACTTACACACATATCATCATATCACGCACATACAGTACATCATATCGCCGCATACAGTATCTTGTACACGTTTGTGTTAACCCGTCCCAATTGCGTGTCGTACCTTGTGCAGAGAGTTAGGGTGGTGCTATAGGTTTACGTTCACCACAGCGATGCGCTGTAACGCTTACATGGCGAAAAAATCGCAAAAGCGAAGAAGCTTTTGCTCGCGTACTCGTTGATTGTGGCCACGCCCGTGGCGGATTCCTCATACGTAACTCGTGCAGTGGCTCGACCTACCAGACCTCTTTCTCCTTCTCCTACGCCTTCAACGTCTAAGATTACTGACACGTTGCTTTTATTGCAATTGAATCTCCCAACCCCTTGGCCGCTTTACCGGCTTCTTCTCTCTTTATCTTCCTTCATCCAACGAGCCTTCTCTTGTTTTTTACGCTTCTTTCCCCCATGCTCGATCTTCTATATCCTTTCCGCGTACTCCATTCGTTGCTACATCATCCTCGCCTTCATCCGCACCTCTCTGATTCCTTCGTTTCCACTTCATCTCGTCCTCTTCTTCATCTTCGCCTGTAATATTCTTATACTACGTTTACTACTAGCACCACCATTACTGTGCCGTCTTTTACAGCGATGGAATCAAGCTTGATATCTATGTACTTATATACCCGAATCAAATGGCAAGGTATAGTTTATAGAGTTCGAATACTACTCGTGAGATGCAAGGGCATTCATTGTATTTACGATAATGTTTTATATTCGTGAACTGGTTTCGAGACCTAGAATGAGCGTTTACAATTTACAGACTTTGAAATGGTTGGAGTGTTGAAACGAGTATTGAAGTAAAGTAAGTAAACATGTTTCAAATTACTGTGCCTCTTTAATCAGAAAAAATGTCACAAATACATTAACAACAATTGTATAACAAAATCAAAACTAAAATGTTCTTATTCTTGCATTAGTATTATCCCATCGATACTCATTATTACGTTTTGTTCGTACTGAATATATTATGATTCTTTCGCTTGCTGTTCCCTCTTACATTCAGCAAACTTCAAAGCAAGAACAAACTGAGCAAAAATTCAGACCTGAAAGATTCGCTCAGAATTTACTATACTTATGCTAGAATTTATAATAGAATTTACAATGCTTATGAAAGAAACGTCTCTCGAATTTACTTTACATGCGAGCCACTTAAACCCATCACTACTCCTTTCTTTTTCACTTCTACCATTTTATTCTTCCCTGTTTGGGTTCTCCGAACGCTACATGTCACTCCTCTACACGTTTCACCCCGTTTCGTCTGAAATATTTTTCCTGGCCCGTGTCTTTTTGCTCTCACACTTTCCGCTTGCACTCTACGCGCTTTTATATCCCGAGTTTTATTCTTATCCATTAGACTTGCTCCCCTTCTCTCGCACGTGTTCTTTTCGCTACTCCCTCGCTCGAACTTTCCTTTTTCTACCATACTGCTCGACGCGAGCGAACGAGCCACGTAGCTCATTAAAGAGATGCTTTCTTGATCCCCTAATTACAAGATGGCGGTCGCGGCTACATGGCGTCTGAAGAACTTGCACGGCACCGTGTCTCCCCTGTTCTTCTTCCTGTTGCCGGAGAACGTGTGGACGCAAGGTTACACTTTTCTTTGATTCTGTTTTCAAAGGGTGAAATGTGGAATTTGTGTGGGGAGAAAATAAGTGATTAACCTCATAATGTGGAGCCAGAGACGTTATAATTTGAAAGTGACATATTTGAATCGTATTTGTACAGGAACTTAATATTGCAATAATCAGCTCTGACACAACTGTTGAAAGAATTGTAGGTTAAGGGGTTGAAGAATGAGCTGAAGTGTTTTAAATTAGTTGAACAGGGAAACGAGAAGGATAACTTTTGAGTACTTTTGTTTGCGCGTGAGGGTGAAATATGGCCAGGGATGAATTATAGCGTTTAGAGGACTCACATATTAAAATATGTGGGTGTTGTTATACATGTACGTGTCATTCATGTTGGAATAATAAATGCGATTTGAGATAGATGAGAAACAAAAGAATATATATATTTTAAGAAATTTAAAGTACATCTGATCGCTATGCGTGCTCATTGAGGATTGCTTAATTAAGCACGTACGTAGATAGATCGGTATTGATTCGCAGCGACACCAAACGTTCGTCAATCATATTACCGTTTACCGACTATATCAATTCAAAATATAAACTAAAATATTTTCTCTAAAAATCCTGCAACAAAGTTTTAATATCAAATATGAAAATCTTAACAAATATTAAAATAAATCTTAACACTTTCTTTATAACCAGAAAATGGTCGATACAGCAAGTTAACGTCTATTCGTTTCGCTTGTTATATTACACGATGATGAAGTGTGTAAACGTTGTATCAAAATACGGTCTCGAAGGCAGGTATTAATGTGTACATAAATTTAGCAGCAAATAAAGTCTTTACAACATAATTGAGCAAGAAAGTGCGCAGAGTAATGGTCGGCGCAAAGGGGTTTAAATGTTACTGTTTTGTGTCTGACATTTGAACCACTGCGAAATATCGAGGTGAAAGTATGCAGTTAAGCATTCGAAGATCTCTCGCGATACTGGAACAAACTTGAAACAAGGATTCTACAAATTTCCCATTATTTCATTAGAAACTGTGAAACTTCCTCGATTCTTCGAGCAAAAGTTCTTCGCCGTAATTTCAATCCCTTCTCCAGCAATTTTCCTCTGTTATCACTTGAAAATTAAAACTGCGTTTCAAACAATACGAATTATAACATTATCTTTGAATCTCGTATTTGCATTTGTCACGCGAGAGATTTTGCAATCACAAACATCAACTATTGAATTTTATAAAATTTAGTTTTCAAAATTTTAACGTATTAAAATGTGAAAATATTATAATTTTTAAATTAATGTTTTTACTATCGATAGAAATGTAAAATTTCGAATTTATTGTAAAATGAAAATTATTTATGAACAGTGTTTGACATAAAATAATTTCAATTCTGTTCCTATGATTTCAATTCTGATCTAGGATTGGACCTCGTTGTTTTAATTAATGGTGAATACTTATTTTAAGTTACACGAACTCTGTAAATCGGGCAACTTTATTAATATTGACGTTAAACAATGTTTTGATGAGGCTGAAAATACAGAACAGTGATTTTCTAGGGGAACAACTGAATACGCGCCCAGATGAATAATGATGAGACAAGAGTGCTCTAATATGTATATGGACGCATGCATATGCATGAACGTATATTCGGCAGATTTTCTATCAAATGAGAAGAGCGAAGTGCACGAGGGAAAATTATTCATCGCGCATGTAATAATCGAAAAATAATATTTTCAACATGCGAAATTAATTTCGTCGAATTGATGAGCGCGCTCAACTGACGGCTCGCACGAAGTATTAATTTTTTAAAGTATACATTCTCGTTGAAATTACTTTTCGAAATTGGTTGCACGAAACTGTTTATAAATCGCCATTAACTAAAATAACATTATGAAAGTAACAAAAATAGCTGAATTTTAACGCGAACTTCATACTATATAGATTCATTTATTGTTTTTATTAAATGGGATTGTTTTTGAGAAAAGATTGTATCAAAAGGGGATGCTAAAATATTTTATTTATTTTCTAAAATGCTTCATTGAAGATCATTGAAGTTTACAAGATATTACAAAAATTTACATATTTAGATATAATTATTTAAAGTAACAGAAAGTGAATTTGTAACTTCAATAAACTCTTTACAAATAAATTTGTATGTTTAAATATAATAAGTAAAAAGTAATTCATTTATTTAAATGAGTTTTTAAGTATTTTATCATATATGAATAAATATATCAACATTACGTATACACTGTTTACACATACATATTGCTTTATTAAAGTGCAAAAACATTTTCTTTTATTTCGCATATTTTTGCATTATAATTCGCATATATTTAAATCTTCAATATTATTCACATCATATCCTACGTTATGATATGAGAGTATTTAATAATAAAGAAAAGAATAAATACCGTACATTTCATACAATGTTCATAAACAGTGCTGTAGCTGCTTCAGTGTGCTACACAACATAACCAATAAAAATATCAATTTTTTATTCAACCTGCATATTCGAATTACAATGGATTTACACTTTAAATTGAAGTACATTCAGCGTGAAGTACATCATTTAAATTGAAGTACATTTGAATCTTCAGTCACGAATCAAACTTGTCAACGCATGACAAGAGATTCATAAAAGTTCAAACATCAATGTGGCAAATGTTAAAGAAAAGTTTACACCTGAACATTTCAGAATGACCAATGTTCTAACTCCAGAAAGCATCGGATTTTTACCGCGAGACTTTCCGCTTAACCCTAATAGTTTGCCCTCCGAAGTGATCTCTCGTTCAGTTGTAGCAACGAAGAGACCGTCGAAATGGCGGTCACCTTCGACCTTGTCCTCGAGGCACCTTCCACCTTTCGCAACGGAAGTAAAAGTAGACGTCGGAGGGAGGCGCACAGTGTCCCGCAGGTTGTAGGCATTGTTTCCGAGTGAGTTCGCCCGTAGGGTGCGGGCTTCTTCAGGTTGCTGGCGTCCTACTGAGCGGCCCACGCCGACTGCCGCTCATCGACATCCCGACAGCCCCGGGACTCGAATCCAGAACAGCTCTCCGCGATCCTCCCCGTGTACGGGCCCGT
Source organism: Megachile leachella (assembly GCA_963576845.1). Lineage (NCBI taxonomy): Eukaryota > Metazoa > Arthropoda > Insecta > Hymenoptera > Megachilidae > Megachile > Megachile leachella. The sequence continues at coordinate 10,920,003 of OY756256.1, read as the reverse complement.
CCCTTCAGCTTCTCCTTCTTCCTCTTCTTCCTCTTCATCATCATCGCCATCATCATCTTTTTCTTCTTCCTTTCCTTCCTCCTTCAGCTTCGTTCTCCGCTTCGTCCGGCGGTTCGCCCGTTCTTCCGATCATCCCGTCCTTCTTCCGTTCTCATCTCGACTTTCTTCTACTCTCTGTCCTGTTCTCGTCTCTCTTCGCTTTCCCCTCGAGTATACGCTCCGACTGCCGCTACGATGCTGCTCCCTTCTTTTCGTTTGCGTGGCGTGGGTGTGCGTGCCTTCACTTTGCCCGGTAATCGTATGTAAATCGTATAGCAGATCTCTCCCGTCCTGGTCGCGCGACCGCCTGGATGAAGGAGGCCCCTCCGCTGTATAGAATCTGCAGCGAGATGGACCGTGCAGCTTCTTACCCCGCGGCGGATACGGAGGATAGCCGCGTGCGTTGCTCATAAACAAATTATCCGGACCCAAGGGTCGAAGGTCTATTGAACCGAGGCGATCCGTTCTCCGTTCTCATTTACATAGTTAGCCCCGGAGCTGCAGATGCCCTCTTCTTCATCCTTTTCTCTTGCTCGCCGGCTCCTCTCGCCGGCTTCTCTCGGCCGCGCGTGTGTCCTCCTCTAGATAACGACCGTCTCTCCACCCTCGTTCTCCTCTTGACCGTGCAGCTCTGCCGACAATCGGTGTACAACGACAATCTCGTTGAACCGCGTTGCCGGAGCTTGCATGTCGGCTGGCATGAAACGCGAAACCCGACGGCGTTCCTTCCCTTCCTGTTGTTACCGTTCGAAGCGATCGTTTCGAGCTTTCCTCCACGTCTAATTGCCGACTTGCCGAGAGATAATCGAGCGAACGTTAAATCAATCGGGGAACAACAGCAGATGAGGAGATAGGAACAAGCGGTGGTTAACGGTACGGCCACAGGAAGAAAAGTCGGATCACATTTGTAAGAAGGTACCGGTTACATCGGTTGTCTCGTGTTGCTTGCTGTTTTATCGTCGCGAGATCTATCGCTATAATTACGCTGCCGGTGATTTATCGGTAGACGGAAAGCTGCTTCCACCCCCCGAGGGAGGGTGGCTACGATGCTCGCTGAAATAACTTAATAACGCGGCGATAAATATTTCGACCAAATCGAATGGTTTAATCGACTGTTGGAACTAGCTTGGACGACAAGAGCCGGCCAACGAATCACGCGAAATGCGGTGCATCCCCGTAGGGTGTGCTCGCCGATGCTCATTATGAGAGCTACTCCGATTGTCCGAGCCGCTGCAATCCTGTTTCGTTGTCCGTTCGCGGCGCTTGCCTTTCGCGATTCAACGCGCACAACGAGACCGTTCCAACATCCGATCGCTGCGGTTTATTATTACCATTGGAATATTTCAATCGGACGCCAACGATAAGAAACCAGTTACGCAAGAGGCGCGATGTCGGGATTCGTATTATGCAAACGGATTCGAAGCCCTTTGCGGTTCGTGCTGATAATGGGCAAGTTGAGTATCCGTTGAATGGTTTGTGAGTGCTCGTGTACTCTAGTGGGGATTCACGGAGATTTCGAGGATTTTTATGCAAAAATTTTGGGATTTAGGAAATCAGAGATTTGGGGATATATTTGAGATTTGAGGTGTAAGGATTTGATGATTTGGAGATTGGAAGATTTGAGATTTGGAGATTTGAAGATTTAGGGATTTGGAGATTTGGAGATTTGGAGATTTGGAGATTTGGAGATTTGAAGATTTGGAAGTTTGAAGATTTGGAGATTTAGGGACTTGGGATTTGGAGATTTGGAGATTTGGAAATTTGGAGATTTGGAAGTTTGAAGATTTAGGGATTTGGAGATTTGGAGATTTGGAGATTTGGAGATTTGGAAGTTTGGAGATTTGGAGATTTAGAGACTTGGGATTTGGAGATTTGGAGATTTGAATATTTAGAGACTTGGGATTTGGAGATTTGGAGATTTGGAAATTTGGAGATTTGGAAGTTTGAAGATTTAGGGATTTGGAGATTTGGAGATTTGGAGATTTGGAAGTTTGGAGATTTAGAGACTTGGGATTTGGAGATTTGAAGATTTGGAGATTTAGGGATTTGGGGACGTAGGAACTTGGGAACTTGGAAACCTGGGAATTTGAAACCATAAAAATTTGAGAATTCGAAATTTTAGAAATTTAAAAATTTTAGGATTTTGAGAATTCGGAAACTTGTAGATTTTCAAACGTGCAAATTTTCTTATTTTTTATTTTAGGATCTCAGAATGCCAATAACTCATGAATTTCAAAATTTGAGTATTCATTAATTTGAAGTATTAAAATTTAAAATTTATTCACTTTATAAATTTACAAATTTAAAGTTTAGAAATTAAGAAATGTGTACACTTGCAACTGAAAATTTGTGAATTTCCAATTAAAAATATATAAATTTAAAAACCTGTAATTGCATAAAATAAAAAGTTATATTTGCAATTTTATAGTAAAAAAAATGATTATCATTGAATGTCTGGGAGTGCATATTACTTGCTCTTCCACGGATCGTGCCCTCGCGGGCGCAGTTGCTCATCACTGTTTCAGATGAATGTTCACACTGTATCTATATAAGTAACGATCATCCATGTAGAACCGTTGAACGCATGTTCACTCGTTGAACGATTGAAAGATCTCCAGCTAGCTTCGGAAAGCGTATATACAACTGCAATAAAAAATCATCAGAGGTTCGAGTATAGCGAACGGCGCGAACGGAATCAAAGTGTAGGCTGCGTCTATCAAAAGACGGAGCAGCATTCGATCCCCTGGAGCTTGTTCAACAAATCCTCTGAAACGGCTAGAGGTATTCCGTACTGCAAATTAATGTAACGATCGATATCCTTATCGATCAATATCGATAATACCGAAATGTTATCTATAATTCTATACGTGTGTTCATACATTCATGTATTTACATTTATTCATACATTCAAAGGTCTATATATATTCATAGTTTCAATAAGAGACCGTCGAGAAGGATTGAGGTAAAGATGGTATTAAATGAGTAGAAGAGAAATGAAAGAAAAAGTGATAAATTGTATAAATTTTCGTATATTAAAAGTGATTCAAGTTTCTAAATTCGCAAACTAATAAATTTACAAATGTAAGATCGAAATTCTTCAAATTTTCAAATCAATAAATATCAAAATCATTAATACTATGTCGGTAGGTTTAATGTGTACTTAATTTGAAATTAAAAATGAAGTTAAAAAATAAATAAACAGACGACGAAACATAAATTAGTACACATATTTATTCTTTATCTTGATGAAAATCAATTTTGATTTCAAGTAATGTATTTTAACACTAAACCTACCGACGTATAATGTGTACTTAATTTGAGATGAACAATGAAGTTAAAAAATAAATAAACAAATGACAAAACATAAATTAGTACACACCTTTATTCTTTATTTTGATGAAGATCAATGCAGAATCAGAAGAATCAGTTCAACAAATTGTGTCATTTATAATGAGGATCTTATAATAAGGATCCAAATTCCCAAACCCTTAAATCTCCAATTCCATAAATTACAAATCTCTAAACTCCCAAATTTCTACATTCCCAAATTTCTAAATTCCCAAATCTCTAAATTCCCAAATCTCTAAATTCCCAAATCTCTAAATTCCCATATCTCTAAACTCCCAAATCTCTAAACTCCCAAATCTCTAAATTCCCAAATCTCTAAATTCCCAAGTCTCTAAACTCCCAAATCTCTAAATTCTCAAATCTCTAAACTCCCAAATCTCTAAATTTCCAAATCTCTAAACTCCCAAATTTCTAAATTCCCAAATTTCTAAATTCCCAAATCTCTAAATTCCCAAATCTCTAAATTCCGAAATCTCTAAATTTCCAAATCTTTAAACTCCCAAATCTCTAAATTTCCAACTCTCTAAATTTCCAAATCTCTAAACTCCCAAATTTCTAAATTCCCAAATTTGTAAATTCCCAAATCTCTAAATTCCCAAATCTCTAAATTCCCAAATCTCTAAATTCCCAAATCTCTAAACTCCCAAATTTCTAAATTCCCAAATCTCTAAACTCCCAGATCTCCAAATTCCCAAATCTCTAAACTCCCAAATCTCCAAATTCCCAAATCTCTAAAATTCCAAATCTCTAAATTCCCAAATCACTAAACTCCCAAATCTCTAAATTCCCAAATCTCTAAATTCCCAAATCTCTAAATTCCCAAATCTCTAAATTGCCATATCCCTAAATTTTTGAATCCCCAAATCTCCAAACTCTCAAATTCCCAAATCCCTAAATTTCCGAATCCCCAAATCTCAAATATTAAATCCCCTAATTTTCCAACTCCCCACCCATTCAAATTCTCTTAATTCCCTCAGTATCTCCACTAGACGTCCCTAACATACTAGACCCATAAATCCTGAAGCACCGTTCACACAAATTAATTTTCTCCTACTTTAATACATCTCTGGCGCATTGTAAACTCCGTATATTATTCGTAAATTTTTTGACACGTGTACATAAAAATGTTCGCCACCAGTGTAGCTAGGCCATGCTCATTACGTGAACGGACGAGCTTTACTGGCCGTTTCGCGCTGCGATCGCGTTTCGTTTTGTCGGCGGTGGTCGTACCTCTATGCGGCGTAATCACAGTGCCCCGTAGCGGTGCGCGTCGAGCCCGAAGAGTAATCCACGAGGGCAGGGCAGCAGAAGGAAAGGAAACGTAGGGTGGCGAGCGGCGAGAAGAGAACGAAAGAGTAGAACGTTCTTTCTTAGGGTTGCTGCGGCATACAGAGGGGGACTATTTTTTAACCGACTTCGAAAACAAGGTTCTCAATTCCACTTGAGTATTTTTTATTTATTGTTGGAAGTGGGCTCCTGGAACTTGATTTGCACTTGTTCGTATGTGTGCATCTTGCTATACGTTGTAGTCTTGGGTCTTTTCACTGAGAGTTGCTGAAGTTTTCAAGTTGCCTTTCTGAGTTTCCAATTTTTAATGTATGTAAATTTTGAAATTTGCAAATTCTTAAATTCTATATTTTTAACGTTGAAATTTTTGAATTGATGAAGTTTTCAAATTGACAAATTTCAAAATTCCCAATTTTCCACATATGCAAATTTTGAAATTTCCGAATTCTTAGAGTCCACATTTTTAGTGTTTAAATCTTGGAATTGATGAAGTTTTCAAATTGACAAATTTTCAATTTCCAATTTCTCAGGTATCTAAATTTTGAAATTTCCGAATTCTTTAATATCATATGTTCAACCTTCAAATCTCAGAATTGCGAGAATTTTCAAATTTCCAAACTCCCAATTTTCTATACATGCAAATTTTCAAATTCTTAAACCGACATCAACTTCCAAATCTCTCAGCTACCAGAACTTTGATATTAATAAATTTCCAAATCTTCGAAACATAAAATTAAAAAAATTCTCAAACTAACGTCCCCTTCAATTTTCCCTAGTTGCCAAACATGAGACTCCTAGAACGACTCGATCCACATTTATTTGTTCGTTTGTTTGTAAGCTACAGATCACAGTTTTGCGTCTTTTCACTTGAAATTTTGAGGGTAGTTTCATGAAACACTTCAAATTTTCTGTATAGATTTTGTCGACAATCTGACGACAGAAACCTATCGTCATCGTTGATCATTATCAAATCGATAAAGACCATGTTTTGGTATCGTTCTCGACAATTTTTGATTCCCCTGAAACCACGTCAAAAGCTCTGTAACTCATCATTAGCAACAATACTCGTCCCTCATTAAAGTCTGTTGCCATGAAATAATCGTAACAATAATTGTATTTGACATCATTTTCGAGATGTTCAGACATGTTTACTCATTTGGATGACTTAAAAATCCCTACATCATTACTCATTAGTTTATATTTAGAACAAACAAGTTTGTTAATCATTATTATTGTAATTATTTATTGCTTCTCGTTTGCCCAGTGTGTACTGAAACAACACGTACTGAAACATAATCAACGTTACAACAAAATAATCTTGCTTTTTATTACTCAAATAAAACACAAAATAATCTTCTTCTTATTATTATTATTAGTAGTAAAATAATTTTATTCAGATTTGTATTTGACGGATATTTTCTTATTTATCGAATGAAAATGTCGCACAAGTTTCTTATAAGTTACACAATCTGCTAAAGTGCTATTTTTAAAATTCGCATTTTCATCAAAACAATCTAATGCGTATAATTAATATTTTTCATCATTTCTCATTTCAAATTAAATACATGTCAACAATATGTTTAACAACAAAATTTTCTGAACCGTATACAAACGAAATCTCAGTTATTCGTAACTTTTCAGCGTAGCTCGAAGTCGGTTAAATTTTGTTCAAAGAAATTTTTCCTGGGGCCTTGTCGGTGAAACGGAAGGGGAGTAGCGGGAGGAGGAGATTCATGGGGGTGGAAGAGGGGTCGAAAGAGGAAGAGGAGGGATATGGGGGCCGAGGTTCGAGGCGCTGGCTGGCAGGTTGAGTCGTCGAGGCGGCTCGATGCCGCCGGAGGGGGACTTGGGTGCACGAATGAAGGAGGTGGGGGCCCAGCAGCGGGGACAGGGGACTTACGGCGGTGTAGGAGGCACAGGGGGAGATCGAGAGGAAGAGGCAACGTGGTCTCTTGCCCCCTCTCGCGGCCCGCCCCCGCCGCCCGCCGCGTGATTGCTTCCCCGGGGCAGGCATCGCGTGTCAGGCCCCTCTTACACACCATCCCTCTGGCCCCGCTCTTCTCTTTGCTAGGCCCGGCGCTCGATCGGCTCCCTCCGTGATGCTCCCTCTACTCTTTACTCTTTTACTTACTTCTGCCCCAGCCACCACGCGCTTTCTTCGGCTTCGATGCACACCGCCGCCCGCGCAGTCCATTTCTCGACAACCGCTGCGCCCGTGCGCTTTGCGAGCGAGCGTACGCTCGATGCTTCGTCGCGCTGTCGTGCTTAGTGTTATACAGTTTATGGCTCTAGAGTTATAGAGTATAGCTTGATTGTTTAAAAATAGGGTCGACTGCTGCGGTCATTAGCCTTATATTGTACAATTCATTTCTTTTGTAATCTTAACTTTTGTTTCACCCCTTGCACTATTTTGATGAGTCAGACTCGTATCTCGGCCGTGATCAATTTTACTCAAATTTTTAATACGCTTCAATTTACAATTCAAGTTCAATTATAATTTGCGTAGTCAACAGTTGAATAATATTTAAATTTTTTTATCTGTTTTAATATTGTAGCTGTAATTAGTCAGTTCGACTGACGCACTTAATAAATGAGCCATAGTGCAAGGGGTTGACTTTTATTCAGAATATTTTTATCAAGTTTAACTATACTTTTATTAAGTTTTTAGGAAGTCTAAAGTTTTTTTGTTAATTAATCGAGAGCACTTTTGTTAAGTTTTTATTAAATTTAGTTAAGAGTACTTTTGTCAGTTTTTAGCAAGTTTAGTTAAGAGTACTTTTGTCAGTTTTTAGCAAGTTTAATTAAGACTACTTTTGTCAGTTTTTATGAAGTTCAGTTAAGAGTATTTTTGTCAGTTGTTATGAAATTTAGTCGAGTTTTATTAATTTTTTTGTAAGTAGGTTAAGAATGTTTTTATTAAAATTGCACATGTTGAAAATATTTTTTTTCTAGTCTGTTATAAAATATAATTATTAGATATTTGCTTGTTTATTTGTTTATTTATTGCTATTTATTTGCTAATACTTTATTGTATCGATATATTTATTAATAGGGATTACGAATAAAACTAATTAAACAAACCTTTACTGTCGGTTGATTAATTGATTTGGGAAATAACTGTGACGAAAAGGGGTGCAGTAAAAGGACGCCTCTTTGAATACTGACTACTACTACTAATACTAAGGAGAAAGCTGTACTCATGATTTTATTACACTGTTAAAATATATGAAATGCTTATTCTTTATGGTAACAATGTTCTTAATTATTTTGGTTATATTTTCATATTTCATATTTGCTTTAATCGTTTTTATATGTTTCACAGTAATTGTATAATTAATAGTTAATTTAATTATTCAATATTTTTTGTAATAATTGAATAATTTAATAGTTTTAGAATGATTAATTTATGATAATGGTAAAATTTTTTAAGTTATATTTATATTACTTTAATAATGTAGTATAAATATAAGGTTTATATATTAACTGTATCAGTAATTACGTTTTCAAAAATTTTCAACGTGGTAATCTATAAAAATTAAAAGTGAATAGTAAAAACTATAAGTTAGTATAGTAATTTTCTTTTTTAAAAAAGTACATTAGATGAACGTAATTGAACAGAAGTTATTACACTGCTATCTTGTTCAGTACAAAACCAAGAAGCTTTAAATATGATAATACATTTTAACTCAGTAAAGTTTATGAAACACAGTGAAAATTTATTGAATTTCTAATAACTTTCAGTCAAAATTCACTGCAAAGTGTTACAGTAACAGAAATCGCAACTATTTATCAATTTAACAACGTCTTATACCAAATCGCAAAAAGTTGCAGTAAAAGATCGAGAGTGGGTTTCTTATAACCAACATTTACTATTTTTATTTTCGAAATCCTATTACAGTCTCGTACTATCACAGTTTTCTCACGATAATCTTGCAAGAATTATAGTTAAACGATACCATCCAAAGCATAAGTTCACAGATTGCTGCAAATGTACACCCACCGAGGCTCCCATTTCGTGGTAACTATTTCAGTCAGCGTTTGTTCAAAAGTCCCATGATAAAAAGCCGGCCAAAAGTGGTCCGCAAACGAGATCCAGATATACAGAACGATTGTTTCCTGGTACAGCAAGGTTAGTTAAGATGATTAAGCCGTAAAGCCGATAATTTTTCCGTGTCGGGTGGATTTCGCAATGAGCAGCATCATGGCGAGCACTCGCGCAAAAACGTTCCGCTTCGACGAAGAAAATGGTCGCTCATGATCTTTGGTATCCGCCAATTGAATCTCGGGATGAGATCTCGTCCCGTTGCGATGGAGTTTCGAATGCAACTCTCGTGTTCCTCGAATTCCCACTGGCGGGTGTTTTCGCTAAGAAACAAAGGGAAAATATCTGGAAAGATAGCCAGGGTTTCTCACGATATTTCGTTAAATTATCGGCGAGAAATGCGAGAAATCGATCGTTAATTGCTCAACGATCCACCGCTTCAACGAAATACCATAATTGCTCGAAAACGCCCGATATGCAGATCTACTTCCTAGAATTTAAATGCTCTCATTCAGCATTGTGATTAGGCGCGGCTCGGCCCGTATTAACGATTATCTCTAGCACGTGTATAATTCAAACTCGCATAATTTCCCAGGAACACACGCATAGACATGTATCAAGATATTAATCTTAATAACACGGTGACCGTATCACGACGAGTCCTGGCTTTTATCCATCCTGCAACGTCACGCGTTGCTTCCCGCGGATTCTTTCGCTTATATAATCCAACAAACGATCATTTCATGATGTAACGGCTGATTTAGAGCCGGCAGTGCCTCCTAGCCCATCGACGCCGTTGATTTATCCGTCTACTTGCGTTCTTTGGGAGGTAAACTACGATTTACGGGGTAAAATCAGGGGAAATTCAATTAAAAATTTTGGATATTTAATTTGGTCTTTGTGTTAACAATCTTTTTTATTTTCTTTAATTGTTATATCAGGGACGTTTCAAGAAGAGGTGTAGAGTTAGGATCGTAGAGTTCATGTGGCTGGTACAGGCTGGTTCCAAAATGTCGACACAGCAAAGTCTGTATTGAAAAATAAGTCAAAGAAGTAGAATAACATTTTTTCTTACACAATTTCATTTTCAAGAAGATTGAACATTTTTTAAGTGTCTAAATTTAAGTGAAAAAAATTGTTTAATTTGCAGAAACTGACAAAGTCAAGCTGTTTGTTAATTCTATAATCTTCAAATATTATAAATCGGGAAATGTAATAGTTGATATGATTTATATGTGTTGTTATCATTGACTAAATTTTTATTATATCGTCAATTACATGGTCACATAATATATCATGACGAATTGTAGATACTTTCATGTGTTACATACTCGTGTTATATCATCACGCTTTGTAATTTCATACGTTGTAAAGTCACATGTTATATTGTCACGCTCTGCAATATCTCGCGTTGTATTAGACACGTGTTGCATTACTAGAATTTGTACCACCATACGTTACATATTCACGTGTTGTATCCTCACATCCTATACTATCACGCGTTACATAGTCACATGATGTATCGTCACGTGCTGTACTCTCACGTGTCATATTGTCACACGCTAAAACCTCATGCGCCATATCGTCACGCGTTATACATTCCTACATTGCAATACCATATCTTCATGTGTTATGCCGTCAGCCTTTATATCGCCAAAAATTACATCGTTCACCAATGATGACTTATCAAAAGATGAATTAAAATTCGGTTCAACCATGATATGCACAATCAGTTTAACTATAATATACATAAAAGTGCAAAACAGGTAGCAGTTCGCAATCTGAAGTTCACACCTAAACTCAGCTAATCTTCGATGATACCGCGAATTAACATCCGTTTCCCGTAAACCAGTTTCTCTGCGTGCAATGATCGTGAAATTAAGGTAAAAGAAATTGGACGGTAACGTCAGGCAGAACGATGTTTTTGTTCCACGAAGTTAATAATGACCGGGCGTATAATTGGCCTAGACTAAACCCACCTGTTCCCAAGAGTTAGTCACGGCACTGAAATCGTGTTGTATCGTCGATGTTCGAAACTATTATATTACGAAACAGAGCCAGACGATGGTCCAAGGAAATAATTTCCCAAAGACCGATCGCGGGTGTAATTTCCCAATTTTGTTTTGCCGATAATTTCCCGTGACAGTTCACCCTCGTCTTCCAGTGTCAAACTGACACCTGATCATCTTTCGTGAATCACTGGTATACGTTCAAATTATTCACGCTATTCGTTAACGTTAGAACCGGTCAAATGACTAGTTTCAGATTTCACATTTTGTATCACAAAATTTTGTTGCCGTTCTTTTGTCGGAATGTCTGTCGAGACTGAAAATATTGACGTTTAAATACCAACTTTACAAAAACCAGTCTGCATTTACCGTACTTCACCTTACTCAAGAAACTCGCGTGTTTTATTTTCTTAAAATGCTCAAATACTTTTTATAATGATTGGAGTATTAAAAAAGCCGTTGTTTAAATTAGAATATTACAAGAGATTAAATTTTATAGCTAATTGATTCTTGAGGCTCACAACTTATAACTATCACAGTGTGCTGTCATAAAATATATTCTTTGTACGTTTTTCATAACAGAGAAGGTGGAATTCGTATGACATAGTAACCTAATACGATGACATGATTTTTTTATTATCAGAATGCGAAATTGTGGTTAAGTCGATTTTTGTGGTACTCTTTCAATTTTTATCTCAACAATGCATGATCTAAAACCATCTGTAGTATTAGATGTATTTAGTAGCTTTTGTGTGATGACATACATAAAATTGAACTGATATTTATATAAATAGATAATTGAAATATTTATTGAAAAGTGATTTACTTTGGGATAAAATTAATTTTTCCAGTTTGCTTTTAATTTAATAGGGCGCGTTTAATATTAGCAGTGATAAAAATACCTACCTCGATGTTGTAATATTTCAATTATCGGCTAGCAATATTGTTCTTGAAATGTAGCAGTATAATTACATTTCAAATGGAATTAATACGTCTTCTTTGTTTCTTTTGGTCATTATTTCATATTCGTGTGCGTGAAGGTATATGAAAATAATTAACAGAACTGCAGATAATTGGCCTCCCTTTGATAGAGAGTCGATGACCTGCTTTTGTGGCAATGTTCTCATATCGAAATAATCAATTTCTCATTTTAAATTAATATTCCGTATGGAACTTTAGATGCGTACATTATTCAATGTTTGCTTGAATTTTTGGTTTTGAATATTTGTGTAAAAGATTTCCTATTTAGAGACAAATTTGGGTCAATTTTATTTGAAATTATAATAAGGAATTTTATTTGAAATAATATTATGTTCATGTAGTAAATTCAAATAATAGTTATTATGACTTTACCAAATTCTTTTTAAAAACAGTTTTTCTACTAATAATTTGAAAGAAATAGAAAAATATACAAATGTAACTAGCAAAAGTAAAAAATTGTGTCTATTCCGAAACTCGCAACGACTCCAAAATTACCAGCCACACAGCCTCGAGTGCCATTTGCGGGCAGACCTCATAAACGACTCTTTATTTGATAATAATTGCGGCGTAAGAGCCATAAACACTCATTTTCTGAGGCTCATATTTAATACCTAGTATTTCTGTATCCCTGCCTCGTTTTGTCATTTTGCCGTGTTTTTCGACGTCCTCAACGCCCATTTCTTCGCTCCACTGTTTCAAAATCTCTCTTTTTTTATTCCTCCTCCTCTTGTGATGCTTCATCACGCACTAACTGTTGGCATTATGTCATTCGCCTTCAGTGGAGTTTCTAATCATTTCTAAGACCGTTTCTACGTCGATTCCGCCATGAACTTCGTTTTATTTCTTTAGGTAATCACGGTTTAATAACTGGTTTCAGATTTGTGAACTCTTATATCGAAATCTGTGGTAAATATAGACTTATAGGCTATTTAATATTAACGTAGGTATCAACTTTGTCATTAAGGCTATTTCTATAAACATTTTCTCAAGAATGTCTAGTTTGAAAATAGCAATAATTTAGTTCATAAATAATGTTGTTAATCCACTTCAAAAATGATCATTGTAACATTTACTTTGTTAACAAGATTAATAATATTTACTTCAAAAATGACTAAAATAAAATTCACTTTAACAATGATTATAAGATTTATTTTATAAATAATATTAATACATCGACTTGAAAAATGACCACGATCACATCCATTTTGGAAATAACATTAATAATATTCACTTAAAAAAAAATGGTAAAAATAAAATTCACTTTAACAACAATTATAACATTCATTTTTTAAGGAACATTAATAACATTCACTTTAAAAGTGACAGTAATGACATCCATCTTCAGAGCATCTTATAATAAAATTGATACTTGCTTTACATTATGAAATTACATAGTTAATAATTTCCACTTTAAAAATGAAGATTTCAACATCCCCTTTTGTAAACGACATTAGTAACATCCATGGAAAAAAAAAATGGCAATAATAACATCTACTATAAAATTGTTTTATAATTAATTTTGCATTGCACTGTAAAAATACATTAAAACGGTAGTCTTATTTAAATGCAATGTTAAATGCATTAAATGCAATATTAAAGGATTAATACAGTCTACAAAACACTGAGATAATATAGGTATGTATGTTTATTTAAAAGGGTGTTTCACAATACATGAAAGATGACGCACCTACGTGTCATGCATGTAACATATACATATACTGTATATGTATAATATTTATATAATAATATTTACAATAATATATAATATACATCACTCATCTATTAAATTTTAGTTCACGTCTTTGCAAACACACTTGAAAATCTATTAAACTGAAAAAAGTAGATGACATTATAAATTTTGAAAATATTACATATTTGAGGTTATGAGACACCGACATTTCGTTAGGTCGATCGAACGTGTTATACCACAAGGCAGCATAGTGATATGTACACAGAAAATTTGATAGACTCGCGCAGAAATTCATGTATGTTCTACATAATTTTCTCCATTCTTTTCATTCCACGATGTTTGCATATCAGTCTCCCGCAGTGGCAAAGCTTTGTCGGCTCTGTTTCTTTGCTCTCTGCACGCAAAGTTGCTTTTCCTGTTTCGTTCCTTCCGCCTTGTTGCATGTTCTTATCTATTCATAGAATCACAAAACGCTTGATGAGACTTTTATTTAACTGTATTGTTTACTTGGAAATTGTGTTTAAAGTTTACAAACCGAACATAGGTAAATTTTTTTCGTGGTATAGAAACTGAGGAGTTACATGCAGGGTGTTTCAGATTGTATCAAAACATAGTCCATGTTTAAAAATAAGAAAAAATGTTATATTGACATAAAATTTTAAGCACTTAAATACACTTTGAGCACCTGATGTAATAAAAATATAATAACAATAGCAGATATATTAAAAAGAAGGTATATTTAATGTACTTTGAATTACAAGCAGAGTACTCGACTTAAATTGTATTATTGTTGGTTAAAAATTTGGAAAATAATGAATCTTATTGTACATCCTCTAATGAGGTTGTACAATTTCCTATGTGGAGAAAATTCCATTTTGAGATTTTATAACCACCTTTTTTTAGATACATAAACCTTTATACTGTCAAACTGTATTCAATACATATGTCCTACATTGCAAATATTATTATTATAATAATAATGTAAATTATTATTAGATAATTATCTAATATACAAGTAAATAATTTTTCCAATTATACAGAGAATTTTCAGAAATTTATTTTAGAAATGAACTGTACCTAACCTCAATTAAATTCACACTAATACTCACATTGCTACAGGATAATGATAATATCACAATACAAAAAATGTAAACTTTTATTGGGAGATGTTATAAAATATTTTTGAAAATATTCAACATATGCATACTTCAAAAATGAATATTATTAACAATAACAATTAAAATTATGATTAGTCATCAATAATTAACAGTATCATTAGTCATTAATGACTAATAGTATCATTATATAATTATGAATTTATTTTAAATATTGTACACATTCCATTTGAATTTTAAATAATAAAAATAGAAATACAATGTAACCTATGAAGGCAAATTCTGATGAGTCATAACCGATGTTAATGATACGAAGAAATCTACACGTCCACAATAAATAGGCCTCCCTAAACGTTAGATGAGTCTCCGGGTCCATAGTAGAATTGAAAGATATAATTTTCGCCGTTGAAAACGAAAGAAAGCATAAAATTTAGGCAAACTTTAGATCAACTTGGACGCACAAAGTTCGCCAAAGGATCTCGCTGCGCTCGACCTGCAATTTCCAGACAAAAACGTTTCGTTACACCCCACATATGAGTATACACACATCATCCTTCTCCCCCCGATATTTTTTCTTTCTCGTTCGCTCGTTCGTTGTTCCTGCGAGCGGATTCCTCGTCTTTCTCGCTGATCCACCGCCTCCGCTCTCTTTTGTCCTCTGCCCGCTCGTTCGCTCGAACGATACGAGAAGCAGAGACGAACAGGCGAAACCGCAAATCTATAATTTAGCCGTCGCGATGCGTATAATCATCGAATACCAGAAACTGTGCTATTCATTATTTCATTCGGCGCATTTGCTACCAGCGCGGCGTTTTCGCGAAGCCGCGCGCAATAAAAGTTCCCGGTGATTATGCTAATCCGGCAAATGATACAGTCCCCACGCCCTGACTGGGAAGAATCGACCGAGAGATTTGGATCTTCCGTGCTAAGGCCGTACGAACTTTCGTATGGGCACCATTTCTCGTAGCCGAAGTCGTAGCCCACTGCGTAATTTCGTAATTCTAATCCGATTCCCTTAGATCACCCGTCATATCGTCGCGTTCCCATGGACCTGTTTCGACAACTGATGATTATGTCCTTCTCGTTTAATGGCTTCGCTATGTGAAGTCGAGAGCAAATCTTCTCTTCGTATGGAATGGCGGTCGAGGAACGACCACTCCAGTTCTTGATTTTTAAGGACTTTTGTGGACTTGGAGGTTTAGAGATGAGCTGAGAATTTGTGGACAGAGGACTTTGGAGATTAGGTAGTTGAGGACTCAGATATTTGAGGACTTAGACATTTGAGGACTGAGACATTTGAGAATATAGGAATTTAAGGACTGAGGCATTTGAAAACTTCGACATTTGAGGATTTCGACATTTGTGGACTCAGACGTTTGACGAGTTAGGCATTTGAGGATTTAAATGTTTGAGGACTTTGGCACTTGAAGATATAGGAATTTAAGGACTGAGGCATTTAAGGGCTTAGACATTTGAGGACTTAGATATTTGTGGATTCAAAGGTTTGAGGAGTTAGGCATTTGCGAACTTAAACATTTGTTTATATCAGACGTTTGAGGAATTAGATATTTGAAGACTTAGACATTTGAGGATATAGAAATTTAAAGACTGAGATATTTGAGGAATTAGACATTTGTGGACTCAGACATTTGAGTTCTTAGGCGTTCAAGTACTTGGATACTTCAGACTAAGTATTTGGGTACTTAGTATTTGAGTACTTAGATATTTGAAGACTCATTCACTTTTTGAACTTAGACATTTCAGAACTTAAGCTTTTGAGGTTTTAAACAACTGAGGATTCAGAAATTGGAGGATACAGGTATTTAGAAGTCTTTGAATCTTAGAATTTAGAGATACAGAAATTTGAAGATCTACGAATATAGCGATATCGGAATTTGCAGACGTAGGAATTTGGCGAGTTAGGAATTTAAAGACCTAGGAATTTCCAGATATGGGAATTAGGGGATCGTGGGATTTGGGAACTGAGGAATCAGCGAGTTTAAGGATTTGAAGACTTAGGAATTTACGGATGTAAGAATTTAGGGGTATAATTATTTAGAACCTTAAGATTCCATGACTTTTAAATTGAAGATTTAGGAATTTGGGATTGTATGAATTTGTGGATGTAGAAATTGCGTGTAGTTATTTGGAACCTGGCGATTTGACGACTTTTAAAATTGGGGATCTAGGGATTTGGAGATTTTAGAATGTGAAGATCTGAGGATCTGAAAATTTATAAATTTGTAAATATAGAAGTAAGACGATTTAAGGATTTGGAAATCTATGAGTTTGAGAAACTAGGAATTTAAAAACGACAAAATGTAAGCTCGCAGTTACTTGAGAATCTTAAGATTTGGGGACATTGATATTTGAGATTCTATAGATTTGAAAATCCAGAAATTTTTTAGACCCGAAATTGTTGAAACCTACATACTTGTGGATATGGAGATTGGGGAGTTCGAATATTCGTAAATCCTAACATTTAAGAGTTTAGAAATTTGAAAATTTAAAAGTTTGATAACTCGAAATTTTTTAAATTTGAGGTTTTTAATAAATATTGTTATACAATAAATTATTAACTATAGTATACAAAAACCAAATCTACTTCATTTTATCAAAAATGATGCTTGATTTGATCTAAACAACTAATACTTTCATATACAGTATAAAATATAAAAACAATAAATTAAAACTTTGAGTTTCATAAAAAATATATCGAAAACTGACAAACACTGTCATCGATATAAAATCAAGGTTACACATTTTTTAATCGAAGATCCAAATAAATCCATAACTCTCCATCAAACATCTCTCCATCCGTCATTATCCGAAATGACTTGGAAAAAAGAAGCCTCCGACTTTAATCGATCAATAAAATTTCTATCTTTCTCGCGTCCTTTCCCCAAAAACATTCTGCTCTTTCATCCGAGCGACTTACCATTCCCGATGATTTATATAGCAGTCAAAATCTGAGCAGGAGGAGGAAGAAGAAGAGGTAATGCCTAACAAAAGGGCAAAGTGGAAGATTAGAGGCGATTATCGTGGATCAGGTGCGCGCACATTCGGCCGTAACTCAACTGGGCTGAACGCGTGGGTGGTTTACCTGTGTCCAGACGATGAAAGAGGAACTTCCTTTTGCCGTACACCAACAACGAATCTCCGTCCGCTTCAACACTTTCCCCTAATCGACCTTGAAATCTTTACACGCGAACAGATCGATCAGAATGTTACGAGGAAGCGGGATAATTGCTCGCTAAGGGAATCTTAATTGGCGGACATCGAGCTAACCTTTCGGAAACCCACGGTTATTTCTCTTTCTTGGTCTATGAAGCAATCATTTATTTATACTGTTGGAAAAAATTGCCAAAACTGTAC
Organism: Megachile leachella; assembly: GCA_963576845.1. Lineage (NCBI taxonomy): Eukaryota > Metazoa > Arthropoda > Insecta > Hymenoptera > Megachilidae > Megachile > Megachile leachella. Next base: position 10,902,117 of record OY756256.1, on the reverse strand, counting down.
TATTAGATTACTTTTTTGTCTTGATAAAAATTGACACAGATTTCAGCAAATGCATTTTATTAATTTTATTAATTTTATTATTCGAGGGAACTTGTGGTCAAGTAAAAAATAATTTTATTTTATTTATACAAATATGCGACAAGGGTTACATTATTATGAGAAGTACTATAAGAAATATGGTATATGCCACAAGTTAAAAAAACACATTTCTCTGCTAAACAGCACGCTTCATACATTGCAATCTAGACATGGCTCAAACTAAAATATATTTTGACTGTTTTATTAGTTTTATACATACTTACTATGAATTTATACAGTTTCAAGTTTAAAGCTTAGAATGCGTGCAACTGCTTTTGGAACCGTATTGTCATGATTCAATCATACGATTTGACTGAAAGTCACTATAGCTGCCATAGCAACAAATTCACATCCCCAGTACATTATGTCCATTATTTTTGATAAAAATAGTCGAATCACAAATATTATGAAACTATAAATATGTTGTGAAATACGCGTCAAAAAGCAGTAAATTTGGAAAATCGTTTGTATCGAACGGGTTCGAAGGTTGTATCGCGAGATGGCAACATTCGAAGCCTGCTCGTTTCGCCGGCTTATCCTCACCCGACTCATCGTTCTCCAACCTTGGAGTTGTACGTGGAAACACGTGTAAGCCGGAGTTCCGCCCACGCACGCGCATTCTGCCCATTCGTTCCTCCGTCCGCTCGTCCATCCGTCCAACAATCTGCTCCTCGTCCTTTGCTGCTACTCGCTCGCCAGACCGGGGAACGCGCATTCCTTATGCATATCCCTAGGGCTTGCTGGTGCAGGATCCGGCAATTTGTACGGATCCGCGCATACACGTAGAAGCAGTTAAACCGCGGCGTTGTATTCAAATCAGCGAACATGGGTTTGCTTCGTTTCCAGAAAATTAGAAGGGATTTTAACGCGCGATACACGGGCTAAAATTTCGACACGGGTCTCTCATCGGAGTACTGATAAGTATCTTGATTTTTAGATACGGTTAGAGGATAATGATGATGATGATGATGATGGAGATACCCCGGTCGATGATGATCGTGATGACGACCAAGTTTTTTGGCGAAATCGTATGGCCCTGGTAATAAGTGTTCTTAGCGAAACTGGCTTAAGTATAGTTTCAGAGTGATGTTTCTAAGATTCGTTGTCGGAGCAATAGATGATGCTGTAGTTTCAGGAAAAGATACGATTACAATGCTTACACCGATTTTTAGAAATTATAGTTATGCGGTGTTTATGGACGGGGAGGAATTGGTCTTAAGCGGACGTAGTTGCAAAGTTTAGGTAACCACAAATCTAGGGATTTAGGGTTCGAAGAAAGTAGAGAAATATACAGAGACAATGATGCACGAATACGGATGAGGATCCAAAGATATGGCAATATAGGGATATACATATACATACATGTAATTCACATATCAAGATTAAACATACGTACATATTTAATCTACATATTTAGTTTTTATACATGTTATAATGACTCTACATGTCTGGATTTTTCATATGTGAAGTCTACATATAGATTCTACATATGTGGACACTTCAATATGAGATCTACGTATAGAGTCTACATATGTGGATTCTTCATGTATGAAGTCTACATATGGAATCGACATATGTGGACACTTCAATATAAGAGCTACGTATAGAGTCTACATATGTGGATTCTTCATGTATGAAGTCTACATATGGAATCTACATATGTGGACACTTCAATATAAGAGCTACGTATAGAGTCTACATATGTGGATTCTTCATGTATGAAGTCTACATATGGAATCTACATATGTGGACACTTCATATATGAGATCTACGTAAAGAGTCTACACATGTGGACTCTTCATATATGGAGTCTACACATGGAGTCTACATATATGGACTCTTCATATATGAAATCTACACATGAAGTCTACATATATGGTGTCAAGAATCTTAACGTTGCAGAAAGAATTTTTTCTATGGATAACGTCAAGATTCTTGACACCATATAATAAAATTTATACAGTAACAATAATATTAGTAATCATTCATAAATATACCAATAAAAACTTGTCTCCAAGTATCTCCAAAATACTTAAAACGAAATAAATCTTGTGTCCACCATGCAAAATGGCGTCCGTCACAAACCTAACCTACAAACATCCTCCCACAAACCTTAAGTCGAATCCAGACCGATGATTCCCAGGAAAAACACGGAAAAGCAATCTCTGCTGTTGAAAGTAGGATACACGGGACGTATTACAAGGCAACGTCTCTTATGCGAATCGAATTTTAGTAGAAATGTCTGCAGCACGTATGCGGCACTGCGAGCCATTGAATCTAATAGATAGTGGATCCTCGGTTTCCCCGAGGCTGAAGGCTTGTCGGTCTTTCTGACTGTCTGTCTGTCGACTTGCGTCCATGTTACACGAACGTATTCGCTTGATAATAATTGTTTGTTGCGATCGAGCTGCGTCGTACGCACCGGTTTAACCTTTCGGGCAGGCGCTACTTTGTGAACCGTTGTTTGACAATTTCACGTCCGGGATCGCTTTTCGACACGGTTTTCATATTTCGGTGATCGGTGATATTGCGTACGGATATCGTCGACTGTAGTTGACAGCTTTTTCGCTTTAATCGACCGGATTTTTTTCGCGTCGACTCTAAACAACGCTATAGCGATGTGTCGGAAATGTACTCGAGAGATTTCTTTTTCAAAATGTTCGATTGTAATTAATAATTTCATTCGTTATTTTATAACACTCGAATAGCATTCCTTCTTCCATCTCGATTTTCGAAATTCCACTCACTAACGTAGCAGAGTTCTAGCATCACAAATTACGTTTCACAATTCGATCATTATTTTTCTCGTCGACCTCAGATCGTTTCAGAGAAAACGATCTTGCGTACTCACGGTTAGTTAGATTACAGGCTAGCAGGAAATTATCGAGTCTTTATCGAGGGCGAATAAAATGACATGCGATTTCAACGAGTTCTTAGCTCGCATTGTTGCGATCACCGGATGCTTGTTGCGAAAACGGACAGATAGAATCTTGGATATGTATCCGGTAACAAGGACGTGGGTGGAAACGAGATACATTCCGGGGTGGAAAAACAAGCGCGAAACTCGTCTATCTGGTGCACCACTGATAATTACCTTTCGCGTGTTTCCGAGCATTTAAATAGAGCGCTAGTAAATTGTTAAGCATATCGAGCGGTCATATATCTTTGTCCATGATAAAATCGTAATGACCGCAACGACGGGGCTGAACAAGCTTGGAAATAATCGGTAGACGGTTGACCACCGTGCTATGATATAGGAATCCAATTTGTTATTATAATATAGTGTGCTGTTAACGGGAGACGGTAACTCAACGGAGAAGTTATAACTCGTTGGCCGATCGTTCGAACGTATCGAACAAGGTGCAATGAATACACTCTAGGATTGTCTAGATTCTAGATTGCTAAAAATGTGGAAGTACTGGTGTTGCATCAAATATTTTTATCCGAGGAACGAGATCCTATAAATTATTTAGTCATCTCAGTGATAAAGCTGTGTGATAAATATTATGGAGGATGTACCTTAGATGGTACCTCTAGTTATCGGACTTTAGAAATATGGTGTCTCGGTTTCTGATCGTCAAACTTTATTATTCTTTTTCGTTATTAAATTTCTACATGTATTCGCAGAAAATGTGTTAAACATAGGATTTTTTATTTTATTAAAAAATTATGACAGAAATACGAAGTGATAATAGTTTGCTGTTCGATGTCATATTAAACTAGAAATATATGGGGTGTCTCGGTTTTTGGTCTCAAACTTTAGTACTTTTTTTTATTGTTAAATTTCAACATATACTTACAGAAAAAGTATTAGATACAAGGTTCTAAACTTGATTATAAAGTTATGACAGAAATACTAAGTGACAATATTTTATAGTTTGATGTCACATTAGATTCGAAACATACGAGGTGTCTCGGTTTTCAATTATCAAACTTTAGTATTCTTTTTCATTATTAAACTTTAATATATGTTCGTAAGAAAAGTGTTATATCGACATAGAGTTTATTATTAAAATTTTACGATAAAGATACGAAGTGACAATGCTTTGGTGTTAAATATCACGTACAGGGTGTTCTAATTTTGTCCACATCACTTTATTAGCATATTCCATAAATGAAAGTAAGAATGAATTTTTATGTGGACATATTTTTATATTATTAGAGTATGATTATTTTCGAGGTATCATATTAATAAATGACCAACAATGAGGTGATTTAATGCGTCAAGATTATAATTTGCAAATTTAGATGTTTAAAGATTTGATAATTTAGTGATTTGGAGATTTTGGAAATTTGGTAATTTTGAGAATTCTGAGATTTTCTCAGTGAAAAATTTTCAAGATTAGAAACTTGAGAATTGAAAAACCTTGAAATTTGTGAATTTGGGGGTTGAACAATTTTGGAATCTGGTGATTTGGGGATTGAAGAATTTAAGTACTTAGATAGTGAGAAAGTAAAAAATTTGGAAATTGAAACATTTGAAAATATGGAAATTTGTAAATTCAAAAATACTAAAATTCCATAATTCAGAGATTTGGACATTTGAAAATTTCTATATTTGGAAATTTGAAAGTTTGTAAATTTCTATATTTAAAAATGGGAAAGTTTGTAAATTTCTATATTTAAAAATGGGAAAGTTTGTAAATTTCTATATTTAAAAATGGGAAAGTTTGTAAATTTCTATATTTAAAAATGGGAAAGTTTGCAAATTTCTATATTGAAAAATTGGAAAGTTTGTAAATTTCTATATTTAAAAATGGGAAAGTTTGTAAATTTCTATGTTAAAAACTTGGAAAGTTTGTAAATTTCTATATTTAAAAATGGGAAAGTTTGTAAATTACCATATTAAAAAATTAGAAAATTTGTAAATTTCTACACTTAAAAATTAAAAAATTTGTTAATCTATAAATTCAAGAACACTTCTAGGGAATTCTCCGCATCGAGTCATACTTACAAATACTCGCATCCCCCAATTTACACTGAAAATAGTATAAATCAAAATTATCATCAACCAAACCAGTAAATTAAATTCTGAAAACCATTCAAGTTTCAACCAGTGAACCAATCTAAATTAAATCCCATATTCACTTCAGTCAGAAAAATCTATCGATAAAAGTTTCATACCACAAAATTATCAGAACAAACAGTGATTCTATCCATCACTACATCAAAATGTCCATTTTCACCAATTTCTTTCTAAACCCATTTCAGAATTACGTCCTTGTGTGTATACCGAATAAAATTTTGTTGAATTAGTATTAAATAAATATATGATATTATATGTGGCATATAAATCAGGGGTAGGTAAACTTCATAGTAATCATCGTCCGTTAAATCATCAAGGTTGGCAAAACGAAAGAGTTTAATAATCTCTCCCAAGTCACCGTTAGATCAATCGATCCGCCTCCGCGTATCGATTAAAGATTCGCAGGCAGAGGGAGACGCGATGAAGAACGAGGGTCCGGAACAAGCAGACCCGGGACATCCATCTGGTGCGGGTGATAATTATCGTTCGCGTGTCTCCAAGCAGCGAAGTGTTCCGTGGCGCCACCAAATTATTAGGCTTATCTGCGGCACGTTGATAATTACATAGTCGAATATGGTTGGACGTTGGTTCTGTTCGGGGTCGACGTTGGTTGCGTCAATGCTTTAGGACTTTATAGGCCGCGGTTGATGCGGCCTACACGGGGTTACCTAATGAAAAGGTTAGTTGACCCCGACCAGAACGCCCTGGCGCCTCCTTCTCTAGCTAGCTGCCTTTCCTCCCTTTTGTCCGGATAGTGTGCTTGCTAAACGAACGGAGGATGCGATCTGGTTCATGAGAATCCACCGGCTCTTGCTGTTTCCGCGAAATCCTCCCCTTTTCGATGGAGGAAAGCAACACCTCCCACGTAGACGGTTCAGATTCCTCAAAATTGCGGATTTTGCTGAAATTGAGACTATGACCCTACTCTTTTTGACCTCTTCAGGGATACTGGGTGTTCCTAGATTTATTGGTGTAAGTTGTTCCTTACTGTTGTATTTTATTAAAATCTTATGACAGAGATACAAAGTGACAATGCTTTGGTGTTCGATATCACGTACAGGGTGTTCTAATTTTATCCACATAATTTTACTAACATATTTCATTAATGAAAACGAGATTAAATTTTTATGCGGATACATTTTTATATTAGTTATATTAGTATGTTGCTCCTTACTGTTAGGTTTCTTACTGTTGTTCCTTTATCGGGAATTCAAGAATATAAGAGAGAAATGAAGTTTAATGTAAGTACTTTACTGCAGATTAATGTACAATTACTGGTAACATGAAGACGAACATATCAATTTTGTGTACTTCTCAATTCAATTTATTTCTTATATTTATAAAGAAATGAAGGTGTCCGGCTTTTGAAATAAGATTTTTTATATCATATAAAAGCAATAACACAAGTGCAACCGTATACCTGGCCTGCAGGTCAAGCAACTTCGTGATAAACAGAAGAAATACTTTGAATTTTTTGTATTACTACTCTGTATTGATTTTTCTCGTTGATTTATTTACATTTCATGTTCAGTGTGATTATTGAATGGAACACACTTTTGGTAGTTTGGGTCATGATCCAGCTTTTAAGTAAAAATGAAATGATAGAGGAAAAACTCGTATATGTCCCAACATTCGGTGACATGTTTTATGTGGATGCACCGATGCACACACCATGTGCAATTGCATTTTATTCTTTAGTGCAATCCAATTTTTTTTGTTAAACGAATTGTTTATTTTATTAATCTGCGATTAACAGCAGTAATTTAAGGTTATTGAAATGTTAACGCTTTGGAAGTATTGATGTTGTTAGTTGAAATTTTGTGGCAGAAACGTACTTTCTGTGGATTTGGGTATTTGGGGTTTGGGATTTGGGATTTGGGAATTTGAGGACTTGAGGATTCGGGGATTTGGGATTTAGAGATTTCGACATTTGGGAATCTGGAGAATGAGGAATTTAGAAACTTAGAAATTTGGAAATTTAAAAATTTCGAGATGTGGAAATTTGGAAACTTGGAAACTTGGAAACTTAAAAGTTTGGAAATTTGGAAACTTGGAAATTTGGCAACCTAGAAATTTGGAAATTTGGAAATCTAAAAATTTGGAAATTTGGAAATTTGGAAATTTGGAAATTTGGAAATTTGGAAATTTGGAAATTTAAAAATTTGGAAATTTCGAAAATTGGGGAATTTGGAAATTTGGAAATTTGGAAATTTGGAAACTTGAAAACTTGGAAACTTGGAAGTTTGGAAATTTGGAAATTTCGAAACCTAGAAATTTGGAAATTTAGAAACCTAAAAATTTGGAAATTTAGAAACCTAGAAATTTGGAAATTTAGAAATTTAAAGATTTGAAAACTTAGAGATTTGAAATATATTACAAAAATAAGAAAAAGTAATCTAAGAAAAACTGAAACACATTACAAATGCAAAAAAAAAGTAACTTCTTAAATTTAAGAGGTTTGATAATAAGTACAGAGAATGTGCTTATAAAATTAATATAAAATGTACTGCACTTGTTTTTCTCATACACGTTGCTTATCAAGAGTAATATTGTTACTGTAAAATGTCGATAAAATCGTTCGAGGAATGTCCTAATAAACGACCAACGTGAATTGCAGGTAAATAACGGGGACGATCGTTTTCCTAAGTAATGATCGACCCTTGTCACTCAAGATCGTGCTGTGTTAGCAGGTACCAGTACGTATTATGGTCTATTTTATGGGATTTCCTTGGGGATGCTTCAGTCATAGAAGCTTATGTATAGTTATCTTTTTGGATGATTATCTCACAAAAGAAGCCGAGGAACTGAATACAAAATTATTATATTTTAACTAGAGGACAATTCTACACCCTTATCAATTTTTAATAAACTATATACATTTTTACTGTTGAATAATTTATAGATATTTTTATTATTTATTTATCAAATGTATACAAATGTATTTTTAGGAAGCTGTAGAAAATTGTACAAATTTTCAGAATTTAATAAATTTTACAAATTTCACAAATTTCACAAATTTCACAAATTTCACAAATTTCATAAATTTCACAAATTTTACTAATTTTATAAATTTCAGAAATTTTACTAATTTTATAAATTTTACAAATTTCACAAATTTCACAAATTTTACTAATTTTAGAAATTTTAGAAATTTTACTAATTTTAGAAATTTTACAAATTTCACAAATTTCACAAATTTTACTAATTTCACAAATTTCACAAATTTTACTAATTTTATAAATTTCATAAATTTTACTAATTTTACAAATTTTACAAATCTTACAAAGCTTACAAATTTTATAAATTTTACGAATTTTACAAATTCTACAGTTTACAAATTTTAAAGTCTTCAAGGAGTTAATTCCGTTAAACATTATTTACGATTTGCAATCAAATATACCAAAAACGAAATATTTCATTCTAGAATTAACCCATCGAGTGTTTTAAATACATAAATATTTCATGAACGACGATTTTCCATTTCAAACATAGTACGACAACATAGTTACATTCATGTTTACAGAACATTTCCTGATTCGTCACGAACAATGTTAAACAAGCATTGGGTGGGGTTTCCCGTTTACGTTTCAACCACAATGTTGTACAATCACTATTAATAGATTTACGACCTGGACCTTCGATTTTGATTACTTGTTATCCATTTAACTCCTTTGCAATATGCAAACAAGTGTTCTCCATATTCAATAAACATATCATTGTTTATTCATACGGACAGCAGGCACATATATTACATATTTGTGTGATCGTATCAGTTATTCTGATCTCTCAAGGTAATAAACCGTGACAGACTCAAGGTTTTTAAAATGCCACAGACATTTTAAATTGATGTAAAACAAGCTCTACTTTACGATAGATTTATGTCGTAAAATTATTTCACGTGTTAGATGTTCATAAATTAAACGTTGTTTACTATACGTAACAAGCAGCCATTTTGTATTTTAAAATATGGTAGTCATTTCACTAAAACTTAGATAGTCATTTTCGCAAATTAATGGAACGTATCTAATACTTTATGAGACATGTCATTAAATCCTGTCAGACGATGTTTCAAAATTTTCCACATAATACGTACATTACAAAATAACGAACAGTGAAAAGACTTTTTAGCTATTCAGTTTTTGTGTAATATATTAATGAACAAATTACACAATTTCCATTAAATTCATTTTCATTTGTGCAACATTCAAGTCAACATATCATAAATACTACTTACAGGTATCTTTATATCATCAAGTTGTGCTTCAAGTTTCAAGCTGACATTATAAGTGTTGCTTTCATAAAATTATTTCATATATATGAAGTGTTCAAAAATTAATCGCTGTTTATTATAAGTAACACGCAGCCATTTTGTATTTAAAGTATTACTAAAATGTTGAGGTAGCCATTTTCGTTGAACCTTAAGCTTCAAATTGATGCAACATATGTGATATTTTTTATGTCATCATTCTGTTAGACCATGTTTTAAAATCGTCCATACAATATGTTACAATATAACAAATAGTAAAAAGTTTTTTTAACTGTCCAATTTTTATATAAAATATTAATACACGAATTGCACAGTAATTTTCATTAAATTCATTTTCATTTGTGCTTCGAGTCGATATATCATAAATATTATTTCGAGGTACCTTTACCTCATTAACTTGTGATTTTCTACCCCAAAATCAGGCATTTTCTATAACTAGCAATCAGCCATTTTATATTAAGAATAATATCCAAGAATTTATACAAGCTTCAAGGTGACGTCATAAGTGCTTTCACAAATCGAATTATTCATAAATCAGAAATCTATCTAACCTATTTCCGAAATCTTATAAGCAATAATACTCCGGTATTAGATTAATTCTCCAGCATCAGAATCTCCATTCTTAGCAGTCTATCAAAAATAGAAATGCTAGAGATCGCCGCGACCTCCTATTCCCGAATCCGCGATTCGTCATAAAAGCGAATTCCAAAGCGAACGGAAACCACCGTAGGATTCTAGACGATTACACGAAATCCCTAATGGAAATTACAGTGGTCTCTAAGTGGCGTGAGGATATACTTACCGTGCCTCGTGAACTCCGTTAGCGCTTTTTAGCCAAGTTTGACTTGTTCGACTGTGAGATTGTGTGGGAAGCGTTTCAGTAATCAATGGTTCTGGCAGGTAGGCGCCCTTTTAGTGGTTCTTGAAGAGCATAACCACAGTTTTCGGTTCTCTTCGGCTAGGCGATAGCTCTGTCTCTCTTGCTTTTTCGTACCGCGATTCTGCTCGAATTCTGTTCTATACTCTTCTCACTGTGGGAGAAAACGAAAGCGAAGGAAATGGTACCACATGAGTCAGCACCCTGAAAAGTCTAGGTGAAGAAAATTTAAACACTGAGATATAACTTTTTGCAAGTTTTAACCTAAGACTTCTTCTGTTTGCAATAGAAACAACCTTTCAAAAGACTTAACCTTTACGTCTTTTCTTCTGTACGAATGATGATGAATGAAGATGTGCTTCAAAAAAGTCATACGATAATAAAATACAAGGACCAATAAGTAGTACAGGGACTTGAAGTATATAGAAATAAAGATGACAGCAAAACATTTCAATGTAAAAGTCGTCATTCTCCAGATTGCGGTGTTTCACTGTAACATGTACATACATGTGAACGTACATGTATACACACATGTGAGTATACATAGTGTGTACCTGCATGTGAACATACATAGTGTGTATATATGTGTGAACATACATAATGTGTATACACATACATATGAACATACATAATGTATACATACATGTGAACATACGTAATGTGTATACATACATGTGAACATACATAATGTGTACCTACACGTGAACATATGTGAACCTCGATCTAACATAAACTATTATGAAACACACAATGGTGTACCAGTTTTTTGCATTCCACAATTTGATAGATCACTTAAATAAACTGTTCCGAATCCTTGACATAGTTTAGCAGAAAAAAGCTGTCCATATCGAATTTTTAAATACGAGCATTGAATACGAATTTTTGGGTCGAGCGTAGGAGATTTTGATTCAGGCTTTCGAGCAAATCTTGAAGACCGTTCACGGACAAGATCGATACCGACAAGGCCGGACTAAAGCAAACAAACGGTACAAAGCCTGGCCTGATATTAGAGACCTCGACGATTGACGTATATGTACGTGCAGAGGTAGCCTGTAGACGGAATCAGTGTACATACGGCACCTTCGTCTGTTTGAACAGAAGAGCACAGGTCTCCTCAATTCGCCTACGCGGTGATCCGTGATGAAACAAATTCGTCTTCGTCGCTTTCCTCTCATTCACTTTCCACGAAACGGGGGAAAGAATGGACTGTAGTGGGTGCTTTTCCGGTTGAGGTGGTACAATCTGTAGCCTGTGTCAGACATTCGTCACTGGGTTTTGTTTACTGGAAGGTTATATTGGTTACGTGTTAACTTTATAACGTTTGAGTGTAATATAAATGTAATTTTTTGAGCTTATAAGGAAGCTTGCATTTCAAATTTTGGGATACATAGGAATAGGTTTGCATAGGAATACAAATTCATTAGTTTATGTAAGAATACTAGTTTATAATTTTGCATGAGGACATGAAATAAGCTTGCAAGTTTATATGAACTTATGTAAGAATGTGGATTTATAAGATAATATTTTATAAATTTGTATGTTCATATAAGTTTATGTATCAGTTCATAAAATTATATAAGGTTATGAATTTATAATATTATAAGTTTACACAAAAGTATAAAGTTACATGTTTATGAGTTTATAACTTTGCAAGACTATATAAGCTTACATAAAAATACAAATTTACAAGTTTGTAGGTTTATACAAATTTATATAAGAATATAAGCTTGTAAAATTACATAAATTTCATAATTTATAATTTTATATAAAAATATAAGTTTATTAATTTCTGAGACACTATAAGTTTGTGTAAATTTATATAAAAATGTTAATGTGAAGTTTATAAGTTCATATAAGAATGTACGTTTATAACTGTGCATCTTTATAAATTCATAAATTTGTGACAAGCTCATTTACTGCATCTACATGCTTCAAAATAAAATGAAATGATTTTGTTACTCTAAAATGAAACACTTGTTCTTGCACTTTACCATCACTACTTAAGTTCTCCATTGAAATTTTTTTAAAGCCAGAAACATTTTATGATGAAATAAAATTTGAAACTTTTATAACAAGGGGTTAATAACAATAAACGACAGTATAATATTAACAATAAAAAATAGTTATGGTAATAGCTGACGATAAAAAATAAGAAATTGCGACATTATATGATACAATTTGTGTCACAAACGTTAAGAGGTTGTTGGTACATTTTATGGATCGAAATGAGGGAGAAACGTGGTATGAACATAGGTCTTTTAAAGATTTATTAAAAAGATATGACAAGAATATGAAATCAGGAGAGCAGTAGTATAATTAAACTTATGATTAATTCGATGCAATGCAGAAATCGCCAATATTTACGTTCCCTCTGTTTATATAAGCCATGTTTACTACCTGAGGTTGGCGTACCCATTAGTAAGTTCTTGACTTCGTACCGAAATGGCATATTTATTTACAAATTGAAAAGTAATTTCTTCGAATGAGATCGAAAATTAATTGCTTCTACATAAGAGTAAACATAAATACTACCGACTTCTGTAAAAATCTCTCTTAACCAGTGTGATGATTATATCCGTTACAGTGATGTAGCAGAATTTTGTGTCATGACGACTATATAATGCGTAAAATTTTGTTACAATTTGATATTTGAATTGTAATTTTGTCGAAAACTATATTCGTAAACTGTATGTTTAAAATGTTTAGAGGTCAACACGAAATGAAATAAACAAATAAAAAGTGTAAATAATTTGAGATGGATTCATAAATTCTTGAGAGCTAACTCATCATCGCTTGTTTTGACACGTGCTTTGAAAGATCGTCACAGTTAACTGGTTAACACATAAAACTCTTTAATACATCTAATACTACATAAACAATATAAAAATCTCCCTCTATACAAAACTAGATCGGTACTAAAAGATTCTCATTTTTCTATTTTAATTAAAGACCCAAAGCCGAGATACAAATTTGCATCTCATGATAAGACACCTGTAGAATGTAGACGAAGGTTAGAGCCATTTGATTCTAGGCTGTTTACAAGCTCGATGGTTATAATTTGAGCAGTGATAAATCACGAATTTAGCACATACTCCTACGTATGTTTGTTCGTTTCTTTTCGAATGTCCGTACCTACGTCGGCGTGTCGGATCGACCTTCGACCCTTTAAAACCCTCTTCTTCTCCCGCTTCTTTCGGGGCGAAGTAAAAGGCACAAAAAAGCATCGAAAGGGGCGTACGGTGCGCCACGTCGTAAACATATTTTTATTAAATAATTAGAGATTAGGGCTGCCCTTAATAGGTGGTTAGCCCACTCGTGCCCTTCATTCCGCGCATTCCACCGCAGTGTACGTGAGATTCCCACACTATGTATCTCTTTCAACTTCCTTCCTTCCTTCTTTTGGTTAAACAACGAGTCTGAACATTTTGGGGATTTAAATGGTTGCATGACTTTGTGCTTATTGAATGTGGATGAATCGGGAGATTTGGGAAATTTTAGGCAGATTTTGATGCAGGATTTTGAGCGTGTACGAGTTGCAGATATTGGGGATTTTAGAGATTTGGGTTTTTCAAAAATAGAGATTTTGGAATTTGAAAATTTTTGAGGTCTAGGTTTTTAAGATGTTGGGATTTTGAAGTTGTGAAGGTTTTGAAGATTGTGCATTCCGATATGTAAGGATTTTGGAACTTTGAAATGTTGAAAATTAGGATTTTTTAAATGCAGACATTTTTGGATTTGAATTTTGGAATTTTGAGGTACAGGGATTTTTGAATTTTGGAGATTTTGGAAGTCTAGAGTTTTAAAATGTAAGGATTTTGGGACCGTGGAGATTTTGAAGATTTGGGTTTCTGAAATGTAGGGATTTTAGAACTTTGAAATGTTGGAGATATCAGATTTTAAGATAGGACTCTGTAGCTTTTTAATTCTTGAATTTTAGGACTTAATTAAGTGTGCAAAGTTTAAAAGTTCTAAAAATACGAAGAAAATTATGTGAAATTTTTACTGCACGCATTCTCATAATTCTTTGTGGAATTTATAGAAAAAATTGAGCAGCGAGCAAATGGAGATCAATACTCAATAAAATAAATTATTCGAGGTGTATTACATTAGTAAATCGTATTTGTATTTTAAAAAAGCAATAATGACAGTAATTATAATAATTTTTATTGTCATTTTCAGTAGATTCTATAAATATTGCAAATTTGGAAATATCATTTATTATGCACATGTTCATCCAACATAATTTATTATAAAATTCACAAAGCATTAATGAAATTATTATTATTAAACAATTATACAATTCATTAAAATAAATTATCCATTAAATTATAATTAATTCATTTATTCAAATTTATTGTTTAAAATTAAATTGTTATTAATATCATTATCAAAATTCATTATTAGACTGCGAATTCATTATTCATATATGAAACATCAAAGTCTACAAAATCAACATAAATTATATAATCTACAGACTGTGGATTTCATAGATTACACGGTTTAATTACATTTGGTAGACCTCAATATGCCATAAATAAATGAATATCCGTAGTTTATTTATTATATTTTGTTAAATGTTCAATTTTTATTGGGATCGATTATTGGTGTATAGAATTCAGATAAAGATGACAGTAATTGCAGGATGCTATAGGAATTGTCTTCCTATATTTTAATAATCAATTAATTAATATTAAAAATTAAATTCAGAATCAATTGCAATAAAATAAGTTAGTTTGCAAAGTTATTAATTAATTGATTATCAAAATATAGGAAGACAATTCCTATAATTGTAGCATACAAAGAGGGAGCACAGTATTCAAATATTTTTCATACTAAATGTGTCTCGTTTAATATGAATGTGGCATTAAATCAAAATAAAGGCGCTAGTGAGTCTTCAAACCAAGATGGCGTTAGTTCATTTATACATTCTTGAAACGTATGCAAAAAAGAATTAACCAAAGTTAAACTCTCAAATCATATAAATTGATATCAAATCCAAATGTCGACCCACATAAATAAAACAGTGATATTATAAAAACATATGAAATATTAATAACATTATTAAACTGATAATCTGTCATATATTTTTAAGACGAAATCTTTTGAGTATAATAATTTCGTTGTATAATACTATTACTTCAAGTCCTTAGTAAAAATCAATTGTATTTCTAATATTAACTAGTAAAACCTGTGGAACTATAAAAAGTAAACCTTGTAGTCCTATTTGAGGATCTAGAGACAATATTAAATCCAACAATTCACTTCTTGTGTTAATGACAGATTTACGATCGTACATTTTGACTATAAAAATGTTTTAAAATTTAAACGAATCAGAATGTACTATTTTTATATATTGTAGATATAATAATAAATTTTCATAATTTATATCATATTATTTAGCAAAATATTATTCAGCAAAAATATGATTGTACAATACTTAAAAATTTGACATTCTTCTACTCATTCCATAGGAAGCATAATTATAAAACATAATTAATTAATATTATATAATTTTTAGAAAATTAAAGTTGTTTTAGATTTATTAAATAACAGAGTTTAATCATATTTATCATGAATTTTGTTTAAATACTCAAATTAGATATTCTGTTTCTCTACTAGCACGTGATAACGTGACACTGACCAGTCATTAAACGCCATCGGCACAATCGCGATTTCACGTGAAACCGAATTAATAAATATGTTCAGTAATGCGATAAAGGTCTCATTATTCGATTTATAAGATTAAATTTGCTTAAGCCGATAACCCTGTCAACGATAATTTTCAAATTGTCAACTGTATTCGTTGTGTTCAAAAGTCCTCGATCATTTAAGAAAATAATATACGACTCCTAAAAATATATTTTCTATCTCATACTTTTATATTAACAATAACTATATAGAAATATAATTTTGATTATTTTTAAACTTGCCACAATATCAACATAACCCATAATTTTGATCATTCGTTTTATGTTATAAAATCAAATAAATCCTTCAGAAAGAAATGAAAAAGATCAAGGATACACATCAAGAAATACTTCAAAACTCGTATTATCAACATAACCTACAATTTTATAATATACTTTCGATCATTCGTTTCATATTATAAAACCATGTAAAGTTTTGAGGAAGAAATGAAAAAGATCAAGAATTATGTACATCAAGGATTATTCAAGGATGTGTAGCAGTAAAAGCAAACAGACATTCCATTACAACTTGTCAGTGAAAAGTCTCATGTAAGTATCAAAATAACCTGAAATTATAAGGTAAATCCTACATTCAAAAATCGATTAAACAAATTTATTATACACAAAATATTTTCGTTCCACAAAATATTGCAATATCGATCTTTTGTTATTAAATGATGAAATTAAGTTAATACATATTTAATATTTGAAACAGGATTAATAGTAATAATTAATAATAATAATTAATGACACAGTAATAATCATAATTAATGATAGGAACACGGTACGAATATTGTTTAATTACCATACCTCACGAGCATTTTCATATTTTAATTAAAAACCGTTTCCTTCACAAACGTATTCTTATTTTACCCTCTCATATAAATGTATATATAATTTTACACAGTCTAAATCCGAAAGAAGTAGCAATTACGAGTGTTCCCGTAATCGTATGACTGGGACGTTGACCTTGTTCCTCACGTAAAATATCTTCGCATCGATGTAGTTCGCGATACAAAAGCACTGCAGTCTTCTGGCATCGAATCTCGTTAAAAATTCGACTGACATCATTATTTCAGCTGGCGCGTGGAGAGGTGGGTGCGTTTTCACAGTTTGCCCATCGGGAAGGAGGCAACCCGGCCCAAACAGAGGCGGGCTAACTAAATGCGGACGGAACTAATGCTTCTGCCTACAGCAGCGGACCTGTAGCGTGTGTCGCGTGTTTGCTAAACAAACGTGACGATAATTGTTCTCGTGCTAGTTGTAAATTTAACGTAAATGCGATCGATCGGTAGCCGCGAGGAGAAGTAGAATGAAGAGAAATAAACGCATGGCCGCCGTTCGAAGACTGACACCGCTTCCGGTCGCCTCGTTCCTCTGAATATGGGCTGCTCATTAAAAAGAGAAAAATGTTAAAGGGCGAGTGAAATGAGCCGCGGATGACGTCGCGCTTCAAACGCGCCTCAATGCAACGATGTTTTTTAAGGGATCTAAAAATAGTGTCCCTTCTAAGATTGTAGGTCACGAGCCGCATCAAAGACGAAACTGTCTTCTTCTTCTGCTTCTGTTCTGTGCTGCTCGAAAGATACATGCCGACGTGTACACTTGCTAAACGATTTTTTTACTCTTTTCGAGCGTCTACAAACTCAAGGTGTTCACGGAACCTTCGAGCGCCCACCATAGTCTGCTTCTTTGCTGGTTTTCATGAAAACTGCGACGAGCCTTTCTTTAGGATTTAGGTTGAACCTCAAAGCCAGACTTTGGTCACCGTGTAATTAAAAGTAATTATTTTGCTATCGTGCTGCTTTGTTATTCTATTTTATTGTTCTGATATTTTACTGGTTTACTTTCTGCTGTTGTACTATTTTCGTCGTTTCAAATTACGATTTATTCGATCTCTCTCTTATTATTCTAGGATTATAGTACTTTAATATTTTATTTATCTATGACACTGTTTTAATATTCTGTCATTTGCTATTTCGATACTTTACCAATTTACCATGTTTCTACTTTGAAATTCTATTTTATTGCATTTCTACTATATTATTTTGTCATTCTATTATTTATACTTTACCAATTTACCATTTTTCTACTTTTGCAATTCTGTTATTTTATTGCATTTCTACTATATTATTTTTTCATCCTATTATTTTACTAATCCACTGTTTTAATATTCTGTCATTTGCTAATTCAATACTTTACCAATTTACCATTTTTCTACTTTGCAACTCTGTTATTTTATTGCATTTCTACTATATTATTTTGTCATTCTATTATTTTACTAATCCACTGTTTTAATATTCTGTCATTTGCTAATTCAATATTTTACCAATTTACCATTTTTCTACTTTGCAATTCTTTTATTTTATTGCATTTCTACTATATTATTTTGTCATTCTATTATTTTACTAATCCAGTGTTTTACCAATGTGCCACTCTACTATTTTAGTACTTTATTCCATTCTATTATTTTACTGTTATAATTTCTTCTATTCCACAATTTTGTTAGTTAACATTTAGCAATTTTATTGTTCGAATTTTCTCCATTCTACAATTTTACTATTTTACTGCTACACTACTATACTATTGTATTATATTATTGTACTAGTTTATCACTTGACCTGTTTCAACTATTTGCATTTGTTTGATCATTTTTGCTATTTCTAACAATTTACTATATTACTATTTTACAGATCTCTTATTTTACTCTATAATTATACTGTTTTCCTTCTTTAAATTTATAATTTTATTATTCTATTATTTTATTTCTTGACTATTTTAACTACTCACATTATTTATACTATTCTAACTGCTTTTACTATTTTCTCCAATTTACTGTTTTGCTATTTCACAGTTCTATTATTCTACTAGTTTACTATTCCAATTTCTGCATCATTGTACTATATTAGTATTTTAACATTTTTACCATTTTTACTAATTTATTATTTCTTTATACTACCAATATATTATGTGGTAATTTCACTATATGAAAGTTGTACTATACTACTGTTGTATTATCTACCTACTTCGCTATACTATTGTTGCGCTATTCTATTATTTTATAATTCTACTTTAACAGTGTGTTTCACTTGCTTTCGGCAATTTTAATGTTATAATATTTACATTTACATTATTCGTAATATCTTATTTTGAAGCACTCCGTACAAAACTACTCTTTGAAAAGTAGTAAAATCGCTCAAAAATAATAATGAAATTAACACGCATAAGAGTTACATTTGAAGTATTACCTTACTTTGTAACATAAAACATTAGAAAATATCGAATATGCTATCTCTTTGTGTATTTATCTGCCCTTCGACATACATATACACAAGGAGTGCAATTCTACAGGTGCTCAAAATTTCATTTAAAACAACAAAGCAAAAATGTACTCCTCCTTAGAACATTTCTGGTAACAACATAATTTAACCCTTTGCACTCCTTAATTTCTATTACCTACCAACTCCTTTATTTACAAAATAGATCAAAAAGTTCTCAGTGAAATATATGTATTGCAGCAATATGGAGTATATGACAGATACATTGTTCATTTATTATAAATAGTAAATAAATGAAAGTATATATATTCAATTAATCTATTTGTCTGAATTATTTATGAGATCCAAGAAAATGCGATGTCGAGCCACACTCGACATAGGAGTGCAAAGAGTTAAAGCTATTGACAGTGAGGTGTATCTGCATAATTAAATATGATGTTGCTACAAGGTTACTTATTATTTGACACGATAAGGTTCAGTCATCGTGAGAAACCACAACCTGCATTATTCGATGTTAAATTCAAATATATGAATACCAAAATCTTTCGATAACTGCTCATTCTTATCTCCAACTTCGCAACAACAACCTTATTACTCTATCACATTATCCAATCAGTACCTCCTTTCTTACAATTCTTGTCCAAATTACCGACGACCTCTGTCCCGACGTTCCTCCATCAACCGATGAACACGTCTCGTCGGTCGAATAAAAAATTTTCCCATCTGGGCCCGTCGAATCGTCCCCTCAGAGAGAAAGGAGATCCTAGAAGAGGATGCACCGAATCGATGCTGGAATGCTCAAGGCCAATTCCAACACCGACCCCAGTCGTACGTCCCAGGTGTTCGCTGGTAATTAATCGAAGGTTTAGGCGGTGGCCCGTCCGCGTACGTACCCGCGAGCGGCAAAATTAAGAGCGAGGACAGAGGCGGCACGGCATTCGCTATGAGCGCCGACACAGGTACCAGGCTACTCATTCAATTATGTTGCTGACACCGACCACATCAATCTTTCCGGGCCGGCGCTAACGCGCGAGATTTCGATGGATGCACAGCGGAAGTGGACGGACCGGACGGCCTTTCGGCACGTGGCCGTTAATATGCATACACGGCTAGGGACGTGCAATTTGCTACGGTAGATATAACAGCGTTTTGTCGCTCAGCGTTTCTTGTTGGAAATCGAAAGACATATGTAAGAGAAGCACTTGGAATTAACTTTTGCACTCCAGGCCTTTTTCATCCGATCAGCTCTTTCCATTCTCATGGCTTTCACAAATTACCATATGAAAATTTTTACTTTTTTATGTATAGAAGGAGACAAATTTGTGAAATATTGAGCTCTGTATTATATACTCTTAGTCTGAAAATTATTTTTCGCCATCTTTGTAAAATTTGAACCGAAATGTGAACTGAAATTTGACGCCAGTACAGCGACATCCAACCGTAAAGGCTTAATTCATACAAAATATTGTGTCCGTCACGCAAGTATCACATTAATACGATGCATTTTTTAAGCTCATGCTCTGGAAAGACGTAGTATGCACGTCGCTTATCTGCTTCCAGAGTGGTAATGATGTGAACCCGCGTCTGCTGAATTTACTGTTTATAATAAGGAAGTAGATTATAGCAATGTGACATTCGAGCGTGCAATTAGTATATTTTCCAGCAAAAATTCTATCTATACAAGGTAAACAAAAATATCAGTGAACGTGCAAAGTATATGCGAATCATAAACCTGGTGAAACTGAATGGTGTAAGAAATGTCTCGTTGCATTATAGCTTTGAAGTCTAACACTGTGCAGAATTATTAATAATTCTGAATTTAATTCTTTTTCGTTTAAGTAGCATAACTATATTAATTTTTAATTGTAATATAATTAATATATAACTAATTATAACTATATTCATTTCAACACATTGACTGCCACACTAAAGCAGTTGAAAATTTCATTAGATACTAATACTTTTAAATACTTTGCTCCCTTTGAACAAATTAATCTGCCAAGTTAACCAAAATTAAAGAAAACGATTTTGACCTCGCTGCACGTCCTTCTGCAAGTGGAGGACGAAACTCATGATCCTCGCTTTTTCCGGTCTCCACGTATCGCACGAGAGCTGCTCCGGATCGGAGAAACGTTTCGTTGGTTCGAGGAAAACGGGTTGGCCAAGATAAACGGGTTGGCGGATTATAATTTTAAATTAGATCTCAGCCGAGACTCGGGAGTACGCGGCGTCGCAGGGTGGCGGAAGGTTATGCGAATTCTTCCACAGACGGAAACGATTTCTTCTCAGGTTGCTTCGAGGCGTGTTAATCGGCCGCTTTATTCCTGATACTCGTGGAACTCGAGTTTAACGCAAATTTTCGGGAACGCAGATCGCCACGTGTGCAATTTTGTTCTCGTTTACATAAATGTTACGTAAATTACGGTGGGGGGTGAATATTTTAGGAAGTGGTCTGTATTTGTTTTTATACGGAGCTACTGTGAGCTTCAAGGCTGGCGCGTTTTTATTTTTGACTTATGATGACGGTTAATTACATTTTACATTATATTTGTATTGGATTATATATTATATTATATGTACTTTTGTTCAAAAGATTGTGGCTAGTTTTGTGCATTTTATTACCGGATTTCTAAATCATTAGAAAAGTCATACAAATCTCTAAATTTCTAAATCATTAAAAATTTCAAAAATTTGTAACTTTCACAATGAACGATATCTTGACATTAAAATTTCCGAAAGTGTACACTTTATGTTTACGTTTCCATATTACCTAATTGTTAAATTTAAAAATTTTCGAATTTATACATTTTGAAACTAATATTTTTCAATATCATATAGTCACTATAAGTTTTTCAAATTCGCATTAAACATAAGTTAAACACGACTCTTTTGAAAAAACCATAATTCTTGCAAAGCAAAATCATCAGACATTAAAAAAACAGATAACCTACGTATTCTAATAATGAGTCTTACGGCACCCTTAAATTTACGATAATTTCCGTTTCAACGTTTCATATAAACTATAAATAATATTTGAATTGTAATTAAAACGTTTAATCAATGAAAATGTACATAATATGCAAATATTCATTTACGGTAATATTTAAGCAAGAGGTAAAATTTAATAGCGGAGTAAAATATATTCCGATTAAGCAACATCGTTCGACGTTTAATTCCCGTTACAACTGTCGAAGCTATAAATTTCAAAGCGATAGTAACCAATAAATTAAATACAGTAGACTCTAGTATAACGTAGTTAACGGACTATGCGTTAAAATAACTCGCATTATTTGCTTTAATTAACAAAATTAATCGCGAGTTAACTTTTCAGATAGAAGTCCACGCTTATTTCTGCTTCTTGGTCGAAATCTATGAAACAATAATTTGTTTATACGATTGGAGTGATGGATGAAGAATGTACAGAATCATACTATTTATGAAATTTTTTATTGCAGTGGTTTATACAGTAGTACGCGGTTTAGCACTGAACCTTAAATAGTTTGCAAACACTGTTACTTATTTTATTATTTTCTTTATCATACATTTTATGCTGTTGAGATTGTGTCGTAATAAATTATATATAGAACGAATAAAAATATTTATTCAAAAACGATTATAAAATGCATAATTAAATTACGTGAGGAAGATCAAAAAACAAGATTGAAACGATTTATGCGAACACTAAGTTTTAATTATAAACTGCTTATAATTTAAAATTCCGTGGAAAATTTATGATTTCCTCAATTTTTCAATAAATCTGGCTTACACCGCTCTAAAAATGAACAGTCCAATTATCATATAAAATCAGTTTGCACTATTATGGCCATAAGAGTGCCATTTTTGGTCAACCGGTTTTCCATCTGTGGTATTCGTGAAATTGGTAATGTAAGAGATTCGTAGTAAGTTGTATAGTATTAATGAAAATCATAAATAGTAAAACAATATACATTCAACGTACATATATGCAACGTACATACATATATTATAAAGTTAACACATATTTATTTCAAACTAAATTCACATTATCTGCTCATATCACGGTACTTATTAAGAATACATAAGAATACAGTGATCACAACTGCTTCATCAATGTTCCAACAGTACTGTTATCACAAATATCACAGAAGATTAGAAAACAGCTAAAGCCACAACCATAGAAAAGTTTTGCTATAAAATTAGAAGAAGAAAAATCAACCTTCCAATAACACAATAATCACACGTTTCATCAGTATTCCTCAATGATCACAAATGTCACGTCAACCTTAGATATCACCTAGAGGCACAACCGAAGAAAAGTGTTGCTATAAAATTAGAAAAAGAAATAACCTTCCAACAACACAATGGTCACCTGTTTCATCAGCTTTCCTCAGTGATCACAAATGTCACGTCAACCCTATATATCAGCTAAAGCCGAAGAAGTGTTGCTCTAAACTTGGAAGGAGAAATACGAGTCGCGGAAGGCAACGGCAGAAAAAAGGACGAAGGTAGAATATGCAACGCGATCAGTGGTGGCAACGGGGTTGTGGCTGGCTCGTCCGTGCGCGGGAATTTCAATAACCCGCGGGACACAGAGCGGACTGTGTGTGTAGTCACATCTGGCCTGGTCTCATGCGGCGGCAGTTCTCGGTTTACGTTGAACCGTCGGTGCGGGGACGGAAAATCACGATTGCCGGGAAGCGGCTAAGAGAAGCTGCGACAGAGTAGAAAAACGCGTGTAGAGAGAAGAGAGACGGCGAAACATCGAGGGATACGGGTGTCGGGTGAACAGCGACGGAGACAGAAGCGGAGAACCGCGAATATACATATGCAGTCGGACGGAGGGAGGTCCCGAAGGGTGGAAGGGAGACAGGAGATGGTTCTCTCGTTTGCGGGGAGGGAAAGAGAGCGGATAATGATCCAGCCGGTACTACCAGCAACCACCCCCATGGAGAATGTGTCTGACGAAAGGCAGGAGAGACAGAGAGAAACGGGACGAGTGAACAACGGAGGAGCGAAGGGGGTGGCAGCTATCGTGTACACGTAGGTGGATGCAACGGGACGGGGAAAAGGGTGAGAGAGCGGTGTACCGCATGCATATTGAAGCGTCATTTCATGGTCACCGCAGACTGGAGTTCCCCATTTAGAGGCGAGCTGCTAACGGCTAGGCGGAGAGGCTGTTCGATTAAATGTACCGAAAGAATCGCCTGACGGATATTTATGCGAGTATGTATGCAGATTCGTTTGAGACGGAGCTGTTTCGTAGCAGACACTCGGACGTGCGTCAACGACCTCCGTTGCAAAGGAGGACAGGTGAACGCGGGAGGGGCTGCGCTGTCTTTCTCCTCAGATTTTTATGGGGTTCCGTCATGTTCACAATCTATACTTATTAGAATGAACTTTAATCTTTTATACTGTATTATACGAGAACTCTGCTACTCTTGCTCATTTATGAAGATTAATTAGAACTTCCAATTTTATGAAATTTACAAAAGTAATTAAATTATCTCTGAAAGATTTATATGAAATTTCTTTAAAAATAACTGAGTAATTAGAGAAATAGATCATTGTATTCGTTCGTTAAAATAAAACTTAATAATAAAATTTATTCGTTAAAATAACATATGATCTCGAATAATATAATAATTTGTTCGATAAAATAAAGCTTGTGCAATAATGAAATCTGTTCGTTAAAATATTGTGCATAATAGGGTAGTAAAGAAATTCGAACAACTCATTATTTAATAAATTAACTGAACTTTATCTAGATAAAACTTCACATAAATTTTAACAAATTTTGTGATTTAAAATAAATAATTTAGATTGCTAGTCTTCATACAAAATATGTAATATACATTTGATGGCATATGTGACATTCTAAGTATTCTATATCGCAAAACTTGTCCTAACTTAATTATTTTTCTAGGAAACAGCTAAGTGACATAATTTTCTAAAATCATTGCAGCTGATTACAGTTAAAATCACATTCCTTGACAATTTTCAGTTTCATCTATAAATCATAATTTTCAAGAATGGATGATAAAAAAAATAAAAATTGAGATTAATAAAGTATTAAATCGTGTAGAAAATGTATTCAGTGAAGCATTTCGACGCAAATGAAAATACACGAAAGGACAGAAATTGAAGGGAGAGCCAGCCACAATGTGCAGCATATTATATTCATAGGTGACCATATTCGTAGGCGACCATTTCATGGTCACCGCAAACCGAAGCTTCCCATTTGCACACGAAACTCCCGGCGAAACATTCGATATCGCCACGCTCGATGTGTACTTATGCACGTGGGCAAGTAGCCCAGTAAATTTGCATAAACACATTGCTCGGCCAATATGTGTGCACTTTGAAGAAACGGGTATCATTCGATCCAACGAGCGATCGTGAAGCGCCATTACTTGATATCGATACGAGAAGAACGTTATTAATATCCTCGCCTACAAGATTAAAATGATCGCGATCGTTTTTGAATGAAAATGAAACACGAAAGATTATATTATCATCGTGACAGATCGTTCGATTACGAGTTAAACGAGGTATTATTTGGTTAACAGTCCAGGTCCTGTGTATTTATGTAACGGATATTCTACGTTAATAGAACGTGCTGCTTCATTGTCACTCGATTATTAAATTGAAACGTAATATTTGTAGTACCGTGATGTTAATTAACACGGTAGAATCAACGCGTAATACTGATTTGCAATAACAACGGTTCATAATAGAAACATAACAGGAGGTATAATAGTGCAGGGAAAACATGTCCATCTGCTTGTTCGATTTTTGTACGAGTAATTCCGTCGCTCGATGCCATCACTAGATTTTTTAACAGTAGCGCATGTCAAGAGTGGGTTTGAACTTCTACTTTAAATTACAGAGGTTGTTAACATGCTTTTATTGCAATTAATTAATAAATTTATTAGATGTGATCAATTAATTTCTAACGAACACGAATGGCTTCAGAAATAAAATTATTTATTATAAATTTTAGAATAACCTTATAATCATGATATATAATAAAATAAAATCTTGTAGAGTAAAATTCCTATTAAATATATTATCTACATTAATTAATTTCCGAACATTTCATCTGATCATTCGGTACAATTTCCTTCAATTTCAGTTTATTATAAAACCACATAACCCCACTTTTTTATAAACTAAAACTATAAAACTTGTATGATACTACTTATAAAAGTTGATAAATATCTATTTGTATGAGTAAGAGGATTTTAACCAATTTAAACAATAGACATTTTGCACCATATGTTCGCAATCTAGTACCACAAATGCAGACTTAAATCGTTATATTTAAATTGTACAACACGTCACGAATGTCCGATAATATCAGAAAAGGGTTGAATCGACCAATTAGAGTTCGCGTGTTTACAGATGTTTCCAACGATCGTCCGAACTCGACGATCGTAACGCTTACATCCTTTTACACGATGACCCTTTCAATTATGCAAATTTCGACAAACTCACCAGGCCATTACCGGTTTGCGTGACATCCTTGATTCCATCTGCAGATCCCTTTGTTTCCAGAAATTTTACAATTTGATGCCTACTAAGTTACACCTTAAACCGACTATATTACAATAATACGAGCAGATGTAGAATTTGCACACAAATGTAGGACTGTTGCGAGCACGGTTAGGTTAGGTTGGCTGCAGGCTGTTTCAATTTTATGCGCAATTTTGTTAATATTGTAATCCAATCAAGATGACAGAGAAAAAGAAACACTCGTACTATTAGATATATTTTAAGTAGAAATAAAGTAATCAATAAAATTTCGCATGTAAACCTGGAACACAAGATATATGACATTGAAAGAAAGCAGTCCTTCATTTTGTACTTTTGTTGCAATTTTTTAGAAAAGAGTAAATTTAATATAACATCTTTTCTTTATTTTTGCATATGGGATATATTAAAACAGTTTAGGAACATTTTCATAATAGGTTATTTTTGAGTTCATTTAGCTCGAGTTAATTTACGTCGATTCTAAAGATTTTCACGATGAAAGAAAATGAGGATACTGTACGTTATTACAATTTACCTATACGGCATCAATAATTTAATTATTCGAACGTAATCTATACATTCGCAAATCGCGTTCAGTTACGATTAATCCTGCTATCTCGGTTGCCAATAAATCGGTTTAGCTCGTATCGGCCGATGGGCAATATTACAGTATTGATAGTTATCGGAATCTAGTTTTGGTTGAAGCCGGGGTGTCTAAATTCATTTTCAAACACGGCGATCTGCTTTTCAAAATTGCGAATGAGTAGTTTTGAAATTCCACAGTTTTATATGTTCCCAAATTACAGGGTACAGCAATTTTAATCCTGTGGTATCAAATATCAGAAATTTTAAAATTTGAAAGATTCATATTTTAAAAATTTGTTAGTTCCATATTTATTAAACTTCAAAGTTTCAAAGAAAATTTCTAAGTATCAACGTTTCAAAGTCCCTGAGTTTCAGAATTCTGACGTCCCATGTTTTGAAGTATCGAAATTCTAATGTCCAAATATTCCAAAGTTAAAAATTAAAGAATCTTCGTATTCAAAGTTCTAAAATCGGAGCTTTCAAATATTTCAAGACTCGATTTGAATGTTCAATAATTTAAAAATTCTAAACTTCTATGGAACAAAAACTTAAGTACTCGAAGATCCGAATGTATAAAAATTGCAAAGTCCCAAAGAAATGAATCTTGAATGAAAGATATCCCTGTATCACCTTCAAGGTTTCTATTCTTTAATAATTTAACAGTTTCGTACTTTAATAACTCAACAAAGCTCAATAATCATCGCGATATTTTAAACAGTAAAACATAGCTTCATAAATCAAAATTCACACCTTTGAAGTCGCAAACACAAATCACCGAAAATGTTGGTAAAATAATTTATTGGTAAAACTGAAAATCCGAAATATTAATTTTTAACACGATTATTAATGGTAATAACGAACGATAACTATTTAAATATCATGGCGTCCAGATATTAATGTGGTCCGCTGTAATTCGTCGAATAAACGCTCGAAATTGCTATGGACACGAAATTACACGAATGTAATAGCGGGCTACAATTGTAGTCGAAATTTCACTGAGCAGCTTCAGATATCGTCCACCCACCCGTGTTTCCCCATTTCTATTGCCTCTGATCTTTTTTTTTGTTAAAATAATGGTAACTGTGGTGCAACCAATTTCAAAGGTAAAATAAAGAGTCTCGATTACATAAAAGGTACAAAACATTTACATATTCTGTTACACATTGTGATTCCTGTTTCGATGTATCTTGATTATTAATTTAATGTAAATCGAAGTTACATTCGTTCTGTTTTAGCAACTTTGAAATAAACAGTATTTAATTTAAAATAAATATTGTAATTTCAGTAACTTTATTGGTTTAAAATTAATTTTTAATGCGAGCTCAAAAGATTTATGAATGCACGTTAATGAATGAATTTATAATACAATGGTTTATTTAAATACAGTTTGGACGAAGCTCTATAAAAATGATTGGAACGAACAAATTATACGAAGTGGAAAAAGTTTTTTAATTCATTACCAACCTTGTGATTTTTCATAAAAAATAACTAGTGTAATTCGAAAACACAATGTAACTGTACATTTATATTAGGTGCATTCATTAAAACAAATGGCTTTTTGTTAACGGAAATGTTAACATCGCCTATTATACGAAGAACTATTGTAGTAATACTTAGCAGAGCAAAAATATTATTGCAGTAGAAAGTATTGTACTTTTATCATCTCGATATTACCTAACACTTCTATAATTAAAAGTGACTAAATATTGTCAATGCAAGTTATTAGGTTATGAATAAAATTAGTATTAGAATTTTTGACAAATTCAACATGGACGTTCGTAGTACAATTATGGTATTAATGTATTATAACTGAAAGTATATCAAAACACAGTAAAATCCTCCAAAAGTCTTAACACTAAAGCTACCAAAGCGATCAAATGACCGTTCATAATTCACACAAGTTCCTTATCATAAGTTTATGGTGCTTTACACAGTTTATGGTGCTTTTCTTCCACATCAATTTTCTTCTAAATAAGTAATCTGTATGTCATTTCATTGTTGAATTTCATTATTAATTTGAAACAAAGCGCACATAATACGTCAGTAGGTTTAGTGTCTTGGTCAGCTGTTCTATGAACTAAATAAAACCCTTGATTTCCCAGAAGGAAAATTAAACGACGCATACCGGCTCGACTCGTACACCCTCGATGCCTTCCATGCATAGCGTCCGTCGATTCATAATTCCCTGTACTTTCATATATTATTCCACATTTCCTGCCTGGAGCATCCCCGGTGAAGATCGTCGAACGAAGTAACGAACGGCCGAAAGCAGGCTGATTTGCCGGGAGTATCCGGCAAACGGTTACATCGCCGGTATCAGATTAAGATTCACTTTAGGAAGCCGGTTTATCTTTAGAGGTTGCACCTTCCGCCTCGTTTGATAATTCAATTCCTTCCGCGTTGGCAACTCTTCTTCGTTCTCTCTATCCATCCAAGCAAACACAAGCATCCAGCCAGCCATCCGGCGGCTTCTCGATAGAGCTAGTAAGCTCTAGCGAGATTATACGCGGAGAGAGCTACGTGGTTCCTCTCTCTAAGGTGCATCGATTTCCTCACACCCTGCCCCGGTGCCCCGCTACGCCACAGCAGCCGCCCATATTCGCATACACCTCAGACAAAGAGACCTAGATAGACGGAAGCCTACCCCGTACGAATAGCAAGGAAGGAATGGAACGCCGGCGGCCATTTTGTAAGCTCTTCCCGGAGGAATCAATGTGACGTCGCCTGAGGGGCGCTTGCGCTGCGGGCAACCCTCCGTTTCGTCCCTCCAATCCTTCCTCCTCCGATCAATTCCAACTTCGATGCATCTCTCTCTTGCTCTCTCGTGCTCGCGCTTACTGTCTCCTCTCCCTCGCACCCTTTCGTCTCTGCTCTTTTTCATTTCACGTTCGTTCGCCTCTTTCCCTCTTACCAACGCTGCTTCGTGTACATTTCGCGCGCGGCCATCCTCTTCGCGGCTACAGCGCGAAAAACCACTAAACGATGCAAATGTACCGTTTATCGGAAATTTATGGCCCAATCTGGCGATTAGGCGATGCCTTTAGCGGATGCTGTGACGCAGACAGATGGCCCATGATTTTTGATAGGGATACAACGCATGGAGGCTTTATACCGAGTAGGGTGCAGTTACCTGATAGCAAGATTTTTGCTAATGCGAGCTGATTCTTGTTACAAAGCTTGTATGATTCATAAATTTCTACTACGTCAAGTTGAAATACTTTTCTTCGAAACGGTGATCATTTTTGTTAAAGTAAACAACTTATGTAACTTTTGTGAAAGTATCCGATATGATCTCTAATATTAGATCTCAGATTATTACCGCTGCAATTTTCTTGTTTTATTGTACGTCACATAATTTGTGTAAAGGCTTTTCTTGGAGCCAATGATTTTATTGAAATGAAGAATTGATGTATATGTCACTTTATAGTGTACAGTCTTAATTATCTCTGTCTGTTATTTTTGGATTTAAGTTATGAAACCCAACCAGAGATATCTAGACAGTCCCATGTCATATTTAAGTTATGTCACCAACATTATACAATTTATAGTCTCTCACAATATTGTCAATATTACTCAAAATCGAAGCTAAATTGTACCGTAATATATTTAGCTAAAAATTTCAACTTGAGGTGGACTTGCACCACTTTCCAAATAAACATCTTTCCAGTACCATCAATTACCTACATTTCCATTCACATTACCATCACTATATTTTCAGAATTTCAATCATTTCATTATAGATTGCCTACAGATAACAGTATCATTATCGTCATTTCTTCCAAATACAAAAATGGATTTGCTTCACTTTCAAAATGAACTTGTTGTTTGACAAGTCGTCAATTTTCACGTTGAGCAGAGATTGGTTACACGATGCTCAAATTTACTTGTTTACGTTTTTCAGCCGTAATATAGAGGGGTAGCAACCCCTCGTGAGTCGTCCGTGTCTCGTGACGCACGCGGTCTGATGAAAGTATCTTCGTTACCCCGTTTACATTGAAACGGAACAAAAGAGAGCGTGAATCGAGTGTAGCAGAAAATTGATTTTCAAGCTTTGTTCGTGCCCACGGAGTTAGAACGTTGTTTCGATGCTCTGATTCTGAAATTTATCGCCACTTCCATCCAAACTTTTAATGCGTTACCTACACGTAACTTCGTAAATGGAATTTGGAATCTAAATATGGGATTCAGAAATAATTTAATAGACTATTAAGAATCTGCTAAAAAATTAAGTTGCAAATTTAAAATGCAATTATATTATTTATCAATTGATTTTTGAAGTCACTAACGTATTATTATAGAATTCAGTCATCGAAAAGCAAGGTCAAAATGTAATATGACTATAGTCTTCCATTCTTCTTGCATCGCAGGATCTTCAATGATTGATCCTGAATCCAATCTTTCTTCACCCGTATCAGTAAATAGAATATTGGAAAAAGCACGTTTCCTGGGTTAGAATATAAATTGTAATTTGATCTTCTAAAGTCTCGTTTCTTCAGATCATCATATTTTCTAGAGAAAACTAGTTCTGTGCTGTCTTTGTCTTGTTCTACTTTGTGTAATATACGAAGAGTCATACATTGTATAATATTATGGAGTTTGTGATTTAGAACTAAACCTACTTGCACACACACTTACTCTGAAATTAAGAATGGTATTGAGAGGTAAATAAATAAATGATAAAACATAAATTTCAAGTTTCAAAGTTGATACTTGCAGTGTTCAAATCCTTAGGTTCTCAAAATTCTATTTCTTTAAATACTTAAATAATTCAAATTCTAATTCTTCTAATTCCTAATTTAGATATTGTTACATTTTCATTTCCAAATTTTGAAATTTTGTTTGTTAAATTCTTAAGTTTCTAAATTTCTAGATTTTAAAATTATGAAACTCCCAACATTGAAATTCCTAAGCTTTATAAGTTTTCATGTCGCTAGATCCTTAAATCGCGGCACAAAAGTCCCTGTATTAACTAATTTGCAGATAGCAAAATTCCTATATTTCCAAATCTCTATATTCCCAAATTCCTAAAATTAGTATAACCCTAGATCTCTATATCTCCAAATATCTATATTCCTAAATCTCTAAATCTCAAAATCTTAATTTGCAGCCTGAAATTTCCAAATTCCTGTTTTCTCAAATTTCTAAATTCCCGAATTCCTATATCTTTAAATTCCTAAATCCCCAAATTATTATATCCTCAAATTCCTAAATCCCCAAATTACTATATTCCCAAATGACTATATCCCCAAATTACTATATGTTCAAATCACAATATCCCCAAATGCCTTTATACCTAAATATTCCTAGATCTCTTAATCTCAAGACCTTAATCTCACATCTGAAATTTCCAAATTGCAATTTCCTCAAATCCCTATATTCCTCAATCTCTAGACTTCAAGACCTTAACCTCAAATAAAAAATTTCCAAAGCCCTACATCATCAAATCCCCAAATTTTTAATCCATCCCAAAATCGTTGAATTCCCCAAAATTCTGATATCAATGTTTGCTACATTTATTCTATGGAAAATTTCCATGGATTTGATTTTCCATCATTTGCCAAGAGAACCATTTTCAAATGCGATCACTCTGATTCTTAGAAGCGCCACACAGAGAAACTTCTACGAATACAATCTCGTTATCCGGCGAACAGACCACATAGTAACTCCCTCATAGTTTTATTAACATTACACCACTGTTAAATCTCCCGAGGTCCTTTCCCGGGCAAGAACTGCTGCCAGCAAAAAGGAGCCATTTGAAACCGGTGGATTCATAATTCACAGAAGCCACACGATCTCCCCGGGACGTTCGTTTGCGGTGTACATTGAATCAAACCGGCTGCAAAAGCGACATGCGGACGTCGTCCGACGACCGGCCAAAGAATCAACGTGCAAGGACGCCGGTTGTAATGAACGCACGCGACAATTCCGCCGTTTCGTTCCAGCGGCACGCACGCACAAACGCGATCCTCGTCTCCCGTAGGACACCGGTATGGTACTCCAGAGTAGTCCCAAGTGTCGGCCATCTCGTCGTCCCCGGCGACTTTTTCCGTCGGGTTCGGTGAAGAAGCAACGGACAAATTGCCCTCCCACCCCGGCCTCGCGAAAGAAACGGGGAGAGCGGGACTTTATACGCGTCGAGGGCAACTGAAATTTATAATACCGGGTAATCGTAGCAGGGCGTGCACGCACCTGGGTACTAGGGTACCGGCACGTTATTATGATTAGCTACTTTCGGTCCGGTCCAGGGGAGTGCTGGAGATTCCGATCGGATACGCGATACGCGACGCACACCTCGGATTACGGGCCGGAGAAGATGATCTTCCTGTGGCCGCCCGGGGCCGTCGTCAGGTACCTACACCCTACCCACCTCCTACCAAGACATACTTCATTTATTATGACTGTGATCATCGATTATGCACCGACGTCTACTCCTCTTCTTGCCTCACCTCTGCGTCCTGTTTCGCCTTATTCCCCCTTGATACGCCCTCCCGCGGCTCCTGCCCGCCCGCCCCGCGCGACCACGCTCCCCTCGTCCTCCGCCTTCTGTTCTCTCGTCTTTCGCGCTCTCCCCGTATCCTGGAGTCCGCGAACACGCATTATCCTCGGCTAAAGGATACGCGGAGCGGATTACGCTCAAGGGGCACCACAAAGAGCCGTTCTCTTCATCCCTGCCAAGGGTATCTGCTGAGGCCCATGCCGAATTTTCGAGAAGTGCTCGCGGTAGAGGGTTCATCTTTGTACCTGATTTTGATGGCTGCGCGGAGATCAGAGGAGCTGATTGCCGGAGATCTAACGAGACGCCGCGATGAATATTCGAGATGGACCGCGCATGGTTTTATCGTTTATGATAAACTGAATATAATTACTAGGTTCTAATTGAGTGTAACCACTTAATAGACGTCGATGCAAATTTTAATACCGATGAACTATACATGTAAAGTTTTCTTCATGGAAGTTTTACTTGCATGTTCAGTGTCTTTGTTCATTTCTCGATCTTAATTAGACAAATTAACTTAATTATTATTAGTTTTCCTCTGCACTTTTTGGATGAATATCTACATTTTTTTTTCATGAGGCACGCTTAGAACTTAGAAGTTAAATTTTAAGATATTTGATTGGACGATGAACAAGCTTTGAAAAGATATTTGGCTTGATAATACTTTTGTTTGAAGTCCTTTTGAAATATTTATGATTTGTAAAGACAAGAAGTATTTTTTAAAGGGACCAACATACTAATGGAATGATGTCGAGGTGAATTGTAAGAAATATTTGAAAATAAAAGACTTACTTGTGTGTTTTGAAGTGGTTAAGAAAAAATTATTGTAACTAGTTGTTACGTAGTTATAGTTCCATAACAAGGAAATGCCACAACATGGTACTTTGAGAAGACATTTTGATTGGTTCTGGTAGAAATTCCTCCGGTCTAAGTTCGCGATAATTAAGAAGTTGTCCAATCAGAATTTCGCCAGGTTCTTTCTGTTATGATGTTTGAGCATGATGTTTCTCGCTTTACCACGTCTCACCAGCGTCTAACGATAACACGCGCTCGATTTATCGGAACACGATAACTATCACGGAGCAGAGTTTGAAACGCCGCTGGCAAGATTGCGGATTTCTCTTCGTACACGTGTATTTCGAACGAAAACTCATACACAAATTCATTTCTTGAATACCTTTTTGGTGTCTCCCGTTTGCTTTGAGGTTCAAACTTCGTATAACTCATATAACTCATGTAATTCGCAATGCTAATTTTCAAATTAATGCGTGTAATTGCCGAGAGTGTATACAGGGTGTTTGAGTTTAATCTATTAACGTAATTATTTCATCAACTGTTCGTTCTTCTGCGAATGTTTCGCACTGAATTTATTCCCGATGTTGGAGTAGCCTTAAGGGCAACTTTTAATTATTAACGCGAGTCTTCTTTGTACGGACGCGAGAATTTTTGGTGTTACAGGTTTGAAGAGACTCAAGTTTACAAAGTAGATCTGGGAATTTTTACATTTATTAGTTTCGTGGAGAAGAAGGAGATTTTTGAAGGAGATTTTAGAAATTTAGTTTAAGTTCAATTTTTCTGGAATTTATAAATTTGAAAATGAAAAAATTTTAGAATTACTATAATAATTGAATGTAAAGATCATCTAATTTACACATGTTCAGTGGATCACTATTAAATACTCAAAAGAATAATATTTAAAAATTTTCAAATCTGTAAATTTCCTAATTATACAAATTTTAAAAACATACATTCAAATTTTCAT
Organism: Megachile leachella; assembly: GCA_963576845.1. Lineage (NCBI taxonomy): Eukaryota > Metazoa > Arthropoda > Insecta > Hymenoptera > Megachilidae > Megachile > Megachile leachella. Next base: position 10,866,552 of record OY756256.1, on the reverse strand, counting down.
ATCTGGAAGTTTAAATATGAAGATCGAGAACGGGTACTTGAAAGTTATCAAACTTTTCAGTTTAGAAATATTTAAAATTGTATATTATATTTGTAAACTTTTCAATTACATGTTCTTTTATTTTCTAATTTAAAAATTTAGACATTTGAAAATTTGGGTGTTTAGAAATTTAGAAATTCAGAGATTTAAGAAATCTCGAGTTATTCAAATTTTTAGATATCAAGACTGTTTCAGAAACTGGATGATCAATTTAGATTTAAAGATTTGAGTTTACGAAACTTAATGACTTGAAAATTTGAGAATCTGAGGATTGAAAAAATGTCAAATTGGAGGGACTGAAAATTGAAGAATTGAAAAATTAAACAATTGAAAAATTGAAGAATTGAAGAATTGAAGCATTAAAGAATTGAAAAATTGAAGAATTGAAGCATTAAATAATTGAAAAATTGAAAAATTGAAAAATTGAAAAATTGAAAAATTGAAGCATTGAAATATTAAAATATTGAAAAATTGAAGAATTGAAAAATTGAGAAATTTAAGAATTGAAAAATTGAAAAATTGAAAAATTGAAAAATTGAAAAATTGAAAATTGAAAAATTGAAAAATTGAAAAATTGAAAAATTGAAAAATTGAAAAATTGAAGCATTAAAAAATTGAAAAATTGAAAAATTGAAGAATTGAAGAATTTGGGAATTTGACAATTTCACAATTTAAGAATTTGAGTATTTGTGTATTGAGAATTGAAAAATTTTATACCGTAAAATTTACTACTTTTCAAGCTTATATATTTAATCTCTCAAAATCAGAAATAAATATTGAAATATCCATACTGTAATCCAAATGAAATATCCGCTACATCAAAACGCACAAATCCCATAACAGGAATAAATTCCATAGAATTTTTAACCAAGAGTGTCCACTTTTATAACTCTGTCACAAAAACGTGTGATACTAACATCTCAGTACTCGGACCAATTTTCCTCACTTTCGTTTTAATTTTCTTCCAATAACGTCCTCAACTTTCAACACTTCGTATTTAACGAAAGTCGATCTAAATTTCTTTTCTAAAAGGCTCAATTAATCTCCGATTTCAGCAAAGTACTTCGAACGAAAAAGCAATTGAGTTCCGTCGAACTTCTCTTCGTTTCTTGCTGTCGCTAAAGTGTCCTCATTAAAGGCCGTCTAATTGCTTACGGCTGACAATAATCGATCGGACGGTAAATTAAAAGATGATCGGGCCATCGCGATGAACCCGATCAAGCCGGTACTTATCACGCAAGTAGTTTAATATACACACAACAGACGTTGATATCGGAAATTTTCGATTAATCAACCGATGCGGGCGTTTACCAGAAGCTAGTTGTGCACACAACATGAAACTATCAGCCGTCGAACGGCTGTTTACCGAAATCGTATTCGATGAGTTTACATCGATACCGGTTTCGGTGGTTACACGAATAAAGCGAGAGCTCCCGATGTTTCGATCAGATTATACCGATATCCGTCTTATTAGCATATTTGTAATGTTTGATTGAAAACGCGCGGCAGGTGTTATGAACAAATATTTAAAAATCAATATTAAACCGTGGCAGCAGCGAGGCGGTTAATTGGACTTTTAAAGCGTATTTACTATGTACTCTAAAATGTAGATCAACATTTTCGCCGTACTGAAAGCAAAGAAAAAAAAGTGAAATACACGTACACGCACACTGAGCAAATGATTTTTTTATTTCGAACTGTTTACTTTGAACATTTTCAAACTTTTTTAAACGGCAGTTTTATCGGGTTCGTGTAAAATTGTTACACGTCGATTTTATTGAAATTTAACTGTCGTTTCGACGATGTTGATTTATGGAATTACGGAGGAGTTTCTGAAATATACGAAAGCGAAGAGTTGCGAATTTTTTGTTTGATCCTTAAAGGACATTACATAATTCGCAGTTCCTTCTGAACGTGGGTCATAAAGCGTTCTTGAAAGCTTCTCGGAGAATCCACCGAGTCGGAAAACAAACAACAAAACAGGGAGAATAAGAACAAGCGGGAAAAAGTAATTTTTCTACAGCGAGTCAGGGAAAGTTATGAAGAGGGTATAATTCCATCGACGATCCCTTGTGGTTTTATCTCAATTTCCTGTTTCAGCAAACATTTGAATAAATTAATTACGCTTCTATATAATACGTAAGATAATTTGGTGGGACATTCGTTTTTTATGCTATAACACTTGGGAATGAGTAATTTGCATTTGGTGACACTTGTGGTTACACTTTGAATGAGTTTTTGGTTATATAGGGATTTTAGGAAATCGGAAATCTGTGGTAGATAATCATATTATATTCCAAGATTCTTATAACATTTTTAGGAAATTTAGGAATTTGGGGGAATTTGGGGAATTTGGGGAATTTAGGGAATTTAGGGAATTTAGGGAATTTGGGGTATTCGGGGAATTTAGAGAATTTGCAGAATTTGGAGAATTTGGAGAATTTGGAGAATTTGGAGAATTTGGAGAATTTGGAGAATTTGGAGAATTTGGAGAATTTGGAGAATTTGGAGAATTTGGAGAATTTGGAGAATTTGGAGAATTTGGAGAATTTAGAGAATGTGGAGAATGTGGAGAATTTAGAGAATTTGGAGGATTTTGAGAACTTGGAGAACTTGGAGAACTTGGAGAATTTGAAGGATTGGAAGAATTTGGGGAATATAGGAAATTTAGAGAATTTGGAGGGGTTGGAAAATTTAGAGAATTTAGAGAATTTGGGAAATTCAGGAAATTTAGAGAATTTGGAGAAATTAGAGAATTTGAAGAATTTAGGGAATTTAAGGAATTTTGGGGAATTTAGGAAATTGGGGAAATTTGGGAATTGGGAAATTTGGAAAATTTGGGAAATTTAAGGAATTTTAAGAATTTGGGAATTTTGGGGGAATTTGAAGAATTTGGGAAATTTAGAAAATTTAGAGAATTTGGAGAATTTGGAGAATTTGGAGAATTTACAGAATGTGAAGAATTTAGGGAATTTAAGGAATTTAAGGAATTTTGGGGAATTTAGGAAATTGGGGAAATTTGGAGAATTTGGAAAATTTGGAAAATTTGAAGAATTTAGGGAATTTAAGGAATTTTGCGGAATTTGGGGAATCTAGGGAATTTGGGAAATTTAAGAAGTTTTGAGAATTTGGAAAATTGGGGGAATTTGAGAGTTTGGGAAATTTAGGAGTTTGAGAAATTCTGGCAATTTGGTCATTTGCCCATTTAAAAAATTTGGAAATATGGGAAATTTATTAGATCAGAGAATTAGAAAATTTAGTAATTTCGAAATTTGGGAATTTGGACAATTCTAAAACTTGATAATTTGGAAATTTATAAAGTTTGTGAAATTTGATTTGGCCATTCAAAAACTTGGAAACGCGAGATTCTAAAAATTTAGAAAATTGCAAAATAGAAGAATTTTAAAATGTATAAATTGGCCAACTCGGAAATTTGAAATCGTTCGAAATCAATTTGGAAATTCAAAAACATGCAAATTTAACAATTTAGAAACTTAAAAATTGCAAAAGTGAAACCTTGACACTTCATGAATTTGTAAATACAAAATTCAGATAATTTCAAAACGCAAATAATTACCAATTTATCAATTTCACAGTTTATAAATTCAAAACTATAAAAATTTAATAATTTAGAAATTATCAATTTTTGTAAAAATCAGCAATTTACAAATTCGAAACTGTAAAAATTCTATTGAAACGTTTAGAAGAGTAAAAATGTGAGAGCACAAAATCATAAACATATAAACATAAAAATCAACAGTTTTTGTTCTTGTTCCATCAAAGTCTTGCATTTTACTTAAACGTCCATAAATCATGAAATCATGTAACAATCATGAAGTACCAAACGAGTTTAATTAATCCTCATTACAGATTTAATTAACCCCCATCTCAAAATGGCAATGCACATTCATCCCCAAAACAATGTCGTTTTACAAGTCAAATTTTCAATCACCTAAGAACAACCCTATCCACAGTAAGTACAACCACGATCCAAAACATCTGCCTTTATCTCTCTGTCCGCATCTCGGATGTTCGATACGCGATCGTTCCGCATGGCACAACTCGCGCCCGTGTTCGAGCCTCGAAGGAGCGCAAGCCGACTTTCACGGTGATTTACGATCGGAGCTAGCTCGCTCCAAGGCGGATAGCGACAAGAAGAGTCTGCGAAAGAAGTCCATAACACGGTGCGTGTAAACACCACGGCGAATAAGTACCAATAGTTAGGCTGCTCGTTAAATATCGCCGCGTGTACGCCCACATCGTCCTGTTCAAGATCTTTCAAAGCGTTCGAGTCACGTCACCAGCATGTCAGACGTGATTGTCGTTGGCCGGACGTCGGCTGTCGGTTCACTTTGAAACTTGGACCCTGTTCTGTTACGCGAAGACAAACGCAGACAGATTACGCCCCAAGTGATGGAACTACTATATAGGTGTCTTTTCAATGGATTGCTACAGTGGTCGGAATTTACTGACACTTTGATATAAATTCGTTGAGCGTTGGGTGATTCATGTTGATTATAATTCGTTTATATTCATTCATATGTTTATGTTCGACTATATTTCTTCATATTCGTGTCTCACTTGTTTATATTCGATGATATTTGTTTATAGTCGTTTACATTCATTTTATAAGCAATTCGTTGATGTCCCTTTTTACTTTAAGGGAGAAATAACTCTTTGAGCTGACTTGTCCATGACTTTATCTTGTAAATTGTAACATTACATTTTGTGATGAAAATCATTTGGGCACATACCACATATATTTCATAAGAGTACAACAGACTTACACATACTTTTTGGTTATACCAAATCAGTTCCTATTTTTGATTACGTAGAGGGATTTTTCAAGACCAAACACGATGGTAAATAATAATATTTCTAGGTTCCCAGATACCTTATATCCTCAGATTTCCATATGTCTACATACGTACACATATATGTACCGAGACATCTACATATAATTTAATCTAACTTAATCGATAAGTATACAATATAAAGGAGTTACTGGGCAAAATTAAATGAAGTTAGGTTATATCCACATATATATAGACATTTATAACATAACCTAATTTAATAAGTATACAATATAAAAAAGTTACAGATAGTTCATCAGCTGAACAATTGAATGAAGAATATTTCAGTTACAAATTTAGTTTCATAAACAAATTTAATTTGTTTATCCTGTTAACTGACTATAACGAAATATTTTGTGATATATGAACTACTGCTACAACGACATTTTATGTCATGGTAATTTGCCCTGATATTTTAAAATACATTATGAAACATGTTGAATAAAAATTAACAACGCAAAGAGTATTATATTTGAATATTTAATGTTTGAAAATTTATTCAATATTTGAAGCATCAGATCGTTGGATCGAAAGATTGACAACAAATCTCCCATTTATCAAAACTCTATCAACTCATCAAAATGATAGTAGTTTCCTCCTCCACTTCTTAAAACTCAAACAATAGCTGTCTACATGATATTTATACAGTGAATTAAATGGTAGGAACCCTCTGGCGTCGTACGTTTCTTCTTACAAACTTTCTGTTTACAAAATCAATTCATTCCTATTTATGAAAAAGAAAGAAATACCGTAAAATGTAAAAGCAATATTGAATAAACCATGTAAAAACGAATGAAAAGTTGCGGGAACAATCGTGAGTTGATAGATTGATTTAACCATTTCGCTGCGGGGGAATTTAAGTAACGTGCACGTGACGGGTCTCAAATTTCTATCAAAGACAAATATTCTTTGTCAAATGACGACAGAGAGTTCTTGTCAGGAGACAATGGAGGAGTAGATCGACAGATATGTAGTAGCAACCAGATATACATATAACAGGTAGAGCAGTAGATACACGTATACTAGGTAGATAGACCAGGTAGATAGATCACGTTGATATGCACATAACAGATAGGCAGACCATGTAGATGTACATATAACTGATAGCTAGACCATATAGAGGTGCATACATCGACCTTGAATACTTAAAACTATTAACTATTTAGTTGAGTAGAAAGGGAACGAAAGTTAAAACAAACTTTGGCAAAGTTAATATTAACATTTACAGGTGACACGTAAATTTACGTTTTTTCCTTCTGACTTCTTAAGATGGGAATATAATGTACGGTTTCATTTGAATTTTTATTACGCTGCATTAATTTCTAATTTCCCAGATTTCCATATACATAGATATTTTTCCACATTTCTAGTTACTTACATTCCTAGTCACATATATTTCTCGATCCCTATATTCCGGGATTCCTAAATCAACATCTCTACATTCCTAGATTCTTAATCTCGATTATCCCTACATCCTCATATATACAGCTCCTTATATCGCTAAATATCTATATCTGATCATTTCTAATATTTCTAAATTCCTAGACACTGATATCCCTAAATTTCTAGTTCTCTAATTTCGTAAATCTCTACTCTGCCATATCCACATATGCCATATCCACATGTATGTCTCGTATCTCCATATGGGATTATCGGCTAGATCACTGTACGTTCAGGTCTCTTTCTGGATCTCTACATTCCTATCTCTATCTCCCAATTTCTATATCTCCACATTATAGATAGATATATTTATCCATATATGCAAGTGCATATGTGACCATACGATTCGTAACCCTTACATTCTCAGTTGCCTCATTGTTAATTGTCTATCCTTGCAGTCTTAACGCACACTAGATTTCTAGATCCCTACATCTCTACAACCCTAGAAACAATTTATAAAATATACCCTGAGACAATAACCCTTATTAGTTCTCTGTATCCTTACATCTCTACATTTTTGCGTCTATCGCTATGTCCAGATCTATACGTACCCCAAAATTAATTTCCTATATTCCATTACGAATAATAACTGATTACTCCTCAATCGGAAATAAAATTTTTCCTATCGTGTACATAAATTGAGGACTCTCATACCCCCAGGTAGAAATTTATTTATTTTCAAACGCAATTAGTATAACAAAGCCATAGTGGTTCCCGAAGAAGAATGCCTCCGGAAATATTACCGCGACTGGACTCTTGTAATTACAGCGTTACAAGTGTAATGTCTTTATAACTCATGCAACGTCAAGAACTGGTTTAGAAACGCATAGATCGTCGTGCCATATGTTAAACGCGTTTAGTTTCTTTATGGCTGCAAAACTAATAACAGATCGCGCCGTTCCAACGCAATGATAGAGGAACGATCGGTTATCTCTTCCCGATCGATGCCCGCAAATTTCACGAACGCAACCCTGGAATCTTCCTCATTGATATAACTGGTAATTCTACCTTATATTGCGCGAATAATTCAATAGTTTCCGGACCGTATAAATTAACATCCCATAGTCGAAACGTAGCTATTTCGAAATTATACATGAAACTGAAAAACCAATGGAAAATGAAATGCAATTGAACATGTTTCTTCATCATTTGATTCTTCATCTTGACAGAAAGATTTCAGGAAAAATATCTTGACAAAATTTACAATTTAAAATCTCTACCGGTTGAACGATTTGTTTTACTGATAAATAAGTAAACATTCCGTCGAGTAATGGCTTTAAGTGTAGTTTCTTAGACAAGTTGAGAAAGAACAGCTGTATCCAGCCAGACATATCTTTCATCATTTTACAAAAGAATAAGTGAAGCGTCTACTGCATAAATGTTCAGAATATGAAGAATTAAATCGTAGTTTAAAGCTACTATACTTCCGAAGATCCAAATTGGAATCCGAGCTCAAACGTTGAGAAAGCAAAACTGTTAAAAGCGAAACAGGGAAAGTACGCGTTAACAAAAGGTCGAATAATAATGGCAGCAATAATAATGTTCGGTCGTTGAATGGTGTCTTTTCCCGACGCCACGAGGGAAACATTCCGAGACGAATAGAAGCGATTTCGAGCGAGCAGAGGGCAGAGCAGACGGACGATCAGGCAGCGATATATAGTCGTTTTCTCCCTCTGAGAGGGAAGTTCTTGGCGAACCCCGTCGGCGAAAAGGGTTTCTAGCTCCTGGTGATTGGTGTAAGTTAGCCCTCTGGGCAGAGAAAACGGTCTCGTGGGCGCATGCGCCAGCCACGGGGATCCCCCTTTGCTTTAGGGTTAGCCGCGGTCCTCCCTGCGGCCAACAGCCCAGGATGACACGCCCCGGGCTACCAGATCAATAAGATCCCTTATACCTACCTACCAACCTACCTACCTCTTTGGTTACGCCCTGAGATATACGTCGGTTTAAATTTGCAATACGTATCAGCGTACCTATACAACGCTTACATCCTTTTGTAACCTCGAGAACTCGAGGGGAAACCATCTTCAACAGCCTATCTCGCTTTTGGTGGCCGATGTGACTGTTCTCTGGGTGATGAACCGTTACAGAATGTTATACAGGGTGATTCACCGTACTGTATCGAGATAAGAAATTATCAGTTGGTTTGTTTCATATTTTGGATGATTTGGTGGAAGTAAACGAGTACCGAGCTACCAAACGAGCTGCAAGAAGGGATTTTCAAAGGTCTTTAAGTAGATTTAAGGTCAGAAGACACGCTACTGTTTTAATCGGATGTTTGTGGTTTGGAATCATTCTTTTGGGAAACTGTGGACCACGTTATTGAAATATTTACTCAAATTCTGATTAATCTTTGGAGAGGGTGAAACATCTGCTAGTGTTTTCGTAATTAATTACGTACTTTTTAGTATTTATTTTCGTTGAAACTTAAAGTGTCTTCTTTGAATAATTTTCATCCCTTAATATACGTTGTCGAGTTTGACTAGTCACACATTCGTAGCTCAAATGAGTCGATTTTTTAATAATTCTGCTATTTTAAATACTTCTGCTGCAATTTGAGGTTTAAGTCCAATTGCAATTTTAATCATTTGAATAGCCGATGTGATATGAACATAAGATTTAGATTTTCTTTATTTGCTTTATTATTGTAGTTCTTATTTATGCGTTCGACAACAGATGCAACCTAAATCATTACACAGAAATGATTAGACTGCCATCGCCAAAATTTCGATGTAAGGACATTTTGATTTTGGTCAAATCATGATAATAAAATGAAAGCATCTGGCCTCTCTGTATTAAACTATTTTTTACTTGAACAGTTATGTGATTTCATTCTTTTTCCCAAGTCGTTGCTTTTACGAATGTGTCTCCCCTTTATGGCGAAACATCAAAGGTGATTTCGAAACCTTTTTCGTCTGCACAAAAACATAAAACTCGTCGAACATTGTTTTCTGTAACAGGAAAATATAAATCTGCTTGCATTTAACTAGTTGCTACATTTTAATTTGAAAATTATCTATATACGATACTATGACCTTGAAATGACCTTATATTAAAAAGATGTATAATAAAACATAGACAACTACAAAATATGGTATCTTTTTGTTTGAACAAAATTAAAGGTTCGAAATAATGATTTTCAATAGTAGTACAAGTATTTAAACTTGCAAGAAAAGTAAACAGAAATCTTAGATATCAAACTTAGAAAAGATAGTCGACTTTAATGTATCATCGAATGTAAAATAGTTTTACTACATGCTGAATTGCAAATTAACCTATTTTTTTCTTTCTTTAAGCCAACAAGCATTGTATCACCGTTCAGAAATCAATACTTTAAATAATTTTACAAATAAATTTATAGTTTGCTCTACTTTCTCTTTTAAATAATGGACATATATTCGTTATGTGTGTACAAGTAAATATTTTAACACTGACCACTCTGACGTTTACCCCTCATATATCGCAGTCTATAGAGTATACATATACAAATAAATCATGTAATCTAGGAGATCCACGGTATGTAGCTTACATCGCTCATGTAAGTCTACTCGTCTACTCCGCAGACTTCGATATATTATAAACGCATAAACGTTCGATGTCTACTTATATTGCAGGCCATTTTACTTTGTTGCTATATGTTATTGATTTAATATTATAAGCAAATTTCCTTTTTTTATTTCGGCGGTAGATAAACTTGTGTGTTAAATGAAATCGTGTGAGACGTGGTACTAAAAACATTTTGTCCTCTTGAACGAAAGGCTCGAGGGTAGAATTTTATTTTTTCTGTTCTTAGATTGAAATACTCTTAAATTTGTGCTCTTAATTTTTTCAGGGAGTAAATAACTGGTAGGTTATTTTACCTACAAATTTTACTTTGAAAGTTTGGAAATTTTGGAATTTGGGTTGTTGAAAATTTAATGACTTGAGAGTTCAGAACCGTGAAAGTTTAGGTATTTGGACTGTTGGAAATTTGAGAATACGAGAATTCAGAAATTCAAATATTTAATAAATTATATTGCTGCGAATTTAAGAATTTGAGGACTTGAGAGTTCAGAAGTATGAAAATTTAAGAATTTCGACTGTACAAAATTTGAGAATTCGCTAATGTAAAAATTTAAGAATTTGGGAATTGTAGAATGTAGAAGTATAAAAATTCAATAAATTATATTCTTGGAAATTTGAAAGTTTGAAGACTCAAGAATTCAGAAGTGTCAAAATTTAAGAATTTGAATTGTTGAAAATTTGGAAGTCTGTAAATTTTTAAATCTGTAAAAAAAACAATTTGAATAGTTAAAAGTTTAAAAGTTCCATAATTAAAAAATTTCTGAAGTTGAATATTTGTGAACAGGAGAAGGCATAAATTGACGAATTTAACAAATGAGCAATTTTGAGTTTGCAAGCTTGAAAATTTGACAATTTCAACAATTTCAATCATATCTATAATTCGTCAATAACTCACGTTAAATGTGTAACCCTAAATAATGTATTATATATTGCATAGTCTCTTTAAATGTATGTATGAGTTCATCGACCTTAAAGGGTTAAAGGGTGCAAGTTCAATTGAAATACCCGCAAAATATTCTACCCTTTTATTTTAAAAGTAAATAGTTACTCGTATTTATTCGTGTTACATGGTTCTGCAGTTACTCCGTGAAATCCACGTTTTTACTACCTTTCGATTGTAATCTGAAATAACACAAATCACCAGTCTATGTTCAACAGAACTGCAACGACAAAGGAAATAAAAGCAGACGTGAATAAAAGATATTTTAATTTAGAACTATAGAAACTACTGAACTTTGATGTAGTTCGAAACAATGACGAGGATGTTACCAAAAATAACATCGTTATTAATTTTGCAGAAAAACAAAAAACAAGGAAATTAAGGAAAGAAGTAAAATAAATTTACGTCGCAGAAATTACTGTGAAATAATTAATGTTATGTTGTAAACCACTGAAGACTAAAAAATTGATCATCTTTTACGTTTGGCTGTGATGTAAATTTAGATACTTAGAAATTTTGAGCCTTAGAGATTTGGGAATTTTAAAATTAAGAAACGTAGGAATTTGAGCAGTTGATAATTTGGAAATTGAAGTATGAAGTATGGAGATTTGGAATTCTGAGAATTTTAGAATTTGAGAATTCAGAAATGTTGGAATTCGAAAATTTGAAGATTAAAATTTTTGAGAATTCAGAAATTTGAAGACTGGAATTTTGATAATTCAGAAATTTGAAGATTGGAATCTTGTGAATTTTAGAATTTGAGAATTCGGAAATTTGAAGATTGAAATTTTGAGAATTCGGAAATTTGAAGATTGGAATTTTGAGAATTTGAGAATTTGAGAATTCGGAAATTTGGAGATTGGAATTTTGAGAATTTGAGAATTTGAGAATTCGGAAATTTGAAGATTGGAATCCTGAAAATTTTAGAATTTTAGAATTTGAGAATTCAGAAATTTTGGAATTCGAAAATTTGGAATTTGAAAATTTGAAAATTAGATTTTTTTGAATTTCGGAATTTTGGAATTTGAAAATTTGAAAATTAAATTTTCAGAATTCCGGAATTTTGGAATTTGAAAATTGGAATTTTCAGAATTTTGAAACATGGGTATTCAAAAATTTTGAAATTTTGAAATTTGGCTATTTCTGAATCTGTAAATTCGAATATATGAGCACTTCAAAAATTTGGAAATTTGATGATTGAACCCTAAGTAAATCAGAAGTTTAAGAATTGAAAATATACAAATTCAAGGTTTGACAACTCCTCTAATTTGCAAATTGAAAATTTTACAAGTCCAACCAAAAATTTGAAAATTTTCGAATTTCAATGTCAAAAACCCAAATTTAAGAATTTTAGAGTTCAGAAACATAAGCATGAAAATTTTAGAACATAAACGCTGGAGAGGGATGACTATAAAAGGATAACCGTAGATTTTGGTCCACAGTGATGACCGCATCTCGTTAAAAGGCCTCCCTTACAATTTCGCCAGCTCGATCTGAAATTTTCTTGTACGCTCGCGTGCACGCCCTGGGCTATCACGATTCGGTCCTAACTGCCGCGTTCGTACAACCGATTCAGGAATTCCTCGTAAAGTAATTTCATCTTTGGAATTCCTGCCACGTTTGTACGCATACCTCCCGTGCAAAACGAACATTCGTCAAATCATTTTCATCTTGATTAGACGTTAACTTCCAATGAGACCAAATTTCTTTGATTCATCTACTTTTTTCGATAGCCTCTTTTAGCATCTTCATCAGTGTTTTGATGGAAGACTTATTGAATTACTTCTCCATTAATCGTGGTCTCACTTTCAGTGAATTACACGCTGTATTATAGTTGATAGATCATCAATCTTCTTTGAGTGATTAGACTTTGATTTGCTCGACGGACTTGTTTAGTTTAAGTTTATGGTAATCCGACGCTGCGTCTACAGTGTGTATCTAAATAGTATTATAACATAAACTGTTTCGTAAACTTACTGTGTAACATCTTGTAGTTCGATTACTGGTTTTGATGTAGGATTTTGCTGTAGGTTGATGACAAAATACTTCATTATTTACTACTTTGATTTAAGTTTCAATATGTTATAAACATGTTACGTACATACATACATAACATATGTATATATGTATATATGTTATGTTACATACATAATATGTTATATGTATGTATATGTTATAACATATAACATATGACATACGACATATGTATAACATAAAACATATAATATATTACATATAACATATAACATATGACATATAACATATGACATATGACATATGACATATATATGTATAACATATAAACATATAACACATTACATATAACATATAACATATGTTGTATAACATATCATAATATAATAATATATACAATATTATGTCATAACATGTTATAACATATTATGTTACATACAGAATATGTTGTATAGTTCGAAGCTTGAGTTACATATGAAATTTAAAATACATTCTAATTGTATGTGCACGTACGTAGACACATTTACATACGTACAGTTACATATTAATAATTAAACTTTATTCATAAACTCCTAAACTTGTTACCAAACTCGTGAACACGAGTTTACTATAAAATTCATATAAATGACAAACGATTTCACATAACAACAGTAAACATTAATGGCGATATAAATGTTACGGTAACTGTGAATAATAACCATTAATGTAACCATAAGTGTTAACATAACCGTTAACATACAATAAAACCGAATCCAAGAAGATTTAACACCAAATTTATTACCAAAGCTTTGAATAACTGAATACGTAAGTTATCCGAAACAAGTACATTCGGAATAAAGAAGGACAACCTTTAATAAAATGTTCCAGGAATATTTCCATTAACATTAAACTAAAGAGGGTTCTTATTACCGTTTTTCAAATAACAGTTCGGTATATTAAGATTACTCGGATGATACTTGGTTTTGAATATCGACCGTACTGCATGAATGGTCGACTTAAAATTCAGCACACCTCATCAATGAAGATGACCACCATCAGCGATACAAAAAGCTGTAGCACGTAGTAGTAGTAATAAAGTCAAGCAGGACAGCTATGTTCTACGAAACGGTCGAAGGAATTTCATTCATTCGTTCATTGGTCAGGTAGCCGATCAGAAATCTACCCTATGGGCTGCCCTCGGGTTAAATAGGGTCGTCGACCAGAACGATGGAACTAGCTGCATTGAACGTGGTCGCGTGGTCAGCAAAGATCGAATCCGTGTAGTCGTACAATCGACCATGTCCTCGTGAAAATAACGCGATTATCATTACCGCACCCTTCACGACGGGGATGGAAGCGTTTTTGATACGAAAGATGATATTCAGCTTCAGAGAGAAGATGATCGGTCCATAAAACCGAGAAAGCTGCGCTGGCGTGATTTAATTCTTACGAAAATAGCTTACTCTCTAATTTTTGCGAAAACAGTTATTTTAATTCTTACTCTGTAGTTAACCTCTTCAGGAACGAATTTTTAATTTATAACAAAATATATTTAAGTTGTAATCAAATATTTTTATATTTCAGTTATAATAAAGAAAACACATTTCATTTTAATTTATTTTTGCTCAATGAACGAATGTAATGTAAAAGAACAAAGATTCAGAATTTCAAGAAGTAGCATTTCAAATATAAATATGTGGATGTTTGTTTATGTGAAATCCAGTGTAAACTTTTTAAAAACATCGACAAATACCGGTATAGAGTCGCAAATATATTTTTAGATCTAAGAATTATTTTTTATTATATCCTTAACAATTATAGACTTATAATATTTCGGTAAAATTACGACGTTCCATGCAAGAAAAAGCAGCGTTCGTTGAACTGTCCTTTTGGTAAAAACACATATTTATATGAACACACTTTTACTTACCTTATGGCAATTATTATAGATTTATTTCCTGATTAGCAAATTTAAGAAACATTGTATATTTGTTTATGTAACAGTTTCAAATTGGATTCAAGATGAATTAGATATCCATAGAAGTAAGTTTATGGCCAAGAGTGTGAAGAGGTTAGGTTTCAGCAGAAGTTGTATATCTGGCTTACAAGCAAACTTTAGAAGTTTGAGAATTTGAACTTAAAGTAATTTGGATATTGGTGATTTGCAAAGTTCGAAATTTCAAAACTTGGAAAATGTAAAGATTAATAGATTTAAAAAATTGGAATTTAGAATTTTCTAAATTTGACTTGTGTTTAAATGTCTTATCAAAAGTTTGAAACTATTAAGTTTTGAAATTTTCAAGTTTCAAATTTTCAATCATAGAAGTTTGCAAATTTTTTAAAGTTTAAAAATTCTGAAATTCCTACATTTTTGAATTTCTTAATTCCTATGTTTCTAAATTCCAAAATTCTAAAATTCACGAATTCCCAAATTCCTATGTACCAAAGTTCAATTCTCAAATTTTCAAATTTGAAATTTACGAAATTAACAAATTTAAAAATCTGAAACTCTGCTTTTATTTTTTCAACAATAAATTGTAAAGAATGAAGATCATAGTATATAATTTACACAAAATCTATATCATGCAAATGTCTGCCATTTAGGGTCTCACACGGGCAGGCTTCTTCAGCGTATTAATTACTATTATCTACTTAACCCTTAGTCGTATGATTTATAAGTCTGGTGCATCAGTCAGAACTAACCATTAACTGCTATAATATTAAAACAAATAAGAAAGCTAAACTGTGATGTGAATTTTGTGTTTAGCGATTATTGAGTATGCAAATTATAATCGTACTCAAAGTTCAAGTTGGAGCGTATTAAAAATTTTAGTAAAATTTATCACGTTTCAACTGCGAGTGCGTCACGAGTCAGACTTGTCAAAAATTACTTGACATAACTTTTCAATCCCTGAAGTGTTTCTATAAATTAATTACGAGGCACTATGGTTAAAACGAATCGTTGTTTTGATGCTGAAAATTCTGAATTTCCTGATGTATTTAAATATCTATAATGACAACGTCATGGTACTTCTCTAAATAAAATTAAATGCCTTTTATTCTTTATTGAATAATGTACGTAGGCAAATTCAGGCCAACACTCAGATGAAATACTTATTTACAATTAACTTCCCAAATACGGCAGAACACAATTTATGACAATCTTATTCCTCAACCACCACGAAACATATCTCCGAAAGGTATCATTCGCAACCATCCTATTTCCAGCGCAAAGTCGCGATACCCCATGAAACCCATCCCACCTAAAAAGAAAGCAATACCACCTTCCGTTCCAATAACCAATTTCCAAAGAAGCAGATCAAAGCATGAAGGTGGCGAGGATCCGTCGAATTACACGAGACAAAACAAGAACCTGAGTCGAAAGCTTGTACCTTCGCATTCAGCGATATCAGAGCACAGGATCAGTGGCTGTATCCGAGGGAGGCAGAGGAGCGTACAAGATAAAGACTCATCCTTTATTCAAGAAATAAAATCCCCACGACATTATCCGAGGGTTTATCCGTGGCAGAGGAGAGTGGCGAGCGGCTGAAGCCGGCATCGGCGAACTAGCCAATCCGCTACGAGCTGGGCGTCCTATGTTCAGGTGGCATTCTCGAAGGGGAAACCGAGGATTGGGTCCTGGGCACAACCGGTCGACCAATGATCGTTCGTTCGAAAAGGATTCAGGCCTTAAGGCCCATCCCAGTTCCCACCCCGAGCCGTTTCGTCGACGCGTCTATCTGGTAGCTAAGGCCCCGCGGGCGCAGTAACCCTCGAGTCTTCCTGCGTGTACGACGGTTTAAGGCGAATACCCATACACCAAAGGTCGCGATATCGGAAAACAATATCCTCTGTGCCGGTAACTCGATATATCTTGGTCTCCTCGCTCCCTTTCACTCTCCCTTTCGCTCAGCTTCTCTGTTCCTCTGCAGCAACGGTCCCACCTCGTCACCGTCGTCGTTTCGTTGGAAACTGACCAGAGCCCCGCAGAGACAGGTAGCCGGTTAGCAAACACGCGGTCCGGGCAAGTGCGCGAAATTTACGGGCCGCCCTTGTGCACGCGTGTGTCGCGTCCGAGTGTTTCGTGGCTGACGCGTTTTAGACGCTGATTAGATAGATCCTCGCGAGGAAGCGCATGGACCCGCGCGAACTCACCGGGGGTGACACTCGGAATATCGACGTTTAGGATCGCACGATCCGGTTTCTTATTGAGTGGTGCGCGAACAGTGATCGAGTGACAAGGAGTATTCGAAGGATGATCGGGGATTGAGTCGCGTGCAGTTGGACATACGTGGTTCGGCCTGTGTCAAGTGTCGGTTCTGTTCAAGTTTATTCTACCGGAGGCCGAATGCCGAATCTAGACTACTACAACACCGCGAGAATGCATCAAATGGTAAACTCTTTTCAAGATATACAGTAGACGACCGTATAACGCGGTTAACCCCTTGCACTACGGTGCTAAAAATCAAAATATCTTTCTGTTTCGAAACTTGACGATCGTCGATCCTTGATTGTACAAATTGTAGCTAGGTCTGAAAATTTAAGCGTACTGAAAATATGTAAGTTTACTTGAACTGATTAGTGCGTCACGAGTATAGCACATTGTGCAAGGGGCTCGCTAATAGAAATCGTTGTGTATGAGAATTTTTTTCACATAGCGCATTTCATGTCTGATTGTTATTACAACTTTCATTTTCCACATTTTACTGTCTACGTGTTTATTCCAGTATTTTAATTGTAAATAGCATTATACACTCTGTTGAATCAAAGACATATATGGAACATGTAATATTAACATTTTAGGTATCTTTCATTTCATTGAAATTTAACATAAATGTAATTATACTTTATGCGACGAAGAAAACGATGTAATATTAAATGAAAGCAGATTTAATTTTTACGTATAGATAATTTGCGTTTTATTATTTGTCGCGTTGCACGAATTGCGTTATATGAAAAGAGTCGCGTTGTGAGAACTCGCGTTATATGGGAGTCTACTGAACTTTATTTTGAGTCTGTTTTGGTGAGAATGTTGAATGTGTACTTCGTAACGTGGTGACTTTGAGTAATTCATAAGTTATAAGATGAAAGTTTTGTAAAAAGTTCGAAGTGTTGATGAGTACATCTATTGTTACTTTTTTATACGAATACGAAAATCGTTTTGGTATACATATGAATTGTATATACATATGAAGCCTCAATATACCCATTCTTTATCTCTCTAACGAAGTATGACAGACATTTTAATAAAAGCACGACAATAACATTTTGGAATATAAAATATAATATCAGTCGTTCTAACTGAATGGTTGATCTGTTGTCAATAATATTGCATTAAAAAATCTCGTATTAACATCACATAATAATTTTGTATCAAAAATTAGATTTAGTCAATGCCTCTTTTTCCGAACATAATATTCCATTGAATTTAGATATTGTCAATATAAAATATATATCTCAAAATTAATTCCAAAAGTGATGTTGATAAGTGTTATGAGAGATGCGTACCACTCTCATTCCCATGTTCAATAAAAGTGAAGAATATGATATAATGACCCGTCATAGTGCAATGAAAATACTGCGATAACTAATATATTATATGAAGCTAGTATCCCGATTGATATTATCAACTCTACTTTTTTAATATGCGAACGGCTAATCAGTCAAAATGATTGGTTTCAGGTTTCACATTTTATATTACAAGATTTTGCTATGCTTTTGTCGTTATATCTGGTTTGTCGAGGTAAAGAATGATTGCATATATTAATTGACGCTTCAGTATTTATTTATTCATTTTTCAGAAGCAGCAATTTTGAAAAAATGCAATATTTCTTTGAAAGATTTATAAAATTATTTAAAGTCGAAGCGTTGCTATTCTATTTATTCTATTAGACTTACTCTCACTTTTATATCAGTATGTTAAAAACTAAACGATTTTAGGAATCTTCACATTTTTTTGGCGAGCGTGAAATTTTATTTACGAAATTATAAAAAGAGATCTCAAATTATGCAGGGTGTCCACGCTTAAGTGTGACGGCGCGATATTTCATGAACTATTGACGGCACGAAAATGTATTTATATGGAAAAGTTGTTCTTCGAATAATAACTCTTGTTTTATTCAGTTTCAAGTTGTATTTTCACATATTCATTACTTTTCAGCATTTGCTATGAAACTTTGAACAATTTACTTAACAATTGTTAATCCTCTTCGTCACTATAACGTTTATCACAGAAATACCGCTAAAACCAATTACCGAATAGAGATACGTGTACGGAAGTACTTCCAATGAAAATTTTTAAAATATTAAATTTATCGTCATGGATATTCACGTTCATCCGCAATGTTGCTTTTCTGCTGTCACTTGTTTATGAAGCGGAAGCGTGCTAGGCACATTTTGAGTGACGCTATTCTTCATCTCATAATATTGTAGGCACTTTCCCAGACCTCTTGAAATTGCGTGATGGCAACGACAGAATTTTTGTAGAAAACACTCCTTAAAATGTGACTATACATTCTGGTAATAGAAAATAAGCGAATGCATGAGGAGCATAAAATAAATAAATATAGAAGTAGTATTGTAAGTACTGCAAAATATTTTTCACATAAATATCTTCTACGTTTATGGAAGGTATACGAGCGTATGTCTAAAGCGTAATAATACATGCATTGATTAATTAACTTGGAGCTTAGTAATAGATTTAATGCTTTATTAACGTCGGAGTTTAATAATGCATCTAATGGTTAATTAACTTAAAGCTTAGTAATACATTTAATGTTTAATAAAATAAACAAACAATAAAACGTAATTGTATACATACATTTATTCTTTATTTTTGGTAAGAATCAATATTAATGAAAATTGAAAATTGTAATTCAAAATAAATGTGTGAACCATATTACCATATCAAACATAATTAAATAATAAATGAAATGATAAAACATATCTGAAAATACACATTTCAAAGTCCACAAAAATCATCATCCATAAAAATGAACAAATTTCAGGAAAAGCAGCTTAACAAATTTTGTAGTTTAAAATACATGTGTGAATTAGTTATTTGACTGGTTAGTTTAGTAATAGGATAACGTTCGTTACTAATGAGGTCAGGAAACATATTTAAATAAACTAGGATTAATAATAATTAATAAACAATCCATTGAACAATGAACTAGTAGATAAAAATCAATTAACTTAAATTTCAGTTGACTTAAACTGATTACAAATATCTTAAATATCACGACACTACATTTTATTGAAAATCAAAACAAGAGGCGCCTTCCAAAAGGTTTCAATAATACTCAACAAAAATTATGATTTTAAAAATGTGATTACTACATAAATTATTACCGATCTTTTAATCAAAGGTTTAATAACACGAGTTAGACAAAATATCGTATTCATCACCTTCTGATATAAATGTAACTCTCCGTAAACGGTGCAGGCGGCAAATAAATGATAACTTGTAAGATCGCCATTTATCGTGGATAAATGAAGCAAGAACTTGTTCAATAACATTCAAAGTTTCTTTAAAAACCGTGAAAGATATATAGATTCCGAATTCTTATCTATCATAACGTCAACAAGTGATGTATAGTTATAGATCTAGAATATGCATTATTCTTAAACGCGTTATATAATACGAACATTGATAGATTAACGTTTTAAGTCGGTAATAAATCATGAAATCACATTTAATTATAGTTGAAAAAGCGGTTTCGTGAAATTATTAACTCGTGTGTCTGTAAGAGAGTTATACAGGGTGTTTCATTTCTCTATAACCAGATATGTATGTTCCACAATTAAATATTGTATAAGAAAATAAATATATTTGTTAACTGATTTATACTGAAAATCGTGTAAATCAAAATTATCAATCCAGTAAATATAATACGAATTAAATCGCGTTTAGTTTCGTTTTAATCAGAAAAATATAAAATATCTATTGGTAAAAGTTTTGTAACAGAAAGGTAATATGCATATTCTGTCCTTTCAGTGGTATTATTAAAATATTTTTAGAAATTTTTGTTAAAATTCGTTACTTTAAAAAAAAACGTGTAAACGCGAAAATGTGAGAATTAAGTACTATGTCATTGTAATAGAAATATTTAAGAATATTATGAAACCTTGATAAATATTATGAAATCTTGTTTGAAATTTTGTTGGTGATTTCGTCTAAATATGTCGCGACGCGTCGGTCATCGGAGACCAAAATGGCGGCCGAAGATTAATGAGCGAAACAGATATTTCCTATCCATAAGAAAACACATATGAATTAAAAAATTATTGTATTCACCACTTTTCATTTTTTAATATTAAAACTGTTAAACTTCGCTATTTTAGAATTTTTAGATCTTAAAATCTTCACAAATCCAAAAATTCCTAAATCGCCAAATCTTTAGATTCACAAATCCTTGTATTCCACAATTCCCAGATTTGAAAATCGCTGAATCCAAAAATCACTGGATACTTAAATCCCAGGATCTTCAAGTTTCTAAATGCCAAAATACTTAGATCCTCATATTCCTAGATTGTCAGATCCCCAAATTTTCAAATCCTTAGATTCCAAAATCCCTAAATAGTCAAATCTTTAGATCTTCAAGTTACTGGATCCCTAATTCTTTGGATTCCATATTCCTCAGATCTCGAATTTCCTAGATCCCAATATCTTTAGATTCTCAAATTCCCAGTTGTCACAATGTAGGACATTTAAAAATCTCTGAATTTCAAAATTCTTAGTTTCCAGAATCTGTGAATTCCCAAATTCCTGGGTCACCAAATTTCTGAATCTCCAAATCCGTAGATTTCCAAATCTATAGATCTCCAAATCCATAGATTTACAAATCCATAGATCTCCAAATCCATAGATTTCCAAATCCATAGATCCACAAATCCATAGATCTACAAATCCATAGATCTACAAATCCATAGATTTCCAAATCCATAGATCTGCAAATCCATAGATCTACAAATCCATAGATCTACAAATCCATAGATCTCCAAATCCATAGATCTCCAAATCCATAGATCTCCAAATCCATAGATTTCCAAATCCATAGATCTACAAATCCATAGATTTCCAAATCCATAGATCTCCAAATCCATAGATCTACAAATCCATAGATCTCCAAATCCATAGATTTCCAAATCCATAGATCTCCAAATCCATAGATCTCCAAATCCTTAAACCTCCAAATTCCTAAATCCCCAAGTGTAGAGATCGCAGAATCTTAGAATCCCAAAGTATTCAAAGGCTAAAATATCTCAATCCCCAAATCTCCAAATTCCTTAATTACTGGATCCCCAAATCTTTGAATTGCAAATTCCCTAGGTCCTAAAATACTTAGATTCCACAATCCCTGGATTCCCAAATTTCTGGTTCCCGAAATCCCTAAATTCCCAAGTATACAGATCCAAAAGTCCCCGGATCTTAAAATCCTCAGGTGTCAAAAACTTTAAAACTTTAAATCCCCAAATCTTTAGCTCCCAGATTCCTCCCAAATTTCCTTGACTGAAAAATCCTTGAATCTCCAAATTCCTGGATCATCAAATCCTAAAATTTCCAAATCCCTAAATTCCCAAGTATACAGATCCAAAAGTCCCAGGATCTTAAACTCCTCAGGCGTCAAAAACTCTAAATCCCCAAATCTTTAGCTCCCAAATTCCTCCAAAATTTCCTTGACTGAAAAATCCTTGAATCCCCAACACCTGAGACACTTTAAACCCTCAAATTTCATATCTTCTTTAAATCTTCATTCTTTAAATCGTTATTCCAAAAATCCCAAAATATGTACGTATGCCACCCTTTCTCCACGTTACGAAATTTTTCAAAACAAAGACAGATTTGTTCTCGACAATACCCGCGCCCACAACGTTCAAAAGGTTAAACGAAACTATGGCATAAAGTTCCCTATTGGTCGATAATTAGGAGGAATTTCTAAGCCCTACGCGTTCAGAGGACGCGTCCCATTCATTTCCAACTATCTCGTATCTGAAACGTACACCTGGCCGCGGGTAATAAACTGGCACAATGGCGTTACGACGCTGCAATTCGTCATGCGCCCCGAGGACGCGTTTAAGTGAAATAGATACGTCAGTCTTATGGAATATAAGTTCATAAAATTGAGCGGTAAATCATCGGGGAATTTGTTCGTAACGGCGTCGGCCGCGGGTTCACGCGATCCCGACGCGGGTAACCGCAGAGCCAGCCATGTAATGACAGGCTTTAACAGCGACTCGTAAAATCTTGCCACAATGGAATCATTCTCGACGGTGCGGCTCTATTGCGCGAGTCAATGGTCGCGCGTGCGAGCGGCTCGCGCCGGATGCGGGCTCGCGCTATTTCGCACGCGTAAATGATCGACGCGTTTCAACCCCCGGACAGGGGTTTTCGAGCGTCACGCGATTATGTTTTCCCTCACCATGCTAATGTCGTATTCACCTGTTTACCGAAAACATGTCTTGATTATAAATTAGGGTTAATATTGTTTAACCCCTTGCACTATTTTGACGAGTCAGACTCGTGATGCACTCGTACTTCAGCTGTGATCAATTTAACTCGAATTTTTAGTACGCTTCAATTTGAAGTTCAAGTTTAATTATAATTTGCATAGTCAATGATTGCATAAGAACATATTGACATAACATTTCACATTTTTTTGTCTGTATTAATATTGTAGCTCTAATTAATCAGTGATATATATTGCAAGGGGTTAATGATTAGTTGATATTAAATAGCTGTACAAAGGTAGAAAGATCGTCTTTTTATTAGAGTCCAAATTGACGAAATACTCTCTTAATTGTATCTAATGAATTTAAGTTTTTTGATTAAAATATTACTGAAGCTACGTGTGCTTGCTTCAAAATTAAAAATGAAGTTGCTTGCTTCAAAATTAAGTTAATGTACATACTAATTATTTATAACTATTTTTTTTTATTGCTCCCTTCACCGCTAAAAGTATATCAGTAATATAATGTATATTAGTTTATTTTATATCACTTTTGCTTGAATAGATTTTTTATAGTTAAGAGTAAAATGTATTATTCAAAAATACGAATCAGCAATTTGAGTATAATAAAAATGTAAATTGAAACGTAATCTGATAATGTAATTTAAAGATGAAGTTTAATATGAAAAATTGAAACGCAAAATGAAGAATAGAAATTTGTAGATAAAACTCTGGTTCTGAGGTAATCAATTTTGTATGAATACAAAGAATTTTCAGAATATTTTCTACTTGCCACGGGTTAAATTTTCGTAAAATTTTTATCTAGGAAAAATAACATTTTTCCACAGTATGAAGTTTACTTGTGAAACAAGAAATATTTTAAACGAAAAATGGCAGTACCGTTAGTACATAAAAATTCGTGGAAAAACGATCTTCCATAATAACAATTTTATGGTTTATATTTATATCGCGTTAAAGAGTAGCAATGATATATGATTTTTCTGTGAATGTTCTTAACATGAAATAATAATGAAAATTATCTAACAGAAGGTTAATGCAAATATAGGTTTAGTGTTCAGAATTAACAGTACGTATGCATGTGGCCTTTGTAAATGACTATTCATCTTTGTAAGCCGTATACACACACGTTCATAACAAAAGGGTTACTAACAAGGGTTCGATTATGTATGTATACATACACGCAACACATATCATTTTCAATTATGAAGGAAGTTCTATTGTATCTTATGTAAATACCGTGCCCTTGCGTATCGTTTCGTGATTTCTGCTAGGAAATTAAATTATTGGGACGAAAATAGACTGATGTGTTTTGTTCGATATAAGGGTGCTTCGAAAATTTTGCAGTAAAGAACATATGTATCATAAGTTATAATAAATTCGTATTGTTTGAGACAAATTTTATTCACAAAGTAGAATATTAACACATGTCACATTGAAGCAGTTGAAAATTTGATTAGGTAGTATTTTTATTTTTGAAAAATCTTATCAAGTATTTTTACAATATTTTACTTTATTTTTGCTGTACTTTCGTTATACTTTCACTATATTTTTGTCACATTTTTGTTATATTTTCAATTACATTTTCGTCATATTTTCATTATATATTCGTTATACTCTCTCTCTCTATTCGTTACAGTAATTTTGCTATATTTATTATTCCCAGTTCCAAATAGTTAATAAGAGTATTCCGAATTATGTAAATAAACAAATTTTCACGCAATAAATTAAACAAGTACGAATCTTAATATAAGAATACAGATTTGCATGGAAATTTAAGCGCACCCATGCATGCAAGTCAAAATCAAGATAACCAAACAAATGTGATGTTCTAAATAGTCCATAGAATTTTTTAATCCAGTAAAAATAAATTCAAACAATGTCATTTCGATGAAAACGTTCAAACATATATGTTTAGGTATTTCGTCACAATTTCGTTGTAAAGGTGACACATCGAAGTGGAAGTATACATACACTACTTATATAAGGGTTGAAATATATATCTACCACATCAGACACATAACTTCTACGGCTGACGTTTCAATCAACCATCTTCACCTTCGTTACTCTTCGACGTTTCTTGTGGCTACGAATTTTCTAACGACGTATGGGAATGAAATTTTTCTACACTGGTGTACAATGTTCAAAATGAAAACGACGAATAACGTCGTTTATCAAGGATCGTTGATTGAGAAGAATTGATTCGTTCATTTATATGATAGATCTTTCATTTTATAGAAATTGTTTTAACATAGTCAAATATTTATTGTATAGACATACAGCGTAAATTAAATTCAGCTATTTGTGAAAGTTTGCAAATATACTTGAAAAATAATTATAAAAGATCGTAAATAAATGTATATTTATTTCTAACATAATAATAAAAAGTCAAAAAAACAGTGAACCTACCTGCACACTTCGAAACAAAAACTGAAATTAAAAAATAAATAATAAATCATAAAATTAATACACATAGTTCGCCTCGATGAAGGTCAGAATTTGAAGAAAACTACCTTAAGAAACTGAAGGGGTGATTTGACCGGTTTGGTAGTTTTAGTAGTAACATCAATTCGATAACATAAGGAGAAGAAAGAAACAATTAAAAGGGAAGGAAGAATAGTGGACCGCGTTGCAGAGAAGTATTACATAGGAAGGAAAGAGCGAGCAAGACCTGTTTCTTTCACCTGTGCCACCGCGAGCAATAAATAACCGCCAGCTTAGCTGATTTTACTGCCGTGTGTTTGGGTGATCCCAATAACGCCGACCGAAGAAGGGACCAATAATGCGAAGAAAACCAATCTTCGCGCTAACTAGCCATTCAAACGGCAGAACTGCCAGACAAGTCCTCGAAGGACCCTGGTTAACCTCTGAAACGAAACGGTTTCAAGCCTATTTCGGTATTAAAGAATTTGCGGGGAACGTCATAACCGTGTGGGCGGAAACTCTTGCTCGTCGATATATGTATATATGATGTTGCACCAGCCATCTCGTGTATGTTTGCCGTTTGCACGCATCCTCGCACTTAAGCTCGTTATATCGCAAACATCCTTTATTATGAACTTTCTTGAAAATTTTAATCGTAATAGTATTTGAACGTCAGCTATTTTAGCAAGATCAGAAAAAACGGAGTATAATTATATCACGGTTATTTAACGTGTGTTATATTAAAGATAGATATTTTTAATTATAACGCAAGGAAATTAAATGACTGAATATAAAATGAATTGCTGAAACAAAAATAGGGATCTTTTTCTGTACAATTTTATATACGAAGTACTATTAAATATACTTTCACTTCGATAGTTTGTATTGACAGAAAAAGTACTTGATTTTTATTAATTTTATTACAAAATAGCTATTTTACTTGTATTCTAGCGTTGCATTACAAGTAACTGCGATCTGTTAGTAGAAACCTTTCATAACATTCCTCAGATAAAATATTAAAAATTGAAATGTACCAATCTAAAAATATATCCTTGAATTACAAGCATCAGGTTTCAAATTGTACCTATTTATGTACAGTTATAAGTACCAAAGAATTTCCTGTATTATAAAAAGGACCGTTAAACGCAGCCTAACCTCTCATTTGAAAGAGAATATAAAACGTAGTCTGATATAATCAAAACACGCTAGTTCTCAGAGTGTTAACAATCAAATTATTTTGCAAATAAATGTACGTACATAAACACACCTTCACGGTCGTTATCCCTACATTTCCTTTTACTTCATTTACATTCGCACCAATAATACCTTGTAAACTGCGCACACGAGTTCACTATGCATTACGTGTGATCAAGTAGTACAATATATAATGCACGGTACGTACGAAATAACGTAAAGTGTTGTTAGGAAAATCGATCGAGGTAACGAAGCAAGCTAGCGACTATTACAACACGGATACTTTTCATACCAACTTAATGACTGCTTATCCCTGCAAACGTGTTTCCGATCACGCGTTGTCATCCGCGTGGGCAGACGACCATCTCCGAGCCACGATTCCCTGCGTAGCAATAATTGCTCGGAGATAGTAGCCATTAAAACGAACGATTTATCACCCTACGAATCGTAATTCAAACGGACGTTATAAAACGTATCGCCTTTAATTAAATTACATCGGGCCTATTAATAATCCGCGAATTCGTAAAGCGAGCTGGCACGAGCGGAGACGTCAGCTCGATGTTTATCTTGGCTCGTCGTATTCTGACAAATTCAATTTCGTTTCCGCTGAAGAGATGGAGGAACAGATAAACGGAGTTGTGTTGCAAATTAACTTTGCGGAGAATCGATAGGTTTATGCATAACCAAAAATAACAGTATTGCAAATATACTTTCGTATGTGGATTTTTCTTCTGATAAAATAAGTTAGTTTAATATGTGGAAGTATGAAGAATTTCTGAATTTGAAAATTTGGTATCTGAGAAGATTGTGAAGTAAATTATTAATTATCATACTTTAAAATTTATTGCTTTTTATTTTTCTAATTTGTAATTGTTGGAGATTATTTCTGAATTTAAATATTGCTTGGTACCTGAATCTGAAAAGTATATTTCTAGATTCCATTTTCCAATATTTTATATCTCAACATCTGAAAGTTTTTAAATGTATAAGCTTGCAATTTTCATACTTTTAAATTTTTACACCTAAACAAAAATTCGAGACCTTCGAAACGATAATGAGATAACAATCCAATAAAAATAAGCACTTTTGTGCAAGTAATGAACATATAATTACTAAACGTCATATCAATATTGCAAAAATCACATGTCAAGATAGACAAATACACGCCCCAATAAGCACAAATTACGAGCAAATACGAAAAATTAACTGATACAAGTTCCAGTCGAATTATTAACGCAAACACATTTCTCTGTAAATTATATGTCTGAAATGACTCTACCCGTTACATTCAAATAACATATCGCAAATTAAATTTCGATCGACAGGCAAACACGTAAAACCTGTAGCTGCTTTCGCGAGCAATCAACTACTTAAATGCAGACAAAGTATAACAGAGAAAAAAATTAATTTTACGGTTCACGATTCCAGCGATCAGATAATCCACACGCATGCCGCTTAATTATTAATGCGAATGCATCCTGCACTTGTCTGTTAATCGTGCACTTGATCGCGAACGCATCGATGCGTGGCCATAATTTGGACAAAGTTGCACGGTCTGTTACTTACTTCTGCAAACACGTCAATTACTCATTCAGGCGACATTTCATTTTTTCGAATCGGATTTTTAACTTTACTTTTACTACTAATATTACCTGATTTGACCATATGAATATTTTTGTACAGTCAATAAATATTAAAATAAAAAATGAAACAATGCAAATATTACAGGTTATGTATTAATACTAGCTTACATCTACACTGTACGAATTTACATCAATATAATTGATTAATGAAATTTATTTTTTAATGCAAAGATTGTGTAATATACACTTGTATACACAAAACCTCGTGTACATAATCACATTTTAAAAATATTTTTTGTATTTTATTCGTACTTAAATTATATATCAAATATGTCAAATAAATGACGTAACATGTAAACCTAACCTAACTCTTTTTATACAAAACAAGAAACTCAGAAATACTATACTTTAATACTAGTGCAAGTGTATATGAAAAATGTAATATATGTATAAGAGAAAAATTAAAATACCATCCTCGTGTCACCATATGTGAATTCACACACATTACATACAGGTCAAGATACGACATTTTGTCAGAGAACCAAACTTTCTTAAAAAAGATCAAAACCTCCCTATAAATTATCAAAAATACCGAAAGGTGGCTAACGACTGGTATGAGCGAAGAACCCCCAGCAAGCGAATAGCTTTATTTCAAAACACCCCGTATATACTAATATAATTACTTGGTCGACAGGTCCAGTTACGCGATCAAGCAATTTTACAAATCCAGCAGGGGAGAAAATAATACTTTTTTCCTACCGCGTAGCAATTATTGCTGCAGCGATTTTCGCGAGTGGGCAAACACGTTGTGAACGTAGCGCGGATCATTTCAGCACACTCTTTCCGTCTCTCTCAACTTCGTATCTATATAATAACTGGTTAAATTCCGGTAGTGGCGATCCTTACGAACGGTAGCCTCTAATCAACCTAATTTCGGGTTCCTTTGGCCCAATGTGGGCCAACATTGGAATTATTCGGTAATTGTAATGGATCGGAATGTTGCGCGTTCGCTCTTTAAGGGCACGGAGCAGGCCAGCCAATTTCGTATCTTACGCGCTTGTTTTGCTCGTTGTTTCTTAGCCGGCCATTATCGGGGGCCAACGTAGATTTGATTCCTTGGCCCCGGTCTCGTGATTGCCACGATCTGCGCCCTCGCTCGATTACTCGCTGCTAGTCTTTGCCCTTCGTGGCTGGAATTCTTTATGAAGCATGTTCCGCTGAGAAATGTCGATCGAAACTCCCGAATCGTCTTCGTAGAATAGTATGATTCTTTGATTAGTGCATACCGTCAGTTCCTTCAAATTACAGTGAAGTATAGAATAAATTTAATCGGTCCCCTATCTCGAAGATCGTAGAGTCTCTTGTTGAGTTCACTGAAATGTGGTCAGCGAAAGTGTAGAACGAAATACTGACTGAAATATAAGGAATATTAATGAAACAGGACATACATAATATTAATACAACAAAATATACATGATATTAATAGAACAAAACATACATGATATTAACAGAACAACACATACATAATATTCATGGAACAAAACATACATGATATTAACAGAACAACACATACATAATATTTATGGAACAAAACAAACATGATATTAACAGAAGAGCACACATAATATTAACAAAACAAAATATAAATATGAATAACATAAAAAATATGTAATAAGACAGCAAAATCGTAGTAGATCAAATTAAAAATTTTTCAATCCAAAAATGAAAGAATGAAATTCTTAAACAAGTTATTACCAGTTCCATATTAAATTTCATACATACAATTTCATTTGAAGCACGAAGTACATACCTGTGTGGAGGAGAAAGGTCTCGAAACCACCTTTTGACGTTTCATAAAAAAGACTTGCGTTACAAAGGTGCATCTGCGCTGATATACAGTGTATGTAACTCTACCACGAAGCAACATTTTTGTTATTTTTAATTACAATGGAAAATGTCAAAGGTGTGAGTTGTTCTGTGGCAAACATGACCTATAAAGTTCTTCGAGTCATATTTTTTAAAATTGCAGGTTTGATGTAATAAATTTGACACAAATTTGTTACAATAAATTTTAGAATTCTTTTTTAAATCGGATCATGTATTATCATAAAGATTGAGGCTCACAACAATGACTTATAATACTATGGCCGTATGAATATAAGTACTGTCATACGAAATTATTTCTTACAATTTCATCGTTGCATAAAAAGTGGTTTTTCAATACCTCTGTGTATGTATATTTAACAACATATACAAGTATGTAAATTAGTGATTATATTACTAAAATGAAAAGATAAACGAAAGTTGTTTAATTTTCCAAAATTATTATTTCCAAGCGTGGTATTGCTTTGAAATTATAGTAAAACTTATGTACAATTGAGATCCTTCAAAAGAGCCTTCTAATCTACCGCAGCGATTGTCTCGTTTGAGATCGCATTTTCAGAGAAATAAGCAGCTAGAGAAATCGTAAACGCTATAATACGAGGCTGCAATCAGTCATAGAAGATTGGCAATTGAAAGCCACGTTAATGATCGAAACGACCGACGTTTTTACTCCGAAGTAGCAGAGACGCAGCTAGTTTTCCAAAGAAACGATTGGTTCAGTACCTACATATTTCCCAGTGATTAATTGTTTTTCCTGTTGATCGAACACATTCTTCCGCGTCTGATCAAATTATTCGTTTCTTGAATTTGCTTAGTCAACTTTGAATTCTACTAAACATACAATTAGTTGTAACTAGTTATATCCTTTCTTTCTTTATGAATTAATCGTATTAAAAAATAGATACAATCAGAAGTTTATCAAACTGATCTAAACAATTTTGGTAAAATGTGCAGTGTAACATTTGTTTAACATTATCAAGAAATTGCTGGACTGAGAGTAATGTAACCTTGTACAACAATGCGTTTAATCACCATCAGTCAGCATTGTATTCAGAACGTGTAACCCTTCATTGTTACACGTTAGACGTATATCATATTATAATAGTCACAGTTTAACATAATAGTCATATGTGATATTGCAACACGCCTGCATTACTACACATAAAATTACGCATTCAATTGTCACGTGTGATATTACCATGTGTTGCATACCTACGCATTCAAGTGCCACGTGCTTTATTATCCCCTGTATTAAAACGTGTTATGCAACACGCATTCTATCTCCATGTGTTGTATTTACATGTGTTGTGATACAGTATGCTATGTATTAACACGCGTGTCTCTTCGCACTGTATTATCACACATTGTATCACACCGCGCTGATTCATCATTCGAGGTGTTTCTACACGCTATACTTTTATGTGCGGATTCACCCTTCGGGCTATTTCTACTTGCTACATCCACACGCGTGGTATTTAAACGCGCTGTATTTTCATGCGTGGTATTTTCACGCGCTGTATTTCTATGCGTGGTACTTCCACGCGCTGTATTTCTACGCGTAGTATTTACAGGCGCTGTATTTCCATGCGTGGTATTTCCACGCGCTGTATTTCTATGCGTGGTATTTCTACGCGCTGTATTTCCATGCGTAGTATTTCCACGCGTTGTATTTCCATGCATGGTATTTCTACGCGCTGTATTTCTATGCGTGGTATTCCCACACGCTGTATTTCCATGCGTGGTATTTCCACGCCCTGTATTTCCATGCGTGATATTTCCACGCGCTGTGTTTCCATGCGTGGTATTTCCACGCGCTGTATTTCCATGCGTAGTATTTCCACGCGCTGTATTTCCATGCGTGGTATTTCTACGCGCTGTATTTCTATTCGTGGTATTCCCACACGCTGTATTTCCATGCGTGGTATTTCCACGCCCTGTATTTCCATGCGTGATATTTCCACGCGCTGTATTTCCATGCGTGGTATTTCCACGCGCTGTATTTCCATGCGTGGTATTTCTACGCGCTGTATTTCCATGCGTGGTATTTCTACGCGCTGTATTTCCATGCGTGGTATTTCTACGCGCTGTATTTCCATGCGTAGTATTTCCACGCGCTGTATTTCCATGCGTGGTATTTCCACGTGTTGTATTCCCATGCGTGGTATTTACAGGCGCTGGATTTCTATGCGTGGTATTTCCACGCGCTGCATTTCTATGCATGGTATTTCCACGCGCTGCATTTCTATGCGTGGTATTTCCACACGTGGTATTTCTATGCGCTATATCTCCACGCGTGGTATTCCTACGCACTGTATTTCCACACGTGGTATTCCTATGCGTCGTATCTCCACGCGTGGTATTCCTATGCGCCGCACCTCCACGCGTGGTATTCCTACGCTCTAGATCTTCACGCTTGGTATTTCTGCGCGCCGTATCTCCACGTGTGGTACTCCTATGCGGCCTATCTCCACACGTGGTATTCCTATGCGCTCTATCTCCACACGTGATAGTCTTACGCGCCCTATATCCACGAGTAGTACTCTTACGCGCCCTATCTCCACACGTGGTATACCTATGCGCCGTATTTCCACGCGTGGTATTTCGACCCACTAATTCACAACGTGCAGTATTTCTACACGTTAAATCTCCACGCGTAGTATGTCTACGCGCCGTAGCTTCAAGTTCTAAATACTCACGCGTTGATTCACCACGCATGGTATTTCTACGTACTGCATCTTCATAAATTTAATTATAATACTACGCACTGCAACTCCACATGCTGTGTCACCACGCATACAATATCCATACATTGTGCTGATCGTACATTAAATTGCCACACATTTCAGTACCATACATTAAATCCCTATACGTCAAATAATTACATCGTATTCGCGAATTTCGACATCACGTTACATTATCAAATAATATATCACCATGTGTTATACGAACAAACATCACATCGTTATGCATCATATAAAAACGTGTCGTATTAACACACATTAAATTCCTACGTATTATATCGCCACACGTTACATTTTGCAACAACACATCGATATTAATAGAACGAAGGTTACCATAAAACGCAATCTGATATTTAAAATGGAACAAAAATTCATACTTTATTTTTATAATTTTCTTCTGTAATTACACGTACAGGTATTTTATTTGGCGAGGAAACCCATTATAGATTCGAAATTATTCAATGTAGGATGAGAAGCGTGAGTATAAGAAAAGAGGAAGGGGCGAGCTCGTCACGAAGGATGTGTTGCATGTAAAGAGAGATTAATACCGTTAATAGCACCAAATTGTAACCATAAAGTATTCATGTACGCAAGAAAGTAGAACAGTATACGGTGTTTTTGCGGCTTTTATCGTTCACACACCGATGGAGAAGGTGTACACAAGGGAGGGTTTTTTTATTTGCTACCGTCTGTATGCATAATGACATTTCATTGCGTTGCTGCAATTAAATTGAACGTTCTAACAATTTGCAAATGCTGTTGCAACATGAATGAATAGATCGTGATTATGGGTTTGAGTTAGGTGATTCATTCAAGAAAGGCATTGAAGTACAATTTTAATGATTCAACTTTTTTTTACGCACGTGGGTAATAGATGATGAATTTCAAGTAGAATTCAATGGAATTCTTGGTGGAATAATGCGTAGGGTATTGAAGATAATTTCAATTAGAATATTTGTTTTACATTGAAGGATATGCATCGATCATAAATTGTGAAGCAGTGTATGCAATAAATTAGGTTGAAAATGCAAATATGTTGTGAGGAAGTTTTCTGTTAAATTGTTTACCACGAACCTCTGCATAATAACGAGCAATTTATATTCATTTATACGTGCAACCAACACCAGTTATTATCGTACTATATTGCAACAAGTAAAATAACCAATTTATTCAATATTATAAGTAGATCGTATCTGCGATTTCCTTTTTGGCGATCATCCGTTCGTTAGAACTCGGTTAATGAAATGTTCTTATTATGGTTTAATTACTTGAATTTTGTATTTTGGTGATGGAAGTTAGTGATTAAATAATTAAGGACTTCTTATTCATTATCTTATTATATTTGATGTTCTTACACGAACTTCTATTTCTTTTAATACTAGTTTTATTAAGCAATTATTATATTATTACTTTGATAGGTTGCTATTTTATTTTACTACTTTAGAATTTTATTATTTAATTACCTCTTTTTTGTATTATAAATGCAAGTGTATTATTTCTTAAACACAACAGTAGTATAAATGCAAGTTATCTCTTAAACACAAAACATCTACATAAAAAATTTTTAAAATGCAAATCCCCAATTATTTTGAATTACGCCAGAACAAATTATTGCAGCACTAAAATGTTAAAAATTGTGACATAAAGTAAGAGAGACTTACACCATTTTAAATGAGAAGAAGCAGGTGATAGTTGAGAGTGCTAAGATAATTAACTTGCTGTTCTTCACGCTTTTCTTTCTCATTTATTACATTTTCTTATCACGCCTCCTATCGTAATTACTGAATAATAATACGACGTGACTCCCTAGTACGAGTTTTTAAGTCTACAATGATTTTGCATCACTGTAAACATTTGCCAGGAATAAATACGATCGTTGTATAATTATAACTTAAACATACGGGTAAAATATCGTGCACGATCGTCAATTTTATTACGGCCATTGATTTAATATGCCGACCAAAGTTGCGCGCCATTGATCGACTCCGAAATTTGTCTGATATGCAGATTCGATTAAGTTCGAGAGCGTTCTTCGATTTAATTTAATCGTTCGATGCGTCCGTTGCCCGATAAATGCCTGAATGTGAACGGAACAGAGGAAAAACAAGAAAAATGTGTCAGACTCGTCGAACAACAGCAGACACGTTCGAAATAACACGTCCCGGAAGCGTAAATAAATTAAACTGACCCGCCGCGAGCAAACGTTACACGAACAACCATGATTCTGTAGTAATCGAACAATTTACACGCTTGAATCGGACCTCGTGATAATTGACGTTAATAACCGAACACGAGTAGTCTATTGTGTGATCGAAACTCGAAAAAATTTAACGGATCAATGTCTATTAAATCGATTGTTTTTCAAGTGGCTAAAATTCACTAAATCTTTTTTGTCATACAATATTTTAATTTTTTCAATATTTGGGTTCTACAAATAATTTGTAATATTTTATGTTCGTCATGTGAAGAATGGCGATGGAATTAGGCTTAAATTTAAAAAATTATAGATAATAAATTTTAGTTTTTTAATTAATATCAGTACACTTAC
The DNA here is from genome assembly GCA_963576845.1 of Megachile leachella. NCBI lineage: Eukaryota > Metazoa > Arthropoda > Insecta > Hymenoptera > Megachilidae > Megachile > Megachile leachella. The sequence goes on along the minus strand of OY756256.1, from coordinate 10,830,926 downwards.
ATTTGTATTTTGTATTCGCCATATTTTCTACTGGAAATTATCGAAGGCAAAGTTATCAGAAGAAAAGGTTTTTTTATTATTCATTAGTCGGACGTCATTTATTCTTTTAATGAGATCAGAAATCACCTAATAATTGGAACTGAATATTCAAAACTTATTAAGAAGATTTATCCTATCCTATTATTAAGAAGAATTATCCTATCTTAAGATAAGTATTTTATGTTAACAAAAGAACATCAATTTCCTTTGTATTCGAATATTGAAGTAACTATCATTAAGTACATAATTGCTGAAAAAGGAAATAGAAGTATTGTTACTTAAATGGAACATTTTGTATTCAAATTTCAGTCATAACCTTCAAATTCATATAACCTACAAAAGTAAAAAATACTAAAAATTGCCAAACGTCAGAATATCAATTTTCTTCATCATCAAGTGTTAAAAAAATGCAAGAATTGTTATTTGAATAAAATAAATCTATTTTTCAATCTGGACTAGCCATATCCTTCACTTAATTTATAAACTAAAAAATTTGTAAGAATTACCAAACATAAAATCAAATTACCCACCATCAGGTACTAAAATAGTTAACATCGCCATGATCAGATGTTAAAAAAGAAAATACAAGAATTATTTGTACTAACGTCTCATCTACTTCCTTGTTTGAATAAGCTATACCTTGCATTTAACGAAAATAAAAATTTGTAGAAACTGCTGAACATAAAATCAATTCTCTCTATCCTAAAACAGTTAACATCGTCATGATGAAATGCTAAAAAAGAAAATACAAGAATTATTTGTACTAACGTCTCATCTTATGCTTCATTATCTGAATAATCTATACCCTGCATTTAACGAAAATAAAAATTTGTAGAAACTGCCGAACATAAAATCGATTTTCTCCACCTATAGTAAAATAAGTAACATCGCCATGGGTAAATGCTAAAAATGAAAATACAATTATTATATGTATAAATTAACGTCTCATCCTCAATTTTCCTACCGAACGAGCCCCTCAACTTACAAAAACAGAACCTCATCAAATCAATTAAGTAGTAAACATTGATGCAAAACAGGAAAAGACATAAAACCGGAATTTAATCGCAACATTGTTTCGTGTGATGTCCGTCTTGTGCTACGAAGTTAAGCTCGCTAATTATGAATTATACAATCGTCTCGAACGTTCAGAGTTTTATAGCTGCAATCAGTGTTATCATCTTTTATAGGTATCGCTGCGAGAACCGGATATGGGGGAACCTGTAAGGTACAATAACGTTCTGTCCCGGTTGCGTCTACGTATCTCTTTCCCTTCAGAACCTTTACGATTCCGAGTATCCCGAATTCCGACTGCACTCCTTTTTTTATGGTCACTAGCTGCGTTGCTGGCTATACGACTGCTAACGATGTGCCATTAAATCGAGTTAACGAGGGGAACCGCGCTATTTACCGAGCTATTTCCTAGCCGACCGATCGTTCCGCTTGGCCATCGGTAAACCGCAAAACAGCGATCCTTTTTCAATGGTCAACACTTCTCGATAAAGATACTAACTCGGAGCTTATGATTGTTCCGTGACGAGATCATTGTCTCTGATCTTTCTGCGGATCGATTGCTTCAATAGGTTGCCATTTTGACTGCCAGGGGACGCTCATTTTGTCTATCGACATTCTCTGTTTACAGATTCGCTCTTACTTTGTGAGAGGGTGATTTTCGGTATTTTATATCACCGGATAATACTGGGTTTTCAGCGTTTCATTAATTGAATACTATACTTTGTATAAATAGGATGTTGTATATAATGTAAACAAATCTTGAGTACTACTTATTCGAAGACAAAGTTTACAGTACTATGAATATTATGGAAACTAATTTGCTAGAATTGATCTGTGGCGTTCTTTTGGATTATCAATGATTTGTTAATCTTTTGCTGAAAGCTAATATAATTTCATTTGTTAAGTATACATACCGTAGTTTGCTAACATTTAGCAAATTTAATTAAAATTCTGATGTAATCGAATTTAAATTTAAAGTAAATTATACTTGCTTAGAATATTACAGTAATGCTGGACCTGCCATACTTTCGATCAAAATTATTCCACGTACGATTTTTTAAAAACATCAATAGTATACTAAATAAATATATTTGAGGTTAACTTCTACTTGAGAAGGTTAAGGTTATGCAGATCAGTTATTGCAGTTTTGAATTAATTTTATAGTGTGACATTATCACACAATTCAACTGAATTCAACTATAACTAGTTCGACAAGAAATTTGCTAATTTATCGATCGCTGAAAACCAGTGAGACTGGTTTACTGACTAAATTACTGAATTATTCACTGATTCAAATTTAGAAAATCTGAATTAGGTTATGTTCGCCGAAGTGAAGTTCCTAGGACAAGTGAATCTGCATTTGTGTTTGTCTGTATCACTTGGTCTTTTGTCAACCCTGTTACTGTTATGTATTTAAATATCTAAAAATAAATGTATTTTCCAAGAACATTGACTTCATAAAATACAAAGCTATATAAAAACACACATTTCTCATAAATTCTGTTTAGACTTCTATTGATAGATTGTTAAACTGAATTATTAAACTAGATAGAGTTTAATAGAGGTTATTGAACAAAAATGAAGTCCTAAGAAAGTTAGATTAGGACATTGACTTCATAAAATACAAGGTTATATAAAATACACACATATTTCATAAATTCTGTTTAGACTTCTATTAATGGATTATTAAACTAAATTATTAAACTAGCTTATTAAAAATTACTAAAAAGGAAAATGAATTCCTAAAAAGATTATGTACAACCTAATTAACATACTTCTACCATAATTTGCCAAATGGACATTCATTTTACAAGCTGTCTAATCATAAAATATGCTTCTACTTTAATAAAAATATTCACTCACACCAAATGTTCTCTCATACCAATTATAATAATTCAGTATAATAATTCATGTACGATCATGACGTGTTTGGCCGTAATTGTGCCAATTACCAGTACACTTGATCACGATATCGTAAATTTTTTATCAATTAGAAGAACACGTTTGATTCACAGCCAAAGAGTGAAAGTTTGATTTGCACGTGTGTCAGAGAAGATGCTTAGATCATTCCAAGAATAATGATTATTTAAGCGAATTACGTGATGTAATATTCGGTATCCGCGTTGTTTCGGAATCTTTTGCGTAACACTAATTCTATGTTAGAAACGTAAACAGTTCCATTCGAGAGCTGTAATTCAGCAATAGGGTTTCTACAGACAGAACTCTAATTTCTGCAATAGAAATTCGTGCTTTGATCGGTCGTGTCCTTTTATATTTGCCGATTGGTTATTGTACGATTAACAATTCAATCTTGCATAAGAGAAATGTTTGTTCTTATAGTAAAAAATTTCAATTGATATACGCTGACTATTCTTGAAGTCAGTACTTACAAGTCAATTATTGAATTTTGTAAACTATTAAGTTAGGAAATTTTAGAGTTATATTTACTTGCATTTAATTTATAAGTTGACAAATTTGAAATTTGAAATTTTCATATTTTAAATTTCTAATTTGCAAACTTTTAAATTTCTAGACTTGTAAATTTTTAAATTTCTATATTCCCAAATTTTCAACTTCTGCAATTTATAAATTTCTTAATTTCTAAATGTATGAAATTTTTAATTTTGCGCTGCATCTCTATGCGTGGTATTTATACATGCTGTATATCCACACGTGGTATTTCTACGCGCTGTATATCCACACGTGGTATTTATACGCACTGTATCTCCACGCGTGGTATTTCTACGCGCCCTATCTCCACGTGTGGTATTTCAACGCACTCGATCTCCACGCGTGGTATTTCTACGCGTTGTATTTCCACGCGTGGTATTTCTACGCACTCGATCTCCACGCGTGGTATTTCTACGCGTTGTATTTCCACGCGTGGTATTTCTATCCTCTACATTTCCACGCGTGGTATTTCTACGCGTTGTATCTTCACGCGTAGTATTCCGACGCGCCGTATCTCCACGCGTGGTATTTCTACGCACTCGATCTCCACGCGTGGTATTTCTACGCGTTGTATTTCCACGCGTGGTATTTCTACGCACTCGATCTCCACGCGTGGTATTTCTACGCGTTGTATTTCCACGCGTGACATTTCTACCCTCTATATTTCCACGCGTGACATTTCTACCCTCTATATTTCCACGCGTGGAGATACGGTGCGTCGGAATACCACGCGTGGTATTTCTGCTCATTGTACTTCCACGCATGATATTTCTACACGCAGTATCTTCACGCGTAGTATTATCTCTCGCTAATTCACTACGCATAATATTTCCATGTGCTAATTTATCACTCCTAAATTCTTGAATTTCTAAATTTTTTAATTTCCAGCTCTTTAAGGTCCACAATTTCTAAACTACTAAGTTTCTAAATTTCTGAATTCTCTGAATTTGAAAATTTAAAAATTTCCAAGCTTCTAAGTTCCTGTAGTTCAAAATTTTAAATCTCAGCATTAAATAGCATTTTATCTCGTAAGCTTCTTCAAGAAGCTTAAATCTTCGTAATTTCCTTTAATGTCGTAATGGTGCACAGTATAAAACGCAAAGGAAAAAATTTGTAATGTACAAAAACCAGATTGTTACTCGAATTTCCTTTAATTGTAACTATATTGCAGCAACGTCATATTATATGAAGATTTTATATATTTCGTTTTCTCGTACAATTTGTACATAAAAATGAATTCAAAAAACTTAAGGTACGTTTCTTACAGAAATTCCAACGTTTCAATACGATGGTAATGATCTGTATCACGTAATCACAGGGTTCAACGTGAGAAACATTTCCTTGGACGCTATCGTAATTCTCTGGTTTGAATCAGTAAAGAAATAGAATCACTCAAATTCTTCTCTCGCTTTCACTTCACCGCACCAATGACACCAGTAATTCATCACGTTCTCCTCTGACTCCTCTGAATTCAATTTGTTGATCTGTCTTTCATTCGACGCGCGAAAATATTCAATCATAGAAACCAGGAAAATTAGAAAGTGAATATTGAAATGACAGATACGATCAATTCCTTTCGATTTTATCAATTGAAATCAGTTCTTTAATTTGATGGTATCAGTTAAAATCAATTCTTTAATTTGATGTTGTCAATTAAAATTAATATTTCAATTTAATGTTATTAATCAAAATTAATTCTTCAGTTTGAAGGTATCAGTTAAAATCAATTGTTTAATTTGATGTTGTCAATTAAAATTAATATTTCAATTTAATGTTATTAATAAAAATTAATTCTTTAATTTGAAGGTATCAGTTAAAATCAATTTTTTAATTTGATGTTGTTAATTATAATTAATTCTTCAATTTGAAGGTGTCAGTTAAAATCAATTTTTTAATTTGATGTTGTTAATTAAAATTAATTCTTCAATTTGAAGGTGTCAGTTAAAATCAATTTTTTAATTTGATGTTGTTAATTAAAATTAATATTTCAATTTGATGTTACTGATTAGAATTAATTCTTTAATTCAATGTTATCAATTAAAATTAATTTTTTAGTTTGATATCATTTAAAATTGCTTCTTTCTGTGTTTACCAATTAAAAATTGCTTATTAGTCAAAACTGCTCGTTCCACACTTCATATTTTGCATTACAAAATTTCATCAACTTTCATCCAAAATCTGTCATATTTTGTCAAAAAGAATGAATATAGAAGCTTCAGTATTTTATTTATTCCCTTCTCCAACTTATTATAAAACTATAAAATATTTTCTCCTCCATGTTAAATCTTCTCTGCTGTATTATATTTCTACAGACTCACAGCTTAAATAAATAAAATAAAAAATTACAAGTATCGTGTCAAACTTAATAATGCTTCTTTTGAAGAGGGTTAATAAGATTCCATGCGTTGCTGGTCCAATTAGTAAGAACAGTATTGGTCGCTGCTCATTTCGGTCAGAAACACGTCTTCGTGGACCCTAACAAACGTTTAGATCAAACCAAGTTCGCACTTGCTTAACGTGCAGAAGCGTGGACGAGGAACGATCGTCGACTGTATCAGCGGCACATGGCGTAGAACACATTATGAATATTCAACCGGGTAGCCGACATGGCTGCGTTCGAATCCATTATTCATCGGAGCGACGGCATAGGAGTGTGTGGAACGTTTTCCACCAGGTCTGGTTGCAGAGAGTGACGTCGTTGAGAGGAAAGGATACGATCGGAGAGGAAGAGATGAGAAATGATGATACCAAGGTTGAGCGAAAGAGTAAAATGGTAGTGGTTATCTGGAAAATATGGGCGGAAAGAAAAATGTCAAATTGGACAGTTAGAAAAATTAGGATATCGAAGTATTTTAACAGAGAGACATTTGTATTCTAGAAACAATTTTAGGAAGTACTAAATTAATTATTGTAACATTTATGTAGTAGCTTCTTTGTATTTTCTGACGCTATTGGCTGTATTTTCAAGATATTTTATTTTATGTTTTGAGATTATATTTTTATAATGATTTAATATTTTTGTTTCACTTGCAAATTTTAAGATCACTAAATTGTAGCATTATCATAGGCAAAAATAGATAAGTTATCGAATTCAATTGTTAAATTCTTAAACTTTGAAATTTGAGAATTTCAAAGTGCTTCAACATCAACATTTTTTAATTTCCAGATTATCAGATCTTCAAAATTTTGCAAATCGCAAAATCTTTATATTTATAAATATCCAAATTCTTGGATCTTTTCATACAGAAATGTCCAAATTAGTAAATTGTAACACCTGTAAATACAGAAATATGCAAAACCTCAAAATAGCAAAATGAATTAAATTTCTAAAATTTTACTTATCAAATACAAGAAATATAAACTTTCAAATTCCAAACATTTGTAGCCACCAAGGTTCCAAAACTAAATTTCGGAGTCTTAAAGACTCAAAGTCTCAAAATTCTGAAGTTCAAAATCTCAGAATTCAAATCCCAGATCCCCAAATCCCAAATTCACCAAATACAAAATTTCCAAAATTCCAAACTCCTCAAATTACAAATCTTCAAATTCCAAAATCTTCAAATCTCAAATTCCTCAAATTTCAAATTCCCTAGATTCTAAATTTCCCAAATCAGAAATTCGCCGAATCCCAAATTCCCCAAGTTCAAAATTCCCCAAATTCCAAATTCCCCAAATTCCAAATTCTCCAAATTCCAAATTCCCCAAATTCCAAATTCCCCAAATTCCAAATTCTCCAAATTCCAAATTCGCCAAATTCCAAATTCTCTAAATTCCAAATTCGCCAAATTCCAAATTCCCCAAATTCCAAATTTCCCAAATCCCAAATTCCTCAAATCCCAAAATCTCCGAATTCTCCAAATTCCCCAAATTCCAAATTCCTCAAATCTCAAATTCCCCAAATCCCAATTTCTCAAATCTCAAATTCCCCAAATTCCAAATTCCCCAAATTCCAAATTCCCCAAATTCCAAATTCCAAATTCCTCAAATCTCAAATTCCCCAAATCCCAATTTCCCCAAATCCCAAATTCCTCAAATCCCAAAATCTCCAAATTCCCCAAATTCCCCAAATTCCCCAAATTCCTCAAATTCCCCAAATTCCAAATTTCTCAAATCTCAATTTCCCCAAATCAGAAATTCCCCGAATCCCAAATTCCTCTAATCCCAATTTCCCCAAATCCTAAATTCCTCAAATCCCAAATTCTAAATTCCTTAAATTCCAAATTCCTCAAATCTCAAATTCCCAAATTTCCAAGTACTGAAACCCCGAGTTCGTAAAATTTCACGTCCATTAATTCTCAAGTATTCAACTCTTTAAATTTCTAAATACAAACACTAGTAAACTCCATATACTATATTTACTTATTACAACTAAACTACAGAACGTAATACATTTACTATAATCGATCGACACAACACAAATAAATCACATAATCCATGACAATCACTCCCTATAAATTGCACGACTTGCATTATTCTTGTGCATTTCCCTATATCAGAAACACATAAATATCCGCAGTCTAATAGCAACGTTGAAAGTAATAATTAATCTTCATAAATGGTACAAAACCACAGAAAACAAAGACAACATGAAAGTAACAGATTCCATGACTCACAATTAGAAAGATAAATGTCCAGAAACAAAAGGGAAGAAATACATAAATTGAAAAGTAAAAAAGAAAAGCGAAATTCTATGATGAAATTGAAAACTACGTGACGAAGAAAATACACAGAGAGACGGAGAACAAATTGTAGACAGAAGATAGCAGGAAGAAAAAGAAAATTCCTTGTTTCATATTTTTACTCGTCCATTTTTTCTTCCGTTTGTTTTCTTCTTCTCGTTCTACGTGTACCTCTTTTATGTCGTCGCGTTCTTCTTTGGGATCCTTTTCCTCCCTCGGTTCTTCGTTCAGCGCTTCGCGTGGTTTTATTCGTTGACGAAAAGAATGCGCTCTGCCCGGCCTAGTAATCAGCTCGAAAGGGCGAGCGGAGGGAGGATCGCTTACGCAACACAGAACCCCTGGTCGAATTTTTCGGATTCCTGAACACGCGAAATGAAGCAGAATTTCGTATCGAGACGAAGTCTGCCGAATGAGAATTGAGAATTTGGAAACTTGAGGATTTGGGAATTTGAAGATTTGGGAATTGAAGATTCGGGAATTTTAAGGATTTAGGGATTTCAGAATTTGAGGATTTGGGAATTTGAGGAGTTGGAAATTTGAGAATTTGGGAATTTGAGGATTTGGAAACTTGAGGATTTGGAATTTTATGGATTTAGGGATTTGAGGGTTTAGGAATTTAGGGATTTGAGAATTTGAGGATTTGGGAATTTGAGGAGTTGGAAATTTGAGAATTTGAGGGTTTGGAAGTTGGAGGATTTGGAAACTTGAGAATTTGGAATTTTATGGATTTAGGGATTTGGGGGTTTGGGAATTTAAGGATTTGGGAATTTGAGGATTTGGGAATTTAAGGATTTGAGAATTTGAGGATTTGGGAATTTGAGGAGTTGGAAATTTGAGGATTTGGGAATTTGAGAATTTGGAAACTTAAGGATTTGGAAGTTGGAGGGTTTGGGAATTTGAGTATTTGGGAATTTGAGGAGTTGGAAATTTGAAAATTTGGAAATTTGAGGAGTTGGAAATTTGAAAATTTGGAAATTTGTTGAGTTGGAAATTTGAGGATTTGGAAACTTGAGGATTTGGAAACTTGAGTATTTGGAAGTTGGAGGATTTGGGAATTTGAGGAGTTGGAAATTTGAGAATTTGGGAATTTTAGAATTTAATTTGGAATTTTAAGGATTTGGAAATTTGAGGATTTGATAGTTGGAGGATTTAGGAATTTAATAATTTGGAAACTTGAGAATTTGAAACTTTAAGGATTTAGACATTTAACGATTTAGACAATTTGAATTCTAGATATTTAAAAATTTGGTATTATGAAAATTTACTAACATGAGAATTTTATAACGTAAGAATTTGATGATATGAGAGTTAGGTAATGTGAGGATTTGATAATGTGAGAGTTTCAGAATTTAAATATCCAAAAATTCGAAACTTTCAATTTAAGACTTTAAAAATACAAAAATTGAAAATCCTCGCGAAATTCGAACTTCAAAATGTGCTAGAGTCTCAATAATTAATAATTCGTGGTATTTTATTAGTAATAACATTACTAATTAATTTGAACGCTTAAATTAATCGAAATGCAATAGCAAAATGTACTAAATCATATAATTGAAAATTTTTGTGGTTCTATACTTATATTATATAAAAGTATTTTTGTACAAAGTTCAATATATTCAAACTTATTTTATGATGAACCGAAAAGCTTTTGTTCAAATTCTAACTAATTAATTTTGCACAATTAAATAGTGAAGTTTGAAAATTCTAATTAATGTTATAATTCTTTGAATAAAGTTTGAAAGTCATATCAATACATATCATATTTGGAATGGTAATAATTAATTTCTAGAACATGCCACTCATATTTTCCTGGGCCATATGAACATTTTCAGATTTTTATTGAAAATTTTTTCCTTTAGAAATGTGCTCGTTATTTTATCTGAAAGTAGATATTTCTGACTAAAGCTCCCGAATAATTTGCGTAATTTAAAAAACCCAAGATCCGTCTTTGCAAGTTACATAAATTTAACTTTGGATGTTATTTGCATGAAATGTTTCAAGTCAAATAATAAAAAAATGCAATATTTTCATTTTAAGTCTAAACAAAAAAACTCAGAAAATTATTCATTTATTTTTTACTACCACTTTCGATTCCTCGTTTGAAGCAAAATTTTAATTAATTAAATTCTGACTAATTTTAACTAATTAAAAGCAGAAGTTCAAGTACTCTTGAATTTACTGATAATTAAATGCTCTCATTACAAGTTTCAATAAATTAATTCAAGCTTATGATTATTTTCAGTATGTTTTGAACTATGTTCATTATGCATACGCAGTGAAAAAAAGAAGCAGAAGTCGATGAAATAAACGAGAAATAAAAGTGAAACGAGGGAGGCAAGTTCGAAAGAACACCCGCGGTGATCTACTTACATCTATATTAATGCTCTGCGGGACAGGAAGCTGTTCGATGTTTCCACTGCAGGATTTTATGACCTAATTTTTCCTGCAAAGATACGAAGTACTTACTTTATAATTTACAGTAGAATTTGTTTCTGATGCATAGTTCGTAACGTGAAATGATGCCTGCTGCGATGTTTGTCATTTTTCAAAAAAAGGATGATAATTAGATTCGTTAACACTTTGAAACATGATTATATTTCAATTATACGGTTAATATTGATTAAGCATGTTTGCAGATGTAAGATACAAATGATGTACATGTAATTTACAAGTAAATTATAGAAATGTGCCCTGATTTCCATTATGATATAATTCAATATACCATTCACCTTTAATTATATCGTCATTTGAATGATTGTATGAATTTTGTCGATATGTGGAGAACATTTAAATTTTCATACTAATATGTGACCTATATTATTAAAAATTTATTTTCTTACTTGATTGGAAATATTTGTATTAACTGCTTGCAACTATTATATAATAATAAATATAACTGTGGTATAACTATAATAGTAAATTCATATAACTATAATATTGTTATAATAATAAATCTAATAGACCTTTGTGAAAATAATTTATGAGTTGCTAAAAATAAAAGTACTGAATCTAATTTTTGACTGCATCAGTATTAAATTTGTATTCATGTTTACTAAAAAAGGTCAGGATAGCAACTTTGGGAAATTAAAATTATTTACAATAAAATCATCGAATTGAATATTATGACATTTTGAACATTTACTTTAAAATTTTAGGTTTTGCTTATATTTTGGTACATGAAGCATTTCACTAGCAACTTGTAACCAAATATTTGTTTTAGAAGTTTTTACTGCTGAGAAAATAATTTGTGTGTAATCTGCTTTTCCCTTAAGTATTTTTAAAAAATTCATATGATTTTATAAGAAAATTAATTAAATGTATATTATAAAAATTTAGGTTATGTTGACACTATGAATGTAAGAATAAACAGAATTATATTTTTGTACAGTTATTATTATTAGCATAAATATATGAATACAAAACATATTTATTTGAATACAATCAATATTAATAATATAATAAATTCATTAAGGCAGATTCGTTTAATAATTCGATTTCACGTGAAATCGCTTTTGTGCCGATGGCATTTAATGACGCGTCAGTGTCACGTTATCACGTGCTACTGGAAAAATAATATTTAATTTCAATATTTAAATAATTCATAAGAAATAACACTAACTAATAAGAAATAAAATTAATTAATGAAACTAAAACAACTTTAATATTTACGAAATTATATAACATTCATTAATTAGAATTTTAACAAACGTACTCCCTCGCTTGCTTAATTCATTACGAAACGAATTTAAAAATGTAATACCCTTGGAGTATTATACAACAATATTTTCACGTGCTTTAAATACTCAATTATAAAAATTAGTGAGCAATAAAATTAATTGAAATTTTCTATCTTTTGTATAAATACAAAAGTGAAGCCTCTCCATATCTACTACACTATATAATTATTTTTATAAACTAAATTGTCAAATTTAAAAATCTCTGAACACTCAAGTTTCTAACGTTAGATTAGGTAAGTTAGGTAGGTTAAGTTAGGTGGGTTAGGTAGGTTAGGTAGGTTAGGTAGGTTAGGTAGGTTAGGTAGGTTAGGTAGGTTAGGTATGCTAGTAAAATATAAAATCTTAACTACATTTCCTTATGTCTCTTTATAAAATGAGTTTGTTTGATCGCTAAGTAAGTGTTTCGCCTTGTTCTAGGTAAGTTGTGACCGGAGAACCGCGGTGAACATTCGGATAGTATTTCGCCGGTAGAGCTCAGAATGACGTTCAGATGCATGCCAGCCTTTCAGACTCTTGGAAGCGGTGACTGCAGTTCATCGTGGGTAAGTGTATTGCTCTTATGTAACTGGGTAAATCCGCAATAGAGAACCATTGCGAATGATACATGACACGAGTACCCGTGTTCTGACCTTTCTTACCATAGAAAACCGCTTTCAATGAGTTGGATAATTTTCTAATTGGTCAACGTTGACTTTACAAATATGCACAGCATTTCGATACTTTGTGAAAGGTCCTGGTAAAATTTTACGGATTCCAGGTTTATTAACCTCTTGCTGTATGATTCATTTGTCAGGTGCGTCAGACAACACCCATTATATTATCTATTGCTACAATATTAAAACGAAGATAGTTCAAATGTTACATTAATTTTATATTCAGCATTTTGACTATATAACTCGAACTTCAATGGTATATTAAACTTTGTTGGTATATTCAAAGTTCGAGTAGAAAATCTTACGTTTGAACGGTGAGTGCGTCAGGAGTGCGTCATTAGTTATAGTGTGGCAAAGCAATAAATTTAGAAAAATTTGTTATGTAAAGAATTAAGAAATTCAACAAATTGGGTCTCTCTAAATTATATCTCTAAGTTGTAGGCAATTCTATTTTTTAAGCAATGTTATTCACTTATATTATGTCCCCTAATTTCGTAATTGTGGAGTTGTAATTATATTCTTGGTTTACAATAATATTCTGCAGTCACCATTTTGCTAATTATACAAGCTTGAAATATTTTCATAATCGTTACATTTAACAATATTAGTTAAGCATGAAATATTTCATATTTAATATTTTAACGATTTCAATCATTTCTGTACTGAAATGCGTATTCGATAAAGAGTGATCGTTTTATATGAAATTATTTTTCTATTGACCTATTATATTCATATTAATAATTATTTTTAACTGATAGTCTCCTATGAAAGCTATACAACCACATATTAATAATAGTCTCAAATGCAATTTTTAAAAAATGATGGCAAATTTAAAATAACAAACATTATTTTATGTAAAATAACAAAAAATAAAGTCATCTTGACGAATTTTTCTGTCAGTATTAACATGATAATTTTTCTTCGCACCATAAAGTATTTTATTTACATGCCACCGTGCATGCAATTAAAAGTTTTCCTAGGATAAGTGTTTCGTTTTAATAATGAAGCCGTTGTTATCCTGAAGTTAACAGTTTAGAAAATTAAATTTCCATGTCGCTATCTTCCGTCAGATCAGAAAAATTTATTTTCCCGGATCTTACATACGCTCATTTGTTTACTTATCTCGGTAATATATCGTCCGACACGCTACGTTTATTTTATTTGGCTTAGTACTATATTTCTTGACTTTACATTGTCCGCAAATTAGTACGAATTTCATTAAGTTAACGACGGCAAAGTTCAGGAGAAAAATGCCAGATCAGAATGAAGAAATTAAAACTGTAATGGTAAACTGGGGTAACAGTAATCTCTACGAATATTTAATGCAATTCCGAATCCTCGGTTTGCGCAACTCGAGATTACTGTACCATCTAATTTGCTTACAATTTTCAATGCAAAATTGATCGTGCAGAAAGTATTCGAATTATGGAGATCAGATATTTAGATTGCGAAAGTCGATTTAATTGTAACAAATATTTCATACTCCTCATTTTTAACCTTTCGCTACATGTTTCTAAAATTCCTTTTAAAATATAAAAAGAAGAACTAAGTAATATTACAATAATCATATCGTCTTTTCTCATGCAACAAATGGTGTATTGTATATATGTAAAATATAAAATATGTATACATATAAACATAAGGGTGTAACACTGTGAATTTATAACATTATATCAAATGAAAACAATTAATTGTAATCATCAAGGACAAGTTTCAGATTATTCGATAATTTTCAATGACAGTAAAACATGTAATTAATTTATGCTTATTAAGATTTAAGAATTGCAAAATGTTATTTGATTAGATACAAATATTTCTATACATATAATTGATATTACAACAATTACATTGTTCCGTCTTGCCAACAAAAGTTTTTAAACTGCCGTTGAAAACCTACCCTTTGTCAACTTCCCTTTCACTGAAACTCGACTGAAAAGATCGCGTAATTCGAGATGATAAAAATGAAATCTGTCGTACAATGAGCCAGGAGAAGGGTGATTCAGATGAACGTTTTGTAATCGAGTGACCGATTAGAATACAAAGTCAAATGCTTAGCGGTCAGCCGAGTTTGGATTCACGGAATTGAAACGGGAAATGAGGTTGGCAGAAGTCATTCGCGGATAATAAGCGCGATGGAGAGCAGCCTTAACGCGGCTGCGTGACCAACAAGTTCGCCGCACGACCTAAGGATTCAAACCTGCCTTCTTATTCTCATTCCGTTGTTATTACTTTGTTTCCTTTCTCCCCTCTTTCCGAGACGAAAGTAAATAACTCCTCGTCGTTTACTCGCTCTACCCCCGAGTTTATAATGGAGATTATCTTATTTGCGTTGAGACTCGTTTTAGTTCGCGGTCCGAGTTCTCGGTTGGAAAAACCACGGGAAGGAAAACTGCGGTGAAAAAAGGGGATCATTCGATGAAGGAATAAGAAATGAGAGACGTACAACACGCGAGTTTAATGATCAGAACTGTCTTGTTTTTATTTGCTTCTATTTTATTCAGTGATCGAGAATGTCGAGTTAATTCTGTTCTTTTAATGAACGAAAGTATTGTATTACTTTTTTGAAATTTTATGTGTTATTTATTATATGTACTTGATTTTAACCGCGTAATTTTTTAATATTATTTATATGTGTGTTACAATAATCATATTATTTTTGGTACGCACGTATTTATTTTATTATACATATATGATGTTTTAATATTCTTCATTACAGATATGTAATATTAATTTATAATGTTTGAATAATACATTATATACAAAAGATTACTATATATTTATGTTGGAGATATTCATGGAAAACAGAAATAAAATAGTAATGCATAGACTTTTAAATTAATTTAAAAATATGTATAGACTTCTCATTTTAAAAAATTCAATCTTTAAAATAATATATTCGTAAGAAATTAAAAATACGCAGAATTAACTTAGAAATAGAACTTGTTTAATAGAACTTGTTATTGTAGAATTAAATTTAAAATACGCAGAATTAATTTAGAAGTGGAACTTGAATATGTTAAATATTAAATCAGATATTTAAAAATAAAATTACAGTGTATTAACAGAAACAAAATTTGCCAATTACGTGTCGCATAGAAAGTTCTTTTATTTTTTTAACCGACTTCGAAAAAGGAGGAGATTACTCTATTCAATCAGTATGTTTTTTTTTTTTTTTTAAATTGAGAGGTAAATCGACAAATATATCAACTATCACAGTAGAAATAACCAAAGTGTATCGTAACAAGTGTAAATATAACAAGAATATTTCTAAAACAAATAGTTTTTTAATTAACTAAATCATTTTTCTTTAAATGATTGTCTGACTGTAAATGTTGATTTTCATCGTACATGAAAAACTATAATCACTACTAATTGCGAACATTAAATTACTTTTTATTTCTATAGTTTTACATAAAATCTAAGCAGTTTTAATTTCATTATTATTTATCAGTTTAATCAAAACATTATTACAGACTGCCATAAAGATATCAAAACTTACATGTATATTAAACAATATTCAATATAAAAAATTGTATTCTTAGATTATGCAAGTAGGGTAATTAAATATGATTTTAATCACGTAGACCACTTAGTAAGGCGGTGATTTTTATATAAAGGAAAAGTGATGGACAGATTAACTGCCCATCGCAGAGCTCGCGGGCATAATGTTCAAGAAATGTGCGGTAATAAGGCGTGGGTTAAAGATAGCAGATCCATTAAGATTCTAAATGTTTCAATTTAGATAAATATTGTAAAAAAGAGAAATTTAGGATTTAAGAACTTGAAATTTGAGGATTTGGGAATTTGAGAATTTGGGAATTTGAGAATTTGGAAATTTAGGGATTTGGAAATTTGAGTTTGGAAATTTGAGAGTTTGGAAATTTGAGAATTTCGCAATTTGAGAATTTGGAAATTTGAGAATTTGGGAATTTGAGGATTTGGAAATTTGAGAATTTGGAAATTTAGAGATTTGGGAATTTAAGGATTTGGAAATTTGAGAGTTTAGAAATTTGAGAATTTGGAAATTTGAGAATTTGGAAATTTGAGAATTTCGCAATTTGAGAATTTCGCAATTTGAGAATTTGGAAATTTAAGGATTTGGAAGTTTGAAGAGTTGAGAATTTGAAGATTTGGAATTACAGAAATTTAGAAATTTAGACATTTGGAACTCTAAATATTTAAAAGTTTGGTAACGTAAAAATTTGATAATGTGAGTATTTAATAATATGAAAATTTAAGAATTTAAATATCCGAAAATTTGAAACATTAAATTTAAAATTGTAAAAACACAAGAACTAAAAATTCTCAAATTTCTAACTTGAGAACTTAATCATCCCTGCTCCATACTACCTTAAAGCAAACACATTAGAAAATATTACATTTCAGTTGTGAGAAACCTAATATAAATAAAATTCTACAGTACATCATTTATATAAGACTACTTCTGCAATGCAACATTTGTAAAAATCGCTATAAATCATTATTTTCTTACACTGGCCTTCAATCTCGTTGCACACGAACGACTCTTTTCCATAGGATCTCACTGCGATCACTTGTCTATCTTCGCCTCTTTTGATCAAGGATACACGATCGCAATGATAATGCACGGAAAAAGTTGCTCGTGTGCATCGGGTCTTAAATTATTCAACTTGAGTCAATTTTACTATCCCACGCTTCGTTAACTTGCAATTAAAATATCCACTCGTTAATTTAACGTGTGAAATGAGCACACCGGAAAGTGTTGCTTTGGAAAAATTATAGGCTATAAAATACTAAAGGATTTTATTTCTGAATATATCATATTAATCACACATTTATTTCATAGAAGGTATTAAAGTTGTAGCGCATAAAATTAATAATTTTATAGCAAATATTGGTAAACAGGAAACTTGTTAATTATATTACCTGATAAAGTTTAATTACAGTTTGAAGTAATTTAATTGCAGAAAGTAATTATATAATTTGCAATTTTACCAAACTATGCAATATATGAATTTACAGTATATTTTAATTATACTGTTTGACTGTAATTTAATTTTAATAATTATTTCATGTTGTTGTAGTAGTATTTTATATTTTTTAAACGGATTAAACAATTATTTTCAATGAAGAGAATATTTCTTTTAAACAAATATTTATATTCTTCTGTAAATATTTTTACTTCTAAGTAGAAATATTTTCTATAGGTTTTCCTTTGCACTTGAAGATATTTTTGCTGTTGCCAGATGGCAAATCTAAAATTTATAATTTGTTGACAAGTTAGAAGAATTTTTTGAAGTTGTCAATATTATTAAATTTGTCACTCGAGTAATTATGTTTTACTATGTTTGTACGTCACATGTATATCATTGCAGCTTCGATCCACCCCTTGTATTAAAATAACAAGCTACACTCGAAACGCCATTGCAGTTCACGTATATAGTAATCTTCAAGAATTATTCATTCAAGGATTTTTCTCATATTTACACTTAAATTTTCAAGCTACAGTCACAATTTGTACAGTGAAGAGTCACTAAATAGAAAAGCATGATTTTAACTTCATCAGCCTTAACATGGTAGTCAATAGTTTGTCACGTCTAATCAGTCAATAAGTCTATCAATTCTGATTGGTAGAGTTATTAAGTATATTGATAGACTTATTCTGCTCTGGCAGAGTATTAACCCTTTGCACTCGAAGATAATTTGACTCTTTGCAATCAGCAACTTTAAAACTTAGTTAAAAAGTTAAATGAATTCTTTTGAGACTTTATTATTTCTCCTCTAATAATTTCCACTGTTGTTTCACTATGTTTATACGTCACACGTGTCATATTATAGAACCTGTTAAAAAATGCTCATTTCAAATTATTGTATTAAATAAAATGACTACGAGTCACCTCTCAAGCGCAAAGAGTTAAAAAGTATCTACTTCAAATTATTATAAATGGAGGTAGTGTGAGTAACCTTCGAAGTGCAAAAGGTTGAGCAAGGTCGACCGTTTTTCTCGTCAAAGACACAAAGCGAACCATTGCCTCCGATTCAGCAGCCGCAGTTGGCTATATTTCTCGATTATTTTTCATAAACATTCCCCACGCTGCTTTCGATCCACCAGTCCTCTCGTTGGATTCTAGCCGTTCGATCCCGCCGACGAATCGCGCGTAGAGCTGCACCTTGCAATTACGCGGAAAGGCGGTCCACCCACTCCGCGAGTAACAGAGCCTGCACCTTCTTTTACCCCCCTGGCCCCGTCTCCGGCCCCCGTGTGGTTTTATTATTAATTATCAGGTCGCCACTATGTTATTAGTGCACTAGGAGAAACCGCCCGCCTTGGTACACGGTGAATGGCGCTCTGTTCAGGGACTCAATCCTTGAAGCGAGCGAGCCTTTAAGTCGACGATGATAAATAACGACGTGGCGGGTACACGCGCACGTATAATCTGCTCCACGGCCGTTTTGAGTGACACGAGGCTGTAATTACTATTATCAATTAGCAGACGGAAGGGGAGATTTATGAATTGGGAATGTAGGCTGCCGCGAGGACTAGACTACGGCGTTTTAACTCGTAGAGCTGCTCTCTTATCTTTGCTGGGCTCAAGGTGTTGCTTCGTGATTTAAATCTTGCTTGTAGAATGTATGCTTTCGAACGATTTATGATATCAAGAATTATTTAGGAAGTTTTGGTAGGTTGCGATTATTGTTGTAGTTCTTCAGGTTACTTCGCTATTTGTGGATATTGTGGACTCTTATTACAATTTTCAAATTGTGGTTGAAAAATGGACATATATGCTTTTCAATGATTTATGGTATCGAAAATTATTCAGGAAGTTTCAGTTGGTTATCATTATTATAGAATTTCTTTTGGTCATTTTGTTGTTTGTGGTTACTGGTTGAATACTAGCCTCACGTATAACTTTCTATATCTTCTACTATAACTTTCAAGTCTTGCTAGCTTATAAAACAGACATATACAGTTAGAACAATTTACGATATCGACAATTCTTCAGGAAGTTTCAGTTGCAACTATTATTGTAGCTCGTCAAGTTACTTCACTACTTGTGCATATTAGATACCAACATTCTAAACTTATATTACAGTTTTCAAATTGTGGTTGTAGAATAATCATATATACCTTCAAACGATTTCTAATACCAAGAATTATTGAGCAAGTTTCAGTTGGTTCTGATTACTATTGAATCTCTTTTGTTCATTTTGCTGTTTATGATTATGTGGATATTGGCTTCATGTGACTTTTACTACAACTTTCAAGTCTATCTAGGTTATAAAATAGACATGCACAGTTAGAACAATTTACGATATCAATAATTCTTCAGGAAATTTCAGTTGCGATTATTATTGTAGCTCTTCCGGTCACTTTACTGTTTGTAGTTACTGGATACTAATATTGTAGACTCTTATTACAATATTCAAATTGGTTGTAGAATAAACGTGCATACTATCCAACGATTTATGATGTTCAGTATGTTTCGGTTGGTTATAATTATCACTGAACCCTTTTCGTTTATTTTGCTGTTTATGCCTGTTGGTTATTACCTCCACATGACTTCTACTATAACTTTCAAGTCTTGCTAGTAGAATGAACATGTAGAGTTTGAAATGATTTATGATATCGGGTATTATCGAGGAACTTTCGGTAGAAATTATTACACTATATCTTTAGGTCACATCGCTGTGGATGGTTGGTTAGCTTTATGTAGCTTCTACTACAATTTTCAAATAGTGCCTGTAGAATGTACGCTTCGAAACGATTTATGATGTCAAGAATTATTGAGGAAGTTTCGGTAAATTGTGATTATTATTGTGTCTTTTTATTTTGCTGTTTGTGGCTGTTGGCTGGGTAGCTTCATGTAGCTCTGCTACAACTTTCAAGTCATGCTACATTGTAGAACGAACATGTATGCTTTCAAACGATTTATGACATCGAGAATTATTGAGGAAGTTTTGATAGCTTGCGATTATTACTGCAGCTCTTTACATTATTTCACTGTTTGTGGATATTGGTTGAATGTGGGCTCAACTACAATTTTCGTGCTAGGCTGTAAAATTAACAGTGTAGTGAATGTGTGTAGTTTATGATGTAATCAAAAATTATCGAGAAAGTTAGTTCACAAATCAAACATTCCTTATTCATTGACTTCACACTTTCCTATCCATGTAAATCACGACCGAATCTTTGAAACTCGAAACTTTCTTGCATATCGATTACGAAGTTTGGAAGCTCATCGCTAGTAATTATCACATACAAATTAACAAGGTTTGCATCGAGTGATTGTTATAACTCGCAGTTAATGACTCGTGTGCATTTTGGTTGACCGATTCGAATCGATGCAACGACAATTAGAAAGCGAGGCGAAAGGGGACGGCGTGGACGTTTCGCTTCTAATTATTGCCTGGTAATTAATACGACGTAATTAAAACGGCGAATGGACAGGGACAAATGAGGCCGAATTGCCTGGTCCTGGTGATGCGTGTTTCGTTAGTCTGCCTCTCGTTTTTCTCGCATAACGAACCCATTTATTTCGGCATGGTAATGTACGATACGACAATGCGTCGCTCGATCTACGACTCACGAAACAAACCTTGGGCAAAACGAGCTAGCTATACGGCTCCATCCCCTGGGGGACCACGAGCATTTCACCCAGAATTTACGTTGCGTTTCACGCTGCTAATACCGCTGTAGTATAATTATAATTAGCGGGCTACGCCCTTCACACCGCCCCCTTTGGAAGTTCGCCCTGCCGGATACCTGCCACGTTCGTATCCTTCACCTTGATATCCGGTGTCCGGCACGATGGCTAACGCTTGTGTTGCCAGAACGAAGGCTCTGTTTGGACTGCAAATTTACGTTTTAATCCCTGGAAGGGATTTTGTGTTAAGCTTAGAAAAATGATCGTACCTTTTACGTAGAATCAGTGGTTCATTTTTTAACACTTTCATTTTTAATGTAATGCTGAAATTTTTATATGAAAATAAAAATTTGGATATTAATCCATAATTTATATTGTTAATAATTATTTGTTTATTTACCTAAATGGAAATATTTTTATTAACTACTTGGAATTGTGAATAAGTGTAATAGAATATTGTGGAAATATTTGGTAAGATTGTAAATAAAACTATATGAATTATTTATGTGAGCATGATAGACTGCTATACAACATATGTATAATAATATATTGTATACAATATGCAATACACAGTATTGTATAACAATTTAACTACGTTCATAAATTTTCTATACGTAGTGAAAAACGAAGCAATTACAATACTTGTGATAATTAATATTTTTTACAAACCAATATCAATTATTAGAAAAAAATTTGTAGTATAACAGTTTACGATGCTTACGAATTTTTAAAGTATAATAATGTATTCTACGTAACATATTGAATATACAAAATATTCCAAAATGAATTATAAATAAATCTTAAATTGCAGAAAATAAAATTCAGTGTTTTTACATATTTTCGCATCGTACGAAATTTCATTCATCTTCTTCCGTTTACAATAATCTAAAAATAAATAACATTGCTCGGTGCATTCATTTTGCATTTCTTATCGTACCTACAATATGTTCACGCTTATTGCACGCGCGTTTAATGCACGATAGGATACGCCCATCACTCGCACACATGCGCACTTATATTCTCTAGCATCCAGTACGTCACATTCAACCAATGAACGACCTGAAGAAAATACTTGTATAATTACTTCGCGTTTAATGCATTAGAATTTTAAATCACTATAACAGCAATCGCCGACTGATGATCTGCTAAAAAATTTATCATTTGCACTTATTGTTTTTTATTAATAATCAAACAATAATAATATTCTAAGAAATTCTTGTATTCTTCAAACATAGCAAAACAATTCTTGTAAAGAAGCAGAAACAAGTGTATTAAAAATCTGTAATACTTCAATAAGCTTCAATTAAATAAAATTTGAAGATTTTTAAAGGATTTAATATACATTTATATTTTATGCCCATACATTTATATTATGAATAAATAAGCACTCATTATTTTATGATTAAACAAGCATATCCTATTTTGTTATGTTAAATAAGTAGAATTCATATGAATAAATTAGAAATTCTTTGATTATTACGTTAAATATATATATATTTTTTTTTAATTGATATTAGTTTTGTATTTGATGTTAGTTCAAAATCATAAACTTGGTCCATGAGATAAAAAAGAGGACCAAAAAAGAGGTCCAACTTTGACAATTTTTTTTGGAAGAACGACACACAGATAAGAATTTCTTTTCAGAGGGTTTATTTAACACATATTAAACTACGACAAAATAATTTTTTATTGTCATTTTCGTACAAAATGGAGACGACAGAGCCGATCAGCGGAAACATGTTTTGTAAAAACACTCCTACGGGAGGACGGATTTCTCGTTATGTAAGAAACGTGGAATAAAAAATCCAAAGAATTTATAATCTATATACTATTGGCTTTGGAAGTACGTAGGAGTTTTTTAATTAATCAATTTTTGTGGAAGTTATGCGTTTTTTAAGGAATGAATCGACTGTTTACACGAAAAATGAGCACTAAATTGTTTATAAAAAAACAGTTTACATTCAATCAAGAAACGGCTACGTACTTCCAAAGAAAATATTGTTGTGAAGCTACTGTAAAAATTTCAATTCAATCCATGCAATAGTCACCGAGAAATCCGTCCTCCCAGTATGAAGAAACTGGTTTCGACAAAAACGCGTTTGAAGTTTTATGTGCATCCTTAAATTCTCTAATCTGCAATGCCTGTACATTTGGTTATCCAGATCAGTGTTTGCCATCTTCTCTAGCTTTCTGGATACTTCTGTTTGTTTTGTAAGTAACAAATAAACTTATTATTTTAAATGATAACAATAATACGAAAGCGATGAATTGCGCGCTCTGAGGCGCTGCGGCAAAATTGATAATTGAACCACTTAAAATTTGTTTTCCACTATAAATCAAACGGCATTCTGTTCTTAAGACCCTAAAGTATTGTTTCATTAAAGAAAAAAAAAATCGACTTTCTGAAAATCCTAGAGTGGTGTTACCCCTTAAACGAATTTACACTATGAGAAGTAATTTTTCGTACGAAAATTTATTCATGCCATACGATTAAGAAATTCATAGAGCCCTCAATACGGTCCGCGCGAAAGAATCTAATAAGATCGAGCGAAGTTTGCAAGAAAAAAGAGTGAAAAATGGTGAAAGAAAAAAACGAAGATCCGACGATCTTGTGCTCGCCCCATAAAATCCGGGCAGCTCGTCTCGATTCGTGGCACGCTCGGAATTCGCGAGCGCCTTTAATGAGGCAGTTTTATACCAGCGTCGGCAACACTGAAGGGAGGTTGAGAACCCGAAGGTGGCTCGTGCTCGATGATGACCTCTGACCGCGAACACTGAAGAGTGAGACGAGGCCATGCCTGGGCACGCGAGGCCCAAGACTTTGCCCCGAGGCACGCGCACCATTCTCTTTCTCCTCTTTTTTTCCCCTCTCTCGCTCTTTCTCCCGATTCTTCCCTCTTTCTCTGTCCCCCGCCCTTACCCCACGTTCGCCCCGTTCGCTCCCTCTTTCTCTCGGTACCTCCACGTAATTTTGCGCGATTGGCCGGTGTCATGCCATGCAGAACACTGGCCATAGCGCTCCATGATGCGGCGCGCTAAGTGGCGGACAAGCGGAGAGGTGAAACGGTGGTTGTTTTGCATGCACGAGTATCTCCCCTTTTTTCTCCGAGCGATCGAGATCCATTTGGGATCCTTTGGACAGAGACTGGGCGTGATCGGAACCGTAGATCGTTGGCATTCGGTGCTCCGTATCGCTGGATAGATCGTAATATTTTGATAGGCTCTACTGTGGATACGATCTTCGCTTCGTGGCGAAGTTCTCGATTCGAAGCGGATAACAAGTTTTCAGCGAAGAGTGAATCGCGTCGAATGTGGAAATAGGCGATTAATAGAGTCGATTATGACTCGTTCAAGTGTGTGACTCTCCTACTTTTACTACGGTTGAATATTTAATTCAAATTTAGTCCACAGAAAAAATACGTAAATAAACATGATTAATTTTCTCTAGTCCCCTTTGTAGCAATGAATCACTTATGCCTAATGCAGCGATTAATTAAGCTCGAGCAAAACAATATTTATTATCCTACAAAATGTTTCACTGAAGCAACACTCGCGGATATTACAGGTAGTATTCCGTAAAAGCCGCGCATCAAGAGTGACGCACGCTGATCATTAACGAAAATCCCGTGATGATCCTTTCACGAGATCAGCGACTCATTCATTTTCCTTAATAACTATAAATTACGGGCTATCGGGCCGCTTCGTGGCCAGCAAGTTCTATGAATTTGATCGTCGGGAACGTGGCACCCCGTGCAACCTCGCTCGTCTAATGCGGTGATTAAATCGCCATCGCCATAACCGATGGACACGTAAAGAGATCGGTGTCCGTGGTCATCGAACAGAATTTTTCTAAACCAATATGTCGGCTTATAATCACGTTAAGTGGCCTGTTCGCCATTTACTGCCGTAAACATCGAGGGACTTGTCTGCGATCAGGAAACGATCGCGTATTATAGATGGAAGAATGAGACGCGATCGACAAAACGCGACCAGTTTTTCCATGAAGCTTAGCCGGAAACGTTTTAAATCATACACTTAAACTGATCATTACGGAATGTCCTAAATCAGTTATGTTTTAGAGGAGGAATATTTATTACCAGAACGCTTGTATTCTCCTCCAGAACTCTCGCCCCCTTTTCGACCGGTCAATTAGTCGGCTAAACATATGACCGCATCCGAAACCGGTTTCCGGGAGGTATATGAATTTTCGTTTAGGAGATCATTATTTTTCGCCTGTCCGATTGTGACGGCAGTGACAGTGGCGAAGGATATAAATATTGCGTGTTTGACAAAAACGTCGCGACTGTGGGTTGAATCTATGGTATTAGGCGTGGATTTATACCTGTGGATACTGTAGATTAGGCGTAGATTTACATTTATGGCGATACTGTGGGTGGAGATTTACCCCTATGATACTGTAGGTTAGGTGTAGATTTACCCTTATGACGATACTGTAGGTGACGTGCAGATTTACAGCTGTGATGGCATTGTAGGTTAGGTGTAGATTTACCCCTGTGATGATGCCATAGATTAAGCATAGATTTACCCCTATGGTGATACTATAAGTTAGGTAGGGATTTATCTGTGTGATATCATAGATTAGGCGTAGATTTACCCCTGTGGTGATACTATACGTTAGGTGTGGATTTACCCCTATCGTGACACTGTAGATTAGGTGTAGATTTGTTCTTGTGGTGACTGTTAGACTATTACCCCTCAAAACTGCAAAATTTTAAATAGTTTAAACAGTAATATGATGGTCCTTCAAAAATCGTGCGTGCAAGGAATTGAATAGAGATTATTAACACTAGGTTTTCTTATTGTAATGTAACTGAAATTATTAAGAAGCTCTTGGCAAAATGTATATTAACCTTTATCAAGATAAAGAATCGCATATTCTCCAGTATACATTTTTTATGGATTAGTTTCAATTTAAATATAAGTAGTCATTACATTTAAATATAAATATCGGTAACTCTAAAGTTAACTGATATTGTTATAAAGATATTATAATTATAAAAGTGATAAGAAATATAAGGAAAATATAAGAAATAAAAGGAAGTCGTATCATTTATGTGTACTTGCTTATTATTTTATATGGTAAGGTGAGATTTAATCTAGTCAAAGTAAAATTTGTATTTTTTTGTCCTAGAGCGACGTAATTACTTTATACAGGAACTTTGTGGTCGTTTCTATAGTCGTTTATAATTATTTATAACCATTTACACCATTTATTTTCATAGCCATTTATAATCCTTTATTTTTATGGAAGTTGTGTAGCAACTTTCTTGTAGCCATTTTATAGTCATTTTCTTAAACTCATTCTGTTTTATTACTTTATTCAGGAAGTATTTACTATTTTTCAATGTAAGGATCGCCTTAACAAATCTCTAAAAATAGTCAAAATGTAATGTATATAAAATACGTTATTATAACTCAAAAATCCTATAACGATTCTACAGCATGACTTTGTTACACAAGTGATTACAAATATTTATTATTTCATTTATGTTTACAAAGTACTTTAGTTACTCAAACGTTTGCAAAGTCGTTAGTATTATTACCTACATAACTATTTTTATTATCGTTAGAACTGTAATTATTATCCCTCTTTATATTTTGTATCGACAAGTAGTATAGTAACTTTTGTTATTCTAACGTTGGTACTTCTTTAGCGACTGGTTGCAATTTGTAACTATGCTCTCCAGATAATTCAGGAAACGTAGGTAAAAGCAGAGATCTATAAAGTTTAGTTACAGAAGCTCACCGGATACAATCGCAGAAGTCGGTATTGGAGTCGGTAAGCAAGATATCTGCAGGAAATTGAGGGGGTAACGAGAGATTGTATACTTGATTTCTCAATAGATGGTTGTAGCATGTACTGCTGTATATAATGTACCAATTTTTAAACGTTTTGCTATCGATTTTAAATTCTATTTTAAATTTTCAAAAATTTTTGGAATATTTTCTACAACACACATTTTATATGAATTTAATATTAACTATAGTTAATTGTATAACTTTCAAAATTACAAACTGTATGATTAAAATATTTGATTATTAGAAATAGAATTTTTAATAGAAATTTACATGCACTTATAACTATTTTTACAAATTGTATTTTTGAATTGTAATTTGTCCAGATATAAGTGTTCTCAAGTTCCAATTATGCTGTACTCTTCAAATTTCAAATTTTCAAATTGCTAAGTTGTTAAATTTCCAAATTTTCATGAAGTTTAGGTTTTTTAATTTTCAGATTTTCGAATTTTTAAAAATTCTATTTTTCACAGTTTTTAGAAGTTCAAATTTTTACAAATTCACTTTTACTAATTTTTACAAAACCTGTTTGGATGTTCAAATTTTTAGAGATTTCCAAATTTCTAAATATTCAAATCTGCATAATTCCAAGTTCCCATATCAAAATGTATTTATACTTCGAAATTTTCTAAATTCCCGGCTGTTTGCCATTGTCATATAATGTGTGGTATAATATATGTTCTGAGAACCTAATATTAACGTAGAATATATATGTTATACAACTGTAATTGCCGTATAGAATTGCTTTCTGACTTCTCCGAATTAATTATTCTTTTATCTTAAATCAGCTACCTCGTTATTGGTTTTCATCGCTATCCTAAATTGAAATGGAAATTTCGCCATAAATAATCACAATACACATTAACTCCACATCATGCGTAGCACACAAACCTTTATTAAATTCCAGTATTTCAATCAACGTATTCTTAGAATAATGCTTCAATCTTAATCTCATACTTTTCGTCATGTGTCGACAAATTTGTTCATTCATCTTTTACACCAAATGTGTAAACAATATAATTAAATTTGCAGCAAGAGTTAAGGTCTCTGTGCACAACAAAAATGTGCCAAATTATGTACTTTACGTAGTATCAAAATAATATCCTTGATGACATATATCAAGGTTATTAAATTGGTAAAATGTTGAATATTTTTGCAGTAATTTTTAATATTTTTGAATGAAGTATTTCTGCAAATATCTCTGAAATTAAAGCCGATCGGTGGTTATATGTAGACAGAAAAATTGTTCAGAATGACGTCCTTGATGACATATTTCAAGGTTTTTGAAATCAATAAAGTATGAGCTCTTTTATAAACAATTACCACATTAGAAGTATTTTTGCAAATATCTCTAAAATGAAAACCTATCAGTGGTTATATGTTCACAGAAAAATTGTTCAGAATGGCGTCCTTAATAACATATTTCAAGGTCCTCAAACCTAATGAGGTCAAAATAAATGTTTCTATTTATGTCAGTTTCTAATTTTGTGTGATTAGGGTCCCTGAAAGTCTCAGTCCAGCACTGGTAGCATTTCGTGTCGTAAATTCGCAAGCTCACGATAGAAACGGTCAATTGTCGACGGTAATATCGTGTGACGGATAGCTTTTGAGATTTACGCGAAGATATCGGCTCTCCCTTTTCTTTCGCGGAACGAAGAAACGGCCGAAGACATTTTCTTACCGTTAACACGATACTATCTTCTTATTGATAGAGTCCGCAAGGGGCGAGGAATTTTTAATTAGCTCGCAGCAGCTCGATTAAATCTTGTCGAGTAATTATGAGCCGGCCCGGTGAGCATGGCCCGTCCAATGTGATTCTTTATACGGTCTCACATATATATTCTACCGGTCGTTGCTTTTATTTCTGAATGACAATCGCAAATTTTCCCGCGCTGCTTTGTAATTACGAACGAATTCGAGAAGTTCTTGCCTCTTCGGAGTTTTATCCAACGACGACAATCGGAAATTTTTCTTAATCGACCGGCAATTATAACCGTGGAGTTCTTGCCGCCATTCCTTGAGACATCCGTCCGCAGGATATTCCTCAGGGTTTTTGTTTTAATGCGATGATTGGAAACTTTGTTGGCCAGCGGAGCGCAGAGTTGAAAGCTTCTGAAGTTTTTACGTTAATTCGATTATAGCTGACGAGTTATCAGCTTATAAGATGAAGATCTTGCATTGTCCTTCAGCAGTCGATACTCTTTTGAACATCAGATTTTTCTTCATATTATTTTCTTATGCCTTTCAATTTAAGTTCTTGTAATTTTTTAATTTGATGTTTCAACATTGTAATTTTTCTCACTTTTTGATATTTGATACATGTTATACTTTTTCAACTTTTTATATGATTCAATTATAAGGTTTAAATGATTTTAATTATTTGACCGATGTGAAATGTTAAAGTAAACGTACAAAAGTACGTTGATTATTGAAAATGTTTGAGAATAACATATAATTCTTATGGGACTGTAATTTTTATAAAATAATGAATTATTTCAACTTATTTATTATCCATATTTTCAATATAGAAAAAGTTTTTTATTTGAATTAAATGCATAAATAATGCGATTCAAAATATTTCTATAAGATTCTATAATATATTATTTAAATTTTACTGAGACTCGACTAAAAAACTTTTTCGACAAGAATTCATTCAAACGTAAAAATAGAATTATTTTAAAGCTACATGACAGAAATTACAGTTCAATTAAATCAGCTGTGCAATATCTTTTTAATTAAAAAATGTAATTAAGAAGATTTTAAGAAAATGTATTTAATATTAAGAATATTGATGGTGGTAAAATTATAGTGTACATTTTGCAGGAAGAACATAAATTTTTAATCCGTCCACTTCGAGTTCCATAAACATTCGTAAATCACCCCACCTCGATTAAAAAGAAGAAAATTTGATTACAAAAAATTAATTACTTGTTTAATTCGCTTTTTCGTGGGAATAACAATAATTTATTACTATAATTATATTTAATTCATTTGTATTGCATTCATTATCGCTGAGAAATAAGTATTTGAAGCGGGGACGAGATAAGACAAGAAGAATGGTTTTCGTTTAATGCGGGGCTGCGAGATACGATCCGAAATGGAGTTAGCTTTTAATTAATCGCAAATACATCGATCACTTTCACTCGGAGTTTCCCTTGATAATTATTTTTTTTTTATATAACTGTAATAACGAGTCCAGATTGGAATCATATTGTATGTACAACGTGAAAGTGTGGTCGATTAAACGATAAGAGGTAATTTTACCGGGAACGGGTATATCCTTTTATTTTATCCTTTATTCGATTCTTGTTAGTCAATGGAACTCCTTTCATGTCAATCGACTGTTGAAATAAAAGGAAATTTTACTTTGTACATACATTTTTGTTTCGATGACATTAAGCAGAGATATTGGGATGATGAAGTCTGGTCATAGAGGAATATGAAAATAGAAAAATTTATAAAATTTAGAAATTTGTAGTGGTAGTTTGTGGGATTGGTGATATGAAATTATAGCATTTTAGGGAAATAGAAGTTGGAGGGTATAGAAATTATGGATATAGGGATTTTTGCATATCAAAGTTTACAAATATTTGAGATTTGGGATTATAGCAATTTTGGAGTATAGAAATTAAACAGTACAAAGATCTAAAGATTTAGGGATTTAGGAATGTAGAGATAGATAGATATAGAGATCTGGGGATCTAGGGATTTAGGGATGATATTTCCAAACATTGACATTTGGGATTACAACGATTTTGGGGTATAACAATTTGACAGTCTGGAGATCTAAGGATCTAGGGATTTATGAACGTGGAGATCAATAGGTATAGAAATCTGAGGATCTGGAAATTTAAGAATGTAAAGATCTTCTAGTATAGAGATCTAGGAATCTAGAGATTTAAGGATGTAGAGGTCTACGAATATTGATATTTGGGTTTGCAGCGATTTTTTAACCTAAAGATTAAAGAATGTCGAAATCTAGAGATCTAGGGATATAGAAGACATCGACTATAAAAATCTAGGGATTAGGTGGTCTACAAGCATACATATCTAGGGATCTAGGGAATTTTTTAATTTTCATGTACTATTTCTTAAATTTTTTAATTCTTTGATTCTAAAAATTCAAAAGTCCCCTATTCTTAAATTCTTCAATTTTCAAATTCTGTAGTTCGAATATTCTGAAATTTGCAAATTGTTAAAACATCTGTTCCTAAAGTTCTCAAATTCTGAAACTAAATTTCTTAAATTTCTAAAGTTCTAAAATCCTCCATTTTGCTCTGAAATCATATAAAACAATTTACCTAATTATAACTCCTTACTCACATAATCATTGCCAATAATTTCATAATAATAATCATTGCTAATCACAAAAGCATAATTGTTAAAACAAAACACAATCGTTGATTCACTTGTACCTCAAATATGCAAATTTGTCGACAAACAAGCTAGACAAAAAAAAGAGATGAAATAGAGATTCATTCATTAATGACAATATACCTCGAAATAGACGTCTATTTATCAATCTCGGCCGCTTTCTTACGCGTCACTTGTTGGCCGCATGAAATCGTGCACTCATTGAAATCGAACAACGTCGTTAGAGAATCGCGCGAGCCAGACAATGATTAATGCATGAGGGACATTTTCGAGGATCGAGCCAGCAAACTTTCTAACCGGCTGACACGCCATGTGAGATATTTGATCTCGCGTATTCCTTTTGAGATCCTTGTCGTTCAACGACACAAGTGACAACTCGAAACGAGATCGCGATCGTCGCAAGAGGAGACGGAATTAATTTATCCCGGAGTTGTTTCTCTACGTTTGTTTATTCTATTTGATGCTAGTTATATTGACAAAAAATCGGATCACGCTCAGACCAAATCCAATAAATTAACAAATTTAGCTTCAATTTTAGGTAACTTGTTCTGAAAATATGCATCAATAATTTTTTATATGCATAGATAATACATATTATATTCACGCTACTTAACACTAAAACTACCAAACCGGTCAAATGACCGCTCCACAAGTTTCTTATTATAAGGCACACATTTTGTTAAAATACATTCCTTGAAATCAGAATTGTTTTTCATCAAGATAAAGAATAAATGTGGGTACTAATTTATGTTTCATCGTTTGAACTTCATTTTTAATTTCAAATTAAATACACATATGCTGGTAGGTTTAGTGTTAATTCATCTAAAAATATATAAAACTTACAATTCTATTAAATCTATTAGATAATTGTACTCCATAAATTAACGAGGTATTCTGAATCTGATATGAATATCTATATTAACAATGTAGATAAAATAAAATAAATGATACGGCACACGAAAGAATCTCATCATTTTTAACGAAGCCTGCCCACTGATTTGGTTATCACGTACTGTTCATGATGACGAGAATGAGCGTGAAAGCAATTAGGGCATCGATGGGATAAAATCTGCGCGTGAATTGGCGAAGGCATGCTGATGAAATCGCTTCGTCAGAGAATCGTTGTGAATAAAAATGATGTCGAGAATGACGTTTGACGTTGATCAGCAAGGCGCCTTAATTAGGAAACCGTATTTTGTTGTATATATATCAGAGATGAGTTATTATACTTGAAGTGCATGTACAAACAAAATAAATTTCAAATTAATCATCTTTCGTTGGAAAAGAATTTGAATTTTACAAAAAGTTGATTACAATCGTTTCTTTATACTTATTTTTATTTCGTTTTGTTATGTTGTATTTATATTCTATTTGCATTTTTATTAAAAAAATTTTTAATGTAATAGGGTGATATTTATATATAATGTTTACCAGTAATTTTATTCTTCACATATGTTACAGTAAAAATTAGAATTCATTTCCAATTTTCTATATCACAAATTTTTGTATTTTTCAGTTTTTCAAGTTTTCACATTTCTATTTTATTGTATTGCTAAATTTAATATTTCTATATTCCTACATGTTTCTGAGTTGTGAATACAGTAATTTGGGAGTTGTATAAATTTATAAATACAGAGATTTGAATCAATTGTACCTAACTTAACCTAAACAGTCATATGGCACCTTGTGAGTACTTAACAACATGGCGGACGCTAGATGTGGACACCAAAATAAAAGTTCTGGCAATCTACAAATATAAAAATCAAACAATTTGTGGTTACAAAAATTTCAAAATATAATAATTTAATAATACAAAAGTTTTTCCTAAAAGTATCACCAGTTACATGACACCTAATAAATATCTAAAAACAGCCTTCATTATGCTTCATTTTATTAAAATATAAATAAAAATGAATAATAGCTATCTAAAAGCATAGAGACTTGAAATGTAAAAATTGAAAAAATGTATAAATGTAAAGATTAAAAAATGTGTACAATCATTCGAAAATACAACTTAAAAATACGAGAACGTTAATTATATCATCACATTAGCTGCATGACATCCTATATTTTCTGAGAAATCAATATGAGATAATCACGAGTGATCTGACATTACGATGAGATTCGATTTATTCGATAGATCGATGAGCGACAGGATGATTATAATATCACAGTGGAGGAGAGCCTGATCGGGGGTAAGCGAAATCGCGAGAAGACGCGGCGCGCCGTTGAAATTAAAAGCCTTGGAGGGACGAGATTCGTGAGGGGCACGAAACAACGCAATTTGCTCGCGTGTCCCGTGTCATTGACGACCAACCCTGATCATCTACCCGGCTAATGCACGGTAAAGTCTCAAACGATTATCTACGTGCCCGTCCGACCTTAAAATTGACTAACATACGGGACGTGTTGCTCGTGCGAGTTGCTTCGAATCTGCACTGTGGAGATCATACTATAATCGTAAAAATCAGCACTGCATGACGAGGAAGATTAAACTTCGTGTATAAATAAAATATTATGATGTGAATTAATGTTAATAAGATATTTTATAATATTATTGCGACGATATTTTTATGGCATGCTTAAGATATTTCACAGTGTGTTAAATTCATTTGAAAAATTAATTGCATTCGACAAATTATTTTACGAATGCAAAAATCAGCTTCATGAGAAATCTTCAGCTTCGTGAACGTTTGAGAAATTTATAAATATTTTTGGTGATATTATTGCAACGACTGTTTCATAACATATTTGAGATATTTCACATTGACGTACACTGTGTCAAATTAATTTAAAAAATTAACTGCATTCGACAAATTATTTTACAATTGCAAAAATCAGTTCTTTAAGAAATTTTAAGCTTCGTCAACAATTACAAAATTTATAAATATTTGCTGATATTATTTCAACGATTTTTTTACAGCATATATAAGATATTTCATATTAACAGTGTGTCAAATTAATTTAAAAAGTAAACCACATTCGACAAATTATTTTACAATTGCAAAAATCAGTTCTGTAGAAAACTTTTAAGTTTTGTGAATATTTAGAAAATTTATAAATGTTTTGTGATTTTATTACAGCGATCTTTTTATAGCACTTTTCTTATTACTTCTAACAGCGTTTTGTATTTTAAGAAATGACTACGTCACATTTACACGTGTTCCGTCAACGATCGTCTCGCACGATCGTGTCAACAATTACCGATTTACTCATTTTTTATAATGTCCTACACGATGCAGTGTGAAACAGTATGAAGCAGAACGTAGCCGCAAAGTGAAATAATAGGGATGAAAATGAGGGGATAGAACGTGCATGCACGTGTCGCAGTCGCAGTGATTTCAACAATACTCTGAAAATTAAACAAAGGTTTTCATCTCTCGCAAAGAAACTTTTATGTTACCAATATAATGTAACAGAAATTGGACAATAATTTGTACTCTGTCGATAATTAGTAGAATGGGTTCGAATTTTTAAATTCTCAAAACACGAAGTTTTATAAAATTTCACAACTCTCTGAAGTGGTAAGTTTTGCAAGAAGAATATATTATTTTAAGAACCGATATCAATCAAATTTGTCAAGCTCCCATTACAAGTATCAATCAACTTTTAATTTCAAAAACAAAAATTAATCGTTGAGTACCGAATATACGGAAAACAGTACACGAATCAAGTATTCTGAATGTACGCCACGAACAATTCTTTATCCATTAACTTGACGTTTTCCTGTCCGTGTTCCAAGAGTTTTGAATCACGAATCAAGTGCGAACTTTCGAATTCTCGAAACTTGAAACTTTCGAATTCTCGAAACTCATCCCTAATAATTACGTAATCGGATCAAACAAGTGGGTACAATAAGATGCAACATTCTGGTCGGCACGTTTGATGTTCGACTTGTCTCCTTAAATTGATTGTATAGACGAGCGGGAAATTTAAACGAAATGTATTTAATTTTATGTCAACCTCTTATAACTAGAAATCTATTTGTCGCAAATTTTCTATACATATATTGGTTTTCGAAGTATTTATATCAATTTTATAAAATTGAAAAATTGGAAAAGAAAGGTATATACTAAAATAATTATTCTACAAACTATATTTGAGGAATATACATTATAAAAATTATTATTTCAAATAACTCACAGAAATTGTTAATCAAATAACAAGAAAAGGTAAACTATTTATTATAAAAAAACACAGATAAATGTATAACAAGAAAATGACAAACTAAGTACTGGTGTTATAGAGAAAAATAAAATATTTGCTCATATTTATTCCAAATTACAAATAAACAACAAAGTACTTTTTATAAATAAGTTACAAATAAATCACAAATGAATATGTAAGTATAAAGCATTATTTTCCGAACGCCATATTTGCAGGCCATGTACATTCTACAGAATACCGCAAATCCCACCCTGCTTGATTTTGCATGGCCATTTAAATTGGTTGCATTCCACCTCTCTCTAAAAGTAATTTCCCCGTCAGAATATCGCCTGTTGTTACACCTACAGATGTCAACCCACGAGTTGTCGCGTGAGGCCGACCCAAAGTAAAAGAAGCTACGCCTATCTCCACCGTGAACACTTCTAGCATTATATTTCGACAAATAATAGTAATAATTACAAATAACAACTGCTGACCGTAATTGGGTTTATCTCATTCACTCTTCAGATGTTTGTCGACTGCCATTTTTGATCTAGTTAGCGACTGCTCGAGGTAAGAGTATCATTGTCTAAAATACGAGTGAGACGTCCATTTTTCTATTCTGACCAATTAGAGTCGCAGCTCTTGTAAACACGTGGGTTAGCTGCTTCACGCACCAACTCGGGTTGACGTCGGTATTTTCACTTCACGACGATAGTTAAAGATTAATAAGAAGTTATGAAAATAACAATAATTTATCAGTCAATGAATGGTATGTCCGATTCATTGCAGAATGAGTAATTCGTAAATCCTCAAAAATCTTTTGAAAATTTGGGAATTTGGGGAATTTAGAATTTAGGGAAATTGGAATTTAGGGAATTTGGAATATGGGGAGTTTGGAATTTGGAGAATTTGGAATATGGGGAGTTTGGAATTTGGAGAGTTTGGAATTTGGAGAGTTTGGAATTTGGAGAATTTGGAATTTGGCGAGTTTGGAATTTGGAGAGAGTGGAATTTGGAGAATTTGGAATTTGGAGAATTTGGAATATGAGGAGTTTGGAATTTGGAGAATTTGGAATTTGGCGGTTTGGAATTTGTAGAGTTTGGAATTTGGAGAGTTTGGAACTTGGAGAGTTTGGAATTTGGAGAATTTGGAACTTGGAGAACTTAGAATTTGGAGAATTTGGAATTTGGAGAATTTGGAATTTGGAGAATTTGGAATTTGGAGAATTTGGAATTTGGAGAATTTGGAATTTGGAGAATTTGGAATTTGGAGAATTTGGAATTTGGAGAATTTGGAATTTGAAGAATTTGGAATTTGGAGACTTTGGAATTTTGCGAGTTTGGAATTTGTAGAGTTTGGAATTTGGAGAGAGTGGAATTTGGAGAGTTTGGAATTTGAAGAATTTGGAATTTGGAGAATTTGGAATTTGGAGAATTTGGAATTTGGGGAATTTAGAATTCGGCGAGTTTGGAATTTGAGGAATTTGAAATTTGGAGGATTTAGAATCTGGAGGATTTAGAATTTAGAGTATTTGGAATTTAGGAAATTTGGGAAATTAGGGAAATTTGTGATTTGGGGAATTTGAAGAATTTGGAATTTGGGAAATGTGGGGAATTTGGGAAATAAATATAATAAATAATGAATACAAATGTAATAATAAATACATAAAGCAATTAGCAACTAGTGTGAAACACATGGTCACCCACTCCACGCGCCAACTCACGAGTTGACACCAGTATATGCACTTTACAACAACATATACAGATTAATAAAAAGTTATGAAATTAATAATAATTCATCAGTCGACAAAAGCTAAATTCGATCCATTGTACAATGACTCATAAATCATAAAAAATCCATAAAGAGTACCTTCACGCGCCAACCCGTGAGTTGACATCGGTACCATCACACGTCAAAAATAGGGTCGTGTGTACCGAGCCTTAAGGATTCACGCTCGCACGAGTGGAGTCTGTTCCAGCTGATTATCCACGGAACGCAAAGCGAGCAGCTTTCTCGGTGTCTGGGCGTCGTCGCTTCCGGTTGCGAACAGTTGTGCGAGTCGTTCACGTTTTTTCGCCGCGAAATTTTTTCGATCACGCGGGATCTCTCTCGAGCAGACGAGGAAAAAGTCGCGGCTCTAACGTTCGAACCCGTTTGCCCTAGATTGCGCGAGCGCTTACGCACCGACACGCGGGCACACGTGTACGCGTTATGAACGGAGGAACAAGGTGCGTTGGTCACTAGGGCGTTGACCTGGCTGGACCAAAGGAGCGCGAGCGGAATCTCGCTTCTCCGGGAGGATGAGAGGCGAAACAGTCCGTTCTTTCGAATTGTTCCTTCGTTTTACCGCGTCCTCTTCCTCCTCCGAGTTTTTGGTACTCCGGATGCCTGATGGAACGGAGACAGGTGGTGGTGAATTGAATTTATGATCGTTTTTTGGAAAACGTTTTTTGCGCTCCGCGGATTCTTGCGCAACATTAAGGTGAATCTCGAAATTCGAGATTGCGATGATTCGAACTAATTTCGAGTGCGGGAAACAATTCTGTGAAACCTTCAATTGATTTACCACATAGTTATCGAGAAACTGTTAGTGGTTTCGATAATACAGGTTTACGAGGAACGGGATGTAGGGTAAATTTCTTTATTGGATTTGCAAGAATGTGAGGGTTAATCATTTTTGAATATTGCTTCATTTTTGAACATACTGAACTTGAACACTTTTGAAGTGTTTTTGAAATATCATTCGTGACATAGAACATGCCATGTGCAGCAACATTTTCGTTAATTGTTAAGATCAATGAATAATATCAATTTAATAAATCTAGTTATTCATGTCACTAATACTATGCTTTATTTTAGAACAAATTAAATTTGGTCAATTTTGAAATATTTTTGAAAAAATACAGGAAATTGTAAGTGCAACTTTCTCGTTAATTTTTAAAATTAATAAATGTTATCAAATTTATAAATTTAGTTGTTAATGTCACTGCTATTTTGCTTCGTTTTTTAACAAATCGAATCTGAACAGTTTTGATGTTTTTTGAAACATCAAAATTTTACAGACACTATAAGAATTATGCTGCTTAAGACTATTAAATATGAATAGTTTATTGAATTTTTCTCTAAAGGAAAATTTACACAGCAATTTTTTTCGACAGTAAAATTCGTCACACTAAACATAACCTCAACCTTTAACACTAAAATAACCTACGCACAGAATTTAAAATATAAAATAGTACAGAAGTAAGCGATTAAATATAATAGAATACACACAATCCCTCATCTAGCCAGAAAATAACATAAATTAACAGAAAAATATCTTAAAAAGATATTTATGTTAAAGAATTTCCTACTTTATGTTAAAGAATTTCCTGATTAAACTCTCCAAATATTCATACCGTACAAAATATTATACCCTAATTTGAATACGTCAAGTTTACGTGATTCACCTTTTACATAATTCCACGAAGCCATCACGAAAGAATGCATTAAACAACCAAAAGAGGAAGCAACCACTCGAATGATATTCCAGAAAAAAGGAAGTGCAAAACGGAACCACGTGTTTCGCACGTTCCTGAGATCCAATTTATCGCTTTCAATCATTTTGCTGACCGGCGTGAATAATCGCCAGGCGTTTCGCGTGCATTCTCGCAAACGCCTCGCGTGCCCGGCGTATTTACGATAGTTATGCGCGCTCCTTCTCATCTTTATCAAGCATAATTTCCTCTTTCGCCGAAGAATTCGTTGATTCCTCTTAAAAACCAGTCGATGATTTTAGAGCTTCAAAATTCCTTGGACAACCAACGGTCATTGGCGTAACTATATAGGAATGAAAGTGGACACTTTTAAATTGCAAAGTGGACTTACTGAGTCCACATATAAATGTGAGAACATGTAAATGTGAGAATATACATATTATGTGTAACATTACGAATGTTAATTTAATACGTGGAGATATAATATGTGGTAATGAGATGATAAGACGCTTGATCGATTCTTAATTTGCTGCCTCTAACCAAATGTTACGTGAATCGAATACATGTTGATTTGAGGCGTTCCAATATTTCGTGTAGCGATGCACGAGACAATTCGGTATGTAATTATGTGAACCGTGGTGGTTTTCACATGTCGTAAATGCTATGCTAATTTGAATCAATTGGTAATTTGATGCGTGGTAATTCGATTCGCGGTGATATGACGTGTAATAATTCAACCCGATAATCTGATGGTAGTAATTCGATAATTCGATTTGTGGTAATTTGATGCTGCATAATTCGACTCGCGGTAATTTGACGCATGGTGACTCGATTCGTGGTACTTAGACGCATGATAATACAACTCGTGGTAATTTAATGCTTAATAATTCGACTCGTGGTAATTTGATGCTTAATAATTCGTCTCGTGGTGATTAGATGCGTGATAATTCAACTCGTCGTAATTTGATATGTGGAAATTCGATTCGTGGAAAGTTTAAAGCTAGTAATTTGACGCGTAGTAATTCGGAGCGTGGTAAATTTTACGTGTCGTATTTCAGCGCATGGTAACTCCTGCGCGTGATATTTCCACTCGTGATAATTCCATGCGTGGTGATTTGGAACCCGGTAGTATGATACGTAATAGTTCGAAGGGTGGTAGCTCCTACGGGTGATATTCGACACGTGGTAATTGATTTGAGTGGTATTTTCACACGTGGTAATTCCAATGCGTGGTACTTTAATATCCAATAATTCGACGAGTAATAATTCAAAGCGTAATAATTAATATGCGTGGTATTGTCACACATGGTAACTCCTATATGTGGTATTATCACGTGACACTGCAACGCGTAATATTTTTAACACGTGGTGTTCTAATACATAATCCTGACTATACAGTGTTACTATGAAATGTGTGATGGTTTGACTCAGCACAATTCAACACACTTTTGAACGTTACTCAAAATACATTTATCAAATTATGTAAATAGTAAAAAAAGAAAATGGTAAACGAAGTTCATTCAAAGTTGCCTTTCACACAAAAATCGTGTTTACGCCATTGGCAGCGAATCTGACCCAATTTTACACGGGCGATTTCAAGTCGTACAATCGGCTACTTAATGAACTTTTAAAAGCCGTCTATTACGTTCCACTGTAATCACCCATCGGTTCCGTACGCTTAACGCTTTTTCG
This sequence comes from Megachile leachella, assembly GCA_963576845.1. Lineage (NCBI taxonomy): Eukaryota > Metazoa > Arthropoda > Insecta > Hymenoptera > Megachilidae > Megachile > Megachile leachella. The sequence continues at coordinate 10,790,223 of OY756256.1, read as the reverse complement.
ATTCAACCTGGCCAGCAATTACATCATTTGGCCTCGCTTCGATAACGTTTCTGTAACGTTACGAGGCTGAAAGATGCCCTCGGTTTGAGGTCATCGTGAATCGGAAATTTTATAACAGACTCCTCGAAGAGAGAGCAAGATCGTGACACTCTTCCCTCTTGTTTTTGTTTACTCTTGTTTTTGTTCCTTGCTTTTAATTTCACGCCATCCCCCTGCCTCGATTGAGTTTTCGCAAGGTGGAAACGATTCTCGCCGATCAATTTAAGGATTAACAACTCGTTGCAACAATGAAACGATTCTGGAGTAATTCAAAGATTCATCGAGCTCGTTTTTGCGTCTCTTATTCTGTGCCTGATATTGGATCCCTTGTATACCTTCTTTTTGTTCCATTAACTTGTGACCTCTTCGGTTGTTTCATTTTACGCGGATATATCCGTGAATTTTCGCATAAAACTGGTAGTATAATGTGGATTCATTATGTGAACATTTTCAGATAACTTTTAGGAGACTTCTACGTAACATAGATGCCTTTTGATAAGTTCAGTAAATTTATTGTAAAATATATGCGTAGGGTATCCAAAAAATCGAGACTCCACATGTAAAATTAAATAAATATGAAATAATATTTTCTTATATTCCGTTTGTTGTCCCTGTTAGTACTCAACAATTTTCTAATTTTATAGAATATTAATTAATTAGATATTATACTTGCGTTAATTGTGTAATAGTCTTGGTTCACGTATAATTCAAGATGGTATACATGGAAAATTTGTGAAAAATTCTGACTCACATTTTTCTTGTAACGATCATTAAAGTGTTTTCATTAGTACAGCTTATCGTACAAGCTGTTATTAGGCTATTAAGATTATGGGTCTTTAATGTCATTTCATAATTTTGAAAAGTCATACCCAATTAGTAAATACGGTGACAAGTAAAATGTTACTGTATGTTTCGTTAGGGAAATGGTGATAAGAGGCAGTCTAAACAATCATTTTACGTTGATAATTTTTTCCACCAAATATTTCCACGTTTATGGTTTAAAATTTGAACAATTTTTAAAGTAGCGAGTGTTCAGGGTGAATGCTTCAAGAATTTGGGAAATTTGGGGATTTTGGGAAATTTGAGGAATTTGGAATTTGGAATTTGGGGAATTTGGAATTTGGGGATTTTGGAATTTGGGGAATTTGGAATTTGGGAAATTTGGAATTTGGGGAATTTGGAATTTGGGGAATTTGGAATTTGGGGAATTTGGAATTTGGGGAATTTGGAATTTAGAGAATTTGGAATTTGGGGAATTTGGACTTTGGGGAATTTGGAATTTGGGGAATTTGGAATTTGGGGAATTTGGAATTTGAGGAATTTAGAATTTGGGTATTTGGAATTTAGAAAATTTGGAATTTGGAAAATGTGGAATTTGAGGAACTTGGAATTTAGAGAATTTAGAATTTGGGGAATTTTGAATTTGGGGAATTTGGAATTTAGAGAACCTGGAATTTGGGAAATGTGGAATTTGGGGAATTTGGAATTTGGGGAATATGTGGAATTTGGGAAATTTGGAATTTGAGAAATTTGGGGAATTAGGGAAGTTAGAGAAATTAGGAAAATTTAGAAAATTTGAGGAGTTTGGGAAATTTGGGGAGTTTGGGGAATTTGGGAAATTTTGAAAATTTGGAACTTTAGAAATTACGAACTTGAGAATTTGAGATTTGAAAATTTGACAATTTTGGAGTTCAAAGATTTGCACATTAAAAAATTTTCAATTTCACATATTTAATCTTCCAAATACACATACGTACTGTTTATAAAAGTTTCATATATTCATTAAATACAGTTACTTTCATACTGCATTCTTCAAACAACCACCTTAATATTTTTTAAATGAAACTAAATTCCTTACCTAACAATTATTAATGTTCCCATATTTTCAACGATTCGAACATAACAGAATAAGAAGCTTATATCAATTAAGAGTTAGCTCTAGAGATTAAACTTGAACTTAATATTTGCAAATGACGAAAGATATCAAATCTCGCAAACGCTGATTCCAATAAAGCAGAATATACATTATCGAATCGCATAATTAAGGGGGGAGACCAGTATGACGCGACTTAAAACGGGCCTATGTTTAAAAGATCGTCAGAGTTTTGCTGCTTAAGAAAAATGAAATCTTTTGATGAATTAAATTAAAATGGACCTTTATTTAATTATTTAAAAAAAAAAGTAGTACAAATAAGGACGGTATAGTCACAACCAGAAAAAGATAGATGGTCTGCACTTCGGCGCACTTCCTCACTGTAACCAGGGTACAGGTCAAACGAGTTGTCTAAAATGCATAAAATAAAATTATTTGTAAAGGAAATCGATGCTGTTTTCGGCCTAACCTCCGACCTGAATGGATTATTCAACCCAATGGCTTATAAAAATTATCAAAGTGGCAAAACGCATAATTACACAATTTTTTCATACATTTTATTTTGTTTCTCAAAAACTAGACTTATTTTCTGGGATGTTTTAGGTTAGGCCGATAGCCAGTGATTTGAAATACTAGCACAAAAAATTTCAAGGTGATCTGAACCTCCGTTTAGGCTGTAGGCTGGTTGCAAGGTTCAAAAATCGTGTTTCGAGAAAAACGAGGTTAAAGTTTTATGTGCATACGCGGGATAGTGTTATGCCGGATACGGAAACACGTCTAGCGACAGGAGTTTTTCGAAATTTTAAATACGGTTTTCGGTATTATATGCAGGAAGAATGGGAGAATTTTTTAAGATGATAAAAAAAAATCCATTTTTTTAAGGTTTCATACTGGTCTCCCCCCTTAATAGCATTTATAGACTTACTATAATTCGATTTAGTGCGTATCCTTTGAAAAGGAGCGAGCCAGTTACTATGCTGTCGAAAAGATTTAGAAGGAGATCTAATCGAGTAGGTTTAGCTGCTTTTACTGACGTAAATGACTTGATTTAATGCGTACATTATCATATCTCACAATTAACAGTAAACACATTTAGTAAAGCAATTTACATAGCTTTTACTGTCCCAAGATAACGTTATTGTTATCTTGGCATTCACAGAACTCGATAATCAATTAACTAATGTGCGATTGTTTGACTGAATTAATGTTTGACACAATACTTTTACAATTCTGTTTCACTTTGTTTATTTCACTATTAAAAATTACTGTGATGAATTCTGTATTTTGTGCTTTAAAATTCGAAGTAAACCCTTGCCTTTCAATATCGTATCACACTCATGACACATACTATAGTATGGATGTGATAAATTGAAAATGAATTTTATCATGCTTGAATTTTGGTTTCAGTTCTCATTGCAATTTGCATAATCAAATCGCCAAATGCATTATGTATTGAACATTTTAACTTTCTTTAGTCGTTTGCACGCGGTAAAAATAATTATTAACAGTGACTTCTACAATAATTTCTTGTACAAATTCATATGACAGATAATTCAATGCGTGATAATTTTAACGGATAATTCAACACGTGGTAATTCATGAGTTCAGACTTCAACATATGAGCACATATTATCAACATAATACGTGGTAATTCGTAAGTTCAATAATTTAACATATTATGGTAACTCTTACGCATTATAATTCCTACCGATCAATCTTAATTCACTATGTGGTAGTTCATACATTTAATAATGGAACACGTGATAATTCAGTAAATGGTAATTCATAAGTTTAATAATTCAACGCTTGGTAATTCTGCGCAGTGTGATTCATAAGTTCAATAATTCAACATATGGTAATTCTTACGCATAGTAATTCAATGCATTATAATTCTTACGAATCTTAATTGAATACGTGGTAGATCGTTTAATAATTAACGGCATGATAACTCCTACAAGTGATAATACAGCGCGTGGTAATTCATAAGTTCAATAATTCAACGCTTGGTAATTCTGCGCAGTGTGATTCATAAGTTCAATAATTCAACATATGGTAATTCTTACGCGTAGTAATTCAATGCATTATAATTCCTACCAATCTTAATTGTACACGTGGTAGATCGTTTAATAATTAACGGCATGATTACTCCTGCAAGTGATAATACAGCACGTGGTAATTCATAAGTTCAATAATTCAACGCTTGGTAATTCTGCGCAGTGTGATTCATAAGTTCAATAATTCAACATATGGTAATTCTTGCGCGTAGTAATTCAATGCATTATAATTCCTACGAATCTTAATGGAACACGTGGTAGATCGTTTAATAATTAACGGCATGATAACTCCTACAAGTGGTAATACAGCCCGTGGTAATTCATAAGTTTAATAATTCAACGCTTGGTAATTCTGCGCAGTGTGATTCATAAGTTTAATAATTCAACATATGGTAATTCTTACGCGTAGTAATTCAATGCATTATAATTCCTACGAATCTTAATTGAACACGTGGTAGATCGTTTAATAATTAACGGCATGATTACTCCTACAAGTGATAATACAGCACGTGGTAATTCATAAGTTCAATAATTCAACGCTTGGTAATTCTGCGCAGAGTGATTCATAAGTTTAATAATTCAACATATGGTAATTCTTACGCGTAGTAATTCAATGCATTATAATTCCTACGAATCTTAATTGAACACGTGGTAGATCGTTTAATAATTAACGGCATGATTACTCCTGCAAGTGATAATACAGCACGTGGTAATTCGTAAGTTCAATAATTTAACATATTATGGTAATTCTTACGCATTATAATTCCTACCGATCAATCTAAATTCACTATGTGGTAGTTCTTACATTTAATAATGGAACACGTGATAATTCAGTACATGGTAATTCATAAGTTTAATAATTCAACGCTTGGTAATTCTGCGCAGTGTGATTCGTAAGTTCAATAATTCAACATATGGTAATTCTTACGCGTAGTAATTCAATGCATTATAATTCCTACGAATCTTAATTGAACACGTGGTAGATCGTTTAATAATTAACGGCATGATTACTCTTACAAGTGATAATACAGCACGTGGTAATTCGTAAGTTCAATAATTTAACATATTATGGTAACTCTTACGCATTATAATTCCTACCGATCAATCTAAATTCACTATGTGGTAGTTCTTACATTTAATAATGGAACACGTAATAATTCAGTAAATGGTAATTCATAAGTTTAATAATTCAACGCTTGGTAATTCTGCGCAGTGTGATTCATAAGTTCAATAATTCAACATATTGTAATTCTTGCGCGTAGTAATTCAATGCATTATAATTCCTACGAATCTTAATTGAACACGTGGTAGATCGTTTAATAATTAACGGCATGATAACTCTTACAAGTGATAATACAGCACGTGGTAATTCATAAGTTTAATAATTCAACGCGTGGTACTACTTACGCGTAGTGATTCAATGCGTAATAACTCCCACGCGTGATACTTCGGTGCGTGGTAATATGTTAACCCTTTGCACTTATAATTTTACTGTTTGCAAATACCAACTTTAAAATATTAATTAAAATGTTAAATGACTTCTTTCGAAGTTATTATTTCTCTACTCATAATTTCCACTATTGTCTATTTCACTATGTTTATATATCACATGAGTACTATTGTACAATTAATTAAATAATGCTTATTTCTAATTATTGTATTAAATCGAATGGCGCCGGAGAGGCGCCTCTCGAGTGCAAAGGGTTAATTTGTAACGCAAGTATGTAACTTCTTACGTATAGTAATTCAACCTATAACGAATTGATAAGCGATATTTCAACCTTTGATAAGTGAATACGTATGATCCTTAATACTTCAGAATAATGCATAACAATTCAAAGCGCGATAATTTTTGTGATTGGTAATTCAGTGCGTGGCAGACCTTACGTATAGTAATTTTTCACCCATAATAAACAAATTCAATTCAGACCATTTTCAGTAATATTCATTCAATTTTCTCAAAAAAGGAATAAAAATATGAAAAAGTAATATTACTCCATTCTTAATTTTCTTCTTGCAGACAGAATCATCACCTTGCTATGTACCACGATTTGTGGAACACTCTGTACAGCTACTATTCACTAGAATAATTAACAACAGATAAATAAACGCGTACAGAACAAAATACTATATTATCCCGATAAAAGTTATAAATTCAAAAGAAAACATTTCAACGCTTTCAATAATGTCCAACAAAAAAATCTGATGTTTATCATTTTAACACATTTAATTCAAATGAATTTCAACACCCTATTCAAGACTTAAGGCGAACTGTATATCATGAATTCCACACCATGAATGAACGTATTCCTCAGAAATGCGGTTCTCGTTTTCCTTAGCAGTTTATCGGAGCCTGGATCGAGTAGATCTGGAAACCGCTTCGCCATCGCGTACGCTCGACCGCTCACTTTTTACGGAAGACGTGTATTTTTCCATAGTGAGTGTTTCATTAAGAGAGCTAAGCCATAACACCTATCTCTTTCACTGTGGACGACGAGCGTATCCATTTATTTACACGGATAATATCTTGGTATGAAATAGTAATGGATAAGTCAAGTAACCGCTAAATAGTTCGTGGACGTCGATCGAATACACGCGATGCATACGATCACGATTCTAGATTATTCAATTGAAAAAGTTAGGAATTTGGTGATTTGGTTATCTGGGAATTTAGTTTTGATGCGCGAGGATTTGGTAATTTGGAAGTTTTGGATAGGGGGTGGGATGTTTGGAGATTGGAGAAAGACAATTTGGAAAGTTTGGGACTTGCAAGTTTAGGAATTTAGGATTTTAGGATCTTAGAGAATTTGAAGTCTGGGGAATTTGGAATTTGGGGAATTTGGAACTTGAGGAATTTGGAATTTGGACAATCTGGAATTTATTAAATTTCGAGTTGGAGTATTGGAGGAATTTGGAATTTGAGGAATTTAGAAACTAGGGAATTTATAATCTAGGAAATTTATAATCTAAGGAATTTGGAATTTAGGGAATTTTCAGTGTGGGGATTTCGGAACTTGGGATTTGGGGAATTTGGGGGTTGGGGAATTTAGAACTTGGGGAATTTGGAATTTGGACAATCTGGAATTTATTAAATTTCTAATTGGAGTATTGGAGAAATTTGGAATTTGAGGAATTTAGAAACTAGGGAATTTATAATCTAGGGAATTTGTAATCTAGGAAATTTATAATCTAAGAAATTTGGAATTTAGGGAATTTTTAGTGTGGGGATTTCGGAATTTGGGATTTGGGGAATTTGGAGGTTGGAGAATTTGGAATCTGGGGAATTTGGGATTTGGGGAATTTGGGATTTGGGGAATTTGGAATTTGGAATTTGGTGAATTTGGAATCTGGGGAATTTGGAATTTGGGGAATTTGGAATTTGGAATTTGGGATTTGGGGAATTTGGAATTTGGGATTTGGGGAATTTAGAATTTGGAATTTGGTGAATATGGAATTTGGTGAATTTGGAATCTGGGGAATTTGGTAGTTGGGGAATTTGGGAGTTGGGGAATTTGGAATTTGGTGAATATGGAATTTGGTGAATTTGGAATCTGAGGAATTTGGAATTTGGGATTTGGGGAATTTGGAATTTGGAATTTGGAATTTGGAATTTGGGATTTGGGGAATTTGGAATTTGGGGAATTTGGAATTTGGTGAATATGGAATTTGGTGAATTTGGAATTTGGTGAGTATGGAATTTGGGATTTGGGGAATTTGGAATTTGGGGAATATGGAATTTGGTGAATTTGGAATCTGGGGAATTTGGAATTTGGAATTTGGAATTTGGGATTTGGGGAATTTGAAATTTTTCTCTATTACCATCATAAAATATAAAATATTATCATAAAATTAATTCTGAAAATATACATACAGTCCATTACAAACATCTACACTTCCTAAATCAGAGTAACGATTTTACTGTTCGAGTTCAAATAAATAAATATTTTATTCATCGCCTTCCAGAAATTCTGTGGTCGCCACATATCGTACGCAGCAAAATAATTGATAAAGAAATTGCGTACAAATGATACCGTAGCAAAACACGTCATCGCACAAAAATATTGCGGTCACTTGTATCGGGTTTTACGACTGTGTAAATTACAATTTACAAGTTTTCACGTACGGAACGGCATGTAAAAAGGCCTGGCCGTTTTCGCCGCGCGTTTGTGCACCGCGAGCTCGTGACAATATCCAGTTGACCGTTCCACACGATACGCAAGTGACTTGTGTTACACAAACTCGAAGGTGTTCACTTTCGATGGGTGGACGAACTGGAGCATGGCGACAGACGCATAGCATCCTTGTTCATTTCTTGCCGAGAATTCACGACCACTTGGTAAATTCCTCCAACGTAATTCGGAAAATATTGCGAATATTGTCAACGAGACAAATTTATTGTCAGTGATCTTTGGTTGTGCACTTTCTTTTTCTGCCGAATAAAATATTTGCCGAATGTTGTCAGACTCCTGGAATGACTCGGACATTTATTCGTTTGTCTTTTTACAGATTCGGATCAAAATTATTATTATTGCTATCTTTTATTATTATTAATTATTATTGTTACATGTATTTTATACTGTATTATTTACTTTATGACATGAGTTTGTTTCTTTATATCAATAATGTAATATACTCATTGTCAAGTGTAGCTGTTGAAAGTACTGAGACTCGTGGGATGACTCAAACTGTATTTATTTGTTTGTAGTGTATTTTACACTATATTATTCACTATACCATTAATTTGTTTCTTTACATCACTAATATAACATACTCAAGTATGGTATAGGTATCCAACGTAGTGAAGTTTCTAAAACAACTCGAACTGCATTTTCTCGTCTGTTTACTTTCATACAGATGCAGATCAACTATTATTATTGCTATTAATTATTACTATTATATGTATTTTATACTAAATTATTTACTATGCCATCAGTTTGTTTCTTTATATTACTAATATAATCACTAATATAACATACTCAAGTATGGTATAGGTATCGAACGTAGTGAAGTCCCTGAAACGACTCGAACTGCATTTGCTCGTCCATTTGCTTGTTTACAGATTCAGATAAATTATTATTGTTATTAATTATTACTATTACATGTATTTTATACTAAATTATTTACTATGCCATCAGTTTGTTTCTTCCCATCACTAATATAATATACTCAAGTTTAGTACATTTGTCAAACGTAGTGAGGCTCCTGAAATAACTTGAACTGCATTTATTTTCGTTTGTTTATGGATTCAGATCGACTGAATTCAGCTTTATAACTACTTTGATCAAAAATTTATTAATTTAGCAGTAAAAGTTACTGAAAAACGTGAGATTGATTCAGTGAATTCAATGAATTTTTCATTGATCAGATTTAGGGAGAGGCTAAGTTAGGTTAGGTAATGTCTACCGAACTGAGGATCCTAATCTCCTCTTGTTTGTCCGTTTGTTTTTGTTTAATTTTATTTTTTTTTATACTTGAAGTTTTGAGGGTAGATGCACCCTTTTGCTGTATAGATTTTAACGGTGATCTGCAATTTAAAAATAAAACTTAAGAAACTGTGAAACTTAGAAATTTAGAAATACAGAAATTCTAAATAAAATGATTTGAAAGTTTGAAAAATGCACAAATTTCAAAACTTAATAATTTGGAAATAAACTTGAAAATTTGAAAATCTGTAAATTTAGGGATTTTGAATTTTGCAAAATATAGAAATTTGAAAATGTAGAAACTTATGAATTTAGTGATTTTGAAATATAGAAGCTTGTGAATTTAGTAATTTGGAAATATAGAAACTTGTGAATTCTGTAATATAGTAATTTAGTAATTTAGTAATTTAGTAATTTAGTAATTTAGTAATTTAGTAATTTAGTAATTTAGTAATTTAGTAATTTAGTAATTTAGTAATTTAGTAATTTAGTCATTTAGTAATTTAGAAACGTAGAAACTTGTGAATTCAGTCATGTGAAAATATAGAAATTTGAATGTTTGAAAACATACATTTTAAGAATCTACAAATTTAAGTATTGGAAAATTTATAAACTTGTAAATTTGAAAAATCTACCATTGCCAAAATTTAGTAATTTGAATATTTATAAGCTTGAAAATTTGGAAATTTCAAAATTTCAAATCCTGGAAATTTAGAAGCTTAAAAATTTAGAAATTATATAAATTCCAAATGTAGTGATTTATAACTTTATAAACTTATACATGTGGAAATATAAAATTATAAATCTGCAAATTAATGATCTTGAAATTTGAAAATATACAAATTCCAAAATTTCATAATTTGAAAAATAAACTTGTAAATTTACAAAATGTAAAAATTCAAGAAATTAATAATTCATAACTTAAAATCTTTCATAATATATTCATACTCATCCAACAAAAGGCATATGCTCTGAAATGTCCTTTACAAGGATGTAACTACAATTGATCCTTGAATTCGAATAGAAACAGTATCGATCGACTCATAATAATCGGCCATAAAAACCGTTCCTTGCCGCGATCGGCGTATCCAATTTATAGGCCATAAAGCGTGTCCTGTTATAAGTTTCATCAAGAGTCGAAGAAAAAGGAAAAAGAAGAATGGATATAACGGGACGTACGCGGTGTATCTGTGTGTACGTACACGTTTCCTTTCCGTCGAATCAATCGGCGGTCTATCGATTAGCTGGCTGTCTGAGATCGTACCTTTGCAGTCGTTAAAACGATTCGATAAAATCCAGCAGCCTGAAAGTATGCTCGACCATACTGAAGCAAGGTGTGACGATCGTAAAATCGATAAAGGAATAGCAATTATCGCGGTAGAATTCGCTTGAAGCGAACTGGGAGAGAAAAAAAAGTCGAAGTAGTTAGACGCTTGAAAAGATACGTAATTAAAGATCCTGCGATAAAATCTTTACGTTTCGATTTGAGTGGATGCTGTGAGTCGAAATTGTGGGAAGACGATCTTTGACATTAGAATATTCAATCGTGAATGTCGAAGATTTGAAATGTATTCGTCAGCTTCTGTAAGGTAGATATTAACCTTCGTGTGTTGAGAGTTGGGTTCTTACGCATTGTGTATTGTACATTGATTGCATTCTACACGTTAGTATACTAGGTGTCCAAGATTTTACCAAATACTCTATGCGTTACATCCTCCGTACCGAATTCGGAATTTGGGAAATTTGCAATGTGAGGAATTCGGAATTTGGGAAATTTGGAATCTGGGGAATTTGAAATCTACGGAATTTGGAATCTAGGGAATTTGGGGGATTCGGTATTTGGGGAATTCTTAAATCTGGAGAATTTGGAATTTAGGGAATTTGGAATTTGGGGAATTTGAAATATGAAGAATTTGGAATTTGGGGAATTTGCAATGTGAGGAATTCGGAATTTGGGAAATTTGGAATCTGGGGAATTTTAAATCTACGGAATTTGGACTCTAGGGAATTTAGGGGATTCGGTATTTGGGGAATTTGGAATTTAGGGAATTTGCAATCTGTGGAATTCGGAATTTGAGAAATTTGAAATTTGGAGAATTTAGAATCTAGGGATCTCGAATTGACGAATTAAGAATTTGAGAAACGTAGAACTTGGAAAATTAAAAATTTGGAGAATTTGAGGAATTTGGAAATTGTATAATTCTTAATCTTGTTAAAACGTTACCCCAAATTCCAACCGAATTCCTCGGAATTTATACAAAGATCACAATACCTCTCACCTGCAACCTTCAACTTTTGAAAAGCGAACAGATCCTGATGCGCTTAATCTCTTCCTCGGGTCGCATACCTCAGTAAAACCGTAAACACATGCACAAGTCGGCCACGATCGTCTTCCTCCTTTGTTCGCGGTGCAATAAGAAACGATCTTCGCAGCGATCGATACCGGAGTCAGGGAACGAAAACAACGCGCTCGGCGAGAAAAAAAGCAAAACGAACCGGCGCGTTCGATTCTACTCGGCCATTAGGGCACACACAGTATCCTTAGGAGCCCATTCGAGGGCAGGCTTTCTTGCGGTTTCGCGATCGAGAAGCTCGCGGTCGCGAGTTAGGTGGATACCGTCGATGAGAATCTCGTTGCCACGATATCGTATTCACCATGCAGCTACGTCCTCCATTTTCTCCTCGTTATAACTTATTCCCGATCGGTTTCAACCTCGCAATCTCGTCTCTCCTGCCCTGAAGTTTCATCCGGCCACGAACATCGTCGCGAACTTTACCGACGATAGATCACGCGGAGACGTCCCCTAGATCGCGACTTCGTGATCCTGTCGGACGAGGATGACGAGATCCGCCGTTATGGGAACCTCTATGCGCCATCTACATGGCCGAGGACCTACAGACGCACCGCTCTTTTTAATAGAGGACGAGCTTGTTACCTGGCCGAGTTATGGGGTCACATTACGCGAGAGAAATTCATGGTATTCCAAAGGTATTTCAGGTGGATACTTCGCGAAGAGGGAATATGTGTGATGAACGTTTTGGTGAAAATATTGATTGCATGGTATATAGTTTGTATTTATGCAAATGGATAATATGAATAATATTATAATATGGATAATGTGAATAATAAGATATATGGATAATATGAAATATGAAATAAACATTTGTTCTGGTCTTGGATGAGGAACGTACTTTTTGAGACCTTACCTTTGAGAACGTACCGCATTTTTATTTCTGAACTCCGAATTTTATACATATGGCTATAACATTTTAAAATAAGTCCTTATACATGTGCATTATATATAGTTTAAATACATCACATATGATTTGCATAATAAATTGCAAATGTTGTATAATAATAAATGTAAATGTAATAGTAGATATAATAAATAATAAACGTAAGGTAATAATAAATACAATAAATGATTAATACAAGTGTAATGAGAAATACGTATAATAGATAACAGCTAGTGTTACATACATGGGTCAGCTACTTCACGCGGCAACCTATGGGTTGACATCGGTACGTCCACGACACAACACCTAAGAATTAATAGAAAATTATAAAATCAGCAATAATTTATCAGACGATAAATGGTAAATCCAGTCCATTGTAAAACAAGTAATTCATAAATCCTCTAAAATCCAGAAAGAGTAGCTTCCTTACGCGCCAGCTCATGTATTAACATCTGTACGTCCACTACACAACAACTAAGAATTAATAAAAAATTATAAAATCAACGTTAATTTATCAGTCGATAAATAGTAAATCATTGTAGAATGAGTAATTCATAAATCCTCTAAAATCCAGAAAGAATAGCTTCCTTACGCGCCAGCTCATGTGTTAACATCTGCACTACACCTAAAAATGAATAAAAAGTTATAGAACCAAGAATAATTTATGAATCGATAAATGGTAAATCCGATCCATTGTAAAACGACTAATTTATAAATCCTCTAAAATCCAGAAAGAGAAGGAAAGAAACAATGATGAGTTTGTAGAGAATCGTGTAGCCGTAAGGCTCGATTCCGCAAGAATCATGGTTGGATTAGAAGCGGTTCGCGCAATTCTAAGTCTAATCGCGCATTCGAAGACGTGGTTGTAATAACAAATCTCCACAGGCCACGCCTATTTACCATTATCATTGGCCGGGGTATAGGATAAGAAGCGAAATAGAAATGGTCGGGTTAGGCTCGTGATCGCGATCGTAACGTAGGAGATCCAACGACACGCAATTGGCAACGTGATTTTCTGATAATCGCCGTTCGCATTTATTGCTGCTTTTCTCGTTCAAATTGTTTCCTGCTCGACTGCTGGTCTCGTTGTGTTCGAACGTTTAGAGAATTTGGTGAAAAAGTTGGAGAGAAATGTCGATTAGGCAATGTGAGATTATACGTTTAATGAAAGAACGGAAATTTGAAATTGCTGAGGTGTTTAAAGTGCTATTTGTTGGTTTTGCTGATATATATATATAAATTGTATTAGACATATCATTTACTATACTTATTGTATAATACACATTGTTAATCTTTTATTGCATAATGGTGATTATGATAGAAATCTTATTTTGTTAAACATACATAGCTCGTGAATTTCCTACTTAATAAAATTATTCAAAAAATTTTCTATTTTCTTTCATTCAATTTTTAATTTAATTTTTCCTTAATTTTAACTACTGTAAATTTGCAATATTGTGTAACTTTGTTTTAAGTAAATTCTAAAATAGAAAAAGTTTAATATTTGTACAAATTGAAAAATACATTTCTTCAGAATTAAAAAAATGTATCAAAATTTCGAATAAATAAATTTTTCATGACAATTTTAGTCAATAAACGAGTCACAAGATATAATCAGTATTCGCTTCTGTATTATTTCATATTTTAATATAAACACCTAAGCAGATTATAATCTTGAAAAAAATTACAATAATTGCATAATGATGCCAGTTAATCACACGAACGAATAAATGTGTTCCTAGTGAATTAATTGTATTCCGATTGCGTCATACTTGTTTGCCTCAGTTGAACAATAATAAATCTCTTAATTGACTATATCATAGAAGGCCTCTTTATCAGCTGATGTTATAATTAGCAGATCTATTAATCATATTATTATTAGAATATCTCCTATGTTATAGTGTAATTAATTTTGTTAATCAATGCTATATAATAATTATAAGATTTTTAGTAACATTTACATTATAATTACAGATCTCGTAGTCAGGTATTTTGTAGTTTCTAATAGCTGTTGTAACTAAAATATTTTTTAAATAGTATTAAAGACACGAATGTCATGAATTAATTAACATTGTAATGAAAACATCTTTCATGTATTATGAGTAAAAAATCTATAGAATATCATGCATTAATTTCTATTGCAATGAAAAGATCCTTCAAGTATTATTATAATTAAAAAATCCAAACAATATCATGAATTAATTTCTATTGCAATGAAAAGATCCTTCAAGTATTATTATAATTAAAAAAGCCATAGAATATTATGCATTAATTTCTATTGCAATGAAAAGATCCTTCAAGTATTATTATAATTAAAAAATCCTTACAATATCATGCATTAATTTCTATTGCAATGAAAGGATACTTCAAGTATTATTATAATTAAAAAATCCTTACAATATTATGCATTAAATTCTATTGCAATGAAAAAATCTCTCAAGTACAACTAAAATTAAAAATACGTACAATGTCCTACATTAACAAACTTCCATATCAATAATCAATTGTAAAATCGTTACAAAATTCCACTTCCAATCAACACAAATTAAACCTTCAAATCACGTGTCATTAATCCCAATCCATATCGATACCCCTGAAATCTTCGTCACAACAACGATACTAAACGATTAATAATTTCTAAACTTCTTTCTTGATTGCGCGAGTACACGCTTTTGACTATAGAGACATGATTAATGATACTCCGTATCGATTTTTTATGTCCACACACGCACACATTCATGCCGCATGGTCCTTGTTTTTTTCTCTCTTTCGAACGACATAAGAAAAAGTAGGTTAATTAAGTTCGATTAACGCAAAAAAATGATTCGTTCAGAAGAAGTAGATGCAACCAGAGATGTTCTTGTCGAGCCGGTTTCCTTCTCTATTTTATGATATACCTGTAATAGCTGATCTTATAAGCACGATAATAATGCTCATAATTTTATCTAACGACGTAGAAGCAATGACTGTCTGTCATTAAAGTGAACTAACTCATTGTATTGTATTAAACTAGATACAACCATTAGAGATTTGATAAAGCTCATCATCTTCACGGTGTTGAAATTTCAAGGACTTTGCTGTTAGTTACTATGTGCGCTACTGGAAATCTGGATCAGTGATCAGCAATCATGTTTTTACAATAAAATTGACATTGAGTATGTATAAATTGCAAGTATGCGTTGAATGACTTATTCATTGCTTTAGAAATTTTTAGTAGAGTAGAGAAATAGTATCATAATTAATATTTATTAGTTTGGAATTTTTTCAATTTGAGGGATTTGAAATTTAGAACTTTGGAATATTGGAATTTTGAGGTTTTGAGATTTGGAATTTTTGAGTTTTAGAGTTTTGGAGTTTTGGAGTTTTGGAGTTTTAGAGTTTCGAAGTTTTGAGGTTTTGAAGTTTTGGAGATTTGGAGTTTTGCAGTTCTGGAATTTTAGAGATTTGGAGTTTTGGAGATGTGGAGATTTGAAGTTTTGGAGTTTTGAAGTTTTGGAGATTTGATGTTCTAGAGTTTTAGAGATTTGAAGTTTTGGAATTCTGGAATTTAAGATTTGAAATTTTTTAGTTTTTAAATTTATTATACTAATTTACAGTTTTGGGATTTCGGAATTTAGGATTTGAACTTTTGAAGTTTTGAAATTTTGGACCTTGCACATTTGAGGTTTTGAAATAAACGATTTGGAATTTTGGAGTTTTAGAATTCAGGATTTCAAGATTTCAAGTTTTAAAATTTAGGAATTTGGAGATTTATGGTTTTGAAATTTAAGACTTTGAAGTTTTGGAGTTTTTAAATTTAAGACCTTGGTATTATTATTTATAATAATTTTAATATTGCAATTTTGAAATTTTCGCATTTTGTGATATTGAAATTTTGGATAATTAGAATTTGAGATTTCTGAATGTAACAGTTTTTGGACTACAGAAATTTGGAATATTTTAATTATGGAATATTAAAATGAGTTTTAGAACTTTGAAATTTTGGTAATTTTGAGATTCTAGACTTTAAAGTTTTTGGAGAAAGAAATTTTTAGATTTTAAAACTTTCAAACTTTAAATTAGTGCCATTAGTGCCATTTCATAATTTCAGAATGTTAGAATTAATGAGCATTAGAATTGTAGAATGTTACAATTATAGAATATTAGAAATGTAGAATGTTCAAATTGTAAAATTTTACAATTGTATATTGTTACAATAGCACAATGTTAGAACTGTAGAATGTTACAATTTCACAATGTTACAATTTCGCAACGTTACAATTTGACAATATTACAATTTCACAATGTCACAAATTCACAATGTCACAATTTCACAATGTCACAAATTCACAATGTCACAAATTCACAATGTCACAAATTCACAATGTCACAAATTCACAATGTCACAAATTCACAATGTCACAAATTCACAATGTTACAAAATCACAATGTCACAATTTCAAAAGATCACAAATTCACAATGTTACAATTTCACTATGTCATAAATACACAATGTCACAATTTCACAAAATCACAATGCCACTCTTTCACAAATTTGCAACAATAAAATTTCAAAGAATTTCCCATCTATAGTACATTATAACCGTAAGATTATAAACACTGCAAACCTAAAAATTCCCAAAAATAATGCATTACAACAGAAATCACAGTTTGCCATTTCCAAAAGATCTCGTTGCAATAAAGATTAAGACAAAATGTCGAGCCATAAAAATAGCATCTGAATTCGTATCGAAGCATAAAATGCCAACGTTTGCCGCATCCGCGAATCGATGAAACTTACATTAATTTTTCATCGAATCTCAAATCGTAAGACGAGCAGCGTCGCAAACGACAAGAACGTTCTCGCGAGAAAATCGAGCGGAGATAAGCGGATACAGGTAGGCCGGGTCGACGGGGGACGCTGCCATTTGTACAGCAATATATTATCCAAGCCATTCCGTCGTATCGTGCAGGTTGGATGGCCTTTACCATCAGGGATATTGTGCGGCACCCATACGTGGCCACATATTGCATGACACGGCCAACGCTATCTGCATCCGGCAGAGACACCCTTACAACAGACGTGAAAATATGCTCAAAGATTTCTCCGGGGAACGTCAATGCGTCTCTCACCCTGTCAACGTATTCAAAGATGCCCCGCATTATCGAGCAATCCTTCAGTAATCTATAAAATGTATCTTCCTCCCGTTCAATGGATACGTCTGCCACGCGAACAGATTTAGCTAAGAAAAAAATTCGTGCTTTTTTTTTATTTTTACGACAAATTTCTGAAATTAAGTAATTTTCTCATTCGAATGGGATCCTGAAATAGACCATATTCACGTCTGGCGAATTTAGGTTCTTATTTGCGAAAAGTTTGTTAAATCATATTCACATATGATCGTATGTGAGATTATGGTTTTTATTATATTTTAAAATGGATCGTATTCACATTAGATTATAATCTTTATTCATGGAATTACTTAAATTGAGCCATATTCACATGTAATAAATTTCACATATTAGATTATACTCATTCATACAAAATTCTCTACTTGGAATCCTCGAGTGGACCATATTCACACATGACGAATTCACACATTAGATCACAGACTTTACTCGTGAGAGGTTTCTTAAACGGAACCATATTCACGTGTGACGAATTTCACATATTGCACTATATGTATGTAGTCTTCATTCGTATAAAATCCTTTACTTTTAATCATATCAAGTAGAGTCATATCAATATGGTCATATTCACATGTGATAAGTTCACATGTTAAATCATAGTCTTTATTCGTGAAAGGTTTCTCAAGTTGAATAATATTCATATGTGATGAATTTCACATATTGTACTGAACATATGTATGGAGTCTTTATTCGTATAAAATTTTTTACATTGCATCGTATTTTCAAGTGGACCATTCACATGTGACTCACATATGAACCATCACGTTCACATAAGTTCACACGTGACTCACATGTGAACCATCACGTTCACATAAGTTCACATATTGGATCACAGCGTTTGCATGTAATGAATTTTACATATTGTATTACATAGTGTTTATTCGCATAAAATTATCTCTGAATTGCATCTTCATATACAACATATTCACACATGATGACTTTATAATACAAGACGTACTCTTACATAATTTTATATCGCGTATCTGGTATTATTAAACAAATAATTCTTGTACACGCACCTGTTTCATCCTACAAATGAAACTAACGCTAAACTAAACTTATTTTAATGTTACTGTATTTTATTATCGTAATTTACTTCAACCTTCAAATTTTCAAACAAAACAAAAACTCCTAGCAATCCTTTTTTAAAGTTTCACCGCAATTTCCAAGCATCATAATGAATTTTACGTGCTCGCATATCTTATTTGTGTGCTCCACCGATTCCACGTCTATTTTTATGCCGCTAACACTTTGTAAGTCACGAGAAACGTGTTCCACTTTTATAGAAGCTAGAACTGTCGTTTAATCTCCTCGAAATTCCCTCGCTTACGTCACGATATATCGAGCAGCGTTCGAGTAACATGCTCGACGTATCTCCCCTTATATCCTGACACGGGAATGCGTCGAACGAGTTCGTTAATCATTTTTCTTTTTGGCCATTCCGTTGCTCCGTCTTTTCCATTGGACACGGTTACTGGCTGTTTTCGGCAGTGATCTCATAATTACGCACGTGGGTGGCACCTTGAGTCCATCCTTCTTCCATCTTCATTCATCCACTTCGTTTGAACATTTTCGTCGCACAGGAACCGTTTATTTTAAAAGTGGAGCAATTTTGTTGCGAAATGTTTGAGAGCTTTTCAGTAAATTTAAAAATAATTGTAAGCATTGATAGATACATTTTTTATATTTTATAGTGTCAGATAACGTATGTCCTAAACTGTCCTATACTATTTAATTGCTAGTAAAAAATAATTAAGATTTTATTGCATTCAAATTGCTTCACTTATGAAAGTAATGAATTATTCCAAATGTTTATATCTCATGGCACTTCCAATATGAAATTCATGGTACTTCTTCCTATGGAAATTCACAAATTTTTATTAATTCTTATGAAGATAGGGTTGATAGTACTATATGTAGAGACTTGTATATACTTAAACATCTGCATTTTTAACTCCATATTTTTGGAAAATTCAATGGTCCACCAGCCACCGAATTTTCCAAACTCACCTTGTGTTTTCCTTATTAGAACGTTCAATCGGAGAAAAAGGAGCATACCGTTTGTAGGAAGTGGGATCAGAATACGATCCGTCCATGTTGGACAGGTGCGTGTAAAGTGTAGGAAGGGAGTAAGGGGGAAAAAGAGGTGATCTGTCTTGGTATGCCGGAGGGAGCAGCCTCCTCTGGAAGCTTCGGATCCAAGGCCCGCTGTTGCCGGTTGCTATTCAGTTGACCTGAATATTTTTACTCGTTCGAGCCAGATATCGATCGACGTGATAACAAAAGACTACGTATCTAGCGGAACGTCGATTGTTTCGAGGAGTTGTGACGCAAATGAGGCGGTACGACGTGGGTGCATTCAAATAAGCGGTGATTTAAAGGCGTGGAACGTCAAAGGAGTGTTTAGATTGACCGAACAATTGCTAATTCTTCTTCTTCTTTGGAAAAAGTCCAGCTTTGTTTGTTTACACTCGGGTTTTGGTAAGGTGGGAAAGAAACTAGCATTCGGGTCTAAATGCATCTTTTGGAGTCCGGATGAACTTAGAGAAATTTACTAATTTCCAGGAAAAGTACATGAAGATAATTTACTTCTATGTCCACTTTCTACATATGTTAGGCATAGTCTGATTTGAAGATAAGATTATGTTAATACAAATTCTATGTAACACTTTAAAAAATCAAAACGATATCCTTCAGAGTATACGGAAAGTACACCCTCTCCGTAATATGTCCATGTATGATCAAATTTTATCATTAACTCTGCGAAACACTCGACATTTATGAAATGAGTTACATGGTTGAAAATGTTGACGCGTTAGTAGCTAACCAGCCGTAAGATTTACGATCGATGAAAGTTTCCCCAGAAGATATTTCCAGAAAATCGAGACGATAATAACAATGATGTAACATCCCTGAATGAACGCGTAATTCACGAGCGATTATGGTTCAATTATTCCACCGTAAATCCGCGGTCGAGACGGTTACCGCCGTCTAGTTTGTTGGTTTTTGCACGAATATTAAATCGCAGATAGTCGCGAACACGAAGCAATACAACAACGCGTGTTCTAAGCGAGTTTACTGCAGCTTAAATTATATAGCGGTGGTAACCATTCCCAGCAAAGCATTCTTTCTTAATGAGCGTCTTATTTCACGTTCGCCGTTGCTCATATTTGGGTTAACGTATGGAGGAATGTTCCTTACTCGCATACGCGATCCTGTCACAGGATGCCGACATTTTTTTACACGGTGTGGACGTGTTATTCATAAAAGTGGCCGATGAGAAAGAGAACGGGCGATAACTTTGATTTAATCTTAATCAATCGGATCCACGAGTCGATGATTGGCAGAGGTTCGTAAGTCGACGAATGATCCGGGTATCTCTGAATGCTGTGTCTGTGAAACATTACGTTGCATTTGAGACGCACTTGCATACATTATCGATACACAACGCAAGATGGAGCTAACGACTCGCGTGAATTGCAAACGATGACACTGCTGAACTGCTGATCTGATAAGCTGCGTGTCTAATAACGCGAGAAACGTAAAAAATAGCGGGACAGGAGGTCTATAGGTGATGCTATATCTCATCCATGAATGCAAGAATGAAACAATCTACTTCTTTCAGAAGGTCCGTTAATTGGCATAAGAAGGATCTTAATGTACGAACTTCGATTTGTTTTTGTAGATGGGTGATATGCAGGTGATGCGCGTCAAGAATTAAGTGCGTTCGATAACTTTGTACTATACCTGATATAATATGACGCAATGCTACCTCAATGACGAATTAATTGATCAAAGGTAATGTGGAGGATCCAGAATTTTACAATAATATATTTGCCATAGTTCCACATTCGTTGATCTCCAGATTATAAAGTCAAAATCAAAGACTCTAAATTCTTAACCTATGTCCAATCTATGTTATCAAATCCTTAAAAATTAAGTGACAGATTAATCGCCATATTTTTCACAAAAGAAACTATTATTTGCTTTCAACTGTACACTAACACAGTGCAACTATAAACCAGACACAAATGAGTCAGTTAACCTCAGGATCTCTAACGTAACCTCACATCGATGCTAAACAATGTCCACCTCAACTTAAGTTTCTCATCGCATTAAAGACACGTGACTTAACTAATATCCTTCAAATTAACAAATTAGAGTAGTGTTATTTACTACTAATAATCCAACAGTATTTTACACGTATCATCACGGACCTATCTATCAGAACCCATTAAAAGTTAACCCTTTGCACTCCTCTGTCGAGTGTGGCTCGACATTATATTTCTCTTGGATCTTACAAATAATTCAGATAAATAGATTGCTTAAATATTTACTTACTATTTATAATAAATGAAAAATGTATTTGTCACATACTTCACACTATTTTAACAAATGTTATTGAGGACCCCTATCTTGATCAATTTTTGTAAATTAAGGAGTCGTTAGGTAAAAGAAATTGAGGAGTGCAAAGGGTTAAATCGTGCCGGTTTATCAAGCATAAAACTTAAAGAGCGAGTCTCTACCAGTCTGATTGAATAGACCGTATGATCGAAGCTGCATTCAGGGAAAGGTCCAAGAGCAAAAAAAAACGTATCAGATACGTGTGCATGTCGCGAAAGGAGGCCGGTAAATCGTAGTTCCAAGCGTTCCTTCTGGTCAGGTATCATCGATACGTCTCGAAGCAGGAGACACCAAGGCGACAGAGAGGCGGCAAGCGGTCCAGTCTCGGCCGTGGTCGAACGAAGACAAGAACGACGTAGTTGCAAGACTGCGAGGAGGGGAATCGACAGAAGTGGACATCGTGGAGAGGAAAAGGAGCCGTGAGAGGAAACCCACGTAGAAGAGAAAGGGACGGCAGAGAGGACAGCTGGTATCGGCGACGGTGTTCCGTGAAGGTGGACGAAGCTACGGGTGATGGTGATACCGATGGCATCGTCCGTGGTAGCGCCGGTGGTGGTGGCCAACGACGGTTATGGTGGTGGTCGAGAGGATGGCAGTAGTGGTGGTGGTCCAGCGGGCATATCGTGCGGGCCCAACACTTGCTCTCCACGCAGGAGAGATTTGCCCCCTCCTGCCGCGGGCGGCGCCACTCGAGGAGATCCTTTCCTCTTTTCGCCTTTAGGCCATTCTCGAGAGGCGCGCGCGCGCGACAACGCGGTGTCGCACGATCGGTCTTCGTCGACCTTCGACCAATACGCGTGCTTTTACGTGCTTGGCTCAGCTTTTTCCCAGCTGACTTTTCGAATACCACCGGATACGTACCGTTCTTCCCCTACCGTGGCCCGCTGTTGCTCTGACACCTTCCCCGCCGCCCCCACGTGACACCGGCGACCACGTGACTGGGATCTTCGCGGCGGAACGTCAACATCCGTCGCCACGGCCCGAGGGATTCCTGGTTCCGCTCTTTGCCCGAGGATGTTTCGACGTGGACGTTGATCGGCCTGTTGCGTAACCGCGGACCGGCTGGCCAGTGTTTCCGTGTGGGGAGGTCTCTGTGTTGGACGAACGAAACGCGTGTGTTTGTTGGTTCATATTGTTGTTGTTGTTGTTGTGCGGGAATCCTTGAGACCGGAGGCGATTCGGTAAACTGATCGATGACGATGTTGAGTGTGCATGAATGGAAGCCGCGTCATAATTAGATGAGGAGCAAACATCTGAAAGGAAATTTTTTGCGAAACCGGTCGATATCGATGAACGAACGGAGCAAGTGACAGCTACCGAACCGAGGAATCTTGTAAACGGAACCCTCTGTCGGGTGAAAAGAAGAAAACTGATGCGAGCATGATATAGCATGAAAATAGTAGAAATCGCAGTGCAGTTTACGAGCAACAGGACCGAAACCCGCCACACGGACAGGAAGTGTACGCGAGCCGATCGGTGCAATCTCGTTACCAGTGGTGATCTGCGACTAGATTCTATGGTGAAATCGGACCGAGTCCAGGCTGCATGTGAGCACGGTAATCAGCAAAGAACGTACGTACATGTACAAACGATCTCGTGATTGTACGCGGCTGACTACATTTTTTGCGTCGTTTCAAAACGTCTACATTCAACTCTGACTGAACTGGAACGTTCAGTTTTCATTCGCCGGTGCAGATTATTTTATACGCGTTCGTTTTGCATCTCGGTGTTTACGGCACACGACCATGGGTAACTGTCGCGATGTTCTTGGTAAATTCCTGTGCCCCGAGGGAGACTGTCAGGGTGGCACAACGCGACGAAACCAGGCTGACCACGTCATTCCACGCGAATCACATCGATCCGTGTAATTTGGCGGGATTTAATTACACCAAGGAAGCCGCGTTATTAAGTCCCACAGGGAAGGGACCGAAAGAATTCAGGTTTCCTGCGTCATCGATCAGCGGAACCGGTGGAAAGCCGGAGACTTTAATGCCCGCACGGACGCACGCCATGGGATCGTTTTACGTCTGGTTTTAAAGCTGCCTGTGCTCCAAACACGTGAACGTCTCTGTCACTGAAATCGATCGTTTTTCACCGATTCCTCAATTTCGATAAAAAGGTGCCTTGAAAATACTTTATTCCGAAGAATCTTCTCTATCGAATACCTGACTGGATATCGAAGTCTGGATCTGGCTATTTAATTCTTTATCTAAGTGGTTACCTAATTCTTGATCTAAGTGGATTCTTCACTCTTGAGCGAATGACTAAATGGATACTTGATTAAACATCTAATATCTAATTCTTAACACCTAACTAAATGCCTGACTGAAGAGCTACACAGTTTAGACTCATGAGATCTTGACACGAGGAGTTAAAGTTGTTGAAATTCGTTGGACTTTGAACCGTGAATATCGAATCGAAACTTTAAGCGATCGAAGTTTCGCACGTACACCGGCATACCGTCAAGCAGGTGTTTGTGCCCGGCTTCGAGAAGAAAAAGAGGGTCACGCTCGTTTGGAAAATTGGATGTGCTCCAGAGGGACTCTGTTTAGCGGCGAGTGGGACCGTTATCGAGGACAGGCGATTTATCAGCCCATTGTCTTCAGGCTGGTCGGATGTGCCTCAGTTTCTGGCATGGAATCGCATGCCGATGCACGAAACCGCCAGTTTTAACGAACGCAATTCTGATCGAATGTCAACGAAGCCGCACAGAAGGCGAACGGGCCGGCGATTAACAGCCGAGGTCGTAAAGTACGGTTCTCGCCGAAATTACTGGATTTAACGAACGGACGTAAATCGGTGCTCGGAAAAGTGATTGATGACAAGCGTGTGCCGGAAACGTTTCGCGAAGTTAACCGTTTTTAACGAATTTAATTGGATGACGTAGCGCTCGTGGGAGCTATTCGGTTAAAGAGGAACGATAAGGTTGACACGAAAGAAACTGAGCAGCAAACGAAGACTCTATGAACGTGCATCCGTACTCACTCGAACAGTGGAGGTGCTTCGTTGCCACCTCTCGGCAGCCGACACACAGTGTCCCGTCGAAGACGAGACCCGACTGTCCGCGAATTCTGGTGATCGTGACCGAGCAAGCATCTGTGCCAGCTCCGGCAAAAGTGGCTCATCATGTCCGTACTGGAGGCCGGTGAAGCCGACAGGACGACTATGTCACCGCTGGACGAAGTCGTGTCCCCGACGAGCGTCGAGTCGGAACTGATGGTCACCGACATGTTGGACGAGCACGAGACCACGCTGAACGAGCACAGGGACGGCAAGCGAAAGAGAGACACCGACGGCGAGGAACTGACACCCAGGAAGCTGCCATCACTGACGAGGAACAACAACGACGTGGGCTTCGTTCTCGAAGAGAGCGCCGACGACGAGCTTCACGAGGATAGGGATGACGTAAGTCCGATTTAACTGCTGATTTCGATTCGAAGACTTCACGGACAAATGAAATGTTCGATCGATTCGAACGAGTTTCGAGGCAATTCTTTATCCGGTTTGGGCTCTTCCTCAAATTAAAGTAATTACTGTAACAGTTATCGGAGATTCTTGTTGAATTTTTATTTAATAACCATGGTCCTTTTTTTCACGAGCACTATTTATTTTAAGATTTTTATATTTATACGGAACAATCGTTAACTCTTTTGTGATTGACATTTTTAATTGTGAAAATAATGTATTTTTAAATAGTTACAATTAGAAATATTTTTCTGAGCTGTTGCGATTCGAAGTATATTTCTGAACTGTTACAATTAAAGATACATTTTTAAAATGTTATTGATCAATATTAATAGACAAATCTTTTCTATCAAAAACATTTATTTCACAAATCACTTATAAATTTGCAAAGTTTTGAAAAAGCGTAGCAAAAAGCCATAATTATGAAATATAACGTTTTCAATCATTTTTTTAGTTTTTGCAGTAAAATTATGTTTGATAACGTACAAAAATTTCTTGAAATATTATGTTGCATATTTGCAACGAAGGTTTAATTAGTATAAAAACTAATCAATTTAACAGTAAATTTTGTTTTTCATAAACAAATGTATCTTCCAAAGAACGGACCTTTTATGCAAAATTACTTAATATTGTATACTTAATTACTTAATACTTGCTAATGGACAAAAGCTGTTAACCGTATAAACAGTTTTTACGAAACAAATACACAGTCTATTGTGTAAAGAATACATTAAACATTTTTTGTAGTGTCCACCTATAATGTCAGTTACTTTTTATGATGTGCGAATTGTTAGTTGTTAGTTGTTTAAATTATTTGTATAAATAGATATACAGTTTGCAACGCATAAAATTTCATTACAGTGATACATTCTCTTAGTCAATAACATTTTTTGGTGAATAATTTTGTATTAAGAAAATAGAAAGCTTTGATATATTTTGTCAGTTTAATAAAATTATAACAAATACTAAATATAATTTTTGGAAGTGTTTTCTGTGTGGTTGAATCCATGGTTTATTTGGTTCTAGAGCGTTGAATATAAGCGTTTCCGTAATTAGAAGCGCTTATAGCTCTACACAAAGATGAGAGCGCTCCGATTGTTACAACGGACCATAAACTTTTTATCCTTCTATAGACTCCGTGCAAGCGAAATATTGATCACTTATACATATATCACTGATTTACAAACTCGTAAATACGTCTAGTCGCGTTGACGGTTCTCTCGAGACTCAACCTAACTTTCTAATATGATGTATGAAATCTAAAACTGATATAACACCCTTTTATGGATACAAATTGAATATCTTGAGAAAGTTTAACAATAACAAAATTTGGCTACTTTATGTGTAGACACAGTTTCAGTCGTATCTGAAGAAAATTGAAATCGGTAATAACGCTAAGAAGGCATTAATTGTATTCATTGACACGGACAAACTGAACAACGCGAAAATCAAATGTCCGATGCCATATCACGAAACCTGAGAATCCACCAGCGTTCAATGACATTTATCCTCTTTTAAAGCGTACTCCATAACGCTGTTCTACGGACGGGTCTCAAACTATGTTGCGTAGAAACTAAATTCTCACGTGGCAAGTGAAAGAGCAGCTGTCGGTTAAAGTGTCCGCCTACGTATGGTTATACCTGTTCCACTGTCGTGAACGTATTCAACTTTGACATACGGCAACAAATCAGGTGGTTGGATTCAGGACCGTAATAAAATGATGCTATTAGCAGCTCGTCTCTAAGAAGCGTCATGCTCGAAATCAATTTTTAGTTAGTGTTTTTCCTCTGACACCAGTTCAAATTAGGTGATCGTTCTTCGGTCAACACTTATGTTTGACACCTTCAAGGTCTACCGTTGTAACGGGCGATGATTGCGTCACATTAGTTTATTTTTGCGTTGTTTACTTGGTGAGAGGATTCAAGTAATTGTGTGAGAGGATTTTAGATTGATATACGTTGTGCGGGTATATGTTACATTGCTGTCTGTTGTATAATTGCACGATAGATTGTAAGATCACGTGTTATGGTGCCGTGTATTGTACTACACGTTGTACATTCTCGTATTGAGTTACTGCGCGTTAGATTGCCTCGCTTTATACTGCCATGCTACTATGTACTTCAGTACTGTGGATATATATTCACTTGAATTACTATTCATTAAAGTAACACGCGTTGCAATATCACGTGTCGTGCAGTTACGCTTTGAATCAATAGGCATTAGATTGCTACGCGTTCTACTACTATGCATGATATGTGCTATGGTATAACGCTATACTATCTTGTGTTGGACTCTTATGGATTGCAATGCCGCGCACTCTACTACCACGCGATGAAATATCTTGTGTTGCATTACCAAGCGCTGCAGTATCTAGTGTTACATTTTTATGGGTTGTACTACCACGCGATACACTACCAAGCGTCGTAATACCACGCGTTGTACTACCAAGCGCCGAAACACAACGCGTTGCACTACCAAGTGTCGTAATACCACGCGTTGTACTTCCAAGCGGCGTAATACCACGCGTTGTACTACCAAGCGCTGTAACACAGCGCGCTGTACTACCACGCATGGCATTACCAAGCGTCGTAATACCGCGCCTTGTACTACCAAGCGTCGTAATACCACGCCTTGTACTACCAAGCGCCCTAATACCACGTATTGTGCTTCCAAGCGCCGTAATTCCACGCGTTGCATTACTAAGCGTCATAATACCACGTGTTGTACTACCAAGCGCCGTAATACCATGCGTTGTACTACCAAACATCGTAATACAACGCGTTGCACTACTAAACGTCGTAATACCACGCGTTGTACTACCAAGCGCTGTAACATCACGCGTTATACTACCAAGCGCCCTAATACCACGCGTTGTACTACCAAGCGCCGTAATTCCACGCGTTGCATTACCAAACGTCATAATACCACGTGTTGTACTACCAAGTGTCATAATACCACGTGTTATACTACCAAGCGCCGTAATACCATGCGTTGTATTACCAAGCGTCGTAATACAACGCGTTGTGCTACCAAGCGTCGTAATACAACGCGTTGCACTACCAAACGCTAAAACACCATGTGCTGCGCTAATTTGTGTACTAATACCACGCGCTGTGCTATGACGCGTTACACTACCACGGACTGCACCTCCATGCGATGCACTACCACGCGCTGCAGTATCCTGTGTCGAATTACCACGCATCATATTACCTTGCGTTGTACTACCACGTGTGATACTATCTTCTATTCTACTGTGACGTGTTGCAACATCTTGTGTTGCACTACCACGCGCTGCACTACTACGCATTGTGCTATTAAATGCTGCACTATCTTGAATTGCACTACCATGTGTTGTGTACCACACATTGTACTACCACGTGTTATACTACTATGCGTTGTACTACAATGCTCTATATTACCGCGCGTTGTGCTATCACTCAATGTGCTATCATTCGCTGTGTAATTACGCTTTGATTTACTGAACAGTGCATTGTTAAATGTTGTACTGCTACACATTGTACTACCATGCGCTGTGTAGTTACGCTTTGATTTACTAAACATTGCATTGTTAAATGTTGTACTGCTACACATTATACTACCATGCGCTGTGTAATTACGCTTTGATTTACTAAACATTGCATTGTTAAATGTACTGCTACACATTATACTACCATGCGCTGTGCTACCACGCGCTGTGCTACCATATACTATACTACCAGCCATTGTATCACCGCCCGTTGTACTACCATACTCTGAATCATGTGCATGCATCACATTGTCGCGCTTTATATTATCATGCACTAAATTACCACACATTATACTATTTCATGCTGTACTATCACGCGATGTACCTCCATGAGTTAGGACCTAACTGTTAGGTTATACATATATCCACTCTTGGAACTATTACACATTAATATAACGAATGTTACATAATTAGATTAAATCAAATTTTTATTTTAATTTGCTTAATCTAACAGTAATTATTCGTAAGCAAATTTTACTAGTAACATCATCTGTTTTACTACAACCTTCGAAATTTTGATACCCAGAACTATCATATCCAATTTCAGATCCAGTTATTGGTATTTCTGCAGAAAATATTTAATTGTAATCTCTATTCCTTGCGGATAGTAAAGTAACGGTGCCAGTGATGGACATGTATAAGTGCTTGGACAGTTCTAGTAATTGGACGCTGTTGACCAATCAGACGTTAAAAAAACATTCAATAACTGGGACTGTCCAATCAGTCGTACTCGTCGAACCTGTATCCGTTACCTTGTTTCTGTAACAGCAGTTAATTTGGTACTAAATAAAATTCATATTCTCAGGATTCACTTTTGTAACAGCAATATACAATATAATGTAATATACAGTAATTTACGGTGGAAATTACAGCGAACTTTTCCTGTAACTTCCTGGGAAAGTTAGAAAGAAAGTCAGATTCGTAGACATTTAACAACGGTACAGCAATCGATCCTCAACTTCAGGTTCGATGAACTTCGCCATGCACGATTTACGCTAAAAACATCATGAAATATGAAATTTAATTCCTATTAGGTAAAATCTTTCACTATACGAAGACACATGTAACTGTCGTGCTATAAAACGAAACTCCAACCTGTTATCAAATTTCTTCCGCGGAATTATGAAGCATGCATGACGTTGGATACCTTGATGTTATAATTGCTGTCATAAAACTGCACGCAAACGTTGTTTCTAGGTACCCTATTAAATCTTCTCTGTGAAGTATAAATATTTTTAAAAAGTGCATATTTATTTTTCTATCATGAAAGACCCACTTACTGTGTAAAAGTAAACGTAACCATAAATACATTGACGAATTCGTTAAAAAGAGTATTGAATATACTATTTTAAGACATGAAAGAAATAAGCTTAATTTTTTTGAGAAATACATTAGCAAGATTTGGACATCTGGTGTAGTATATTGGTTCATATGTACATTACACATATCGGTACACACGTGTAAAGGATTACACATATCGGTACATTTGTGGAGAGAACGTGAGAGGACTAATTTCTCAAGGATATTTATGTAGCTGTACTGAATAGCTATATTTGGTAATTTATATTATAGATAATTTAGTAAGAAATTACAATTTATGGATAACTTATATTACAAATTATATAGCAACTTAGCTAGCAACTGTCAAATGCAGAAATACATGTATGTATATTTATACATATGTGAATATATGCGTATACATATTGTATGTTCTTACGTATGTGAACATATGTGTATACATATTGTATGTTCTCACATATGTGAACATATGTATATACATATTGCATGTTCTTACATGTGTGAACATATATGTATACGCATTGTATGTTCTTACATATGTGAACATATGTGTATACATATTGTATGTTCTCACATATGTGAACATATGTATATACATATTGCATGTTCTTACATGTGTGAACATATATGTATACGCATTGTATGTTCTTACATATGTGAACATATGTGTATACATATTGTATGTTCTCACATATGTGAACATATGTATATTCATATTGCATGTTCTTACATGTGTGAACATATATGTATACACATTGTATGTTCTTACATATGTGAAGATATGTGTACACATATTATATGTTCTCACATATGTGAACATATGTATATACATATTGTATGTTCTTACATGTGTGAACATATATGTATACGCATTGTATGTTCTTACATATGTGAAGATATGTGTACACATATTATATGTTCTCACATATGTTCACATATGTGTACACATAATGTATGTTCACACATATATGTTAATAGACATAAAAGAAGCTCATATACGACTAATAAATTTTATTCACAAGTGTGACACTCATATTTCGTTAAAATTTAACGAAAATTTAATAGAAACTTTGTTAAAATACTTCAATAAATAATTTTTTTACTATTTTACCCCAGTATTTTTTTTACATAGAATAACAAGAGGAACAGCCACGTAAAAATGCGTTTAAAAGAATAATCGAATATACATCATACTTCTGAAAAACATTGGTCCCATTAATATAAGGTATTCTTTAAATCATTCATCTCTGACATCTCTGTCTTCGTAACGGAGCTATAATCTGATACAGTTACGCTACCATATCCATATTAAATCGAGCGTGTTCATCAGTCCCAATTTCCAACGAACGATAAAGATACTTCACGTTTCTTTTCGAAGCCGGTCGGAAGCCGGTGTTACGATTTCGCGGAGCCAAAAGAGACAGGAAAAATACGACGTTGACACGACTGATCGATCGCGAGATCGCTGTCGCTTCAGGACGCCGATCAAGAATAATTTATTATCTCGATCCGAAGCAGGACCGCTCGCGGTACCAACAGCCTAATTGCTACAAGAAACATCTCCGGATCGCGTTCACGCTCGAGATACGCGATCAGGGTGCTCCTCCTCTTCTTCGTCCGAAGCGTCCATTCTCGAAAACGGGGACACAACGCACGCGTAGGCAGGATTGTTGTAGAATATAAGCGTGCACGAGGTCACGGAACGGGTTTCAGGAAAAATCTACGATCCTGGGGCGCGATCCTGTACCTGGCCACCGATGGATGCCGATCTCCGTTGAACACCATTAGAGATTCCAGTAACCGCGTTTCCTGCTGATACCGCACGAGAAAATCGCCTTTCGCCTCGTTTTGTCGGTAGTAGACACTATCTGAATGAGTACCTGGTTCAACCTGTTACCGTGAACAGGTATTTTAATTCTTTCCTTCGCAAATTATTTGGTAATCGGATTATCTTTATTTTTATCATTATTTGATACAGATTGGGATCTGGTGAGTGCGGGTTAATTGTAACTGCTTAAGAATCAGAGCTTAATGAATCGCTCTTTCTCTGGATTGTTTCGTGATTTGGGGTTTGTGCATGTAAGGATATGGGAATTTATAGGTTTGGAAATACAGGGATATAGGGACGTA
The DNA here is from genome assembly GCA_963576845.1 of Megachile leachella. NCBI lineage: Eukaryota > Metazoa > Arthropoda > Insecta > Hymenoptera > Megachilidae > Megachile > Megachile leachella. The sequence continues at coordinate 10,757,604 of OY756256.1, read as the reverse complement.
GGAGTTTGAGAATTTAGGGAATTGGAGATTTGGGGAATTTGGGAATTTGAAATTTGGCGAATAGAGGATTTGGGAGATTTGGGATTTGGGAGATTTGGGATTTGGGAGATTTGGGATTTGGGAGATTTGGGATTTGGGGAACTTGAGATTTGGGAGATTTGGGATTTGGGAGATTTGGGATTTGGGAGATTTGGGATTTGGGAGATTTGGGATTTGGGAGATTTGGGATTTGGGAGATTTGGGATTTGGGAGATTTGGGATTTGGGATTTGGGATTTGGGGAACTTGAGAGTTGGGAGATTTGGAATTTGGGAGATTTGGGATTTGGGAGATTTGGGAGATTTGGGAGATTTGGGATTTGGGGATTTATTAATTTGAAGAATTTGGAATTTGAGAAATTTGTAATTTAGGGAATTTGTAACTTGGGGAAATTTGTATAATTTGGAATTCAAAAAAATTGATCATTTGAAAATGTTAAAATCATTTTTCAGTATAAATCACTAACCTACAATAAGCCAATATATGCCTTTCCTCAAAGTACCATTAGATTAGCTATCCTAACCTTACTAAGGTTTAAGGAAGCTATCCTATGCTTCCTAAATTGAATAAAACAACAAAAATAATTATAAAAAGACTAAATAAATAACTAATAAATATTTTAACTTCAATCTAGAATATTAAAGCAAGTTTCCAATATAAAAAAACAAACTCTAAAAGGTTTGAACAAAATTGTTATTAAAAAAACTTATTCATGCATAAATCATATTGCACAGTTTTAATGACCCATTCAAGCATGCGACATAGCAAATTATCGTTTAAGAGATTAACTTATTTATTGCAAGGAATTGACAATTTCATGGGGACCATAGAGGTTAGAATCCGTTCGTGCAGAGAAACCATGGAAAGTTCGAAGTAATACCGGAAAGGGTAATAGGTGAATATCGTCCGGTGTCGAGGCTGTAGTATAAAGTTGCGGGCAATTTATTTACACACAATCCTGAGATGTGTCGACGTTGCTATTCTATGTACACAGCGGCTCGGTGCAACATGCTTACTTCGATGCCAATTCCAGGACCCGTAGAATAACATCGAGGATTCCATTAGCCGTATTTCCAGTGGATGCGCACGTAAGAAACGTCCGTGATCTTACCGGGCTCGATCCCTCGAATTTACAGCTTTCTATACGAGTACTTACACGAAGCTCAAGTTTTTTCTCTTCTGGAAAAACTTCTTTTATTCTGAATAGGGTAACTGTTGCAATAATGAAAAAATGAACAAAATAAATATAAAATGAAATACAAAATGAAAAAAATAAAAACAAAATACAAAATGAAAGAAATAAAAATAAAATAGAAAATGAAGGAAATAAAAATAAAATACAAAATGAACAAAATAAAAACAAAATACAAAATGAAAAAAATAAAAACAACATACAAAATGATAGAAATAAAAATACAATACAAAATGAAGGAAATAAAAACAAAATACAAAATAAAAATAAAGAAAAATGAAATACAAAATGAAAAAAATAAAAATAATATACAAAATAAAAATACATAAAAATAAAATACAAAATGAAAATAAATAAAAATGAAATACAAAATGAAAAAAATAAAAATAATATACAAAATAAAAAAATTAAAAATAAAATGCAAAATAGATTTAAAATAAAATATCAATTCAGTAATTAGCTTGGATTAAAGTTAGTTAAGATTAAACTTAAAATTATTATAAAGTAAGTACAAAAACTACCCCGGATTGACAATAATTCTTCTGAGTGCTAATATCTCGTTCATAATATTTTGTTTTTGATTCTATAATATTTATACGAAAAACTAATTGAAAATAATTCTTTTGAACATTCATATCTTGTTCGGAAGGTTTAGTTGAAGATTTTAGAATATTCAAGTAAAAAATTTGTAAAAACTCTGCTGAATATTATCACGTTTATGGGTAGCATATGTAACATATGTTAGCTAAATGCTAATATCACATTATGTGTAGCATGTGTAATTTATAAATAATTGTAATAATTTTAAATTTCAAAATTCTATAAAATTTTATAATTTTATAAAATTTATTTTAAAAAACTTGTTAGTTTTGCAAAAGATTTGCAATTTTATTCCGAAGTTCAAATTCTTCATACCATCATCCCTAATCCTAAATCTCCACAAAATAAAAATAAAAATATCGAACACAAAAGTACCGCAAAACATCCGGAATCTAAAATTTGCAATTCCAATCGTTCACTACAATGTACAGGTAAATTGGCAAGTAGTTTTGTCACCTACGCGTTTATTACATCTCTATGGAGTTACAGAAGAAAAATCTGCGCGTTTCCAACGAACTGGAGGCCGCCAGATGGAAAAACGTTTGCTACACCTGTAATCTTCATAATCGCACGCAATTTACACGCCGACGAAAACGATCGGTCAAGATAATTTGCGTGCGATTCACGCGAATAGTTTAACGTCGCTGTATCCGGCCGTTTATCTTCGATTTCATTGTATGTTTTCCTGCGGGAGTTCGCTTCAACTACCTCGATGAAGGATCTTCTAATGACTCAATCCTCCATTATCGGCGTACGATATTTTGCAAACGAATCTACGTTGATTTATTGGTTTCCTTGAAAATAAACGGAGTCTTTCTTGGTAAGCTGTTCTTGTAACATTTTCTGATCATAACAATCGCAGTTGGGATGAAGATGAACTCTCAACTTATGCGGAGTGACATGTGGATGCTAGTTTTCGAATTATCAAATTTCTCAATTTTTAAATTTATATAATTTTGAAGTTATGAATGTAAATTCCTGAATGTTGAAGTTTTAAAATTTTTTAATACTCAAGTTGTCAAATTATATTTTTCAAGTTCTGATGTCACAATTTTAGAATGTGGAAATTTGAAAATTTGGGAACGTGATAATTTGTAAAATTTAGGAGTGTGAAAATTTGTAAAATTTAGAAGCTTGCAAAATTGAAAATTTGAAAGTGCAGAATTTTGAAAATTTAGAAACGTGAAAGATTGAATTTAGAAACGCAGAAATTGAAAACTTAAAAATATAAAAACTTGAAAATTTGGTAGTTTAGAAACGTAAAATCGTGAAAATTTAAAAACGCAAAAATTTGAAAATTTAGGACGATTAAAATTTGGAAAATAAAAAAATTTACAAAATTAAAAATTACTATATTTGTAACCTTAATTCTTATCGTATTTGCATTATTTTTGCAAATAAAAGTTTCACGATAATTCTGCCAATTGCATGTTCTCGAATAAAATTTCCCCTTTTCATAAATATTAATTTGTTAACAAAAAATTCCATCGGCGAATAGAATAAAATATAATTCTTATAATTTTATCATTTACCCGTAACGTGTAATGCAAATTAATTGAGGAAAACGTTTCTTAATTAATCCTTTAGTTGCGATTCACACTTAAACGAAATGATTTTTATTTCGATTGCAGCCTTATCTAATTATACGTGCCAAAGATACAGGAAATACTTGTTGGTAATCGCAGATTTTACATTCACAAAAGAAACGAACTCAAAATGGAATGCACGTTTCGCTTAAACAAATTATTCTGACGGGTGAATCGTTTGGTTAATTCATTTTAGTTGGAACGAGATAAAATCAGCATTTCATTGACAGTAGAGTATAGATTAGTTACATGAGCGTGAAAACATCCACTGATTTCAGAGAACGTGTTCAAAAGAACGTTTGTCGGTGAATCAAAGCAAAATCGTTTACGTATTTCAAGCTTTAATAATATATGTTAGCAATTTCTGATCTTAATTTTTGTTCCTTTATTGATAATTTATGTTCATTCATCCTGTATTTATGTTCAAATATAGTAGATATAATAAAATCAAAAACACAATTTTATTTGGTAAAATACAGTATAATTGTGAGTAATAAAAAAATACAAAATTTATTTAAAGTTATGGATTTAACTAATTTAAGATTATGTAAATTTATGTTTTATTTAAAGTTACTTATAGAAAAAGGATGCATTTGTATTTGTTACATACGTGACTATGTAATATGTGTGCATGTGTATACGTATGTATACGTTTATGTGTGTGTAGACGTATATGTACTTACATATATGTATGTGTATATGTATATGCATATATGTATGTATATGTGTATGTATGTGTATGTATACGTGTATATACATGTGTATGTATATACATATATGTATTGTATGTACACATGTGTATATGTATGCATACGTATACGTATATGTATATGTATATCTACACGTGTGTATGTGTATGTATACGTAGACATATGTATATGTATATGTACATTTACACGTGTACATGTGTATGCATAATGTATATATATATGTGTGTATATGTAAACACATACGTATATGTTATAACAAAATTTCAATTGCAAAAATAATCATCATGCACGTCTAACCATTTTCCTCCACAAAATTTTTCTTTCTCTATTTTTCCAATATTTATTTCGTTCCCATTATCTCGTCCTACGGAAACACCTTGTATGTAAGGTTGAACCATCGTCATATTCCCTTTTTCAAAAATACCACCTATTAATCTAACTATGTAAAAGCAACACTGTGCATCGATGGTGCAAAGATAAGCTGAAGCGTGTAATTAATCCCATCAGCGATTACTTAGCTGCGTTACCATAACGATGTAGCTATTAGTATAATCCGAAAACCGTGATGCATCCACATTTCTTGCGTGCTTCAATATGTGCTCTGATTATATACAATATTCAATAGCTTCTACACGGTGAATCAGTTCAATAGGACCACATAAATGTTCTTCTTATTTGTTAATTAAAACGTCCTTTCTGAACCAAACTACTTCAAATAACAATTTTCGAATTATGCTTGCATTATACGCTTCTAAGTTTGTCATTAAAAACGTCGCTTTAAAAGATGAGGTCAAGTCAAAATAAAGATGAAAAAGCAGCAGTCACTTAACTCTGCGTTTAGCCGTGAATATAGAATTTAAATGTGTGTCGAGGGAACGCCTGAACAGTACCTCGAATAAATTCTCGGCTCGTATCGTCATCCAGCAACACCTGGAAGGTGCGAGTGAAAGCAAAAAAAGATTCTCCACGAAGAAAACCACCGTACAGTTCGCAAATCCTTCCGCAGCCAGCTTCATATATCGACTTTCTGATATCTTTGTAATACTGTCAAAAGAGGCTTAAGCGTTTGAGTCCACATTTTATTTCAGATACACCGGTCAGTTTTAACTCAACGAACTTTACAATTTCCTTCTTCGCTCTTTTATTTTCGAATAAAGTCTATGAGCTACTATCGCCTCATATCTTTCCACTCTTTATGACTTACTAGAATAATTTAGGAGTATCTGTAACGGAAACATTCGGAAACTTGCGAAACATCTTGGGTGTTTATAATAAATAAAAGTTTTCAGAATAATATTGATTGTAGAGCAACTTCACAAAAGAGATGAAAAACTAAATCAAACTATTCGTCTACTAATTTCATTATTAGACTGACAGTCTAATGTTAATCGATTTAATCATGTTTACCTGTTCATCATTATTATTGTAGCCTATTTAATCATTAGCTACTACAAGATATTTAGAGTTGACTGATCATGTCCACTGAACACTCAAAAATACATCATGCTAGTCAACTTTAAACCTGGAATGTTTACCTGCTAAATACACAACCTCTAAATTGCTTATCTGCTAAGTACATAACCTCCAAATTGCTTATACATCTACTAAATACATAACCTCCAAATTGCTTGTACACCCCACTATCTCATTTTCAATCCCTTTCAACAATTTTATTAACTCACAAATTGTTCAGTTTTAATAATTTTTCGCCTCTCGTGGCACAACACAATTCAGCATATCACTCTTCTGACCATATAGAACGCTCGGGTTCATAGCCATTCAAATGCCACCAAAAGAAAAATTGACAACCTTAATTTTTGACTATAGAAAAAGATTTCTATATCGAACCCAACCGAAAAAGATTGTAGTTGCAGTTATTGTCCCGCGGTGGGCTCTGCAGAAGGCAGTAAAGATCTGGATTATGGTTGGCTCCATTGGTGCACCGTGCAAACGCATAAACATACAGCGAGAGTAGAGGCCGTGGTCACTTGGAAGGAACTGAATAAACGGCTACGGGGGCAAATTTATCCGTGTAACAGGCGTTTTACTCAGTCTTGTATATTATTACGCAGTTCCTGGTGCTCCTAGTCGGAGTCCGTTGCTCGCCTCGCTTATATTCTCCGCTTCTTATCCTGGTCACGGAAGCTGACAGCAACAGATAAGGGAGAACAAGGTGGAGTTCCGTTGGATTAGAAACAGGTTCGAGCCTCGTATTTTGCCGGTTCGATGGACTTTTTAATTCGCGCGGTGTGAATGGTTTCGGTGTGGCCATTGAACGGTCAAGATCGCAGATGCAGCTCGAGGTTCTCGGGTGAGGGTTTCCTAGTGCTTGAGTCCCGGTAATTAACTGAACTGGTTCATATTTCTAACTTCATATTAGCTAGTTTTGTTGATATTTCTGATATCTTTCGAATGTTTAAATTGACTAGAATTGGCTTTGTATGGCTATCGCTTCTTGGAAGACTCCAGACCCCCCGTCATTTTTCAGCACTTTTGACAATTTTTCTTAGAGTTTTGGCTCATTTTAAGAAAGTTTAATCCTGTGACAAAAAGTTGTACCTAGTATATTTTGGAGCATCAACCCTTGAGGCCTCATCATAATGATAATTAGTCGCCGTCAAATATTATTAACTTCCAAAATTAATTTCTAAAATATTACCATCGATAGTGATCTCGAAACTCAGTAAGGCTCCTCTAACTAGATCACGTGTGTATCATATACCTCATGAGCACATGAATCAAGCACAATCAGGTTAAAATTAGCACAAAATTAGGTTATATCAGCATAACCTAAAATTTTATAATACAACACGACCGTCACAGTGAAAACCGACGTCTGTGGTCAGACATATAATGCAGATTACAAAGAATACGTATTCTTCAATCTTAAAATCTTTCAATTTTATATTTTAACCTTGTAGTGTATGTCATTGTCCCAAAGTTCCTCTTTCTTGTAAATAATTAATTTAAACCTTTACTCTAAAATATCGTGTCACACTCGTGACGCACACTGCAGTTCGAATGTGATAAAACTTGATTCGTATCTTCACTGCAACTAAAATATTGCGTTCACTTCCAATTATAATCTGTATAATGAGGAATTGATGGACATCACGTGTGCCTAAGATTTTAACACTCTTCAACTGTTTTAATATTGTAGCATCAATTAGTTGTGAATGATGTACCGTTTTAGAAAATAATACTTTAATGAGTTAATTAGATTTGTAGTTCTAAAATAATTGACTTGTACACTCATGGTAAACATAGTAAAACTTGTCACCATTGTTTTAATTTTGTAAATAATTTATAAGTCTGAAGTTTTTGAAAAATATCACCGGAATTCAAAACACAAAATTTTAGTTAGTGAATCTTTATATTTTTGTTCTTTTGTATTGAATCACATCGTAATAATAAGTCGTTGTATAAGTGAGTTAAATGCAGTGGAACTTGTAACAGAGAAACACGCATTAGGGCAATTTCTCAGAGCAATGTGATACATTGTAACTGAAGGATCAGGATCGGGATTATCTCTCAGAACAGTGCGGTACATTGTACCTCAGGGATTAGCATCAGAATAATCTCTTGAAGTAACTTGTGTATCTCAAACAAACTAGGACGATGATGTGACATGTCACTTTAAGACGCCATTACATCACGCTGATCATCTTACGATTAGTTACTGGCCATTTAGTGGCGATAAATGTAAGTACATGTATATACTTTTGATACTTGTATAATTATTTCATGAATTTACAAATTTTCAGATCCCTAAGATTGCTAGAAATATTTTACACAAATCTAAATTTCCAAATTTCTGAATTTTTGAATTTTTGAATTTTTGAATTTCTAACTTTCTGAATTCCTAGATTTTTAAATTTTGAAATTTGTACTTCACTAAACTAGCCAAATCGAATTTTTCATTATATAATTCACTTATTATTATTTACTTGTTATAACATTAAGTGTTATTATTCCATAGTTGTTTTATTAGTTACATTCTGTTATAATCTTAAACATTATAGGTATTCAATAATTATTACATTAATTACATGTTACTATAATGTCGAACGTTGTTATTTAAAAGTTGTTATATTATTTATTTATTATTACAAAATGAAATCTTATTATTACAAACTGAAGTGTTACTATTTAATGCTTGTTATATGTATTTATGATTTTGTAAAGTTTGAACTGTCAAGTAAGCCGTGAAAAACTACTGTTACCTCAAATGGCGATAGCGATAGCACATTATCTCGTGACCATAAATTATCGTGACCGATCAATTTCCAAAATAGAATAATCACTACGTGTCGTTTTAATTCCAATCTATCAAGAGTTATTGCAAAAATCAAAATGCAATGTTCACTTAAAGTGAGAACACGTTTTCATCATGTACGAATCCTTGCGTGGACGATACACCAGAAATTTCCATTCGTTTTTAAATGACTCTGTAACACCTTGTCATCATCAGCCTCATGCTACATTAAATTACCATGCAAATTAGTTCTACTTTCATTTTCTGTTAAAATACTCTTTCGCCAGCAATAAACGACCAGAAAAGTGTTCCATGGTAAAAAATATACTTGCGCAAAGTATAAATAGCTGTGGATAAAACTTAATATAATCAGCTAGGTATGCTACAAAATATTATAATATGAAATAATGTAAAACCTACGCAATATCTTTGCATATTTAAAGGAAATTATATTTTATGGTAATCTCTGAAAATCTAATTATTTTGTCCTGGTTATATTGCACGTTTATCTTGTACGTGTGATACATTATTATCGTATCATTATAAATATGTACACATCTGTGGTGTACATATTATACATAATAACAATACAAATAATTAAACTAATTTAAAATAATAAGCTTCAGTCGTAGTTTTTGTAAAATTTAATTTGTTTAAGTATTTGAATAAATGAATGAATGTATCAATCTTTCCGTAACATAACCTAAAACGTGAATTGGTTACACTATTTAATGATTCACAAATTCACCGATTTTTTTAAATTTTTGCATCTAATATGAATACTATTGAAATATATGCTTGTATTGAAATTACGTTTGAATTACGTTAGGTGTTGATGCTACACTGATCCATTGATGTTAACATAAATAAAAATAAGAAAGCCTGCAATAAGGTTTTTATAAAATCCCCTTTATAAGGGGGACTAATAAATCTTTTAAAATCAATAAATAACCATAAAATTTTATAGATTTCTTTACTGAAGAAAATCGATTTATTATTAAAGTCAAAACATTTAAAATTCTTCTTAAGTTCAATTGTCGAATACATAAATTTACATTAATCTGTTTCTATAAACAAGTTTCAGATAAATTGTTACTGTGATAAAATTTCAGTTAAATTATTATTAAGAACAAATTATTCCTACAAACAAATCGAAATAAATATTTTTTTGCTTAGAGGATGTCTCTTCCCTTTCAGTCCTGATCAAGATAAAACTAAAACAGATTCAGGGAGCAAACTGGAACTGAAGCTAAAAGAATGCGAAAACTCGAGCAACTCGTTTAAATAGACTCATAAAATGGCTACAATGTGGCTGCATAACAAAAACATGGACAACTGAAAAAGCTTTTATGGCACTGTTAACCGTGATTACTATCTATCGTTCGCGATCGCTCTGCATACTTCAGAAGTTAAAGTTACTCTCACTAGATATTCATGACGAGAATTGTTGTTTCATGGTGAACGTGATGACCAGCAAAAAATACTATTGCTGGAGGATTTTTTAACACGAATGGTTATCTGGTTTACTACATTTTTAAATTAAACGATTTAATTGTGTTAATATCCTTAGAAATATTATTAGTTAGAGATGTAGTCAAAGAATTAACAGTTGGCTGTAGCTTTTGACAATTGCAGCTTTAAAACATACATTAAAGCATTTTTCTGCATAAATAAAATACAAATTTTTAAACATTATTTTATTCTTAATGGTTTAATATTTTTAAATTAAATTATTTAACTGTGTTAGTATTATTAAGCAAATAAAAATAAAAGTATCATATTGTTAAAGATTTATTCAAAGAATTAGCAGCTAACTGTAGTTTTCAACAACCACAAATTTAATGTACTTTTTAAAGCACTTATATTCTTTAAAAATAAAATTTAAGTTATTTAAAAGCACCGTATTCTTTAAATCGTTTAAATTTATACATTTTAACTTGCTGTTTATTCGAGTCAATTCTGAGATTTAATTTTGAGGTTATTTTTTGATCGAAAGTACATTATGTATTATAAGAATTAATACATGTTATACTTTCTCCAAATGTAATACTAAATGTTATTCTTTGAATGCATAAGAATGTACATTCTTGCACAGTTACACTAAATTATTAAGCTAAATAACAAAATGAATTTCATTCGAATGAGTTCTGCGATTGTTAGTCAGCCATTTTGTATCAGCAACGTAAATGAAAGCTTCACGCAGTCATATTCATTTCAAATCGTTTCAAATTTTTTATACACTTGTGTACTTAAAAAGTTACTTTTACTTTTATAACCTAAAAGTTAGAATACAGTTGTCTGAAAGTCATTTATTATTTCAGATCAAGATGATACTCATAATAAGTACAGGTACCAACTGTATGAATAATAATGGAATGTTATTCAGAGTTGTTTTACGAGAAAGTCTATTAATGGCAACTAGTAATTTCAAACGAACAATTCATTATAACGGTTTGTAGCTTTCCTGAATCCTCTAATACTTCTCTTACCTTAATTCACGAAACATACTGACACAGTTTGTCTATTTTTCACTTCGTTTATTTTTGACACAAGAAATGCGATAAGTTGAAAATTACAAAGGTTGCAAATAATTTGGTGCACATGTCGGCTCATATGGTAGCAAGGGTAACGAGCACGAAATAAGACGCATACATTATGACCTTAGTAATCTGAAGTCAATTTACATAGTAATTACTAAGTTTCCTGGTTCCAAATTACCTCTCAGCCGAGCCGTCAAAGAGTCGACGAGTAGCCGACAACGTGTCCGAATAATAAGTATGCGAAAAGAAGCGAAGCATAAGTCGTTTACCAGAATATGGTATTCGATCTTCAAGTAACGAGGTAACAAATTCGAAACGACTCTCGTTTTCGAGCGAAATTCTTCTAAGTCAAGACGGTGCCCCGGAGGAAATTTACGTAAGGGATGGTCCGGTTGTCGAAGACGTCTCGGGTTTCCATGAAATGATCGTTGGATGAGGATAAAAGCAATTGTAACAAAAACTATGATTTTTTAAAAAGCATTTGTTAAATGAAATTTTTTAAACATAATAGAACTTGATATTGGAATTTGTTATAAATCAAAGAACATAAAAATGGCGAAAGAATTGATTAAAAATAGTAAAACATAAAAATAACGAAACTTGTTAAACATTGTAAAAATTGAAAATAATAAAACATATGTTAGACATGGTTAAAAATAATAGAACATAAAAATAACGAAATTTATTAAACATTATAAAAATTGAAAATAATAAGACACATATCAGAAATGGTTAAAACTAGTAGAACATAAAAATAACTAAACTTATTAAATATTATAAAAATTGAAAATTATGAAACACATATTCGGAATGGTTAAAAATAGTACAACATAAAAATAACGAAACTTGTTAAAGATTGTAAAAGTTGAAAATAATAGAAGACATATTAGAACTGGAAATAGTCGAACATAAAGATAATGAAACTTGTTAAAAATAGTAAAATTTAAAAATAATAAAACACATATTAAAAAAGGTTAAAAATAATAAAATATAAAAATAGCGAAACTTGTTAAGAATAGTAAAAGTTAAAAATAATAAAACACATATTACAAATGATTAAAAATAGTAGAAAATAAATATAACGAAACTTGTTAAAAATAGTAAAAGTTAAAAATAATAAAGCACATATTAAAAAAGGTTAAAAATAATAAAATATAAAAACAGCGAAACTTGTTAAGAATAGTAAAAGTTAAAAATAAAAAGACAGAAATATTAAAAGTAGTTAAAAATAATAACACATCAAAATTACAGAACTTGTACAAAATAATGAAAGTTAAAAAGTAGTAGAATATAAAAATAATAATATTTGTTAATAACAGCTGGAGAATTTCAATGATTTTTATCATTCGTATCAATCATGCAGTTTTTATGAAACGTGGACATTATAGGAATAAAATGAGTGACGCTATAAAACAAAATGGTGCAATTAATGAAAGTGACTTTCGTTATTATACATTGCTAACATTATGTTGAAATAACAGAATCACTCATCGAATTTTCAGTGCATATATCAATTTCAAAGGGATAAGTACAAATAGAGGCACTCATGAGATACGTATTTCACATTCATTGTTTGTGGACAGAGAATGAATCTATAATTAAAATTTTGAAATGTATAAGATTAGAAATACGTATATCTGGGAATTGAGAATTTTGAAATTTTGAATTTCTGAAATTTAGTGAGTTGAAAATTATGAAATTTAAGAACTAAAAAATTTCCTAATTTTGAAAATACTAATATCTAGGAATTGAGAATTTAGAAATTTTGGATTTAAATTTAGTGAGTTGAAAATTATGAAATTTAAAAACTTGGGTATTAGGTATGAGGATAAGGAGATTTGTAGATTTGACCTAATACCTTACACTTCCTGAAGTGCCACATCCACTCTAATCCACCCTTAATAATATTAAAAATTTCCTATATCTAATAACTTACATTTTCAAAATCTCTCACCTCCCAAAACTAAAATTTTGCATATAAAATCCTACCCCTTACCAAATTCCACTCAAATCATAAAAGTTAATCTCTTACACCAATATTAACAATATTCAATTATTACCTACACAATTACGCGTATTATTTTGAAGCATCCCTCTTGAAGACCCAGAAACCTCCCCCGAGATAAAATATTCACAACGAACAATTCGCAGCCGCGTACACAGCGTGTCTCGGCTTTCTAACGACGACAGCCCACCATGATTTCACCTTTCAGCTTATTATTAGCCATTGTACTCGCGTCGGAGGTTCATCTCGCTTTGGGCCCGATTATTTCGATTAGCCTTGAATACCGGCTATTGTTTCAAGCCTCTTTGCAATTCGTGTGTCGACGGTTGGGCTTCTTCTATACACGCGGATACAACCGTTAACCTTTAGCCGTCCTACTTTGATCCAGCTGCCTCTACCCGGGAGATGTGTACGCTCGGATATGACTCATAGATTTACGCGAGAAAATATGAAATATGAATCGTACGATTTGCTGGAGGTGCGTCTTCAACAGACAACAGGTATTTTATGCCTTTTGCTGAGAGTAAGGCGACAAAGAAAGTAGTTTTAAGAGACGGAATACAACTGATTTGCAAAATGAAACGGAGTGGGATTTCGACGTTGTTAGGTTAGCTAATAAATCTTGAAATTAGATTGGCATATTCCATCTAATTTACAGAAGGTAATTAAAAAAATTTATTGTGTTACTAATTTTTCTAAATTTCCAAATTCTATTTTTCTACACTTCTTCAATTCTCACATTTTCTAAAACCTGAATTTCCAAATTTCGACTATTTGATTATTCAGAGATTAGAAATAAAAATATTGGAAATACAAAGATTTGAAATTTGAATATTTGATTATTCAAACTTGCACTCTATGTTACACGTCCCAAATATACAAATAAAACTAACCTCACAAAAATGCTTACCTAAAAATTGTAAATAGAAATGAGAAACTAGATGTAATTAATTTATTAACTATCGAATAAATCGACTTCATTCACTTTTACTTCTCGTTCCAAATAGTTTTCATCTACCACCATTTTGTGGTTGCCGTTAAATGTTGACAAAATTACGACGCGTAAATTTTGCCCGTTATCGCGTGATAATACACTAATGCATGTTTTTACGAGCAAAAGTACACGTTGACGCAATGGCATATCTTTTCCTGAGCATTTTACGCGTCAAGGTGAGAAACTTACATGTGAAAAACGCATGTAGTCCGTTAAGCTGATAGATTATCATTATAAAGAGCTTGTAAACGTCATTAAGTCTAATAAAAATAAATTGTTGCGATGGTAAAAGCTAAATAACTACGGTGACTCTGTGTTTGTTTTAATGATGTAAAGGATTACGTGATCTTTAATAATAAAATTAAAAGTACATCGTTGAGATGTGTAATGCAAATAAGGTGACATTTTATTCACACATTCATGTATTTATAATTGTATTGTCATAATTATAATACTTTTTTATATATGTTTTACATACATTATCGCACATATTATTTACATATTTACATTTACTTGAACATTGTTCAGGACTGATGATTATAATGTTAACCTCATGCATATTTTATGGTAGTGAATGATTAAATCATTAATGTCTATCATGAAACGATTTGGTTGCCAAATATTTATTTATTTATCTGTCTGTAAGCTACACATCTCAATTTTGCGTCTTTTCACCTGTAATTTTGAGGGTAGTCTCACGAGACACGCTAAATTTGCTGTATAGATTTTAACTGCGATCTGACGATAGACACGTCATTGTCGATCATCGTCGAATCGATACAAAACCATATCTCGGTATCGTTTCCATAATTTTTGAAACATAGAACCGGATATCACGTTAAAAGCTCTATAACTCATCGTTAACGATAATACTTGGTCCTCATTAACATCACTCCCCATGAAATCAGCAATAATCTTCGGTATTGTTCTCGATAGTTTCAGATACGTTTAATCGATTGAACTTTAAAATCTCTACATCTCATTCTTGTTTCACCTACATACAGTAGGCACTCAATTTTAAATACATATTAGAATTCGCGTGACTTGTAGATCCACTGATATATCCCAAAATGTAAGATAAATGAGACATTTCTCCTCTTTCAGCTTCACTGTTTGCCAAAGAGAACTGATGTTACACGAGTGTACCCGCATTGTTCGCACACGTTTGTTACAACCATTGGTTGTTCGTTAACTTTTATGTCTCGTTTTTAAAGGCTCGTTAATCGCATGAATTCGTGGACGTAAATGATAACAGTCGTGTTGCAGCATTCTTTGCTGATGGTTGACGACATCGTAAATATTCTTTTATTTTCCTTCTCCTTTGTCTATTTCTTCTACATTCTCTTTTCTGGTAATACTTTCTTAAATGAATTTATTATAAAATAGTTTCATTCACAAGATACGTTAACCCTTAACGCTACATGTGTGCCTCTCGAATAACACTGATGCGCGCCATTACATTACTCAATTACAATTAATATAAATATTGTAATCAAAATTATATTATTTCTGAAAATGAAGTGAATAAAGACTATTTGACTTTAATATTATTATTTATATGTCATTGTAGAATTTAAAATCCGACACTTAAGTGATGATAAGAATAAGTTTTCGAGTTTCACAATTAACTTTGCTCTCCAAGATAATTTTATTGTTCGCAAACAACAACTTTAAAATGTTAATTAAAATTTTAAATGAGTTCTTTTGAGGTTATTATTTCTTTACTAGTAATTTCCACTATTGTCTATTTTACTATGTTTATACATCACATGAGCACTATTACAGAATTAATTAAAACTAAAACTATCAAACCGGTCAAATGACCGTTCTACAAGTTTCTTATTATAAGGTACACATTTTGTTAAAATACATTCCTTGAAATCAGCATTGATTTTCATCAAGATAAAACATAAGTATGTGTTCCAATTGTATATTTATTCTTTAACTTCATTTTTAATTTCAAAGTAAATGTCCATTATATGTCGGTAGGTTTAGTGTTAAAGTGCGTTCCTTGAAATCAGCATTTTCATCAAGGTAAAGAATAAATGTGTGTACTAATTTATGTTTCGTCATTTGTTTATTCATTTTTTAACTTCATTTTTAATCTCAAATTAACATATCTCGGTAGGTTTAGCGTTAAATAATGCTAAAAATTATTGTATTAGATTGAACGGCGAATGAGAGGCGCTTCTCGAACGCAAAGAGTAAAAGTCCAAGGAATAAAGTGTGCAACACCTCAAGTGTAATAAAGTAAAATGTCTAGAAAACACCTACGCGAAAGTGATTCGCGTCTAGCAATCGAAAGCCCGGAAGCGTCTTTCTGAAAGCTTCTTCGTCACCTTCCATCGATGTCGTACGAGAGAATTTAATGCTCGGAGCAGCCTAAAGGCACCTGCGCATGTCGGCCTATACCCGACGGCATGTTACGCGTCGAGTACCTGCCTACGTTTCACCGCATGTATTTAAACATGAGTTCTATCCATCCCGTCGATTCGGACCACGTGCACATTCACACGTTCAACCGGTTATATGTACACGAACGGTCACGTGTGGACGTTTAAATATCGCCGCTACACGACAGGGCGTGGAACCTGTTATTGGTTCAAGTAGGCGGATTCGGTTTGGTTCGAGATCGATCGATCGATCGAAACCTTTCGATCAACGGATGTTCTCAAGAGTGTGATTTTGTAAAAAGGTTGTGGATTTATAAGGTTTAATTCATAAATATTCATTTACGCATAGAGTTAATGGATCGATTATGATCGTATGAATTTTTATTGGGTTGAGTATTAAATTTTTGACGCTGCATGGATAAGTCTGTTGATCGAAGGTGGTACTGGGTGGTTTTGTGTTAGGTTAAGTTTGTTACATTTAATAGAGAATTAAATCTATTCGTCGAGGATGGTATTAGAGGAGTTTTAGTTCAGTATTAAATTTACGACACTTACAATTAGAAAACAACCGAGTTTACTTATCAAGGTTGACATTACATGATTTTATGTTAGGACGAGTGTCAAGTTCGCTACACTTATTGCAGAATTAAATCTAATTCATCGAGGGTGGCATTAGAGGAGTTTTAGTTCAGTATTAAATTTACAACACTTACAATTAGAAAATAACCGAGTTTACTTATCAAGGTTGATATTACATGATTTTATGTTAGGACGAATGTCAAGTTCGCTACACTTAATGAAGAATTAAGTCTATTTTTCGAGAACGATATTGGATGATTTTTCATCGAGTTCAGTATTAAATTTCTAACATTCAATAGAGAAGTTTATTAATCAAGGCTGATAGTGGATTATTTTGTGTTACGTCAAATTTGTTAAATTAATAATTAATTAAGTTTATTTATCGAGGATGGTATTCTATGATTTTGAGTTCAATATTAAATTTCTGATACTTAATATCTGAGTCTAAGACTGGTATTAGATGATTTTGTATGAGATTGAATGCCGAGTTTTTGTACTTAATGGAGAATTAAGTTTATTAATCGAAGATTATGTTGGATGATTTTTCATCGAGTTCAGTATTCAATTTCTAACACTTAAGGGATAACGAAGTCTATTAATCAAGGCTAATATGAGATGATTTTTTGTTAGGTTGAGTTCCAAGTTCGTTACACTTAATGAATAACTAAGTCTATTAATCAAAGCTGATATGAGATAATTTTTTATTAAGTTGAGTGTCAAGCTTGTTACATTTGAAGGATAACTAAGTCTATTAATCGTGTATGATATTAAATGATTTTGGATTAATTTGAATGTCAAACTTCTGTGAAAACGAATTTGAACTCTTTGATTGCTGTAAATTTTCATTTCAATTTGTCGAGTATAAAAGACTATATTTCTTACAATTAAAAATTTTAATAGAAAACGACGAGACTAAAGAAACTAGTACTTTCACAATATAATACTTCTTAGACAATTTGCTATAATTAAGACTTGTTGCAATTTTTTGTAATTAAGATACAATATTATAACTTTATAATTAAGTAAACTCAAACGATTATTCAATAATAAAATAATGTATATTCATTGATTAATTGCACCTATTTGATTTTTACATTACTATCACTTTGATAAATAATGAGTTTAGGATATCATTTTCCTGAATCATTCGAGGATTATTATAATGCCGAATCATGGGATATAAATACAAACAGTATATCATTCGTGGAGACTGTAACTATTTTCAGAACAATAAGATGTTATCGGAGAAACTAAAAATTACTACAAAGACTTGCTATCGTCTAAACATTATCTAGATGACCCTCGTTCCACTTTTCTAATTGTTCAGCCGATCAATTAAATGTTTGCGGTCGACGATCGGTGATCCGTGACGAGAACATGAGTACCTCGATTAAACGACCAACACTGTTTTCCATACCACACCGATTGCAATGTATAAACGTGATGTTCGTGAAACGAGGAAACAATGTCATAATTGTACGATCTTGATGAAACGTCGATGTATTACTTTTCATTCTATCACTTCCCTGTTTCAGATCAAACATTTATTTCTTTTTAATAATATTAAAGTAACGATTGAAACTATTACTTTCTCTTTTCTTGCAAAAATTGCCATTCTAAATTATGAAGATGTGAAATGGATATGAAGTGGCTAAAGTTAATTTCTAACAATTAACTTTATTATTTAGAATAACCATTTTGTTAATTGTTAGGAAGTTAACTTTATAAATGTTCAATCAGAAATTTATTTATTGGACTAAATGTACATATGGTGAGCGAAATATTTATTATTATATTTGAAATTTTCATCAAGGATCAAAACTATGAATAACGTTCACATGTGAGTAGAATTAAAAAGTAAAAAACAACAATAGAAACTTTTACATAACAAGCTTAAAATATTGTAAATAACTAGCGTCAAAAGAAATTAAAGACCTACACATATTTTATCCAAAAACGTAGAAATTGTTAAACAAGAAAATATTTTATTATTGTACGCAATAATAATAGTACCAATTACAAGTTTTCAATGTATATAATATTACCAATAAAATTCTTTAATTAACGAAGTACGTAATTTATTCAATATTTTAGTCTAATAAAGATAATTGGAAAAAGTATTAATAGTTTAATGAATCTCTGATATGTGAAAAGAGAACATTTAATTATCCTCCGGATGTAATTATAAACAAGAAATTAAATTCGAATATAATTTCATGTTTAAGTTCTACAAAAGTCTAATTAACGTATCGATTGCAAAAACATGTTTATTGATTGTGCGAGTTTTCACGGAATTGTAGATATTGGAATAAAATGACCGGCTACGAGATTCGTGTTTTCATACCCAAACGTTGTTGACCGATCACGAGTTAACTCGTGTTTGCGCTTGCATTAGCTATTTCAATTTTCAGAACTCTGAGTAATATAGAACATTATAAAAGCTTTTTGTATATCGCTCGGTGTTCGCATTATTATTTAATAAAAATTACTTCTCTTAAAATTTGAATTTTTGTAATTATTTTAGTAGCTCAAACATTTTAACCTTAATAGAATAATTTTTTAATCATATGCAAATATTGTATTTATGTTCAAAATGATTGGAAGTTATGTAGCAAATATGTACAAAATTTCAGTTCGTTAAACATAAATAAATTATATTAAAGTTTATTCAAATTGTTTCACTTTTATATTCAATAATATATTATAATTTCTTTTTATATTTTTTAAACATAATATTTATGTTTGTTTTAATATATTTTATAGTGATAAATGATTTAACAATGTACAGTTGTAATTGAAGTATATTTTCTTTCATAATTTATTCAGAGTATGTAAGATTTATTTTTATAGTAATATTAAAATCTATTTTAATATATTTTACAATAATAAATAATTTAATCGTGCTAGACTGAATAATTTATAGCTATAACAAAAGCAAACTTTCTTTTATAAAAAAGAGAAAATAATTTCTTTCATTCTTCTATTTATTTAGGTTATGTTAGGTTGTGTTAAATTATGTTAATTTCGTTTATTGTATTAATTTATAATATAGAATATGTACAGTACAGAATGTGAATTATAATATATTTAGTTATTTTATCAATACGTATTCATAATTGTAAAACCAGAATTATGACAATTTTATTCAAACAAAATGGCTTAAGAATAAATTCTTGTCAGAATGAAAATGCTTGTAATTCATAACATTAACTATTTTCAACTTTCTAAGCTATTCTGTTAAATGAACTCTAATGAATTTGTAAATTTTAATTTCTTTTACAAAAACCGCAAAAATTCCTCTTACATTATAATTACAATCTACAATAACTCCTATATCTTCTTCAGTTAATCGCTGACACAATGTAGCTTCTGCGTAAATTTATACGTCAACAACGTGTTAATTTCCTCGAAACGGCTTCTTTCATCCAGAATTACCTCGATTACTAATTCCCTCCGTCTAAAATTCCACAGAAAATCACGGAACAACGAAGGTAAACGCGACAAAGCTACACTCGCGTAGTTCGAAGAGTAAACTATTCAATTAGAAGGAGCGATTTGATCTACGGTGGTCTGCTAATGGCATCGCGTGACATAGCCTCGCAGGAAGTCGTAATAAAGTCCGGTGCATGCAATGATTCTCTGCGGATCTATCGCGAAAGCTGTTCGTGCCAGGTTGAAAATGTAAAACAAAGATCGTCCGGCGATTCGACACGTGGAGAAAAATTATTAACGCGTTCTTTATCATTGCGGTCACGCAGCCCCCGTGGTTTCGCCAGAATCGGCGAACAGGAGGGAAAGAAACAAGGATAAAAGGCGTTAATACACGATCGAACAGCACGCACGCGCCGTGTTGTGTCTTATAACGCGATCTACAAATCATATAGCGATACGTTGACCGTATTTATTGGCCAGGTTATTTTTCTATCGGCTGCTCGGGGCTTGCCCGACTGACTTATTGATACAAGTTAGGGATTCGTTGTCACGCGACTATTTTTATGATGCGTACACTCGGAGGCAACGTAGGATTTTTTTCAAACAGGGAGGAAAAATGTGAAAGTTTCGAAATTTCAATTTTTCGATTTTTCGATTTTTCGATTTTTCGATTTTTCGATTTCCTTCAAATTCAATTTTTCAATTTTTCCATCTTTCAATTTCTCAATTCTTCAATTTCCCTAACTTTCAAATTATCAAATTCTCAAATTTTCAAATTCTCAAATCCCCAAATTCTCAATTCCTCAAATTTTCAAATCCCCAAATTCTCAAATTTCCAAAGTCCCAAATCCCAAAATTCTCAAATTCCCAAATTCTCAAATCCCCAAATCTTCAAATTCCCAAATTCTCAATTCCTCAAATTCTCAATTCCCCAAATTTTCAAATTCCCAAAGTCCCTAATCCCCAAATTCTCAAATTCCCAAATTCTCAAATCCCCAAATTTTCAAATTTCCAAATTCTCAATTCCCCAAATTCTTAAATCTCCAAATTCTCAAATCCCTAAATCGTCATATCCCCAAATTCTCAAATTCCCAAATTTTCAAATTTCTAAACATTCAGATCTCCAAATTCCAGATTTCTAATTTTTCCAAGTTTGTACAATAATAAACTTGAAAACCACCCCACTAAAAATAATTTATTTCTGAATATTTCTACAAAACCTAGAGAATTCGAAATTTTTTCATATCTTAACCCAACTTTACAATTTCGGAATTTTGAAAGTGTAACAATTTAAGATTTTATTAACATTTAACCACAAAACTTGACATTAAATTGTCCACAAGAAGTCACTGAAGTAACCATAACTGTTCTTTAAGCACTTAGTCGACATCAATCTTGATGGTTATTTTTTTGGCTATATCTATTGAACCGTTCACCTTGTCAAGATGAAAAGTATATATTCCGAAACTAGAGATCATGTGATTTTATCTGACAACTGACTAGAAGGAATGGCTGGCGTGTTTTACAAGAAGATAGACAACAGACATTGATCCTTTTACGGTTTTAATATTAATTTAAGATCTTGTTATGTATCTTGGTTCTTTTAACCTTCGTTTATGACTTTCTCTTCTTTCTTCGTTATCGATACAGACCTTTATAATGATCCTTTATGCCTAATTTTTCAATTTTTCAATTTTTCAATTTTTCAATTTTTCAATTTTTCAATTTTTCCATTTTTCAATTTTTCAATTTTTCCATTTTTCAATTTTTCAATTTTTCAATTTTTCAATTTTTCAATTTTTCAATTTTTCAATTTTTCAATTTTTCAATTTTTCAATTTTTCAATTTTTCAATTTTTCAATTTTTCAATTTTTCAATTTTTCAATTTTTCAATTTTTCAATTTTTCCATTTTTCAATTCTTCAATTCTTCAATTCTTCAATTCTTCAATTCTTCAATTCTTCAATTCTTCAATTCTTCAATTCTTCAATTCTTCAATTCTTCAATTCTTCAATTCTTCAATTCTTCAATTCATCAATTCTTCATTAATTTACATTTGTTATTAAAGTTGTGTCTAATATTCTTAATTTTTACTGAAGTGTGCTTTAACTACTCTGTGATATATACATACATTGTATAACTACCATTTACTGTTTGACAATTTATTTGTATTTACTATTTACTGTTCTGTTAGTATATTTATTCTGTTATATTTGAAATAAAATTAACAATCAAATGTTATTCTTAATAATAATAATAAAGTATGGTGGTATGTCACAGAAAAATACGTTTTTGAATTTTTACAAGTATCTAATAGTAACAAGGTAGCAGTAAAGAAACATTTCTCAAATAAAAATTTTATTAAAGGAAAAGAGATATGATATTTATAATAAATTTATCCACATTATCCACAAATAAGTATGTGGAAACTGATGTTACAAAAGAACAAAAAATATTTTCGATACTTTCATTTTACACTTTACAAAATATTGTGAAAGGATTTTATAGTATTATATTTTCTAGTATATTTTATAGAATATGTTCTAGTATAATTTCTAATATATGTTCTAGTATATTTTCTAATATATTTTCTAGTATATTTTATCTAATATTTTTGAAGTAAAGTGCAATGAACAATTAGTTGCAACCCACTTTATTTTTTGTTTTTATACATTTATTTAGTATTTGTTTGATGAGAAATCTTAAATTGACAAAATGAAACAGTAATTATTATGTGCAACAAAGTGTAAACATAGGAACGCTACAACAATGCAAGTTTCTATTAAGGTTAAAGGTTAAGACGAAGTAATTAATAACCCTCTGTATTAATAATTACCCTATTATTCGATTAATTGCAATCGTAATTCACCATTATAATCACAAATGAAAGGATCATGATAAATTAGTAGTTCGCACAATGTTAATAAACATCAATAAGTGTAAGCACTGAT
Source organism: Megachile leachella (assembly GCA_963576845.1). Taxonomy (NCBI): domain Eukaryota; kingdom Metazoa; phylum Arthropoda; class Insecta; order Hymenoptera; family Megachilidae; genus Megachile; species Megachile leachella. The sequence continues at coordinate 10,734,330 of OY756256.1, read as the reverse complement.
TACGATCTTCGATCATTAATCGAGCGCTGGAAACTTTTAATCACTGATTTATACGATGAAAAGGTATTCTTCATTAACGATTTTTATTGGCATTTTGCAATGGTAGTCGCGTTATCACGATCGAAGGAAAAAGTGGCAGCCATGAACTTTTGCTTGTCCCGTTCCCATCCAATATTCATCATGACGATAGTGAATGGTGTTCACGCGTCGATTCTGACGTCGATAATTCATGAATCGATTTAATACAAACAACTGTAAAGTTTTAGATAACCTTTTTATTCCGTTGGAGACACTGTTTCTTCGATCGACGTGTCATGCTCGGAAGATAACTATTATGGCGATCTGCTGACGAGTGCTGTTGCGAAATATTGCTGATTTAATGTTTGAAAAAATTTTTAATGATTTAATTTTTTCTTTTAACTATGAATAAATTTAGTAATAAATTAAAAAATGCAATTTCATAATTTAGTTTAGTAATTTAATTTAGTAATAAATTCAAAAATGTAATTTAATGATTCAATAAATTTAATAATTTAGTTTAGTAATAAATTCGAAAATGTAATTTAATAATTTAATAAATTTACTAATTTAGTAATTTAATTAAAAATACATTTAATAATTTAATTATGAATAAATTTAGTTTGAACTTAAATTATAATATCAGTGTAATAAGTGCTTAAACATTTTATTTTAAAATTATCGCAAATTGAATTATTGTATTATTAACAATAAACATGTAATAATAATAACAGTTACTACTGTGTGTTATTCATGTATCACTATAAAATTGATGCTCTATTGAAATTCTATTGTGTAAAAAATAATTTAAACTGAAACGTTAATTCATCCAAAATTTTAGTTTAATAAAATTGTTCTTCTTACACTAATAGTCTTCATGAATTTTTATTTTCTTTTAAGTTAATTCAAATTTAAAAGTTTCAAGTAATTTTTGCTAATGTTTATATCTTTTTCAGCTTAAAAATTTGCAACTGTTAATTTGAACTTCATTACAGTAAAACATTTCAAGGTTCAAGCTTTTCAATTATTAACCCTATACACTTCTTAATTTCACTCAGTATGAAGTGATAAATATATTTGTTATTTTTTATAAATAGTAGGTATATGAAAATATATTCAACTATTTATCTGAATTCTTTATAAAATCTAAGAAAAGTGTGATGTGGAGCCGCACACAGTATAAACGTGCAAAGGGTTAACTATTAACAAGTCCAGAATTTTAATACCTAAATTAAACTACAACAGTAAGCTTCTTGGTCTACGTTGTACTCCTACCCTTAAAATTTCAAGCCAAAAGAAAATTGCAACCCGTCCATACAAACGAATAAACGCAGACCAACTCATCCCTTCGGCAATAAAAATTAGAGGACCCAGTAGCGTGAGGAACTCCAAAGGTAGCTTTTTATGATTCCCATTCTTCCGCCCAACAAATTTACCTATCGCACTGCACCTGCCGTTCGCATTCGACCCATGTCCACGGTGGGTTTGTAGTTGTCGACCGCCTACGAGGATTCGATCCTTGGTCCTGAGATGATTGCTCCTCCTGTTCGCGTATTGCGAGCCGTACACGAGGACTACATTAGCATAACACGACCTAATTGATACTGGTCGCATTATGCGCCTCCACCGCGACCATATTGGACGTTAGATGCGTTTAACATGTTTGCTACTGGTTGCACAAGGTGTTTAGACACGCGGTACTAACAGTTGGAGAATTGCTGACTTGGACGACGTGACAAATTAAGGAATATAGTGGAACCTCCCACGTTTAGAGAGAAATTCTTGTTTACACAGTCGAAATGTGATATACAAGGAAATCTTCCGTTCATTGATTTTGGGGGATTTTTGGGAAGTTTGGGGAGAGGTTAAGTATTTGAAGACGTAGAAATTTTAGGATATAGAAATTGGGCGATATAAGAAGTTTTGGTGGTATCAGGAGGTGGAAGACTTAGGAATGTGAGAACTTAGAAATTTGACGGTTTAGAAATTGAGACATAGGAATTTAGGGACTAGGAATTTGGGGACCTCGAAATTTGGATACACAAGAATTTGGAGACCTAGCCAAAGTATATAGGAATTTGGAAGTTTAGGTGTTTGGAAATTTTACAAATTTAGAAATATAGAAATAGACCTACTTTAGATATATAAAAATTTGAAGGTCTAGGGATTTGAAGACCTACAAACTGGAATAAATATGAATGTGGAAGTATAGGAATTTGAGGACCTACAAACTTGAATACCTACGAATTTGGTTTTGTAGCAATTTATATCTAGAAATTTGAGTACATAGTAGTTTGAAGACCAAAAGATTTGAACATAGATATTGAGGAACTTAGGAATTTGGAGACCAAATGGAGATCTAGAAAGTTGGGCACATAGGTGCTTTGGGAATTTAGAAATATGATAATCTAAGAAACTAAATTCTAAAAATTTTTGGACCTAGGAATTTGAAAGCTCAGAAAATACGTATACCATTCTAACTTCAAACTCAAATTATTAAAACATTCTGATAGTTTTTCTTCGAACCACATCAACGTATTTCAAAAAAGTATCGAAGTAAACAGCTTATCGCATAAATTCGAAACAGCCAATTATACTATTTTTTATAATGGCCGCAAAGACAAGAAACTACTTTACAATTACGATAAGTAGGAAACTCGTGCACCGCGAGCTTGTTATTCAGAAGTGAAATTCGCAAAAGTTGTTGAATTGATTGTTACTGAAAGCAGACACCGTTAGACATTTACCACATGACGAATCGCCACAGGAAATCAATGCTTTCGAGACGTCACCGTGATCGAGATGAAACACATGCGACCCGACAAGCACTTCCTAATCTGTAACTAATCGAAATTGTAAAGAGGAAATTGTTGGAATAAATCGGCCCTGCCCGTAGACACAGTTTGTCATTGAACGTGGAATAAATTGTACCGTTCTCCTGCCGGCTATAAGTTAAACGGACCCAATGCAACTTCGTATATTTTATCAAGTCTCGTTTAATAATTATTATGCGCATAAGCGTTGCCTTTCGGTGCTAGATTATGATCCCGTGTTTCTGCATTTTAATGAACAGAAATGGTCTGTCATGTTGACGTTGAACGGTAGCTGAAAGGTTTCGAACACTTATGAGGATGTTGAACTTTTACTGCTTGCCTGAACGAACTTTTAGAATTTTTATTTTATCGATATTTAAATTTAGCTTTCAGTTTTCGAATTTCGCGATGCGGACATTTAGGAATTTGATTATTTAGAAATTTTTACATTTTGGAAATTATCGATTTTCATTCAATTTAGATCTTGGGAATTTTGGAATTTGGAACTTTAGAAATTTGGACATTTGCAAATTTGAAAGCTCTCAAATTTGGTTAGGTTGGAAATTTAGAAATCTTAACGGTTTAACAGAATTTAGAAATTTAGAAATTTTTTCAATTATGACATTTAAATTTTGCAATTTGGAATTTTAGACATTTTGATATTTGGAAATTTAATAATTCAAAGATTCAGACATTCAGAGGTTCGAAGATTCGGGGATTCAGGGGTTCAGAAATTTTGGAATTCAGAGATTCAGAAATTCAGTAGATTCAGTAGATTCAGTAGATTCAGTAGATTCAGTAGATTCAGTAGATTCAGTAGATTCAGTAGATTCAGTAGATTCAGTAGATTCAGTAGATTCAGTAGATTCAGTAGATTCAGTAGATTCAGTAGATTCAGTAGATTCAGTAGATTCAGTAGATTCAGTAGATTCAGTAGATTCAGTAGATTCAGTAGATTCAGTAGATTCAGTAGATTCAGTAGATTCAGTAGATTCAGTAGATTCAGTAGATTCAGTAGATTCAGTAGATTCAGTAGATTCAGTAGATTCAGTAGATTCAGTAGATTCAGTAGATTCAGTAGATTCAGTAGATTCAGTAGATTCAAGATTTCAGAAATTCAAAAATTCAGAAAATCAAGAAATCAAAATAGAAAAATTTAGAACTGCAGAAATATGGAAAGTTAGCAACTCAGAAATTTTTAAATCTATAAATTTAGCAATTTAGACATTCAGAAATCTAGAAATTAAAAAATTTAGAAATGCAAAAATTTTCATCAGAATTCCTTCTTATTGAAACCTTTGAATCTCACAATATTGAAATTTACGTATTTGAAAGTTTTCAAATTTGAAACTTAAAAACTTTGAAAACAATGATTCAGAAATATACAAATTTCAAAAGTTAAAAAAATGTCCAAATAAAAAAATTTTCTAAGTATTCAAAATCACGTGTTAGGTTCCCTACAATCATAATTTTGTTACAATAATCAATACGAGTTTATCATCCGATTAAATCACCCTGTATACCGTTGTTACCGCGAAACACTAAGCATTCACACGAACTTTATCCACATTTTTATACCATACTCATCCACCATCTATAATTATACCTTGTCCGTCAAGAATTAACGGTAACGTACAATTGTATCCATTTTCGGTTAAAAATCATCGACCGCATTGATATCTATGAGATAGTATAATGAAGGAACGCTATTGCTGGCGTATAATTAATGTCCGCTATGACGATCATGAAATGTTAATTATCGCGTCTACTCGCGAGCAATCGAAGAGATTCCGTTTGTATTGCATTACCATATGTCCGATTGATAAATTCGAAACTAAACTCTAGTCACACTTGCTGTTTAACATCGTAACACCAAGTTGATCCAAAGCGTTTCGTTACGCAATAGATCGTTCATACATAAGTACAGGTTAGCGCGTGCTCTCGCTGTGAAAACGTTCCAGCTGACATTTTCTCTGACTAATAGCGATTGGATCTTCAACAATAACAAACAGATATGTACTTACCTCTTGAAGACCCTCTAACACGGTAAATCATTTCGATTCACGGGAACATATTCATTATGCGATGAAACTCGGTGAAATTTTTTTGAAGTACGTTTTAAGAAAATATTTGTGTTGCGATTTGTTTGATGTTATGGCAAAGTTTTTCGAGTGCAGTTGATATTTTGGGAAAGTAGTTTGACTGCAATTTATTTGATATTTTGGGAAAAAATTTATAGTGGAAGGATTTCAGGAAATTAAGGTATGATTTTTATAGGGTAGACCAGTCTTTTATTACCAAACTTTATTGACGTGCAAAGATTGTAGAGATTTAGACCTTTGGAAATTTGAAGATTTATGGAATTGAGAATTTAAAAGTTTGAGGTTTTAGAGATTTGGAGATTGGATTTGGGAATTTAGGAATTTGTGAATATATAGATTTGAGAATTTAAAAGTTTTTAAACTTGGACCTTTGGTAATTTTGAAATTTGATAATTTGACAATTTGGAAGTTTTCGAATATACGATTTAGGAATTTTAGAATTAAAAAATGTGGAAGTTGAAAATTTATGAATTTGAGGGTTTGGAGGATTGGAAATTTCATAATCTGAAAACTTACAAATTTTATGATTTGGTAATTTAAGAATTTGGGAAATGAAAATTAAAAATTATAAAAATTTGTATTCTTAGGAATTTGGAAATTTGTAAGTTTGACGTCAAAGAAATTTAAAAATTGCACAATTAAAAAACTTAAAGATTATAGAATTTTTAAATTCAATAATATTGATACTTAAAGTGTTTTTAATTTTGTAATTAAAATTATAAATAGTCTAGTAAACTTAGAAAATTGGAAACAAAAAAATAAGAAAAATAGTTTGAATGTTTAATCTCCCAAAATTTTGACAATCTTATAAATTTTTTATTTCAAAATGTTAGACCTTATAGACATAAAAATTTGGAAATTTGAAAACTTGAGAACTGGAAGATAAAATGAAGAGATAACATGTGATTCCAATTGACGTGACATTAATATGTTTTCAGTCTTCAATCATATCTTGAATCTCCCCATTGTCTTATAACAATGTGGTTTGCCATTAGTTTGGACGTTGTTGGCGAACATTACCAATTTCATAACAAAATTAATACCTTCATAGTGAAATAGAATAATTCCTTTGTTATAAGTCATAATTGAAAACTATACGTTGATTCGCATTATCTGTCTCAGCAGTGAACGCGTCAAGCACCTGCTTAACCAGGCGTTGAAATCTCCAGCACTACACGGTGTGATGCAACGATACGCGGCGTTGAAACTTTAAGTGGATCTAGCAAATTTCTATAGTGTATCAATACAATGTTAATTTTGGACTTATTTTCGGTCTGTAATAAAATTGTTTATGCAAAATGTTAGTGGGTGCAATTTGGACAAATTTCAAAGTTATGTGTCATGAAAAATGCAATGAAGTTGCATTTACGAAATTAGAATTAAAAATTCAAAAATTTACAAATTCTCATGTTTTAGAACTTTCAAATCTTCACTTTCTTAAATTCCTCTCATTTTTAAATTTGAGATTCCCCAATTTTCAAATCTTGAAATTTATAGATGTTTGAATTTCTAAAATTCAAAATTTTAAGTCTTTGAAGTTATTGATTTCTGTAATTTCCTCTTTTCTGGATAGAAAAATTATAAAATTTCTGGAAACTTAAATCTGCAAGAGTCTGAATTTAAACCTTCAAGTTTTCAGATTTTCACATTTCTAATTTCCAATTTTCCAAATTGTTAAAATTCTAAAAGTAGGTATTCTCAATTTTTTAATTTTTACTCGTAAAATTTACAAGTGCTTAAATTTCCATATTTCCAGATTCAAAAATTTCAATATTACGAAATTACCAAATTTTCAAATATGAAAATCTTCAAATCTCTAAATTTTTGCATCTGCAAATTTCAAAATTCGTAAATGTTCAATCCTGTAAATTCTCAAATTTCCAAACTTCTACATCTGAAAATTTTCAAGATACTAAATTCAAAAATTTCCAAAAACTTGCATTCCCAAATTTTTAAATTTCCATACTTTTTAATCCACAGATTTCTATATTTTTGTATTCTAAAATTCCAAAGTTAAACATTTCCAAAATTGCAAAATTCAAAAATTTTAATATAATAAAATTCCATAATGACCTAATTACCTAAATATCCAAAGCTCTATATCCTAGAATTTGAGAATTTCAAAATTCTCAAAAATCGAAAATTTCGAAATCCCTAATGTCTCAAATTCCCAAATATTAATATCTGCAAATTCATCCAATTCCAAGGTTGCAATATTACCAAATTCCCAAAATATCCAAATCTCTAATCTCAAAAGTGTTCAAACTTTCCCTCCTACAAATTCTCTGCAAATGTAATCTCCAAATTCATCACTTGCCAAGTTCCCAAATTACGAAATTGTCTAATCTCTAAAATATTCAAATTTGCTCTGCTACATATTCTCTCCAAACATCCTTATCTCAAAGTGGAAATTAGGATCTCCACAGTGCTTCCATTTCCAAATTCGAATCCCCAACAAACCCAGAAGTTGCGGCTCTAACGCCCGTCACCTCCACGCGCGCACTTTTTGCCCTCCGAGCGGCAACATGCACACGTGTACGTGTAGGTGTTTCGCGCGGGTGCGCGAGCCGCGCAGCTCACACAGCCTCGCTCACGATTGGCTCCGGTCCCGTTAGCTTGAACCCTCTGGACCGGACTCTCGCCTTTTGCCAGGCGGCCGTGTGCGAGGTTACGTGTCGTGTACACACGCCTGCGTTCCCGTGTGTCCACGGCCTTCACACCGGCGGAACGATAAACGGCCGATTCACTCGTCCACTCAAATTAACGGTGAACATCATTGTTGTCGAACGATCGGGGGCCCTCCACCTTTTCCTCCTCTTCTCGCCGAATCGTGCCGTCTCTCACCTCGCCCCTTTCTCATCGTCGCTCGTATTTGCCGAAGCTCTCGAGCCATTAGCGAGCGGCGATCGAGGAAATCGTTTATCTTCAAGAGCCTCGTAATTAGAGGATCGACGAGGATCCACACGCGCGGACCCGCTCGCGAGTTCTGCGAACGCCACGGAATCGAAATGCGGTCATCGTAGTAGCCCGTTTCGGCAACCGACAGGAAATATGTGCCTGAGATTGCTGCTTCGGCAGGATGATCCGTGCGTTACGGTGATTGATCGCTGAGATTAATTGCTATGGTGTACGTTTCTGGTTTAGACGAAAGTGACGATGGGATTGTTCACTCTTAGGTTAGGTGAAGGACGGTGAATGGATGGGTTCAATTTATTACAGGAATTAGGTACTCTTCATAAAAAAATATCTGTTCAATCCGATTATAATTTTCAACTTTTAAATTATAATACAAATGTTTATAAAAGACCTCCAGCTTCTGAGACTTACGTGGCTGGTCAAATTACTGTATTCGAGAGATTTTTGTGTGAATAGATGTTTAGTGTCTTTTATCTTGCAAGCTATTTGTCTGTTACAGACTAACTGTTTACAATATTAATAAGAACAAAGAAAGTTATGTTATGCGTCCGTTATGTGCATAATTGCATATGAACTTTAAAAAGTATATTAAAAATTTTTGTAAGATTTATGTCTTAATGTAAGATTGTCACGAGTCAGACTCATCAAAGTGCGACCAGCGATTAATGTTAATGATACTTGATACGCCATAGATGATGCATGAGTTCATATATGAAGTTTAAATCATATTGAAATCTGCAACGTAGCAATTATACGAAGTTCATAGATAAAGATAAAATATCGAAACAACTGCATACAAATTATATGAATTTCTTCATCAAATTGCATTACTTTCTTTATAATTATACACTTTGAGTTCATTCGTTTCATATTACATCGTTAAAATTGCTACACGCTTCGTTTAAAATTACATATCCATAAAAATACCACCAATACAGAAATTGGAATGTATGCAAATGGGTTAAATACTCGGAAACGAGCATGTAAACACGGTAACGCGGAAAACGCACACATGGAGCATGTAGCAAGTATGTTAAACAGTTTCAATTTTCACGCGCTTCCTGGATACGACACATGATGGAACATGCTCTATGAACAGGTCGAGAAGTTGAAAGTATTCGGTATCCGTATAAAGGATACAATTTATTAACAAAGATATCACGAAAGCTAATCTCGATAACTCATTACTCTTCCTATCAATTTTCTCGTTCGTAATACAGTTATCGTCGGAAAGACGAAGAAGAAGCAATAAACGTCCGATAGAATAACTGCAAAGCAATTCGGAACGGGTAGCGTATCTACAAATCATCGGCTGCCTAACGACAAGCCTATCTCGACCTGGCTTGTATATACAGTTGGTCAGTGAAGAAATAATTTCAACTTCGTGGACTGACCTTCTTCCCACGAGTGTTAGTGCCACTTTCTATGTAACTTTGAACGCGCGAAGATATTTCAGTCGCAGCTACTTGGAAAAGTTCATTGGTACCTTCAAGTTTCAAATTTATATTTTCTAGTCTTGTATAGGCTCTTCTGGACTACTGTCAATTTCAACTGCTTCGAGGATGCACTCAACTAGTAGTTATGGGCATTGCTATTTCTTGCATATTAATACATATATTTGTGGTTCATTCTTATTAGTTCATCTGAGGGTATAGTGATGTAAGAATATAGGACTTGTGGATGTATAGGTCTGTTCGTAGGAATATGGGAGCTTATGGATGTGTAAGGTCTATTTCTAAGGTTATAGAGACTTGTGAGTATGTGTGGCTAGGCATATAGGATTTGTGCATGTATAGATCTATTCGCAGGGATATGGGAACTTATGGATGTGTAAGGTCTATTTCTAAAGTTATAGGGACTTGTGAATATGTGTCACTAGGCATATAGGATTTGTGCATGTATAGATCTATTCGCAGGGATATGGGAACTTATGGATGTATAAGGTCTATTTCTAAAGTTATAGATACTTGTATGTCTTGACTAGGCATATAGGACTTGTGGATGTCTAATGTGAATATGAATATATTCTTAGGATAGTCCCAGGCTTATGGCGCCAAGGAAAATTTGCGATTTCACAGAAATTCTAAAAATATAGATATGGAGATTTAAGTATGCAGTAATATGTCAATAAGACTCCCATGCAAAACAATATCTTTGTAATGTGTCATAAACTGGACGAGAAAGTAATACTAGATCTCTACCAGTTCATTATAGACAGCGGTTAACCATCAATTGTGTAATTATAAATATTATTATTCCTACGACTAACAATGTCACTTGACTTTGTCAGATAGCAGTCGTATTCTACTGAATTCGATGAACACATTGTGGACTTCTAATAACAATCAGAAAATATTAAAAGAAAAGCGTAGGTTAAAAAGAATGGTGATTAAAAAGAGGTCCTATTTATATGTTAATGAAGTAATAATTTCCAGCAGTAATAGTGAGATAGACAAATTTTTTGTCGGGGTTCGTTAAGAAACGACCGAAATCGGCGTTCTCCTTGACCGCGACCGATCCGTTAAGGTAACGTAAGTTAACGTAAGGAAAGGTGCGGTAACACCAGGTAAGATAAGGGCGTCATGCGTTGGTTACCGTTGGGTGGCGCTGGATGGTCCGCTTGGAATGTCGTTTAGCGACTTCCCTCTCCCACCATTTTCATCCAGAGCTCTTTCTTCGGCTTCTCTTCTCTTCGTTCGACTCGTATGTGCCTTTCATAGCCGAACATCGGCTCGTATCCCCGTAGTTGTCGATTGTAATCACCGATGGACCCTCGGTCGCTACCCTCTATTGGGAATTTTTAAATTCGCGGCTTGGCTTAGGCAATTCTTATTTCTTTTCTTTACCTGTTTACTGCGTTCGACAAATTATCATACAATCGTAAACTCAATCCTGTTTAAGCTTCGTAAGTATCTTAAATTATTTAGAAAATATTTTGATATTTTCAACAGAGAATAAAAAGTACTATTTATAATTTGGTATTCATTTAATAAAAAAAATCGTTGCAATATCAATACAATTTTTATTGTGTTTGATGTTGTAACGATTTTTTTATTAAATGAATACCGTATTAATTAAAAATTATGAACAGTATTTTTTATTTTTCATTGTGTCCTCTCAAACTTGCAATGTTATATTAACATGTTTTTAATAGTACATATTTGTCCTATCATTCGTTTATTTTTCAAACATGCAATTTTCTTCACGGTTGATACAATCTTAAAACAAATTGTTAAAAATTGCAAACTTCTTTGCACCGTAACATGAAATTCTACCGCAGCAAATCAGAAAGCTACACAATTTTCTAGCAACACGTTACCGTAATTATATGGAAACTTTCTCTTCTTTGTAACTATGTTTAACAAAATTTCATATATCAATCGTGGGATATTAATTATCCTATCGTTACCGCAATACGATTTCTGTACTTTCTTCACGGTATTAAGAATTTGTAAAAGTTTCCATTGTGCACGAACAAATTGATAGTTGCACAAAATTTTTAATTTGTTTGGTTATTGTTCGATTAGATTTGTACTTGGTTAATTATAGCTGTTTTCTAATTTATATGGAAAGCTTAAGATAAAGTATTACTGGTCTCTCTATATTATTAAGGACAGTGGAAATTTAAAAGAACTCTAACATAAAATTTTGTATCGATCGGATGTATTTAATTTTAAGTAATTTTACCAATTATACCAGAATGGTTTTAATGTTCAGTAAATAAAATTATATGTAAAACCCATAAAAATCTCCATACTATTTATTTATTAATTTGTTGTACCAAAAATTACCTTGATGAGTAATAATAATTTAGATTCAAAAATCCATATTTACCAACCATACCAAAATACCTGTAATATTCAGTAACGAACAAAATTATGCATAAACTCATGAAAAACCTGCACATAATTTATTGCTTAATTAGTCCATAAAAAGAAGTACCGAATACTTTCTCGCAACACTGTACTTAATATACCAGTTATAGGTCGTTTACTTCATAATATCTCGAAAATAAGAAAATGAATCGAAAGTTCACAGTAAACGCGAGGGTAACACGGAACAATTTATTTGCCAGCGATGAAACGATGCGATGTCGAATCATCAGACATCGTTCCTGAATGAACAGCTAAATAACACGTTCTTTCATCAAACCAGCCGTAACCATTTTCGAACTAATCCGCGGCGTAACAGTGGCAATTACTGCTTTTACGTAAGTAACGGACTGAAGATTACCGATGATTACCATCTCTGCTATACCTTCATCGACAGTTTACTCTCACGCTACTTCTTCCCATAACACACATACCGGGCTAAAAAAAAAGACAAGTAGTTTTAATCTTCGACAACTCGATGTTCGCCTACGTACTTCATTTTACTACGTGTAGGTACACCGAGTGCAATAAATAACGGAGAAATATATTTGCAGGAGAGATTAACGTTCTGGCGTGGGTCAATACGGGTACAGTTATGAATTGATTTGCGAACGTTGGATTTATCGGAAAGATTTGATTCGTGTGTGAAAAAAGGAAGTTGAGACGACTTTGTATCGGTGAAGCACTCGGGGAGAACCACTAAATAATTTTGGAGGAGGAGCTTCGTATCTTTGCGGCTGAAGTAATCTTCGATCGAAATGAATTATAAGGCGACCCGTTAAGTACATTGACTTAAGGATCTTTTTAAATTGCCACGCTTTTTATGACTATGTTATGTTATATGTTGTGTGGTTATACGTTTATTACTACATGTTTAATGGACGGATGTTGGATTGCTGTGAATTATATTGACATATGGGGTTTTTACGGCGTTAATGTGTGTTGTTCACTTTTTAGGGTTATAATGTAATGCAGAAATAACACATATGATATATGATAATAATAATACATATGACATACATAACACATATACTTGTATCTAATAATTGACAATTTAGGAATGTAGAATTTAAGAAATTGACAATTTGAAAAATTAAAAAACTGATGAATTGAAGAATGGGAGAATTGTAGATTGGAAGAATTGAAAAATTGAGTAATTGAATAGTGGAAAAATTGAAAAATTGAAAAATTGAAAAATTGAAAAATTGAAAAATTGAAAAATTAAAGAATTGAAAAATTAAAGAATTGAAAAATTGAAAAATTGAAAAATTGAAAAATTGAAAAATTGAAAAATTGAAAAATTGAAAAATTGAAAAATTGAAAAATTGAAAAATTGAAAAATTCAAGAATTCAAAAATTGAAAAATTGAAAAACTCAAGAATTCAAAAATTCGAAAAATTTAAAAATTCAAAAATTCAAGAATTCAAAAATTCGAAAAATTCAAAAATTGAAGAATTGAAAAACTGAAAAATGGAAGAATTGAAAAATTGGAAAATTGCAGAAATTGAGAATTCACCTCCCTAATATATCAAACATCAATAACGTTTTTAAATCAACAAAAATCGTGTCTGCCACATATTACCTTAAAGAAGATATCTTTCGAATATAATAATTTGGCTGTCTGTATTAATGATATTGTAAATTGACTGGTGTACAATTGTTCAACTATTCGAACACATACTGCAAGGTGCGCAATTTTGACAGACATCTTGAATTATGAATTTGACTGCTTTCTAAAACTGAAATCGACTGACGTTGTTTAAAGGACAGGCAACTTTAAATCACTTTCTAATCTACAGCGGAAACAGATGTCTGTTGTTTGATGAATTGATTATTTCGAACATTGCTTTAAATGTCTTGTCAAGTTTTTTTGAAAACTTCCTATATGTATAATGTTCAATAAGTATTAATTCGAACTTTTACAAAAAATTTAGTAAATTGAGCTTCAACGAAAAATGTAGTAATTTGAACTTTTACCAAAAATTCAGTAATTCGAAATATGAGAGCTAAAAAGAATTTGCAACTTTGCAACGCGAAATGAATATAATATTCAAATGTCAGAATTCATAACCGAGCTCTGGAACATTATAGATGTCTAAAAGAATTTTTATCGTGAAACTATTTAAATATCGCTGATTCGTTTACGGTTTCTATAAATTGCTTCCTTGAAACTTTGTTGCCATTCATCGCCGACCAGTAACCGGAACATCTTGCTCGTTCCTACCGTGCTTTGTGAACTTTCGATAATCGATTTTGCTCGAGGCTGCGATAGCTGTAGCACCGAGGAAATCTCTCGATAGGCGTGTTCGTGCGTCTCTAATCACAACATCAGCTGCGTTAAATTCTCGTTTTCAACATGCAATTTACACGACTTCAACTTATCTCCTTGATTTTTTTATTTTCTTGATAAATGTTCTTCAAATCTGAATACTTCTTGGCTGATCATTTCGGTTTTATCTCTTAATTTAATTTCGTTTATTACTGTGACGTAAAGTAACTTCCATTTGGGGAATATGGAAACTTGTAACACAAGCGCCATCTTCTTGTAGACTGAAGAGAATATATTATTTGAAACGACTAAAAATATTTTATACCCACCTTAATATTTGACACATTAATTTGCTTTTACACAATTTTACAAATTTAAAGAATTTTCTCGCAAAATTTTCGTAACAGAAGCTAAGACTGAGGGTGTAAGAGGTAGCAAGAGGGTTTATCCAATAAGTATCGGGATTGATGTCCTAAAATGAAATTCGTTGAAGATATATGTACTTATTGGACAAACCCTATATTTGCAAAACAAATCGAGAAGGGAAAGAGTTAATTAATCTCATCGAATCGATCGATACAACAGTATTAAAGAAAAAGAAGAAAGTGGAGGTTCAAATCAATTAATCAGTGGATGCTTCAGGCTATACCAGTTTCCATTGACGTATCGTAAGTCGGCAACAAGATCCGTTGATCGCGTTTAACGCGATCGAACGATCGGCCGCGCTTTTGCGGCCGCGTTAATTCCCCGTCGACGCACAGGCTTTACGATTTCTGTCGGTTTACCGATCTCTCGACCGCAGACCACAGCTTTACACTGATGGACGACCGTTGAACAAAACTGAAAAATATCGTCCGATAGAAACTTGGCTTGAACAAACTAGTCCGTGGTGCCCCAATAAATTCTTGTTGCATCCGATGACAACACGATCGCGTGGTCGGTAGCCTGCGGCTTCCTCGAACCGACATTATTTCGTTTCACTCTTCGAGGCTTCTCTTTTTTGCTCGTATTGTGTTTTATTTCTCTCTGTTTATTCAGCGAAATTTTTAATTGAACATGCTGTGTCGGAACAATCGATTATTTAACTTTGAAGCTGCTGACGCTAAATAGTTGTTTTACAAGTTTGTAGGGATATTATTATAGTTGTTTTTGTGTGTGCAGTAAGTTTGCTTATTTATTTTTGTGTATGGCAAATTATTTTTGCTTTTTTATTTTTATATGCAGCAAATTATGTCCGCTTCCTTATTTTTATATGCAGCTTATTATTTCTGCATTCTTATTATTATATGAAGAAAATTATCTTTGTTTTATTACTTTTACATACTGCAAATTTTTGCTTCCTCATTTTTATATGGAGAAAATTATTTTTATATGCAATAAATTATTTTTGTTTCGTTATTTTTACATACAGCAAATTATTTTTGCTTCCCCATTTACAAATACTACATTACAAATTACATTTGTTTTCTTATTTTAATAAGCAGCAAATTTTGATATGCTTTGACAACAAAGGAAACTTCGATAAAAATTGTTTTCGTGAAGATATTTTTAACTCTTGTAGTGAAATATTAGAACAACTCAGACGTTAACTCGAAAAATGTATTGTTCGTCTTAATGACAAAATCACAAATCTCATATGTCTCGACTACAAAAATATTATAAAAACTTGAATAGTTTAAACTTTTCGATAACGTTTCACGATTATCGTAATAACGATTTTGTAAAATTTATTGAAAGTAAACGAGCGCTATAGTAGTATTACCTGACTATAACTTATTATTTTTGAGGTTAACATTTAATGCTTAAAATGTAGAAATATGTGAAATGTGTATAAAATAATAAAATGTACGTAAAATGTTAAAAATGTAAAAATACGAAAATGTATAAAGTATAAATGTATTGAACCTTAAATTATTCTGATAAAGTACGTTTTTAACAAAGTAAAATGTCTTGTGAAATATTGACATTTTGATTATTCTGACTAAGTAAGTACTTTTATATGGAGTATAATAGAAGAGGTCGATTGGGTTAAAAAGAGAATTTGATTGCATTAAAAAATAAATTGGTGGCTGTGTCAGTGCATTAACATTAAAAAAATAAGGTTATAGGACAGTAGAATTGTATCACGTGACTTTTTCATCTATTATTTTTTTTATTTTTACTCATAAAAGGGCAGTAACCTGTCCCAGTTCCCAGAATCAACCTGTATATGAATTATTCAGTAGATCATTTTAGAAAATTAGTTTGTTCTTAAGTGTGGGGCTCTGGTGAATATAAACGAGAGGATCGATATAATTATTAGAATAAATGCAGAGAACAAAGGTATGACTATTCATAGTGTTTCAATACAGTTGTAACAATTTATAATTTTGTAGCAAAATTATTGTTTAAAATTAAGTTATTGATTAAAGTAAACTGATTAGAGTTATTGAACAAAGTAAAATTATTGACTAGAGTTAACTGAAGTTATAGACTAAAGTTACTGAATAAAAATGTTCATTAAAACCAGAAGTTTCTTTAGATTAATAAATGTTGAGTTCAGAATGTCGAGTTACATATCGAGTTGAAAATCTTTAATATTAAAATATAATTTGCATAACACTGTCTTTGTTTCAACGAATATCATAAACAATCTACGCAACAAGAAGTTGAAAGACAAAATATATTTTTCATTGACCCACGATCTCTAAATGTTTTAACTTCAAATTATCTGTAAAATTTTGCTTCGAAAACAGCTGCACTACCATACTTACGAAAAAGTCAATTACACTGTTACTGCATAATTATCACTTTTGATCTTCTCTTAATTACTCGAGAAAAAGGTAATTTTCTTCATAAATCTTCAACACTTCAGCTACCGCCATGAAATTAACCATACAGTACATAGTAATTACAATATAAGTCATTAACACGTTGAATTGGGTTTAATGAATGATGTCGAAAGTTCAATTTATTCATGAAATTAAAAACTTGTGAAAAAGTAGGAATTATGTAGTGTTAAAATTAAATGGGCAGCTTAAAATATGTAAAATGTTAAAATGTAAAAACATGTGAAATATGAAATATGTAGGATGAGGGAGTTTTTTATAAAGGAATTCTTTAATATTCACAATTTATAGAAATTCAAGGTTAAGAGAAATGTGAAGTGGAGTAAATATTTCAATTTTTTTGTTTTATACAATTTTGTAATTTCTAAATTTTCAATAATACAATTTGTCATGAAATATCTACACTTGTTAGAATTTCATTGTAAATTATTATATTTGTAATCTCAATTCTACAGAAAACACGTTTCTAGTTTTATAAACGCAGAAATTTGTATACTTTATACATTTTCATATTTTTACATTTTAACGTTTTATATACTTTTCATATATTTTTACATTTTAATATTTTTTATACACTTTTTATACATTTCTATACTTTAGACATACCTTTCATATATTTCTACGTTTTAACATTTTATATATTTTGTATACATTTCTATACTTTAATGTTTTACGTACTTTTCACATATTTGTACATTTTAACATTTCATACACTTTGCACATATTTGTACATTTTAACATTTTACACTTTTTACATATTCCTACATTTTAATATTTAACATTTATACTTTCTATACATTTCTATATTCTAACATTTTACGTATTTGTTATACATTTCCGTATTTAACAGACAAAGATTACATTTCCATAATTTGTACATATCATAATTTTATACATGCACAAAACTGCATATTTGATAAATAAACATTTAAAATTTCTGTATCAAACAAGCGTAGTCTAAGATAATTAATTTCACGTAGGATGTGAAAATGTCACTACACGACGCGACCATGAATGGCACTGGCGTAATTATACCTCAGGTTTTACACCGGCATATATTACCCGTAACATCACCTCGTCGTTACATTTTCCCTCGTAAATTAAAGCACCCGGCATCGATGAATGAACAACATTACCGGAAAAGCGGCTACAAAACACTCGGGATTAATTCTTTGCCATGTTTAATTAATACGCTACCCACCTACCGAGAAACGAGCATCAAAACCGATAACGAAGTCAGAAGACCGTTGTCGAGTGTCAGGATCTAATCTTATCTCGCTGAGAGACGATAAATATTGTGAATATACCGGGTGGTTGCCATGGTTCAATCGTAAACTGATCGATAACACTTCAATTAAAATTTAAGTGCGGCCATGAAGTGTAATTATAGAGAAAAACGATTGCTTCTCTGTCGTGTGCGTGAAATTAATGCGTTCATTACCGGGGGTAATGACTAATGCTACAAATTTGATTTTATGGAATTAGAAAATGGAGGAGGAAGTTGTAAAATATGTTGGTGATTATACAGTGTTTGGATGAATATTTTCGTTGTTTGAATCAATTTTTTAAACTTCGATTAATTATAATTAGTTTCATTTATTAAATTCACGCATTTGTCATATATGAATTTTAATATTTATAAAATCTTTTAGTTAATAGAATGAAGTTAAAATTCAACTAATTCACCAGATGGCGCAAGAAGTCGACGCCATACATGTCAACTAGATTAAGGTTAACCTTATTTTACTCAAAATTGAATAAGAGTACACACTGAAACTATTTATTATTCTTGAACATAAAAATAAAAATGAAAGAATGTTATACATTAAAAACCTATATGGATACATTATGAACATTACAAAATATTACAAAATTAATTAAAATTGATATACACCAAATTTTTATGAGCTATTCACCCAAAAATTTATCACAAAAGTTGTGTAGACATTAGTAACCGATTAAATTAATTTTAGTTTACATATACCTTGTGTTTACAAAAGAAATATGTCAATGTAGAAAATGAAAACTATTGGTACAAAACGTAGAAGGAGAAAAATATACTTCTCTATGTTCCTGTGTGATCATATATTTTCACATCGTGATCGCTTAATTTATTTAATTATCCCAAATGAAAATACGAAACTAAATTGAAGTTGTTAAATTACTTATTAGTGCGTCGATAAAAGTAAGGGATCGATCTGAAAATGGAGGAGTTTAAGCTACCTTCCCACTATGCTATTTCAACAAAACCAATCACTTTTATCTTCATCGTTCCTCAGTGGCTGTGCCAGCAAAAAAGGTGATTTCATGTTCCGTTACTGGTTGATTACCTTGTATAACTTATAGCTTCTTTGGCTATTTGATCTCTTACGGAAGGTTTCCACAATAAGAAGCATCCTGTTAGTGAACGATTTTATTTTTCATCATTAAACATGTTTCCATTATCTAAAGAAGAAAGTACGTGGCCACTATGTATTTAACGATACAAAAGATGATTGTAAACGCGTATTAGTACACGCAAGAATGGCGATTTATATCTTTAAACGTCGAACTGCAGGAAGATTGAATTATTAAGTTCATTTGCGATTGATGAAAGATAATCCTGATTGAACCACGAGATCGTTCAAGATATTCGTCGCTGCAGAAGATAACTTGTTAGAGTACATTGGCTACGTGTAAATCTAATAAAATGAGGTTTGAAGCAATTTATTAATAAGGAAAAACGTTTTAATACAGCTTTCTCAAGAAATTAGGTTGTCAGCCATATTGATATCACTGTATATGCACTTTTCATTAAAAAAGTATAATGGTAGAGCATTGTTACTGTTCTAAATATTAAGACATAAAAAGACAGTAAAAGCAATAACATTCGATCGTTTCTTACTAGTAAATACAGTGGGAGGGAAACCGTAGTCCTTTCACACCAATTGTAAACGCATAATAGAGCTGTGTTAACCTATATACAGTACATAAATGTGACTATAGGTAATATCACGAGAATTACTGTATAATTGGTATTTTTACTGTAGTTATGTGGGTCGTATGTAAATTGTGAACACTATTATACGGTATGTGATTGATTATTTCGATATAATTTTAAGAAAATTACTTTCATATTAAAAATTGACAGGTTCAATATAAGTTAACATTGTGAATATTTTTGAAAAATAACATTTGTGAATTACTTTTGAAATAATACTTTCTATAATTAGCAAAAAATGAGTTTGGTGACTAAATGGAACATCCGATCTAATGTCATTTTCATTTATTTTTATTGCAAATATTTAAGAAGTTCTGCGTGGAAATGATTTATGCAAAAAATCGATGTGTTAGTAAAAACTGTATTTTTTATGACAATATATAAATTTCATAATATATATATTTTAAGAAATACATTTTCTGCAAAATAGGCATTCACATCAAAGGTTCACAATTATGTTTTTCAAATTTCTATAAAAATTGTCATGTAGTATGTCATTTTAATTGTAACAAGAATAAGTTGTTAACAATGACACAATTAAAATTTATCAATTTTTAATTTCTCTAATGATGAATAGCTATTATTAGAAACTTAATTTTGGTTATCGTTAACCAATATAAACGATGAAAATATTTTTTAATTACCAACTTATCGATAATAATAAACTTCTAACTTTTAGCGATTATGAATGATTTTGAATTTTAATTTGAATAATTTCAATTGGACCATTGATTATTGTTAACAATAGTAATGAATTTTGGTTACAAATATCAAAAGCAGAAATTTAATTTTAGTTACCGAAAACATTTGTTCCTGATTTGAATTTTATTTTCGTTTCCAGTATTGATTGTCGATATTGGTTAAGGGGTAACTAAAAACCCTTCCGTTGGTACTATCGATTATCAGTAACAAAAATAAAATTCTGGTCACCGATAATAGTTACAGTTAACCAAAATACAATTTCAGTTATAATATTGTTTAATGTCAGCCAAAATTGAATTTCCGTTACCGATAACGTTTCAGAAACCAAAATCAATTTCTTTCGGTGTTTTAGTATCTAAAAACATTTTAATTATTCATAACGTTTATTTGTAACCAAAATAACATCATTATTAATACCAATATGATTTTTAACATCTTGTAACATTTATGACGTCTGCGAACTTTATAAAACTCATAATAAAATTCATCAACCGCAAGTTATAAAAATCTGTTAGATAAAAAAACTTACAAGGATATTTCGTAACGCGACGACTTTGGATAAGCCATAAATGATGCACTGTAAAATAAACTTTTCAGAAAAAAGTTTCGTGGTTTCCAAAATTATATAAAACTCTGTAATTTTTTATTTATACTTTGACTTTTCTCGGTTGTTTTCAGTTTTGTTTTTAAATAGAATATCTATCTTTTCTCAGATTTGGATAAATTTGTGACAGGTTGTGTTTCCAAACACAGTGTTGTCAAATTTTAGACAGTGACAGGGAATCTTAACCCCTTCCCGTACTTTGACGAGTCTCACTCGTGACTTACAACTCAAATGTGACAAACCATACTCAAACTTTAAACATTCTTCAACTTGAAATTTATATCCAACTATAAGTTGCATTATCAAGGATCCATGCATATAAAATACTCACAAGATTTTAATTTTCTTGTCATATCTCCATGTCATATCACTTAAAACCTGAGACTTAAAAATTTGCAAGTCAAAATATGTCTATATTCACAATTAAAAATCAGAGCACTAAGGGTTAATACTTTGAGGTATAATATGAGAGTATTACAAGTATTACGATATTAATATACCAACGTTATAAATGTTGATAATACTATAATATTAATATACGAGTATTTTAAATGTTATAAATATTATATAACACGTGACATAAGAATATTGTAATTCCTTGTCAGCTTAGTTCCCGAATAAAGTGGTAGCTTGTGCTATTGCCATGTTCAGCAACAGAGAAGAATGTACTTGTTTATGGTCCACGCTTATGGTCTAACGTTATCTGACACTAAATATCCTGATCGAAGTATTCCATTGCACTGTAACCCCTTGATTTACAACTTATGACGCACATTACAGTTCAAACGTGACGTACCTAAATCCTACTTTACAAGGAGTTTTATAGTTTAAAATATTGATAATGAATTGCAGTTTAAATTACAGTCAATTCATAAACTAATGAATTATAATTGAAATAACAATTGATTTTTAAACAATTAAAATGTCTATGTATTCATATTCTATTGAGTTATAATTTAAATAACTCATCTAGTTTAAATAGTTATTATTTAAAATTGTAAATAAATCTATTGATAATTTAGTGAATAGTTTAAAGGACAATACATTAATTTAAATCTACGTTAATACTAAAACTGCCAAACCAGTCGAATGACTCCACAAGTTTCTTATTATAAGTTTCACACCTTATGAAAGTACATCCCTTGAAACCAGCATTGATTGTCATCAAAATAAAAAATAAATATGTATATTAGTTTATGTCTTGTCATTTGTCTATTTATTAACTTTTGTCTATTTTGACTTTCGTTTATTTGTTTATTTTTTAACTTCATTTTTAATTTCAAGTTAAGACATTATATGCCAGTAGCTTTAGTGTTACATTTATTATATAAACATACACAGAATTTTATAACAAGATTCAAGGCCTAAAAACACTAATCTTCTATAAAGTAACCTGTAATCAAAAGTACGTAGACTTGTCCCCCGTCCTTACGTACAAAAACAAGTTTAACCGTCATAATTATTTCTAAAAGAACAGACTGATATAAAGTTTCCCAGAAGTGAAGATCCACTAGATCTCCACATGTGCGCTAGTTAAACGTTCATTATGTCTGATAATGAGGTCGTTTAATGTTAAATTAGACTCACCGACAACCGGTTTTACGTGGACAGCTATTTTATATTTACTTATATCACTCGATGCACTCTGATTCAATTTTTATAAACTTCTGTTGATAACGCACGTGTTTAATATATCGGGTCGGTCAAAAAGTTATTAATTTCTATTCTATTTCTATCAGTTTAGCAGAAATCATCAATCAAAATGGCTATTTGGGAAAAAAGTATATCATCCTTATTAACAGTTTATTTAATTTATGTGTTTCTTTCAATTTATTTTCCTTTAAAATACGTGGCATAATATCGATACATATGCATGTTCCTTCAGAACATGCTTACTAAAATGATGAGATCCAGATAATTGCTCGAAAAATATATTTACAAGAATTTGTACCTCAGTTGTGTAATGTTTATTTTAACAAGTTCTTCAAAAATATTATTTCTATAGTTGTTTCATTGTCATACACTCTGTTTTTGCAGACAACAAGGTTACATTTTTTGTTGACTACAATACTCATGACACATTGCCAGATAGTATAAAGTTGATGTATTTTGAATGAATGCAAGACTTACGTAATAAATATAATTTCTTGGACATACCTGTGACGAACGAAAAACCTGAATTTAGCGAATGAGTCAATGCTTACAAAAAGCAAAGACATTGTAACATTATAAGTATGATAAAAACAAAAATATAAGACTTGAAAATAGATGATCAGATTTAGTACCCACTTTTATGAGGAAACGAATTTTTAGTGTAACAATAAAGGAAATAATAATTTGAGGACAGAAATAATATTTCTGCGATGAATTATTTAATACAGTTTAATTATCGACACTTTTTTAATACAATTTAACCTAAGAATGCTTATCACAATCTATTTAACATTTTCTTATCCTACGTTCAAAAAACACCTGGTCTTTTAATCAGTTTATTATATTTACCCTCACAAAAAATTTTAAGGGATGTTTTTTCCTGTAAAATGAAAACCTCGACCTATCACAGATACCTTTTCAAATAAATCCAGTGATTTGGACTTGACATCCAAAGTATCGAAAGTAATGAACATATAAAGTAAAAATCGACATGTATCAGTCAACGAGTAGTCTTGTATGTGTCAAAGCTAGTACTCTTACAGTTCCCAAAATAATCTATAGTATAACAATAGCAATTTTTAAAAAATCCTTACACAACGTAATTATGTAATAATATTGCCCAATTATCATTTGACTTAATATGCAAAAATAAATCTTTATATTAAGAGTCATAATAAGAAGGCTTTAACTCTGTCTCCAGAGTCAGTGAACCTAACCGTACATGTTTAAGGGCCAACAGGACGTTGCAGACGCAGACCGTTATTTTTCCAAAAAGTATGTCACATTTTCTGCTTCGGAAAATTTCCTTACTCGATCATTGAAACGTCCAATAAATACATCAACGAAAAGATACAATTTAATTTAATAAGCACCCTACCGAGGAAAAATAAAATGACTGTCCAATCAGTAAGAAAATGAAGAAACCACGCGGCGCTTTGGCAAAGCAGTTCGAGGTTGCGCGCTCGTGCGCTCGGACGCGTCGCGTTAGCCCACGGGCTATCCTATTCGCTCGCTCGTAGGACGTCCCCTCGTGAATCGCGGCCGTTCTCGCTCGACTGGTGGGGCAGTTCTAGGAGTAGTCGCACGTGGTGGCGCGTATCCTCGGGCAAAATTTCGGTCGTCATCCGAACGCGTGCACAAACGAGAGCTCTCCGTTCTCCTATCCGCCGCTCTGGGTCGGGATGGTAGGGCAGAATTCTTAAGGTGGTGGTGGTGGTGCAGCTGCCGACGACGACGCCTGTGTCGTCGGTGGTGGTGGTGGTGTTGGCCACCAGTGGTAGTAATAATAGTAGTAGTAGTAGTAGTAGCTCTCGGTAAGAGCACACCGTACCACCTCCCATTTCGTTCTCGTCGCGCTGCTGGCACACGGCTGTACGCCTATACTTTCGTACGCCTGGTCGTCGTTCAGTCGGTCGGCCGCAACACATCGCTCAATCAGCCGATCAGCTGTTCTTTTGCTCACCGGCTCCACGAGCCTTGCGAACACTCCTCGAGCTACCCTCGACACTTCGACAGCTCCCGGAGCATCGCAAACGGCTCGTCATCGATGCTTCCGAGCGACAGATAGTCCTCGATCGGTGACTATGATCGGATCGGCGCGACACTCGCTAGTTACGCGAGCGACGGGCAACAGCTCGAAAGCTGGCTCGTTCGACACGCCGGGCGTTTAGTAAAATCGTGTAACCCTCGTCTCGCCGGTCACTTACGGGCAAAATGACTTTACGGTACCCTTTTCTGGCCTATCCGTCGCAACTTGCGAAGCTACATGCTTGACAATGCCATCATGTATGAACGATGATCGACAGTTCGCTGCGTGTAGCGTAATTACTCAGATTGTGGATCGTTCGATATTTTGATTCTGAACTGGCAGTTGATCTGTCAAGTGTGGAAGTGTGAAAGTGCGGTTGGGGAGATTCGCGTAGTGGTGCACGAATGACAAAAGTGTTTGTGTGATGTGCAGGAAGTTGTGCGCGGAAAGTGGTTGAGAAAAGTCGAAGCGTCACTACTTCGGAACGGGAACCGACAAACTGGAGATCCTAGGGATGTTTCCGCCGCGCACGGAAGCGCCGACAGCGGACAAGCTGGCGCTCTGTTACGCGCCCCATGTCGACATGACCACGGTGATCGAGGTCGAGGTGTGTTTTTTGTATGAAAGATATTTTAAACGTAGGTTCCGAATAACCGAAATGGACACCGTGTAATTCCTTATCAAAATATTAAAACAAAAATACAGAATTTTGTTGAAATTCGGCTAACAAGGCTCTGAAGTCAAGATGTTGGTCCTCTGCCATTTAACTTCTACCGAGTGACGTAAACTTGTATTGTGATTGTAACAATCTTTAAATAGCATGTAATGGCTTGTAAGAACGACTCGAAGAAAATTTTAAATGGAGTTTTCGGTTGCGAAATTACTGAGACTGTTACCAATGTTGGAAGCATAGCCATGCCTAGCTAATTACCGAAGCAACGTGTTTTGACTTTTCAGTTCCTTAAATGCGTAATTAATGGTTTGTGGTAATTGGACTTTCGATAGGTTTATTGTACATCTTTGTCTCTAATTTCCATAAACGAGAGTTTATGGGTCTAAGACGTCCAAACCTGCGGCGCATCCAACCTGAACACATTCTTTTACCTTTAATAACTAAAGCTACTTGAAAATATTAAAATAATTAGTGAAATCGCTGTCATGTGCTCAAAAATGAAAAAGGTTCAGTATTGATGGTATAAAAATTATAAAATTTTAAAACCAAGCAATTCCACATTTTGTAGAATAATTGTTATTAAAAAATGTTCTTACATTTCGGCTGAAATGGTGGAGCACAGAATAGAGAAAATAATCATAATTAAAAATAATTATTGAAAGTAATGTTGTAACAGAACGCAGTGAACTATCAAACTTGATTTTCCTTAAAACGATTACATTTCTATTGCTTTTAGAAGACAATATCCTTATATTTTATTATAATCGTCGCAGAAAAATCGTACATATATTAACATCATTATTAATACTACTTTGCAATTATAATTTAGCAACGATCATTAGTTAAATGTAAAAACTAGAATCTGGTAAATTTTTTAAATTTTAATTGATGCACATAAAAATTCCAGACGAAAATCTCTAAAAATACTATACTCCAGATAGTGAATTTGTAACCTAACACTTTTTTATCCGTTCATGTTTTGAATTATTCAGTCGGTGTACATAATATGTCGTTTTGAATATTACGTAATAAATTCATTATCAATTGTAAACATGATATTGAAGGAGTTTCTTATGAGATACCTGAAAACAATTTCCTGAAATTCGCAATTTTCTAGATGTCTCTTTTGATGATTACAAACTTAATAACAGTTTAGTGAAAATAATAATTAAATTACTATGAAGACATGATATATACATGAGAGCTGATATTTTTATCAGCCGGTAATTTTGCAATGATAGTGATTATTAGTGGAGCGACACTTATAACCAGTTCAGATGACAGTCTATTAAGCTTCATGGTGGTTTATTTTAAATTTTATAAAGTGGAAATTGTCGGTTAACAACAAATGAAGACAGTTGAATAAAAAAAACGCTGTCGAAAATAATTTTGTACTATGTCGAATTTTATTAATAGAATACAATAATGTAGCAATGGAATTAGTAAATTATTACTAACAGCATAAAGAATTACATATAGACAGTATTTCTATGCAGATACCCTATTTTGAAAGAATTATACATTTTTAACATTTAAATTTGGAGAACTGCAATTAAGCTACTGTAATTATTCAGAACGAAGCAGAAATTCAAATTATATCAATTTTACACAGGTTACCGTACGAAATTAATTTCATAATTGAACAGCGTAAAATTTTCTGTAATTTTATATCTTCATATTGAATTTATGTTACCGATACTTCCAATGACGTTTAACCTGTTTCATAATAATTGCTTAATGATATCAATGAATAATTTGGAAGACAGATTTGCTTTGCATATTACCTTTCAAATTATTAGCAGAATTTCTGGGTTTCTAAAGTTGACTAGTTAGAAAATTAGATATTTGCAAACTATTAAAGTACAAAAATTCATTTTACAACTTCTCAAGTCTTTAAAGTACCAAATTTCTAAAATTCCCAATTTGACATTTCTGGAATCTCGAACTTAAAATTTCTAAATTAATATTTTATTATTATTCAATTTCCAATTTTAAAGAATATTGAAATTTTTTAATTTCCGTAGACTTTTATGACTACATTCATTTTGCGTGCACATGTCCATAAGCTCCTCCTTGATCATCTAATCTGTCCACCACTAGATTATATTAACAAAAGAATCCCTATATTCAATACTTAAATTTCTACGTATTTAAATTTAAATTTTTACGTATAAAATATGAGAACCCGATTTATATTCGCAAAAAGTACTCGTTAATACATAATATAAACAAACATGTAATTCCATTTCAACAAACACCAACACACCTAATCCGCTATTTAAATCAGCATTACCCAAGCTAGCATCAATCAGTTCTCTTTTAGATCATTCCTCTCCTGAAGTTGTTAATCGCAGCTCGAAAGTCTCGCACAAAAAAATATTCGTACTTCTCTCGAGTACACGCATGTTTCATATTTTCTTTCCTAGCTATTTATTCGTAATCTATGATCTGTCGATTTCGACACTGGGCCGGCTTATTGGTTATTAATTGTCTACTTGTCGTATGTGGTAAGAGGGACGATTTCTCTCGCGTTATCAATAGCGATCTCAGCTGGAAAGTTCGGCTATGCGTCTTGTGAAACTTACAGGCTACTCTCGAGTCAAAATTTTATGCGTGTGCCGTTTTGATCGAGATCCCTAAATGAACCTATAAAGTGTAGTCTATTTTTGGAAAATGAGAGTTATAATAGATGAAACTTGTCATTCTATTTTTGTTGAGCAAACAAAATAATTGCAATTCTCGGAATATATGGTTGATGGACGTTTGGATTAATTGTACTGAAAAGGTGTTTATTATGAAAGCGATGTAACCTGAGGAAAATATTTTTAGCCAATTTGCATCCGGTATTTGAGGAACACTGATAATATTTTGATGAACTACAAATTGTACAATATTCGTGACACAACCTCAATAGCGAAATCTGCAAGTCTGGATATTATTTCTGATTTCTATTATCAGCTGGCAGGTTCCAGTTTAGTTTCTAATTACTCAACAAATTCGATAAGGCTCCTGTTTCTTCTGTGTTAAGATACGTTTACTGTTATTTGAAAATTAACTGATTTGCTAAAATTATTTTACTGAAAAATATGGCTGAGAAAATTGACTGTGACGCATCTGAAAGTGAAGTTGATGGAATAAGAATACTTTCCTTGGTAATAACTTCAGTAAAATCCTCATTTTCAAGGAATTTTATTATTTGTATTATGTTTATAGAAATAAGAGAGAGTTGGTAATGAAAGGAGACTCTTAAAATATGACTTATATATCAAATATACATCAAATACAAAGTATCATACCCTATACAAATAACCCTAAAAATGAAAAAATCTCTCATATTACAAGAAAAATATAAAACTACAAACACTATATAAAAAGTACAAAATATACCTCATACAAAAAATACGAAATAACATACATTATATACAGAATATAAAAAATTCAGCCAGGCCAATATTTTTAAGAATGTTAGAATGGAAACATATCGCGTGACAATAAATGAACGGCACAAACGATTGTCGACGTACATGTTTCCCCCTTTCCATCATAATCTGCATAATTCTTGATTTCATAAATCGCTTTCTTCGCTTCGATCAATCTAACCAAGCAACGTGTTGGCCTGGAAACGGATCGACTCTCCGGGAACGTATTTTTTTTGCGCTTTCAAAGGGCACGGTTCAGAGAGTAACAAGTATTTTGCTGTTAGTATGAAATTAGTGATTAATTGAACACTTTATCCTTTCTGATTTATTCCTCGTTTGATCGCATCTGTGTTGCGGTGTGGGTTAAACAGCGAAAAACACTACCACTCTTGTTGCGGTTTCTTATTGTGTTACGGCTCTATTACACGATCGTAGAAAGTTTATATAACGAAATTAAATTAATGTGTAGGGTATATGAATGACATTTGTAAATGATAAGCTGCTATCGAATCCAATTACAAAGTTTTAGTAAATGAATATAATTATCTCTCTCTGGTGTCAACATTTTAACTGACGTGTCATTTATTCTTGCAGGATATATTTTTCAGCAATTATTTATGTAAAGACGTGTTATGTAATTGAGAGTAATTTTATTAAGTATTTTTAGCATGATCAAATGCAGCTGTAAGTGGGTAAATAAAATCTATATCATGACAGTAGAATAGTAAATTTATAAAATATTGTGAAAGCAAAATATGAATATAGTTATGGATCTCTCTTGTGTTAACATTTTAACTGACACGTCATTTATTCTTGCAAGATATATTTTTCAGCGATTATTTATATAAAGCGATATTGCATAATTGAGAATGATTTTATTAAATAATTTTAGTATGTTTAAATGTAAGTGTGTAATAAATATAAAACCTATATCATAATAATAAAGCAGTAAAATAATAAAATATTGTAACAGCAAAATAGTATAGCAATAATAATAAAATTGTGTAGTGCAATTAATAAAATATTAGTACAATAATATAATAATCCAGCAAGTTCTAGTAGTCTAATAAAACACATAATTCTATCTTCCTCGTTTCTAACATCAGATATTAAAATCGAACAGTTAACAATAAAATTTCCCATCAACCTCCGTCGATAAAATCTCTCATATCATTTCTAAATATCCGAGATCGCGAACTTAATCACCAATACAATTCCGAATGAATACTCTACTAAACCAAAAGCGAAAACGGAACTCATAATGAGGTAATAAAGCCTACTGTAAATTAGAGTACTCTTTAATGGGCATTCGTAGCAATGAAAATAACGGTACTCGTTAAGAATGTACGTCGTTAACCGATAACAAATATTTCGTACGAGATAAAGCGTACAAAGCGGCTGTTGCAATGGCGTCGTTTCGAAATAGCGATTTGGAAATCGATTTGGAAAGCGACAAAGGTGAATTTTGTCTCGTTACATGCTAATATCGGGCAGATTAAGAGTCACGTGTTTAGCCAAGTGAGAGTTCCCTTCTATAACGGACCTTTCTGTTCAATTTTGGGCCGACGTCGTTAAATGCCGTTACGAGAGGCCACGGTAATCGAATTCTTCTTGTTCCTGTAACGTCACTATTTTACACCCTGAGTAGATGCTTTTTAATCTAGTTTTTTTCGTTACTTCCATTTGGGAATTTAAGTGTTTAGAAGCAGAGAATGAACATTCAGATTTAATCGAGGTAGGTGGTCGAGGAAGCACTCAAGATAATTGCAATCTTTTGGAATATAAGTATGTTTATTCAACAAAATAAAATTTTTACTTCCAGACAAAATAACAAGAATTTCTGGAAGAAAGGTTTTAAATTCAGTAGTAAATTGAAATCTGAAAATGTTCATGCTTTCCAATAATTAAGCAATGCTCTGGCCATTGCTGTAAAAAATGTTGAAATATTAATATAATTACTTTCTGTATTTAATGAAAGGTGGTAATAGCTTGTGAAACAATAATACTTTATTTGCAGTAAATCATTTAATCAATTATAGTGAGTCTTTTTCTCGAATTAATTTTGCCACTTTTCATTGTCATCTTTAAGGAAGAACCTGTTTTAAAGGCTTTTGTACACAAACATTCTTTTGTGTATAATCTTTTTTTTCTTTGGTATTCCGGGGAATTTACCGTGACTATGTAACATAAGAAAAATGAGTGAAGTTTTATTATAAAATTTTAGGTTATTTTGATATTATGATGCAGCTAAGAATGAGCGAAATTATATTTCTGTGTAGTTTAATTATCAGCAATACATATTTTCTTTAATATAATAAATCTGAATGACATTAAGAAATTAATGCAATTCAGTAAAGTTGCTTTAAAATTCCGAACTTCACTGCTCCTCTGAAGGTAAAAATAGAAAATCAGTGATTTTGATGGATTATTATTCAACGTTCATTTACGAGATATAATTGCAATCGATACTAGATAGTTACGCGTGCAAAACCTTGTACCAGAGGAAAAAAGTGGACGTTGGCCCTTTCGAGGCTTATAAAGATGTTCGAGATCGTATCATCGAACAGAAACCTAATGACTAGCACGAGCATAGTGTCGATACAAACCTCCTCTGTTGATATTCAGATAAATCATCGTCTGATACGATCTACCTGAATTAAACTGTATAAATGACCTATCTAGATGAACCGGAATAAATTCCATTTACATCGTATATTTCAAAATTTACTTTAAACGAAATTCTTTCGACTATTTTTGTGTTGACAATCAAGAAAAAAAATATTTAATTTTACGCACAATATTTCGCAACATTCGTTGATTTGCCTAATTGCATATTTTATTCAAATTAAAACATTATGTTAATTGCTTCTCACACAATAAATTTACTTTTCGTTGCCTGCTTCTTCAAAATTGGATCGAAAGGAAGTCTTAATAATAATAAACTTCCTTTCTCTTTGTTTCTACCAATTCTAAGAGCTCTATTTGAACATCTATTCATATTTTCAGATTGAAATGTGCTTAATCACATCTAGGCAATTTGCTTTGATGATCTGGCGATTTACGAGTGATATTTCATACAATCAACGGCTCGGTAATATTCCGATGTAACTAGTATTTCTGTAGAGACACTTGTCTTTATGCTACCATAAGCAGCCATGTTTTTGCGAGTCGAGAAAAAAAATGTAAAATAGAGTGTTTGATAGAGTTGTAAAGTAATAATGAAACGTGGTTGTCGTTAATGTAAAACAATAGATTATCTGTTGTTTAATTGATGTTACTGTTTGATTTATAAATTGTGTACTAACCTAACCTAAAAAATAGATCTCTGTTATTTTTTGATATTATTATTGATTTGTAAATTCTGTATTAACCTAACTAAACAATAGATTCTCTGCTGTATAATTGATATTACGATTTGAAATAACTAAATATAAATTTCTGTTATAATTTGCGAAGCTCGAAATGCTAACATTTACTAATTTAGAAATTGTTAAATACATATACCTTGAAGAATTGACCCAATTGCAAAACATGTTTACTTACGCAAAAGTTCTACGAACCTATCTTTCTAAATTATCCACTTCATTTTCTACTTAATCATGTAATTAGTCATCCTTCTAAAATAATGTCCGTTAAGTTCGAGAACGAGAGAGTGAAATCTGAGGTCTGTAGGCGTAGACATTCCCCATATCTCATCGATACGTCATATTATTCAATGGATTGCGAAATATTTTCAGAATGAATTTTACCTTACACATTTCTGCACTCGAAATTCTAGTTTCTTATATACAATTTTCATATTATTTATTCATTTATTCATTGTGACTATTAATTGACTTCGAGCAATGTTACAATTATTCATTTGGTTAAATGGTGTTCTTTAATTAATTTTTAAACAGTTTTGGATCATTAGGATCACTTTATTAGTTTCGTTATTATTATTTACATATTTGTGTTTGAAATAAAGTTCAGCAAAGGTTTTTGATACTATTAATTTATTCAGAGGAATGTTATAATTATTATGTTGTTAAAATAATGTTATTTAATTAATTATTCAGAACTAATATCATTACATAGATTTTTATTTATTTTGTAGGGTATTATACTGTTACTATTCGGTTATTTGGTTGTATTTCAAGCTTATCGATTTTTAAAGATAATTTTGCTTTTACTAAGAATGAACTACTTCTTAATCCAAAATAACAGTCCACTATTACAGTAAAATCAATTGTTACTCCACAATTTGAATAACTTTATTACTAAAATAATTATTGAAAATCGTTATGTGACATCGTAAAACCTCCCTCTTTTCATCTTAAACCACTTACTCAATCCTTAATCACAAAAAATCCATAATGCATTCTCAAATCTTTCACAAAATCACAGGCTACAATAATTCAACTAAAGTAAAGTAGAGTAATGCAAATCTAATGCAAAATAACACGTTCACGTTTTAAAATTGTTAAATAAACTTCAATTCTGTTACGTATTCGAATTTGGACCTGTTCAAATAAAAATATATATGATTGTTTATAAATGATAGTGTAAATGAGTAATATCATGTATTATATTATATGTAATATATAAAGTAAAGTTATATGTAAGGTGAAGTGGGGTAATTGCAGACTGGTTTTTGTAAAGTTGGCATTTAAACGTAAGTATTTTCAGTCTGCTATGTAAATACTTAACTCTGTCAATGTCGAACGCTTTGCACAATTACTAGTATTTAATTAATATTAACTAGGACCTTAATCTTCCTCGTACATTTTGGTTTTGATAGGAAATTGTTTAAAATGTCAACTACTCTGCACTTTCCTCGAAAATGGGGTAAGAGCAGAATTATTAAGAAATCTGCTATAAAATGCTTTTTACTGCATTATGCAAGTGCTCTATACTGCAAACAAATACTCTTAGCTGAAATATAAAAGGGGATATAGAAACAAAACAAGGAAACAAACATACTAAATTTCGCTCATATTGTAATAAAAATAGCCTGTATACTTGCTCCGTTTACGAACTCACCCCATTTCACCTTATCCTACACTTTCCCGCTCGACTTCTCTCAGTCTCGAACAATAAGTATTATCCTTGCATTTAGCTTTACTACAATTTTCCTGACAAACCTACACCTACATTCTACCCGTAAGCTGTATTACGTTACTCGCCATAAGATTTACATAATATTTATCCGCGTTTATGTTCATCACCCGGTGAACCAGCAATCTGTCCCATATATTCCGTCGCTTATAGTAATGGCAGTCCTCCAGCATGATTTTTTTTCAAACGACTCCGAACATTAATCACCGCAATTACTAGCAGTTTTTTAATAGCGGCGAAAGTTGCGTCAATCGTTGGTCGACATGTGTATCGATAACTACGTATCGAGATACTGTTTATTATGGTTGTTACTTTTTATTCTTTCTGCAGCCGGATATAAACTGAAACGTAAGAGACACATAGTTGATAACGGGAATATGATGTTATGCAACGGACAAATTTATGTAAGGGAAATCGTCGAATCGAAGATTGTTGCGATTTCGAGTCGGTAATAGATTGCGAATATTTATGTTACGCGTTTTCATAAATACGTTGAGAGGCATTGTTTTATCGTGCAAAATGGATTTCGTGGCTTTTAGGATTTTAGTTTATGACAGGATAGGATTTTATTTAGCTTTGTTAGGTATTTCAGATTGCTTCATTTCACGTTTTAGAATATTTCATGCTTTAGAAGTGCGAGTGAATTTCTTATGAAAATATGAGTGAAAAATGCAACTTTCTTTTAGTGAAAATATTTTGTATGACTTTTACAGTGATAAATTATTAATAATAACCACCACTCTTGAAATCATATTTTAGATATTTATAATTTATCGTAACGAGTTTGTTTTAATAACTTAAATACTTGCTAATCGTAAATATTTGAAAGAAATAAAATGAAAAGAATATTAATACTTCGGTTATGAATTGCATTGTGTCCCTATTTACATATCGATAGTAGAAACTATTTCACTGACGAAATTAGGTCAACTATGTCCAAATGTCCAGAAGAAAAAGGATTTTCCTTGCCACGAGTGGTTATGCATATGTATGAGGCGTTATAGGTTAATTAATTCAGTCGCTTTGAATGCGCTACAAGAATAGTCTATTTAAAAAAGTTTACAAGAAGTAATCGCAGGAGCATTTATCATTGGGCTTTCACATGATACAACATTGCGCATGCTACAAAGTTTGCAAAGTCTGAAAAGCATTTTACAAGAAATATCTTACAGAATAGCTTCATAGTGTATGTTTCTAATAACGATGTAACAGTAAATAAATATTCAGAAGTTTTGAATAAGCAGATTCACAGAAGGAATCTGAATACCAAAACTATTACTCTGCATATTTCTAGTAATCTGAAACCTTGAAATTTAACAAGAAAATAGCTGGAAAAGTTTTCAGGATAATAAAAATATAAGACACGTTTGAAAGAAAGTATACGTGTTTAATACGAGAGCCATTTCTCTGTAAATCACCGTGCACATTATGGTCCAAGCGAGAAACTTGTACGAGGCACATAAAGTTCACTAAATAATAAAATTTCACGTTCACACTTGTACGGAACCGGCCACCACCGTCTATGTAAACGAAGATAAATTACAAGGAACGATAATAATCAATCACTGTAAGCTAATCGACTAATTTCGTTCTGCAGTCAACATATTAACGCGTTGATTACCACGATAAAAACAGTCGTATATAATACGGCACACTTCGATAAGAATTATTAAGGACACAATTATTTTCCAATTTAAGCTTTCAATTTACTGCCCTGCATCATCAATGTAATTGTAGTGAATTCTTTTTCTCTTCAACACTTTTTTAACGCGTTCGGTTATGGGCAGATGGACACGTTTGCCACACACGATGTTTTACCTTCATATTTTTTTATGAAGGCTTCTATAGAATGTATTGTAGTTGGTCTGTGTACAAACTATTTTTGATACAGATTTTTACTACAGAGTTATCTGTTATAGATAGTTTCAAAGTTTAGATCAAACTTTGATGATTTAAATACAAAAGGAAAAATTGTACTTTGCAGTTTGCATACAGTTGTTTACGAAAAATATTCGAACAAAAAATACTTACAAATATTTCATTTATTTTTATATTTTAAAATGTATTTTACTCATATTTTAAATCTGTAAAATAATATTTTAGGTATTTCAGATATTCTAAATATTGTAATTATTTTAAATTACATTGTTGTATTTTAATAATATTAATAAGTCGTTATATTTTTTTATCTTTATACTTTAATTTAAAATTTTGTTGTTCTCTTTTTTTATTTTTATATAATACCACTTTTATGCAATTTTTACACAATATCTGTAACTTTGCAATTTTTAAAAAATGAAATATACTTCTTATAACTGTATTATAATTATAATAAAATATCGTTTGATTTATGGTCTCAAATTCCAAATTTGAGAGAGATTTGCATTTATTCCATTATAAATGCAAACCTTAAATTACCATTTAGTAATATATCTAGATTTTCCTACATACTATACACATAAACGCAATATGTTTAATGCATACTAGGTTTCTATATTGTATACTATTAAGTAACATAGTATCAACGCGAAGTAAATGAGTTTCATTCACAAATAAACGTTAATTCATTATCGCGTCATATGACTTTAAATTCACTTGTAAATGAGATGTAAATTCTTCAAGTACACTTTGCAATGGATATACTCGTACAAAATGTGGAAAATATGGCGTTACGTTATGCCTCAGTAAACAAAATAATTACGCAACTTTTCATAATAGTTGTTCACCGATTTGTGCAAGTTTTACATTTTGCAACAAGTGTTTCAGTTCAGCTACAGAGACGTAAACTGAATTTTATTATTAACATGTAACTTGATAACTTTTACGTAAGTCATTAATATTAATATCACGTGTTACACGGTTATTTATATGAAAGTGTCGATCATTCTACATTAAATTTAATTTTATTGTCGCATATATTTTACTTCAACATAATA
Organism: Megachile leachella; assembly: GCA_963576845.1. Lineage (NCBI taxonomy): Eukaryota > Metazoa > Arthropoda > Insecta > Hymenoptera > Megachilidae > Megachile > Megachile leachella. The sequence continues at coordinate 10,697,419 of OY756256.1, read as the reverse complement.
CTGATAGAATTTGTTCAAATATGAAGTACATTAATAGTTAAAATTAGTAGATATGTACTTTGTTTAATCATCACCATATGTAGCATGTGTATGTGTATTTACATACACGTATGTAAATGTACATGTTTAAAATTCATTAACTGTAAGAGTGTTTCCAGAATTCAATATTAAAAATTAACAGAGAAAATGAAGAATTTAAAAGAATACTTACACACTTATACATCAGTGCAAATTGAATTATAATTATTGAAGTAGTACCAAATTAGGCAAGGTCAATTGTTAATACAAAAGAATACGATAATATTGTTTAACTCTCATTTTATTGATCTAATGGTACCCTTTATGCAGAACAAAGTATGACTTAATACATTTTGTAGTATTACAATCACTTATAACAAATAAGACAATAGAGAACATTGTACCTGAAGGATACCATGGAGGAAGGCAAGTATGCCCTGTGTTAAGAGTACTAGGGTTTGATTTTACTTATCCTAGATCCTTCGAACGAATGTATAAATTGTATAAACTGTAGAATTATGTATAAACCGTCTATCAGAAAGTTAACCCCTTCCTGTGCCATTTATTTAACAGATGTATCAATCAAGACTAACTATAAAGGGCTATAACATTAAAACGAATAAAGAAAATTAAAATCTTGTGAGTATTTTATATGCATGGATCCTTGATAATGCAACTTATAGTTGCAGATAAATTTCAAGTTGAAGAATGTTCAAAGTTTGAGTATGGTTTGTCACATTTGAACTATAAGTCACAAGCGAGACTCGTCAAAGTACAGAAAGGGGTTAAAAGCTTGAAATGGACAACGGTGAAGTTTTGATCATGAAGCATGTAATAATGAACACACAATTTTGTTTTGCAGGACCGTTTAACTGGTCACGGGGGTATTTCCTCGCTGGGCGGTGGAAACTCCTCGCCGTATTCCGGTGCCCATCACCATGGTCACAGAGGCAATGGAAACGGCAGTGGGATGCCCCATCACGGTGGCGCATCTTTGCCCACCGCCTCCGATTTTCAACCACCATATTTTCCACCCCCTTTTCCATCGCACCACCACGCGCCAGCGAGTCCTCAACACCCTGGCCTTGGACAACCGCAACATCTCGATTACCTCGTTGGCGATCCTTACACGCAGACGCTCAACACGTTACATCAACATCACTATAATCACCTGAGCGCCGCTGTCACGGCTGGCCAAAGGAGCGGCGATCTCAGGAGAGACGCTGAGGGCATCCATGTGGTGAGTAATTGTTTCGATGAGTTATTGTTTAACACATTCGAGAACGCCGCTATTTATCGCCTGCAACCGTTGCAATCGATCTTGCGAAGAAATTAATATTATCAGTCAGCGCTGAGGAAATTATGGCGCTCGGTGCAGTTAAAAATTACCGTAATTACGGAGAAACAGGCACACCTCACGGATTTCGATGATCCCGTAACCAAGGACATCGTTCCGAACAATTTTTCTCGGGATGATGGGCTTTCATTTTCAAGATATTCGCAAAAATATTCTGAATACGGTAATTATTTGTGGAGGGGCATTTTTATGACTTTCGAATATTCCCAAGGACATTCCGAACAACTTCTCTTTGTACACGTAACTATCGCTTGGTTTTAGTTTTTAAAATATTGGCAATGATGTTTTCAATGTCTTCATTGTTTATGAAGAGTTACTTCACTGATTTTTATGACACTGAAGTATGTTGCCGAGGACATCATTCTGAACTACTTCTCTGTATAAACATCGCTTTTAGTTTCAAAAATATTGGCAAAATTATTTTCAATGTGTTCATTGTTTATGAGGTACTTTACAGATTTTTAAATATCAAGGTTAAGATTTGGAAGAAGTTTGATTCTTTATGTGATCATCTCTGGACCGCAGATTCTAAAATACAAATCAAAAGTTTCAGCTAAATTATTAATATTATATGTATTTTATACTATAGTATTTACTACACCATTTGTTTCTTATATAGCCAATATACCTCAAGTTGTCGAATGTAGCGACACTCCTGGAATGACTGGATCTATATTTGTTGGTCTCTGTTTATTTACGAATTCAGTTCAGCTAAATTCAGTATTGTAACTAGTTTCACCGGAAATGTATTGATTTAGCAGTCAAAGTCACTGAAAACCAGTGAGACTAGTTCACTGACTCAATGAATTTTACTCTGATTCAGATTTAGAGGCCGAGTTAAATTAGGTTATGTTTGTCTAACAGAATGAGCCTCCTAACACAACCTGCATTTGTCTCTTTATTTTCATCGCGCAACAAGCCGTTATTTTGTGTCTTCTCACTTGAAATTTTAAGAGTAGAGACACTCTAAATCTTGTACAAATTTTGGCTGCAATCGATAATCTTTGACACTCAGAAACTGCATTAAAAACTTCATAAATTCATCGCTGACAATACTTGGTCATTGACGTCAGTCGACATGAAATCAACAATAATCGTGTTCGATACCATATTCTATCTATAGTTATATGTCACATATAGTTTTATATCATAGTCACAGTTTCAGACACGTTTAATCTGAACATCTCTTAAACCTCTACGCTCGTTCTTGTTCCATCTACATACTTGCAAGATACTCTAAATATACACACATTTTCATTCGTGTGAAATACCTAATCTGTAGATCTACTAGTTAAGGTACACATCGTAACGACAAAGCTCAACACAAGATCACGCCGGTGATCTTCAGGACACGACCGGTGTATCTTTGCGCGTAAAATTGAAGCGCAGATCCGGTCACGTGCAGATCCTAGCTCATTAGAAAAGCCCTCGGCGTGTTATTTGTAACGTGGACCGCTGGCGGCTCTCAACGGCGAGGCATGTGTAATAACGGGTGGGTATCGATCTATTAGGCGTATCGCGACCAATAAGTCCGGCCGTGACATCGGTGATTGCGATCGTTGATCCCTCGAAGAGCACGCGAGTGGACACGCGCGACATTTGCATTTGCTATGGTTTTGCATACCTGTCCTAATGGAAGGGGCACCTGACCAGGTATTAACGTAACTCCGAAGTACAACCATGATGCGACTGGCAAAAAGTACCAGCAGGAAGTACAGGGAGAAACGCTTTATTCCCGATCGAATTAATTTTTCTGCTTCGCGGTTTCTTCTTCGTTTCGCCCATTTCTGTTACGCCGTGGTGTACGTTCAAATATGCGAGTAACCTCGGTTGAGTACCCGGCTTTTTGTTTGTTGAGGTGCTAAGGAACTGTTTGCTTTGGGAACTGTGCGCGAAGAGTCGGGTCGTTGGTAAATGGATGGACAGTGCATACACCCTTTATTCTATCAAGAATATTATAGTCAATAGTATTTTATTTAGAGAATGTTATGGTCAATATTCTTTAAATTCGTTGTACGTGAAAATTTTTCTTCTTGGATTATTAGAGTACAAATATTTAAACAGAATTTTAGTAAGCATGTTCCACGTACAAATCACTCAAACCTTCATTGCTCAAATGTTAGGGAATTATTTTTATTACAGATTGCTAGATAAAGGTATTATATTATGGTTTGTCTGTTGTTATCATTATCTTCGTTTGTTTCCAAAATTGACTTAAAACCCACTTTCAAAAGAAACTCATTTATTGAATAAATCAGACTATCAGATTCAGAGCCAGACTATCAGATTTACAAAAGATACAAAGATGCTGTCAGGATGTTTATTTGGTCACTTACCTATATTCTTTGAGGGATTTATTCAATAAAATCGGACTCAACACATAAGTATCCACAGTGTGAAGTACTTAAAGCACCACATTAACGCACCTGTTCATTTTAGATGGGGTTGATAGCTTAAACGTTCATCGTTGATTAGAATCTTCCCAATAAACAAACACAAGCTCCGTATCCTCATATAAATCCTCTGTTAAATTTCACGCTTGTGCCCCAGGTAACTCGACACCGAGCTACCACCTATTCGAGGGGCAACTTTAGACCTCTAATAACGTTCCCGGTAATAGTATTTGCGGTACACCTTACCCCAATAGCTTTTATGAAAATATCACCCTAATTACAGCGTCGGGACGTGCATACACCACACTGTGGATTATGTTTTGGGCGGTTTCCAGAGGTGTCGTGTGACGTTCGCGCAAAAAAGACTACGTTCGACACGAAATCCGACACGGCCACGAAGAATACGTTCAGCCTCGAAACTGGGCAGAAGAGAAAAGCGGGTTTGGTTTAAAGCATCTGTCTAGGCCATATGCAGGCTCGTATTGCGAACCGTGTGCTGAAAATTGTTTATTTGCGACGTTTGTAAAGCGTGTAAAGCACCACGTGTGCGGTTCAATGAGTGATGCTATATAGCTTTATGGAGTTTCCTATTTTGGCAAGTGGATTTATGTTTAACATGCTTTCAGGGCGGTTTTAAGTGAAAGGAACGTGTACTTTAAATTGTAATTTATTACTGTGATAATTAAATGAGGTGCGTTTATTATTATTGCGAGATAAATGCATTTACGGACGTTTGATAATCAATTATTTTATAATTGAAAATAAGGTAGGATAAAGTAAGAGTAATAAACTGGTTTATGTAATTTTTTAGCTTGAGAGAAGTTAACATAGATTTTGGCAAATTTTCTTAATAATTTGTGCCCGCCATTTTTACAGAAATACACCATTTTGAAGAAATCCACCATTTTGACAAGTTTGGGAAATCTAATTTTAATTGTGACACGATATTTATTTCAGTTATTGATCACGTTGGTCTTTGTTAAATATTGTCTCCAACATCTTAATAAACGAGTACCAGTAAATTATAAGTGACCAAATCATTTTTATACAAACAAAATCTACTACATTAACGTTAAAAAATTCACCGTTCATCATTAATTAATCTGAAAACGAAGAAATTAACGTAAAAAGAAAATTATGTTTATTACGAAGCATAATATGATATAAGTATGTGAATTTGAAATATAATATTTTACTTGAACAAGGTACAGACCTTTCAATATGCGTTACAGAAGAAATTCCAACAGAACTCGACTTTAAAATATTTTCTCCTTACAAGATTGCTATATCGATTATTTCAAACGGTACAACCCCTCGTACCCTATTTTGCTCTGCCTAAAGCACATTCTTCAAAGGAGGGTGGCAGATCTCGTACTCAATGAAATCTTACACTGATATAATCTCTCGATTCACGAAATATCGAACAAATCTTTGGAATACTTTTATCGTCCAGCTTCGTGATTCTTCGTTTACAAATATGGGATTTACTTGGATTAAACTGTTATCAATTATTGATGACTGTAATAAAATAGTGGGGATGAAATAGTTAAAAGAAATGATGAAAGAGATAAGAGATATTATAATTAGACATTACTTACTAGTTTCTTGTACATCAAGAGGTCAATTTCATAATAAAGAAAATTTGAAACTAATTCAAAATTACTTATTAGATTCTTGTATACCAAGTGATCGATTTAAAAATATAAAATGTTTAAAATTAAACTAGACATTACTTACTTAGATTCTTAGTCTAAAAATTGCATAATCGATTCTTATATACCCAATTTAAAAATGTAGACAGTTAAACATAATTTTATAATTTGACGACATGTAAATTTCAAAATATATCACATAAATATCATTTTTAACTTCAAACTTATTTTTTTGTATCTAACGATGGGTTACATAACTTTATTCTATTTGTTCTATTTCAAAGAATATCTTAAATTACACCATGTATTCATAGAACATTTTACTTATCACAGTTACAAATATATACAATTATACAATCTCTAATTTTATTATAAATAAACTGTCCTGTTTTAAAGCATAGAGAAATTTCTGCATAGCTATGTGATTATCTTGCAGACAGGATTTACTAGAAGACAAGATAGTTACACGTAGGACACAAAGTCTTGAGCTTCATTCCCAAACTACACGCAGTAATGGCATCTTGCATAGTTGATCATAGTTAAGAAACTTGCTTCTACGACTATGCGTCGACTGTACCACCCTTCGAGGTTTCTCTTCGGTATCTTCGCCACCAATATAGAGGACAACGATGTGGGAACGTACTTGGAAACTTTAAAGAGGACAAATCGATTGAAATCACCTTAACAATTCTAATACACAAAGTCATGTAGTATCATTACACGAAATTATTAAAATTTACAAATTACAAAATTCAGTATTAAGATTTGTTGTACTGCTGTTGTTATAAAAATTAATTATTGTTGTGAACATTCATTGTACGTTGTGAAATAATGAAATTATGATACTTCAAGTTGTAAAAAATTGTTAGGTTAACTTATATTGACTAAATACTTCTTTTAATCTTTGTGTACTGTTCAAATTTTTATTTTATCATTTTGTAGTTTCAAATTTTACAAATTTCATTTTCCTAAATTTTTCAAATTTTACGAATTTCATTTTTCTAAATTTTTCAAATTTTACGAATTTCATTTTTCTAAATTTTTCAAATTTTACGAATTTTTTTTTCCTAAATTTTGTGAACTTTACAAATTTTATTTTCCTTAATTTTGCAGATTTCATCTTCTAAAAATTTCACAAATTTTTCTCATCTAAATTTGACCAATATTATCTTGTTAAACTCCATTTTTCTAAATTTGACAAATTCTATTTTTCGCAAATTTTGTGCATTTTATCTTCCACAATTTCACAAACTTTATCATCCTAAATTTGACTATTATCTTGCTAATTTTAATAAATTTTTGACAAATCATCCTAAATTTAATAAATTTCATCATTCCTAATTTGCCAAATTTCTTTCTCCATTTCATAAACTTCATCTCCCAAAATCGTACAAACATATCAATCAATACATTCTAAAATTAAAAATTGATTATTCACACCTCATCTGTTAATTTCCAAAATCATATACGTATTTAATTCGATCGGCTTGAAAATAGACTACCCCTCGACGTCTCGTTCATTGCCCTTCGCCGAGTAATTTACTTATTAAATTTTCGGCTGACCTTTGGCATTCCTTCAGGGTGGATGCCAGAGACGTTTACTTTGACGGAAATATGCTAAGCGTCGTGATGCTTAAGATGGTGTTAGAGATACGTAAAAGGGATAAACAGTTTCCCTTGCCAGCTAGCTAAGTCGCTTTATATTGTACTAAAAATGTTGGTTTGATACACCTGGTATATGATGTTGAATCAACGCGACATGGCAATATTTGATCGGCGTGTAATCGGTAATGATAGATCTCGGAGCGAAATGGTTAATAATCGGTATTCCAGGTGCTGCTGGCTGATGTTACATGCAGCTTTGAATTTAACAATAATGCTATATTTTGTAATGGGACTATTTAATAAATAAATAGGAGGAGTATTTTATTATTCAGGGAATCGAATTGATAATTGCTGTGTGCGATTTAATAATTTATGATTGAGATGCAGAGTCATAAAATATATGTCTTGACATGTAATTAGTTATAATTTTATTCGCGTCTAAAGTAATTGTAAATAGAAAGAATTGTAAGTAAATTTATGAATACAAAATTAAAAGTGAATAAATTGAGATTTTATAACTATTAACTATAATTTTTGGAAATTAAGTTATTTTCTAAGGAATTTCTTGTTTAAACAGAATTAATGTTTTCTATTGTTTAATTAGACTAATAATTTAATTATTTCTACATTTGAGTTTTCTATCAACTTTACATTAGTTTCATATAAATTATAGATTTACTTATACAATATTAGTATTATTGAGATCCAGAGTTTATCCATTAATGTTTGAAGGTTGATCTTCAACTTCATTTAATATTAAATTGTTGCTCCATCAATTTCTTTTGAATTTTGGATACCATTTGTAACAATTATTTTTATTGAAAGAATAAATCAGTTTACACGAACACAGGTTACTGTTGCAATATTAAAAAAAATCGACTAAAACAGAATCATCCACAACATAACATTATATCCACTTGATAACATCACATTAAACTATATATTCTTCAAAGCCTCTCTTTTTCTTCCAAATTTACTTTCATCGATATACAATATTCAAGTATATCATGTGCACCATACTCAACAATTTAGTATTTATCATTGCCTTCTCGCGTGTAATACCGGCATGAAAACCGTGAACGTTTACGAAAAAGAAGAACGAAATGACTACGCTTCTGAAAAAGAGACGACAATGCCAATAATCAGCCAAGTGGTTCGACCGATTCCAATAGCTTTATCCTTGAAAACGAGAAGTCTCGTGCTTTCTGGTAGCCTACCCTATGCGTTTTATACTGAATTATAGCATCTTGTCTGGGTCCCTTCACGATCCCACGTTTATACTCGAGAGAGTACAATTTGTGACGTCTCTGCTAAAGGGATATTAGATTCAGAAAATCTGCGCCATTGTTGAACGCTTTTCTTATCAGAAAGAGTTAAAACCGGAGGTAATTTGATAAAAATTATTTCACGTACCGATGTACAAACGCAAATATTTGTAACGTTAAGAATTACGTACTTGAAAGTTACTGGACCTGTTTGAATATTGAAAAGGACATGCCTAATTAACCCCTAACCTACAAGTTTTTCGGCAGTCAGGCAGAGCTACCTAATTATTACTGCAGTGTTAAGATGAATAAAGAACGTTGAAGTCTTAGGTATATTTTAGATTTCGCAATCTTCAATTATACAAATTTGGTATTGAAGCTCAATCTTTATGCAAATACGGTTTATGTTTGTCACATTTGAACTATAACGCGCGTTACGAGTCTGACTGGATGTTATAAGCCAAGGGGTTAACGTTTACAAGAAAATATGGAGCTATTAATTTTTTCTTAAAAGAGTAACCTGTACTTTATGAAACATAATTTCTTAGATAGGAATATAAATTAAGGTCTGCTGTAAGAGTATTATTAGACAGAATGAAAGTATCGTTAATTCTATGTATCATCTTCTTGCGCATTAATATATGAAATTAGTTGGTTATATATTTAAAAGCAAGAAGTTATTTACATTCAGAATTGCAGTACTAATTAGAATAATGTAGAAAATGTGCTGATCATTTGCTTATTCTAAGGTGCAACCGTATTTTTTGTGAAAGATAAATAGTTTCTATCAGATAAAATGTTGGAAGATAGGCATCAGCAAACTTCATGATTAATAATATTAGCTGAAGTCATTGGCGTCATCTTATACAGTAATATTTTATATATTTATTTTATTAATATTTTACAAGTTATTTTTTATTTTTAAAATTGCAAACATTTTAGTTGTTATAAATTTAAATTTGAGGACAATTTGATTATTATGAATTTAAATTTGAAAACAATTTAATTATTATACATTTAAATTTGAAGACAATTTAATTATTATAAATTTAAATTTAAAGACAATTTAATTATTATACATTTAAATTTGAAAACAATTTAATTATTATAAATTTAAATTTAAAGACAATTTAATTATTATAAATTTAAATTTGAAGACAATTTAATTATTATAAATTTAAATTTGAAGACAATTTAATTATTATAAATTTAAATTTAAAGACAATTTAATTATTATACATTTAAATTTGAAAACAATTTAATTATTATAAATTTAAATTTAAAGACAATTTAATTATTATAAATTTAAATTTGAAGACAATTTAATTATTATACATTTAAATTTGAAGACAATTTAATTATTATAAATTTAAATTTAAAGACAATTTAATTATTAAAAATTACAATTTAAAATTGATTTAATTACCATAATGCTAATTCTATAATAAATACTCCACAAAAACTGAAACTAATTCTCTGAAATGATTTGCTAATAGCACTCCAAGTCAACAAAGTAGAAAAAACCGAAGGAAGTCACTTCTCAAAAGCACTTTGCATTTATAATTAAGCTCAATATTTGCTGATGTTGTTCAAAACTGTTCTTCGCTCCTTTATAGATTACGTAATGCTTTCTTTATAGATACGCATTTTTAGCTGCGCTATTAAAAAGGAACTTGTAAAGTGGATAGCGTCTTGAGTAAACTGTACTTTCCTTCGTTTTAAATGTGTACACGATTTTTTCTCTTCGTCCAAAACTAATGAAAACACTATCTACGATACTTCTTCATATTCTGTCAACAGAATTTGTAGCGGCACTTTTTTTAGAAGTCACAAGATCCTTACAGTACATACGCTAAAATTTCGATGCATGTAATTCGCATAATAATTCGATAGCTGTATACCATTGGCATTTTTACTTAAAGTTCATTCACCAGTATGTGAATACTTAAGAAGGATCAATTTATTCTTTTTTTAAGGAAGTAAGATGTATGTTTGGAGAAGATATGAAGATATGAAGACTTTCATTAAAGTTGAAGAATGAGGTTATTTCAGGGTAATGAGGACTTCATTCATGAAAATTTGAATTTGAAACGTAGGAATTTCGAAATTTAGAAATTCGGACATTTCTGCAATTTGGGGATTTCTTAAATTTAGCAATTTCAGAATTTTTTAATTTGTGAAATTTGGAATTAGGGAATATTGGAATTTAGGGAATTCAAGGAATTTAGGAAATTCAAGGAATTCAAGGAATTTAGGGAATTTAGGGAATTTAGGGAATTTAGGGAATTTAGGGAATTTAGGGAATTTAAGGAATTTAGGGAATTTAGGAAATTTAGGAAGTATAGGGAATTTAGGGAATTTGGGGATTTTGAAATTTGGGGATTTTGGAATTTGCGAAATTTGAAATTTGCGGAACTTGGAATTTGGCGAAATTTGGAATTTGGGGAATTGGAATTTAGGGAATTTGGGGAATTTGGAATTTGGCAATTTTGAAATTTGGAGAATTTGGAATTTAGCAATTTTGAAATTTCGGAAATTTGGCGAATTCGGAATTTGGAATTTAGGGAATTTAGGGAATTTAGGGAATTTAGGGAATTTAGGGAATTTAGGCAATTTGGGAATTTTGGAATTTGCGGAATTTGGGGAATTTGCAATTTGGAGAGTTTGGAATTTGGGGAATTTGGAATTTGGGGAATTTGAAATTTGGGGAATTTGAGGAATTTGAGGAATTTGAGGAATTTGGGAATTTTAGAAAATTAGGAAATTATTGATTTAATAATTTCGTAAATCGGTAAAGAAATTTCTGAAATTATAAAATTCAAGAATCTTTGAAATTTCAAAATTTCAAAATTTTGTAATCGAAATAAGAATTTATAATTTCATAGTACAGAAATTTTGCACTTTGTAAACTTTATTCATAAAATTTGTGATTGTTATATTTTGAAGTTTCAACCTCAATGATTTTGAAAATTCAAGAATTTGTCAAGCTTATAAGCTTATAAATGACATCACAGCAAATTGTAAATTTGAGAATTTCCGTAATTTAAGAACTTAAAGATTCGAGATTTAAAAAAATGAGGAAATTGAAAATTTGCAGAGTCACGTACCTAATAATAATCGTACGAGAAGGAATTACAACTGGAATGAACTGTGATAGCCACGGTCTCCATAATCCGATTTATCAGTATCGATAGCCACAAATACCAATCATCGTGACTTTACCTCGCCGCGCCGTTTAACGAGAGAAAGGCGATCACATTTCATCTCATTAGTCGACTGGCATGGTTACATCAATTTATAACCAACGCGACCGACGATAGATACTAGTAGCCGGCACGCCGTTAATTAGCGCTGTTTCCATTTCTTTGCTCGTGTGAAAGCCGGACTTTCAGACTTTAACCCTTGGAAGGCCGTGATTGGATCTATTAAGACTCACGTTTTCAAGAAAAACCAGGAAAAATTGTATGTTCATACGTATAAATTGTAACGATAATAATACTCTCAAGTAATAAGGTACAGAGAATATCAGGGACAATTTAGAAAACAGAAAAGTGAAAAGTGTTAGAGCTACAGTCTATATGTTAGAGCTGATAGTCAATGTATTTATGTATATACAGGGTGTCTTAGTATTTTAATTTCAAATTTTATGAACATACTTTTCGTCAAAATAGAAAGGAAACGTTTTGAATTTTTTACTGAAAAAATTATAACAAAAATATGAAATGATGTACTGATTGTTGTTGGATAATATACAGGGTGTTTCAATTTTGTCTATGATTTCCATAGAATATTTTCATTAATAAAAATGAGAAAAATGTTTGTATGAATATAGGCTCCAGAATGCATTATTAAAAGTTATTAAAAAAATATGAAAAATAATTGTTCGTATTTAACAGCAGCAAAGAAACTGCCATTTTCATTTCGTATATTCTTCGTGATCTTTAAAAAAAATATTTAAGAACGTACATCTATATAATATTTTGTAGAAACTTATAATTTGGAGACTAAAATATTTTTTATAAAATTAGTACCAAGATTAATAACATTAGGATTAAGTCTTTGTTAGTACTAGTTATAAGAATTCAAAAACCCATTTTTCTTGACGTATCTAAAGAAGTATCATTCAACGAGGGGTTCAGATAGAATAACATCAACCTTTCGTTTTATTTATTATTAAAAAATGTAATAATAAAAAGCCTATATGTACTGTATTTGTATTTCAAACTCTCCACTTTATGTACCACATCAAAATTGAATTACACCCTTTCAATCATTAATTTATTTCCACATCACATTCAACTCCACATCTGATACCGTCCCGACAAAGTTAATATACGTCCGCAGTATTTTGTTAATATCCGTAATAGAAAATAGAAACTTTCCAAGGCGCTCATATACACAAGTATTCGTACAGTTCAATCGTAAGTTATCGATCACATCAGATTCATTAGACAGATTCTTCTAATCGAATACGAGACGTCCAGTGAGATTCGCGATGATAAATGAACGAAATAACCTCTGCCCGTTGTATTTTTTCCCCATTAAATGGCGAGCTTTATTCAACTTGACACGGGTGCAAAAATAATTTGCCACTCTCGCGTATTAATGTCACTGTCATGTGAAAGCACGTAGATGCAGTTGGAAACTAGCTAGGGGGAAAGTAGTTTATGATTTGTAACATACGAGGCTTAAATGCACGATGACTATTAATTCGTAACAACGCTTATCACAGGTGTAATCTTTGCTGTAGACAAAAATTATTGATGGTTAATTGGGTAATTACGTTTTACTGTAGATTTAAAAAGGAAAGAGGTAATTGCAATTTCTTTGTATAAAAATTATAACTAAACACGTTTATCGGGGTAATTCTACACATGAAATAATCTATACTCGTAAAAGAAAAATATTCTTATCCATCCAGAAGACCAAATGCAAATGAACATAGCTTTGTATTCTTAATCACCAGCTAATTTCAAACATTGCATAAGGAGATAATAAAATTAACTTCTGGTTAAATTATTTTTCATAAAGTACACGTTACTCTTTTAAAAGAAAATTAATAGCTTCATATTCTCTCGTAAACGTTAACTTGACTTATAAGAGCTTTGAACCTTGACTATAACATCCAGTTAGACTCATAACGCGCGTTACAGTTCAAGTGTGACAAACATAAACCGTATTTGCATAAAGATCGAGCTTCAGTACCAAATTTGTATAATTGAAGATTGCGAAATCCAAAATATACCTAACATTTCAACGTTCTTTATTCATCTTAACAGTAATAATTAGGTAGCTCTGCCTGACTGCCGAAAAACTTGTAGGTTAGAGGTTAACTAGGCATGTCCTTTTCAAATATTCAAAAAGGTCCAGTAACAGTACGTAATTCTTAACGTTAAAAATATTTGCGTTTGTACATCGGCACGTGAAATAATTTTTATCAAAATACCTCCGGTTTTAACTCTTTCTGATAAGAAAAGCGTTCAATGGCACAGATTTTCTGAATCTAATATCCCTTTAGACGTCACAAATTGTACTCTCTTGTTAAATGTGAGATCGTGAAGGAACCCAGACAAAATAATTCAGTATAAAACGCATAGGTTAGGCTACGAGGAAGTACGAGACCTTGTTTTTCATATAATGTCGCATAATTCAGTATAAAAACACAACAATTTTTGGAGATCCAACTCTGAATCCTCATAGCATGAGCCTTGATATTTCCATGATTTCCATCGCAGTTTAGAACGTATCGTGGCGATCTAGAATAGTCATAACGGAGAAAACGATTACAATAGAACGAACAATCTGGCAAGGAAATCGGAGAAACGTGCACGGAGATTTCTTCTCGATGCAGGAACCTCTCGTGGTTCGCATAGGAAAGATATATGACAATAATGGCAAGGGCTCGTAATACAACCGTATTTGTGACACGACCGACTTGCGGTCTGGATAAAATCTCCAGTTTTTCAAGTGGGATGTGATTAAGATTCCATACGTATATATGTCTACCTCTTGTGTATCAATTCCGAGAAGACCATCTTCGTTCTTTTTCTTTCCACGTGCAGTTTCTTACATAAGATTCGAGTGCACCGCTCGCGTGTCTATAAATCGACGCGATAATTGAAATCATACATTTTCATTGAAAATAATCGACACGTGTTCATACATCAACGCAAATTTTGGCTCAAACTTTGCTCTACTAATTTTAACTGTACAAGTAAAAATTGTGCAATTGTTTGTCACTGTTTCTTAGAAAATTACTTTTGAAAATTCTTCAAAATATTTGCACGATGTCAAGTTAATGCAAGTAAAAAATTAAAATTCTTGCTTTAAAATGGTAAAATGATTAACGATAAATATCACATAACAGTGAATCACATTTATGCAATAAACCAGAATGTTCAATAGATTAAATAGCAAACAAGCTAATATTTATTCAATAGTATTTGTATAATTTGTACAATACTGTAGCACAGATGTTCAATTCACAGTGACATTTAAATATTTGCAAAGATCGCTGTTGCTCTTTTAAGCCGCATCTTAACAGATTGTATATCACCAATTATAAAATTAATTTTTCCGTTTGCTCTTTTTTTATGCATAAACAGGCAATGCGGTTTACGTAAGCACTTGTAGTACCGGATTTGCAGAACTTTTAATTGCTTTTAATAAACGACATTAACTCTGCATTCACATTTACATATGCCGCGCCAGTCAAAACTTTATTTATGTGTATACACTTTGACTAAATTAACTCGATATTGCACGGGCATATTTATGGTTAATTGCGATTTACTCGGATAAAAGTCACAAGCGAGATGTCGTAATATTGTTAACGCGGTGGTCGCCGCGATGAGAACGAGCATTGACGTAAGTGGGTTTCCTATCTGGAGTAGGTACCTTTATGTTTCTGTGGTATATTTTCCCTGGGGAAATTATTGATAACATTCGTGCGAACTAGTGGATATAATTTAAATATTTTTCAAGTTTCAAATTCGAGGTTTAGAAATATTTTAATTTAGATATCAATTTTGTTCAAAAGCAAGTTCGCAAATTCCTGGATTTTCTAATTTCGTTTTGCAAATTTTCATATTTAGGACTTTGCAAACTTTCTGATTGTTAAAAATGTATATTATATTATAATATTTTTGTAGTGAATTCTTGAATTTTCACATTCTTACAATATTAAAATTTTCAAATATTCATATTCTTACAATATTAAAATTTTCAAATATTCACATTCTTACAATATTAAAGTTTTCAAATTCTTACAGTATCAAAGTTAAATTCTTAAATCACCAATTTTTCAATTTCTGAATTTCTCAGGGTTTCTTATTTTCAAGTTTCCGAATTTTTAAACATAAAAATTTTTACACTGAGATTTCTTTATTTTTCGAACTCTAAAATCATTGAGTTCCCAAGTGATTAAATTTTGAAATTCTCAATTTCTTTAATTTACAAATCTCTAAATTTCCAAACTCCCAAATCCTCAATTTTCATAATGAAGTTTTTAAACGGTAAATTACAGTATTTGACTTCGTACTTCAGTTCACTTACAGTTATTGCCTAAGTGACCGCCATTACCCTCTTTTACTCTAGTGAATGTCAGGCGTTGAATGAGTATAGTCACATATACCGGGTGTTACCTAACACCATGCATCATGTTTTGTATTTTAAATTTGTCTCTCTGTCTCCTACAATATAATAAAAAGAAGAATATGTTTACATTCATAAACCTCCGGCAGACATAATGAGACTCCTGTAACGACTCGCTCTGCATTTATTCGTTTGTTTGTAAGCTACAGGTCTCAATTTTGCGTCTTTTCACTTGAAATTTTGAGGATAGTCTCATGAGACACCCTAAATTTGCTGTATAGATTTTGACTGCGATCTGACGATAGACACGTCATCGTCGACCATCGTCGAATCGATAAAAAACCATGTCTTGGTATCGTTTCCATAATTTTTGAAACATAGAACCTGGTATCACGTTAAAAGCTCTATAACTCATAGTTAACGACAATATTTGGTCCTCATTAACGTCACTCCCCATGAAATCAACAATAATCTTCGATATCGTTTTCGATAGTTTCCGACACGTTTAATCGATTAAACTTTAAAATCTCTACATCTCATTCTTGTTCCACCTACATACAGTAGGTACTCAATTTTAAATACATATTAGAATTCGCGTGACCTGTAGATCCACTGATATTTCTCAAAATGTAAGATAAATGAGACGTTCCTCCTCTTTCAGCCTCGCTGTTTGCCAAAGAAAACTGACGTTACACGAGTGTACACGCATTGTTTGCGCACGATTGTTGAAAGCATTGGTTGTTCGTTAACTTTTATGTCTCGTTTTTAAAGGCTCGTTAATCGCATGAATTCGTGGACGTAAATGATAGCAGTCGTGTTGCAGCATTATTTGCTGATGTCGACGTTGCAAATATTCTTTTATTTTTCTTCTAATCGATTGAACTTTAAAGTCCCTACATTTAATTCTTGTTGCACCTACATACAGTAGGTTCTCCCAATTAAAATCGCGTGAAACACCAGGTTCATAGACCTACTATACTATAATCGTATAGTCGTATACGCATAGTCACCTTCAGTAACGAAAGGCATCAGAAGTGAACCGAAGTGATCGTCTTTGAAATATGTAGTTCTCTTGGGAAACAATATACCGATAGAGATGTCTTTTTCCACTCCTTGATACATGTTGCTAGCGTCTTTATCCAAAGAGCGTTCACTTGATCGGTCATGGCCTTTCGAATGTTTTCAATTGTATGAAAATGATGACCTACAAAATTTGTAATACCAGAATTATTAGCGTTGAATGTGTATTTAGTTTCATCATGTTGAGGGGTAATATGGCGCGACATTTGAAAAGACGGTTTATTTGTTGGTAGAATTAATTTGATGGAAGGTTAATCAATTTGGTGGAGACTGTTGTCAGAATTAATTTAATGTAAAATTAATTAATTTGATAGATACTTTTATTAGAATTAATCTGACGTATGGTTATTCAATTCAATAAAAGGATATTTGGATATTTATTGGGGTAATAAATAACCAGACAGAAATTTTTAAATTGCAATGTACAAAAATTACAAATTTGAAAATGTATTCAAACATTTAGAGTTGTTAAATTAAATTTCAATGCTTCAATTCTTCAATGCTTGAATTCTTCAATTCTTCAACTCTTCAATTTTACAATTTTACAATTTTTACATTTCTATGTTACGAAATTTCGACATCAAGTTTCTAACTTTTTACATTTCCACATTTTCAAACGTTCACATTTCTTAGTTTCTTGTAAATTTTCCATATTTTAAGTTGTTCACTTTCCCACATTTCCACTTTATCAAATGTCTACAATTTCCGAATCATCAAATTTCTAAATTATCAAATTTACAAATGTTCATCTTCAAAAATTTGAAGACTTGTAACTGGAGCAGAAATAACATAATTTTTCTATGACTTTCAGACGAACATGCACGCGTCGTTTCCATACGACGGCGGCCGTAGCAGCGGCGGAGGCGGCGGCGGCGGTGGCGGTGGAGGAGGTGGCGGTGGCGGACGGGGTGTCGAATACGGCGCCGTCCGGCGTCCCGACGCCCTTCTGCCACCTCCAGGCCTCGACCAAACCGACCTCGTTCTCCACAGCAGCCTCGTAGACGACCCCCAGGTGAGCGACGATGTACGTAATCGCAAACGCATTTTCTCTATTACCATTCTGTCTATTGATTCATGGAATACGAATATTCAATTAACCGAAAAGGTTGTGATCATGCGTAGTTGTGAAATTTATATTATATGTATTATTATGGGAAAATGGAAAGTTATGTTTCTGCGCATGTTTGTCATTTATTAACTGATTTTTTAATTTCGTATGTAAAACATTTTGAGGTTCTTTACTTGTAAATAATTAAATCTTTAATTTTTCTTTGCAATTTAATGTAAAAAATTGATTAATTGTTTGTTTGAACTTTGGAGTAAAAAGGGACATTACTTTCTGGTCTCTTTAAGGTTTTTCTTGGAAGTTTAATTCGTTAACTCTTTGCTTCGTAACTTCGAGTCTAATTGTACAAAATGTATTAAACAAAAGAAAATTTTGAAGTTACAGCAATATTTCATATATTATCTTACAATTACACAAATACGTAAAGAACTGAACAAATACTCAATAAAAAATAATTATATGTAACAATAAGACGTTATAAAGCAAAGGGTTAATTAAATTTCGAAATAGTTCATTTCATTTACTAATCAGTTCATTTTATTCATAACTTTCAAATCGTTCATCGGATCTCAAAATACCATTACACTTTTAATATACGTTCATATTAACATTCTCTATCTGCCTCATTTCAGAACACAAACGTAGACGATGGAGGGTTCATGAACGATCTGCCTCTTCTAAAAAGTAAGTAAAGTATGTTAAAAACAAACACCATTTCGCCTTTAATCATCTAAAATTGTTCCACCTCCGAAAAGAAGGAACTTTGCATTTCTTACTGTTTGTTGAAAATGCACTCCCAAATTTTCGTCCGTGTGATTGCAAGAAAGTGTGCTGAAAAATTCACATTCTCCAGCATAATTTAACTCTAAATTACTTGCAATCGAGTATCTTATCAACGTTATTTTGCTATCAACATTGTACGTAAATTACACTGTAAGTTACATTAACGAAAGAAGACGAAGGAAATGTGGATACATGTCCCGATTGCTGCATAATACTGACATTATATTGGAGAGCACGATCTTTAACAGGTAGCACGTGTGCTCAAAAACTTTGGACTTCTGATACACATCGTTTACTCAAAGGTTAAACGGCAATTACGATATCGTCTTCAAAATATCTGCACCTGTGCATTTACACAATCTTTCCAAACTTCTTGATTTCGATATCCTGAACTCTTCTTGCGATTTTGTAATTGTGTCGAGTATCGAAACGTTGCCATTTCGGTGCTCGTTTGAAGTGGAAAGAAAAAAGTCTGCCGACGACTTTTATCACTGAAAGCACTTTGAAGTATCTCCACCATTTCGGATGCTACTTTCTTCAGATTAAAACAGAATATTATGCACGTTCTTTGCTTCATGCGCTGTAATTACTACGTATTTATGTTTTAAAATTGTTAAACAAACTTAAATTCTGTTGCATATTCGAATTTCGTCCTGTTCAAATAAAAATATATATGATTGTTTATAAATGATAGTGTAAATGAGTAATATCATGTATTATATTACATGTAATATGTAAAATAAAGTTATATGTAAGGTGAAGTGGGGTTATGCATGGTTTTTGTAAAGTTGGTATTTAAACGTAAGTATATTTTCAGTCTGCTATGTAAATACTTAACACTGTCGACATCGAACGCTTTGCACAATTACTACTATTTAATTAATATTAACTAGGACCTTAATTTTCCTTGTACATTTTGATTTTGATAGGAAATTGTTTAAAATGTCAAATACTCTGCACTTTCCTCGAAAATGGGCTAAGAGCGTAACTTGAAGTTAAATACTTTGAAACTTTATTTCATATGCAATGGAGCAAGAGCAGAATTATTAAGAAATCTGCTATAAAATGCTTTTTACTACTTTATGCAAGTACTCTATACTGCAAACAAGTACTCTTAGCTGAAATATGAAAGAGGATATAGTGAAACAAAACAAGGAAACAAACATACTTGCCCCGTTTACGAACTTACTCCACTTCACCTTATTGTGAATTTAGAAATCCTTGATTCTGCTTATTATAATTGCTGTTAAACTCCAGTCTCGATTGCGCTGCGAATTTAATTTTGATTTGTTGTATCTGAAGTGCAATGTGCAACACGGTATTACAAGTCAAAAGGTTAAAAATGCACCAGTAATTGCAAGGTTTAGTAGCACATCTCTTTCTCGTTTTCTCCACAAAAAATACTTGGCGTAAGTGTTTACCTGTTTTTCGGCCTATGCGAGCAAAAGAAGGTTATAATCGTAAACTCGTCTGATCATTGATAACGTATTAGCAATAGAATGTTTTACGCGAGATAGGGAGGCGCGAACCGGCGTAATCTCTCCGCGAAAACTGTCGGAGGAGCACAACCGGAAATATAAAGTAGTCACGTCAAGAACTTGTCACTTTTAATTAGAATTTATCTCCCTCTAGGTCGTATCGACTGCTCCTTCACGAACGGAGCCTGAATTTTAAACTGCGGCCGAAAGGTAAAAAGACGGAGATGGCCTTCGTAAGGCTTTAACGGGTTGTAATTGAGCATGGAAAAAATGAACCGTGAGCGGAGATCGTTGAAATTACTGACCGATTTCTCGTGAAATCGTACGACAAACGTTGTAGCTTGTGTCCAAAAAGTTGTTAGTGATTCTTATCGAATACTTTAATGGTAACAGTATTGGTAGTAGTATTGATTAAAGATGAGTATTAAGTACTGTGATCATTGTTACTGTTTTATCAGTCGAGTAATGATTTTTAAGCATCTCTTTTCATTGACACGTTCCAAATTATTTGTATGATGACGCTGCTATTTTTATTGTAGAAAATTATTATTAAATTTTATTATAATAAACATCTCAAATATTTTAGTGTGTTAACTTGCAGTGGAGCAATTGAAAATTTTTAACAAATTTTGTAAAATAATTTCACAATGTTTTTCATAGTTTCGAATCATGTTTATTGTAATATCATAGCTTCACAGTCAATACGAGTTAATATTTTATTTATTTTTATCATTGATAATATCGCTGATTTTTACACAACTTGGTGGTGCATTTTAAAGTATGAATATCACTTGAAAATAAATATATCCAACCAATAATTATTGTTTTAGATAAAGACTGGTGAAATAACTGATATACCTAAATAAGTAGAAAGTCTTGTATGAGAATTTGAAAAATGTCTACTCTCAAAAATTTAAACTGACGTGATTTACGCTGATTTACCACACCAGAAATAATCTATGAACTGCGCGACCACGTCAACCTTATTACCCTGAAGTTTTCGTAATTTATCGCGTCGGAAAATTGATTTCTCGTTTTCCAATGACCAGCAAAAAGTTGGACAGTACCGAGCTAGGTAAAAGCCGATACGTCATCGATCTAATTAGGGCTTTATCTCGAAGCCGACTGAAAATCGCAAACCGATAGTGGGTCGTACTTTCACATCAATCTTGTTAGAGATTGAACTATGATAAATCATTTAAGATGTGGGTATATTATCTGAACACTTTGACAAGGGTCTCTTGCTTCTGTCAGAAATATCAATTTGATTGTGAATTATGAATAACATATTCCAAATATTTTTTATATTACATACAGGGCCTATGAAATTCGTTTCTATAACTGCCAATCATTAAGAAAGCTACTAAAAGATTTTTATAGTCTTTTTTATTATACTTCAAGCTTGTGCTATGAGTTTTATTTTACGGTACTTTTATGTCGTCAAAGTTTGGCTTTCTATTTTCGAAATCTTCTAATTTTGAAATCTTCATGTAGAATATAAAGATAAGCAAGTTTATGTACCATTACGCAAAAACTATTAAATATTTCTTCATGAAATTTTTCACTGAGGATCTGATAAGGTGGATGGTTTTAGGACAGGTTTGTGATGATCAAAAAGTACATTTCCTCATTTCTCCGTAATAAAATGTGTTTAAAAAAACCGAAATGCAATAGCTAAAATTGCGAAAGGCCCCTACATGATTACCAATTAAAATTACAGTCTCTATTGATGATACACCTTGTACATTTTCATGTAGGTTCGCAAATGATTAGCTCGAATAGGATAAAACCACACAGGTGGACAGCCCAATAGGCGCGATTACGTAATGGTGAACTAGTTATCCGACAAGGAGGATGAACCTCCGTAAGATCGCAATAATGCTTATGCTATAAAGGAAACTTGTGCTTCGATTCTCTCGATTGTACGCGATAGTCGCGAGAACGTAACGCGGCCAGTTCGATGTGTTGCGAAAGTGTCACACTCGCTTAGTCGTCCCAATAGACGGATTTTATCCGTACACGTTTTCCTTTTGCATTGCAACGTCGAATGAAGGAATCCGAAGCTGCAATTCTTCAAAAGAATTCTACACATTTTCGATGAATTAGGATTGTGATGAACAGGGAATGTTTGGTCGGCGAGAGGAGGATGTTACCAGGCTATTTCTAAATCGATTATCGATTTTTTAGATTTAATCGTTAGGGCTATGATGTTTGATTTTAGGAGATTTTAGGTGGTTCGTTTGAGAAATTTCAAGTTTAAAAATTCAACCTTGGAATTTTTAGGTTCACATATTTTAGGTTCACATATGTCTTTCGAAATCAGAAACGAGCATTCACATACTGTTTTCCCACATGAAACCTCTTTCTATATTGTCATTAATACCTCATTACCAATTACAACATCTTCTGAACAAGCTCGTCACTGATCATCATTATTAATTATTATCCATTAATCTAAGTTCAACAAGGTCAAAAGTCTCCACATTCGCTCCAACTCTCACAAACTCACACATCAAATTTTTTAAATAACGCTTCAAATTACGAGCAACATTCTTTCTCAAAATCGCAGTGTTTGCCAGGTCTCGAATGATAGAAACAACCCTCGAATTCCTGGCTTTTCAGAACAATCGACACAATGGTAGAAAAGGTACCGGTCACGATACGGCTAAATAGGTTCTGGGAGCGGTAGAGGTGCGAAGAAGAAATAAAACTAGAGTGGATGCCCGCGGGCAGATCGGATTTCGCTCATTGTCATTGTAATTTCTTGACGGGGTGCAGTTTTCGGGGCGTTACACACCACCGGGGGTATTATCTACAGATGGCTGTTTGTTCGAATGTCACCGTGGGTTATTATATGCCTCGTTACTTGCCCTCTGACGGCTTATTTGGCCAGTTTTTCTCTCCTTTCGATTTTTCGCTGTGTCGCTTTTGTGACATTGTTTTGAGGGACGTATCCGACGTTGTCGAATTCAGAGTGTAGCCAACGCGTGTTCATTTTGGCGCGACTTTTCTTCTTTGCGACGCGTGAGATTCTTTTTTGTTCTTTTAATGTTTCGAACGTGGTTGAATTTTTTATTAATAGTAGAAGTAGAAGATTTCTGGTAACCAGTCAAAATGGCCTTGACACTAGACTTATGGACAGTTACAAGCTATTTTGTGTGAACGAAATTAAATAAATAAAAAATATTTAAGTAAATTCTTTGAAACAGTATGTGAACTCTCTCGTTAAATGATTAATCTTGAAAAAAATTAACATGTACCTTGATAATAATTTCTGTAATTTAAAATGAAAATCTAAGTCCGTCTTTTTTACGAGTTCCATTTTAATTTCAAGAAATATTTAGTTAAACGACAAAATATTAAATAATTACATTTTGTATATTATAATGTTTGGCTTACATTTATGTGATGGATTTTCATTTGCATGTATTATTGTAACGAAATTTATTATACAGCAAAAATAATATATTGTAACATTGTTTTAACATTATAACAATCTTATACTATATAACATTATATAACAATATTATAACATTACAATAATCTTCATATTTTTTACTAAAACTTTTAATAAATCGATTCTCCGAATGTCACATAACGAACAGTGTCAAATTAAACCTTTGCCATACTTTGTCAAGTCTGAGGTAACGCACTCGCATTTTAGGTGCAATAAATCTCACTGGAATTTTTAATACGATTCAATTTGGTGTTCAGTTATAATTTGCTTTAGTCAAAGTTTGCCGACTACAAAACTGACGTAACATTTCAACTTTCTTTATTTGGTTTAATAGTGTAGCTGTGGTTAGTTAGGTCTAAGTGACGCACCCGACAAATAAATCATAGTGGATAGGTTAACACGTTTAAGTGTGAGGCATTTAGATTGATAAATGATAATACTAATTCTCTAGTTAACAATATTTAATACAGTTAATTAACACGACTATGTTTTATGTTTACTTATTATTTCTTTCAAGTGTTTAACATGCGACGTAGTTAGCAATCATGTAGTCAAAATGGCCGACGCACGTGACACAAGACGAGGGTTTAATCAAATTATTTTTAAACTTATAAGTTAGTCTTTTTATTTCTAATTTATTGTAATTTCTTTGAAGTCTTCAAGTATAGCTTTAGTTTTATTTCTACAGAAGTAGTAATATAGAATTATTTTAATATTTAATTCGAATTATTTTAAATGTCACTTCACCCGCATTCTTGTGGAATCATCCCGTCACTGTTGGAATATCGAGTCGATCGGCAACAGAAACGACAAATACACACGTCCACGATGCATCGTACATGTTTCATTTCTCGGAAGCCGGTTATACAATTACTTGCAGCTTACCTTGGCTCCTTCGTCACTCCTCGACGTGCTCCAGTTTAGCGGTTTAACTTTGCTCGAAGGTATTCGAACAAAATAAATCTTTCTTCGGACTTTTATCTCCTCCGGAAGCAAAAAATTTCGAAAATTAATACCTTTATCACTTACTCCTGAAAGTTTATAAATATTACTCTGTCCAATTAAGCAATGACATGATTCGAAATTGAAAAATTTCGGAACTGGTGTTTATATTCGATTCATGATGATTACAGGTAGTCACTTTTTATAAGTTATATAATATTATGAAATTTTGCAAAATTTTATATCAATATTTTGATTTAAATGTATTATTTACTCTGTTCATTTTTTTTTACTTAAAAGAGAACATGTTTGAGTTTACAGACTGATTTTATACTTATTAAGACAACTCTTTGTGAAATTACGGTACATATAATATTCTTTATGAAGTTACTATATTATATTGTTTAGAAAGTTACTGTGTAATATTCTTCAAGAGTTTACTGCATAATATTTCTTAAGAAGTTGTTATAAAATATTATATAAGAAAATACTAATATACCCTTACTATAATACCCTTCAAGTGTATAACATTCTTTAAGACTAATATTCTTCAAGAAGTTACTATTCGTCTTCTTTATAAGCAAACTTATCATCTTTATAAGTAGCAACATAACTTTATAGTATAAAACTATTCATATATTTAAGTTCTTCACATCTTCAAAAGTCGTTTCTCTTTAAAACCCACCAGCTGCAATAAAAATAACAAATTTCATAAAATCTTGTCAATTTTAATAAAAATAAAAGTGAATGCTATTAAATATTACCATTAAAATTAAGCATGAATGCAAAATGAAACGAAGTTTATTCTTCATTCAAAATAGTAAAAGAAACCAGTACTTTACTAAAGGTTGATAAATGAAATGCAGACTGTTGATTCGTTCACATCTGATGACTAGATGCGTATAACTGCGTTGAAAATGACTATGAATTGTACCTTCGTGTTGCAACCTATAATCTGTCATCTGTTGACATCTGTGTCGCTCTTCGTGCAGACTCCCCCTTTTATATCAGAATAAAAATATTATGAGTTTAACTCGGTTATTGAAGAAGCAGAGATGACTGATATTTTTGCCTTTTCAACAAGTTGCAAGTAGAACGTGTATGAAAGTTACGTATTTAGAAAATTGAATATTTTCATCATTTAACTTCTTTTCATCCTTTAATCTCTTTTATTATTTTTTTTCTAGTAAGTTCTAATTCAATCTTAAGTAATTTGAGTAATTTTGTAATTTAGAATATTGAGAAATTTGGGGATTTAGGAATTTTGTAGGTTTGACAGAATTTTGAAGTTTGAAAATTTGGGAAATTGTTGATGTTTAGATTTAGAAATTTGGGACTTGCAAATTTGGAATTTTTAAAGTTTTGGATATTTGAAAATTTAGGAACTTAATGATTTAGTGAT
Organism: Megachile leachella; assembly: GCA_963576845.1. NCBI lineage: Eukaryota > Metazoa > Arthropoda > Insecta > Hymenoptera > Megachilidae > Megachile > Megachile leachella. The sequence goes on along the minus strand of OY756256.1, from coordinate 10,671,328 downwards.
TTAGTGATTCGGAAATTTAGAAATTTGGAAATTGGGAAATTTAGAAATTTATAAGTTTGGAAGCTTAGAAATTTGAAAATTTAGGAGATTAGAAATTTGGAAATTTGAAAATTTGGAATATTAGAAATTTTGGAAATTTGGAATATTAGAAATTAGGAAATTTGATAGGTTAGAAATTTTGAAATTTAGGGGGTTAGAAATTTGGAAATTTGAAAATTTGGAATTTTAGAAATTTTGGAACTTTGGTACATTAGAAATTTGGAAATTTGGAAATTTGAAAATTTGGAATATTAGAAATTTTGGAAATTTGGTACATTAGAAATTTGGAAATTTACAAGTTTAGAAATGAAAATGGGAAAGTAGGAAACTTACATAATTCAAATTTTCCAACCTCCAATCTACCAATTCCCAAATTTACAAATTTAACATTCAACTACATAAAAATCAGAAAATTTACCATTTTAAAACATCAAAATAAAAAAACAAAAATTCTCCCAATATAAAAATGGAGCATCTCTTCCATTTCAAACTAAATTATACCCTTCTTTCACAACATAAAAGGAAGTGTTCCACAAACATTTAAATTACCACTCAACCACAAAAACAAATTTACCCAAAAGTTTTCAAACTAACAATATCATCGATTAATCAAAGCAAATCACCCTTTAAATCAGTAGTTCCCATGATAAATCGTAAAAGCAACTATTATCGGACTCAAACACGTATTAGAAATAATTAATCATTTTAATGAGGGCATCAAACGGTACTTCGTTTTTACTACGTTAATGATTTTTCTAATTTGCTCCGTTCATCGGATGCTCAATTAACTTTCGTCGTTACGTGACCCTTTCTCAGCCATATTACTCGTTATGCTCTTAAATTACCGGAGGAACATAGTGTTTGCGGGCGTAGCCAGCTCTGACAGAGCTCGAATTCGAAAATTATGCGCATTTTACCATGTCGATCTGGCTGACTTATGGGTCGAACCGTAATTTACGGCTCACGAAACTCGGACAACGTGTATTTTCAACGTTCGAAGACTTGTCAGCCATGTTTTATTAGGAAGACATTATGTTAATACCGTTTTAATCTTCCTTTCCGACGAGTTTCATCGCACACGGAGCTTGTAGAAAAGGTCGTCGATGATTATCCTCGGTAAATTAAAATTACCTTGATGGATCGTTTGAGGAACTTTCTTTAGGTTCTTGAGGTTCGTATGTCGAAAATTTGTCTTTTTTACGCCTTCGGCTCGGATTAATTTGTTTAGTTATGGATGTGAATTTGTAGAATTCCGTTTTTATTGGTTTGTGTATGTTTTAGGGTATTGAAGCTTTATATGATTTTGGGAAGTAGATAAAAGGGAATTAAATGTTATGAGATTTAGAAGAATTTGTCATTTTTAAATTTTTACAATTTTCATATTTTTCGGTGATGAAATTTGCAAAGTCTTTAAATCATTGTGTGTAAGTTTGTATTTGTAAATTTTCAAATATTAAAATTCCTAAATTAGCGAATTTTCAAATGCTGGAATTTCTAGATCCCCAAATCCTCAAATATGAAAATTTTCAAGCCTCCAAAATTCAAAATCCCCATATTCCTAAATTTTCGAATTTTCAAATGCTGGAATTTCTAGATCCCCAAATCCTCAAATATGAAAATTCTCAAATCTCCAAAATTCAAAATCCCTATATTTCTAAATATGAAAATTCTCAAATCTCCAAAATTCAAAATCCCCATATTCCTAAATTTTCGAATTTTCAAATGCTGGAATTTCTAGATCCCCAAATCCTCAAATATGAAAATTCTCAAATCTCCAAAATTCAAAATCCCTATATTTCTAAATATGAAAATTCTCAAATCTCCAAAATTCAAAATCCCCATATTTCTAAATTTTCCAATTTTCAAATGCTGGAATTTCTAGATCCCCAAATCCTCAAATATGAAAATTCTCAAATCTCCAAAATTCAAAATCCCTATATTTCTAAATATGAAAATTCTCAAATCTCCAAAATAAAAAATCCCCATATTTCTAAATTTTCAAGTCACCAACCACAGAAATTCCTCAACACGAAAATCTATGAATAAGACATTACATCGAACAAAAACCAACGACCCATGATATTCCTTTCCCCTACATCAATTTTTTTCTAAAAAAAAAATCTACACTGTTCGCAACCGTACTGAAACGGTTACCAATAATTTGTATACTCGTAGTATACTGACAAGATTGCGAATTTTGTATAAACAAGTTGGAATTTTATGCACATATCTTAGCAGTTTAATCATATTCGAGAGCTGGTTATAGCAACAAGAACTAGTTCTCAATGAAACTATTTCTATGTATCTTTTCCTGTTGTATCATATTTGAAGCAGAACCTAATGCAATATTAATGTTCGCTTTTATATTAGAATTCTATTTTCATTATTTGCCGACACAAATGCGGTAAAAACTATGAATTAATCATTTATGAACAATCATATTTATTTTTATTCAAATCGGTCGATATTCGAATACGCAATAGAATTCAAGCTTGTTTAAGAATTCTAAAACGTGAATGTGTTATTTTACATTAAATTTTATGTTACATGTTATGCATAGTATAATATATTATATTACATAATGATTTTCGTTACAGTTCATGCGTTAATTGCATTTTAAGTAGCCTCATAAAAGTACATATTTTGTAATTATAATATTTCCATTACAGTGTAAATTAATTATTCCCGACAGGTAATTAAATGCATTTATTTGGTAATTAGTTCCATAAGCTGCACTTCACAGAGTTAATTAATTACAAACATGGCTCCATTTGAATAAGGAACGATAGAGTGAATCGTTGTGACAAAATGGAGAATTTTATTGATTTTCATAGGAAACTGTTTTTAGTAATTATTGGACTAGTGCAAAAGTAATTGTAGATGTTCTTAGTTAAAACTACTACTGATCTTGAAACAAATTTTAGTTAATCCTTAACAGTCGCACTTTATCAAAATCACCTATTCAGCACTCTGGGACGTTTAAGATCCCAGCTATTAAAAATGTTACTTACAAAAAAGTTCATCATTATTTTAATTGGAAAAGAAATTATAAATAACCTTGGAATAATTTGAGGTTGTTTTAATAATGTTTCTTCAAAACGTTATATTAAAAAAATAATGTTAAATAAATAAAAAATAATTCAAAGGTTAAATTAAAAGTAAAGAATAATAAAGAAATATTATTGCTTGCAATATAGAATAAGCTTCAACAATCATTGTCATACTAAATTTTAGAGCGAATTCATTTCAATTAGTTACATGTGGAATATTTTTTGGACCGTGTATTATTGTACACCTCTGAATTCGTGCTTTTCATTAATTTAATCGATAAAGTGTAGCTTACCAAGCTCATTATCAAATGAATGCATTTAATTAGCTATCGCGAAATAATTAATACATCTTGTAATGGCGAACTTATTTATGTTATACTATTTTGTAACGTTATTGTACATATTAAACATTTAAACGAGGTTATTGAGAATGTAATTAGCGCATACATTTTAATGGAAATTAATATAATATAATATGTACAATTTAAAAAATTGATAATTGAAATTCTGTTACATTTTTAAAATTCAATACGTACAGATAAAAATAAAAGTGATTGCAGATGATTAAATTACTTTGTTATTATTATTTTAATATTAGGAATCTTTTTCTCGAAAAATTCATATTACTTATGGGAAGTATTACATATTATTGGTATTTTATATTAGTGATGGCTTGATACGTTTCAATGAAGCAAGGTTAAATAAATGGAAATGGGATTATTTAACCAATTCATTTCTTATCTTAGATTACAAAATTACAGTTAGAAGTTAAATATCACATTTTTAGTCTTTTAGAAAATTTTTATCTTAGAATCTTTGAAAATTTAATCTCACTACCTCAATGACTCAGTAAACTTCATCTTAGTATCTTAATATTTTAAAAATCTTCATTTCAGTGACAGAGATCAGAATCTTAAGCAAATTCATCTCAGTATTTTAGTATTTCCACAAATTTTATCTAAGAAAGCTGTGTCTCAATATCTTAATACTTTAGAAACTGCATCTCAGTGTTTTAGTATCTCAAAAATCTTTATCTTAGTGAATTGGATAAATTAATTTCGGCAGCTGAATATTTCAGAAAATCTGATCTCAATGTTTCAAATATCTTAATCTTATTTCAGTATCTCAAAAAACTTAATCTCAGTGACTCAAAAACTACATTTCAATATTTCAAATATCATATTCATCTCAGTATCTCAGTATTTCAGAAGACTCCATCTGAGTATTTCAATATCACAGAAAACTTAATTTCTGTATCTGAATACTTAACAAAACCTGATCTCAGAATCTCAGGAAATTTTATTTCAGCATCACAGTATTTTAGTATTTTAGAAAGCTGTATCTCAAAAATCTTCTTCTTAGTGCCTCAGATAAATTAATTTCAGTACCTAAATGTCTCCGAAAATGTGATCTCAATGTCTCAGATATCTTAACCTTATTACTTCAATTTCGCAGTAACATTAACCTCAAAATCAAAGCATCTCAGAAACCTTAACCTCAATAGCAAAGCATCTCAGAAAACTTGACTTCAGTATAAGAGTATCTCAGAAAACTTGACTTCAGTATGAAAGTATCTCAGAAAACTTGACAACAATATTAAAGTATCTCAGAAAACTTGACTTCAGCATGAAAGTATCTCAGAAAACTTTACTTCAGTACGAAAGTATCTCAGAAAACTTGACTGCGATATCAAAGTATCTCAGAAAACTTGACTTCAGTATAAGAGTATCTCAGAAAACTTGACTTCAGTATGAAAGAATCTCAGAAAACTTGACCACAATATCAAAGTATCTCAGAAAACTTGACAACAATATTAAAGTATCTCAGAAAACTTGACTTCAGCATGAAAGTATCTCAGAAAACTTGACCACAATATCAAAGTATCTCAGAAAACTTGACAACAATATTAAAGTATCTCAGAAAACTTGACTTCAGTATAAGAGTATCTCAGAAAACTTGACTTCAGTACGAAAGTATCTCAGAAAACTTGATCACAATATCAAAGTATCTCAGAAAACTTGACTTCAGTATAAGAGTATCTCAAAAAACTTGACTTCAGTATGAAAGTATCTCAGAAAACTTGACAACAATATTAAAGTATCGCAGAAAACTTGACAACAATATTGAAGTATCTCAGAAAACTTGACTTCAGCATGAAAGTATCTCAGAAGACTTTACTTCAGTACGAAAGTATCTCAGAAAACTTGATCACAATATCAAAGTATCTCAGAAGACTTTACTTCAGTACGAAAGTATCTCAGAAAACTTGATCACAATATCAAAGTATCTCAGAAAACTTGACTTCATTATAAGAATATCTCAGAAAACTTGACTTCAGTATGAAAGTATCTCAGAAAACTTGACAACAATATTAAAGTATCTCAGAAAACTTGACTTCAGCATGAAAGTATCTCAGAAGACTTTACTTCAGTACGAAAGTATCTCAGAAAACTTGACCACAATATCAAAGTATCTCAAAAAAACTTGACTTCAGTATCAAACTACCTCAGAAATCTCGAAGCATCTCCAACAGCCAATGAAGCACTCGTTCGTTCGCAGCATACCGTTCAGTAAATCGATTTCAATCGAATAAACCGAACGAAAGAGTAGTAAGAGCCATTTCGCATTGTTCCGTTCGAGAGGATCTGTTAGCGTGCGACTGTATGAAGGCCACCATCTTTACGTAAGGGTAGCTAACCTTCTAAAATGAACCCCCTAATGAAATTAACGAGGACCAGTGCCGCGTTGCCCTCGGGCCAGGTGGATCCCTGCGTAGTGAAAACCCCCGGTGTGCAGGGTCGAAAAGTCACACCCCAGTCGCTGCTGGTAACCAATCAAGGTCGAGAAGTAAGTGAACTCGTTCCTACGCAGCGATTGGTTAAACTTCCGGGGTGTTGATTGCCCAGGAAATTGTGCGTGCGCGGGACCTGCACGTGCGAAACTTCCACGAACAAGCTCAAGGCTATTCGTCTTCACAAATTGAGTGGCTTCATGCCGGTGACACGAGTTTTATTTCTGCGATTTCATGGGGAGATCTTTTAAGGGTTACTGTTGCAGTAAAACGTTTTCTTCGATTGAAATTCACGGGAAGTACTTGGAACTCTTTGATTGGTGAACTAAGAACATGGTGGATTAAATACATTAAATGGCGGACACTGCGAACCAAATGTGTCCCATTTTTTTTACAAATAAATACAAGATGGTATATTGAGGGGTAGAGAATTTAGATTTGTCAAGTTTAAAATTTTCAAATTCAGAAATTACTGTAAAATTTATTGTAATATTTGCGTTCATAAAATTTTGACAAATTCTCCACTTTCAGAATTTCATTTCTGAAGAACTGAAGAACATTAGTTCTTGAAACTTACAAACTAGTAAATTACGTGTTCTCGCATTGTCTGATCGATAAATTCTCAAATGTCCTTCGGTCATTCCTAAATTTAAATGTTATAAAATTTCTAAAATTACAGATTTTTCAATAGATTTAAAAAGCGTGAAATTTCTAAAAACTTTGCAAATTTACTAATTCATAATCTTAAAAGTTTACAAATTCCTAAACCTGCAAATTCTCAGATTTGATCAATTTTCCCAAATTCAAAAACCTACAAATAAAAAAATTAGAATTTCTGAAAAAGAATATAGAAATTTGATTTTCAAGTTCCACGAAAATAAAAGTTCAAAAGTGGCAATATAACGAGACTCTACTGTTCCCACTAACACAGGTTACCACGCGAAAAGGCTGCAAGCGAAAGTAATGATACTACTTTATCCGAATAATTATTCAAACGCACGCTCATTTCGACTTTGATTGATAATCGGCCGCACAGTACCGTCCAGTAAAAAGCAGCACAAAACAAATGATCGCCTCGCGAGGGCAATTAAAACATCACATTAATCCGTTGAACATCTCGAGTGCGAGTCAGGTGTGTATACTGTAACTCATAATATTATGTATCTAAAAAACGATTCTTAAGAAGCAAAGGATGAAAGATCGAGAATACGTATCTGTCGATTGAATGCAAGAAAAGTTCGATGTCTATTTACGTAACAGTGAGAATCAGCCTTGGAGAGTGACCGATCTTTGACGAGGGAGAATCTGCTGAGAGTTGAAGGTTCATAAATGTGGATTGAAATGATTTGTAAATTTTGAAGAAAACTGATTTTTTGATGGGATTTTATGGGTTTTGGTGAAAAATCACTAACTGTTGCATATTGAGTATTTTATGGAACTTCGGAATTTTGGAAATTTTGTAAAATACGGAATTTTGGGAATTTTAGAAATTTTAGAATTTTGGAATTTTGGAATTTTGGGAATTTGCAATTTTGGAAATTTCAAATTTTGAAAATTTGAGAATTTGGGAATTATTGGAATTTTAGAACTTTTGGAAATTTTGGAATTTTGGAATTTTAGAATTTTGGAATTTTGGAATTTTGGAAATTTAGGAATTTTGGAAATTTGGGAATTCTGGAGTTTTTAAATTTTTAATGTTTTGGAATTTGAAACTTTGGAATTTAGGAAATTTGAAACTTTGGAGTTTAGGAAATTTGAAACTTTGGAATTTAGGAAATTTGAAACTTGAAAATTTTGAAATTTTGAAATTTTGTTATTTGAGAATTTGAGAGTTTAAAAATTTAAAAAGGTGAATTTTAGTATTTGGTAATTTAAAAACTTGTTAATACATCAATTGCAATTTGACAAATTTTTATTATTAGTCTAATTTGTAAATGTTAAAAATTTTTTAAATTTAAATTCTGTGAAATATGAAGTTATTATACTTCATATACATATGTTTTCTCCCAAGATACGTATCACTGCTCAGAAGTTCTTAAAGAGAACATAAACACTACATTTACTCAGAACCATCGTACTCGACCAAATTTATATTTCATTTCAATATTAACTTCGATAATATCGTATTTCAAGCACCTTATGCATCATAAGAGCAGTGTTCATGCTTTCCTCCGATCTACTCCCCCAAAGAAAAAAAGAAAATCTTGAAACTCGTTTCGTAACATGGCAAAAATTCGATCGGACAGGTGATCTCGGTCTATATCGAGTAAACACGGCAACACCTGTTACCGTGAATCGAATCAGCCCGATTCGTATTAACAGCTCCTGCCAGCGTCTTAATTACAAAGTATCGAAACCGCGGCCCGATTAATTTCAGGCTCACGGTTGCTGCGTGTACCGTTGCACCCGCGGCACGAATGTATATTAATTTATCAATACACCTGTGTGTAATAAGCACGTTACGCAATCGAGCTATAAATCATAAATACGCGTTCGGCTCAACTCATTAAAATCATGGACACGATGTGCTGCATCGGGAACGAAATGATTTCTCTAAACAGCCCCGGGGCTGTAGATAATAGTGAATCGTCGTGGATCATAGATCGTCAGCTTTTTCTCTTTGAACGATGACGATTGATAAATTAACGATCACACTGGAGTAATCGAGACTTGACTTTTCATTGGCGATGATCGTACTTTTACGGATCTTTGCTTTTAACCCTTTGACTGTGTTATGGGGATAAGGGCAATTTCTGAGTACCTGTCGACAATTTTATGGGACGTAATGAAATAGGATTTGATCGACATCTATTCGTTTGTTTGTCTTTAAGCTGCAGGTCTCAATTCTGCGACTTTTCGCTTGAAATTTTGAGGGTAGTCTCACGAGACACCCTAAATTTACTGTATAGATTTTGACGGCGATCTGACGATAGACACGTCATCGCCGATCATCGTCGAATCGATAAAAAACCATATCTCGGTATTGTTTCCATAATTTTTGAAACATAGAACCTGGTACCACGTTAAAAGCTCTGTAACTCATAGTTAACGACAATACTTGGTCCTCATTAACGTCACTTCCCATGAAATCAACAACTTCGGTATCGTTTTCGATAGTTTCAGACACGTTTAATCGATTGAACTTTAAAATCTCTACATCTCATTCTTGTTCCACCTACATACAGTAGGTACTCAATTTTAAATACATATTAGAACTCGCGTGACCTGTAGATCCACTGATATTTCTCAAAATGTAAGATAAATGAGACGTTCCTCCTCTTTCAGCCTCACTGTTTGCCAAAGAAAACTGATATTACACGAGTGTACACGCATTGTTTGCACACGATTGTTGAAAGCATTGGTTGTTCGTTAACTTTTATGTCTCGTTTCTAAAGGCTCGTTAATTGCATAAATTCGTGGACGTAAATAATGATAGTCGTATTGCCACATTATTCGCTGATGCTTGACATCGTAAATATTCTTTTATTTTCCTTTCCGTTTGACTACTTTTTCTATATTCTCTTTTTTAGTAATGATTGGTTAAATGAATTTATTATAAAATATTTCCGTTCATAATATACATATAACATTGCATATTAATTTAGGTTAGGTTAAATCTGTGTCGTGTATCAGTGTAATGATAGATATTATGATTCGTATCAGTCTAATGAAATGATAGATTTGATCTTAGATCTAAATGAGAACAAACAGATTTGAACGATAAAATATTGCGTTACATTATGATTACATTCTATTTTAGTCATTTCCTCCTTCCATTAAGATGCTATCGATGTATCAATATATCTCAACTATCAACACATCTATATCTACTATTTATAGTAGCATTTCTAACTATGACAGTATTTTAATTCTATTTTGCATGCTGTGTTATTACAAGATTTCAAACATTCATATTAAATATTATTTTTTAATACATACAAGAATCTACTATTTTAAAGTGAAAATGCTTAATTTTAGTGGAAGTAAAATTAATTTTATAAAAATTAAACTATCTGAATGAAGAGGTAAATAATTGCCACAGATACAGTACCACGAATAAAATATTCAATAGAATAATGCTTACTTCAGTGAAAAATTCTTATTCATTAATTCTGAATAAATCAATCAATAATGCAAATAAATACGAATTAGGAAAACATTTCAGAATTCATGCAAAATTTAATGTGTGATTACTAAACTCGTTTTATTCTAAGCTTCCTAATGTTACAATTTTCAAATCACCGAATTCTCAAATATGTAAAATCTGAAATTACATATTCTCAAATCTCCAGAATTCAAAATCCTCATATTCCTAAATTTTCAAGCTCCCAAATATTAAAATTTGTAACTCCCCAAATTCTCAAATCCACAAATCCCCAAATCTCCAAAATTCAAAATCCTCATATTTCTTAATTTTCAAACTCCCAAATGTTAAAACTTTCAAATCACCAAATTCTCAAGTATGTAAATTCTCAAATCACAAATTCCCAAATCTCTAAAATTCAAAATTCCCAAATTCCTAAATTTTCAAGTTCCCAAATGTTAAAATTTGCGAATCCCCAAATCCTCAAATATGTAAAGTCTCAAATCCATAAATCCCCAAATTTCCAAAATTCAAAATCCTCATATTCCTAAATTTTTAAGCTCCTAAATATTAAAATTTGCAACTCCCCAAATTCTCAAATCCACAAGTCCCCAAATCTCCAAAATTCAAAATCCTCACATTTCTTAATTTTCAAACTCCCAAATGTTAAAACTTTCAAATCGCCAAATTCTCAAGTATGTAAATTCTCAAATCTTCAAAATTTAAAATCCCCATATTCCTAAATTTCCCAATTTTCAAATGCTGGCCAAAAAGCATTTCACCGACCAAAAAATTTCTAAACACAAAAGTTTCTGAATAAGACATCGTATTGTACAAAAACGAACGACCCTGGTTATTAAACTCCCCATATTTCTGATTATTAAACTCGTTTTATTCCTCCTCTTAAAACCAAACGAAACAGAACCAAGTGAAACTTGTTAGATTGTCAATGCGATATTTTGCATGTTACTTTTATCATCTTACACCTTGATACGATTATTTCATAAGATAGGTCTAAACGTGACACAGATCAGAACAACGTTTCATTTGGAGCAAGGTAGATGCTATTCGGATAAGAAAGAAGTGTAACTGGGAACGAGATACGCTTAGACGTGAAAGTAACCGGATTCACAGATGTCTTTCTTTCTTCTATTGCACGATTTTGTAATCGGAAAAACCGTGACTGTCTCTTCCGGTCATTAGCCGTTTAAAATGATAATTGACGATTGGTATGGGCTCTTTTTACTATCCGCTTGTTACATATCAAACACTGGATTTCGAGACATATATAGTCGGGCACGAATCGATTACATAAAAATATTGGAAAATGTTAACTTGTACACTTGGTATTTAAGGTTCGATAGAAATGCACAAGTTCGATAGATTGCACAAATATTTCGTCGATATTTTTAATATAAATTCTTTGGTTTTTATTGTAGTGAACAGAGCATATCGTTTTATGTTTTGACTTAACTCGTTACAAAATATTAAACTACCATTCGTTTGTGCATTAAAATGATACAAAAATTTATTATTTGTTCAATTCTGAAGAAGTATAGTTCATACTTTAGAATAGGATCGAATAGAATATTATTTTGAAATATAATAAAATAATATTTTAGAATAATATTCAGAATTCTATTCTAGAAACCTTATGCTTATAGAATAGAAGTTCATGCTTATAAAATAGTATTCCATACTTTTATATTGTTGTATGCTGAATATCAATAATTTCAAAGTCAATTGAAATTTACCTTTATAAAAAAATAGAATAATTCCTTTGCTGCAAATAATAATTGAAAACTATACATATATTGATTCGGATGTATTGCCGCACTAAGCGCATCAGGCACCTGCTTAACCGAGCGTTGAAATCACCAGCACTGCACGATGTGACGTAACGAAACTCGACGTCGAAACTTTGACTAAACACAAAAGGTTTCGTGTATAGCACATCATACTAATCTGAGACTTTTTGATTCGCAAAAAATTTTTGAAGTGAAATTTTAGCGAGTGCAATTCAACTAATTGTTAAATTCATATGTTACCAAAAATGCAATAAAGTTGACAAGTGCACGAATTTTTAAATATCTGAATTTTTAAGTTTAAAAACTTTGGAAGCTCCAATTTACAAATTCTCAAGTTTTTAAACTTTCAAATCTCCCATTTACAAATTCCCAAATCCTCAAATTTGTAAACTTGAAAATCTCCCATTTACAAATCCCCAAATTCTCAAATTTTCAAACATTCCAATGTCCAATTTCCAAACTTCCAAATTCTCAAATTTTTAAACTTTCAAATCTCCAATTTCCAAATCCCCAAATTCTCAAATTTTCAAACTTTCCAATGTCCAATTTCCAAACTTCCAAATTCTCAAATTTTTAAACTTTCAAATCTCCATTTTCCAAACTCCCAAATTCCCATATTTCCATCCTCCTAAATTTCCAAATCCCCAACCTGTAAATCTGTCAAATTTCAACTTCCTACATTTACAATTTCCTCAAAGCTCAAATTCCCAAATTCATAATTATCCAAAAGCCCAAATGTTCAATCACATAATTTTCCAAAAGTCTACACTTTCCAAAGACTATCTTTGTTCACTTTCCAAAAATTATGAATAATTGTAGTTCTAACGATAACAACAATAGTAATATAGGTAATGATATTCGTTATTTTGATAATAATAGTAATAAGGATAAAAGAAATAGTTCTAACGATAATAACAATAGTAATATGGGTAATGATATTCGTTATTTTTATAATAATAATAGTAATAAGGATAAAAGAAATAGTTCTAACGATAATGACAATAGTAATATGAAAAATAATAGGGTAAGGTTGCTCAAGTCATAGCATCTAAGAAAAAACAACGAGTATGTAGCAAATATGTAAACATTATATTTGCTATTCGATTCTGGTGTAAATATTGGTTTTATTTATTAGAACAACTCTGAACAATCTTTGTGATGTCATATAAATTAACCTGTTAACTGGGTATGATGAAATATTTTGTCATACACGAAGTACTACTGCAATGGGCATGACGACATTTTTCGTCATGGAAATAATTATTAAATTCGTTCAATTAATTTTTTCTGCATTGAAGTTGTTTGATTTAATATATTATATGTTATAAAATATTTCATGGAAATAAATAACATCAATTTTATTAATTGAGGTGTGATGATATCACTTATAATTATGAAGAAAAAAATCCTCATTGTGAAACGAGTTGAACAAAAGTTTATTCCCCGGTTAACGGGTTAATTCTAATGTAGCCATAACACTTCAAACATAGAACAGGTACGATTTAAACAACCTTACTCTATATGTTACATTGATAATTATAAGAGTAGTAAGTTAATAATAGTTCTAAAGACTATCAAATCACAAATGCTGAACCGCTAAATTCTTCAATTTCCACCAAAAGTCTCCAAAATTCCCTTCTCCAAGAATGTCGAAAATTCTAAATTCAGCGAACCCAATATTATAATACCGTAAGTAAAATAAATATTTATGAGATCATCGCGTGGAGTCCGTGCGTCTTAAACTCGCACTTCCTTCCAGACGCGACATTCAAATTAAGCGCCATTATCACGAACTTCCTGCTAATAAGTTCCACGAAATGCGCTCGGAGACGTTTGTCCGTGCATTCTTTACAAATTACCGGAGATTTGCCTTCTGTCCTATCGACGGGATAGGAAACTTGCACCTGTGTGTCTATGTATACGTATAACTACAATTTGACCGGCAAAGTAGCTTCATCGATAGCCACCATGTTCCGGTCGTTGTGCTCCCGTTGCTTCAACCGTTTCCGCTGGAATGAAAATTGCACCCTTCGCTCGAACCACGATCGTTATTAGCCACTGCGAATACGTGTACAAAGGTGCTACCGAACTGGCAATCTCCTGTTCCGTACGTGCTCTATCTTTGCTGGTTCTCTTCCTTTCGGAAGTGATTTAGTTTGTTAGAACTTTGTGCGAGGATTGAACGTCGATAAGTTTTTAGCGATAGTTTGACGATAGTTCAATATTTTTTGTTCCTTCGCATTTAAGGAGCAAAAAATATTTCAATAAACAAATAAATTCTAAATTTCAACAAATAAATTCTTTATCCGTAAAACAATTCAAATCTTTTCAAAAACTAATGAAATCATATATCTATTAGTGAAGTCCATATTTCTGAAGTAAAAATATTAAGACATAAAAAATCACTTTTGGAGATATTTTTATAATGAACTAACACAAAAATGTACACATAACTGATCAGCATTTATTTTTTAAAATAATGTATCTTATCTGGGTCCCTTCACGATCATTTATCAAGAGAGTACAATTTGTGACGTCTCTGCTAAAGGGATATTAGATTCAGAAAACCTGCGCCATTGAACGCTTTTCTTATCAGAAAGAGTTAAAACCGGAGACATTTTGATAAAAATTATTTCACGTACCGATGTATAAACGCAAATATTTGTAACGTTAAGAATTACGTACTTGAAAGTTACTGGGCCTTTTTGAATATTGAAAAGGACATGCCTAGTTAACCCCTAACCTACAAGTTTTTCGGCAGTCAGGCAGAGCTGCCTAATTATTACTGCAGTGTTAAGATGAATAAAGAACGTTGAAGTCTTAGGAATATTTTAGATTTCGCAATCTTCAATTATACAAATTTGGTATTGAAGCTCGATCTTTATGCAAATACGGTTTATGTTTGTCACATTTGAACTGTAACGCGCGTTACGAGTCTGACTGGATGTTATAAGCCAAAGGGTTAACGTTTACGAGGAAATATGGAGCTATTAATTTTTTCTTAAAAGAGTAACATGTACTTTATGAAACATAATTTCTGGGATAGGAATATAAATTAAGGTCTACTGTAAGAGTATTATTAGACAGAATGGAAGTATCGTTAATTCTATGTATCATCTTCTTGCGCATTAATATATGAAATTAGTTGGTTATATATTTAAAAGCAAGAAGTTATTTACATTCAGAATTGCAGTACTAATTAGAGTAATGTAGACAATGCGCTAACCATTTACTTGTTCTACGGTTCAGCCGTATTTTATATGAAAGATAAATAGTTTCTATCGGATAAAATATTGGAAGATAGGCATCAGCATACTTCATGATTAATAACATTAGCTAAAGTCATTGGCGTAGCTTGCATTTTTGTGTGACGTGAAATATGGAGTCTAGATTTATAAGAAGATACAGTGATTCGTGATAGGAATAGTCAAGTGAATTCTAGGTATTTGTAGTGTTGGTAAAATTTTGGTTTTTAAATTCAGGGATGTAAAAGGTGGAAAAGTAAGGAACGAAGAAATTTGGTAATTTGGAAATTAGGTATTTTGGAATTTGAATTGAGGAATTGAGGAATTGAAGATTTGGAGATTTGGAGATTTGAAGATTTAGAGATTTAGAGATTTGGAGATTTGGAGATTTGGAGATTTGGAAATTTGGAAATTTGGAGATTTGGAGATTTGGAGATTTGGAGATTTGGAGATTTGGAGATTTGGGGATTTGGGGATTTGGAAATTTTTGAGATTTGGAGATTTGGAAGTTTTTGAGATTTGGAGATTTAGAGATTTGGAGATGTGGAGATTTGGAAATTTAGAGATTTGGAAATTTGGAGATTTGGAAATTTTTGAGATTTGGAGATTTGGAGATTTGGAGATTTGGAAATTTTTGAGATTTGGAGATTTAGAGATTTGGAGATTTATGAATATAAGAATTTAGAAATTTGGACACGTGAAAGTTTGAAAATTTTAGAAATTGATTTAAAGATTTGTATATTTGGAGAAATACAGATTTGAAGATTTGGAAATTTGAAAACTTGAATATTTCGAGATTTGAAAATGAAAAAAATGTCTAATATGTAATATACACACTCTCCTACGTATCTCAATTCGCATCAAAAGTGCTGGTAATTTTGAAAGAGTCCCACTTAGTTCCTGCCTAGTTACGCCAATGCCTCTAACTTACAACTTTCCCAACATTGTAACGTTTCAACCTGGAAGGCAAACCCGCCTACGACTTACCTGCAGCTACAATCTACCTGTCAGCCAGTTGTTTTGCACTCGAGATCCACTGACATCAATGAAAGAACTTTTATTCTGCTGCTGTAACAGCAGCATCGATTTATCGCTGTTCATGAGTTTAATTGACTGCCCACGCTTCCCTGTGTAACCGCCGACTCGATTTCCATCGCTTTGACAAACGATCTTACTAATACTTTACTAACTATAAATAATTATGAATAATAATTATAAATAAATAATAATTGACTGGACCAATACTTTAAACGTTAGAACCGCAACAAAAACCCTTATATACCAATCTGGAGCACAGTAACTTAGCAATTATTATAATAATTACAGGAAACTGTCAGTTTTATGAAGTTATTCAATCAATCGACACCTCAGTCCACCGTATTTTTCGAGTTGAATGAGCTGTTACATATGCATTATGTTGGTGCATTTGATGTTTCAATAAGATACGCAAAGTAAAAAATTCATTTTGAAATCAAATACTGTTATTATATTCTGTGAGTACAATAATAAGAGTATAAGAATAAGAAGTAATGTTAGGTAAACATTGGCCACTTGATGTTTTATTGAAAAGTTACAACAGGAATATGAAACAGGAATATACATATAGTGATATTTACATACGTTGAGACTGATTAAATGAGCTATCTTTAGAGTCTAAGGTAGAATATTAACACCTTTGGTATACTCGTGAGATTGTACGAGGTAAACAGTGCAAAATTGGATATATTGCTATAAGAAGCTTTTAGAATTTATTTTCTGGGATAACTTTTTTTTTATTAAGTTTATTAAATATTTCAAGTTATTTTCATTATTTATTTTTATTTTGATTTATTGGTATTATTTGGTCATAAATTAACTGTGATTTTTCTTTTGAATCTTTTAGATAATTTTCAAGGTCAAAATATTTATTTTTCTCAGGTTAGGTTAGGCTAGGTTATTGTCATTATTTGCTTTCTGATTTTTGTTCATAAATTAAGTGTATTATTTCTTTTACATCTTTCAGATAATTTTCAAGGTCAAAATATTTAATTTTCTCAGGTTAGGTTAGGTTATTATCATTATTTGCTTTCTGATTTTTGTTCATAAATTAGCTGTGCTTTTTTTTGAACCTTTCAGATAATTTTCAAGGTCAAATTATTAATTTTTCTCAAGTTACATATTTTTGAAAAAAAGAATTGAAGAGTGATGCAAGTTCTAAATGCACTTTAAAAGAAACTGTTATTTTGTTATTATTGTAGAAACTATATATTATTTTTAACAAAGGTTACTAAAATTATCCATCATTTTTATGAACAACTAATTTGTATGCAATTCAATAAATAGCATTTTGATAAAAAATAGTGGTTTTCAAAAAAATCGATTGATTTAGTAAAAAACTATAAAGTAAATAATTTTGTTAGTACATACATAATTTAATAGTACATAATTTTTATAATAAACTACAACAATTATAAAAATAAAATCATAGAAAATTAGGCGAAATTAAAACCTTGCAGCTATTGAACGTACCTAGGAAAATTGTTTTGAACGACGTCCTCAATAATTTATTTCAAGGTCATCGGAATCGATGAAGCATCTTCCTCTAAATAGTTATCATATTGAAAGTATTCTGCAAGTATCTCTGAAATTGAAACCGTGCTGCGATTGCACAAAGAAAAATGGTCCTAAATGACATCCTGAACGACTTATTTCAAAGTCAATGAAATCGATAAAGCATCCTTCTTTCCCTAAATAATTACCTCATTGAAAGTATTTTTACAACTGCCTCTGACATTGAAACTGTGCTACGATTGCATAAAAAAAAGTTGTTGTAAATAACATCTTCAGCAACTTGCCATCAATCAGTAAAATCGATAAAGCGTTCTCCATTTTCTGAATTACCATATTAAAACTATTTTTGCAAACATCTCTAAAATTGAAACCGTGCGGCCATTATACAAAGAAAAGTTCTCCTAAATGATACGCTCAACAGTTTACGTCAAACTGAATGAAATCGATAAACTCCCTTCCCTAAATTACCGCATTGAAACTGTTTTTGCAGATACCTCTGAAATTAAAACCGAGCGGCGCTCGCACAAAGGAAAGTTGTTCTGATCTTCCTAACAACATATTCCGCGGTGATTGAAATCGATTTTCCATATAATTATCCGGACTTCTATCGAAGTTCCACATCCTTATCCGTCTCGCATAAAAATCTGCATCTGCATAATCATCCGTGGTCTAATAATACGACTGACACTTATGAAACAGCAGTGCCGCCAATTACGCGATTACCATAAGAAATCGCCGTTACGTACAAATGATTACCTCACTTAGGGGTATCACGACTAATTATCGTTCAGTTACAAGTACCATAATTAACACAGGTGCAACTGTGTATCGTGAAGGCAACCGTTTTCACGGTTCCAACAGTCGTGACCAGAGCCTCTTGCCACTTTTGTTTCAACAGCGCCGGTAATATATCCATGTTCCCGGAGTGACAAATTATCTGGTGGCGACTTCCTAGACGTTATCTCGGCTAAAACAAGACACAGCCGACCCCGTGGAGAGGATGTTGCCGTGAATACACGCGCACCTGAGCAGAAGGTGAAAGATGGCTGAAAATCTCATTAACCACACGTTTTCGAATTTAACCGAGAAATTTACGACGTAGAATATTTTTCAACGCTTTCGTGTTGAGATATCTTTGTACTTTTCGCACGCATTTCTTGCGTCAGCGAGGCGATCTTTTTTGCGGTAATTTGTAGAAGATGATGGCAGGATCGATGAGTACGAGATTAATGAGCAGGTAACTAGTATGTTATCGATTTTAACACGATTCGCTGTGTAATAAGATTTGTGGAGTGGGACTATTAATGGATGTAATAGTTCATCTTGTTTGCGGTTTTTAGGGAGATTGAATAATTGTAAGTTTGAAATGTTGATATACGAGTTTTATTAACTCTTAACCCTTTGTGCTCGAAAGATGACTCACAATCGTCATTATATTTAATGCAATAATTTTAAATAAGCATTTTTTAACTTCTTCTATAACATGTAATGTATAAACATAGTGAAAATATAGTGGAAATTATTAGTAAAGAAATAATAAACTCAAGAAAATTCATTTAACTTTTTAACTCAGTTTTAAAGATGCTGTTTGTACAGTCAAATTACCTTCGAGAACAAATAAATGTTGATATAATGAACTTTGAGGAAGGATGGCGAAAGATGAACTTTGCAGGTTCATATGAGAGTTGAAAATTTATGCACTTTTTTCATTTTAGTCTTTGAAAATGTAGAAACCTAAGAATTGGGAAAATGTGGATTTAAAATTTGATTAATTTGAAAATTGTAGTTTAAAATTTGAAATTTTAATATTTGGAAAATATAAAAATTTGAAACAATTAAAAAATGAAGATTTGAATGTTGACTTTTGAAGATTAGAAATTTAAGAATTTAATAATTTTGGAATTGGGAAACTTGAACATTTATAAATCTGGACATTTACAATTTTTAATTCAAAAATCCAGAGATTAAAAAATTTGAAAATTCGAAGTTTAAATGAATAAAACTAGAAATTTAGAAATTAATTTGGATATTCAAAAGCGTGGAAAATCTAAGCTAAATAGAAAGTAAATAGAAAAGAAATAAAAAACATATACAAAATAAATAAAAAATAAATACAAAATTAATAGATAAATAAAAAATAAAAACAAAACTAATACAAAATGATTACAAAATACATACAATAAAAATATTTTTATCTAAATCTCTAAACCATAAGCTTGAAAATTTAACACAAAAGAGACTGGAAATATTAGACCTAAGCATTCTACAAGAACGAGGAAATGGTTTTGGTTTTGACGTAAGAAAATATTTTAAAAAATATCAAATTATGCAATCAGCAATGAATACGAACAATTCACCGTTACACGATTTTCTATGGCTCCATTCACAAGATTACAATTTATAAGCGTGAAATAAACCTATGTCGACCTATTTGGTTCGCGAAGAAATTTATTACCCGTTTGACCCAACCGATCGAGACGTCGATGTGGATTGATTCTACTTGACAACTTGTTTGCACTCTCTTCTCCTTTCCTCTTATATTCTGTTGCTTTATTTTCTCCTCTATTTTCTCCATCTTGCATTTTTACGACTACTTGCAAATAAGAACTAAAAACCTAAAGTTATTGGAAATAAAATACCAATCTTGTTCCGATATAAAAATCATTTATTTTTGAGGAAATATAAATGTAAAGTAATGTTCTCTTCTGATTGTGCAAAAGTAGTTTTTTACTTTTGTACAAAATATTAAAGTTTTCATTTTGCAAATATTAAAGTCAATTTGATGTTCATGTTTTTTAACCAGGAAACAAAAAACAAAATAACAGTATGATTCATTCACTCAGTCGCCATTTAAACGCTTTAAGATTGATTTCTCTTAACGCTGAAACTACTTAAACGAATCATTGTTTTATAAATTCATTATTTTACATTTTAAATTTTGTTATGGTTCTCTTAAAGTATGCATTGATATCAAGGTAAACAACAAATCTGTATATTAATATATTTTAATATTTGATAGATTAGTGTTGAAGGTAAAGTTAGGTAGCGTATCTTGACGCTACGCCAAGATGGCGCTACAGTAGAAAATGGCGGGCTACTGAAAGCTACGTCTACATTTAACAGTGACGTACCGCACGAGAAAATTATCAGTTTATAATTATATTAACAAAACTATAGAAACTGATGGAGAGTGTCCATACAGTTATCGAGGATTCCAAGGAAGATTTCTATTTTTATTTAGATTCCTATGAAATAGAGTAGGTAGAGTAGAAACACTAACACTTCTGTAAAATTCAGAAGTTAGGTTAGAACATACAATGTGTATAATAAAACATATCTATATATTGTACCGATGTTAGTTACTGGGTATCATATAATACTATAAGCATAGTTACTAAAAGTTTTAGCAACTAATTTTCCGTCCAGAAGAATAAACCTTAACAAAATTTTTCCTAATTTTCACCTCCAGAAAAATAAACCTTAAAATTTTGTTTTCAAAAGTTTGAAACTGTCATTAAAATTCTACTACAAGTAATTTCTACCATAGACCAAACTCTCTACGAATCTGCATACCTATATAAACTTATAAAGTTTCATAGGAATCGGTAAATAAGGGTTTGCGGTATTGCGCACCGCCATAAATCATAGGTGTATACCTCATGATCGAGCGAATCGACGATGAAGAGTTTCAAGTTATAAGTTGACCATCGATTCGCCATGTAATAATACGGCTTTGTACCTTCCGGCCCCCTCCACCCTATATTAAGCATTCCAGAGCAACGATGCAATAACGCTGGACTATCGGTGCATAGAAACGAAAACAAGACGGTACGGCGAATTTAAAATATTTTCCAGAGGATATTGCTCTGGCCACGGTTATGTACCCATACATAGCGAGCTGGATAATGTAATTTCAGAAGAACCTTCGGTTTTGGTATTCCTTCCTGAAGACTCTCGTTAAATCCTCTTTGACCTTTTACGAGAATAAGGTATCTCGGCGGATTATTGCATTCCTCTTATCAACGGTATGAAATTAATTGCTAAATATCTTAAGCGAATCGAAATAATTTATTCTTTTCCTGCTACGGGGGATTACCTTTAAAAATAATAGTTTTATGAGATTTCTGTACATGAACTATAAATAATTTTATTATATCGGAAACATGTGGGAGCTACGATTATTTTTTTAACGATAATTTTGTGATAGAAATCGTTCTTTGTGGATGATTTGCTTAAGTTTTTCTAATTGGCTTTAGTAAAGACTGTAGTAAGTAGCTTTTACTTGATTAGATTATGTAAAATGTTAAGTTGCATGTTTAAAAATTTAGAGAACTGCTACGTCATATATTAAACATTATGATAAATAAAAGATACTTTTGAAATATATTCGCAGTATATTTTATTATTTATTACTATTTCTATATTTTATCATTTATTACTATATCCATATTTTATTATTTTTTATATGTACTTATTTATTGTACTTAACTCTGTGTTAAAATACTTTAAACTTTATAACAATTTCAATTTGAAGAACTAAGGTAAATGGTGCCATTATTGGACGGGTACAAATGTGATTTTTTAGAAAGTGTCATATTTCGTCAACATCCACAGATCTTTTGAATAGAACAATGATCATTCAATGTAGGTCCTCCTAACTTTTTAAGTAAGTCAATTTTCAGGTCTAACATTGAATATTTATCAAAAGTTTACTAATAAAAAAGTACATCAATCTAGAAGTATCAATCCTAAATTTTGTAGAAGCATCTCTATTTGAAATTATCTTAGTTCAAAATTTGAAGATTACTTTGAACTTTACTTAAAAGTCACTGCAATCCCTAAATAAATCAATCGTCAGATTTAAATTTAAAAATACAGTAAAATAGTCACAAAAGCAAAACAGTAAACTACATATAAACTACATCCGACAGAAACACCATAAATAGTAAGCAAAGTTAGGTTATGTCACAAGTCATGTACCTGTCAGAATAATGAAAGAATGTCTTCTAAATAAGATTTCTGAAGCCTTCGACAGAAATAAAAAACGATCAGCATGAAATCAACTGTAACTCAGGCCGGATTTGACCCGGACCGTTGGAGGTTTAATTATTACAAGACTCACCGTTGAAGATGATGCAAAGAATAACGTTGTGAGTGCGATTCCCCGTTAGAGTGCAGAGGGTTAACATCTACAACTCTATCGAACGTTAAAGACGTTTCGATAAATCATCCCTATTTGTGTTTCAATCGATCATTAATTAAACTTGCAGCTCATTTAACAGCCGCTTTCCTGTTCACTGATTAACTCGATCCCCCAATCTGCCAGGTGCGTGAGGCAGATGTCCTTATGCTCGAACGAGTTCAAGTAATTAACTTGAGTGAAAATCTTGTTAATTATTATATTTATTTAACGAGGCTGAATACGATGCTATTTACAAGGTTTAAATTATTTATGTGAATCTAAGCATTGGTGATGTAGGGATTTCAAGGTTCAGAAATTTGGATATTTGGGAGTTTAGAGATTTGGGGAAATAAGGAATTTAAGGACGTGGGAATTTGGTGATTTGGCTATTTGGAGATGTAGGAATTTCAAGGTTTAGAAATTTGGATATTTGACTATTTGGGAGTGTAGAGATTTGGAGATATAAGGATTTAAGGACGTGGGAATTTGGTGATTCAGGTATTTGGAGATGTAAGAATTTCAGGATTTAGAAATTTGGAAACCTTGAAATTTAGAAATTTTGCTATTCTGGAACGTAGGGGTTTGAGAATGCCGAAATTTGGAAATGTAGTGATTTGGTGAAGTAGGAATTGGGATATGCAGATATTTGGAGATGTGGAAATTTGGGGATGTGGAAATTCGGGAATGCAAGGATTTAGATACCGGG
The DNA here is from genome assembly GCA_963576845.1 of Megachile leachella. NCBI lineage: Eukaryota > Metazoa > Arthropoda > Insecta > Hymenoptera > Megachilidae > Megachile > Megachile leachella. The sequence goes on along the minus strand of OY756256.1, from coordinate 10,647,873 downwards.
AGATTTCAAAATTTCAAGGAGAAAATAATTTCTTTCCTTGTCTACTTTTTCCAACAGCCCTAATGATGACAATCCCAATGACTCTCCAATGACTACCCATGACAAATCCACCATCACCAGTTACACCATGTAAAATTAATACTCCCTTAAACTTGATGATACTACTTCAATTTCCTTCTCCATACAATAACCAATATTTCCCATAATTAAATTCATCATAAAATTTTCCTAACAATCCCCTAACAATCCACCAATATTACAAGTATTAATAAACCCGATTCTTATTGCAGACATGAAGCCATCGGACAGGAGCGAGAAGGCAATGCTGACCGGAAACGCACAACCTTCGGACGTGTTCTGTTCGGTTCCAGGACGATTATCGTTACTAAGCAGCACCAGCAAGTACAAAGTTACAGTAGCCGAGGTACAAAGACGACTATCGCCACCGGAATGCTTAAACGCGAGTCTCCTTGGCGGAGTCTTACGAAGGTAAGATTATTGCCTTGAGAAACTTGGAACTGTCTGATGTGCGTAGCCCGTACACCAACTTCGTTTGCATAATACAATTTTATAAGGGGATTAGCTCCATTATAGTGAGGTAATCAGACGATGCTGTTTGATGCCACTGCTTTGCACGGAGACATTTCATTCTGTGGAATTAGTAGATTTTCATGGGGAAACTGTGTTTGATATATGTTTCTGTATTTATGTGGATTCTACGTGGATGAAAGTGACATAAATAAAATCTATTAATATATAATAAATCCCAAACGTAATATTTCAATATTAAGCTATTTCCAAATAGTGAAATTATGAAGTTACCAAATTGCGAAATTATAAAATTTACAGATAGCCAAATTGTCATATGATCAACCTCGCCTTAACGTTATAAATTGTCAAACTTAAAAATGAATAATTGAAAAACTACAAAATTCGAAAAATCTTTAAATTGAATTACCTAACTAACTATACAATATCGAAAGCTTATAACAACTAAAAAAATTCCGACCAGCTCCGTTACAAATAAAATTAATTACAAGGTATGCAAGGAAAAGTAAAAATTGTAAAGAAGTAGGTTCTCGAATAAGAAAGTTGTATATTGAAAACGCTTTGAATGATTTAACGTTAAAGAAAGACACGCAGAGAAAAGTAGAATAAAAACGATTGCAAGAGTATATATCACTCGATGAATAAAGGACTGATCAGGCAAGTTGTTAACTTTATTCAAGAAAGATGTCAAAGATGAAATACCACTATATCAGAATGTCGAATTTTTCTGTAGTCAGGTATTCTTTATTTATGTTGATGAACAATATTGATTACTTGGAAGTAGTTACGAACGCGCTATCTTTCATTCACAAAATGAATCCTTCGTTTCAACGATGTAATCTATCTTCAGCACCAAAGATTAATGTTCGTGTTTCTGAAATCGCATGGCGGTTTTGTAAATAGTTTGCGAGATATTTAAATGACTGGAAAACGGCTATATCTTCGATGTTACATAAAGACGTTATCTGAAATTGTTCCTTTAACGCGTATATATTTTATTGTATAGTGAAAAGGAGAGTAACATAAATTAAAAGAACGTGGAAGACTAAACAAGTTATAATATTACTCGAGTGTCTATATGCATATCTGTTTATTTTATTATTACTGTGTCGTCTTTGGAAGACAATCATTTTTACAGAAACATAAACAAAAACAGAGGCTATGTTCTATCTATCATTTTAGATTAAGATGCTGCAATATTAAATGGCGCGTTATAAAAAGAAAAATTATGACAGAAATTGATGACTTATGATCAAAATTATCATAATAGTTATGACAGAAATTGATCAGTTTAAACTTTTAAATTTGTTAAAAACAGTGGAAACATTAATGTTCGCTATTAAAAAAAATCAGATTTGTTGTAACAAAGAATTTAATTTATATTGAATTTCTCATTTATATGGTTATATATTAATAAAAAAGGAATTACACCATTAAAAGTACTTAAATATTCTACATGACAAAATATTTCAGGGTGAACATTTTAATATTTTTTATATTTGTAGCAGTAATGAAATTTGGTATTTTGGTATTTTGGAATTGTAGAATTCTGGTATTGTGAAACTGGAGAATTTTGGAACTGTGGAATTGTGGAATTCTGGAACTGTGGATTGTGGAATTATGAATTTGGGGAATTTTGGAACTGTGGAATTGTGGAATTTTGGAACTATAGAATTGGGGAATTGTGAGCTGTGGAATTGTAGAATTGTAAAATATGAAATTGTGGAATTTTTGAACTGCGGAATTGTGGAATTGTGGAATTGTAGAATTTTGGGACTGTGGAATTGTGGAATTGGGGAATTTTTGAACTGTGAAATTGTGGAATTGGGGAATTGTGGAATTGGGGAATTGTGGAATTGTGGAACTGCGGAATATTGGAACTGTGGAATTTTGAAACTGTAGAATTGTGGAATTGTGGAATTGTCAAATTGCGGAATTTTGGAATTATGGAATTGTAGAATTTTGGGACTGTGGAATTGGGGAATTTTTGAACTGCAAAATTGTGGAATTGAGGAATTGTGGAACTGTGGAATTGCTGAATATTGGAATTGTGGAATTTTAACCGTGTAGAATTGTGGAATTATGGAATTGTAGAATTTTGGGACTGTGGAATTGTGGAATTGTGGAATTGGGGAATTTTTGAACTGCGGAATTGTGGAATTGCGGAATATTGGAACTGTGAAATTTTGAAACTGTAGAATTGTGGAATTGTGAAATTGCGGAATTGTAGAATTTTGGGACTGTGGAATTGCGGAATTGGGGAATTTTTTGATCTGCGGAATTGTGGAATTGCGAAATTGCGAAATATTGGAACTGTGGAATTTTGAAACTCTAGAATTGTGGAATTATGAACTTATGTAATTGTGAATGGTGGAATTGTGAAATTTTGGAATTTTGAAACTGTGGAATTGTGGAATGGTGGAGCTTTGAAATTTTCAAATTTAGGAATTTTTTAATTTTGAATGTTGAAAAATTACAAATTTGATAATGTAGAAATTTTAAACTTTGGGTTGGTGAAAATTTTGAGATTTGCAGACTTGAAAGTATGCGAAGTTAAAATTCAAATAAAAAAAAACCGAAGAAGAGAAAGTATAAAATGCTATTAAATACTGACAATACACGATTGATCCTGCGAATTCGAAAGTATTACCAATATCTATAAATCATCCGTTTTCCCTATCAAGTTCAAAGAACAGCGGCGAAATCGTTCCAAGTGAACGTAGGACCCATATTCTTTTCAATCAAAGGTCCATTGGTTGGACCACCATTCGCGTTCATCCGTTGAATAAAGTATTTTAACGGTACTCCATGATAGTGACTGATAGCTCGTCCGAAAAGCGAACACGTAGAAACGGGTAAGAAACACGAGATACCGTGTCGCTGTAAATAAAGCGTACGCTTCCGGACACTTGTCCATGGCGGAGAAACATTCGAGCTCGGTCTGTATCTCGGAACAATGCCTCAGAGCAAAGGATTGCTTGGAACTGAGATACCGATACGTTTCACCGTTACGCGACTTTATCTAGCCGGTTAATTAATAAACGTGCGTTCACTTCATTCGGCTAACCTCATATACCCGCTCACGGACAGCCAACTGATTTATGGCTTTCTCTCTTGGAAGCGGGAAGCGCTCTTCTTTATCTGATCCACCATTTTACTCAGCCAGAACACTATCCGTTGCGCAATGCTTTATCACCAAAGGCATGGATAAATCACCAGCATGGATACGGCCGGATGTATCTCACGCATGTAAAACTACGCGACTGATATACTAGTGCTCATTTTTTTTTACTAAATATTTATTTCTTGGTACAGATGAGGTACTAGGTGTTGCCGGTGGTGTGATTAGGAGTTTTGTGTGGGTAGGTGTGAAGGTAATGTTGGGGAAAGTAGTGGTGTAGGGAGAGAAGATAGATGTGTAATGTAATGAGTGCAAAGTGGTGGAAGGGTCAAAATTTGTTGGGATCTTTATAGTTCTAGTTTGTGAAGATTTTGAGCTCTTAAATTCAGAGATTTTTCAAATTTCGAATTTATGAAGTGTTAAATTGGTATATTGTCAAATTGGGAAATCATGGAATTGGCACATTAGCAAATTATCAAGTTGTCAAGTTGTGTAGTTTTCAAAATGTCAAATTGTAAAATTTTCAAATTGTTAAATTTTCATATTGTTAAATTCACAAATTGTCAAATTTCCAAATTGTCAAATTTTCAAATTGTCAAATTTCCAAATTGTCAAATTTCCAAATTGTCAAATTTCCAAATTGTCAAATTTCACAATAGTCAAATTTTCAACTAGTCAAATTTCCCAATAGTTAAATTTCTAAATTATCAAATTTTACAATAGTTAAATTTCCAAATTGTCAAATGTCACAATATTCAAATTTTACAATAGTAAAATTTGCAAATAATCAAATTTCCCAATATTTGAATTTCCAATTTATCAAACTTCATAATAATCAAACTTTCAATTAGTCAAATTTCCCAATAGTTAAATTTTCAAATAATCAAATTTCCCAATAGTAAAATTTTGAAATAGTTAAATTTCCAATAGTTAAATTTCCAAATTATCAAACTATCAAATTGTCAAATTGTCAGATTATCAAATTATGAAATCGTGAATTTGTCAAATTAGGAAATTAGCAAAGTGTTAAGTTATCAAATTGTCAAATTGTCAAATTGTCGAATTGTCAAATTGTCAAATTGTCAAATTGTCAAATAGTCAAATTGCCAGATTATCAAATTATGAAATTATGAAATTATCAAATTATGAAATTGTCAAATTGTTAAATTATCAATTTGTCAAATTGTCAAATTATCTGAAGTTTTCTAATTTATTGCCGAATTTTCAAATTTGCAGAAATCCTAAATTTTCAAATCTTCAAATTTCTCCTTCCAACTTCCCAAATCCCAAACTTCTAAAATATTAAAGCCACAAATCCTTAAATTTTTAAATTATCCAAATTTTCAACTAACAAATTTCTGAATACATGAGGCTTACAGTTAGTTGCACAAGAGGTTATACTTCAAGTTACTAAATCCTCAAGTATAAAAATTCCCAGATTTGTAAATTCTCAAATCCTCAACTTTTATAAATTGAAATTAAACATAATGCTTGTTAACTGTTTGATGTAATGCTTAATAATTATTAGATATGTGTTAGATAACTAATTTTTATATATAACTTAACTGTTACATATAAATTTTGTAGACAAATAGTTATTAGATAACTAATAATAACTAGTATTATAATGCATAACATGTTTTTCATCCCTTACACCACTATCTTTAGCAAAGCTTATTGTACTCCAAACCAATTACTTTTTTTTATAATAATCTAATGTCTCTTAAGAATCCTAATATGTTCCTATTAATTTATTTATAATACTTAATACCTCAGACACCTCATTGTTTGTTAATAACCCTAAGTCATATTTGTTATATCATGTTTATAATAATAATCATCCTTGTTACCAATTATTAATAATATTTGTCATTAATATATCTATGTTATCTAAATTATGTAAGGTATCTAAGTATAATAATTTTAAAATAACTTGAAAAATTAAATAAAAAAAGAACTACTAAAAATGGCGTACACTATTTAATTTAATACATAACATTAATCCACGTGTAACATAATTATTCAGATCACTTCCATTTATATTTCAGTCAACAGCTATAGTTCAAAATAAACAAAAACCCCTCATAAAATTATCAGAAAATGTAATACGTTCGATAAGCAGTTAATTAGTTACAGTTAACTGACTTCATCGAAAAAAAGTATTTAGTAATTTGCATTATCTAGTAATATTTATTTACTCTTACCTTGTATTCAGCTACCGACGAACGGTATAATATTGGCGTATGATGTGCTCATGCGTTTCAGCCTTTTTGCTTGGCTAATCGCGAGTTTAAGAAGCAACAGCTGTAATAAGCCATAATCGTACGCTGTTTATCTTTGTCGTATCTGATACACGAGATGTTAACGAGATCTTGAGAGTAGTAGCGGTGCGAATAAATGCTTCCGTGTTTTGAAGAAATGAACGAACTTTAAACGATCAACTTGTGTAGAATGTGGTGCAATTCAAGGCACTTAAATACTGTTATGATCAATACGTTGAGGAAGATCAAGATTTTCAAGGCTCTTCAAACTTTCAGACATTTCTAACTTAATGATTGAAATAATTATTAGTTTACCGTTAATTGTGTAGCTCGTTTCTAAGGTAATTTGCAGGATCAAACTCTATTGAGTTTGGAGTGCTGAATTTACACCTTCACTTGACGATATGATTCATCGAAATACGTCGCTTTTGTTCTTGTTTCAAGGTGACTAATGTTAAGTGAAAAGGTATGAACAAATGAGAATTTATATTTTATGTGCTTGTTAAGATTGCAGTCAGACTAAAGTAAGGGTTTATGAATCATTTAAGTGAAATAGTATAAGACGCTTCCATTTTCACAATATTCTATATTTGGGACAAACTCATTTTTTTATACAAATTTCTTAATTATTTGAACTATTAGTTAAAATTGTTGACACACTGTTGTTATAGGAATGATGAATAACCGATTATAATTGCAAGATGACTTCACTTGAAACCAACCAGTATCGCGGTAACTGATCGCGTCTGGACCAAACGATCAGTTAACGCGACTTTACACTTCGCGCACGTAACACGTATTATTTCATTCACACCATCTGAACTTATCACATGCTAGACACTAAGATTCGCTTTACATGAAATAATCATATCCATGTGAATTATTATTCTTTGAGTCACTGTCTCAATTCGACATAATTGAATTTCTTGCATTACTAGAACTGTTATGAGAATCCAAATACCAAAATAATTTTTGTTTTAATTGAATGTTTAAGGTCACATTTTCTTCGGTTATTAGTGACCACCAACATAATTTCTTTATTATAAAGACAACATGAATGTTATATTACTTTAAATTTGAAAAATTGATTTAGCTATTATAAGTGCAAACATGAGTTTACTCGTGTCAGCAACATTTGGACACGACAAGAGTTAATTCAGTGACCATTAGCAATGGATTAACAACAATTAAGTGACCGGTTAATAATGTTAATATGAAGTTCAATATGAAGTTCAATTTATAATTTGCATAGTCACCAAACAGACATTTCTATCTCTATCGTATTATAGCTGTCAGTTCTCACACACAATCACCTTCAATTTCAAAGCAATAAGAAATCTGAAGAGTTGCTAATTATAGATAAAAGCACGAAGCGGGTAAAGTGAGAACACAGAAAAGCAACAAAAAAAGAGATCATGAACTGACAGAAAGGAACCGATCTATCTCCGATGCAAATGAGACATTAATAATTGCATAGCTCCGAGTGTCAATTGCCGGTGTACGAACAGCCCTCGGGCTAGCAGCGGGCATTCGATGCACCGCAGACCGCGACGATTATAATTCATCCATTCGAATAGCGATCTGACTGATAATTACACGCGGCTGATCCTCTTGCCACCATAGATTTCTACTGTGCTCGTCTGCCTTTCTTTTGTCTCTCGCGTCCGCCTCCCTTCGCCATCCCCCTTTCGTTCTACCTTCACGGTGAATTAAGGTTTACGATCGACGGCTTTTACGGAGCGTTCAACGTTCTCCAGTGAGCCTCGGATGTGCAACCCCTTTTCGATTGCCGGTTGCTCGGGCGAAATTAAAACTGCAACTCGGTTTATCGACTCCTCCGCGCTGACAGGGGATTGATATTTTATTAACCGTGCTGTGGCATAAGCGAAATTCGATTCTAAGAGAACACCTCGTGATGTACTATGATTTAGAACTGCGTTGGGGTAGAATAGGCACGCTAAAGTAATTTTTTAAATTGTTTTTAGAATGAATTTTAAAAGAAAACTTCTTTGTGTAGGTTTTTACTGTTTCGGGAAGTAGACGCATTTTTAATCGGAATATTTTTCTGAAGAATTCGGGTTTTGGGATGAAAATGGCGGTTCAAGTTTATTAATGAAAATGATGGTCCAATTTTTATAATGAAAATGGCGGTTCAATTTTTTAATGAAAATGATGGTTCAATTTTTATAATGAAAATGGCGGTTCAATTTTTTAATGAAAATGGTGGTTCAATTTTTATAATGAAAATGGCGGTTCAATTTTTATAGTGAAAATGATGGTTCAATTTTTATAATGAAAATGGTGGTTCAATTTTTATAATGAAAATGGTGGTTCAATTTTTATAGCGAAAATGATGGTTCAATTTTTGTAATGAAAATTCCGAAACTCTTAAATTACAAAATTACAAAATGACAATTCCTGGTTGCCCCAATGTTTAAAACTTAGGATTTGAAATCTTCCAAATACACAAATTCTAGGATCTCCAAATCCCCACATCACTAGATAGTTTTTTATGAAACTTCCTATTATAGAATTTCTCCTGGAGTTCTGAAATCCCTACATCCACAAATCCTTATATTTCCAAATTCAATACCCAAGATTCAGTACCCCTAAATTGTTAAATTTCAAAATTTCTACTTTCTGAAATTGGTACACCCACCAACTGCTAAAATAATATTCCACTTTTAACCCCTTAGCCTACACGATTTTCACTAGGTGCGTCAGTCAGAGCTGCCTAATTATTACTACAGCATTAAAGTAACTAAAGAATGTTGAAATATTAAGTGTAATTTGGATTTAGCAATCTTAAATTATGCAAACTGCAATTAGTATCATATTCAAAACTCAGTCTTTTTGCAATTACGATTTAGTTTTGTCACATTTGAACTGCAATATGCGTCACGAGTCTGACTCGTGGTTATAGGCTAAAGGGTTAATAAACTGGAATTCCTAAATGCCCAAATCCCTAAATTCCTAAATCCCCAAATTCTTAAATCCCTAAATCCCTAAATTCCCATATTACCAAATCACTAAATTCCCAAATCCCTACATTACCAAATTCCTAAATCCTCAAATCCCTATATTCCCAAATTCATAAATCCCCAAATCCCTAAATTCCGAAATTTCCAAATTTTCAAATTTCCAAATTTCCAAATTTCCAAATTTCTAAATTTCTAAATTCCTAAACTTCCAAATTTCCAAATTCCTAAACTTCCAAATTTCCAAATTCCCAAATTCCCAAATTTCCAAATTTCTAAATTCCCAAATTTCCAAATTCCCAAATTCCCAAATTCCCATATTACCAAATTACTAAATCCCCAAATCCCTACATTACCAAATCCAATATTATCAAATTCCTAAATCCTCAAATCCCTATATTCCCAAATCCCTAAATTCCCAAACCCCTAAATTCCCAAATCCCTAAATTCCCAAATCCCAAAAATTCCCAAATCCCTAAATTTCCAAATCACTAAATCCCTAAATCCATAAAATCCCCAAATCCATAAAATCCCCAAATCCATAAAATCCCCAAATTAAAAAATTCTTAAATTTTCAAATCTCCAAATATCTAAATTTTGAAATTTCCTAAATGTCGACTCCCAATTTCTACAAATTCCAAATTCCCCATTCTCCAAGTTCCATCAGTAATATTTTTAATACACGAATAATGTAACAAAACAAAAATAATCTGCAAAGCACCAAATTTGAAAATATAATTTAAAAAACCTTTCCAAAGATCAATAAACATATCTTTAAACACCAAAAACGACGATTTAATTGCATCTATTAAGTCCGCAGGAAAATAAAAGACGACCTAACCTCAAAATATTCACATTCGAACAATACTCGATAGCTGTTAATTTTTTTAGCGTTTAACTGGCGAATGATTACACAGCAGTCTGAAAAACTGTCCAAACTACAGAACGAATCGTGTAATGATCATTGAAGTATTCAAAAAAAAAGTATACAAAAAATGAACGCTCTCAATTGTCAGGAAACTTGAATGCGTGTTTTTCGCGCTGCAATCATAAAAGTTAATTCGAACGCATGCTTTATTCATAATTTCACGTTTCATTTTCGTATTTGACCGTTCTCACAATCGTTTAACGGCTTTGAAAATTACTCCCGGCAATTTAGCATTGTAATTTCTGTTGTTTAACGCGAAATACCCTCGATAATAAGGGCACCGTAACGCTGCGCCGTTGTTGTTATTTCGCTGACAAAGAACCGGTACGTCTGTTGAGCAATAAACGCGTGCAATTCTGCGAAACAGAATTTTACGGCCAGATAATTTTCATTTGAAATGATTAATTTCCTTTCGTTTACCAAAGATCCGAACAATACGGATTTGCATTGTTTGTAACCGTTGCAACGTTTACCTTGCGCAATTTGCTGAATATTTAAGGTACGCTCGAGTGAATGAAGGGAAATTTTCATTTTGCAAAGTTTGAAGTTTGTAGATTTGCGAGGTCCAAATTTCGATATTTATGGAGTTTGAAATATTCCAACTTTTAATTCTTAATTTTTAATTTTCAAATTTTCAAGTTTTCAAATTTTCAAATTTCCAAATTTCCAAACTCCCAAATTTTCGAATTTCCAAATTTCCAAATTTCCAAATTCCCAAACTTCCAAATTTCCAAATTCCCAAATTCCCAAATTCCCAAATTTCCAAATTTCCAGATTTCCAAATTTCCAAATTTCCAAATTCCCAAACTTTCAAATTTCCAAATTCCCAAATTCCCAAACTTCCAAATTTCCAAATTCCCAAATTCCCAAATTCCCAAATTCCCAAACTTCCAAATTCCCAAATTCCTGAATTCCCAAATTTCCAAATTCTCAAATTTCCAAATTCCCAAATTCCCAAATTTCCAAATTCGCACTCTTCCACATAACCAAATTCCCAAATTCTCAATCTCTCACATATCTAAATTCCCAAAATCCCAATCTTCCACATATCCAAATTTTGAAATTTCCAAATTCTTAAGTTTCAAATTTTTAACTTGCAAATCTCAGAATTGCCAAAATTCTCAAATTGCCAAAACTCAAAATCCCCTAATTCTCACATATGCAAATTCTTAAATTCCAAATGTTGAACTTCCAAATCTCACAATTGCCAAAATGTTCAAATTTGTAAATTTCAAAATCTTCAAGTCCCCAAATCTTCAAGTTTTTAAAATTCTCAAATTTCGAACATTCCTTTTCAATTTTCCCTAGTTACCTAACATCACTACGTCTCACTAGACTACTGTAACGACTCGCTCTGCATTTATTCGTTTGTTTGTTTGTGAACTACAGGTCTCAATTTTGCGTCTTTTCACTTGAAATTTCAAGGATAGTCTCGTGAGACACCCTAAATTTGCTGTATAGATTTTGGCTGCGATCTGACGATAGACACGTCATCGCCGATCATCGTCGAATCGATAAAAAATCATACCTCGGAATCGTTTCCATAATTTTTGAAACATAGAACCTGGTACCACGTTAAAAGCTCTATAACTCATCGTTAACGACAGTACTTAGTCCTCATTAACGTCACTCCCCATGAAATCAACAATAATCTTCGATATCGTTTTCGATAGATTCCGACATGTTTAATCGATTAAACTTTAAAATCTCTACATCTCATTCTTGTTCCACCTACATACAGTAGGTACTCAATTTTAAATACATATTAGAATTCGCGTGACATGTAGATCCACTGATATTTCTCAAAATGTAAGATAAATGTGACGTTCCTCCTCTTTCAGCCTCACTGTTTGCTAAAGAAAACTGGCGTTACACGAGTGTACACGCATTGTTTGCGCACGATTGTTGAAAGCATTGGTTGTTCGTTAACTTTTATGTCTCGTTTTTAAAGGCTCGTTAATCGCATGAATTCGTGGACGTTGTAAATGATAACAGTCGTGTTGCAGCATTATTTGCTGATGGTTATTTGATGACATCGTAAATATTCTTTTATTTTCCTTCTCGTTTGTCTATTTCTTCTACATTCTCTTCTTTCCGGTTGCGTTGTGTCTTTATGACCAAACAGAGGTTTACGATCGACAGTTACGCTGCATTGCAAAAGATCCTTAAGTTACGATTGTATCTGCCGGGACTGTTAGCAATTTGACCATCATGATCTTTCGAAAAAAGATTGATGCTCAACTGTCGACCATATTATAGATCTTTCTCCTTTGTCTGCGATCTTCCTTCTTTCGACGCGTCGTTAGTGCCAAACGTTTTTGCGATGTTACAAAAAGAAACGTACTGTGTGGAGAAATAGAGGTAAATTAGTCGTAAAATAAACGAGGTATCATATTTTGTCGTTTGTTAGAATTATTCGAGTTTTGATAAGTTTCTAAAAATTTGTTTGATCTTTGCGTTCCGGGCTTGGAGATATGGTGTCAAGATACAAATTAAGGATTAGTCGATTATTTTAATAAAAATTCTTGTTGTAATCGCTTCAAGTTACACCCATAGCAAGTCAATCATAATGAACTTCAATCATTTCAAATAACAATCACATCAAATTTCAATCATTTCAAGTTATAACCAGAAGAAGTTATAATCATTTCAAGTTACAATCGTAAGAAATTATAATCACTTCAAGTTACGCCCATAACAAGTCAATCATAATGAACTTCAATCATTTCAAATAACAATCACATCAAATTTCAATCATTTCAAGTTATAACCAGAAGAAGTTATAATCATTTCAAGTTACAATCATAAGAAATTATAATCACTTCAAGTTACACCCATAACAAATTAATCATAATGAACTTCAATCATTTCAAATTACAATCACATCAAATTTCAATCATTTCAAGTTATAACCACAAGAAGTTATAATCATTTCAAATTACAATCATAAGAAATTATAATCACTTCAAGTTACGCCCATAGCAAGTCAATCATAATGAACTTCAATCACTTCAAATAACAATCACATCAAATTTCAATCATTTCAAGTTGTAACCACAAGAAGTTATAATCATTTCAAATTACAATCACAAGAAGTTGTAATCACTTCAAGTTACGCCCATAACAAGTCAATCATAATGAACTTCAATCATTTCAAATAACAATCACATCAAATTTGAATCATTTCAAGTTATAACCACAAGAAGTTATAATCATTTCAAATTATAACTACAAGAAGGTATAATCACTTCAAGTTACACACATAACAAGTCGATCACAATGAACTTCAATCGTTTCAAATAACAATCACATCAAATTTGAATCATTTCAAGTTATAACCACAAGAAGTTATAATCATTTCAAATTATAACTACAAGAAGGTATAATCACTTCAAGTTACACACATAACAAGTCGATCACAATGAACTTCAATCGTTTCAAATAACAATCACATCAAATTTCAATTATTTCAAGTTATAACCACAAGAAGTTATAATCATTTCAAGTTGTAACCACAAGAGGTTATAATCGTTTCAAGTTAAAATCACAAGTGTCAATTTCTTTTTGAATAACCCTGTATTATCGAGGACGGTGCCAGCGATTCATTTGAACGTGACGAGAGCAATTCTCCACTCATTACACGCTCTTGTCCCGACAAGTATTCTTGTCTTCTTCACCGATCTGCTGTTCGCGTTTCCCCAACACATTTCCAACTTCTTCGCGCCCTCCGCGAATCTGCACCCTACGAACATAAACTCTAGGACACCCTGCGCCCCTGATTACTCGAGATATCCTCTCGAATACTGGCATCGTTAATCGTTGATATCTACAGCGATGGTAAATCGAAGGAGCATGATCGAAGGCGAACTAGAGAGAATTATTTCTTAGACGGATGTTTGGAGGAACGATCGGGAAAGTAGATACTGAATATTACGTGTTTTCCTGCCATGATTGTACTTTATGGGTGATCGAAGCTTGAATAGATACTTGATCATTATACCGAACAAGTTATTCAATAACAAATTTACGAAACGGATGATAGATCTATTTTAGATGATAGAACTTATTAATTTTTGTAAAAATGTCAATTTTCGTCAAGCAAAAGAATGTCTTTAGAGAACCCGTCAAAATGACGGATCATAGATCTATTTTAAATGACAAAACTGATTAAGAAATTTTTGTAATAACGTCAACTTTCATTAAGCAAAAGAATCAGTGTCTTAGGTAGTTCATGTATTATCTTGAATTTATTTATTTTTCTACTTTATTTTAAATTTGAATTTAAATGGCTATCAAACGTTCGTAAACCTAGTATTAATTATTATTAGTCTTTTCTAAAGATGAATGTACAGGGACTGTTTTAATAATGTCGAATGAACAATATTTAATCAATGGTGATTAATTAACTTGCCATACAGTCCACTTGTCAAGTGTGGCAGTCAGAACTGTCTATTCATATCTACAATATTAAATTAAAGTTATCATTATTCCAATTTCTAGGTCTACTAATTTTGAGCTTCTACTATCTCCAAATGTCAAATCTCAAGCTTCACAAGTTCACTAAAGCTACTAATTTTCATATCTCCCAATTTTTAGGATTTTAAAAGCTTAAATTGATCTAAGGATCACATCTTGGTGCATATATATCTCTAGACATACATCTAGGTGCAAAATTTCAATATTCCCAAGTTCTTACGTCCCACAATTTCTAGATCCACAAATTTTCATATCTTTCAGTTTCTAGGTTTTCAAATTTTTAGATTAATAAGTACCAAAGTGTTAAACTTCAAGATTTTCATATTCCTAGGTCACCAAATCATTAAGTCCATAAATTGTCACATGTATCAATTTCTAGAGCTTCAAATCTTTTGATCTCGATATTACCAAATCTCAAGGTCCCCAAATTCTTACATCCCCAGACCACTAGGTCCGCAAATTCTCATATCCACCAATTCCTAGATCTCCAAATCCTTAAATCCCCACATCTCCAAATGCCAAATCTCAAGATTTCAAAATTACTAGTTCCCAAAATCTCAAAATCCTTGAATTCTTAACCCATCCTAAAATCTTCAAATCCCCATAAATCCCCCAAAATCAACGATTGACAGACCACCATTCTTCATCTATCATACTACAGCTAACTATTTAATCACGCTACAGCTAATATTAAAACTTCAATTTTCATATTCTTACCATCAGAAGTTATTAAATGACGAACAAGCTTAAATAACAAAAAAGCTTAAAGTAATTAAATAATTTTATGCGTCTCAAAGTAACATTTACCCCCATTTTTGAAAAACCCTGTAAGTGTAGGGATAATGTCATTGAACGCGAATTCCTTTGCGATGCTTCGAGCTGAATCGAACCGTCGACAAGTGCACGTGGAAGGACACGCACGGTTGCGTAAAGTTCTCGGCAACTTACGTGCTGCGGTAAATGTCCTGATAATTATGCAATTTATACGGGATAATTACACATTAACTGTGGCACCATGAGGGTCGGTCCGTGTTTTTATCGTTGAATGTTATTTACCTGGCGATGCGGAGGGACCGTGACATTAAAAAGGTGCATATTTAAAATATGAACGTCAATTAATAACTCGTAAATATTTCTCTGTGTGTGACAGTGGTTTGTTTTGGACCTGATCATGTTTGTTCCAATGTTCGAATTTATTTAGTCGAAAATAATCTCATTCGGGAGAAGTTTATTAGCGTAATTATGAGACTTTTATCATGTACTTTTGGTGCAATATTTCATTTAAATTCTTTAATTTTATTTAAATATACAACAGTGTATGTTTTATGTAAATTTATACAGAACAAATTTTGTATAATTCTTTGAAAAATATATTTCTACAGACATATGTTATACATGTCATACATGTGTCATATATGTTATACAAATTTGTAAACAACATGTATTTTATATAAATCTCTAAACAGCATATGTTTTCTGTAAACCTTTTTAATGTAAATCTTTGAAAAACATGTTTTATATAAACCTACAAACATATGTTATACGTGTTACACATATGTTACATATGTTATACAAATCTGTAGACAACATGTATTTTATATGAATCTCTAAACAGCATATGTTTTCTGTAAACCTTTTTAATGTAAATCTTTGAAAAACATGTTTTATATAAACCTACAAACATATGTTATACGTGTTACACATATGTTACATATGTTATACAAATCTGTAGACAACATGTATTTTATATGAATCTCTAAACAGCATATATTTTCTGTAAACCTTTTTAATGTAAATCTTTGGAAAACATGTTTCATATAAACTTACAAACATATGTTATACATGTTACACATATGTTACATATGTTATACAAATCTGTAGACAACATGTATTTTATATAAATCTCTAAACAGCATATATTTTCTGTAAAAATTCTTAATATAAATCTTTGAAAAACATATTTTATATAAACCTACATACATATGTTATACGTGCTACACATATGTCACATATGTTATACAAATTTGTAAACATGTATTTTATATAAATCTCGAAACCCCACATATTTTATGTAAACTCAACAAGTTTCCAGTGCAAATAAAGCTCAATACAAAATAGCATAATTATATGTATAAAATTAAATATCTTTAATGAACTTTTCAACATAACTACAAATGTACCATAACAAATAATTTATACATAAAAAATAATAATTGCACATAGTCAATATCGAGCAATAATTAAATATGACAGTGTTCGAATATTAAGGTCACTGTACTCCAATAAAAATGTCACGATAAATCACAGGTCCAGAAATTGAATCCAAGCATCCAGCTGAAATCACATTACAATGAAACATCAAGAGGCAAGATTTGAATCGGTTGATCGTTCTGGAACCAGCACAACAGGTTTATCGTGGCCAGTAAAACATTATCTGATCCCCGAACTATAAACGTTCACAAATTACCGCAGGAATTCCCGAAGCAGGCTACACTTCTAAATCAAGTTCCAGCCGGGTGTATCTCGACATCGATGGGAATTACAAGCGGTATAAATAAAACGGGTGTCCAGCATCGACGCGTCGCGTCGCGTTTACGTGGAAGCAACACGAAACGTATCGAGAGCGTAGATCCGAAGGTAGATATATTAAAAAGTTTGTAGCGGTAAAGTGTATTAATTGCCGAGCGAACCGAAAGATTACCGGACCGACCGGCTGCCTGTCTGAACTTAACAAAGGTAGACGATATACGCATTACCGTTATGTCGGCTCGCGGATGATGGATGAATAGGGTGTGTTAGGAAGCTAGCGAATGCTCGATAATGGTCTGCAAATAAGATACATTTTTTCGGAGATATTATAATATGGAAACTCATTTTTCAGATCACAGGTTCTTATACTTTCTAATGTAGAATGTGGCTATTTTTGAATTCATGAATATTCATATGTGTATAGAATTTGGATATTTTGGAGATTAGAAATTTTTTAAATTAGCATTTGAATATTTTTAGAGTAAAGAATCTTTTAATAGAGGATTTGGACACTAGTCATACATTTGCAAATATAGGACCTGGGCATTTTCGGATTCATGAATTTTTATACATAGAATTTGGATATTTCTGAGTTTAAAAATAAGCAAATGTGGAATTTGAATATTTTCATATTCAGGAATCTTCACATTTGGGATTTGAACAAATTTTCGAATATCAGATTTCGACAATTTCAGGTACATGAATTTTTAAGTATTTTCTGATTCACTAGTTTTAAGAAGTAGAATGTGGATATTTTGAAATTTTTTAATTTTCAAATGTACAAGTTGCATACTGTTAAATTTATGAATTTTTAAGAATTGGATTTGAACAAAATTTACAGTTTTAAGAAGTCGAAAATTGAGAAACTTGGGAATCTGAAAAACTATGCTTTAGAAGAAATTTGTGAATTATAGAATATGCGGGTTTATAAATTTGAGAATTTAGAAATTTAGAAATTTAAAAATATCAGAATTTGATTATTGGAGAATTTAAAAGTTTGAGAGTGTGAGAATTTGAGAATTTGAGAATTTGAAAACTTGATAATTTGAGAGTTTGAGAATTTCAGAGCTTGAAACTTGAGAATTTAAGAACTTGAGAGTTTGAGAGTTTGAGAGTTTGAGAATTTAAGGATTTAAAAATTTGAGAATTTGAGAATTTGGAATTTGCAAATTTAAGAATTTGAGAATCTAAGAATTTAAAAATTTTAGAGTTTGAGAGTTTGAGAGCTTGAGAGCTTGAGAGCTTGAGAGCTTGAGAGCTTGAGAGTTTGAGAGTTTGAGAGTTTGAGAGTTTGAGAATTTAAGCATTTAAAAATTTGAGAATTTGAGAATTTGAAAATTTGATAATTTTAGAGTTTGAGAGTTTGAGAGTTTGAGAATTTGAGAATTTGAGAATTTGAGAATTTGAAAATTTGATAATTTTAGAGTTTGAGAGTTTGAGAGTTTGAGAATTTGAGAATTTGAGAATTTGGAAATTTATTAATTTGAGAGTTTGAGAGTTTGAGATCTTGAGAGCTTGAGAATTTGAAAATTTGAGAATTTGAGAAATTGGAAATTTGTTAATTTGAGAGTTGGAGAGTTTGAGAGCTCGAGAGTTTGAGAGCTCGAGAGTTTGAGAGCTCGAGAGTTTGAGAGTTTGAGAGTTTGAGAATTTGAGAATTTGAGAATTTGAGAATTTGAGAATTTGAGAATTTGAGAATTTGAGAATTTGAGCATTTGAAAATTTGAAAATTTGATAATTGAAAGTTTGAGAGTTTGAGAGTTTGAGAGCTTGAGAATTTGAGAATTTGACAATTAGACAATTAGACAATTTGGCAATTCAGAAATTAGAAATTTGAAAATTTACGTCCTTAAGTATTGGAAAGTCCTCTAAAAAATTAAGTTACATATTTGCTCTTTTAAAATCAAAAGCAAGCGTCAGCTCTTACACCAGTTTTAATCCACAGGAAGTTTACATCGCACCTCGCTACACATTAACCACGTAAAATGATCAGGTTGCCGTGGAAAAATAATTTATCCGGTTGTAGAAAGAAGTTCCTTTGATACCTGCTGCACGTAATATCTGTAATAGCGTTATTTTTGCAACACGTAATAACGAGTACAACGCCTTCGAGAGTATCTTGCTCGGCGATCGATTTATTCATCGTTCGAGTTACTCAATAGTCGATGGATGACACGCGTAGCTATGGATTATGCTAATTTTCTCATCTCTCTTTCTGTCTCACCTCCCTTCCCTCTTGCCTCGTCAACTTGTTCTTTTTCCTTCTTTCAAACATCACGGCAAAAATGATTAATGGAGCAATTCCGTTTCGAAATATCTGCGCTCTCCGACTGGTCTCGGTTTAACGCGCGTGTTTGAAGCACTTTGACATATTTAAACAAGCCGAACAAAGAGACGAGCCGAAAGATAACGTACTGGTCGGACGAAGAGACACCGAGGGATGCTCGAATGCAGCGAAATTATTTCATTATGCAACCTGATGGAAGCACTGTCGTGTATTATAATCGCATGTTAAAGGGTGGATACTGTAAGGGGATGTTATGATATTTCGTTCATTGTGAACTCTTTACATGTATTTCGTTTATTTATTACATATGAAAATCTTGAAGATGTAGTTGGATTTGGAAATATTTAATTTTTTTAATGAAATAATTGTTTAGATTTAAGAATATTTATTTTGAAATTAACTAAGAATATGAAAAATAAAACATTTCGTAATATACGAAATATAGAGGTATACAATTTTGACAATACTTTTTATAAAAAATACAAAAATGTGTGCACACAATTTAATAATATTTAATGGTACATCAGAATATGTATGTAGAATATTAACAAATGTATTAAATACATTTTATACTTAATAATATGTTTATAACAAATATTCGTAATATAATAAAAATTACAAGATAAAAGAAAATAAAAAATGATAAGGAGTTAAGAAATTACTAATTAAGAAATTTTATTCCTTTCAAGATGTTGATCAGTGAATTTACACTGTTTTAAAATTCATGGCAGTAAATAATATTATAATTTATTATGTGGTGTGAATATATTGTTGTTTTCTTTCAGAGCAAAATCCAAAAACGGCGGACGTCTGCTTAGGGAAAAATTGGAGAAAATTGGGTTAAATCTGCCAGCCGGAAGGAGGAAGGCAGCCAATGTTACGCTCTTAACTTCATTAGTGGAAGGTAAATAAACATTATTTCTACTAACAATTAATATTAAATTCATTAATAATGTTAAAGACTGTTTAATTTACAATAGAATGTTTCAATATTTAACTTTTATGAGTAATAAAGCATTTACAGGGTTGAGCTCTGTGTTCACTTAATATTAAATATCCCAGAAGTTAAATTGATTAACAATTTATTAGTTCCTTACATTAGACGCAGTTTTTAGATATGCAAATGTATTTGTTAATATATTGAGTATATTAAGTCTATTAAGTATATTAAGTATGTGAAATATATTAGCAAACATAATTAATACTTATTAATTATATTTTAATACTTATTAAAATAACGTGTGATGAATAAATGCATAACACTACAACACGTGGTTATCGAATGTCTAGCACTACAACGTGTGATTAACAAACGCGTAACAATATGACGTGTATTTATCGAACGCCTAGGAATAGAGTGCTTGAATCTCGACGCGAACGTTAAATACGTTTCCACTTCAAGCACAATATAAACAAAACAAATGGTGGAATACAAATGAACTTTCTATTATACATAATAACCCCTTGCATCGATCTAGTCAATAGAGATTGCTCCCTGACCTTCCAAACTAGTAGAAAAAAATCAGTCCCGATATGTGTTGGACAAACCATGTATGATCATTTAACACGCAACGATATAAACAATGACATATTCAACGCGAAGCGATGTTAACGCACGACAATATAACATGTGGTTATGTAACGTGCAGTAAAATAGCAAATGGTGATTTAAGACTGACCTGCAACGACAAATCTACATAACTACGCCAATGAACTTGTCACTATAGTTCTATGTCGCATTCGGAAACCAGGTATTTCATATGCACCAAACTAATCCGTTATATAAGCGTCAAACACAGATAAATTAAAATTATCTCCTTTAATTAGCATAATACACGATACTGTTTTTAATAACGATGTGATATAAACTTCTTATTAATACTTTTTTTAATTTCAGTTATGGATTCAGATATGTAAATTTGAGCGTCTAATTAACTTCATTTATGCAACCAGTTAATGGATCAAAGATGAGGAAGTATTTGCATTTGCGTAAATAACGTTAAAGCTTATCTGTGATGCGAGATATTATGTTAATGTCAACAGTATGCCATGAAGTTGATTGGAACTGGAGGAGAGTTCATAGAATCTAAGTTGTAAGGAAGTTGGAAGGACTTGTGATAATAGATAGTTTGTGGAGAAGAGTGATATTATTTTGAAATT
Organism: Megachile leachella; assembly: GCA_963576845.1. Taxonomy (NCBI): domain Eukaryota; kingdom Metazoa; phylum Arthropoda; class Insecta; order Hymenoptera; family Megachilidae; genus Megachile; species Megachile leachella. The sequence continues at coordinate 10,626,584 of OY756256.1, read as the reverse complement.
TTTTATCTGGGTTGATGAGTACAGAATGTGTTTAGGTTAGACTTTGAGGTTGTTTGAGGTCAGACAAATCGTGTTAGGTTATTTGTTTTGTATTTCCTAAATCACTAAAAGTGAGAATTTCGATGTTGGCAAATTCCTGTATTCTCAAATTCTCGTGTTCGCAAATTCCTATATTTACATCTACACATACTGAAATTTCCAAGTTCGCAAAACTCTGCGTTCTCAAATCTCCAAATTCTCAAATTTCCATATTTCCAAATTCCCACATTCTTAAATCCCCACGTTTACAAATCCCCACATTCTCAAATTTCCATATTTCCAAATTCCCACATTCCCAAATCTCCACATTCTCAAATCCCCACATTCTCAAATCTCCACGTTTACAAATCCCTGTATTCCCAAATCCCCACATTCTCAAGTCTCCACACTCCCAAATCTCCATATTCTCAAATTTCCATATTACCAAATCTCCACATTTCTAAATCCCCAAATTCTCAAATCCTCAAATTTCCAATTCCTCATCTTCCCAAATCCTCAAATTTCTAAGTCCCCATTTTCCCAAATCCCCATCTTCTCAAATCCACATCTTCTCAAATCCCCGTCTTCTAAAATCCCCATTTTTAAATTTCCACATTACTGTATCGCCACATTCCCAATACAAACATAATCATTCTCAAACACACAAATCCTTCTTATCTCTCACTAATAATACAATAACAACGATAAGCCCATTAAATCCATATTACCGCTAAAAATAAAAGACAGTAAATCCATTCCGCTATAAAGCCGTGTTTCCATAATGAACCTTCAATATTCCCCGGACGTGCTCTGCAAAGAAGAACCAAGAAAAAAGACAAATTTGAAGAAGTTATTAATTTTTCAAACCCGTTGAGGTTTAGTACACAAGCATCATTTTAATACATATTTTATGCCTCGCAGTACACCATAATCTACAGTACCCATAAATATCATAATTTAGAGTACATCCGCCTGCTTTCCACCCCTAATTATAATTTACAAATAAACGTGCGTAAAACTATCCCCAGTATTTTAGAGGATCATTGCTCGTTAATATCGTTATCTCAGAAACGAAACTATTATAATTAACTCGAGAACAACTTCGAAATCATCTCGATAAAATCTTTTCACGTTAACGAAAGGACGTTAAGTACGTTTTAACAGCGGCACGGGGTTGTTCGACGTCGTTCGGTTTCCGGTGGTGAGACGCAGCAATCAGGTAGCCAGATACAGGACATCCACTGTGTCTTTAATAACACACACAACGTTCGTGCACTGAGAGTCAACCCTGCTCTTCCTCTGACGAAGCTTTAATGACTCAACCGAACGATTGTTAGAGCGTTGATGCGGACGTTGATTATAATTTATGGTTCCTCTGCTTCTATAAAACACTGTCTCGGCTTTTCTTTGCTCGACGAGAATTGCACGATGACTTGTGTACTTGCACAGTTTGTCATAACATGTTCGATACTGTCGACAGTAATTTTGAACAAAAATAAAATGCTTGATCAAGGTTTGTGATTTGCAAAATTAGATGGCTGGTTTAGGCTGGTTTAAGGATTTTGACAATTTTATTATTTTGATATATAAGACTTTGTGGACGGAATTTTGTGTAAAAATAAAATGATTCATCAAGGTTTATTATTTTCATATGTAGGACTGTAGACTGCAATTTTGAAGAAAAATAAAATGCTTGATCAAGGTTTGTGATTTGCAAAATTAGATGGCTGGTTTAGGCTGGTTCAAGGATTTTTACAATTTTATTATTTTGATGTATAAGACATTGTGGACTGGAATTCTGTGTAAAAATAAAATGATTGATCAAGGTTTATTATTTTCATATGTAAGACTGTGGACTGCAATTTTGAAGAAAAATAAAATGGTTGATCAAGGTTTGTGATTTGCAAAATTAGATGGCTGGTTTAGGCTGGTTCAAGGATTTTTACAATTTTATTATTTTGATGTATAAGACATTGTGGACTGGAATTCTGTGTAAAAATAAAATGATTGATCAAGGTTTATTATTTTCATATGTAAGACTGTGGACTGCAATTTTGAAGAAAAATAAAATGGTTGATCAAGGTTTGTGATTTGCAAAATTAGATGGCTGGTTTAGGCTGGTTCAAGGATTTTGACAATTTTATTATTTTTATATATAAGAGATTGTGGACTGGAATTTTGTGTAAAAATAAAATGATTGATCAAGGTTTATTATTTTCATATGTAAGACTGTGGACTGCAATTTTGAAGAAAAATAAAATGGTTGATCAAGGTTTGTGATTTGCAAAATTAGATGGCTGGTTTAGGCTGGTTCAAGGATTTTGACAATTTTATTATTTTGATATATAAGACATTGTGGACAGGAATTTTGTGTAAAAATAAAATGATTGATCAAGGTTTATTATTTTCATATGCAAGACTGTGGACTGCAATTTTGAAGAAAAATAAAATGGTTGATCAAGGTTTGTGATTTGCAAAATTATATGGCTGGTTTAGGCTGGTTTAAGGATTTTGACAATTTTATTATTTTGATGTATAAGACATTGTGGACTGGAATTTTGTGTAAAAATAAAATGATTGATCAAGGTTTATTATTTTCATATGTAAGACTGTGGACTGCAGTTTTGATGAAAAATAAAATGGTTGATCAAGGTTTGTGATTTGCAAAATTAGATGGCTGGTTTAGGCTGGTTCAAGGATTTTGACAATTTTATTATTTTGATGTATAAGACATTGTGGACTGGAATTTTGTGTAAAAATAAAATGATTGATCAAGGTTTATTATTTTCATATGTAAGACTGTGGACTGCAATTTTGAAGAAAAATAAAATGGTTGATCAAGGTTTGTGATTTGCAAAATTAGATGGCTGGTTTAGGCTGGTTCAAGGATTTTGACAATTTTATTATTTTCATATGTAAGATGCTGTGGATAGCAATTTTGTGTAAAAATAAAATGGTTACTCAAGATTTGTAGTAGATTTGAAGAATCTTTAGTTAGGCTGGTGCAAGAATTTTCACAATTTTATTATTTTAATGTGTATGATACTGTGAACAGCAATTTTGAGCAAAAATAAAATGGTTACTCAAGATTTGTGGTAGATGTAAAGAATCTTTAGTTAGGCTGGTGCAAGAATTTTCACAATTTTATTCTTTTAATGTGTATGATACTGTGAACTGCAATTCTGAGCAAAAATAAAATGGTTATTCAAGGTTTGTAGTAGATTTGAAGAATCTTTAGTTAGGTTGGTGCAAGAATTTTCACAATTTTATTCTTTTAATGTGTATGATACTGTGGACAGCCATTTTAAATAAAAATAGAATGGTTGATCAAAGTTTCTGGACGATTTGAAGAATCTTAATTAGGCTGGTCCATGAATTTTCACAATTGTAATCTCTTAACATGTATGATACTATGGACAACAATTTTATGCAAAAATGAAACGAACATCTCATCACAATTTATTACAAATTTGATAAAAAATTTTCAATTGTTAGATTGGTCCAAAAATGATCACGAATTTAACCTCTTTCGGTGCACATATGTGAACCGGTTTGTTTTGAAATTCATCAATTATATATTATTTTACGATTTACATAATTGTAACAGATTTAAAATCAGCAGAATATAATTAAATTAGAAGATTACGTACTTTTCTATCTTTAAAAAAATTCTTGAAGAAATTACTAATAAAGTAATAGTAGAGTCATAAACTTTATTGGTTATGTTACAGCAGTGATAACAATCAGATAAATTAAAGACAAATATTTTTTAATCCTTTGTTAGATTTCTCTAAAAAATGACTTCTGGTCATTCACAAACATAAATCCTAAAAATACGGGTAAAAATAAAATTATAAGTACGCATGCTCGTTATGTACACATATGTATGTACACACGTATACACATGATAACAACATAACAACATTCTGTGAAATTGATTTGATCAAAGTTAAATAACTCATTTAATTATATTCTCTTCCTAAAGTTAGCAATTCCATTTACAGAAAAATAATTAGTAGCAAAGATAATTAGCGATCGGAAACGAAAAGATACTCGGTCGAAAACCGTAGTTAACAAGTTTCACACTCGACAATAAATTGTTGGCTCATTTTAATGTACTGTCTCTGTAGGAAGGGAAGAGCGGCTCCTTAATAACGCATAAACCATAGAATCAATTCTATTAAGTCGACGGAACGCGTAGCCGGGATATCCCGTTCTGCGATCTAATTAACTGTCTGGCAACACAGGTTTTCAAACTCGTTTCATCGGACATTTAGAATCCTCGTTTCTCGACGGCATTTCGAAGACGGAAATTAATCTCGTGGATATTTTACTCGAACAACTGTTGTGCTGTACGGTTCGAGCCACCTTGCTTCTCCTCCTTCTTCCTTTTTTCTAACAGTCACGCGTCCATAATATATGGGGAAGCAGTAATACGTAACGGATATAGATACTCGATCATATTCGTCATTATCGATGCTTATTTGAATAACTGGTATACATTCGTGAAAGGAGACGGTGTCGTTGAACAAAATCAAATTATACGTTGCGCAACCTGTGACTATTTCGATTTCAAACAGCGAGGGCTCGTGTCGTGATTGTTAATTGGAAATCGCTCCTCGTCAATCGTGCTCGATGAATTATTGTAATGGAATCTGTTGCATCGATGCAACGTTTTCGCGGATGGTTATTGACACTAGTTATTTCCAATCACTTGGCGACAGTATTTTAACTCTGTTAAAACAGTGGGTATTTTTTGGGCTTTTGGGAAATTTGGGGTGAATATAAATCATTATGGAAGGTCTTATGTTTTATTTTTTGACAATGATGTATAGTTTGGTTTCATTTTTGACATTTTAGGGAGGTTAGGTTGTATTCAAGGTTAGGTTATGTAACTTTTTTTAGGGAATTTAGAAAATTAAGGATTTAGAAGTTTGGGAATTTGGGAGCAGAGGTTCCTGGGAATTTGACGACGTGCTTTCGTGGATTTGTTAATGTAGCTGCGTGATTTTGGGAATTTGGGAATTTAAGAATTGGGGGATTTTGGATTTTGAGAATTTGGCAATTTGTAAATTTTGGAATTTGAGAATTTGGGAATTTGGGAATTTGGGAATTTGGGAATTTGGGAATTTGGGAATTTGGGAATTTGGAAATTTAGTAATTTGGGAATTTAGTAATTTGGGAATTTAGTAATTTGGGAATTTGGCAATTTGGCAATTTGGCAATTTGGCAATTTGTAAATTTTGGACTTTGAGAATTTGGGAATTTGGGAATTTGGCAATTTGTAAATTTTGGAATTTGAGAATTTGGGAATTTGGGAATTTGGGAATATGGGAATTTGGGAATTTGGGAATTTGGAAATTTGGGAATTTGGGAATTTGAGAATTTAGCAATTTGGCAATTTATAAATTTTGGAATTTGAGAATTTGGGAATTTGGTAATTTGGTAATTTAGTAATTTGGGAATTTGTAAATTTAGTAATTTGGGAATTTGTAAATTTAGTAATTTGCAAACTTGATAATTTGATAATTTAGGAATAATGGACTTCAGGATTTTGATAACGTGGTTTCATAATTATTCTTGTAATTTCAGAGATTTGGGAATTTGAGAAATTAGAAACCTACAAGTTTAGAAATTTAATAAATTAAGAACCTAGAAATTTGGGAAATTGGGAATTTTTTAATTTTAGAATTTGGTAACCTAAATTTAAAAACTTGCAAATTTAGGAGTTTAAATACTGAAAATTTCTTAAGTTAAGAACTTGAAAGATAAAAATTTGTCAATTTTTTAATTCTTTGACCTTAACATTTTTTAATTGAAAATTTAGACATTTAGAATTGACATAGGATTAGAAACAATTAAGTTAGGTTAGGATAGGTTAACATTCTGTTGACAAGAATATAAGTTCAGTGATAAGAGTCAATAACAAGAGCTAAGAGTCGAGTGGCTTTCGTTCACTGGAAGACTCTCCACCCTCCAAAACTCCGTTAGTCATCTCTCGACACATTTGACCATTTTTCTAAGAAGTTTAACACGTTCTAAGAAAGTTTGATTATTTGACAAAACGTCGTATTTGGCACGGCTTGATTTGTGCATTTAAATTATTTATTTTAGAAGTATTCCATCTTCCTTTGTTTCAAGAAAATCAAAAGTATATTAATCAATTTAAACATATACATAAATTTATTACGTCAAGTCTGCATTGTACTAATTTATCAATATGTAATTTGATTATATAAATTTCTTTTAGACGAATTTAACAAAAATAATATATATTTATATATGCATATTACAAAATAAATAAATTTATACCATTTTCACAATTCATAGCTAAACAATAATTAATTTTTTAAGATATTAAATTTTTATATAATTTATAAGATAATTATAAGATGAGAAATTTTTTAAGATATTAAATATTAACTAACTATAAATACAAAATCTAAACTAAATTAAACACAAATGATGTAACATCTCAATTTCTTTTTTTAATGAACACCACTTTCAAAACAAACGGTCTATTGATATACAGAGTGTCCCAGTTCTCTTTGCCAGCATATTCTTCCCGCGAAAGTAAGAAAAAAATGCTATATAAACATATGTTTCTAAATGTTTTATTAAGGAGTTATAACTAATAATATAAAATTATAATGAACTGGCATTACGTCAACACAGCGTACGTAATAGCCGACGTCATTTTTTAATGTTAATCTTCTTTATTAAATGCCTTATCGTGTCAACAGTTTATTTCTTGAGAACCACAAGTCGTAAAAAAACGGATCACAGATTTGGAATCAGCGTGATCGAATTAGTCTAAAATCAAATTTTTGTCAACCTGTAAAAAATTTTTTTTAAGTGACAAAAATTTTTTTTTTAATTTAAAATTGTAACTAGCAACATTGTATTTAGTGAACTTTTGTAAATTTTATTAATTTCAAACCATGTAAATATGCGCTAAATATTAATATGTACTTTTTTAAGTCTTTATTATTAAATTTTATTAATCTATCATTAATATGTCGAATGTTTCGACAGGCTTATCTAGTTCAGTAACGAAACGTTAATAAAAAATGTTGACATCAACTACCCGAGCAAGTAGACAAGAGTTTATACAAACGGAAATATTTCTTCAAGTGAGTTGTTTTATAATATTTTGATAGTTAAAGAAATGTGGACTTCCCCGTCAGAAATCAAATTCGTAGAATGACACATTGTTTCGAAATATCCGCGTTATATCTAGTACATGTGTAACGTAAATGTGATAGCCGTCGAAAGAGAGCTGGAGTGCAGCGAAAGTGTGGGAACCTCCTCTCGAACGGAGGACATAAACGCACCAGGTGTATAGGTATACTTCGGCCGCGTACGATTAACTTATACCTGTGCGTGATTCATGCGTAAATTCGTAGTCTGGTTGCCGCATAGTGACGCAATCGTGGTTACACACGCGAACAAACTTCTTACGTTCGATTCCAGTTGGTGCATGATGTCATATACTGTATGTACTAAAAGTTCCGTCATTTCAAATGTAAGATACTAACTAAAACTAACTAACTTGTAAATTAAGGAAAAACCGCAAGGATAGACGTAGTGAGAGTGTGGAGAAAAATAAGAGGAGGCTTTACGAAAGTTGAACAGCGTTCATATCTATATAATAATAAAGGCAAAAAGCTGGCTGCGACGAACGTGGTGAAATCCCCTTTCTGACTTTTGTTTACATTTTGTTTTAGTAGATTCTTCTGCTTCACCACAACAATAACAATATTAACAAACAACTACATAATAATACTTACACCACCACACACATTTTTATAATATTCCTCCAAATCCAATATTATTATATTACGATTAAAAACAGAGTCTTTTTAAACCTAATCGTTGACTTTAATAAAGGACTAACTGGTCTACTAGTTATGTTAATAAGTGATAAAATTCCATAATAAAAAATTTCATAAAAATCTACCGAAAGGAAAAATGCATTTTTCAGTTTCCTTAAATTAAGTTATACACTGTTAATTAAAAAGTCGAAATAAATTATAGGAGATCAAAAAAGACGAAAGAAAAAAAAATAAAAATGAATAAAGTCATTAATTTAAGTATATTAATGTTTATTACTTTCATTATTTTCTTTTTCTTGAAAAAGTTTTATATCTTTTTATCGTTGAGAAATCATTTGAGATCCCAAAACATTTGTTGCGTCGGAATCTTGATAGTAAGTGAATAACGTGAATTAGCGTGTAAAGAGAAACGCGAATGCAGATTCACATAACGAAGATAATGACTGAAGATTAGCATGATTAATTATAGATGAGTAGCAGAATTATTTATTACCTGTCGAGATGAAAGGAAAAGGGATAATAATTATAACGGTATGACAGACTTTATTTTCCTTTATTTGAAGTGGATAAATTTGTTAACACATTCGATAATTGTGTTGAGTATGCCGTGGCACAATACGTTATTTAATAATAACTATACTGATTATTAAATGAAAAAAATTCGCTTCTGCTGTTTAATATGAAATTGAAATATGTAAAAGAAAAATATATTCGTAATCATGATACATTTTTTAAATAATAATAATGTAAATATTAATTAACAAAATGCAACGAGGTTAATAAATAAAATAAAACGGTCAAGAAATAATGAGAAAATATTTAATTATGACATGACATTTTTGTTGATAATTTTTTGCTGAACATAAACATTATTCTCTTCTCTAAACACAAAATTTTTTATTTCTAAATATTTGACTATTTGATACAAAAATGTTTTCAACTTCAAACACACATTTTTCATTTTGTTTATGAAAGAATCGAGTTTCTTATTCGTATGTTAAGGATTTTTTAAATGAAAGTACAAAAATGTTAAATTAATGTTTCTATTATAATTGATTTTTAATCTTTCTACAAGTCTTTCTTTTTTTTGAGATTAAACACTCTCCTACACATCTCAAAAATTAAATTACTTAACCGGTTAAATATCAAGTAGTTTTGTTACGTATTATTTTATATACCTGAAATTACATAAAAAAAATATGTGATTTATAAGTAATTTACTTGGTACGTTTTAATTTCTTTGCAAAGTCAAAGAAAAAATAGTTTGCAGAGAATCAAATATTTCCTTGTCTGTTGCGTATGAATTGATTAACCGCACGTGGATAGAAATAAATCGATGTTTTTAATCTTCTAGAATCACTGCATTACAAAATTAGATTGCTGCGCATCAAATGAATTTCGAAACATAGAAAGTCCACGTACATTCGATTACGTAAAAGTACCACAAGATCCGTATATCAATTTGAAGTTTAAGGTCCAATAAAAACAAATGTAAATTAAAAATATAAAATTTAAAATAAAGAAATCGGTGTTAAAAATAAAGAAAAAAAAAAGGTGAATTTGTGAGCCACCATCAGTGAGCCACAGTGACTTAAAGTAGAAATAACATAAATGTGAACGTATTTTCTCAAACAACGTTAATCTTTTCAGCTCTTAATTGTCACGTTGTGTTTTCGATCGAACGTACGTAGTAAAAAGTCACGGAGCAAAAAGACTAACTATTAATTCGCGAGTCACGTTGCTGATTCGTTCTTTAGTGCAACTGCGTGTGCCAATCTGCGGCTCGCATCTGTAATCATCTTTTACCAATCTGTGGTCCTCATCTGCATCGAGCTACGGACGCTTCTGTCTCTTGCATTGAGTTGTCTTGCTAAATGACTGCATCAAAAATTATCGTTTTAATCGTTCATCTTCTAGAAATAGCACGTTTCTCTCTCGTAAAGATTACTTAATTCGTACTTTGACATGATGGAATGGACAACGATAATGAAATCAAGAGTTCGATCTGATCTGTTTGGATGGATAATCATTTGCATGCAGACTGATTTTATCAAAAATGATCATTTTAGTAGGTTTCTTTCTCTCTTGTAAAGATTACTTAATTCATGCATTAAGATGATAGAATAGGATGATGATACTGGTATTAGAAAAGATGTGAAATTAAAAAATTATGCTGATCTGTTTGGACAATGTTGATTTGCTCATGGACTGATTTCATAAGAAATTATCTTTTCATATCACCAGTCATCTAGAAATAGCATGTTTCTCAGTAGAAGAGATCATTTAATTCATAATTTAACATGATACAATACAACAATGATCCTGAAGAAAATGTAATAAAATCAGAGGTTGCTGACCTGTTTAGGTAGACAGTGTAATTTGATTATACTAATAAAAGTATGAAAGTAATAATACTATTAAATCGTCATAGATTATATACCTATATGTACATATGTATACATCTATAATTATAAAATAATTAAATTTGTATTGTATGTGCATATACCTCAAATATTACTGTAGACACATGTATAGCTACACACATACTTAAAAATTTTATGACAATGCAGAAATGTATGGTTGTTCTACAAGTTGAACACATGTACGTAAAATATATTCGTGCAGCAAAAATAAATTTCATAACTCACACTAAAAAGATAATAATAAAACTGATTTAAGATTATTTGAGAACACATCCAATTGCATTCTCAAGCAGAAGATAAAAATTATCGAGGCAGAAGTTGAATCTAATCTTACGTTTCATAAAAAGAAACGATCCTAATGTCCCATAAAAATTCGTTTTTTTTATAAATTAATCTTATATACGAATATGTATGTCAGGGAGTTACATGGGGAAGATAGTAATTTAGTTAAAGGGAATTAAAAGAAGTTATGGAACATGCGATGCAAGGCATATGCAAAACGATGCAGACGAGTTACGTCGACGGTATTAAAATCGAGCTGAAACAACCTGTTGCACTTTGTACGTGTATTGCGCAAAAGACTGCACGACCTACGTTAACGATTAGATCGTTGATAATCGCTGTTGGTGACACGTGTTCTAATTCTAGTCTCGATAGGAAGTTATTTTCTTATCTATTCGCGGGTAGAGTGGCGGGTAAGCTTGACTTTTATGGGAAAATGGCGGCGCGGACTAAATAGGACTTTACCAAAATATTGGATTAATAAATATCAAAATCTACAATCGAATTACCAAAAATTTCTGAATAAATCATCAAATATTAGCTCATCTCATATCTAACGATTATTACAGGTATTTGCAATCATTTTATTACATTCTCTAAAGAACAGCTAACTATAATCCCGAAGAACTATAAAATTTCATCTGTGAACGTATTACGTTTACGAAGAAGTTTATGCGTTTCATGACTGAGAAGCTTCTATTTGTTTAACATGAAACTGGTCGTAAATTAATTTCATTCTTTCTTGCCGTCTTAACGAACAGTTGTAAATAGTAGCAAGACTTTACGACATAACACTTTTCACCTTTTTAATATCCCGTGGGCGTTTAGGTGAATCTTTCATAGATCATATAAGTTTATAGCAAAGATATCTGATGTTATTGATAATATAATTGTACTCGTGAAATATTACGCACTAATCGTTTCTGTAGCTTTTATAGTCTGTTATATTAACGAGTAACTGTGAATCTTACTTTCTTTGCAGTATCGACTAATAAGAATTTTTCTCTTTTTCAAAATATTGCGATATTGCGGTTTTTATTTCGTGGATTAAGTTCTAGAGTGAAGCATCATAGCAAGTAATATCTTCTGACAATTTGCGAATTTAAGGTTTCAAAATTTGGGACAATTTGCGAATTTAAAGTTTCAAAGACTCGAGAATTGCAAGTTAAATATTTAACCAGTTAAAAACACCTGTATCGTTTATTTCATCATGGAGTTAATTTTAATCTCCATCCAGTTTCATTTTATAAACTCTACTTTTCCTATTTGCCAAAAGTCTTGGGCACCTAGTGCAATTTAATATACCATAAATTATTTACTTTTATCAAATTTCATTCTGTGTTACTCTGCTATATATTTTTCATCACTTTCAATACTTCAATAATATCAATTGGCTGATGACGATTATTTAATACAATTGGTAATAAATAATTACGACCCTTAAATTTGACTCCAAACGATACTTTCAACAAACTCGTAGAAAGGAAGAAAACGAACCTGAATCCTAATGAATCCTAAAATGAATCTGAAGCTTAACAAGTGCGACAGCCGTTAACATCCGAAATTGTTCTTCCTGGAAAAGATTTTATCTCGTCCCGTTAAGTCGTAAATGTTTCAAAAAAAAGTTCACACATTTCCATGCGTAGCTTATGTGATTCCGCTTCTATACCTCGGGTATTTTATTTCGTTTTGCAGGAGAAGCCATTCACCTTGCCAGAGACTTCGGCTATGTTTGCGAAACCGAATTCCCTGCGAAGCAAGTTGCCGAATACCTGAGTCGACAACATTGTGAACCGCAAGATTCCTACAGGAGAAAAGAACTTCTTCATGCCACCAAGTAAGAATTTATCGTCAAGCTGAAAACAATGGCGAAAGAAATCTATCGAGATAATCGGGAGCTTCGGTTGCATCGCGGACATACGTTACTATAAAGTTTCTTCAACACTTCCCTCTGAATTGAAAATAAATAAGCGAATATCGAGACGACGGAAATCATTATCGAGGTTATAATTAAAAATTTACCTCCATTAAATATCTTTTTTGCGCTCCACATGTTATATTTTATAATTTTTAACTTTATTATTTGGATCCTCATGAACCTTTTTAATGATCATTTCATTCAGTCAAATTTTATGTCGGTCAATTTTAATTCAGTCAAATTTTATGTCAATCAATTTTAATTTATATCATAATTTTCATTCAGTCAAATTTTAAGACTAGAACTAACAGGCAGTCAAAATGGCTGCGTTGAGGTTTCACATTTTATATTTCAAAGTTTGTGAGACATTAGATAAATTCTTTGTATCTATAAAATGTAGGACTTTCAAACTTGATATGAATATGATAGAAGTGTCAGAAACGAAATATTTCACAAAGTTTGAAATATAAAATGTGGAACCTAAACGTAGCCATTTTGACTTCCTACTAATACTAGTGTTAAAAGACTGCATGAAAATTGTAATAAATTAGGGAAATTTGAAATTTGAAAGATTACTGAAATGATCATTAAAAAGGTTCATAAGGATCCAAATAATGAAATTAAAAATTATAACATTTGACATGTGGAGGACAGGAAAAGTATTTAATGAAGGTACATTTTTAATTATAACCTCGGGAATGATTTTATATTTTGAATTAAGTAAAAATTATTTATTTGAAATTTTATTGAAAAACTGAAGAATTATAACAGGATACAATATGAGTATTTTCAGTATTTTTAAATTAAAATATTGCAGCTGATTTACCATATTTCAGAAATTGAATTAAGCAAGTGCTCATCCACATGTTATCACATAATTATGATATTGACAATAAAAGTGTTTGCCTTTTGCTTATTTTATAATGTTAATATGTTTCACTTCCTTGTATCAATATTACATTAAAAATCACCAAGAATTAATATTATAATTTACTACACAATTTTTTAATAAATTAATTTATCATCGAGAATTTCTAAATTTGATTTTCGAATCTGCGATGCAACCACCATGAACTTTGACCAAAAAGCAAAACACGTAATTGCTGTAATAAAAGGAATGTTCATCATTCGAAATACGGAAGTTTATCCAATTATACAACACACGAAATTATACGAATCGTAAAAATTGTCCTGTTATTGTCTAGTTAACTGTTTTAGCCACATTCAATGGAGAATCGAGTACAGCAAGATAAGGTGTTAACTGAACCAAGTGTTTACGGGTTAGCACCTTACTGCTAGGTTATGAAGCAGAGATTCTCAACCTTCACATAAATTTTGCACTATTAAAAACGTAAATTAAAAATTCTAGTACTAGGAAGAAAATTTTGTACACAGAAATGTGAGAAAGAAACATTTAATTTTTGTTTTATTTTTGATCAGAAATAACTGTTACAAAACGAATTTCAGTTATGATATCAACGAAATGATTTTGGTTATGAATAATTAAAATTTGTTACCACCAGTAACAATTACCTGTATAATTATTTAAAAATTAATTTTGATTGTGCGTAATTATCGATGGCAAAAGTTTAATTTTGGTTATCGTTAATGGGTTGTTCATATCATTTATATTTGGAAAAAATAAATTTACAGTTCTGGTCGCCTATTTTGTGAAGAACAATCTTACTTATTTAAAAATAATAATCTATATAATAAATCACTGTTTTTAGAGATTTTTAAAGTATTAAACAGCAATCAAAGTAACAAGCAATATAAATTTTTTCAGAATAATTTGTTATTTGCTGAAAACTATAATAGAAGGTCAGGATTGTATTTTGGTCAGCGATCAAATACTGATATCATCGATATTAATTCAGCAGTAATTGATTTTACCTTAGGTTTTCTTCTCTGTCTGTTTTTTCGATAATAAAATTGTTATACAATTATACAAACTATGTACTATATACAGTAAGTACACAAACTGTATACTAAGGTTGAGAATCGCAGCTCCACAAGATTGTATTAAACATCGAATGCAATTAAACAGAACTACATTAAATAAAATAGAACTACATTAAACAGAATTATATTAAATAAACAAGTTATTCTTGCGAATTTCTGCCCTCCTTTTTACGTAACTATCTATTTTCAAAATCCGTTTCTATCAGTATTTCGAAAGTCGTACATTCCATTTGTCACAATTCATAAAATAAAATTAGAAATAATTAAGTTATGAAGGGAGAGTTTAACACCGTTGATTGTGTTTTTCAGACAAATCACCAAAGAGCTGATGGATCTTCTGAATCAAGATAGATCTCCACTTTGTAACACACGGCCACAACATATCCTCGACCCAAGCATACAGAGACACCTAACACATTTCTCTCTCATATCACATGGATTCGGAAGTCCTGCAATCGTAGCCGCTCTCACGGCAATACAGGTATTTTTCTTTTGATTTTGAAAATGTTACAAACATTTTTCATAAGTCCAACATGAAGAATCATCCAATTTATTGAGGAAGAAATATAACTCTAATCGTACCCGCTTATCATGCATACATAATTTGAAAGTAAAAATGAAATATAAATAATAACTTATATTATCAAATAAATTAGCAGGTTCCCCTAGTAACTCTATATAACTAAAATTTCCCGAATTTTAGAAAAAATTATACATAAATTAACAAATGATTAAATATAATTGAATATACACATCAAATTTAATATTAACATTCTTATCTTCACGTTAATCAACACAGATTTCAAGAAAATTTATTGTTATCATTATTATTTTTCATTCTAACATTAATCGCATTTTCAATTTCAAGAAAAAACGGTAGAAAACCAGTATTAAACATGCACGGATATATAATTTAAAATTCATAATTGATTCAAAGGAAATCAAAAGAAAAAACACAGCTTCGTGTACTTCAATCGATCTTGCGCCGTTGAGATATCCCTACCATTTTTCCTCGCACGTGCATGGAGAACCTATTACATTAGATTAATCCTGATTATGACACCTTATTAACCAGACAAATGATAAATGACAGCGTATGAGACGAATAAATTATGCTGAGATAAGCTGCTATACTACATATTGAAATATATGAATATTCAACGTGTGCAAGTTTCGTAATACACACATACTAGCCTAGTTAATATCTCCCGATTGAACATTGTCGTCTGATTGTATGTACGTTACGTGATATAATTTGGGAAGTTAAAAAATATTTTGTAGGTTTATTTTATACGTACGAGGATTCGTACGCTTAGAATTGTCATGCGTTGGATTACTATGCGTTGGATATCCACACGATGAATTACTACGCGTTGGATATCCACACGATGAATTACTACGCGTTGGTTAACTACACGTTAGATTTCTACGCTTAGAATTACCATGCGTTGCATTACTACGCGTTGGACTACCACGCGTTGAATATCCACGCGTTGGATTACTACGCGTTGGTTAACTACGCGTTAGATTACCACGCGTTAGATTACCACGCGTTAGATTCCTACGCTTAGAATTACCAAGCGTTACATTACTACGCGTTAGACTACTACGCATTGAATATCCACGCGTTGCATTACTACGCGTCAGATATCCACGCGCTGAATTACTACGCGTTGGTTAACTACGCGTTAAATTACCACGCGTTAGATTCCTACGCTTAGAATTACCAAGCGTTACATTAATACGCGTTGGACTACTACGCGTTGAATATCCACGCGCTGGATTACTAAACGTTGGATGTCCACACGCTGGATTACTACGCGTTGGTTAACTACGCATTAGTTTACCACGCGTGAGATTACCACGCGTTAGATTTTTACGCTTAGAATTACTAAGCGTTGAATTACTACGCGTTGGATGTCCCTACGCTGGATTACTACGCATAGGATTACCACCACTATGCTAACCTAGTTAACATCCCTCGATGTAACATCATTGTCATCTGATTGTATACATTATTTGAAATATTTGGCATTCTGTACAATAATTAATTATATTACAAAATGTTCGTGTTAAAGTCATTGCCAAATGTGACACATGCTAACCTTATCTAGCTAGCATTCCCCAATTAATTATCATTATCATCTCATTGTATGTACTATTACCCAAAATCTTTGACATTCTAAATAATAACTGATCATATTACAAAATGTTCGCGTTAGTCATTGTAAAATATGACACATGCTAACCTAATGTAGCTATCATCCTCCAATTGATTATCATCGTCATCTCATTATATGCATTATCCAAAATATTTGGCATTCTAGATATAACTCGCTTCACAAAATGTCCAAAGATATTGCCGGTAACATATGTATATAGAAATAAGTTTAGAATAAAGTGGCAATATACTTGACTCGTTTCAACCGGTGAGGAGTTGTTCCATCCAACAATTACATTCATCTAATCTGTCATTCCTTTCATTACAGAAGTTCCTAAGCGAGTCGCTGAATCACCTGGAGAAGATGTACCCAGGGAACGGGAGCGGCGTAACAAGTAGTCAGCAATCGAATCTCGACACGAACAAGAGCAAGGACGGGACGTTGATGAACGACATGAAGAAGTGACGCCCGGAAGACCCGCCTACCTCGAACGTGGTCACTTCAATCAGGCACTCATGGCCGTACAACTGAGCTTTCGCGAGCTGTCCTCATCGCGAATGGCTTCTGGTGGACCACTGAAAAGACGCGTATGTCCGTGCACAGACCTGCACATTGAATAATCAAAATAAAAGAAATAATAAGCCCACCAATCGCAAGGGAAACAAGCGTGACAGCTAGGCGCGGATATCCGTGTTCGAGGTTGGCTGGTCGAATGTGTTCTAGGTGTACGAAGTCACGAGAAATGTGCAATGTAAAATGTAGCGAGATGGACCTCGGCAAGGGTCGAGAGTTCTGGTCGAATCGGCCGGCAGTGGACACACGAGATACTTCATTTTTCTCCTTATTTTTAGCGAATCGGGATACTCTTTCGATGTTCAGGAAACATCCACACACATTTGCAGTCGTATCATGTGTATCGAGAACTCGAGTAACGAGGTAGGAATAACTTTGTACTCACTGCCTACTTTAGTTGAGACGCATCTATGCTGATCGAGAAGTATCGATCGATTCGACGGGATCGAGTCCGATCCTTGGTTTGAATGTTTCGATTATTTCTCTCTTGTTTCCTTAGGTTCCTCGTGAAGGATACTCGAACGCGTACTACTACTTGTGATAGGCTTAGCGATAGTCGAAACGTTTGTGCAATCGTTACGATTAATCTTCGCAATGATTCTTTGCCGTGCTCCAAACTTGAAGATCTAACAACTGAGGCTTATCGGAACGGTCGAGATCGTTTTGTTGAAATGCAGCGTAGAACATGTAGACTTGTTCGTGATATGATTCGAACACGATTAGAAATTTATTCCCAGTTTCGAACGCGTTAACCTTTACAGTGCTGAATTCTTTGGATATGCTCGGCGGAATCTGGCTGACTGCAGGGTTATTAATCAAATTTATGTTGCATGCATTCACTGTAATATTTTAGGTATCATTTTTCTTCATTGAGATTACGCGGTTCATGATCTTTCCTGATTTTACAGAGTTTTGTATTTGCAAAGTTTATAATTTAGTAATGAAATTTGGAAATTTGGAAATACTGAAATTGATATTCTTTTTATTTTGAATTTTGGGAGTATTAAAATTGATGATTTTTCATTTTGAAATTGTAGAAATTTGGAAATACTAAAATTTTACAGTTTTTTTATTTTTAAAATGTAGAATTTTGGGAGCGTTAAAATTGATGATTTTTTCATTTCGAAATTATAGAAATTTATAAATATTAAACTGTTACATTTTTTATTTTGAACATATAGAATTTTAAGAGTATTAAAATTAACCATTTTCATTTTGAAATTGTGGAAATTTAGAAATAGTAAACTCTTACATTTTTTATTTTGAACATGTAGAATTTTAGAAATATTAAAATTAACCATTTTTTCATTTTGAAATTGTAGAAATTTAGAAATAGTAAACTTTTACATTTTTTTATTTTGAACATGTAGAATATTACAAATATCAAAATTTGAAATAACTCAATTTAAAAATATAAAAGTTTTCAAATTTTGAAGCTTAAAATCTAATTTTGGAAATGTAGAAGCTTTTCAATTTAAAATTTAAAAATTTAAATATTTAAAAACATGAAAACATAAATTTTCAACGTTCATAAATTTACAAATTCCAATTAATAAATCTTCTAATTTGAAAACTTTCAAAATTGCAAATTTCAAACAAAAAAAATTTAACAGTAATGATTTTAAAATTAAAATTGCAAATACCTAATAAAATAAAATTGCAAATACCTAATAAAATAAAATTGCAAATATCTAACAAAATAAAATTGCAAATATCTATACAAATTGAAAATCAGTAAATCTCGTATTTTTTAAAAGAAGATATTAAAAGTGAGCAAACTGGGTTTGAATTTTTAAATTCTGTTTCCGTTCTCGCAGCTCTCGAATCGATCGATAACTACGCATACACGGAGATGCGATAAACAGGAATTAACTCGTAACAACCGTACTTCATTCGTAGATTTGTTGAGTGGATTATTTATATTGCTCAAGCATCGTTATTCTTTGCTCATTACCGAGCGTACGACATGCATTCGCGCAGTATCGATGATGACGCTGCTGCCTAAGCATTAATATTATCAGCATAGTGATATATTGCTCTCTACAGCTTGTAGTTTAACGATCATAAATGTAAATTCACTCGTGAATGTTTTACAACCGATTTTTATCCAACGACCGAGTCCGGTGTGTAAAATAGCTCAACTCTATTTATAGTGACTCGCATATTTGCTCACATGTTTTCATATTTCTTAAAACTGCTCACATCGCATTTTGCTGCTTAACCGAAGTGTGAAAGATGGTCAACTTATCGTGGCAGAGAATTTATGATACTAGATGGCTACCAAAGTTGAATATCTAGATATAAAGTTATGTAGTGCAGTCAACCCAGGAATTGGCGCATAGGTTGACTTAGGAAGTGTCCCAATTAATTGGAATAAAAAAATAGACGTATTTTCGGCGGTATATTGGGTCGAGTGGTCACATATGAATTTTATTGGCAGGAATTAATTTAGTTTAACGGAAGTCAATTTTTACGTAACTTCGATTGAAAAAATATTTTGAAATCTGATATTTATACCTTAACTTTTATATTTTGCTTTTTAACATTTCAAAATTTCGAGGTCCTAATGTTCTGGAATACCAAAATTCTAAATTCTAAAATTTCAGAGCCTAAATGTTCCAAAATTACAAAATTTTAAAATCCTAAAGTTCGTAATTACCAAAATTGCAAAGTCGAAATGTCCCGAAGTCTCAACCTTGCAAAAAATACAAAATTTCTAAAATCAGAAGTTTAAAAATTCCAAATGTCCTAAAATTCACAAATCTTGAAATTCTTAAGTTCATAATTTTCAAAATTGCAAAATCGAAAAGTTCTAAACTCTCAACCTTGCAAGAAATATAAAATTCCAAAAACTAGAAGTACCAAGTCTCTAAACGTTATAAACTCCAAAGGTCCTAAGATTCCAAACTTTCAAAATTGAAATTTTGCAAATTTTCAAAGTCTCAAAATCTCAAACTCCAAATTACAAAAAATGTAAAGTCTCAAATTTCCAAAATTCCAAAGTTGCAAAGATTCAAAATTACAAAATCTTAAAATTTTAAACAAAATCTCTGCTTAATGGCCATCTTCCTTACGTCCTTCCTTCCCTATTGACTCCCGATTAAAATACTCAGTTACCGAACTAGCCTTAAACACAGATCCTCGTTGTCAACGTCAAAGCAATCAAATAGTTCTAAGAATGAAAATATAAATATCACACTGGTGAACATAGCAGCGAAATGATTACTAATTATCCCGAGTTTCCTATTCCGCGTAAAAAACCGTTGACTTCATGTGAAGAGATGTGTGCGTCATGTAAACACTGAGTACGCGACAATCATTGAATATTCATCGCTATCACAACTTTGAAAGTTATAGATCTCTTCGTTCGCACGTTGCAATTTGAAAGTTTTTCTGATGTTTTTTAGCAAGTATTTTTTCTCCGTTTCTCATCGCTGACAATCGTTATTAACCGCAGAGTAATAACAACGTGACATTAGATCTAATATTAACGAGAGCTAACAACGTGGACTCGGTTGCATTACGTTTTATCTGTCGTCTCTTCGTTAGAACCTCAACGACAATTTTACATCGTGTTTAAAGAAGGAAATACTTCGTATATTAGCTAGATGACGTCGCAACAGCCGTCCGAGGCTAAAAAGTATTAATTTAGGATTGTTATCTATTACGTTAATGGCCGACAAAGTTTTATATTTAAATCAAAATACGGATACGAATAGCCGAATTATCATCCATGCAGACACCTGTTCACCGCAGTTGCTAGTTTCGATTTCGACACGCAATGAGTTTATAATTAGCTAGAATAATAATAGTACCAAAAGATACTTTTTACAAAAACGTACGTCAACCCACAAGTTGGTGCGCGAAGAGATTGATAACAAAATGGACGCCGGTATTTTCGGCGGTTATTAACTCGATCACACACAATTAGGCCAAAAATAATGACGAATGAAATAATAATAATTGCTGCAGTTGTCATTATTATTATTTACTGAAATATAACGCAAGTGATAGAATTTTTCTTTCAACCAGGCGCCATTTTGTGGGTTTACACCTGCGTTTTCGTCTCCGAATAGATCGAGTATCGTAAAAATTTCGCTCCAAGCTTATTATCTTAAGATCGAATTTAGCCAACGCAGTTTTCAGATGGTTCAACGTTTTATTGTACATTTTTATCTACTTGATGTTCTTGCCAGGTAACTCACTGCATAGATTTAGTGTAACGCTGTCGATCCGATGGATTAAAATCAGGTACAGTAGAACTTCATTCATTCTGATTTGTGGAAAAGACATTGATTTCTTGTTTATGAGAGACTCCGCCATTTTCTTTGCTTTTGTGCAACGAACAAGTTAAATGCATTCAGTACAAATTTAATGCATTTGAAATATTAGTTACTGCAAATTTTAATTCAATTTTGTCTTCTAATAGCCGTAAAATTGAACGCCTCTTTATTCAAAACATTAGTTGCTGCAAATTTTTATTTAATTGCTTTTTCCATTAAGGACAAAATTTAATTTTGTTTAGAAGTTTTGCTGAAAACATTATTTACTATAGTTATAATTTAGTTTGTTCTTCTAATAAGGGATTTTAATGTATTTTTCTTCTTTTTCTATCGATTTCTTTGAATCTGTAACCCAACTTCATTTGAATTTTAAAATATTAATTAAGTTCAAAAATCTGAAACTTGTTTGCAGAAATATATCTGAATATTAATTTAATAAATGTAACTTATTAATAACCTAACTTTGCAGAAATATATCTAAAAATTAATTTAATAAATGCAGTAACTTAATATCCTAACTTCACTCAAGTCAAACTTTGTACAATCATAAAATTTATAATATGAATTAAGAGATGTTTACACGATTTTTATCCAACGAATAAAATGCAAAAATATCCTAATTACAGAAATAAATCATAACTCAGTGAATTAGAGTTATGAGAATGAATAATTCATCAGTAGCACGAATGAAATCGATCTCAGCAATTTAAAATACTTCAATGTCGTTTCAATGTTGATTTGTCTGTAAATAAATGTTGAACGAATAAATGAAGTTCCACTGTACTAAAAACATAGGAAATAAAAGTGAAGCAATCATACGATTGGAATACGCATTTGGATCGGCTGTTTGTGTCCAACGTGAGACACGTACGTTGTACGAACACTACGATAAGTTATTTATCGAATTTACCGATCGCAACATCGACATTTCACAGCTAAGAGATTGATCAAGCTTCCGAAGATCGCGAATAAAATTACAGATGCTTTCAATCATCTATCGTTTGAAAAATAAATTTGTGAAACTGCTGTAAAGGAAATGACACCACGTCAGCGACTGTGAATGTATTAATACCTTACCTACCGTTCATAAACGAAATGTTGCTTGTAGTTAAATATTGAAAGGAGTATCACCATTGTCCTTTTAAACGCAGTATTTGAGTTATAGTTGAATTAACAATCAAAAGCTAACCCAAATGTTAACCCTTTGGAGATGATGAATTCGAAAGTCATGTAATTTATGAATTCCATAAGTAATTTTTTATAATTCACGTTGTAGGAACATTTAATTTAATATGTGTAGGACATAGTGGTCACAAAGGGTTAATTTGTCAGATCTTTAGGCTTGCGGTTGGTAAGGTGTTAACCGTACGTATAGAAGGTTGAAAGATTTAATTAACTCTAATCTGGGTTAAACCGCAAAACGTTTGTAGTAATGTAAAACGGTGACAGTTCAATCGCTCCGAACTAAGTTTTATATTATAAATATAAAACGAACTAAAGTGAAAATGTATTGTTTAAAGCATTTCAAATGGCTCAATATCACAAATTCAAAAAGTCTCACATGTTATTTGATCACTATTATTTAAATTTGTTATAGGATAAATTTTACAATCATTTTCCGTGAAATATCTGGTATTAAAATATGTTTTATCCAGTGCCAAATTATGCTGTACAATGACACGAAAATTTGAGACATAACGTAATACAAAAAAGATTTGCAGTTCTAAGAAATAGTAAAATAAATGATCCTAAGATTTTGATAAATAAATATTTAAATTACACAAACACGTTTGCTCAAGATATTAATTATATCGCATATTAGTTACTCTAGATGTAAATCACTTTCCAAGTTAAGTATTCAAAAAAAATGATTCATGTAAATTACATTTGATCTAATTCCTCTTCATTAACCATCATAATTGTTTATAATTATGTAAATGTTAACTAACTCGTTTTTGCTATACATGGCAAAGTCCTTGTTAATTTAAATAAATTATTGTATAAGCTCGTATATTTTTCTTGTAAATTCACTGACTGCACAGATGCGAGTATTTAGTAATTTACCCCATTAAAATATATAATTCTACCAGTTAGCTTTCTTGATAAAAGAATCTTTGAAGTTTTCAATAAAATACATTTATTTTCGATATGCATTTATTTTCAAAACACATTTGTTTTATATTCTTGTAGTCAAGTAATTTGTTACTTTTAATTAAATAAATGAACCAACTGTTGAAATAAACAGTTGGTGAAATTAGAAAGTGATCAATAATAAATATGTACTATTTTAGAGTATGAATACGATCTCAGTGGTTTCCTCATTAATATCGATTAATATCGATTATATTTTATATTAGTATCCATTATATATATTGTTTTTACAGATTTTAAAACTGCTTTTGAAGATTTGTGCAATATAGCAATTATCAAATTTTCAATATTTGCAATAAGTTTAAAATAATCTTTTATGCATTTATATTTTGTATGATCTAAATAACAAAGGTTTTATAAATCAAGTATAATGAAATTCTTCATCAAGTCATCCACAAATTTTCTGTAACACGTTCAGTCAAAAAAAAAATTGAGTATTAAAATATAATGAATAATTAACATATAACACTTATTTGAACTGAAAGCTATAAAAATAAATAATGATTTCATAAACTAACTTTTGCATTTTACATTTACAGTAGATTCAAACAATGATTCTTTAACCTGATGAAGGTTGATGTTGAATTTTCGTGATCTAAGATCCACCATTTTGACGCGTTCACGTTCATGTCATTCCACGTTGAATCAATTTTCGAACTCAATTACTGACAATTGTAAATGTACTGGAGTGTTACAGAAAATTTTTAGTTTTTGTTTCAAAATTACGTAAAACGAAATATGAATAAAAATATCATAAAACTTGATAAAGAATTAAAGGAAAATTCATATCAACGAAAGGACTTATATTAAATATTATCGATAATATCAAATGGAAATAGTGCTGCAGTTTCACAAAAACAAAGATGTTACTCCAATTTTGAAATTGAGGACACAAATTATACAAAAGAATTTAATTCTGACTTTACAAATAACAAATTTAGTTAAAAGTTATAGACATTCTACAGTACAAGCGTCTAGTTAGAAAAGCAATACGATAAGCTTAGTAAATACATTTAAAAAAGTAACATGAATGGTCATCTTAATGGACCAAATACAGATTGACAATGTTAATATGATCAAATAACATACATGAGACATTTATAAAATCTAATTGTTGAGCGATTGTTCTGTCTCCTAAAGAGAATATTGTACCCGAACGACTTGGTGTCAAAATCGTAGACCCAGATCGACACCGTTTTTGACCCATAACAGCGAGCTTATTAGTGATCCGTAGTACCGCGTTGATCAAGAAGCAATCTTTCGATCAATCGCGTATGATCATGTTTCCCCTCCTTGTAATTTCTTCTGAAGACGAACAGAGAAAGAAGAATTTCGTCGCCATCGACGAGCCGGGGATCGTTTTTCTTTTTTTCATCGTGCCAATGCAAATCGAAAGTTGCCATTCGAGATGTGCCAATTAACGATATCGAGTTAGAAACGTAAGTCGAAGATCGTGCGAACACCCAAGAGCTTTTCCAGAGCTTTCGTGTGGGGAAATCGATAAGGGGGTGTTCGTATCGATACGCAGGAGCAGCCGAGTGCTCGACCGTTTCGTGCAGAATGGTAAGGAGAGACTAAATCGACGAAAGGAAGCACGAGAAATTGCGTTGAAGTACAATACCAGGTGAACCTGAGACATATCTAACTTTGTAATTAAATCTTAGGCGTATGTAAATGTAAGGATTAAGAAACCTGATCGAACGTCTCGCGTTCCGGGATATTATGTACAGAGTATTTGAATCTTTCTTGTGATATAATCGTAACATTAATAAGATATAAATCGATAACAAGGCAAGACAAAAAAAAAGTAATTACTATTATCATTCCATGTTTTTTCATAGAGAGACGAGGTGTTAGCGTGGTCGTGAAGAGCGCCAAAACAACCCTCTGTTTTTAATCTCGAACAAATCGACGTGTAATTTTAAAGAATTTCGTTCACCCTGTAAAGAAGATTCTCTCCCTTGCGCTTTAATCGTTGTGTCTGTTGAGAATGAGCGATAAAGAAACTGAGTCTCAGACTAATTCTGTGAATTTAGTTAGGCGAAACGAGAATGTAAAAAAAAGGAAATGTTAAGAAAGTGAAGATATTGAAACTTTTATTTTCATTCACGACTACTTAGGCGACTCGTTAGACGTAAGATCCCGTAAATTAATACTTATTTATAATCCTTAGAGCGGCCGTAGAAAAGACGTTTTTCTACCAGAATTTCTGTGCCAACTACAAAAAAAAACAATGTTGTAGACAATTTTGTTCCAAGTTGAAGCATCATTCTAATCTTGTAAGATACTCAAATATATCTTTATTAAATATATTTGAATTTCGTAGTATATTATATTCTGATATTGATTATACAGTTCATTTTTGTATATTGGTGTGTGATAAATAAATAAGAATATTGTTTCTAAGCAATTTACGTTCGGTCTGATCCTCTTGTCATTTCAAATTGGTTTTAACGATTTTTTATGTTCTAATGAATTTATTGTATTTGATATTACATCAACAATCGAATGTACAAAGTTTCCTTTTCCTACATTATCTCTTTCCTTAGAGAAGACTGTAATGTTATACTGTTTGTATACAGTTGAGAGCAAGAAAGACTTCTTTAGATTAATATTAAGGCAGTGTGAAAGAATTTAATTTTAGGACTGAAGTAATAATTTGATGTTAGGTGTAACCATTTTTAAATACTCTTTGTAAAACTTTAATAGTTCAAATTTTTGAATTTTACAAATTGTGTAGCTTGTATATTCTTGAAATTCTTTAATCACCTAATTCCTCAATTTTTTAATACATTAACTCCGAAATTTTCAATCTTTTGAATTTTCAAATTACCAAATTCTCAATTTTGCAATTTACCAATTTTCTAATTTTCCAAGTTTGCAAGTTTACAAGTTTCCAAGTATCCAAGTTTGCAAGTTTGCAAGTATCCAAGTTTGCAAGTTTCAATTTTTCAATTTTTCAATTTTTCAATTTTTCAATTTTTCCAATTTTCAAATTACCAAATTGCTAATTTTGCAATTTACTAATTTTATAATTTTCCGATTTTCAAATTACCAAATTCTCACTTTTGCAATTTACCAATTTTCTAATTTTCCAAGTTTCCAATTTTCCCAATTTTCCAATTACCAAATTTTCAATTTTGCAATTTACCATTTTTCTAATTTACCGATTTTCCAATTTTCCAATTTTCCAATTTTCCAATTATCCAAATTTCCATATTCCAAATTATATCCAAACTTTTCAAATGTATTTCAATTTCTAAATTTCCAACACCCAAGTTCCAAAACCACCAAATTCCTATACTTTTAAATTACCAAATTCTCAAATTTCTAAATTTTAATTCACGTAATCTCTAAATTCTTCATTTTGCAAAATTTTGGAAGTCTAAATTTTCAATTGCCTAAATTACCAATTCCTAGATTTGTACATGTTCAAATTGTGATACCTCGGAATTTCTAAATTTCTAAATTTCCAAATTTCCAAATTACCAAACAAAAATTGAAGGGAAACGTCAAACGATAAAATCAATATTAATCAATATATAATAAATATATGACATATTTATCAATAAAATCAATATAAATTGAATTTTTATAAAAGTAGGACATATGGCGTCATCTCTCCGGCGAACAGGGTGAATTATGCACATTTGTTATAGTAATTTCATTAGTTCCCTCAAATTGTTACTAGATGGCGCGACATGTGCCGTTTTTGAATTAATTCGATTAATATAGTTAATTTTATTAACTTGATTGACTATAATATGAATTGAATTACATTGGAGTGCAAGATTAATCAACTTTGAATTCTTTTGACTTTGACAAAAGTGCTATTAATTTTTAATCTTTCGTAGGGTAGTCCTAATTATCCTAAGGGTTTCTGTCTTATGTGTCGCCATCTAGTGATAGAAGACGAGAACTAATTAAACTACAATTTCAAAAGTGTGTAGTTCACCCTGTTCGCAGGAGAGATGGCGCTACTTGTTTCATTTTAGTAAAAATTTAATTAACAATTATTTTATTAACTAATATACTATATATTTATTAATATTGACTTTATGCTGTTTGTAATATATTCCGAAGATCCAAAGATGCGGATTATGTGTTCAGAACAATTCGTATAACTGCATCTTGTTGATAATATAGAAAATGACAAGAATAGTAGCAAATTTTCTTTCGAGTCAAAATTCTTTTCGAATCAAAAACCATTCTCACTATTCTCATTCTCATTATTTGCAAAATTCAGTCTATAACAAAACATGACGATTTTTCAAAGTTTGGCCAAAAATGATTACCACATGGAGTAATGGTGTAACATATTATTAATTAATCAAACTTTAGATTTCTACAGTTTTTGCAATGTCTGTTGGTAATTTTATAAAACATAGAATAGCCACCTACTCATAAATGAAACTTATACCATAGTTTTCTTTTTTTTTCAAAAACTCACTTATAAACATAAACAGGCAATTATTGATTTATAAATTACAATTTATGCTATTCACAAAAATTATAAAGAAACATGTAAACAATAATAGACATGTAAATTCAAGAAGAGTCTCCTTGATACTTAAATTATGGTTGATGGTATTAATCAAACATTAATTTACTTCTTACGTTCAATTTATTTTCCATCGAAGAGTTTCAACAAATTCATTGAATGAACATATTTGTATTGACACACACATTCACCATAAAGTCATAAGGTATTGTCTACTTGTTAGTTGTATAGAAATAGAATTTATAATTTCAGTCCATTCAAAAGCTTGAATGGTTTTAATTTACACCGCACGGGTAATCACTTATGTAGACGGAATATGGCTACTGATTAGAGAAATTTCAAATTGCATTGAAAGAACAGTCGAGATCTTACATTTCTTAACATTAACGACTAAATAGTATAACTAAAAGATGTAGTAAAATAGTTACGAATGTTTAACGAATTACTTTACATATTATTAAAATTTCTTTACATTCAATGCTAATTTGAGAGGTAGTTAAAGCTATTATTTCCATAAGGAATTATAGTATTTAGGGTAAGGTTGCTTAAGTCGTACTTGTCTATATTTGAAGTGTTATGGCTACAGCTGTAATGACGCCACATTAGGATTAATTTATATGACAACACAAGATTCAGAGTTGTTCTAATAAATAAAAACAATATTTACACTAGACTCGAATAGCAAATATAGTTTTTACATATTTGTAGGTTTTTTCTTAGGGGACTTGAGCAACCTTACCCTATACATTTCCCAATTACGATCCAGAAACTTTAATTGAAATACAGGGAATTGCGATATTTCGTAATTCCCTCGTCGGTTGACGCACCAGTTGCCTGAACATTCCGCTTCCTGAAAGAAAATCTTGCTAATTTTCGGCCAATGATCATTGCAGTCGAGGCCCATATAAAATCAATCAATCTTTTATTTTCCGGCGGCTCACATTTTTATTTCCTTTCCTCTCTCCCTCGCTCTTATTGTTAAATTCTCTCACACTCGCCATTGCATTCGCTTTTGCCATTCTCACTTACAAAAACCATAACAAAATAATTTTAATTCCATCTCTGCTATCAACAGAGAAATACTCACAGGAACTTTCATATATTAATAAAAATAATAATCTAAAAAAAAATGTATTTATTTCATAAATGTATCTGCTAAATACAACGCACATTATAAATACTGACACACCTAACAGAGGGTTAATTAAGTTTCAAACTGGAATTAAAAATTGCTTTTATGGAACAAAAATATATTCCGTTCTGATGTTTGAATAATCTGGAATGTTAAGTCGTACAATGCGTATTACAGTGAGAGGATTAGACCTCAGTATACTAGCTTGTAGAGATACATTTTAATTTTTCGTTCCTTCATTTTGTAGTTTCAAATCAATTATTTACCCGTAGCAGCAATAAGACAAAAGGAGTCAGAGTTTATTGAATATTTTTTGATTCACTGTCACATATGGTTGTGAACCAGCAGTAGAGTTGTAGAGTTGTTTACAGTTTTCCTATATATATTGAGGTATTGCTTAGTTTTACTCGCTACGGTCATTTTGCGGAAACCCAATACTCATTTGTCCAATACGTATCAATACGTAATTTGTTTTTCCATTTCCAGTCGAATTTAGTTAAACCAATAGCAAAACAGGGACTTGTTTTCCCTATGTTCCAATAATTGTACACCCACTCCAAGCCTTTGTAAAACGTACATCCTCGAACAGTCATCATAGGAAAATAAACTCTAGTCGTTCGAAGTCAAATCCATTCTCTAGATACAGTCCACTTATATTCACTTATTGGGAATCGACTAATTCCACGCGTCGTTTAATCGTCACTTAATACTGCTGATACTGCGACGCACATACATGGAACATTTGTTTCGCTGAAATTTCAAATTTTGATGTAGCAGAGAATAAAAAGGTGTTGCGAAGGTGAAAATGCTGTAACAGAAATCTATAAACGAGCATTGGCGTAATTAAAATTATTGTTTCGGGTGAATTAGGTCCGCTAGATTTATTAGTAACGTTAACGCTACATAAAAATTCGCCATTGAATTTTGGAAATTTAGGAGTTTGAGAGTGAAGTTTACAAATTTGGAGATTTGAAAATTTGGAGATTTGGAAATTTTGAAACTTGAAAACTTTAGAAGGAAGTTTAATTAATTTAGCAAATTTAGGAGTTTGAGAGTGAAGTTTGCAAATTTGCAAATTTGTAAATTTGAAAATTTAGGGATTTGGGAATTTTTAACTCCAAAACTTTGAAAGGAAGTTTAATCATTTAGCAACTTATTTTTGTGGTAATTTAGTAATTTAGTAATGTAGAAATGTAGTAATTTAATAATTTAGTAATTTAATAGTTCAGTAATTTACTCTTCTTAAATTTGAAGATTTAAAAGAATTTAGAAACTTGAAAATTTCACATTTTGGAAATTTTAGAATTTAGAGATTAAAAACCTTGAGAATTTTAATTTGAGAAAATTAAATATCAAAACTTTTGACACGTGTTAATCCTTTTTCTGAGAGGGCCAAATATCCACCCCTCTTCGTAACTATAATAGTTACGCCAATGTCATCAAGTTCGATTAACCTCTTAGGCACTATGCGCCACTATTACTGTGATAAAACTGATACGATTTTGCATTATACGGTGTGATAATGTCGGTGTATTTTATCAACGACATTATCAATTAAAATTTCAGAAGTTATAATGCTCATATACTTCAAGACCAGTGATTGAATATTGTTCTAAAATTACTAATTCATCTATAAACTAATTCATCGAATTCTTCTGTAAAGAAGTAGTGTCGTGTACAATTGAACTGTGCCTAAGAGGTTAACAATTAAATTTATTTTGAGTACATAAAAGTGAAGTACCGTAACGGAAATCCCTCAAAAATGAAATTGTAAAATGGTACTGCAATACTCACGTGATATCAAGGCACTTGAAACTCCACTGAACAGAGAAACAGAAGGAGATTAAAATATTTCGATCCAAGAAAACGCGTTCCCGCGCGATCTCCCTTATTTTTCTATACACCTAAGAAGGATACACGAAAAAAAGCTGTTAGAAGTAAATGTTTCAAACGCTTCAAACAAAACTTTACACAGATCGAATTAAAAAATACGCCTGTCGACATAATAACATTTTCGGATTACACACAGTATTGATTACCAATAAAAGTTTAAACAACGTGCAGAGATTAGAACTTAATATATTAAACACTTGACACGTTTGGCATTTAACGGATATAACAAGTATTTGATGCTTGGTTTTCTTTTAATTTTTATTTCATTGCAACGTTAACGTAAGTTAAGATACATTAGAACATTTAGAAAGATGTTAAATAGATTTTATTATATTGTTTTCACATCAGATCTTAATATTAAATTAACGCTTCGTCGTTTTTCTTTTTTTAAGCTCTAAGGGGATTAAGTACGAAAATTCCGATATAAACAAGCTGTAATTACTAGTATAATAAGACAGTTTGTTTACAAACTTTTGAAGAGATTAAGATTACTCGTTAACTCTAAACATGTTTATTTATTTTCATTCGTGTTATAATCGTATTAATTGATTAGAATTTTAATTTGATTTTATGCTTTCGAACGGAACTTATAGCGCCATTATATTTCTCATTTATTTCGATTCTTATTTATTTACGATTACATAGAAATAGAGAACAGTTACTTTAAAAATGAGAAAATGTTTATAAATTACGCACAGATTTTATCATCGTTTTGTATACTTATACTGAACGGTTGCAAAATTACAATGTCTTCCATTTTTTTTTCTAGTTTTCTCTTTTTTATAATGTTAATACTATGTCAATATCTTTACAATAAAGTACACAAATTTATCGATCAGCATATTTTTCACGTGCCACTATACACGTGGTCGTTAAGTCTTATTTATATTCTTTTTAGGTTTTTCGATGAATTGTTTTAATCGGTTTTGCACGTAAACACTATACACACGAATTACGATACAATTTACATAATTATACGTAGCTTATTTAATATTAATCATTCGTAAATTTACAATATTTAATTCAATAGTTTTAAACATGTATTGCTAATTTATTATAACACACACGACTGTCCGAGCTATGTATATTTATACGTCAAACGTGTTTTACGTGGCATGTTAAGACTAAAAATTTTTCTTTTATTCCAACGCGTAGAAAAATCAAATTCTCGAAGTATATTCTACAATTTTCAATTTCATTTAAGGACGATATATCAGTGATAGGCAAATGCGATAACATGAAATACGTAAACATTTGATTTTTCAGATTTTAGCATATTATGTTACATTTCACAAATTTTGAAATGTAATTATTTTTCAAATTTCTTAATTTACAATATTTCTAGGAAAATTGAATGTTGGACACTTATTAAATTAGTAAACTAGAAATTTTTAATTTCCATTTTCTTAAGATCTTTAACTTTGGAACTTAGAAATTTAATTACTCAATTTTTTAAATTTAGAAATTTAGAAAGTTGAAAATTTACAAATTTACAACTAACGACGCTTCAATTCACAAATTTCTGAGGTATCGAATTTTTTTAGTTAAAATTTTTTCATTCCTTTTTTTTCAGAATTCAAAAATTTAGAAGTTCAAAAACTTCAAAGCTGACAAATTTAA
Source organism: Megachile leachella (assembly GCA_963576845.1). Classification (NCBI taxonomy): domain Eukaryota; kingdom Metazoa; phylum Arthropoda; class Insecta; order Hymenoptera; family Megachilidae; genus Megachile; species Megachile leachella. Next base: position 10,593,831 of record OY756256.1, on the reverse strand, counting down.
GACCGCAGAAATTTCTAAATTTCCAAATTTAGAAACAATTGAAAATTTCTAAATTTCCAAATTTAGAAACTTAGAAATCTAAAAGTATATTTACAAATACCTTAAATTTCAAGTTTTTAAACACTAATGCTTAGAAATTCGTCTACTTGAAAATTTACAAATTTATTTGCAAGTTTAGAATTTTAGAAATATACAGAAATTTCAAATTTGTTGATATTCAAATGTACGTAAGCATGCACCGCGCCCTGAGGGTGCACCAATGTAGTTACCAATCACTGATGTATATTACCAATCACAAAACAAAAAGCAAAAACTTGTCAAGGGTACTTCAAAATGGAATATTAAGGCAATACGAAACACTCGATCTACAGAAAAAAGTGACACAGCTCCGACGGTTTCATTTTACAATTTTACTTGTTTGCATTCCATCGATCCTCTTGGTCCTTTTAGCTTTCCACTCTGACGTATTTTTTTTTCGAAGAGAAAAAACAAGGATTCGAGGGAATTTGAGATTGAAACGTTGATACAGAAAAATCAGTGTTTCAGTCATTACGACACAAATTCATTCAGACTTTACGAGACAAATATTGCGTGATCTGCGATAAAAACATCAAAGTCGCTGAGACACTTTGATTACAGTTTTCATTGTATTACATATTCTCATCCAGCGTCTACAAAAAAATACATCTGAAAATCGTATCAACTGCGAGCGAAAGTAAAGAAAAAGACAGGGCAACAGTGCCTTCCAAAAAGGAATTCGCCAGAAGAAGAGATTAACATCGTGAATGTAAAACAATTAGTTACCTAATCAACTATAAAAAATGGAAGAAACATATCGATATCGTACCGATTCGTTTGATCGTTGCAATACGATGAAAAATTGTAATATCGATTACGTGCTTTGTTTTTAATCCAGTTAGTCTTACGTTTGAAAATGTAAATCTTGCTTCGTATTTTATAGAATACGAAATAGTAAAGTCATAAGTTGTCTCAGCGGGTGTTTCGGATATATAAAAATTAATAAAAATTTTGGATGATTTGTTTTCTGTTTTGTTTTTGCTAGGACTTTTTTTACTTGGAGGGTCGTGAATACGGAGCGTTGCGGTAGCGCGAGCTTGAGCCCGATGTCGTTGTCGTCTTGTACGATTTCCATGCGCGGCTCGATGATTCCTCTGCGAATTTCATGGAGTGATTCATTTGTATTATTTCAGTGAATTCAATACCACGACGATATTATTAATCGGATGTTCTCCTAACTATGCTACGCGAAGCGACAGCGTTATGTTAATTCGATACGTGTCTACAGTTTGCAAAACTTGGTTATACGCAGTGATATTTTATTCTAAAGAGATTTGGAACTAAGATTTTGGAAACTTAAATCTTTCAAACTTTAAGAGGCTGGATCTTTGGGATTTTGGGACTTAGCTTTGGAATATTTAGATTTTAAAGTTTTGAACCAGAGAATTAAAAGACTGGAATTTTTTCATTTTTGAATGTCAAAATTCACTGGATATGATAATTTTTTAAGAATAAAATTTTAGAGAACAATGCGTGATAAATAGCTGTGTCACAAAAACTGACTGGTTTTAAAAGCGAATAAAAGTCTATAAAAGTGCAGAATGCTACTGTCTACTGAATTTCAAATTAGTATACTATGTTTTTATATTGCAACAAGAAATTGTATCTAAATTTAAATTTTATGTACCTGCTAAAAACGTACATACACATAAGATATGCTAAATATCTTATCTCATATTTCACATGGACAATTGAACTGTAGAAATAGTACTCGAGCAAAAATAAATTTTCCAAATTCTGTTAAGTTAGTCTACAACGTACTACAACTATTAATAAGAACTTGCTCCTTTATTCACTTAATATTTTCATACATATAAATGCCTTTGTGTATTATTTGCATTTCTGCATAACTCACTTTTTCTTTTTTATCTTCTATAAAATATTTCTTGTTAATTTAATTTCAATTTAATGTTACTATTACTATTGCTATAATAGATTCTAATTGATAAAAGTTTACTTATTACTTTGAAATATCACATATTCAATGAAAAAGTATATGATGATAATGTTAATCAATCTCAACAAATTATATTTTGCTTCATACACCATCTTATAATTAATTTTACTGTATGTATTATAGTACAGCATTACCTATCTAAAGTATTCACTTCAGTAAAATAAGTATCTATCAGAAAAGATAACCTTTATAGCAGGTTTTTGACATATATTTTCCTTACAGTATAAATTACATTTAATATGCAGATCTAATCTTTGCTGTAATTCAAGTGATGCAGAAGAATTTATTCTTTGTTTCATAAAAAAAATATTTTCATGTTCACTACTTGGTTTTTTGAAAACAAATGCAAAAACTTTTATGAAAAATGATGTGCTATTCTTACAAAAATGTTAGAAACTTATAATTTGAAAATCAGTAGACAATATTATAAGAAAAGTATCACTGTGTTTAATCAAGTGTCACAGACTATAATTCAACAGTCGTAAAGAACTGAAAGGACTTAGCTCAAATCAGATCACACGTGGTTATATGAAGCCATTCCATGACTACTTTAGCTTTGATTATGAAAAATTTCTTAAAATTCAAGTTCAATGTATAGAAGAATACATGTTTCAATTTTATAGGAACAATATCAAAATTATATGTTTCATTAATATCATAAATATTGTTTTATATCTGTTCGATTTAATAGTAAAAATTTTGTAAACATTTCAGAAATTACAAGAATTAATTATTACAGCTATAAGCCGTTATATTAATGTTTTTTTGTTTTACTTTTTAGAATTCTGATGCGTTTAAATTTCTACTGAAGAACTTTAGGTGTTAACTAATTTTTATTATCTATTTCATGCTCCGATAATATTTTTCAAATATTTTTAGATTATCAAGTTTCTCGTTCAATCCGATTCAATTCAAGATATTTAATTGTTTTTAATACGAGCAACAGTCGGTGAAACTTCAACTATGTGTAAATTAATATATTAAGATATTTTTAACCGAATTATGTTAATTCTGTTCCACATCACACATGCGAATGTTTATGGTATTTTATATTTAATTACGTGTTAAAGTTTTATATTATGAAAACAATAATGAAAATAAACGAATATTATTATATTACCTGGGTATTCAGACGTTTCGTAGTAGTCGTGTGAAGAGTGCGGAACAGCATCGTCATCGTACTCGTAAGTCGTGTACCTCGAGGAAGGGAACATATTATGTCTAAATGACGTATAAAAATACATATATGGCACATTAAAAAGCTAAATTACTCAAAATATGTATATTATATACCATATAGTCAGTAAAGAAAAGTACGACAAATAAGTTGCACTTAATTACAATATATCACAAGACAAATATTTAAAACTTTTATATTTGTTACAAAATGTAAAAGAAAATGTAACCTCCTTAAAGAAAAATCTATTTCAAATTTTATATGGTAAAAACTCGATAATTTCCTATATTGGCGGCTCTATAGATTACACAATGAATTAGGGAAATAATGTATGTAAGAGATAGTTAGTCAAGAATATAAGCAAAAAATTTAAGTAAGGAGGGACATATTATTTAAAGATAATTACTCGAATTATTTACTTTTTATCTTTTCGAAGAATATATCTGATTTTCATATCCAAATTGTCCGATATTTAAATGTTAATAATATGTTTATTATACTCACCCCGATGCTGATGTATAATGTCGGTCTCCGTATCGACTACTACTGCCAGTTGACGTGTGATAATCATAATCGTGATGAGAACCAACGCGATTACTCGGAGGAGGTGTAGCGGTCTCGTAACTGTGAACAAATTTCATAAATTTTAAAGAATATCCTTTTTTATTTATTGCAAAATAATGTTTACTTTTAAGTACAATACACTTACCCATAACTTTGATCCATAGCAACTCTAGCACGATCCAAAATGGAAAATACTTTACTCTTTGCCGATACTTGACGTGAAACTGGTCCTCGACTCGAAGGTGGTGGAAGTATAGCCGCTAAGTTTAAGATATTAAATAATTAATCAATTTTCTCAAAATTACGATATATTTTTATAGTAATAAAAAGTTACCTCTTGAAGATCGTGGCATCGTAGGTCTTGCAGTTGGCCTTAATATACCACCGCTTGGTACGCCCCTCATGGGTCTTCTGTCATCGGCATTTGACGGATCATCGTTCATACTCATCTCCATTTCACGCATTTGTTCCTGACGTATATTATCATTATTGTCAGGAATCAAGTACTTCCGAACTTCGGCCAACGCAAACGCAATACGGGCGTAAGCTTCTGCAGGAGGTGCTAGAGCTGTTATCTCAACATGAAGATCATCCGAAAGATGAGCGTATTTCGGATCCAAAGACATACGATATTCTTCCTCCTAGATGAACATAACCGAATGGAAAATTATCGCATTGCTATCGCGCAACAAATGTACGTAACACGGTTACTATCGTGATAAAATGGTCTCTTACATTAAATGGTATTTGAATAAAATTATATTGAAGGGCTCTTCAATATAATTGTTATTATATAGAAACACAAAAATCAAAAAATACCTTCTGACGATCCTTCATTGATCCTCGTCCTAGCACAGCCATTTTACACATTGTTTCTTCTTGTAAACGTTTCATAGAATTACCCTTAGGACCCAATAATTTTCCAACAAAGTTAAACTGTAAATAATGTTGTGTTACATTTTTGTTTCTGTTTGTACAGAAAAAGAAAGCATTGATAAAAAGACACAATTACCTTGGGATGTTCCCGAACAGGTACCAAGACCTTGACTGAAACACGTATTGGTTTCTCACGATAAATATCCACATATTTTGGATCCCTTATTGGCTTTCCAATAGCTTGAGTCTTCTGAATTTCTGTGAAATGATCCATTTATTTCTAATTCAAGATTGTTTTGATTTTGAATATTAATTAAAGAAAAATTATTAATATATCCTTCCCAAATGATTTATAAAATTATGTATCAATTTATTAATATTCATTTAATCCACAACTATCACTCTGCTACAGTCAAAGGTACTAATGTCATTAAGACCCAAAGTGCTTACAGAAAGTCTTATTGTAAGTTATGTTTACTATAAACTACCTTGAGGTCCCTCATTAAGATTAAAGTGTCCTACATTTGAACTTACTGTTCTTCATTCACAATGGCCCTCGAAACAGATTAATGATATTACAAAATTATTTAAACTTCATTTCAGCAAAAAAATTGAAGAAAACATCATTGTTAACTATAAGTGTATCAATAATATTGTAATAAATTTTACAAGTAAAATAAAATATATAAATATTTTACAAATAATAATAATAATCACAGATAAATATTACATTATTCCTATAAAATATGAAGTTGTACTTAAAATACTTTTCTTGCATATTACGTAAAAATATAAAATTTATATACAAAATTATTTAGAAATATCAATGAATAAATAATTACCTATTTAAATAAAGATACACACATAATAAATAAACCATTATAAAAATAAATATAAAACTATTCAATAAAAGTAAAAACCTATCTGTTATATTTAGTATTTAATATTGTATCAATAAATAATTTTATAATAAGCAATACATGCAGTTCAATACTTCATAAGGATAATAATATTTTATGCTGATAATCAATTAATCACTTAAATTTAAATTTATTAACTAATAAAAAAATATAAATGATGGGGCTAACCTTAAGCATCAATTATTAAACTCAATTAATATATTTATAAAACTATACTGCAAAGAAACATAACAACAATCAAAGATTAACAAATTTACAATAAAATAGAAAATATCAATATGAACAGTGATAACAATGGATCTGAAATAAAAAAAAGAATGTGAATATTAATACAATTATAACAATAAAAGTTACCTTGATCGAGTAGCCTAGTTGCATTAGGCCATTTCTGCGAATCCAATTCAACTTTTTCTTGCAAAAGCTCCCGAACATATTCCCCGGCTTTGTCAACTTGATGTTCCTTTTCATCACGTTCCTTCTCTGATGATGCTCTTACCTTCCCGTCGGCATTTTCATCTCTTTGATACTTATACTCACCATTACTCTGTCTATCACTCATGATTAATCCGTGTTATCAAATACTTTCACAGTGATAAACAGAAAAAAAAGAACGATTTCGTTAGTCCAGTAAGAAAACGAAGCAGATCATCAAACGACCAGACACGAGTTTACAGCAAAGTTACAATGGCTGAACGCTAAGCTTTTTCATCCTTAGCAAACCTTAGGGTGTATATTCATGTATTGGCTCGTACATGTCTTTTGGATTATTAAAATGTTTCTGTTTTACATATATGTTCGATATAATTCAATATTTTAATGTCATGAAATTGTTTTTACTTAAATTTGTGTAACATTTATGCTGATTACATTGTACATTTCAATTATAAAATGCGTAGATGGGCATATAATATTTTATTAATGACTCAGTGATATATTTAACTTATTCTTCAAAATAAATGTCTATGATTTTTGCAAATTTTTAAATAAAAAATTTCCAATATAGGTAGTGTGAACTTAGTTTAATATTTGTATTGTATACAAATGGTGAGAATACTGAAGATATTTCTAGTGACTACAGTAGTCAATGGTTTTATGATGATTACCATAACCAAATTATTCAACATAACCTCGCAAAATGTTAATGTGCGCTTAAACTTTGATTTCGGTTGCTAATTATGTTCAAAAACTATAAAAAGTGTAAACGAATATTGTAAAAATGAGTCACATAGTCGTAATCCGCAGCTATAGGCCGGGTGATGAAATCAATTGTAAGGAATTAATAAAATCCGGTATTATGTCATCTTTAAGTTCAACGTTTTTTGGAATTGTATTAAAAGAACTGACGTTTCAATTGATGATACTGTTTGCCGCTATAATGTTCATTTTTTTCGGATTACCTCTCACAGTTTGCTTTTTAGTTATACCCCTTGTTATTTTTCTTGTCTACATTGGAACTTACATAGGTTTCACTGCGAAATCTATGGAAGTTAATGAAGAAGTTTCTAACATACCAAGGTACAGTTTTTTTTCTCTTTATGTTTTTTAAGTAACATTATAAATTTTAAATGGATTGTTATTATAACTTGTGTGGATTTATTTTTATTTAACCTTACAATAGTATAACTTTAGCATATTTATTAACAGTGCACAGTAGTTACAAACTATTCCATAAATCTTTCAGTTTTTTCTTCTCGTCTAATTGTAATGGGAATTTTTTGAACACTACCTTGTTGGCGCATTAAGTTATAATACTAATACTATTGTAGGGTTACTTTAAAAATGATTTAAAATTACTAGTTGTTTTGTTATCGTTTAATGTTCTTTAATTTTGTATTTTTTGTGCTTAAAAGTAAATATTATATTACTTTGAGAATTTTATATGCTACATAAAAAATCAAATAAAGTAAAATAGCTTGGAAAAAGAGAATTGCATTGTATAAATTGCCTCATCTATTACAACAGGATGTACATGTCCAATGCATTTTCATGCTTTTGGGTTGCGGAAGCGTTTGAACCTTACATAATGACAAATCATCCAAAGAATGTACATTACACCATTATGACAGAACAACAGTTTCGCGATTCGAATATTGATATTTCATCTCAAGTAAAAAGGATTGTAGGGACCATTGCTTTATGTAAAAGTCATAGATTAGACAAAGGTGCATGGATTAAGAGGCTATATGTACATGAACGATACAGAAGAAAAGGAATTGCTTCGTGCCTGATTAATGTTGCTGTGCAATTTGCTATTGATCAAGGTTATAGCTGTGCTAATCTTGTTGCTTCCGAATATACAGAAGGTGGAAGAGAGTTATGTCTTAAGAAAGGTTTTGAATTGCGACAAATGTATCATAGACCCATATTGGGTCCACTTGTAACTATATTAATGTATGAACTGACATATCAAATTAAACCGGGTGAAGATGATTATGTACCTGCTGCGTACAATAGATCAATGCTTAACCAATAAGGATAAGATTTGATGTTTGCTAAAATGAAGTAAAATTTTGAAACATTTATAAAAACAAATATACATTTCCAGAGAAAAGTCTCTAAAAGTTGCATTTACAGTTAATTATATAGAACTATTTATATTTTATAATACTAAGTATAATTTGGTAATAAACATTTATTATACAATTCAACATTTAATATGACAAAACATGTATGAACTATCATATGTATAGAAATATGTACAAAAATATATTTTCTTACTTTCTTACATTTTCCCAATATGTCTGAACCTCTTTACCCTCCCAATGTTTCTCTGTTACTTTACTTATGTATCTGAAAGAATAGAAAAATTATTTTGTTTACAGATATATTTGTAATATATAACAAAGTTGTATTAATTATTCATACATTTTATGAATCAGTGTTATGTGGTTATTTGGTGTAAGTTCAATTAATTTTGTTAATAATATGAAAATTAATGTTTTGTTACACAAGAACTTTTATTTTGATTGTTGATAACTCACCAACTTAAGGATGAAGTATAACATGAAAGCCTGAAGACTTATGTATCACAAAAATGTACTGATAAAATATAATTCTACATTACACACATAAAATAGCTCTGATAGCTGGAACTATGGGCACATAGAAGAGAGTATTTATTTTTTAAGACATGTGACTTTAGATTTTATAACAGAATACTCTATAAAAGAACTTTAATAAATAATATAAGAGGGCTGGGATGATGCAAAATAAGGCAAGATTTCTTTTCAGTTACTTTATGAATTATTACTACAGCTTTAATTTTTGTTTGTACTGAACATAATTTCTTAAATAACATTGCCTTATTCCTGCAATGAATCTGTGTACCCTCAAAACCTTATCAATATTTAATATACCATGCAAAGTAGACAAGTAATGTTCTATGTAATTTACTATAATTGCAAAGTTGTGTTCCAAAGTGTACTAAGTACTATATCTTTACATGTATCATAAAAATAATATGATACATTTATAATTGTGTAAAAATAATAATGTTATTAGATTAATACTCACTTTTCTTGAATTTCTTGTAATAGATTTTTTTCCTTTTCTGTAATGCCATTTCGAACTAAATCCAGGCTCATCTGCAGGTCACTTAAAGTTTGCATTCCACTCAGGAAAGTGGCTATATCCTCACATTGCATAGAGTACCATAATGCTAGTCTTGCTAGTTCAGTATCATTGTCCTGGAAATATTTTTTAATTTGATATAATTAAAACATTGTACTGATGTTATGGGCATATTATTGTATATGTTTTTTACCTTGCAATAACTTGCAGCATCTGTGCATAATTTTTTTGTATTATCTGAACCAGGATGCCAAGCTTGTGGTCCTTTATTAGTTAGTAATCCCATACATACTGCTGCAGCATTAATTATACCAATATTGTGCTCCTAAATTGGACAGAAAATATATTGAATTATAGATAAAATATTTCCAAAATTCTAATTATTTTGAACTTTTTAATTGTAGTACTTTAAAATTTATATATTTGGAGATTTTTAAAGTGTTGGCTTTTTTATTTTATATCATGTATAAATTTTTGTCTGTTGTGTTTTTTTTATTAATAACTAATTTGTTGCTTGTAATAAAATCGTACCTTAAAAAACGGAATATAATCACACAAAGTATTATCTAGTAACGTGTACCTTGCATAGCTCAAGACAACGGCTATGTTAATATTACTTTTTTCGATACACTTTTTCAAAACCGATACCGGATATCCGGTAATACCTATAAATTTCGCTTTACCATCCGCAATCTTAATAGATAATTCTGGTAAAGTTTGCGTAATTATTATGTCTAAACTTTGTGCAAATTCGATGTCGTGAACCTGTAAAAAGAATACAGCAATTAACAAAGTTGTATAAGAAGTTGAAAAATGTCTCTTTACCTGAATGACATCTACGTAATCTAAGTCGAGTCGTTTCAGACTGTCGTTAAAACTGTTCCTAGTCTTTTCTTTCGAAAAGTCGAACATATTTTCGTAATTTAATTCATACCGTCCAACTTTTGTCGCAATATAATATGCTTTACGGGGAATGCCTTTGAGAGCCTAGAATTAACATAATTTAAATGAAACATATTTAGTAAAGTATTATTGAGGTATAAATGCAGATAATTATTTGAAAGAAAATAATCGAGTACTTTTCCAATTATGGTTTCTGAGCGACCTTGGCCGTACCATGGTGCAGTATCAATATAATTAATTCCCTGTTTTATTCCTTGACGTATCACTTCAATAGCCTCGTCTTCGTTGAATGTACTAGCCACACAATAAAATATATTAAAATGATAAGAAAAAGCTTTAAAAAGTTATTTTAATGTATACAAATTATAAGTTAATTATAATTTATACAAATATTTTGTAAGATCAATCATTGATACAAAAAGTGAAATACTTGAAAAAAATACTGATAAAAAATATGGAAATTTATCAACATTATTCGTTGTTATCAAAGGATTATTGATAAGAAATTTCAATTAATAAACATGTTTTTGTTATGGACATTTGAAGTTCAAGGCCGGAAGTGACGTAACAATAAGTTGCAGATATAAAGTATACAGTTATTTCATAAATAACGAATAATATTTTACTAAAATAGAAGTTGTTTCGAATCAAGTATTATTTTTCAATTTTCTGATAATTTTGTTTCGCTGGACATTTTCATTTAAAAATTTTAAACAGACTTTTGAACAAAATCTAAGATTGAAATTTGAAATTTTTTAAAATAATGAATAGCTTTTAGTTTAAATAAAAATATACGAATTAATTGATATTTATTCTGTAATAATTTCGTTTTATTCGAAACGAATTTCGAAAATTTTCTATTATATTTATTATTTCAAAAAAACGTAGAGTAGTATTTTTAAATATCTTTGATTCATTTTAAATTTGTATTTCAAGGTTACTCGAATAATGCCCAACCGTATTTTATACCAGTATTTTGTGAATTTTATTTTTTAGAATTATTTTTAACTAACTTGTAATGACAGCCAAATGGTCCACCGCCAAGTGATAATTTGCTAACTAATAATCCAGTTTTGCCGAGTGGCCTATATTCCATTGCCTTTACAGCTTCCAAATCGTGGAAACCTTCGACATATGTCGGCGGTAACATTTTTCTAATTACACATTAACAAAAATCAATTATGAAAAAATTCCTACAGTGAATTTTCTTCATTTGACTTATTTAGATAAAAAAAGTTAATTTTCTAATTAAACGATTAACTACCCTAAGTTTTAAAAGATTAAACATAAAATATTAATTGTGTCTATTGCGAAATATGTTTAATGTATTAAAAAACAGAAGTACGTTAGAAATAATAGAACATGGGTTCCGATAAATATAAATGCAATGAAAGCCACATTTTAAAATAAAAGCGAGATACTGGAACTATCATAACAAAAAAACAAACTGGTCATGCATCATCAGCGGTACTACATTCAAGAACATTATCGTTTTATTTTTAGTGCTTTTATTGTGAAGTAAGTACATGTATATGTACAGATATTTGTTCTTGAAGATCTAGTCTAAATGTAAATAAATTTCATTCCTAAAGTTCGTAGCTCCTTATCTATAATTTACTTATTTTTAGTTTTATCTTATATTCACTTTCTCCTCATCTGCACGTACGTCTTGTAAAAGAAGAAAATATTCTGTTGAGAATTTTTTATCGTCTCAAAGTATTACAAAATTTTCTAAACAGCTTTAACAATAAATTAAAATTATAATTGCATTCATATTAATGCTTCACATCGAATGTAAACAAATAGTGCACATGAATGATTATATAATGTAAATAAACTATACGCACGGAAAATATATCGTGTTCTTATATTTTTAATTTTCAAGGGCTCTCGAAGTTAAACAGTAAAACTGTATATCTATGCGTGAGAATCGAAAGCAATTAACATTTCAAAACAACATTATCATTAAGCTAAAGAATTTCGGGTAGACTGTCACTGCAAACAACCCGGATTAACAGTATCGATAGCCGGATAATCAGATGCATGACAGTATCAGGAATTGTACTTTAATATTCTTTGTCACGGTATACTAAATTCAGTTAACAGTAAATAAATATTACTTTTTTATCGTATTTGTAATTAAGCTATAACTTCTACTCATGTTTTAAGCTTAATGCACCTGTTAAATAACTTGAACACAAAGCTACGAACTGACACTACGACGACAGGAAGTAGACACAGTACTGATCGCACGGATCAAATACTCCAACTTATAAGTAAAAATTTTGTTACACCTATGCCATCTTCACGAAGTATAGCGATTCTAATATTAGCTCTACTTTATTGATCCAAACGTAAGAGACTTTTAAGAAAATTGCTTTACCGATAATCGATAAATTAAATTTACTGAAACTGCAGCTCCGACGGAGTTCAATCCAACATGGCTGCCATCTCGTTTCGCGCAACAAACACTATGCAAGTGATAATCTTTATCACATCGTTTATCAGCATTGTTATTTCTATGAATATAACAACCATGTTTGTGATATTTAATTTAATTTAATTTACGAAAATTTAATTTAAAGTTTGACATTCTTATGCTGTTGGCACGAATACAAAAGTAGCAACGAAATAATACGTACCGCTGCGAACGGGAAAGTAACGAAGGAAATTCGGCGATTTTTATGCGGATACTAAATAATAAAATTAGTACGCAGTTAACAGTGCGCCGTGCACCGGCGGTTAAAGCTAATTTAATGATTTTCGTTATTGGCTCGAACACCGTAAAGCTATCGAGGCCCATCTGTTGCCCGCGTAGATTTTAATATCGCTCCACTCATTTACGCACCCTGATTCGAACCGAATCGTGCTGTTCCGGTCTGGGCGGCATTTTAACGTTTTCAATTCTCTGATCATTTGTTTACTACCTTTTTGCTATCGACTTATCTCATCTCGCGGTCTTCGTTATTTCTTCAAATCTGTTTTTATTTAACGAAAAGAGACAGGTGATATTGTGTACCATTTTGTGGATTATGGTAAGTAGATCTACCTACAGAATAAATTTACAAATTTATTTAATTTAATTTGCAAATAATTTACAAATTATTATGTACTGATTTTTATTTATCAATTGTGAGATTTATGAAGTTTCAAATGTAGAATTGTGATATTTGAACATTTAGAGATTTGGGGATTCGAGAATTTAACGGGTTGGAAAGTTGGAAATTTAGGTATTTGAATGTTAAAAAATTAAGATATTTAATAATTTTAAAATGATTTATTACTTATTACAATACATTATACTAGCTTTTTAATTTATAAACAGTGGTATAAAATTTCACAAAATCAAATATCTGCAAAGAGGAATCAACTGTAAGTTTATAAGGAAATATAAGTTCTATCAAAAATAAGAAAGTGGTACTCTAAAAAATTATAACTTCATTTTCAATAATAAAATCACTAAAATAGACAAAATAACCATAATCAAAAATTTTACTTCAACACATTGATAATTCTATTTCATTTTTAAAGGGCAACACTGGAAACTCCGCAAAATATTTTAGGTAGTACCAACCTCATATTTTATCATAAATACCATGAATACGTTGAAATTTAACATAACTGAATAGACCCTATTAGGAACATTAAAAAGAAGCAACAAACTGATAGTATAATGAACACACAAAAATAAAATATGCTATGCATAAAATTGTATATAATAAATTTAATAAAAGATTTTTGCATACATCCTAATAGTATTACGAATGGTATTAAGATCAACAGATTATTGTATACGTAAGTAAAGTCATTCAGAATATTGTAAAATATATTTCAATAACATTGAAATCAGTATACATTCGACATAAATTCTTTTTACAGTTAGCGAGTTCTCCAGTTTGAAACGGTGCACGGATTTTGACATTTACGGTAACACCGCAATGGGTATCGGTGTTTATACGCTGTATGGTTGCTCGTTGATTACAATATTCACGCGTTGGCCAATATCGGGGGATAGAAACGGCATAGAAATCGCGTGAAATCGACAGGGCGGGATCACGTGTACATTCAAAGGGTCGCAATTAAAATCGTCGTTAAAGCGACAAACAGCACGCACGATCGTCTACAAACAGCACCGGTGGCTACATTCCACTTGCAGTCGGTAACGTTTTGTCGCTTTGTTCGAAAGGATGTTGAAGGCAGTACATCAAGTCACAGGGTTGTTCAATAATTCCGTTGGGTATCGTAAAGGAACAATGAGACGAGTATTGGCCTTTCGTCGTGTCACCGATAGGTTTTCTCGTCGCGAGCGGGAGAAAGAAAGGTAGAAAGAAAGATAGATGGAGTTAGAGAGATAGAAAGAAAAAGAGGCGGACCAAGGCAAGTGACACCAGCTCGTTTATTAATAAACGAAAAAAAGAACGGGATAAAGGGGAGCTCGCAGAGAGGGGTTGGGGATGAGTGACGGTGGAGAACAGTGTGGGATGAAAAGGAACGAAGTGGTAGGGTGGCGCGTGACGCGGGGTTTAAGGAAGCCGCCGAATATATACGCGCGCCGATCGTTCGCCACCGCTTTAACAATTCGCGACGCGTCCGCGTTAACAGCGTTACGACAACAAGCTCGAGTTGTAGAAACTTATAACGAGAAAATAATGAACCCGGTTCACCAAGTCTGCTTGGAATGCGAGCCCCGGTGTACACCCAACCTCTCGCGAGTAGCTGTCCCGGCTCTCTCGCTCGTTTCACCGTCCTCCGCCTTTAACCACCTTTTCGATTTTCTACCGTTCTCCCTAAGCCCCCTCGGTCCGCCTCTATTCTAATTTTAGTCTCCGTTTCCATCGCACGACTCACCCTCTACCGTACTCCTCTTTGTTCGCTTCATATTTTCCTTTTACCGATCACCTACACCTGCTCGTTTTCTTTTACTTCCTCATTGGCTTCGCTGCAGCTAGGATTTTTATCTGACGGGGGTCCAGCATTGCAATCGCTACTCGTTAGATCGCCACGTGTTTGATTACCATGTGTTCTATTCTCACGAATTAGATGAACACGTGTTCAACTCTCACGCCTTAGATCGCTACGCGTTAGATTGTTATGCGTTGTAAAGCCTACCGATGGGTTGCCACGCGTTGTATGACCGCTGCACCCTTTCAATTAGCCAAATTTTTGTGAATCCTTACGTTTTCGTGTCCTTGAATTTTTGAAGTTTCAAACTTTGTTTACTTCATTCCCAAGTTTCCTAATTTAGCACTGCTAAATTACGCTCTAAGTGCTTTAAGAGCTCTTATGCTCTAAGTGCTCAATTACAGACCCTTAAATATACACTGTACATGTATTAAGCACCCACAAAATTTCAAAATGACTACCACCTTCCCATATATCTAAATTTATCAATTCCTCAGATTTCTAAAATATCAGACCCCTACATTAAAAAAGTTAGAAATGTCCAATTTGTGGTTCAAAACTTTTGCATTCCAAGTTTGCATTTCTCCTTAAAAATAATATAAAACATTAACTCCATCACGATTCATAGAGAAAAACATTGGCTCTGCAACGTCACTTCTGTTTTCTTCATTCCCCTATCAGTTATCATACATCCATCGGACATAATTTTTATATTTTCACGTTCATAAATTCATACTATCCCTTGATTAAATGTTATCAGATAATTAACATGTCAATTTTATACACCTTCTCTAGCAGATAATTAAAAGTCATTTTAGACCTGACACCTGATGCTGCAGGTGCACACGGAGTTTGTGTGTCACTCGGTTGAATCGCTTCGCGTAAGATGACTCGTTAGACAACCCTCCAAGCCGTGTTGTTCATATTTAGGCTAGCAGGTTCATGACGCCTACTTATAGAAATGCTCATTGGATCTTTCTTTTCGTTTCTATTCTCTTCGATTTCGTCCTCCAGTCCGTCCTTGGTGCAAAGGAATATTTGAATGTTGAGGATTCCAGGACGAAAAGCGAGATAGCAGGCGACGAACCCGAGAACGACGTTTGTATTGAACGCAAGAACGAATCGAGCGAGGAATTTCGTCGAGGAATCTGCAGCCCCCGAACGAATGCGAAGACAGATAAGACTGATGTCCTGTATCTTGTCCCTGAACGTCCTCACCGAGCGATCGAAAGGGAACGGCGACAAGGGTGAAAAAAGGGAGAAACAGGAAGCAGGATGCCGTCGGTATACAGAATGGATTACGGAATCGGATGGAATAGCGGACCGGAAAGTCCTTCTTCTCTATTCTAGCACGACACCTCATCATTCCGCCACGTTCGCCGAGGTATCCTTCGACGTACGACGTGTTTCGATCTCTCCCCGAGGCGTGTACGGTGATTTAAGTCACTGTTTACGTTTTCCGTGTCTTTCCCCTGCTTTTCTTGGATCGCGTGGGAATTCGTATTCTCTTACGGTGCGCTTCCTATATCTTACGCGTGTAAATCTATCTCGGTATTAGATCAAATATCCTACTCGCTAAGAGTGTCGACTTGTCGATGGTCCAAGAGAAACGATCGACCTGCTTGTACACTTCGGCGCGATGCTTCTTTTGGATGAGCACGCAATATTTAATTTTTATAGATTTCGATGTTTTTTATTTACAACCTCTTGTGCTATAAAATATCTTAATTTTTCAAATTTATACATTCCTATGTCCTAATGTACCAAATGTACCCTATATACCAGAATTTAAAACATTCTGAAGTTTACAATTTTCTATGTTTCACTATTTTCTAAATTTTCAAATTCATGAATTTTTATGTCATAATAATTAAAAATTGTTTAAACGCAATGTTATTCATAGAACTATTGAACACGTACTTGTATTATTGAAAGAACACAAGAACATAACAAATGATAAATCCACAAAGAAATTACTTAACCTAACTACAAAATGGCAGAGAATTGTCAAAACGATATTAGCACTAAAACTGCAAAAATGATCAAATGACACAGTTCACAAGTTTCTTATTATGTTACACAGTTTGTTAAAGTTTCTCAAAATCTTCGTCTATCTTCATTGAAATAAGGAATTAATATTTTGTTATTTATCCTTCAATTTCATTATTTCAAATTTGGTATACATTATACGCCAGTTCATCGTAAATTGCACAGAATTTTTAAAATTCTGTTCCTGCACAAACTCGTTGAAAATAAAAATTTTCTCCAAACTCGTTATCAGAATACAATGGTACGAATACTTTAGCGAACGATTCTATATACATATTGCTGACATTCTGCACATTGTTACGGGGACAACGAGTAAGAGCGGCGCTGACTGAAACACGGGATCAGATGCGTCTCGTGATATGCACACGAGAGAAATGCTTGCCATTGGATTAGCATACTATCATTTAAACAGACATTCCGGATGCGTCATCCGGTCGTCATTAGTAGCGCTCATTGAAGGTTCATTGAAAGCTGGATCCAGTCCTACAGACTAATTACAGTCCGGCGTATAGGGTATCGAAAGCAGTCACCGACCTATAAAAGGGTTGCGAAACACGTACTATTACGTGGCACCTACGTATGCGTTCGGCATTGTGCACATTAATGAACATTCTACGTTTACGCCAATCTGCGATTTAATTCTCCTAACTTCGTCGGTGATTAGTCCATTTATTTCACGCGTATTGTGTTCAACATTATTTGCAGAAATTTACATTTTTATTTAATCGTACATTTTTATGTTAAATATTTAAGGGATAGGGTGTGGAACAGAAATAAAATACAGAAGACTTTGTTTTAGTGTAGTACCAGTTTTACAAAAGGAAAAGTACTTGCTATTCTATTTAAGTATATAATTCATGCTACATAAAAATTCCATCATTGTAACAATATACAAATAACCTGTAGTATCAAATATTAAATTAACAAGTTAAGCAATAATTTTCCACATTTTCACTAAACACTAAAGGCGTGAATCATCTAAGGTTCTCATAAAAATGCAAGTGCAGACGATTAAGAATAGCTCATAATCAGATCGCTAATGGGTTTTCGTACGACCGACATCTATTATGTTCATAAAGTGTCGAGAGACGAGCGTCCTTCAATGAAATTTTTGACGTAATTTGTATCTGCTCAGACGACGTAAGGCGAAAGATAATGCTTCCCAGATCAATGATGGTGACATCGGGGTCGAGTGTTTTTATTCCATTACTCGGCAACGCCGTCTTCCTAACCACTTACTTAACCTACAACCTTCATCCTCGTCCCCCTCGCAACGGGGCTTGATGGTCTTCGACAACTCAAATATTATCCGCCGCACAATTCTCCCTTCTTCGTCGCCTGAAAATCGACGTGCCGTAATACTCTGACTAAAATGTAGACACAACACTTTAAATCTAATTCACCGTGACGCGGATGCTCCTTCGAATAAGGTGGTTGGAAGTTTTCAGCCTGTAGCGTGATTCTTATTCCATTATTCTGATCGAAAGATTGCTGGGGGTTGCTTTTTCCATAAAAGTTCTGGTAATTCTGGATATTTCAGTCATTCTATTCCAATCATTTTAATACTTCTAGCCATTGTAATAATTCTAGTCATTATAATTTTAATAATTCATTACTGTATTTTTATTCTTGCTATATTATTCTAACGTTTTAAGAGGTTAAGGCAATTTTGAGTCATTCAGAACGTACAGCAATTTGTTTGCAGCAGGTTAGGTTAGTGTTAAGTTCAAGCTAAGTTCAGGTTAGTTAGGTTCTAGATTAAGTTAGGTACTCGAACGTAGATACTAATAAACTTATACAGTTATAATATAAAATTATGTAAGTTATCAGTATATCATTTTTATTTAAATTTCTTGTAACTTAATTATAAAAATAGTCAACAATACTGTACACGTTGAAGTCATCGTCGCAGCATAAAAATCAAAATGGCGTCATAGAACAGGTTGTAAATGTTCAGTATAAAATAGATCTTTTACAATTACTATATTTAACTATTAATATGAAACTTATACTCACGTTTAAATTTAGCAATCATTTAAATAATTTCAAATAATTTAAAAGAATATTTACAATATACAAATTATTTACTACTAGCAATAAGTATATTAATTATACAGACAATAAACACATTAATACAGACAAAAATAAAAATAATTTTTTATTAACAAACTCTGTATATTTAACAAGAATCCATGTTAAAAATATTTATTTCTATGTTAAAATAATAGTAAAATTATTTTTACTTGAATTTGATTACCAACGTAAATTATTTGTTAAATACCTCGATTATTCAGTAAATTTAAAAAAGTTAGAGCGAGTTCACGTCAATCATACGTCGAATCAATATGTCATTCGTTTTAAATCTTTAAAGAACCGCCGTGCTAAGATTGATAAATGGGAATGAAGAACGCGAGAGGAAGGGAGAAAGTGACAAGGGAAATACATCGAGGAACGAAGAGAAATACGACCGATCCATTTGAAAAAAACGCATTATGCTGGTCGGTCTCGTTACAGGGGTTGTAAATAAAAACTCCGCTGCTCGTATCTGCATTTCAACCACACCCTGGGCCATTTGCATCTCATTTCGAACGTTATATCAGTTTCATTAACGAAGTGGAACAGTGGATTGCCGTTCCATCGATTACACGTGGTTCGTTTAGTTTTCTGTATACAATGTGTTAAAGTCAAATTTATCCTAACAAACAGTTCCCTCCCCTTTATTGGATTATCAACGGTTTGGTTTTGTACCATATCGTGTACGACCTACGATAATTACATGTAATCGTTGGTAAAAACCTTTTTAAACACACCAAAGATAATGGCCTTTACAAATATTTGCAACTAATTTTTTGCACACACTTTCCATTACTTGGTTTGAAATTTCACGTAATTTTTATGTAGACTCGAAAGCAAATTTACATTTTATAAAAATATGATTTACGTGGGAATTTGGGAATTTTGGAGTTTGGGGATTTATGGATATAGAAATCTGGAGACTTTGGGGTTTAAGATTTTGGGAAATTTAGGAGACATAGAAATTTGTGAGACGAGGAGTTTGAGGAACTTGGAATTTGGGACTCTAAGGATTTACATAGGAATTTGGAAGTTTTGGGATTTGGAGACTTATGGATATAGAAATCTAGGGATTTCGGGGTTTAAGAATTTAGGAAATTTGGAAATCTAGAGATATAGAAATTTATGAAACCAGGAGTTTGAGGACTTTGGGAATCTAGAGACATGGAAGTTTGGTTATTGGGAGATCAAGAAAGTGGAGGATGTGGAGATTTAGGAGTATAGGAATTTGAAGAGCCTGGAATTTGTGAATTTAAGAATATTCGAATTATAGGATAGTGTAGTTTAGGAGCCGAAGAATTCGAGAAACTTGGAATTTGAGGATTTACGGATTTGAAAATATAAAGATTTAAGGGTCCAGAAATTCAGGGACGTAGTAGTCTGTGAAACTTGAGATTTGGAAATTTAGGGATGTAAAAATCGAGATATTTGAAACTCTAGAAATTTTGAGATATTGAAATTTAGAAACCTTGAAGTCCTAGAACCTAAAGGTTTACAAACTTAGCGAATTTCACTGTACATTTTTCTTTATTTTTACGAATAGAGTACACCCTGTAGATAACGCATTATCTTTGATATCTCTATTTGAGGATATCACACTGTGATTCCAAAATCGTTAATCTTTTTTTAATTGCGTTTAGTAGCATGCCGTATCAGGGATATCATCTGCGTAGTACCTTGATTATACCATACTTTACATATCAAAGGCATACATGTCAACATCTACGTACATATTTAAGTTTTTGCATATCAAATGATGGATCTTGGACACGGTAAGTCTGTCATAATTTGATAACGTAATAGTAACATAAAGTAGTATTCATACTATATAAATGTTTATTTCAAAGCAATACCATGTTAACACATTGACTGCCACATTGAAATCATTGAAAATTGCATCAAGTAGTGTTTTAATCAAGTTTTAAATTTTATCAAATATTTTCATAATATTTACATTTCTTTTCCATAGATCCATGTGATTAATGCAAGAATTTTTTATGACGAAAGTGAACAAATTTTTAATAATACTCATATTATATCAGTTTAGCAAGTGTCACCCATATTATGGACGACGTGGCAGTCAACGTATTAATCGAGAGATGTTTATTTACGAATTTAACCTCTTTCCGTGCTTTGACGAGTCTCACTCATGACGCACTTACTGCTCAAACGTGACAAACCTTACTCAAATTTTGAATACTCTTCAACTTGAAATCCAACTTCAGAAGGTCCAACTATGAGTTGCATTATCAAGGATCCCTCAATATAAAGTACACAGATTTAATTTTCTTTGTCCGTTTCAATGTTATAGCGTTGAATAGGTCTTGACTGACGCATCTGATAAATAAATGGCACGGGAAGGTTAAGCCTTTGTACTTCACTTGTCAGATGCGTCAGTCAGAACTGACAAATTACAGCTACAAACTAACACAAACAAAAATATGTGAACTATCATGGCAATATGTTATTATACAATCATTGACTATGCAAATTACAATTAAACTTGAACTTCAAATTGAAGCGTACTAAAAATTCGAGTAAAATTGATCACGGTCGTGTGTCACGAATCTGACTCGTCAAAATACTGCAAGGGATTAAACATTGGCATACAGTCCCTTATTTCACCGTCATCCCAAACGGCGCACAGTGGTCTGAATCGAGAAATTTAGTGACATTTCGCGAAAATATCAATTTTCTCGTATAGATGTATATTGAATGTATATTGCTTGTTAAGTCTCTCTCAATCTCGGAAATGAGAAAGTTAATAAAATTGAATAAAAACTATATGTGTAATAGACAATTAAAGTTGGAAGTTTTGAAGATAGCATTTTTTGCAAAAAAAATTATCCCTTTTCTTTAAGGTACCCTGACGATTCCTTTCAAGTTTTTTTCTTTAAATTTTTTTTAAATGGAAGGTATGTCGTTAAACTGCAAATTAGTAATGGTACTTAAAAGTTACTGTTCAAAATGTATAACAAATGTTACACTGAATGCAATACAGAAAATTCTTCAAGTTATTAGTAATTATTATGGAATATCTTTTGAGTCTCAAGTAGTCACAAAATTTTAAAATGTGGAATATGTTCAGCATACTTCCTCCTATATAATTGTGCAATAATTATTCCCTACTTTGTCCTACTTGTCCAGTTATTAATATTTAAAGTTATTTGTGCCGCTGTATTCATGCGTTACATAATTCTAGACTTGTTCTCTGAATAGGAAACGAATACAGGAAAATAGAAAACAATAAAATTGTGTAAACGGTAACAAGAAATGAAAACAATATTTTATTTCTATTTCGTACGTGTGCACGGTGGACTGTGCCGAATTGTGATAGAGAAGAGACTTCACTCTCTCATAAACGTGGTTCGCAGGTCCACATTTTTTTTCATTATAAATGTAGTGAATTTTAATTTAAATCAACTTTATCATCCAATAAAAGAATAGTATCAACTAAGTTAAACGTATTTAATTGAAGAACAACATACTAAATTTGTAAATAAATTAAAAAATTAACAAATAAACAACATTACTAAATAAACAAAATATATTATATTATATATCGTTAAAATCGATCTTTTATGAATATCTTCACTCCAAATTTTAATTCGATATCTTTAATGATATAGGAATTATATCAAAATGTCACTAAATTTCTCGATTCAGACCACTGTGCGGCGCCTCTGAATAGCAGTGCAAAGGTCCAATCGTAAGCAACTCCCTTATGACAATTAAACGTTGGTCAAACGTGCACCGGAATTACAGGGGTGCTTTCTCAAGGGAGCGACGCGGGCGTGAAGCGGCGCGATCGGACGCTGCGAGAACACGCGAACAGCGAAGAGGAAGCGGGCCGTTCGAAAACGGCGAAGGAAGAAGCGTAAAAGCCGAGGGGTGCAGGTAGTTGCACGTGGAGGCGGAGCGACGCCGCGCGTCGCGTCAAGCTAGCGACGCCGGGCGTCCTGCCCCCAAAGCGTCGGGTGGGGAGTCGTGGCGAACGCAGTTCTCGACGGGTCGCCGAGAAGGTGTAACGGTATTGTCGTTGTCGGCTGCGAATGCCGGTGAGTCGTTCGGAAAGCCACGTGATCGTTTCGCCGGTGTTGCAAATCTCTCCTTTGTTCCTCGGTGGATCACCGACAAAATAGTGTCCTTAGTTCCATATTTTGCGGAGTTCGTGCTCGCGGACCGTGTTGTCTGTCGAAAAATAAGGCTCATTCTCGAACCAGTTGCTCCGTTTTGAATTTGTACGCGCGTTTTTTATTTCGATCTACACGAATGTGAATTGGTGTGATTTTGCCTGAGAGTGAAAAGGCACGCGTCGGTCATTTGATTGAGTCACAAGACATGCGTTCTTTCAGTTCTCTGGGTAGTCTGTAACTTGGACATGAACGCAGTTAACGACACGTGTTTTTTTGTGTGATCGTGGACCGCGTGCAGTGTCTAAGGTGATCAGGTGCGTCGGGAACCTATTAAGGGATAAGAATGATACTGCTGGTGTAGGAGCTGGAATTCGGGATTTTCAAGATCGAGGAGCTGTTCCATAAGGTAAGTTTCGACTTTTATTTTCTTGACCTTGCGATTCAGTCGTCGTTCTTCGTCTCATCTTATCTCATCATTACAATTTGAAAATTTAACATCGAAGCTTCTTATCGTACTCTCCGATTAGCTTGAAACTACTTAGTATTATCACAGACTATTATTTAATAATATCTGAATAAAAAGAATATTGTTAAGAAATTATCAGTATCGTAAAATTTGTATGTATCGGAAAAACTGAAACGTGTCATCTAATAAAAAATAAAGTCGTGAACCGTTATGCGACAAGGGGTTAAATTTTCTACTTTGGATTAATTCCTTAAATATGCATCGTTCGCTTGCTGCAACAAATATGCAGTTTCTGAGTTATCAATATGCAATGAATGGTACTTGTACTTTTTACTGGTAAAGTCTTGGCAAGTTTTTGCGTATGAACACATGGGGGTAGTTTTTGTATAACGTCCCAACAGAGAGCTCCAAAATATTTAAATCCGAAAATAGTGATTTTTGTATTCAGGTCATTTTACTGCAAAAGACATGTAAAATTGTAAGACTCATAGATCTTATGACGGAAATAATTATAGAACGGTTAGGTTAGACCACTGAAACATTGACTGCCACGCTGTTTACCGATGAGCGACGCTGAAGTCAGTCGAATTAATTATTTAAGAGAAAAACAAAAAAAAACTTCGAATACTTTTAACACTGGGTCAGTGATATATCAGGAGATGAAACTGAATGTTTAATTGCTTTCGTGTTAATTTATAAATATGACTTCAAATTGTCGGTTATCAGTTTGGCCTTTCAACCATTTGTATCTTAGAAGCTAATATAATTAATTTTATTTTTTGTGACTACATAAATAATTTAAAATTTAAAAATATGATTTATTTAATAAAAAATTGATGGTGATTGGAATAAAATCTTTTACTTAGTTTTCATTTATAAATGGGTGCATATTAAAGAATTAACTCATTTCTAAGACTTCAAGGCTTTATTTAATAAAAAATTGATGGTGATTGAAATAAAATCTTTTACTTAGTTTTCATTTATAAATGGGTGCAGATTAAAGAACTAACAAATTTCTAAGACTTTAATTAGCATTGAATAAATAAAATATTAAAATTAAACATAATAACACATATTGCAGTAAAACTGTTAATTTGTTGAATGTATCCAAACTAATGTCAGAAATAAATTTTTCCATTACGTACGTATTTATTTTAATGTATATAAATGAATGTTTGTAAATTTCTGAACCAAAGTGTTAATAAATTTTCATTTCCAGTTTTTAAATATGCACGAAAAAATGCATGTAATATCATGCTTTAATGTAACTAATTATGTGAATATATTTACATACTAATAATAATTGACATTTTTATATTTAATTGGCATTGTTGTTAAAATACAAGTGAATTGATGTACTATTTTGGTTAAAATATTGTTGGTACAAATCGTGATTTACTGACATTTGTACAAAGAGTTTTGTATGTAATTGAATGTAATTTCTTGAATGTTAAGAATCTTTTTTATAAATTTTTGGTGGCAAGTAATTGTGCTATACAATTTTTTCTAGTGACATTTCATTTTTTTTCGGAAATATTTTTGATGGAAATTATGATATTTACTGGTATCACTTACGTATTATTCAATCAACTTTAAACATTCCAATCACGTACTCACATTTGAGTTAAACAAATATTATATTATTATGAAAATATTAGTAGATCTACAAAGCATTATAAATTTCATCTTGTTCGTTACATTTAGTATTTATATTTCTAAGAAAATGTTAGATTTCAATTGAACAGCTTTGTGAAAGCGTTTTATTAACACATTGAACTGATTTAATACAAACGAATAAACACGTAATGTAACTTTTCAAATCATCAGATCGTTTATTGTCGATGTACACGTATAATACTTAAAACTTTGGGAGGGTAAATAACTTTTTTAGAAGAGGAAGTAGTAAAAACTTTATAGAATCATTTCCCACGCCATGAACTTTTCATATCAAAGCTTTAATCGCTCCAACTTTTCCCGTTTCTTTCCAAATGTTCAATACAGAGATATGCGCAAAAGATTGCAAAGTTTGATTGTTTACTATTTCTTTCCTGAGAAAAGATCTGTTAAATTCCAGTATTATTCTCATCTGTTGTCAAAATTTGAATAAGATTTAGTGTTTTTGTTATTTTTAAGTTATTTTTGAAATTTTTAATTCGAGAAAAACTGCATTGTTAATTTGTCTGATTCTATTTTCGTTACAACAGAGATCATAGATTATTTTTAAAAATTGTCAAAGTTGATATAAATATGGACACAAAATTTAATTTAGTGATAGTCATAGCAGCTAGTTCAAATTATTTGTTTTCACAAAGGATTTAATTGCATTAAATTTTATTACATTGTTAAAAGTGTGCTAATTATAACGATTTGGTATAAATTAAAAATAAAATGAATTTAAACCGTAAAGTTATCAATAAGTAATTCGAACAATATTATTACAATATTTCTATTAATATATTGTAATAATTTTAACAATTTTAAATCTATTTTTTCGACTCCTAATATTAATAATATTTCTATATTAACACTCTAATATTAACACTTTAATGGCAACGCAGTCAAACGTCATGAGGGACCAGCAATAATTTCGAAGAATTAATTCGAAAAAACTGTATGTAAATTCATGAAATAATTCAACATGTACGAACATACTCATAAAACAAAACATCAATTTTTACATATTTAATATTTTCCTTTGTGCGATGCTTACCACCTACGTTCGTCAATCGTCACAAACACGTTCTGTGAACCACCATTAAAGTGTTAATATTATTTTCTCAACTTCTAAAGTTACCAATTACTGCACTACTCAACGGCTTATCCCTGCAAGCTAATCAAATACATTTTCCAAACGAATAAAACTTCACTACACTATTTTTATTCCAAACTTTATATTTCCAAATGCAGACAGTTTCACACGTATTCGTCGCACGATTCTACGCAGTAAATTTTTGCGATATCGTTATCGCGAAGGATCAAGAAAAAAATGGCTGATAAATTGGTCGGTAAAAAATACTGTATAGAATTTTTCCCGGTGTAACATCATAAAGTAATTTAATCCGTCAATTCATATCGGATCTTTATCGGGTGCAGCATGCATTGACCCATTATTCGTCACGGGACACTGTTACAGATATTGAAACAATTTTACTGATACATGACCATAAACTTTAAAGATTGAATCTATGTATTGCAACATGTACTATCAGGCGGTTTAACTACTCCCCTTGCTCCTAAATCACCGACGTTAAAACAGGAAAGAGAACGAGGAAAGAGAAACGTTTCGAATACGTCGCGAAAAGTTCGGTTGATTGAAATTTACAGCTACTAAAACACATTTATAGCTTTCAAATAAAATTTGCTATGTTAGCTATTTTCTCTCGGTATTAAATATATCTTTCGGGTGCGATGAAATTCATCTTTATTTCTTTGCGATCGGTGATATAAATTCTCTGTTTTCAATGTTGATTATCTTTAGAAAGGTATAATATTTTTTGGAGTGAAATATTTATTGTTGTACTTGTAACTGGGTGTTAGAAATTAACAAATAGGGATGCTTTACGTATTATTGGTAATACCATATGATTATTATTATAATATAAATTATGGAATGTTAGTAAGTCATGAATTTCTCGATTGAGAAAGTGTTCTGATGCAAATGGTCGCCACATTGAATCTTTTCTGTAAATAGACATTAAAATTAAAATATCTCCTAAACTAATAATTTCTCTACATAAATAGATTAATACTTTTTTGTAAAAAATATGGAGTACCATCTGATGCAATAAAAAATATATGATATCATTTAGAAAAACATTAATGAGCTTCATATGTCCTTTACACGTCCACCTACAAAAAAATGTACCACCAGCATATGTCCCTTTCAAACTCATTCATCTGAAACATTGTGAGGATCCACATTCTACACACTAGTAGTACTACCATGATAGCTAATAAATTATATCATTATAAATTGAACAGACTTTTTAAATTTACAGTAAAAGTGAAAAATGCTACAATGGTCGATGATCAAGTATATCTGAAAATCCATCAAAAATTGTAGCAAACAATTCTCTATTTACATGTCGAGAAAATACGTCCGTGAAAAGGATAAAAGATTCACAGTTTCATTTATATGCGGCCCGAGTTTTCGTGGCGCATAGTTTTCTGACCACGAAGGGTATGCAAATATCCAATACAGAGTCTACAAGTTTGGCGCGTAAAGGATCGCGAAAGTTGCACGAAGATCACCGGCAACGTGAAAACATACGTTCGTACATAGAAAGAGTATAAGTTGAAGGGGGCCAAAGGGAAGGAAGAACGAGCAGAATGCGAGTATTGGACAGCATAAGGAAAAGGAAAAACGCGGGGAAAAAGAAGGAAGGAGGAGGGAATCGTTTTAAACTACCATCCACTTCACATTCCTGATTTCAGTTAAGGGGTTTGTTTATTTCCTTTTTGGGTCTCGAAGGTTCGTCGTGCATTATACGCGCACCGCTGCTGCAGAATGCAATGCATCACGGATAAGAGAGGAAAAAGGGAACACAGGAAAACGATACCGCCCCTATACTATCAGTGACAATGAACTTTTGCATTGTCTCTTATTTGCTTCTTTCCTCTCCATTAGAATTGACTACGATCGCTTTCGACCACACTTTTCAATTATTTTCTGTTACTTGCTCGTTCTGCTGTATTGTGCACTTTTGTATTACGCATTCCTGTGTACGCGACCAAGTTATTCAAATTGAAGTGCATGCTTTTGCAAGTTTTCAAGTTAGACTTGCAAGTGGATTTGCAAGTTTTCACGTTATTTAATTTGTGAATAATAACAAATTTTTAAATTTCAGTTTCAATTTTTTTAGTTCTGAATTTTATAAATTCATTTTAGGATTTCTGTATTTGCAATTCTTAGATTTAGGTATAGGTACACTCTAAAATTCTCAAGATTTGAAATTTCTGAATTATGAGATTTTTCAATCTGTAAGTTCTTAAGGTTTGAAATTTCCAAATTCTCCAATTCTTAGACTATCGAATCTATAAATTCTTAAATTTTCTAAATTCTCAAATTTTCAAAGATTCAAATTCTCAAACTTCTAAATTTTCAAGGTTAAAATTTCCAAATACTATAATTTTTGAGGTTTTAAATTTTCAAGGTTAAAACTTCCAAATTCTCAAATTTTTGAGGTTTTAGATTTCCAAAGTTAAAATTTCCAAATTCTGTAATTTTTAAATATTCAATTTCTCAAAATCTCCAATTCTCAAAATCTCAAATCCATAAATTATTAAATTTTCTAAATTCTCAAATTTTCAAACTTCTAAATTTTCAAGGTTAAAGTTAAATGGTTAAAATTTCCAAATGCTATAATTTTTGAGGTTCTAAATTTTCAAGGTTGAAATTTCCAAATTCAATAATTTTCAAATATCCAATTTCTTAAATTCTCCAATTCTCAGAATCTCATGTTCATAAATTGTTAAATTTTCAAGGTTAAAATTTCATGGTTAAAATTTCCAAATTCTATAATTTTTGAGGTTCTAAATTTTCAAGATTAAAATTTCCAAATTCTATAATTTACAAATACCCAATTTCTCAAATTCTCCCATTCTCAGAATCTCAAATTCATAAATTCTTAAATTTTCTAAACTTTCAAACTTACAAATTTTCAAGGTTAAAATTTCCAAATTCTCTAATTTTTAATGTTTTAAATTTTCAAAATTAAATTTCCAAATCCTTAAATTTTGAAATTATCAATCTTTCACATTTTTAAATTAAAAAATTTCTAAATTTTCAAATTCCCAAAATCTCTTTATTTTTTCTTAAATATTCATATTATGTTCTACTAAAATACCCGGGTCTACTCGAAAAGATAGTAAATAAATATTGTGAATATTCTGATATTTAGTCAAATTTGTTATGAATAAAAACATTTCCAAAAAAAGAATATTATCTAATAAGATTTTTTATTGCCTCTCAATGAGTGTTAAACTGAATATTGAATGTAAGTTATCTTTGAAGCACAAAGTATTAAGAAAGCAATGTTTATTATTGAAAATATTTCGCAAAACCCGATGGAGACGCTTTTATTACTCTCCGTAGATACCGAAAAGCTACCCGTTGATACTGAATGATACTACATCGCCCATTGTTTGGAAAAGAATTTTACATGTCATGCATCGAGCTTGAAAGGCATAAAATTGATTTATGCTCACTTCGTGTAACACATTGTCTTCTTCCCTTTCATAAACGGGAGCCTGGTAAATACGCGGTATATGAGATTAAACAAAAGCTACAAGATTAAATAAAAATAACACGAAATGCAAAACAACAGCACAATGCAGGTCGAACAATATGTATCGCGGTATTATATAGATCGTATTAAAAAGTTTAACGATAACCTTGGCCATAGTTTGACTGAACGTCGATCGTTAATATTTCGCGTTTTCACAAACGAGCGAATAATTGCTCGCAATAAATCTTGAACAATGCGTTCAAATATTTCCGGCGTGTTTCGAATTAAGTCGAACGTTAATAACATAGTTAGGGAGACAAACGAGTGCTGTGTGCGTCCCGATAGAGCACAGAAAGACATTAATTTACCGGGGAGGTCATTAAGGTTGTGATGAATGAAATTCATGCATCTTTGAATGCCACGCGATTCTTGCGTCGTTGATGAAGAGGCAAGGAATATTTCGCTGTCGTCTGGTTACGTTTTTACTTCGCTACTTTTACCCTTTTTCGCAGAGTATCGGACTCGAATTAAATTTCCCAGGAACGTAGACATGAAAGGAATATTTTTTACATATAATCTTGTTCTAATTGCTAATATTAAAATCTGAAATAGTATTTATCGCGAATTTAGAACTCTAATAATAGTTCACGATAATGTTAACAAAAATGTTCTTTTTGGAAGGTTCCAATTTTCCTGACGAAAATTATCCATCTCTGTAGGAGAATCAATTTTGTGAGAGTTAGGATTTCGTTCACGCACGCAATTTTTCTAACGCTCCAATGTAATGCTCATTACCAAACGTATCACCGCAATTTGAGGCATTTCTCAAGCTTCGCCTCGTTTTCCTTGTGGTACGATGCAATCGCGGACGATGAAAAGGGGTAGAGTAGGACGAGAGAAGAGAAGGCAAAGAGGAAAATCGTTTAGCACGCGATCTTCTCGTAATTCTGCACGCCAGTCTCGTGGCACGCTTTGTCTTCGTCTCCACCTGACGCGTTACACGTGTTAGATTGTTTCCACTCTACTTTTCGACCGGTGCAATTATTACCATACCACCACGTAGTAACCTAATTGATCAAGGAATCGTTAGTAGGCAATATTCTAGATATTTGCTGAATTTTGTTGCTTTCAGGATATTGAAATAATCAGATTTCAACATTAATAATAATAATCGTTCCACGTAAAATCGATTACTTTTACACAGCACCCTCTGCTATTTTACTCTAATCAAAATATCTTGTAGTCCATATCAAATTAGGGGCGGTTTAAGTCATCATTTTGCTACCAGTTTTCAATTTGTTAAAAAAAAGTCTTCAAACTTCGCAATTTTTACCCATTTCTACGAAAATACGTTTCACTTACGAATTTTTTTCTCAGAAACTATTCAACCGATTTAGCTAAATTTTTTTCATTTTATTCAAAAAAGATTGGGCTGTTTTAAAATATTTTTTTTAACTTCGTCAATTTCGAAAAATGTAAACAAATTCTTCAGTCATGAGGCTTCCCTTTAAAATGTATTTTTATGAACCTCTCTAAGTTACTTTTCTTAATTATTTTAGTATATTTTCTATCGATAAATTAAGATCTTGAAATTCATGACTTGAGTGGATAAATTAAGGTTACAACGACCGCAACTTAGTTTACATTTGACCAATGCAAAATTATAAATAAATACAATGTAGAGGTTTTGTAACATAAGAAGACTTAACTTGTAATTAATACTGCTAACACAAAAATCTGCAGTTTCACAAAAACTTGTTTCCCGTTTCATTAAATTCCGTTTTCCCCGGATCGTTAGAGATTGAATCACTTCGAAAAACAAACTTCCTCGATCAGACACGATTTCGTTTCCCGTTTCAGTGCAATACAGATTTCCCCCGAAGAATACAACGTGATGAGTGCATTTAAACACGAGAACCCGGGCAATTTCTCTCTCTTCCGTGAAATTTCTGCGGAGTGGGTGTAGAGCTTAAAAGCTGCGCCTTTTCTTACAGTGCTGATGTTCGTTAAAAGAATTTTCTGACTTTAAAGCTAGAAACTTGGTAAAACCTAGAACTGGATGGAGGCGAAAGAGAAAGGACATATCTCGTCCGAGGCAGGATGTATCTCGAGATACAGGGGTTGTTTTAGGGAAAAATGGGACGAGCTGCTTTTGCGAAATATATAGTGATTACATGATAAAAAGCTGGGATTGTTCGTACTAAACTTTCTGCTTCGCTTTGTCGGACGAATTCGAATTTTCCTGCAGAAATGTAATAGATAATTCAATAGATTTAGGGATTACATAAATTATTATGTAATTGAGCTGATTTCATTTTCTAACATGTTGGATCCGCCATTTTGAATTCGGAAAAATTAGAATTATTTAAATGTATGCAATTAAAAATTCAATTATAGATTCGCAAACAGTAATCCAAAAAACACTTAATGTATATGAAAATTCATTAAAAAATATTCTTTCAATAAAAACCGGAGATAGCACAAAGTTTCCAGCTTTGTGCCGCCATATTGGATGTCGCCATTTTGAATTCGGAAAAATTGGAATTATTTAAATGTATGCAATTAAAAATTCAATTATAGATTCGCAAACAGTAATCCAAAAAACACTTAATGTATATGAAAATTCATTAAAAAATATTCTTTCAATAAAAACCGGAGATAGCACAAAGTTTCCAGCTTTGTGCAGCCATATTGGATGTCGCCATTTTGAATTCGGAAGAATTGAAATTATTTAAATGTATGCAATTAAAAATTTAATTATAGATTCACAAACAGTAATCTAAAAAACACCTAACGTATATGAAAATTCATTAAAAAATATTCTTTCAATAAAAACCGGAGATAGCACAAAGTTTCCAACTTTGAGCCGCCATTTTGAATTTAGAAGTTTAGGTCTGATGGACGTAAGAAATGCCTTCAAATTGAACTGAAGTACTTTTAATATGATATAATTAATTGAAAAACAATCTGCCAAGGCAAATTTGCATTTTCTCTTGAAAAATTGTTTATGATCGTCCTAGAATTGATTTTTTTTAAAACGAACTGAAATTGTAAAGGAACGTAAAGTTTCACGTAAGAAAGCTTTAGTGTTGTATTCTTTGAAGAGATAAAACATTTCTTAAGCGAAAAATCGTCCGTTTGAACATTAATAGATTAATAAACTCAGAAAATCGTCATGTTTGTTAAATTTTATGATTTTTCTTGCTTATAATATAAAGTTTGCAACACAGGATCTCTAATATTCTTGACGCTCAATCGTTACTAATTTAGGGCTCGTACCTGTTTGTGATACGAAGGTCAATATTCTGTAATTGAAGAATAATTCGATTTGAAGAAATGAGACGTGCAATTGATCGTTGTCGCTGTTTGGCAGGAAATGCGGCCCAATATTTGCAAACTCGATTGCACGTGTGCTATTCTAACAAGACAATTTTGAACGCGACGTCACGCACAAATATGTGAACAGATGCATATGCATGTCCCGGAACAGAATCCTTTCCTATCGCGTGGTTCGTGTTTCATGGAAACTGGCTTAAATTGATCCCTTGTTTTCGCAAACATTACTCTTCCCGTTCTAATTTTTCCGTCGAACTATTCCGGTGGCGAACGAAAAAAAATACCATAGTCTCTAGAAATATTTGCCGTCGCTTTAATTGATCGTTGTATAAAATTATTTCGAAATGTAAACAGTTAACGATATTCTGTTAGTTCAAGCACGAATTAATTCTCTAATCAAAGCTGGACGTTACGCGTTAATTTATCGCGCATTACCACTGAAGCATAGAATATTTATCACGATCATTAATATACCAATTACTTATTGGTAAAACAAAACTTCATATGAATTTATAATATATATATGTTACAGTGAAACACCGAAATCTGGAGAATGTCGACTTTCACCGGTGAATATCAGCATTCACATAATCACTTGGTGTATGTCCGAAATATTTGCTAAATACCCTTATTTCTGACTTACACCGGTAAATGTCGACATACACCTAACCTAATCTATATGTGATTGTTGACATACACCGGTGAACGTCCGAATGTACAAGAATTTAATAAAATATTTGATCTTTCACTGACGTATTTGGTATATGTTGACATTCACCGGTGAAAGTCGTCATTTTCCGGTTTCGGTCTTTCACCGTAACATATACATAAAATCATGTACAATACATATATCGGAGATTTAGGGATATACAGATATAGGGATCTAGGGATCGAGGGATCAAGGGATCAAGGGATCAAGGGATATAGGGATATTGCGATTTAGGAATATAGAAATCTAGAAATAAAGGGATATCGTGATTTAAGGATATAGGGATCTACAGATGTAGAGACGTAGGGATATAGGAATTTAGGGAGATTGGGTTCTAGAGAGATTGAGATCTAGGGAGATTGGTACCTAGGGAAATTGGGATTTAGGGAGATTTGGATCTAGGATGATTGGAATCTAGAGAGATAGGAGATCTAGGGAGATTGGAATCTAGGGAGATTTGGATCTAGGGAGATTGGAATCTAGGGAGATAGGAGACCTAGGGAGATTGGAATCTAGGGAAATTTGGATCTAGGGAGATTGGGATCTAGGAAAATTTGGATCTAGGGAGATTGGAATCTAGGGAAATTTGGATCTAGGGAGATTGGGATGTAGGAAAATTTGGATCTAGAGAGACTGGAATCTATGGAAATTTGGATCTAGGGAGATTGGGACCTAGGGAAATTTGGATCTAGAGAGATTGGAATCTAGGGAAATTTGGATCTAGGGAGATTGGGATCTAGGGAAATTTGGATCTAGGGAGATTGGGATTTAGGGAGATTGAGATCTAAAGAAATTTGAATCTAGGGAAATTTGGATCTACGGAGATTGAAATCTAGGGAAATTTGAATCTAGGGAGATTGGGATCTAGGGAAATTGGAATCTAGGGAAATTTGGATCTAGGGAGATTGGGATTTAGGAAAATTTGGATCTAGGGAGATTGGGATCTAGGGAAATTTGGATTTAAGGAGATTGAAATCTAGGGAAATTTGGATCTAGGGAGATTGGAATCTAGGGAAATTTGGATCTAGAAAAATTTGGATCTAGGGAGATTGAGATCTAGAGAAATTTGAATCTAGGGAAATTTGGATCTAGGGAGATTTGGATGTAGAGAAATTGGAATCTAGAGAGATTGGGAGCTAGGTATATAAGGATCAAGCAATATATCAATCCTATAATATAGGAATCCATAAATATACGAGTCTATGACTACTAGAAACTAGGGATTTTAATGCAATATATTCAAATAAAGTGATAGCGAAACTATTCTCCTAAAAGGTATATTTCTTAAAGTAATTCCTTTAGTAACTAATAAATCTGTAACAACCAAGAATTTTACAGTTATATTTCAAAATGCCCTTACTAAAAGTGCAACACTATTGTATAGTATCTCAAGATTCAGATTACTAAGAATGAAGTTGTAGCTGTGTTACTTCATCCACGAATTTTTGCATCAGTGATGACAACCCGCTATCGTAATTCAGTAGCTTCAATTCATCTAGGAATTTCCGGATGACCTCTTGTTCATCGTAGAACCACGTATATGTCTGTGTCGAAAACCACAGCCTGTTACCACTGACGATGCAGCTGCTCTGGGCTCTTTTGAGAGCAAGCACACTTTTCTCCATCGAAATTCATAGGTAGGACTACCGAATCCGTGGAAAAGCGCATACACGAAGCTTCGCTTTTGAAAATCGGCCACGAACATCTCATCGCCCCAGAGAATCGACCTTCCGCCGGAAGTTCGACGTTGAACACGCGGATGCAATAACGTTGATTGACCGTCCGTCAACTGAACTTGCTGTTGTTAACTTCGCCGGTCCTACAACATTCTGTCTGTTACGTCAACCTGTTTATTTCTATCTCTTTTTGGGAATATATTTTCGCCAACTCTTTGATACGTGATTGAAGAGGATATGCAATAAGGTAAATTTAATCTCGTTCTCTCATCCTTTTATTTTTCGATTACATTCTACTATACATGTGTATTTTTTCGACTTTGTGAATGTCTTTCTGAATTTGTGCAGAGGTTCAAAAATAAGAATGGAATTTTAGTAATAAACAATTTTGACTTTATCGAATTACATCATCGGTTGCACCGTTTGGGTCACACATTTTCAATATTTATATTTTATTTTTGGTTCTTCTACTTGATCTTTTAAAATTCTTTTACTTCATCTTTATTAAGATCTTTTACTTAATTTTTTTAAATTCTGAGTTCTGAAGTATTGTCTTTAATCACTTTTTTAGTAGGGAATCTTTGGTTTAAAAATTTTGGTGATTATTTTTCGAAGTCTTCTATAAACGTTAGGCAAGTTTGGGACACAATTAATTCAGTATATGTGGATTGGAAATTAATAACTCGTGATATCATTCTAATTATAAGCGATGGATTTAATGTTATATGCATTCATATAATATTTATAAGCACGAGGCTATTATACTTTCACAAATTTTGTAATTTCTACTGTACTATAATTTTGTCAATTTTATCGTTTTTATTATGTCATATTTTTGTAAATTTAAAAGTTTTCATTGTACTTCTGCAATTTTGTAATTTTTATTATTCTAAAATTTTGTAAATTTTGTAATTTTTATATTATTTTTGTAAAACTTGTCATTTTCATTGTGCTTCTGCAAATTTTGAAATTTTTATTCTATTATACTTTCACAAATTTTGTAATTTTTATTGTATTATAATTTTGTCAATTTTATCATTTTCATTATGTCATATTTTTGTAAATTTCCAAATTTTCATTGTACTTCTGCAAATTTTGTAATAATTTTTATTATACATATTATGTTTTCATAAATTTTGTGATCCTCATTATTTTATGCTTTTGTAAATTTTTTAATTTTCATATTTTTGTAAGATTTGTTATTTTTACTGTGCTTCTTTAAATACTATACTTTTTACACCCCCTCATAATTTTCATAATTTTTATAATTTGTCCCTGTGTAAATATTGTTTTAAATATTAAACTACTAAAAAAGTCAATTGTTTCATATAAATTACTGCTTATGTTTGAATGAAATGAACATAATAAAATGTTTATTTTAAATAAACATTTAAAAAACTAAATTTAAAAAAATTTTAAATAAACATAGAATGTTTATAGAATGACGTTAAACGTTTGTAGTTTTAATCTTCTGTCAAAGCTCTTTGGTTCAATATTAAACTGTATAAATTGTATTCAATTCAAATGAATCCCAGCAGCTTAGTAAGAAACAACGAGATTAATTATGTAATGAATTTGATATAAACGCAATAAAATTTACTGGCTTATATTAATGAGTGATTGAATTTCGTGCCGGAGTATTCAGGATTTCATCTGTAAAGGGTTAATTCCCATAAATTATTGGAAATTATGTAATAAATGCGCGAATATATTCAAACCAGTATTATCAATTTATTAACTGTTAATTAAGAATGTATGATTACGTTTACTGATAATACTATTATAGTAGGTTTAGCATAATACTTTCTTTCGATAATCGGAAAGTATTAATATAAGAAACAAAATTTATATGAATATTACTTTTCGTTTGTCTTTTTTATATTTTTACTATAATTTAATCGAATTATTTTAAAAACCTCATTGCTTTTTCATCGGGTTATTTGAATTTTCTTATAAAAGTTTAAATTTGTGTTAATTGACAGTTCATAATAGTAAAATTACTATTTCAATATCTCTTTCTACTTGTCTGACCACGCAGAACAATCTACTAGTTTAATACTTTATTTCGATTGTAACACAAAGCTAACATTTTAGCTGAAAATTCTTCATATAACAGTTCTAGGAAAAACATGTAACACAAAGACCTAAAATTTTAGCTGAAAATTCTTCATATAACAGTTCTAGGAAAAACGTGGTAAAAATACCAGGCTTTCAAAAAAATATTTCATATTTTCAGAATATTAAATGACCAAAATTAAAACTAGATTTCCCGGGATTGTTTCATACCTCACCGTTCCAAAAAATCCTATAACATCCTTCTCACATTTATCGTCCGTTCTGTTCTAAATTTATTTTACCCGACTTTTCACGTTAATTCGTGATCGTCGAAGTGTTCGTTACAACCTATCGCGCCATTAGCAGAGACCCACCTATCCATAGAAAGTTTCGTCTTTGAACGGCTATGGTCCGAGCAATGGGATAAGTCTAATTAGAAGTGCCACGAAAGTTTTCGTGGAAAATCCACGTCGAACAGAGGAAAGAGAGAAGAAGATAGGGCAATGATACGGTCGAAGGGAGAGAACGCAACTCGAAGCAATTATTGTTCTCTCGGCCGCGAATTTAATTGAAGTGAGGCGTATGAACCCGATAACGAGAATCCGTATCCATCTTGATTTCAGTCGGTGCAAGCTTCCTCGATTTCTCCCCTGTTACGCACCCTGTTCAGTTTGATACATAATTTCGGGTAGTCCATCCACGGTTGCCGAGTCCATTTGCCGGCAGTGTTTTCACGATGTTACGCTTACCGGGATAAAGTTTCGTTATTAAGATTTTGTTTCGGAATGTTTCAAATAGTTGGATGTATTGCACGGTCTATCAAGATGTAGAACTTCCTGCAAGGTTTCGGGGCTTCGTAGCGTTACGGAAATAATGACTGGAGAAACTTTCGGCTCGCAGTGTTTGCCTAACAGGTATTTATTCAATTAACGGCAAGGCGGTTATCTTTCGTTCAATTTCATTCGCACTGCGATAGCAGAAGTCTTCGTTTATTAAACTGAAATGGTAAACTTCTTTGCGAGAACAGATTTAACCCACGGTGTGATTCGACCGTTTTGTACCTGCTTTATAAAAGTACTTCCCAGAAATTCTCCATCGACTCTTTATTAGAAACTAAGATCATTAAGATTCTTTATTAGAAAGATTTTTTATACCTTTCAATTTGTAGTATTTATAAAGTTTGCATTGTTTGTAAAATTTTGACTCTCACACTTTGTTAGCTCTGAGTTCATTGTAGACACATAATAAACCATTTTTATTGTGATCATTAAATTAGAATTTATATTTTTGTAGCAGTATGTATATAAAGTGTTTGGATACTGTTGGCCATGATTTCAGGGGTTGGTAGCTGAGGTGATATTGAACAATTCTTTCTTTTACCAAAATGTTGAGAGAAGCTTAGTTTTTCAGTTATTAACGAAACACACTAACCAATTAGAGCGAGAGAATAGCGCGCGCTTGGACACGCTTGGCTTCGAGCTGAGCGTGATCGTGAACAAGTATGTTTTCACCAGCGCGTTCTAATTGGTCAGTGTTTTTCGTTAATAATTCAAAAACTAAGCTTCAGTCAACATTTTGGTAAAGGAAGCAGTTGTTCAATATCACTCCAGCTACCAACCCCTGAAATTATACTCTTCAGTAGCCGAACACTCTCTATAATTCTGGACATAAGAGGTTGTTAGAAAGTCATTCAAAATTTATATTGTACATACTTCTTCTTCTTGTACATATTATGACTTCTTATTACCTTTTCAATACTTATAGAAAGTCTTACATATGTCCATTTTCATATACCTTTCAGACCTTCTCTGTTAAATTGTTTGATAAACATATGGTGATATGAGATGACAAAGTTTGTCGCTATGATAGACATACATATGTTTCGCAACATTCTGTCTTGCGAACATTTATTTATGAAATTCTTGCAGACATTCATTTATGAAATTCTAAGGTCTTCATGAAAACTGAAAAATTGACAACAGCTGATTTCTAAACTGAACTCTTACGTCCTACATACTGCCTGCTTGTTAAAGTAACGAAAGGAAAAAGCTAACAGTTTATAAACGACTACGAGTACTTCATAAAGTTGTCCCCTATCCTAACAATTTCTATAGGAAGATATCTAAAGGGTTTAAATCGGGAGATCAAGAGGCAATGCAGCTGGACCACCTTTGACCGAGTACCGTGTTTAAGTGCTCTCTCATATTACGCACAAAATGAGGTGGAACTCCATCATGCATGTACCGCATCGATAATCTTTCTGCCAAAGGCATATCGTTTCGATACTGAAGTAACCTAACCACAACACGGGTGCTGTATACAGAATATTCCTCTAGTACGCATTAAAGATAGTACGATGCTGACGATACGTTAGGAAGTTCTTTCTGAAGGTCATAGATTTTAATAATATTAATTTTATCTTGCAAGTTGAAATCAAGTTGGTAGAAGAATTGAATTCAGAAGATTAACCCGGTGTCTTAAAACTGGTATTATTGAAAGCATGTTCTTTCGGAAGATGTTTCTAACCTTTCACCACCATTATACTTTTTATATTTATAATATAGCATATGTTTTAGAATACATTCTGTATTATAACATTCTATATAATATTCTAAAAGCTATGTAACTAATATTAGTATAGATGTAGAAGCTAACTGAAACGGTATTGAAACTTTACGAATTTCTTCCTGAGTTATAAATACATGTAAGATGTCTCAGGATTTAACTGTCAAATCTTGTATGTATAATATATTATGTGGATAGAGTGCATTAATAGATGTTCGATTTTAATCAATAATATGACCAATTCTACATACCCGGTTTTTTGACTAAATTTGTTGGAATGGTGTCAATGATGTATATATTTTATTACTGCAACATTTTGGTCGCTTAAATTTGATGGTCCACTTTACGTTATATTAACACACTACTGTATTTACATATTTTTTTATGCATACATTTAGTAGTATGAAGAGCTTTTTTAAAGTTACTCGAAAAAAGCATAAAGTTACTTCAAAATAAAGCAAATTTATAAATTTAAATAACAATGTATATCATTAATCTGCAAAGGTGTGATGACAGAAATATTACATGAAATAAGAATAAAGAATCATATTATTTTCAAAAGCAGTGGAGAATATTATACCAGTCTCGGAATTAAATACCAGGTAAATATTCATGTTTGGAATTAATTTTTCAAAAATGATTTTGGTTATTTTTCTTCTGGAAATTCTAACGTAGTAAAAGATATAAAAATTTATGAGAAATTCTTGGTTCCATTCACAGAGAAGTGGTTTGCACTAAAGGGAGATAATTGAATTTTATAAAGAGAAGAATAACCTCAAACTTCACAGCGAAGAATGAAGATAGCGTTGATATCTTCGCTGAACATCAAAATCATTCTACTACACGATTTTTATATGCAATCTAAAATAGTGAGGACATTTTCTGTTTTGGAGATAAATATACCTGTCTTATGTATGCTTACGTATACTTATTTTATGTTATAGGTAATTTTCTAGGTGATCAGATATTAATTTGTTAAATTTATTTATTTTTTATCATATTATTATTCAATTCTCTTGAACTTGCTGTCGATTTCTAATAAGAGATTACTGTTGCTCTTAATTATTTGTACTTCATAGGATACGATGGAAAACGCCAAAGAAATGTGTTCTTGCTTTATTAATTCAGTAGATGAATAAATAAATTCACAACGTCACTTGCTGATAAAAATTTTATTCCAACACAATACAAATTTTTGCACAAAAATATTTATGAACTTTCTTCTTCTTCATTTACTGTTCCGCTGTTCTTGAGCATATGTGGATGTCATGAAATCCTTACCCTTCATATGTAACGCTTAACGCTCGAACTTTGCCATTTTGTGAAATCGACCCTAAGCGTACGTCGACCCTATAACGTGTTTAATTTAGATTTTTGATCCGGTTCAATCACCCGGTCTGGGTCAAACGTCTGATCCCAAATTTCAAAAATACATTTAGAGTCTGAAAATGGGTGTCTGGGTGTTTTCGACCACTTTGATTCCGAGTCTGCCAATACCTTTTACTCTAATCGAACATGCGGTTCAGATCAAGCTAATTGATCCCAAAATACTTCATGACGTACATACGCACAGATGTTAACTCAAATTCAATTTTTCTGATTCCTTCGTTCAGACCAGGGTGGACCAAAAATGTTCTCAGAAAAGTCAGCATAGAAAATTTAAATATTCTTACAACTCTCTCATTGAATTTTTAAATTTCCGATGTTCAACACGAAGTAAAAGTTGCATTAACACTCCCGGGGTATAAAGTCTAGGCTACATTTACTAAATCACAGCTATACGTTCATAAGTCACGAAATCTACCAGGTCGATACGGTATTCCGTGTGAATTTTACCATCTACTAAAATCAACACAGAAATTGATCCGAAGACTGATTTTTTTACCATTCCTGCAGCAGGGACATCAAAACTAGCTGAATTATTTGTTTGTCATAAACAGTATCTCGTAATTATGGCGATGCTACTATCTTATTCCATATTGCGCCACGTCCATAGTTAGTTTATCAAAGTTGCATACAATTAACGCTGCCACGTGTTTAACGCGGAGTAAGGTCACGCTTACTTAACTCTTTAGCCTAGGGACAGTGTAACTATAATCACACGTCGCTAAGCGTCCATTGTATGCTAAGAGGGATTATTAAGCGGCAGTAGTAAAGTGTCGACTATAAGCACGCAAAGAGTGTGTACAGTATCGTGCTATTAAACGTTCGTTGTGCAGCAAGTGTGACTATCTGACACCAAATTTCTGGCGTGTAACAAGTGCGAGGATCCGTTGCAGAATATTAATTGTGTTACACGAGCTGAAAAAACTGTAATGGTTCACGTGGACTCTGAATATTTTTATTTTTGCTTCGTGTAATTGAATGGAATTTTTCAGCTTTGAAAATTGTTACGGTCACCTTTGGTATTGATAACTTTGTAAATTTACAAGCTGAACAATTTTTAAGGTGGAAAGTTGGGAACTTGAAGTTTCTATATTTTTTATTTTTCATCTCACTTAATTTATTAATTAAGATTCTAAAATTTCCCAGATCTAAATTTCTAATCTTTTAGATTTTTACATTTTTAAAGTATTTAATTTTCTATTTAATTAATTTTTAAATTTTTAAGTTTGAAATTTGAAATTTCAAGTTTGAAGTTTGAAATCTGAAATTGCAAATTTCAAGTTTGATGTTTGGAATTTGAAATCAGAAAGTTCAAGTCTGTAGTTAGTTTTAGCTCTATTATTTTGAAATAATGTCTGTAAATTACACATCTCGATATTTGTGTGTTGTATATCGTCTTCACATGATGATACAGATATTTATATGTTCTACATCATCACCACAAGAAAATGTCCGATAACATTTATTGGCAAAGTTATTTAAAACGCAATAAAGAACGTTATAAAAAATTTGTTATACATGTCAGCGTACATTTATCACGATTCGCGATGAACAGGTATCTAACCTAGCGTGATAAGCGGAGATAAAAAGAATTGGGTTCGTTCGATCGTATCGGAACTTAAACTGCACGGTATGGTTCATTTAAATTTACGACGAGACAAATTTTCTTTCTGTTGTCCCGAACAGCATCGACGTTGCCTCTTTCCTATAGAAAATCAATAGCGGAGTAATGTTTCGAAAGTTCAGCGCTAAAAGCCGTGAATTAATTTTCAATTTGAAAGAAAGGACATGTTTCGTTCAAACAGGCGATCAATCACTACTGACAACGTCACCTATTCGATACTTCGAATGTGCATCTCGCAGAACATTCGCTAACCAGCAGTGTAACATTCTCTAAAATAATATTCATGCAAGCATCGAACAATTCAGATAACATTGAAACTGAAAACCGTATTGGTTGCAAATTAGTGCTATTCTACAATAGAGCAAATTATCGATACAATTTTTTGTTAAATGAGAGTAGTTTTGAAGTGCAATGAAATTCTTTCGAAAGATTAAAGTTCAATCGTGGTTCACATATATTATGTTAATATTCAGTAATACGTGTGCTCTAAAGATGAGCAAAAATCAGTACAGTTGAAGATTTCAAGTATGACTCATTATGTCTTGTTGCTGCTAAAGAACTATTGATTTGAATCTACAAATGTGTGTGAAAAAAAACCCTTAAGCTATCACATCGTTAAAAACTTGAGTTATGGTCTAATCTTCCCACTGTAATGTGCATTCTAAGATATAACAGCGAGATTGGTCGAATGCGACCAATACCAGCTCGAGCAAGCACAAGTCGTAGAATAAGTTATAATTTATCTGGATTTGATTAAGAAATAAAAGTTTGGCCCGCCGTCGTTGCTTTTCGTATCTTTTTACCATATTATCGATAAAACAGTGTAAAATACGTGGTAGGTGTGGTTGGACAGGTACAAATGAAGTGGCGCCTGAATAGAACAATTGCCAACGTGAAACCAGTGTTGTCAGATTGAATTATAGTATTATGTCCATGGA
Source organism: Megachile leachella (assembly GCA_963576845.1). NCBI lineage: Eukaryota > Metazoa > Arthropoda > Insecta > Hymenoptera > Megachilidae > Megachile > Megachile leachella. The sequence goes on along the minus strand of OY756256.1, from coordinate 10,549,644 downwards.
TTTAATGATATATCGCAACTTAAACAACTTCTGTACAAATGCTGTTGAAAAAATCACAGGACACAAATTTAGCAACTTTCAATACTCCGGGCTTTGATTTCTTTCTTCATTTATTATTTAGTACGCTATTTCTACTGTTTATCACGTAGTCAATAATAAAATGATAACGATATATGACAACCCACAGTATTATGCAAATTATGCAATCATATAGGTTCTTATCACCATATTTCTTCGCTTAAAGTAAAACTCAGTAACACATTTATGAAATAATCACTCAAAACGTCAAGTATCTCCTTAAAGAGTTCATATTTCGCGCCCTTTTGGTTTGAATACCTCCATCATTAATTTTTGAGAAATATTATATAAAAAAAGCTTAATATTTATTGCAATTCAGTTACAACTTTCATTTCATTTTATTCACAGTTATAAAATACCGAGTCCTACTTAATTTGTAATTAGTTCATTTCGCAAATTCATAATTAAAAGAATTTCGTTCGGTATGTTTTTTTTAGTGACTTCATTTATTTTACGTGGATCCTACATTTGAGATAAGTTCGGCATATTTAATATGCTATAAGGCATTGATGACCTACAACGATAATTAAAAACATGAATTTTATCGCGTGAGTAATTAATAGAGCGGGCACAATAAAGCCACTCGTTTATCGTCGAACATTAGAACGAGAATTACTCGTAGATCTGATTTAATGTATTGTTCCGTAAAAGTATGTTATCTTTTATAAATTAAACCGTCCAGCATAATTTTTTGATTCGATCATAAAACATCACTGAAAGCTTTATGTTTTGTTAACAAGGTCGATTTATTCTCGTCGCGATAATGAAATCATCGTTTCAAATACGTCGTATTGTTATACGAATTTCTAACAATACAGCTACTGCGTGAGATTATATGTACGATCAAATTAAATTTGGTTATTCGATCAAATTAAATTTATAACTTGATCATCTGTAACCCACTAAACTAATCGAATATTCGCTACTATTATTTGCACAAAGTTTAATTAAATTTTAACGAGGAAAATAGAGTATAGCGAACTCGACATTTATTTTAATCAATTTTTGTTTATTTTAAGGAGAGTTTCACTTTGAGATTTATTTTAGATTCACACATTAGTAGGGGATATTTGATTCATTCTGAAGTACTGATTGAATATGCGACACTTCGATTTTTAATTTGTGGACTAAAAGCATTTCGGAATTTGGAGGTGTAAACATTTAAGTATTTGGGGATTTGGTAATTCAGCACTGTAGGGATTTAGCAAATTTGGGACTCCAGAGTTTTGAGGATGTAAAGTTTTCAAGATTTAGAAATTTGACAACCTGAGGATTTGCAGGAGTCTATTGCCAGAGATTGAGGAGTTTAGAGAATATAGGAATTTCTGGACTTTGAAAAGAAACCACCTTTTCCAAAGACACACCCTGGCAAAGCAAGAAACTAAAAATTCAAGTACTTACCGGAAAGTCTACTAGCACCAGTCGGCATTATAAATGCTCCCTAATAGTTAGCCATCCCCATAAATCTACCTAACTTTAAACATCAATTTATCTTATCCGTCAGATTTGTCACACGTCCACCCAGTGCGTTCAAGAAACAATTCCCTCGGTTGCCATGAAAGTTATCTCTAGGAATTGTATCTCGTGTCAAGCGTCAGGGTTGGTTCGAAGAGAAGGGTGGTAAGAAGATCGGCGATGATCGAAGGAGAGGGAAGACGTCGCAAGAGCTACGCTTCGGGGCGTGCGCGCGGGTTCGCGTTAATGTATATTTATGTATTAAACAGGCATTATTTATACGTCCGATGAATATGCATTGTTTGGTGGCAGTAGCGAGGTGTCGAGTGCAGACCCGTCGCTATCACTGCCTCATCAATCACACACAGTTCCAGTGGCAACCCGCCCCTGTTCCCTGCGAGCCGTGCAATGCTCGTGCTGCCGAGGGCACCATCTCGTTCCTCTCAGAATGGTAAACGCCACTCCTCTCGGCACGGTATGGCGACCATTCGCCGCAATCCACGCTAATTTACGTAATTTTTTCGCAATGTCCACGTGACACCCTCGTTACCGAGCGTCCGCGACGAGCAGCGTGCCTAACTCGATCTGCCCGCTCGGTTGGTTTACCGATTTGCGGCAGGGCAACACGGCACGCTCGCGTGCGCGCACACGCTCGTGCCGAGATGGAAGTGGTAAAATGGAGGATAAAGAGAGGGACAGAGCCTGGTGGGTGGAGGTAGATCGAAACCACCGTGAAGTTTCGCCAAATGGTCATCCGCGACCACCGTGGCGACGATATTCAGAACGTTAATCGGACGAATCAATCGGATCTCGTCGGCCACAAAACTGACCCGCAGACATTCGAGGACTGCACGCGCGGAATGTATGTTGCAGCTACGTCGAAATTTTTCACCCGTGGAATGGACGTTTGATATGTTGTTTTGCTCATGGATTTTGGTCCGGGAATTGCGCTTCGACAGCGCACCCACACAGAGTCGATGCGTCGCGTATCCTGTTAAATATGGATCGTCGTATAATTGTCGCCGCTATTAGCCGCGACCAGATGCATCGGTTTGCCGTTGCAATTGCCCAGTGCATAGGTTACCCAACGTGCCATTTACGATGTCGAAGGCGAGTGGCGTATATCGACACGAAATAGCCTCCAAGGTGCAATATTCCATAAATATTTTTCAAGTATCGCATCATTTTTTATCTTACGAAGCTTTGGAGAATATGGGATGTTTGCTTAAAAAATTGTTGTGTTCTTTTAAAAAGACATTTTTATGCGTTTTTTAAAGAGATATTGTCTGTGTCTTTGTTTTGTGTTCCTGTTGAGATTTTAAGAATTTGGGACTTTAGATGGTTGGAAATTTCGAAGTATAGAAATGATGAGTTTTTAAATTTGAGAAACTAGATTTGGAGATTTGAGAACTTAGTAGTTCAACATTTTGGAATTTTCAAGGTCAGAAATCTTGAAATTTGATGAATTGTAAATGACATACTTTGTAACATAGAAATAATATAGCAATACTTAGAAATTCAGTAATATAGAGATTTCAAACTTTCACATTGAACAATAGTTGAAATATAAAATTCTGTGTTTTTTTTTTTAAATAAATTTACTTTGTATTCTATCGCTATTAAAGACACTATAGAATTTTTGGCAATATTTTCATTTTGAACTGTTTTGCTTTGAAATAAGTAAAAGTATACAAGCATTGACTTATACTACTTAAAAAATGATCACTATCATTTTATACAGTAATTATATCTATTTTTAAAATTACACACGAATTATTTTAAAATATATTCTTTATTATTTTCCAAGAAACAATATTTTTTTATAATAAATTATTTCTGTAAAAAATAATCGTGAATGACTGATTTGTACTACTTACAGTAATTACTTTATGAGTCTCCTTGTAATAATTATTCTACGTTATTTTAATTGCAAATTTTTTCTTTAAACAAGTATAATTCTGCGAAACAATTATTCTCAGTTAAATCTTGTTCTCAAATAAAATATTGCACTGTGAACGGAAGTTACATTACTTCAAAATTAGTTTTTTGTCCAGTGTGCGGGCATTTCAACAGAGTTTCGTGAAATGCACCTGAGCACCATGGTACGGCTTTAAAGTTTGTCACCTTTGCTGAGATTTTTTACCTCTTTAGGAAAGTAGTTCTTCACAGAGGATACAGTTTCAGTAATTACTTTTATTCACCTGTTGTCAAGCCGCATACAATTTTAACTTCTTTATGAAACTTTGTAAAAGTTTATTTTGATGTTATGTTACGTCATATATAAAATACATATTCTGTTGTTTAAAATTATAAAACAAAACTTATAAAAGTTATAACAAATTATAAAAGTCATTTAAAGAATTTACATAAAAATTGTTTCAGCTGAAATTTCCATGTTGAACATTGACGTTGCAATAAAACATTTCAGTATTAAAAAATCAATATGAAAATTCAGTGTTAAAAATTCATTTTAAAAGTCAATATTAAAAATTGAGAATAAAAAAGTCAATATTAATAATTGAGTATTAAAAATTCTGTATTAAAAGTCAATATCAATAATTGAGAATTAAAAGTTTAATATTAAAAATAGAATATTAAGATATCAATGTTAGAATTCGGTATTAAAAATTCAGTATTAATAGTCAATATTAATAATTCAGTATTACAAATTCAGTATTGAAAGTCAATATCAAGCATTAAAGTTCAATATTAAAAATTGTATATTAAAAATTCATTGTTATAATTCAGTATTACAAATTCAGTATTGAAAGTTATTATTAATAATTCAGTATTAAAGTTCAATATTAAAAATTGTATATTAAAAATTCATTGTTATAATGCACTATTAAAAATTCAGTATTAAAAATCAATATTAATAATTCAGTGTTAATAGTTCAGTATCAAAAGTTAATATTAATACTTGAATATTAAAAGTTCAGTATTAAAATTTCAGTATTAAACATCAATGTTAATAGTTAAATATTAAAAGTTCATTATGAAAATTCATTATTATAAATTCAGTATGAAAATGTAGCATTAAAAATTCAGCGTAAAAAAATATCAGTAACAATTTTAATAATCCATTATTTCAATTAGTTTTTATTTTATAATTAGCAGTATTTGTACATTTGGTAATTTAGAAATCCAAAAATTAAAAATTGAAACGTGTGTACTTTTAAAGCTTAAAAAATGTAAAAAACTTGAAAATTTAGAAATCAAGATATTTAAAATGTTAATGTCCATGTGTTACGGTACTACCGCGCTTGTTCACGACCACAGTCCCTCACGCTCAAACCCATCACTACCTCGTTCGTTAGTGTTTTTCGTTAATAATTCAAAAACGAAGCTTCAAACCTCATTTTTGTAAAGGGAAATCTTATTCAGAATCGCGTCAGCTATCACCACATTCAGAGACTTACACTAGTTGTGGGACACCCTGTATAGAGAATATAAAGTATAAGGAGACTCATCATATAGATAATATAGAGTATAAGAAGACTCATGTAAAAAATATAAAATATAAGAAGACTCATATAGAAAATATAGAATATGAGTCTTTTCAATAATACTTATTATTACACATCTGCACAGAAAACTAACTCTTAATGTATCTATGTACTTCGTTTCAATCTCCTCATCGCGGCGTGTTTTGCCTTCAAGTTCGCAGCAAGTTGATATCATTCATTGAGGCAAGCTTACTCGAGGCGCCATAAGGCGTATTTTATTACCCAGCTTTAGTGTCATTTGCCTTCCTGCAACACCAATTCAAGTGGTGTATCACTTAATTACGAAGCAACATTTCAAACAGCGGTATCTTCTCCTGTCTAAAGGCACGAATTATGTTATGTACAGAACATACATAACTTATACAAGTCTACTATAAGTAACAAAATACTATGATTAACTTTGCACTGTATTTCTGAAATGATTGTTTTCAGTTTTCATATTATTCATTTTCTGAAGAATATTTAGTTTTATTTCGTTTTTGAGGTTCTTACACTTTTTGATTTTTGAAGTACATGTTTGTAAATTTTTGGATTATTAAATTTTCAAAATTCCAAATTCCAAATTTCTCAAATTCCACATTTTCCAAATTCCAAATTTCCCAAGTTCCAAATTTCCCAAATTCTCAAATCTCCAATTTCTAAATTTCCAAATTCCACATTTCCCAAATTCCAAATTTCTCAAATTCCTAAATTTCCAAATATCAGAACTTCCAAATTCACAAATCCCAAATTCTAAAACTTCTAAATCCCGAATACCCAAATTCTAAAATTTTCTAATTCTAAATTACCAAATTCTCAAATTACTGAATTTTCAAATTCCCAAATTTTCAAGAAGAAAATACTCAAATAAATCAATTAAAAAAATCCAAAATTCTTAAGTCTCCATATTGTGCATTTTTCACAACAATTTTACAACTATTCCTAAATTCCTAAATCTATGTCCTCAATTTTCCAAATAACCAACTTTCAAAATTTCCTCAAATATAAATTTTCAAATTCTCAATACTCAATAATATTAAAATTACCAAATTTAAAAATATCCCAAAGTATAAATCACCAAACTTCAATATATCTAAAATACCAAACATCCAAAGTCCCAAATTGTCAAATTTCTAACATCAAAAATTTCCATGCAATAATAAACGTAACCATTTTATTCCAAACACGTATGTCGAGCACGCGTGCAATTTTTGTTATTGTATTCTCGAATCATTTCGAATTTGTTTGAATACCTTCGACAATAGAGAGAAGTGGCAGTTTACTCGGGTAGGTTAGTAGAAAATTATGAAAATTGTTTTCCGGTTGGCCGGATCGGTAACGATCGTCGGGAGCCTCTTCGTTTACACTTCTCGCGTTCCGTGCAACAGAATAAATCGTTCGTATAATCGAATATGCATTTGCGAGACTATTGAATTTCCACGCAAATGCAGTGAACTTTTACTGGATTTTCTTGCGCTCTATTTTCTGTACCACCGGTAAATAGCACGCTTTAAACAATGCAGCTCGTACGCTATCGTACCATGTAAATGCAGAATGTTCGCTGCGAAACGAGATAGTACGTGAGCTTGATACAAAAATATTTGAAACTCGTACGCTATCAATTCCGAAAATATGAACCGTACACTACAATCAATGTATTCTGGTAATTTTACAGGAATCGAAGAAATTCGAGAACGCAATAACTGTATCTGTTGACCAACTGCACTGTATGTGGTTTTGAACACAATTTTTGTAAATATTGCACTAGTTTTTTATTCCATTACCTGAGATTGCACGGTTTTGGTGGGACGTTCAATAAGGCACTGACACGGTTAATCGTAATAACACGAGGTTTAATTTCGCGATGAAAAGTAAAATACACACCCCGAGCGAGATACCGCGTGGCGTCGCGTGACAATTACGTTGAGAAAACATGAGTCGGAAGAGAGGGACACATCAGAGGGCGCGAAAGTAGGATAAAACGGAAGAGGTGTACATTGGCGCGAAATACGAACTGGATAATGAGGAGTATTTACCTTTCACAATCCTATCGAGTATGACTATACATTTTTATTGTTTTATTCATTGTGTATGTATTTTTATTTATTTACTACTTACTAGTAATTTGTAAGTAGTATTTGTGTAGTAGTTTTATTATTTTAGTGAGAATTCAGTTTCGTAAAGAAAATAAAAGTTGGAAGAGAAAGGAAATATGTCATAGAGGATGCAGAAATATATTTTACTTTCAAACTATTATATTGGCGCGAAATACAAACTGGATAATGGCCAGTATTTACTCTGTGTACTTCTATGTCGATTATGGCTATATATTTTTATTTATTTACTTCTTACAAATATTTTATAAATAGAATTGTTATAGTAGTTTTATTATTTTATTGAGAATTCAGTTTCGTAAAGAAAATAAAAGTTGGAAGAGAAAGGAAATATGTCATAGAGGACGCAGAAATATATTTTACTTTCAAACTATTATATTGGCGCGAAATACAAACTGGATAATGGCCAGTATTTACTCTGTGTACTTCTATGTCGATTATGACTATATATTTTTATTTATTTACTTCTTACAAATATTTTATAAATAGAATTGCTATAGTAGTTTTATTATTTTATTGAGAATTCAGTTTTGTAGAGAAAATACAAATTAGACGAGAAAGAGAACATAGTACAGAGTGCAGAAATAGAATAAAACGGAAGAGACACATATTGGCACGAAATACAAATTGAATAATTGCGAGTATTTGTTCTTCGTGACTATATATTTGTATTTATTTATTACTTGCAAATATTTTATAAGTAATATTATTATACTAGTTTTATTATTTATTTATTTGTAAATTAAGGAGTTGGTAGGTAACAGAATTTAAGAAATGCAAAGGGTTGATATCTCAACACACAGTAGTCAAATTTTTAGCTTAATATTAATACAATGTAATGTTGTTTAACTAAACATTTTAGTCCTGTATTTTAATTTGATCTTGTTAAATAAATTTTGGATTTTATAAAGAGTTTCATAGTTTTGTGTATAATAGTATTGTGATAAAAGTATGTTATCGTACAGTTAAACATTAATTATTAGAATATTTTTAGTTGTGTAAGTTGCAATCAAAATATCAGAAAAAGGAGTAAAGTATACAGAGTTTTATTGTTTTCTTTAACTGAAAATTTGGTATACAAGTGAATATCCTTCACATGTTTATTATTAGCTACTGCATTATCTTATTGAAGGTTGCAGCACATTTTCATGGAAGTAATATGTAAAATGGAAAGAAAATCAATATTGAAACTATGCATAGAATAATGATGAATAATGGATACAATAATTGAGTAGCAAGAAGAAAACCGCGCACTAATAAGATAAATCAAAATGAAGACTGATTTCCGCCAGGGAATTTGTTGAAAAGTCTCAAGATTAGGACGTTATTTCTGCTGACGAGAGTTAATGCTATATTTTTGGTTCGGATAGAGTCTGCTGTGGTGAAGAGTTAATGAAGCTTGAAAACCAAGAAATCTGATACCTACTATAGAACAAGGAGAAGGTTCTGTGATTGTATGGAGCTGCATTTCCACGTGTGTGTACTAAACTGGGGTTCATTAAGGATATTTTAGATAAGAATATAACCTTTTAAAAATAATTTACTGAAAAGTGCAGATAATATGGGAAAAGTACCTTTAAATTTTATCAGAAAAGCATAGAAAATATTATAGGAAGGTTAATGGCCGAAAAGTTTGACATCCACTTCCAGTATTTATAGAAAGTATATGAGATGAATTACAGTAAAAACTTATAAAAACACCACAAAATTCAGAAGTTGAATTATAAATGAGAGTGAAAGATAAATGGTTCTTAAGAATATTTTATGAAAATTAATTTCAATATACTCAAACGTGAGGATATGAAACAAAACGAGTTCGCAGTAAAATATTAAAATTTCAATTTTTGCTATATGCTATATACAAATTATTTATTTTTCATAAATTATACAAATATTAATATGACAAGAAGATGTGAGAACCTATCATTCAAGGTATATGTCTTTAATTATTATTATAATTTCAGTCTGCAATAAATTTTTCATATTTTTGTAAATATTACGATCGCCAACATTAACCACATCGTCCAATTCCAGAGAAACAGAAACAGAACAGTTCACAGTTTATAATCAAAGATACGAACTCCACTGTAAGAAAAACCGATGTCATAAATGTTCACTTAAAATATTAAATAAATTTAGTCTGCCATCTACTTAAAAGTGTACCACGTTTTAAACCACGTCGTTTCCTTTCAAACTGCGATACATACTTACCAAAAATTAACTAAACTAATAAAAATAGAATTTACCTCAAATATTAATATCAGAGGACAGTGATCAACATTTTAAACCACGTCTCTTCCTTTCAAACTGCGATACATATTTACCAAAAATTAACTAAACTAATAAAAATAGAACCTCAAATATTAATATCAGAGGGCAGTGCACATTTTTAATCTTTTTGTCCAACCGAAAATAATCCGTCACACAAAGTAAGCAATATGATATATGAATCATCTTTTTCCGTATAACAAATACAGAAGTATAGAAATATTAATGTAACCGTATATCGTGGATAAAATGGATACAAGACGCGTTGAATTCACCGTTGAAATTGTGGCTATATACTATGATACATCCTGTATAATTCCGCAGAAGTGTTCCTCGTCCCCGCTTATACATATCCTGCGAGGAACTCTCAATTTTCGCGTGCTCTTTCCACCCCGCTAAATTAGATCCGCTCGTACGACTTTTATCGTCCGTTCTTCTGGTAACCATCGTCTAATACTCCGCTTGTAGTTCACACTCGAACGGTACTGCTCGAAAACGGCGAATTTCCTTCCCTGTAATAATAGTCTGAATTCCTTTGGAATCTCTTACTAAATTTCTGCTGAATTTCCTTCCAATGAAAATTTGATACTTGTAGGGGATAGGTCTCCGGGCATTTGTAAATCTTTCCACGTCGACGACTGCGACGGCTTCCATTTTAACGGAGTTCTTAGCCAACCATTTTAGTCAAATTGAAGTTTGTTAATGAATGATTAATAGAGCGTCTCGGTTTAATCAATTCATTTAACTCAATTAATTTCACCACTATTTTATTATTTTTCTTCATTGTATTTTTAATTTTATTGCTTAAATTTATTACATTGAATTTTTTAAATTTATGATCAAATTTATTCATTTAAATTTAATGTAGATTTATTAATTCAATTTTAATGTAGATTTGTTAATTTAATTTTAATGTAGATTTATTCATTTAAATTTAATGTAGATTTGTTAATTTAAATTTAATGTAGATTTGTTAATTTAATTTTAATGTAGATTTATTAATTTAAATTTAATGTAGATTTGTTAATTTAATTTTAATGTAGATTTGTTAATTTAATTTTAACTTAAATTTATTAATTTAATTTCAATTTAAATTTTTGAATTTTCATTTCAATTTATGAAATTTGAAGAATTTTGCAATTTTTAAGTCTGGAATTTGAAATTCGGTTATTGAATAATTAAAAAATTTGAGAATTTCCAGATTCAAAAATATGGAAATGGATTCAGTAATTTGAAGAGCTCGAATTTTACCCTCAAAATTTTAGTAAACGTGCAAGTTATAGAAGAAATTTGTTCACGTCCCATTTTTCCAAAAAAGCGTTCTTTACCAGACAAAATTGCTGTACAAAGAATATTTGGGGAAACCAATAATGCAAATATTGCTTCCTGGTTTCAAAATCCTGGCCAAACGAGGTCGCATTTTTGCACATTTTTAGAAACCAATATTTATTGTCCTTGCCTCTCTTGCCCGATAAGATAAACAAGGATAGTTTATCAATTTTTCGTCAGAAGCCCCAAAAGTTCCCAAAAATAATATACGGAGTATTCGGTCACCAGAGTTGATCCTAAATATATTAAACTCTTACATTGACGTACTAAATAACAGAAATATTCCTCTTGCGTCTTTTTCGTTCTACATATTTCATATCGTCAAGTTGTGGCGCAGAGAATTCTATTAAAAAAACGTGTATTTTACAGTATAAGGCTGTTTGTAATTTTTGCCACAAAATGCAACTTCTGAAATCAATGCACTCTCCCATCTGATTAATTACAAAAAAGTTAAATATTTTATTCGGTCTATACTTTCTATAAAAGTCAGTACCTTTCGTATAAATAGAATGTTCCATTCAGAAGTGATTAAATATTGGATTTCCATTTCGGACCAATTTAAATTGAACTGTGTACGAGGATTTAATTACGTTTTCATCAATCATTGTACTGTACATTGCTAAAGTAACTCTAACGCTTTGTGAAAGTTTTAATTTATCGTATTTCTTCCATTTATCACTGTTGTTTTTTATAATATCAGCTGTTATTGTGATAAGACCGATGCGATTTTGTATAATATGTGTGTATTTTGTTTATCAACAACATTACTGTATTGTTAATTAAAGTTTCAGAAGTTCCGATGCTCAGATATTTCAAGACTAAAGGTTGAGTATTAGTTATTCAAAAATTACTTAAAATATTAATCAGTTAGCAGTTAGGTACGATGCACTATAGTTGCTTGGGGTACCATCTCTCTGAACGGCGGCCCACTATAGTGGCTTGCGAATATCATCGTAGATTACACGATAAATCTTCAACAAAATTACATTTCATTGTTCAAATTCCCAGATTTTCAAACCTCTAAAAAATATTGGACAAAACTTGTTATAAGTGGAAATACTAATAAAATTTTCAAATCATTAAATTAAAAAAATTCCAAATTTCTTAATTTCCAAAAGTTCCATTCTAAATGAGTTTCCCTAATTCTTCAGAAATGTTCAAATCTCCAATAAAGTCAGCTTACACTATTCAAATCCCCAACTTTCGAATTTCCAAAAATCAACTTCGTAGGACCTATATTTCAAAAATTTGTTGAAAATACGAAATACTGCCTAATAAAACTTTTAACCATAAATCAATACAAGTCAACCTAAATCAACGCAAAACAAAAAAGATATTAAAAAGACAATACCCCTTAACTAATTTCCATAAAATACTTCCATTAAACTTTGATCTATAAAAAAATCAATTATTGAACGGAAGCAAAGAAAATTCGTTAAAACGCGATGTAACAACTGAGGAAACGTAAATAACTGCTATCAAAGACACCTATGTAAAGCAAACGAATGACCGATATCGGGAACGAATGGCAAAGAGGCATCGAATCAATTGTAGATAACCGATAGAAATACGCGATGCGGCTGGTTGAGTTGTAGCGGACAGTGAGTGATTGGTAGCGGACGGTCCTGAAAGTTCGTTTGGCAAACGGGCCACAGGGTAACCGACTGGTGAAATTTCGTTTATTCATTGCACACATTTCCACAACAATATCTGTATACCATGCGATTCTACAATTTGCCGTATTACCGTATCACCGAGCTTTTTCCAACCGCGCTGTTACTGCAACTTCCTGAATCGCTCTTCAAAGTACCGCGGCCTATGAAAATGTTCCAAATGAAATTGTTCAATCGACGGAAACGTAATACCGCACAACTAGCTGGCAAATTTCATGCGTTGGTATGAAACAATTTTTGGATTAGTGTAAGGAAATTTTTGGTAGAGGAAAATAAGGGGTGGGAGTTGAGAGGGTGGAGTTTTGGAATTGGAGAGTTAGAACTTGAGGAGTTACGGATTTAGGAGTTTTGAGATATGGGTAATTAGGTGTTTGGAGATTGGAGAATTTGGAAGGTTTTGAGATTTGAAAAAGTGGGAATTTGGGATGGGGGAATTGGGGAAGTTTTTAAATGTGGAAGGGTGGGAATTGGAGGATGTGAAAATGAGGGATTTTTGTAATGTGAAAGAGTGGGAATTTGGGAGGTTCTGAGATTTGGAAAAGTGAGAATTTAGGGTTGTGAAAATTAGGGATTTTTAGAAATTAAAAGGGTGCGAATTTGGGGATTTGGAAATTAGGGACGTTTTGAGATTTGAAAACTTAAGAATTTGGGGATGCGAGAATTAGGGATTTTTGGAATATGGAAGGGTAGGAATTTGGGGATTTGGGAATTAGGAAGGTTTTGAGATTTGGAAGCTTGAGAATTTGAGGGTGTTGGAATTAGGGATTTTTGGTATATGGAAGGGTGGAAATTTGGGGATTTGGGAATTAGAGACGTTTTGAGATTTGAAAACTTGAGAATTTGGGAATGCGAGAATTAGAGATTTTTGGAATATGGAAGGATGGGAATTTGGAGATTTGGGAATTAAGAACGTTTTGAGCTTTGGAAGCTTGAGAAATTGGGGGTGTTGGAATTAGGGATTTTTGGAATATAGAAGGATGGGAATTTGGAGATTTGGGAATTAGGAAGGTTTTGAGATTTGAAAACTTGAGAATTTGGGGATTCGAGAATTAGAAATTTTCGGAATATGGAAGGGTGGGAATTTGGAGATTTAGGAATTAGGAACGTTTTGGGATTTAGAAACTTGAGAATTTGGATTTATGCGAATTAGGAACTTTTGAAATGTGGAAAAGTGAATACTACCCAGTTCACATGAGTTGAAACTTAACTCCCCTTGAAAATACTACCAAATCGTCACTTTCATTTGTCTGACCACCTTATCCTCAATGAAAGCCCACCTTATTCAGTCCCTTTCATACCTGATATTTACACCAAAACCGCTTTCGGAAGGAGCTTTACGAAATGAGGAAAATCCATTTCGTCGGAATGCCTAATAGCGCACGTCACCGTGAAATGTCACAATATAGGCAGCCGTAATGAATGGGCAAGAGTTTCATTGGAGCCGTTGCTGTTCTCTGTGCAACGAAGAGTGGATCGGTCGGCACTCATCATTCACTGTCTGTTTCGAGTCAAGCATGCCGCATATCAGTTCTCGAATACCTTTCGGTCTTCCCTTGGACGCTGTTACAAATCTACCTACCCTCGCGCCACGTAAAACGATTCAATTTCAATTTGTATGCCTGGACGTTTTTTTTCTTCCGTCAAAGCAAACGCGACTCTTGTTCATTTTTCTTCTAAATGAGTTTCCCTTTTGTGCCGAACGGATCGCGGCTCAAATTTATAATCGCTCTAATTCCAAGTGACCCTCGTTATTGGCGAGTATTCATCCGTGAATGCTTGATATTTGTTCGCGCAGGGAAAATGTTTCAAGAATTATCACCGGGAATTTCGTGTGAAAGAGACCGGGATTGGATAATAAAATTGGTGATTACGCCGCATCTGTGATCTTGAAATATGTTGCCAAGGTTTCTAAAACTTTTGTTGATATAACTGCTGATGGACCTTAGTGAACTAGTTACAAATTTTTCGGACAGTTTATGTTCAAAAGAGCAACCTTAGATGACGTGCTTATTTTTGTTTAAGAGTTTGGTGCTTTTGCTTGCTACACTGAAGAGTCACTTTTAAAAAAACGGTAATGACCTTGAAATCTTGGAAAAAATAACTTTCAGAATAATTTCTTAACCGCCATAATATTTGTTCGTTTGAACAGAATATTTTTCTTTGAAATCTTCTTCTGTCATCAAAAATTTGTGATTTTGAAAACTCAGCAATTTCTGAAATTTGGACAACTGTGAATTGAGAGATTTGACAACTTTTGATTTCTGAAATTTAAAAACTTTATGATAGAAAATTTTTCAAGAATGAGAATATTCTTCAATTGTTTTAAGTAACGTGAGACATATACAAACGTATACAAAATATGTATTTCAAGTTTGTTTATCTCAAAGAGAACACAGTTGCCATTATGACATGATGTTGCAATATAATTTCATTTCAAAACAACGTACAAAGAATAGCAAAGCTTTGTTGTTCAAGAATCAGCTGTGAGTTTAGGAATACCTGAAGCTTGCAAGTTAGAGTTCACGTTAAAATAGAGCTTTTGGGTCGACTCTAAGGTATCTTAGCGTAAGAGAGGGTTCCGCAAGGAAGCAGAAGGTACCCCAAGGCGATGGTAAACCAAAACAGTTTCACCGACGAAGGCAGTTCATTTTATGTTGACACGGGTAAATGCTGAACGTTCGTCTTGGTTATAGTTTCGATAAGGTTTGCCAAGCTGACACCTCGTTGAACACTCCCTTGTGATTCCTCATTGTTCCTGCGTACGCTGCTAATTTTGATACCCTGCTCTCTCGTGGAAGATCAATCGCTTCTGAACCATTTGGATTTGTTGGATACTCAGTTTGGACATTCAATTTTATACAGTGGGTGCATAAACTACCCTTTCGAATTTTTAATTGTCCAAAGTTCCACCCCTCCGAATTCTTAATTGTCCAAAGTTCCACTTCTTTGAATTCCCAATTATTCAAATTTCAGAATTTCCAAATTTCCACCCCTCCGAATTCCCAATTGTCTAAATTGCAAAGTTCTCAAATTTCCATTTCACCGAATTTCTGATTGTCCAAATTCCCACCCCTCCGAATTCCTCATTGTCCAAATTTCCACCTCTCCGAATTCTTAATATTCCAAATTTCCACTGTCCCGATTTCCCAATTATTCAAATTTCAGAATTTCCAAATTTCCATTCCTCCGAATTTCCAATTGTCCAAATTGCAAAGTTCTCAAATTTCCATTTCACCGAATTTCTAATTGTCCAAATTCCCACCCCTTCGAATTTCTAATTTTCCAAATTTCCACTTTCCCGATTTCTCAATTATTCAAATTTCAGAATTTCCAAATTTCTGCCCCTCCGAATTCCTAATTGTTCTAATTTCCACTTCCCCGAATTTCCAATTATCCGAATTTCAAAATTCCTAAATTTCCACTCTTCTAAATTCCACATTGTCCAAATTATTCAAATTTCAGAATTCCCAAATTTCCACCTCACCGAATTTCCAAGTGCTCAAATTTCCACTTCCCCAAATACCCAATTATCCGAATTTCAAAATTCCTAAATTTCCACCCCTCCAAATTCCAAATTGTCCAAATTGCAAAGTTTCCAAATTTCCACTTCACCGGATTTCTAATTGTCCACATTTCAACCCCTCCGAATTCCTATTTGTACAAATTTCAAAGTTTCCAAATTTCTACTCCATCGAACTGCTAATTGTCTACATTTGCATCCCTTTGAATTCCCACTTGTTCAAATGTCCACTGTCCTGTATTCCCAATTATCCAAATTCAATTATTCTTAAATTTCTACTTCTTCGAATTCATAATTGTCTAAATTTGGATGTTTTAAAATTTCCACTTCACCGAATTGGTAATTGTCCATGTTTCCACCCCTCTGAATTCCCACTTGTTCAAATTTCAACAGTCCTGTGTTCTCAATTATCCAAATTCAATTATTCCCAAATTTCTACTTCTTCGAATTCATAATTGTCTAAATTTGGAAATTCTCAAATTTCTGTTGAAGGCGAGGAGATCCGTGGTCGAATAAAGTGTCGTAATAAATTATGTATTGAACGAGTAAACTATGTATTCAAAAACGATTACAAAATGTACAATCAAAACGTGAGGAAAATCAGAGAATAAAATTGAAACAAAACATGCGAATGTAAGAAGAAATATTAATGATGATTAATTCTGTTTGGTGAAGACAAATGTAAATATCAATTCGTGTATCGTTTTTATCACCAATAATTTCCACTTCGCTGAATTGTTGATTGTCTACATTTCTATCCCTCTGATCTCCCAATTGTCCAAATTTCCATTTCCCCAAATTTCTAATTATCCAAATTCACTTATTCGCAAATTTCCGCTCCCCGAATTCCCGATGTCCCAAATTTCCAAAAGTAAATATTTCCACATCCCCAAATTCTGTCCCCGACAAACAGGAATTCCGCTCGTACCACGTATCGCCCAACCGCGCTTTTTCTATAAATCGTACATCAGGAAGACTTTGGTGAGTGACTGTAAATCCCATTCACCCGTATCGGCATGGTTTCTCCGTTCAGAAATCGTCTTGCCGATCTCGACAGTTGAAATTGATAAAAGCTACAGGCGAAACGATGCAATGCAAACATTCCGACGTGCCAATAGAAGGGTGAAGAGCGAGAGGCGATGGGCGAGCGTGAAAGGAAAAAAATTCGAACACTTCGCTAGGTTTGAGGCACGGTCTGAACGCAAGGTTTTACGAGCGGCAGGGCATCTGCATAGTCCATTGTTGTCTCGAACAATAAAGGCCAACCGGATCCAGGATCACCCGTGTTGCTGCTGTGCGTTTAATCTTTATACTTGCTGAGTGCTCGAAGGACCGGCACGGAATAATTGAACAGGCTCGTTTCTGTCCTCGCGAAACAAAACTGCGTGAAACTGCCATATCCTCTGTGCCCCATCCGTCACATGCCATATTACATTCATTATTTCGACATTCTTTTCCACTAACTTTCCATTGTTTCGTCTTTTTACCTTCCGTTTAATTCGTTCGAGCTTCAATTCAATTTTCGGTGAATGCTCTTTCTTGAAGGCTTTCCACACAACGGGTGGGTACGTTGTCGGTATGTTAATTATTTTTTTATGTAGCTTCGCTGTTTGGGCACTTACCGACGATTAAACGATGTCAAATTACCCAAGTTTTAAATATTTTATTTTTCCAAGCTTATAAATTTCGAATACGGTTGTTATTTTATTGTAATTGTTAACACCGGCACTGGAGATTAACCTAGAATCGGAGAGTCGCAGTTTTATATAGTGGTTTTGACTGTAGAAATGAGAGCAGAGGTACTTCTGGGGATGGAATTTTAGGGGTGTAATTAGGGAAGTATATCATATGCACAAGTGTCTAGAAAATAGGATCAGAGGTGTCGCATGTGGGTCTGATTGTATCAGACTGCTCAGACACACGGTTTGGATATATGAATACCAGGAATTTGGAAATTAATGGACAAATGATCCAGTTTAGAAGTACTTAAGGATTAGTAAGTATACATATATGATGAATGGACAAGTCCTTTTTGTTTCATCCTTTTTGTTTCAAGTCGTATTTGTAAGTGGACCATGGGTTAAATAACTGTATAACATGAATATGTGGACTTTATTTATTTTTGAAGATGTTGTAAGTGGATCATAGGTTAAATAACTGTATAACATCAATACATGGACCCTATTTATTTTTAAAGATGTTCCAAACTGAATAACTGCGTGTGTGTCTCATGTTATTCCAAAATGAATAATTTGCTACCTCTGTAACTAAATTTCTTCCAAAGTGTACAACTTCATTTTCACATGTGTTTTTCAGTAATATAACATACTTCATTATATGAACGTCTACATGCAAATAATGAAACATTTCTACCTTGTCACATCTTCAAGAATTTCTACAAAATTTAACTGAATTTATTCATATAATTTTATACAAATAATTAACATTATACTGAAACTAATACTTGTATGTCTCACTAACAGATTTATATCAGTTCGGTTTCACTATGTCAGTGTTTAGGACTGTCATGAATGATTGCACGTTTCTTGGGTAACTTGAAAAGATTCAATCGTATCCGATGGAATTTTCGATACCGCTATCTCGAACTAGAAGTTTCTATCCTTTGTTCTCCATACATTGTTTCCGGATAAAAAATACACGCAGATCCATCACTATGGTTGATGACTTGCAGCAAGTTGACGAGCCGCTGTCCATGGTAGAAGAATAGGGCGAAGAATTGATCGATCGTTTTTTCCATCGGTTTAGGGAAAAACACTTATCTTACGCTTTCCGCGTCAATGATTGCCATTAGCAGATAACTTTCTTTTGATCTTGTTACTTTTTAAACCTCCTTGGTACCGCTAATAGCGTCGTAAGAATTGACGAGGTGCTTTATGGACGATTAATAAGAAATGTGTTACTTACAGATGGGTTTTAGTAAAATTTCTAAACTCTCAAAACTTGAAACTGTCTACTTCGAAGGATATTTTGTAACATTCTATTTATATTAATATTGATATAAAAATATTAAGCGATGATTAAACGATGCGTGAAAGTATTGGAATTGACGAGTGCATACATATGTCGCAGGGAAGTGATGAAAATAGAGATTTCATCCCTGTATGATTAATTTACGAAAGCTGTTAAAATAACAACTGTGTGGAGTGACTTCTCTGAAGAAAGTGACTCCATTAGATCTCTTAACTGTTTTAGCGATACAGTTAGTTTATGTTGTCTATACTTTGAGTTTTATCAACTACTGTAAAAAAATGAATTCTAAGAAAAATATCAAACTCTGACCGAATTTGTATCTGAACAGTTATTTTAACATCTTGAATTGATCATATGCCTTAGGGATTTGATCAGATCCCTATTTTGATGATCTCCCTCCGACAGATATAAATGGATCGAATCTGAGAAATGAATTTCACTTTAAACGGATAGAGTTTATTTTGCAATGAATTTAAATGATTATTGAGAAGATTTTTTCAAGCTCAGAGTGGATAACAATTGTTGTGAGTTGATTTAGTTCAAATTCGGATGGAGATGGAAATGTGAGTAATACACGAAGTGTGTCTGTCTTCAAACAAAACAACGCTAAGCTTAAGGGTTCATAATAACATGTGACTAATAATTAAAAATATTCAAACTTTAAGTAATTTAATTTAACTTCGACTTCTATTATTAACAATAAAGAATTAAATTGAAACTATAAATGTGAAGGAACGAAAAACTATTAATTATCGTATCGTTAGAAACTTGTACTGAGGTCTAACTCTCTCGCTATACTATGCACTCTAGACTTGACAAAATTAATTTTTTGTATACTACAAACTTGAAGAACACTGATACATCCTTACTAAAAGCTGAGGCCATTAAAAACATCAGGCTGCAAAGCACTGTACGGATGTTTCTACTTTTGCATCAACAACGTGATTGTAATGTTACATTTTTCCCATTATTCGATTGTTGACGATGTATATGATATATTAAGTTCTTTTCCATTTCATCAAGAGCCATCGAGAACGCATATTTTTATTAACGAATGGAATTATTGAACGTTTTTATGTACTTTGATGAATTAAAACGTTGATTGTTCTTTGTAGGGCATCAACTAATTTAATCATGTCGTAATACGTGAATATTGCATGTCCAATTTTTATGAAATTTGTGCTTTCATTTGTAGCAAATATATCTACTTTTGTATTAAATTTATTCGGTAGTATGAAAAGAGAAAGACATTAATATTTGCGTTATTTTTTGTAATGAGATGTATTCTTCAAAGCATATGTTATCATTATAAAAATTGTGTGGATATTAATGTTTTTTTCTTTTTATAATAACAAATAAATTTAATATGAAAACATATGCTTTAAAGCATATGAGACAATTATTATTACATATTTGCTTTGTTACAACAAAGTATAGAATCACACTTATAATGAATATATTTCATACGAAATCATTTGCTTTAAAACATATGTGCTTATATGTGATCACATATCTACTTTGTTATAATAAAGTACAGATTCACATTTATATCTGCTTATATGTAACAATAAAGTACAGATTCACATTTACTTTATTTGTTTTAAGAAAATATAGAATCACATCAATAATTCTACTGTATGAATTCGCTATTTATACCAGGACCCTTAATCTGATATTCTGGTTGTACGAGCATTTGTAATTGGTCGGTAAATGTTCATACATTCGTGACATATCGAGGTTTGCAAACTGTAGGTACATAAATCATGCAATCTGTGAGAACTAATATCTATAGATAAGTTGTGTTTATTTTGCATACCTCGATCCATCATAAACGCATAAATGTTTGCTGTGTGTTTATAATTATACATACTATTTATAATTTTGCGGAAACATGCGTCATTAATTATCTAATTGAAATTATTATACTGTATTACAGTGTACAATTATTATACTGTGTCATATTACACATATAAACGAGTAATATAGTACACATATGAACGCATATCATATTACACATATGAACGTGTATTATATTACACATATCATACTGTATCATATTATACATTGTTTTCACATACAAGGCGAATGAAAAGACTTTTAGAAAGAAATAGGAAATCAAGAAATTATTAATAGTTTTATAAGAATTTTATTTTGATAAACTTTTATTAAACAAGATATAATTTGGTGTACAATTTTCAAATGGACAATTTCAATTACAAATGTAATTTGATGTAAAATTATCTACATATATAATGTTAATTGCAAATATAATTTAGTGGCAAATTTTCCAAGTGTGCAATTTTAATTGCAAATGTAATTTGGTATACAATTTTCTATATATGCAATTTTAATTGCAAATATATTCGTGTAAAATTTCCCGAAAGCACAATTAAAATGACAAAAATAATGCAGTGTATAATTTTCTAAGTGTGCAACCTCAATTGTAGATGTAATTTAGTGTACAATTTTAATTTCAAATATAATCTATTATACAATTTTGCAAATAATATTCAGGATCTTTGAAACCCCCTAAAAATTTAGTGTATCCATCTTTTACTAAAATGACTCGTAATTCACGAACAGCTACGAATTTATTGCCATGTAACGTTGCATGAATAAATAATGATTAATTGTTACAACTTTCATCAAATGTTAAACACAAGTTTTCAACACACGTCATTTGAATTTGTACGTACACTGTTGCTCGCGCTATCATCCAATTCGCAAAATCCTCTTTATTTGCTTCGGATCAAGGGATGACTGGTCTCATCCACCCTAGGCCGACGCCTTACCTTATGAAATTTTCATGTTTCATGGAAACCTTCGCTGAAAACAGATCGGTATGCTACCGAAATAACGGGCTACGTGTTTTCGTTGTACGAAAAAGGTAAACGTTTATACTGGAATGCGTTTAATCTTGACTATTTAGGAAATGTAAATATTTGTACTCGGTCGAAAAATTGAATTAATCGTTGCGACCTCTTGCGTGTAAATGCAAACCACTAATTGTAAGTGTGGGATTTCTTGCATACGGGTCGTTTACAATGAAATGGAGAACGTTTCTCGTTAAACTGGTTTATATTCGGTATAATGAAGAGTGTATCATTACAATAACTTGTTGGGTGCACTTTTTATTCTTCTTTAGTACGCTCTTTAGTGCTGTGAACAGTGAAGTAGCTAATGATGATAATTACTTTCATTTATTTGTTAAGTAAAGAATTTTCGGCAGTAATTAAATTTAATGGTAATTGATGGAATTATGAAATTAAATATTGAATTTTTCTCTTCTTGTACATGTATAGAAATTTTTGATATAGCTTCTGTTGTTGTAACTTCTATATATAGTAGCTTCTTTAAATCATATACAATCAATTACATCAATTCAGAAATAATAAAATACAAATTGGTCATGAACATCTCCAATATTTATTTAACTAATATATTTAGTATCATAGCTACACATGATCCTCAAAATCGACATAATTAATAAACAAAAGAAAAAAGAAAAGATATATAAGAAACTTCACGTATATTAACTGATACTAACGTAGTATAATTATAAACAATTTAATATTGATTTTTACTGACTATATTTATTATAAATATATTAATATATTTAAAAAGTCAAAATATAAACATGAGGGAAGTAAATAATATACTGTATTCTCAGAAGTAATTTTAATTACCTTTTTATGCTGAAAGCCACAGTACTTTACATGGCAATAACTTGTGACATTTATGCTATGATACTAAACGTCATGACTTCGGCCATCATATAAACTACAAATTGCGCTGTCATTTTGTGTGGCGACATTAATGTGTCACGCACTGTACACGGTGAAAATTACATTGTCCTACTGTCACGATCGAGCCATTCTGTTTCAAATCAATCATTTTTGCACTCGATATTAGGGATTTTGTTTTCGAGTATTTATTAGCAGTGCATGGGAAAATGTCACACCGTTAATTTTTAAATTATTATATTATCCATTAGTTGTCATCTGTTTTATAATATTTTTACTTATTTTGTTAATTATAAATTAGGAAAGCTTGTATTAGGTATTTGTATATATAGAAATATCTTCAAAATTATTATACTGTTCACAGTTTGTCATCTGTCTTACAATATTTTTACTGATTTTACTAACTATAAATTACGAAAGATTGTATTAGATATTTCAAATTTAAAATGTTAAAAATACTATAAACATAAAAGTAATGAACAGAAAATTTGTTAAAAATAATTTTTAACAAAACCTTTTTTAATAAACACAATTTCAACAAATGACAATATTAACAAATATAAAAGATTTTAATGTTTCGTTACATTTTAAAGCTACGTTTAAAAGTGAACTTTCAACTTTTACCTTCAGAATTATTGAAAACCCCAAACCCGATCATTTTTCGTTTTAATTGCGAAGGCCAGTAGAATTGTCCGTAATACGATCAGTTATGCGTATAATGTGCCGTAAAACTGCATATGTATATCCTACGTGTTATTCTGGCTCCGCATTCATAATTTTCTGACTTTATTTCCTATTTAATACGTTGACTGCCACAGCGAAAATTGCCATTTAGTAATATACATGTTATAATTGCAGTTACACGCAATGTAATTGTTTCATTTACCAAATAAACTTTTTCATGCATGAATTATATTAATGTTGTTTAACATTCATTTCTAATTTTTTAGATAAATCTTTTATGTGCGTGTTAAAATCTTCAAGCATGTAATATCAAGCATTTCAAATTTTCAAACATATAAATTTTGAAGTGAAGAAAACTTTAGGTATTTTTATGACTAAATTACTAGATATATAGGTTTTTAAATTATTGCATTTGTAAATTTCTCAGTTTCTAAATTTTCAATGTTCACAATTTCAAATTTTGTAATTGCTTTACTTTCAACTTGTTGAATTTCCATGTTTTTCAATTCTGAGAATTTCAACTTCCCAAATTTAATTCGTATTTACTATGTTTTTATTATCTTCTTACTTTATTATGTTTGACTATGTCATTTCAATTACATTGAAATTGAAATTTTTAATAAAAATGTCAATGTTACCCCATTCGTAACAGATACAAAAATTTCACATGTAACAGCACATAGCGACGCAACTTTTTCTCTCAATTATTTAACAGTATTAAATTCATGTTATCGACAACCACTGATCATGACAACAGTGTTACCCGAATTAACAATAAATTCGATAAAAAGCGAAACTCCAAAATAACCGATAAATCATTTAATCATTTAAAATCATTTAGCGAAGTTTAAAAGAATAAGAATTTATCCTGATAAATCAGAAGGAAGTAAACTTCCAGGAACAAAGTCTTGATTTAATTTTCATCAATTTTCCCCTGTTCGAAGAACATTCAAGCTTAATCAAACTTAACTCCAACGCCTGAAGCATACTCGGCAGTAGAGTATCTCATAGCAAAGCAGGTACAGATATGAAATCTTCAAACTGCCTTTCGTAGGAACCTCGAACGAGAGTCTAGAATAGCGAGTGTATGGCAGAACGATGAAAGGATTTGATACATCGACTGAATCTCTGGAAATTTGTACTGGGTGTCGAGGAAATACGTAGTCAAACTTTTTATTTCTTTCATTTATTTACGAGGCAAATATAGTTCGTGGTTTAAATTATAGATTACTTTTCATTCAGGAAAAGATTAAACTTACTTTCAAAATGGATGAAACTTTTGTTTGCAGAGGTCCTTAAACCGTGGTCAGAGAACAAAACAATTCAGATGTTTACATCTTTCAACTTCTTACTTTTATTCGAATAATTAATAAAAATCTTATATGGTTAAGACTTTCTTTACTTGTCACTTAACTAGTTGTTAACAATCGAGGTAAAAATTAAGTTTCAAGAACAACGTAATATATTTAGGTTATGTTAGTTTAGGTGGTCGAACAAGAATCCTCAAATGTGGTTCCTCGAACTACACAAGTATAAAAACTGCTCTAATTGATTAAAGTAAGTTTAATCATTTTCTGAATAAAATGTAATTTATAATTTAAACAATATGGAAGCTTGATCGATTATTTTCCTCAATCTACAGTTTCCGTAAGCAAATCAAAACCCGTGCGACCAGATCCTTGGAATCTGTAGAAGGGCATTCCGCGTCATAAACCTGACACTTCATTTTTCCCTCGTTCTCCTTCACCGCTTTACACCCTTTAAATCTCGTATCCCTTTTCTATCTGGCAAGCGTTGTCTCTCTTCATCCACCTGTCTTTGCACGTTTCCGCTTCTCCTCTCGCAGCTGGTCCCTCCGTGCGAGCTCCGCTCCGTATTACTTGAGCTATGTAAATGAATTTCGTTTAATTATCTGAGGAAGGTGGCGCAGGACGGGAGACGAGGGACGTGGCTTTAGGTTCCAAGAGACCGAGTGAAGAAAGCGAAGAAGGGAGACGTCGCTTCCGTTACAGTTAAAGACTACCTCTGAATTCACCGCGACTTTACCAGCTTTAGAATTTCCCCGGTCTCTCACCCCCTTGTATGCTCCCTTTCTTCGTGTACGTACACTCTAGATCAAAATGGTTGCACATGCGTGATATTTTTTACATTTTCGCGTTGATGACTTATTATGAAAGTAAAGAAATGGAAGGTTAGTCAGATATTTATTGGAAATGGGTGAAAAATACTTTTTTAATTTTTAAACTATGAAGTGCGAGGTTTGGAACGTCTTTACTGCAGAAGTGAAACAATACTCAAATCTGCGCTACAACTGTTATTATCGTTATTACTGAAAAGAAGATATTGGATGTTACAGTAGTACATTATGTTCCCTGCGATGAGACACCATGTCTACTATGACATGATTACGAACTTTGGCGAGTGATGATGAATCAACGATGACATGACAAGCACATTCGCTTAAGGTCCACTACCGAAGGTGAATATGTGAATCTCCAAGGCTCCAAAATTGTTTATTTATTTGCAATTCACCATAAATAACTCATGTCTAAAATAAGCAATACAGAAGTATTGCAGTGTCCAAACTGTGACTACAATTTTCGAGTAACTGTAGTTTTCGAGAAAATTTAGTTTGAAGATCTGCTATGTTCCTTTGCTGTTATGGCAATGTTATCTTTCGTCGAGCGACCTAAACACGTATTGTGCTTGTAAACAATGTCTACAGCAGGTGAATGCTGCTGGCTTGAAAGAAACACACGAGCAACATTTTTCGTGCGAAGAATTTTATTTTGTCAGTTTCGAAATTCTTGAAATTGCGCTTGGCGTTGAACCATTCTCGTTTAATCACCGAAGCGTGTATCGAAGTGTGTTTCTTAATTCTATAGGGAAGAAATATGATAAATTGAGAGATATAATTATTAATATTGCTAAAATCGGTTTATATTATTTTATTAAGATCGTACCTTTATATTACTTTATTAGATTTGTAAGTTATGTTCTTATAATTGACTAAATTCATTACACTGAACATCAGTATTCACATCAATAATTTTTTGAAGAATGATTACTAACAAGCTTTAGCAGTATTAATAACAGAATTTATTTGTTGCAATGAAAAGTTACATTTATCATTTTATGCATCATAAATAATTTTTATTTTATAAATGCTTTAAAACTATTCAAATTCAATTTTTTTAAAAATGAATATGAACAAATTTTCTCACATATTTTCACCTAATTTTTTCGCGTAGATTCACCCTCTTTCGGTTATATCTCAAAAACACCGTACAGAGACATTCAAGTATCATAGTCACTTTAAGAGAAGATGTTAAACTCGTTCCCCCTTTAAACGCCTCTAAACGTTAAAAAATTGCTTTGCTCTACATCAAAACGAATTTAGCGTTCCTAGCGACCGTGCAGATAAGTTGAACATGAGCGTATGAAGTTACGTAAAAGGTAAAACTGGTAAATTACCACAGTAATCATGATTTTGTGATGACTGTGATAAATCATTGCTGGTGATTTTGCACACCGTCTCTAGTAGGATTTATTGGCTTAAGTGGCCATGCACAATAGAGTCAAACAACAAGGACAGTCTATAAAGGTTTCAAGTGGTCACTTTAAATGTCAGACTTTAAATGTGACATTGTGGTTGTTCAAGGTAGAGTAAGCTTGCGACCTTTAAACCAGGGTCAGATTAATACACCGAATTATACATATTATGTAGAACTACTGATGACATATGAGTTCATTTATTTTAATCGGCGCTGGTTCGTATTTGGTCTGATATGTTACTTGTTTCTTTACTGAAGAGTTTTCGTTATTTTTACATTTTTTTTCAAGGGAAGACAAGGCTAAAGAATTATTTTTAAAAAACATCCTTAAGTTAATTTAGATTACATAGAGTGGTTGTAGCTAATACTCTGTTGTTGAATTAGAGGGAGAGTGGTTAGGTTAATGTTTTACCCTATCAGATAAGTTCGAAGATTTCTTTTACTTCAAAACTAGTGGTTGTGTATTGATTATTATAAAATTACTTAAAATAGTAATTAGTTAGCTCTTACGTACG
Source organism: Megachile leachella (assembly GCA_963576845.1). Taxonomy (NCBI): domain Eukaryota; kingdom Metazoa; phylum Arthropoda; class Insecta; order Hymenoptera; family Megachilidae; genus Megachile; species Megachile leachella. The sequence goes on along the minus strand of OY756256.1, from coordinate 10,522,235 downwards.
ATGCACCACTATAGCAGCTTGAGGTACCATCTCTCTGTACGACGGTCCACTATAGTGGCTTTCGAATGTCATCGTAGATTACACAGCGCCATGGCTCACTCTATTGATTCGCTCGTTCCAATTGAATGATCGTTTTCACATGTTTTGATTCGCACATTTTTGCCTTCACCACGTTCCATAAGAGTATTAACAAATCCCACAAAAGTACATTACATGTAAATAAAAGGTAACGTTAAGTAGTTTAGGCATTATGGAGCACCTCTTTGTACTAATACGATATTGGAAACATTTGGAAATTACATATTTTGTGAATTTTCTAAAAAAGTATATTATCAAGGTTAAAGTATATGTATCATATCTTTGGGAAAAATTATAATTTAATAATCAAAAACTTCATTCCAATGTACGCGCGTAGAGAACAGTATTGTCACACATTGTAGTGCTGTATCGTTCAGCTGTGCCTAAGAGGTTAAATACGATTTTTATAAAATTAAGTACTGAACCTAATCAAATTTCTCCTGGTTTCTCAAATTGTAGATATTATCTGTTATAGATATAAATAACCTAATCAGAATCTGATTTCTCAAATCACAGATATTATTAAGGTGTGCAAATTTACTTTTTAAAGTGAATTCGTCGTACTCTGCCATACAGAGAAACAGTGTCACGATCAGTACCATAGTTCAGTCAAGTTTCCAACTTTTTAAATCATTAACTTAAACAAATTTCAAATTTCTACATTTCCAAATTTTCAGTTTTCAAAATTCCTCAGAAATGTTTAAATCTCTAACAAAACCGTTTTGCAACGTTCAAATCTTCAACAAAATCACATTTCATTGTTCAAATTCCCAGATTTTCAAACCTTTAAGAAATATTGGATAAAACTTGTTATGAGTGGAAATACTAATAAAATTTTCAAATCATTAAAAAAATTCCAAATTTCTAAATCTCCAAATGTTCCATTCCAAATGAGTTTCCCTAATTCTTCAGAAATGTTCAAATCTCCAATAAAGTCACGTTACACTATTCAAACCTCCAACTTTCAAATTTCCAAAGATCAACTTCATAGGACCTATATTTCAAAAACTTGTTAAAAGTAAAAAATACTATCTAATAAAATATTTAATCGCCTCAGTCAACCTTAATCAATTCAAACCAAAAAACATATTTAAAAAACACTACCTCTTAACTAATTTCCATAAAATAGTTTGATTGAACTTTCCAACAAATAATAAATATATATCTAAAATAAATGTTAAACATTTTATCCTAAAACCGTCTATTTCCTCCGTGAAAAGTCGTTACATAAACGGTCTCGGTTTTCTCCCGTCATAAAATACTGCAGATTGTCTTATTCTTAATCGTCGAACAACAGTTTCCGGAACACGGCGTTGATTCGTTTACGTTATTCGGATCTAAGGTCGAGAGAAATGTTCTCGGACCCAGACGAATGGAGCTGACTACGCTGATTTCGTCTTCTTCCGAGTAATTTGCTGGGCAAATTTTCACGTTTTGTCCCGTTTATCATCGCGCTCCATTCAGCCTAAATCGCGGGCTAAATTCGCATCCCGGAATCACAGGAAAAATCTGTTCCGGACGGGCGTTAATTGTTCCCCTGTTACGTTTTCATTTTCTGGATGAGGAAGCTGATCTGTTGGAACGGTGCACGCTGCGACGAACTCGAATGCCGTTCGATGTGGAAATTAATTGATATTAAATTCAATTAACAAATAATATATCAACGAAAGTATACGAGGAGTTTGATTAATCGTAGCGCGAATGTGGAGGTGCTTGTTTCTCTTTAATAATTTAATACAAAATGTATGATATAACTTCTTTCACTGTTCATTTATACATACTATACTATATGTACACTGTAATGTATACTATAATGTTAATGTATAATATTGACTTTTTTTATATTATATTCTCTCATATGATTTCTTTTATATTTTATATTTTTTGTTTTCGACAAAATTCGAAATTTCGATTTGTACAAATTAAAAAATTTGGAAATATAGGAATAGATTTTGAAATTTGGTAATTTGGGGAATTACAGAATTCTTTAATTTGTGAATTTGCGGATTTGGGGTTTGAAAAATTTTGAAATTTGAGAAATTGGGAATTTGAAAAATTGGGAACGAGAATTTGGGAATTTTGTGAATTAAAAAATTAGAAAATTGGAAATTCAAAAATTGAGAAAAATTTAGTAATGCAGAATTTAGTTTTGAGAATTTAGAAATTTGGAAACATGAAAATTTAGAAATTTGGAAAATTTGTAAACTTAGAAATTTGATACTTATAATAGTATCTCTAAGAATTTAGAAATTTGGGAATTTGATAACTTAAAATATCAAAAGTTTAAAATTATAAGAATTTATAGATTTCAACATTCGTAAACGTGAAAATCTAAAAATCTAAAAGCAAACTTTTAAATTTTCGAATTTAATTTCGTAAAATCAAAAGCAAATAAAAGACATCAAACCAACAAAATTTAATAAAAATATGTTCTATTATTTTAAATAATATAAGAGTTTATTATTCAACTCTTTAACGCAACATGCAAGGTAAATCATTACATTTTACAATCTGAACTATTAAATTTGTACAAAAGAATTTCACTGTATAATAAACTTAATTAATCGACAAAGAAACCATTAGAATCACCATACTTCGCTAACAGGAAACGCGTTTATTTATTCGTCAGTTTAATTGCTTGGCTGAAATTGCGAAGCAATTTTCGCTGTTTCGCAATTCATTTTCAATTCATACAACAGAATTTGCTTGTTCGGGTTTTTTCTAACTTTAATTTGACAGCCTAAAGAAAATATGAATAAAAACCGTGGGAGAGAAAAATATGAATCAATAAGAACAGCAAATTTTGTATTTTAAAATTGCTACTATATTTAATCCTTAAAAGTTGTACAGGGTTAAGAAACGACCCCAGGTAATTTAGCTTCAAATTTCACTTTATATCCTGAAAATTTTAATAAAATTTTTTTGAAATTTTTTGGTACTTTTACTATTTTTGTACACAAATTGTTAAGTTACAAGAGTGTTCAGATAAAATTTTAGCTCTGTCTATTAAAATAAAAAATACTTTTGAACTTTACTGTAAAAAACGTCATTTCTGTTAAATTATTAATAAATTTAGCTTGCAGTGACATCTTATAGTACCAGAAATGTACGATGTTAAAAACAAAATAATTGAAAAATGCACTTCCTTGTCAATATAATGTAAACGTTCGTGAAGTATTTGATATAAAGGAAAAGTAATCCCTGAATTAATAATTAATCTTAAAATTAAAATGTGTATTGTTTGTATTCAGTATTAAATAATTAGTTGGTATTTAAAAATGTATTATTAGTTTTTTTATTTTCTCTAATCTTGATTATTTAATAATTTCTTCATTTTTTACATTTCTGAATTTCTTTTCATATTCAACGACTATAGTTACTGAAATCAGCTATGAAATATGCTAAACATTCAAAGATTATTTATAATTTTGTTCAAGTTATAAGAATGAGTAACTTCTTTGAGAAAGAAGCTCTAAAAAAATTTTTAGTTTGGGTCTTAAACATCCCAACGTCTCACTATTTTATTCTGACGAAATGCAACCGTCAAGGATTAATTACAATTTATTACAAAATCAATAGTATTTTAAGAATTACAGAATCTGTTATTTTTGCACCAGTTCAATAATTCTCAAATATATAAATAAACTTGTCGTTATCTTATTTTTTATTCGTTCAATTCTGGTGACGTTATTGTAACAGTGCACTATTACTGCGGTTTATTTCGAAGCAGCATCGAAATCATATTATACTCAGCAACAATTGCTACGCTAAACCAACGAGTAAATCATTTTGATTTCGGATAACCAATGATAATTGTGTTGACAAATATCGATCTGGTAAATCCAATTGTCCTCGGCACATCTATTGTGACAACATAAATTGAACATGATTTTACCCGTCCGACGTTTGATTCGTCAATTTCTCAGCAGATGGTGGTTTTAAGGGATTTATGGAAAGAAGATATGTTTCAAATGAAGATGTAAGTACTTTGATATGTTCGTCGGATGTGTCAGAATTAATTTATCATAGCTATGATATTAAAAGAGACAACAAAAATTGAAATGTTATGTCCATTTGGTATTATGATGGTTGACTATGCAAATAATTCGACTTGGAGTCTAAATGGAAGCATATTAAAAATTCGAGAAAATTGATCATTGCTGAAGTGCAAGCGTATCGCCGGTTAAAGGAGAGATTACATCGTGCAAGTAACTGGTGTTAATAGTGTTGGCAGTAGATAGTGGAATTTTTTTTTACTTTGTACATATGGCGTTGGAAAAAAAGCGAGAAAGAGAAGAAACCAATTTCTTTTAGAATTTTCGAGTGTCTGCATTTCCCAATCCCACATCTCTAAATTTCTATACGTACAAATTGCTGATTTTTCAAATTCCTACATGTTCAAATCCTTGCACCTCCGAATCACAGTATTCTCAGATTCCTACATTACCGAAATGCTATATCCTCAAATTGCTAAATTTTCAAATCTCTACATTCCCAAATTTCTATATTTGCAAGTCTCTACATTCCCAAATCGCTAGAATTCTAAATTTCTGCATCCCCAAATTGCTAAATTCCCAAATCATTACATTTCCTAAGTTCTGTATCTCTAAACCACTACATCTTCACATTCCTGCATCCCTAAATCGCTATATTCTCAAATTTCTAAAATTACTAAATTCTCAAATTCGAACTCCAAATTGCTAATTTCCAAATCTCCAGGTTTTCAAATTCCTAAAGCTTAGAATCCTACACCTCCAAATTCTCACATTCCCTAATCACTACACCCCCAAATTTCCATATCCCCAAATCGCTAAATTTCCAAATCTTCATGCTCCCAAATTTCTAAATTTTAAAATCTTGCATTTCCAAAATTACACATTCCCAATCCCTACATTCTCAAATTTCTATGCTCCCAAATTGCTAAATTTCCAAATCTTAAAATTTCCAAATTTCTAAATTCTGAAAATTCTACGCCTCCAAATTTCTACATCCCCCAGTGCCTAAATTTCCAAATTCCTAAATCCTAAATTACCAAAATCTGCAAATCTTCAAATTCCACCCCAAATTTCTAAATCCTCAAATAGGACAACCATCTGATTTCCCTTAAAATTGCACCTAAAACATTCATTCACGAAACTTGCTTAATAAAATTAAAAACACTCTCCAACCTTCACATATCTTCATTTTAAAGTCCTTACTTACGTATCCTTTAACAAAAAGTACAACTTGCAAACTAACTATTTCAGCTATGCAACGGATTAATAAGACCATGCACATTTTCGAAACAGAAGTGGGCCACTGAACGGAGTATCGTAGAAATCGAACAGTCTTCAATTTATGAGCAGAGAATAAGAACGTTCATTGGACGGAAGTTAGTTTAGAACTATGCGGATATTAAATCTCGACCAGCAACGAACACCCTTCAGTTTTTCGCTTCCTTCTCTGTTTCTCTTTGCGTATTCCTCGTCTAATCGGCCTTCGTATACCTACTCCCGATGTTGGTTAAGATTAGTTAAAGTTGGATGAACTTCCGTCGGGCTCGAAACTATGCGCAAGAGGTTACATCAGCGTCAGATTTTGCATGTTGTATGATATAATGGAAATTATAATGGAACTTTTAACTTCCATACGTTCCAGTAGTCTCTATTTTTATATAATCTTGTTTATTCATTGGAAATGTGACGAGTTTGCAAAAAATACCTCTTGTCTTTATGGAACATGCAGATGTCTTTTTTAGGGGATCGAAATTTTTGCTTTTTAATTATGAAAATTTTTGGGCTGTAAAGAGGTTAATGCATGATTTTATACTCTTATTTCTGGAACCTTATAGAGAGATATAAGTTCTACGAAAACGCTATGAATTATTAAACTGTTAGAATCTACTCATCATTTTAACTTGAAAAAGATTATAAATAATCTTTGATAATTATTTTAACATATTTCAGTTGATTCCAATTTTGAACGTTGAGCATAAAAAATATACTGATCGAATTGAGTAACCTCCTTTTTCGAAGTCGGTTAAAAAAAGAATTTAAGAACATGAAAAATTGAAAAGATGTCACAGAAACTTCAGTAAGTTTAAACTTCGAATATAAAAAATAATTAAAAAATGTGAAGAAATTGAAAAGATGACGATTTCCACAGAAATCTTCAGTAAACTTAAACATTGATTATAAAAAATGTGAAAATTGAGAAGATGACGATTTTCACAGAAAACTTCATTTCACAAGGAAGACATTTAATACAGCGCGAGCAAAATAATTCAGGCTTTAATCATATACCTTACAACCAAAAACAAAAAATACACATCTAATCATATATCACATCTCAAAGCCTCTGCGCATATTTCGAGATTACTCGTTCGCTATGAAGTTGAATAATGAACTCTTTCAAATCTGCCCCCAAAAAAAAAGAAACGAGGAAAAAAAACTTTGAACACTTCAACGTTAATAACACCATGCTCACGTAGTTTTTCCTTCCGAATCTGCATGTAGGTCCAGCGTCAAAGTTTCGCGATATTACGCATACATTAATTAAACGTCCAGTATATCATTTCTAATCCCGGGAAAGGGTTGTCCGCGGGCATGGGTGGCGGGCTAAGTAGCGCGTGCAACGCACGCTCGACGTATTTTTATTAAAAAATATTTGCGAGGATTAGCAGCAGCCGCGCTTTCATTACTTGTGGCCGGCGGAAAGAGTCAAAGGGAACGTTCAAAAAGCGAGCATTCATAGCAAGCGTGGATCGAGGGATACATGCATTCATGTATTTAAGCGCGACTGTGTCCATCGTTAGTGGTGTACGCTGCTTTTTCATGCGACCCTTTCTTCCACGTCGCGATATGGCAGATGCCTCCAGATTTTTCTCGTTATGTGCTATTTCTCAATGGCAATTAGCGTGTTTGGTAACCGCCAAGACGCTCTGCACTTTCCTACATAACTCCTTCGTAACACCCTTTCACACTTTACACCCTTAAGTAAGATACGCAACTTTCTGAGAACTATTTGGTATCTGTTCACGCCTGGCTGCCTGATGAACGCGAGATATTCTCATTGCAACGTTGCCAGATTCTTTTTGAGAAAATAATAGAATATGTAGAATAATATTTAATAATAATGAAGATTGATGGAACTTGTTAACAAATAAATAGATATAACCAATTAAATACAACCAATTAAATACATCACAAATGAAATCTCTCGAATTACAAATCTCACACGTCTCTATCTCTCGATTTCACTCAATGCAATCCCCTCTTCGCTTCGTTCCTCAAAAACATTCAATCACACCAAAAAGACAATCTTCTAGCAATCTTCATTACATGCAAACTTCAATCATACCATACGCAAGCTTCATTCATAATATGCACCCATACTAAACATACAATTACAGAGTACAGATACACACACATACCACAAATATAAGGGGAAGTGGGGTAAGTGCAAATTGGTTTTTGTAAAGTTGGTGTTTAAACTTAAGTATTTTCAGTCTGATATGTAAATATTTAACGCTGTCGATATCGAACGCTTTGCACAATTACTACTATTTAATTAATGTTAACTAGGACCTTAATTTTCCTTGTACATTTTGATTTTGATAGGAAATTGTTTAAAATGTCAACTACTCTGCACTTTCCCTGAAAATGGGGTAAGAGCGTAACTTGAAGTTAAATACTTTGAAACTTTATTTCATGTGCAATGGGACAAGAGCAGAATTATTAACAAATCTGCTGTAAAATGCTTTTTACTGCATTATGCAAGTATTCTATACTGCAAACAAGTACTTTTAGCTGAAATATAAAAGGGGATATAATGAAATAAAACAAGGAAACAAACATACTAATGGAGAAATTTTGCTCATATTTTAACGAAAATAGCGTGTACTCCACTTCACCTTAGGAATTTATTATTACGTGGACGAAAGTGGTGTAGAAAGAGAACGGTGTTTAGGTTGCTGTGACTGTATCGATCACATTCATTTATAGATTGAAATTGTACGAAACTTTGCAAAAAACCTTGATGGAAATAATAGATCTTTTCCATGGTTTATACATTCTTCACATAACATGATTAGTTCCGTATTATTCGAAATTAGGCTTGTATTATTAGGTTAGGTTATCGAGTTCGTAATATTCGAAAACAGATTCTTTTCTATTCAAGTCACCTATTATATAATACTGTTACTCACTTATTGTATAATACTGTTACTCACCTATTATATTGTATAATACTTATAATACTGGTAAATATTAAATTACTAATAGTATTATCTGATTGGTAATTGTTAGTTTTAGATAGAGCGAAAAGTTCTGACCATACGTATGTATTTATAGTTGTTATCTGTTGGTATGGTATCCATTGTGGATATTTATGTGTAGATCCTAATTGATGAATGTAATCACATGTTGTTTGGTTGTAATCACATGCACTTGGTCTTCAAAAACAAAATTAGGAACAAGTTCTTCAAATTTTCCAAAAAACATAGCAATTGCCTTACAATTGCGTTATGGGTTTTCAATTTCAATTTTTTGAGTTAAAACCTTGAAACTCTTATTACTTTGAATTTTCAATATTTTTATCTTCTGTATTAGCTGATATTTTTCATCGTGCTATTATGCATAATTACTGTCATTTTAATTTCATGTATGTATGTACAATATTGTAACACCGTAAATCGAAATATCAGCGAATTTTCATTTTCAGTTTTTATATTATCTATTCTTCCAACTGAGTCCATAATTATAAATAACTTAATATTCTTTCGAAATCGCAATCTGTAAACGTTCACAGAAAATTGACATACACACATACACATGTACTAACAATCATATTTCACACATCCTTCATAATAATTTTACTCTGACTGTATAAAAAGGCAAACACAATTGTAATATAATATTTAATAGCAATTTAAGGTTTTTGTACAATGGCCACGAATAATTAAATGCCACGCCGTAATATTACGGTTCTCAGTTTTTTTCACCTCTTCACCTACAATGGCTAGGTAAATTATTATACTCGAACAAAATGCTCCATATTTAACCCATGGAATAAAGCAGTTATTGCTATCGTAATGTTACGACACATTATTTCTATGAAGTATATTATATTTTTGTTAATATATTATTTACATTATATAATATATTATTTATATGAAATGATAAGTTGTATATTTTGTTAGAATGTATCATTTTTATTATATAATTTATTGTACACTTTGTTACAGTGTATCATTTTTATAATATAATTTATTGTATATTTTGTTACAGTGTATCATTTTTATAATATATTTTATTGTATATTTTGTTACAGTGTATCATTTTTATAATATATTTTATTGTATATTTTGTTACAGTGTATCATTTTTATAATATAATTTATTGTATATTTAGTTACAATATATTTTTATAATATAGTATATCGTGCATTTTGTTGCAATAATTTTTTAACAACCATATATGTAACTGTAAAAATTGAGTACTTAAATATAAGTCGAGCAACACAAGAGAATGCAATTATTTAATATTTGATTATACTGCTTTTTCATTTACAATTCCAAGCAATTTTTATGTGCTTGGAATATAAAAAATCTAGCACGTACTGAATATAACGTCCCTTAAATTGAAATCAAGGTTTCCAAACATTAAAAAGAATACTTCACTTTTATACCTACATCTTCTTTTTATCCTAAAAGTGATTTATGTGTTAACAGGGTTAAACTTGCGTAGTCCAAGGATCTCTTGAACAATTCTTTTTACATGTATCCCATAATTAAATTTCTATTAATTATTCTTTAGTTAATAACTATGTAACAGTAAATACAAAAAGCCTTGTATGATTTTTGTTAAACAATAGAAGCGACAAGTTTGATGTAAAGTTTCACTTGTTTGACGAACCACAGTTCAAGAACCTACGTGTTAAAACATTACTCACAGTCTTATCAATATTGACATACACCATCAAATTATTAAACATCGGTAACATCCCAACTAATTAAAATCTATGAAATTCCAAAAAGAAGCCTCTCGAGTACAATAATTTGGTCCACTCAACGCGAATAAATTTAAGTTAATAACCTTTTACCGCTACATCGTTGCAAATGGTCTAAAAAATCATCCCCTACAAAGTATACAGAAATGTGGATTTTTCTCCGTAAATATTGCAAAATAAACAGACATATGAAGCGCGTTATCATTTTGTCCCGCGGTATAATGTACTCTCTATATTTTAATACTTTCGATCTGTCTCTGTTTCCCGTTTCTCGCAATCAGCCCGATACGCTGTCCTGCTTCTCTCTTTCTGTCACACTTACAGACACACACACGGCCAGTTCTCATTCTCATTCTCTCGCTCGGTTTCCGTCTGACGCACATACACATGCACACGTTATAAAATGCTCGTTATAGTTCGCCGTGGTGTTCACGGCGCACGGGGTGAGGAATTTAATTTAGAACTTGATTTATATTTTAGCGGGCCATAAAATGGGGAAATAATTTGTCCCCTGCACGCGTATGAGATGGGCTTCCCCCTCTGCACTGCTATGCCGGCTTCGTTCTCATCCCCAAAATTTTCGTCCTTCTCCTGCACCTCTCTGCGCTCTTCTCACCCTCTCTGTCTGCCACCCTAAACCGTGTCTCACCCTTCGAGGCAGCAGCGAAAGGTCGCGCACATATATTACCCGAAGGTGGCAAGTTATCCCGGCATTGCACGCGAGAAGTACCTTTCTGTTTTAACCGCGAATTTCGAAACGAAAAAAGACAGTTTCGGTTCTACTGCTGCCACTTTTATTCTCGTTAAATGTTTGACGAACCAAGTGCCGACCGTTTGATCGTGTTGAAGGAAATTATAGCTCGATGGAAAAAGTTGCTGTTTTTAACGCGTTCGGATTGCATGGTTTCCGCTCGCGTGTTGCTCACCATCGAAATTGCTTCCCTGATTTTGCTAATTTGTACGGAGTACGCTTTTTCTAACGCGATAATGTCTGACCATTTCCAGGCAGTTTGTGCATGTTTCTTGGTAATTGACGGATCTTCTTGGGTTTTTATTAGTTTGAATTCTTTTATTTGGATGGGTTGTTGGCTATAGAATTATTTATTAATTCCAGTTAGTTTAATAGTCGTGTTTATAGTGATTTCTCGATTTCTTTGCGGAAGAATTTGGATTTTTAGGAGATGAATTTACTTTTTCATGTATTAGATTAAATTTAGAGGTACAATTTTTAAGAAAAGGTGCAAAGAAACTGTAACAATCTTAGTTTTGTTTTATTATTATGATATATATAGGCTGCTTCTATTAATTGAAATAACAATAATATTTAAAACGATTAAAAGTAGGAGAGTAAACGTATCAAAAAAATTATAGAAGAATAAAATTGAAAAATTAAAGAACTGAATAATTGATGAATTAATAAACTGCTGCATTGCTGAATTGATGAATTGATGAATTGAAAAATTGATAAATTGATAAATTGATAAATTGATAAATTGGCGAATTGATGAATTGACGAATTGACGAATTGACGAATTGATGAATTGATGAATTGATGAATTGATGAATTGATGAATTGATGAATTGATGAATTGATGAATTGATGAATTGATGAATTATGAATTTTGATGAATTGACGAATTGACGAATTTCTGAATTGCTGAATTAATGAATCGATAAATCGATAAATCGATGAATCGATAAATCGATAAATCGATGAATCGATAAATCGATAAATCGATGAATCGATGAATCGATAAATCGATAAATCGATGAATCGATAAATCGATGAATCGATAAATCGATGAATCGATAAATCGATGAATCGATAAATCGATGAATCGATAAATCGATGAATCGATAAATCGATGAATCGATAAATCGATGAATCGATAAATCGATGAATCGATAAATCGATGAATCGATAAATCGATGAATCGATAAATCGATGAATCGATAAATCGATAAATCGATAAATTGACAAATTGACAAATTGACAAATTGACAAATTGATAAATTGACAAATTATCAATTATCAATTTTGATGAATTGATGAATAGATGTATTGAAGAAATGAAAAATTGAAAAATTGAAAACTAATAAAATTATAAAATTGGAAGATTGGAACATTGAACGACTCTGAAATTAGTAATATAATAAAATGGTATAATGGCAGAAACATTAAAATAGTAGTACAGTGAAGCCGTAGATGAATAAAACAGCAGAATATTGAAATAGCGATTGATTGAAATATGAATTAGTAAAATAGTAGATTGCAGGAATAATAAAATAGTAGTGTAACGAAGTGACGGAATACTAAAATAGTGGAGTATTAATCTTGCAAAATGATAAAATAATAAAAGTGATAAAACAGTGAAACAGATAATAGTATAGTATAAGATATATCGTAACAATATAATACTATAATAAATAATAGCAAAATAACCGAAAAGAAAAATTGTGTTGTACTAAAATAGGACTATAACTCAAATAACTCACTAAATCAATGAAATAATAAAACAATAAAATATTCGTATACTTTCCATTTCATATTCATCGACTTAACGATTATAAAATTGAAGCACTTTGCAAGCGAATCTTATTGGGAAACAACGTTGAAAAATTGAAGTAGACTTCGTATCGAGTAAACTTTCCCTCATAACGCGAACAAAAATATCGTATCAGTACCTGTTGCTTCGTAATGCAATTTTTCTCAGGCATGTCCATCTTTTTTCCACGTACGGTGCACGTCTGCGACTTGCAATCACCCGAACCGGAAAAATAAAAAGCAGCCATTGAATCGAGCCCGAAACCGAGCCGAACTAATTGCTTTTCACCGATCGTTCTGACGCATCGATGTAACCGGTTGCAAATTTTATTACGATCCACCATGAAACGGTGGACAGAAACAGCGTAACAGAATTCACTTATTCGATACGAGAATTCTGGCGCGCGGACCAACAATAACGAATTGAAAAGCTCTCCAACTTCGCAGCGGAGCCGAATTCGGTGCGAAAACGCGCAATATGCTTCGATAAACGCGTATCGAACTCGATTGAACGACTCAACTGTTGTCAAAGTGAGTTACGGTCAACCAGTTCGTGCAATCCTTTAACGCCTTTTATCCGGCACAAAAGAAAGAAGAAGAAGCGTCAAGCTTTTTTTTATGGTAACGAGATTAACCCTCGTACGACCGTGTTCTAAAACTTATACTGAAGACCGTGCGGGATACAAAATTACCCCATTTTCTTTTTCGTATGCGTTTCTGGGGTAAAGGGTGCGCATGCAAATTTATTTAACCCTCGGATGCCGGGTCTCTCAAGATCGGGCTTTATCACTTTGTACAGCGGTTTTAAACCATTTATGGACTTAAAAACGGTAATTTTTCATGTCTCACTGCGTGTAATGTATATTTTCAGAATTAGGGGAAAAGTGCTAGCTATTTTTAAGTTTGATATATTTTATTATGTCATTCAAGATTTAGTCTTTCTATTTAGCGTGGGTTATGAGACCATGTGTGGACTTACATCCACTTTCAATAATGGTAATTTTTCGTCTCTTACTTGTGGGTAATATATATTTTGGAAATTTAAAGAACTTTGATAAAAATGTGCTAGCTACTCTCAAGTTTGATATATTTTATTATTGGGTCACTCAAGATTTAATCTTCTTATTTAGTGTGGGTTATAAGATCATTTATGGACTCACATCCACTTTTAGAAATAGTAATTTTTCATGTCTCACTTGTATACAATGTATATTTTGAGAACGAAGGCAGCTTGGACAATAATGTACTTCACTACTTTTAGGTTTAATATATTTTATTATTGGGTCACACAAGATTTAGTCTATGCACTTAGTGGAGGTTATGGGACCATTTATGGACTTACATCCACTATTAAAAATATTAATTTTTTATGTATTTCTTATGTACAATACTTTTGAGTTTGCTATATTTTAATAATGGATGACGACAAATTTCGTCTTTTCAGGTCTGTCCTAACAGTCTTCTAGTCTGTGCAGATGTAATACTATTTATGGACTTACATCCACTTTTAAAAACAGTCATTTTTAATGTCTCTCTTCTGTACAATACATATTTTGTGAATTAACAGAACGTGTCTAATAAAATGCCTTGCTACATTTAAGTTTGCTATACTTTAATAATGGATGACGACAAATTTCGTCTTCTCAGGTTTGTCCTAACAGTCTTTTAGTCTGTGCAGATGTAACACTATTTATAGACTTACATCCACTTTTAAAAACAGTATTTTTCCGCGTCCCACTTATAGTACAATGTGCATACTAAGAACGATGGGCATTTGAATAATAAATTGCCTTGGTATTTTTAAATTTGCTACGCTTCAATATTGGGTCATTGAAGATTTAGCTTTATCACTTACAGTAAGGGTTGAAACCATTCTGGATCTTACATCTACTTTTAAAAACAGTTACTTTTCATGTTTCATATATAATGTATAATTTCGGAAGGCAAGGAATTTGAATAATGAATTCCTCTGCTAGCTACATTTATTACACCTTAACATATCGATATTTTAAGATTTAAGGTGACCCATTTAAAATTAACTCGTGATGCACTGGTTGGTAGGAGTTCAATGCATTTTCGTATCAATAATGGTTACAGAGTAAATTTTATAATTATAATAATTATATAAGTAATTTGTTCATTTCAGACACAATAAACAATTGAATATATTTGCATTTAATAAAAGAACAAATAGTATGCAGAATAAAACTTAACATAACCTAACCAAATCATAGATTCATTATACGAGGATTATCAAGCATTGTTAAAATTTGTTTTAAGTTTTAAGAAGCATGAACGCTTCTGAGACATAAATATTACATTGCAAATACTGTATTTCTAAAAATAAATTAAACAAGCATTTTACAAATAAGTGATTCAATTTGACATTATGATTGAAGGAATCTACTAAAGCAAACATTGAAACACGCAATCATCACTGAAATGCATAATAAAAATAGTTACAAACGAAGATAATTGTATTTGCTGTAATTGTAACTAATATTTATGTTATATGTTAAATACATTTTGTAACTATTCTTTTCCCTTCGATATTTTTATATTTATTTCATCTTCGAAACTCAGTGTGTCCCAATTTAATATGTGATTTGTTATACATATCTATGAATATGTTCTTTATTTTTGCATTCTCCGTTTATCCCTAAGTTTTTTCAAAACACCGTTACATGCTCGTTTTATCGCGTTATAATACTCTTCAACCTAACCCTTTGACTTCTGTGCGAAATTCACGTATATATTTGCGATTGTAAAATATTGAAACATCTGACGATTCTGCTATTTGCAGTTCACAAATCACGCGGTAGATTGTCGATCACAATCATAGGGTGAATGTATGTTTCTTACAATTCTAAAATTAACCCCTTGATCTACAACATCCAAAACCCTGTTATAGTTCATATTTGGTGAAACTAAATTTTGTTTAGTTTAAAATATTAAGTTTTGAGTATGATATCAATTGTAGTTTGCATAATTAAAGATGGGTAAATGAAATATAATAACATTTCAACATTCTTCATTTACTTTAACTCTGCAGTCAGTTGCTTCCTCTGAGGGATATTTTTAATGGCAAATTCAATTTTCGAAGTGTAAAGGGTGAACTTTGCAGTATTAGGCAGCTTTGATACACCTGAAGAACTAGTGAGCTAAGAGTTAACTGGTCAATATATGTTCGAAAATTTCTTCCAACAATAATGTTCTTAAAAATCGTTTCCGCAAAATTTTTCCCAAATTTTTGAAATCCAACCCCAGAGAAATTGAAGATCGCGCTATCGTTTCGGGGTATCTCTGAAAAGTCCTTTCAAGCTTGATACCAAATGCATGTAAGCGTCTAGATACAGCATTAAAGGAAAATCTCTCCGTTCGCTCGTGAAGAAGTTGAATCACTGGTTACCGTAGCTGCAACGACGTAATTAAAGAGCATACCTCTTTTGAATTCCCGGATCTTGCCAGAAGAAAGAGAAAGAGAGTAGCAGAACAGAGGTAAAGGGTACCTACGCGTGAAACTTACCGTGAAATAAACGGATGCCAAGGCAGAGCAAAGATATTTACGACTTCGAAAGAGGAGGGGAAGATGGCGGAAAGGTGCGAGGATATGGAAGGGTGGGTCTCGATCTCTCCTCCTCGAGCTAGTCGAGACCCGGTGAGGGATTCATTAAGATTGGATGGAGGTGTTAATATAGTGAACATTGCCGGCGGGACTACCGTGTACCACTTTGCTTCTCCTAAGACAGGGATACGGTGCTTAAGCTACGAGAAGCCGGGCTCGAGAGCCGCACGGAAAAGGGAAGAGTTCGGGCCAAGGAGGGTAGTGAACGAAGGACACGAGAAACGAAGGTCAGGAAAGGACTACGATTTAAGGAAAGACGAGCGAACCTCCTTCCTATGGTATGAAGTTAAAATACTGAACTCGAGCCGAGTGAGACTATGAGAAACTATTAACCGGGATTGAGACGTATATATGCGTCCGTAACTCAACGACCGTCTCTTCCTTCCCTTATTACGGGCTGCCAACCCGTGACGAAGATAAAGTTGAAACTCTAAGAAAATGTAAAAAGATTTTTAAGCTTAGTTGTTACATAAAAGTAGTGCAGCTTTTTTAACACGTTGCAGATACTTTTGCGAGGAACAAAAATTGGGAATTGAGAAGTTTCTTTCGAATTATTATTAATTGATTTATTTGAAGTTATTTATTTATTGTCTGTTTTGTGTAATACTGTAGATTTAGTATGAATTACTTCATATTATTTATGTATTTACTGCGGATGTCGTATGAATTTTGAGGTTACATTCTTCAACGAAGGCCTATTTTCTTTTTTATTAAAACAAACATATTCTTGATGGCACCTTCATATTTTTAAATATACGGACCATTGTGTGTGTTTGAAAGGCAAATATGGTTTATGAATATGTGTACGCGTTTAAAGATGTATTAAAAATGGCGTGTTTCTCAATGTACCTGTTTTTCCTTTCTCCATCAAAAATTGGACATCTTTTATGACATTTTATGATACCTCGGCTGCTACACTAGAAAGCTCGACTTCGTTTATGGTTGCAGTAAGTGGGTCACATAACCATTATCGAACAACGGAGTATAAAAAAACTTTATATCACAATTTCTCTTCTTTTATATCTACCTTTACAAGTATTATATGTATTCGAGACATGAGTAAGGTTTCAAGAAAACAGGTGTAGTTTTTCAGAAAATTTATTTGAAGGAAACTTGTGTTGCAATAAAAGTGGTCGATATTTGATGAGTACTTTGTGCACATTTGAATTTTTGATTTTTTCAATTTGTGTGGAATAAGATAACTTGAGAAAAATTAAAACCAAGTAAAATTATGACAGAAATGAAAATATTGGTGAGTTATTGAAATTTGTAAATAAATACAGTAATACATATTAGCAACTATAACTAGCAATTATAACAATTATAAATTTAATTTGTAAAATTAGTATGTGATATATCTCACTGTCGGTTTAAAAGAATTAAATTACTTTTTAATATTTAAAAAATTTTAAGGCTGTTTAATTTATTGCTGTGCAATATATAATAATATACGTATTTAATATTAAACTTACCAGTGTATGCACACATAATTTGAAATTAAAAATAAAATAGAAAGATAAATAAATAAGCGATGTATCTTAACTCTTTATCTATAATAAAATAATGCGAATTTCAATTGGAAGATTTTAATAAATATTGCAATGTAAAAAAGAAAACTTGTTGCTTCAAATAATCCACATAATTATTTTAATAGTAATGGCACCGACAGAATGTCGTTTTAAAAGAATTGTTCCATTTTTAAACATTTTAAACATTAAAGTTACATGTGTATGAAAAATTTCACATGCAAATTTTGTTCAAAATTCAAACATTTACTAATATGTAATATGGGTCGTGTTATGTAAAAACAAATAGCGGATCTAGTAAAATGAAAATACTGTTTCCAGCTTTTTTGGTAAAGAATGATTTTTCCGCTTCAAACTGCGACTATTTACATAGCTACTACAATTTTTGAAAACCCGTTCGTTGCGTTTTTATTTTCAAATGGAACAGAATTTTCGATTTCGGACATCCCGGTTTTTATTCGGCTGCAGCGATGAACAATCGACGTGTCGGTAAAATAAACTTTTAAAAACTAACAAATACCACTGCTATTTTGTAACTTTCTCTACATCGGACAACTGAGCTTAAAGTTTATATTCGCAAATTGTATTTGGGAAAAAATGGTACATTTTTGTTTTCGAATTCGGAAGTTTACTGTTGAATATACAGATTTTTATAGTGTGAAGTTTATGAAGTTTAGATTCAGAGGTTTTTTAATTTTGGTGTTCGGAAATTTAGATGTCTTTAAAATCTGAAATTTGCTCATTTTTCAAATTTTTGTATACTTCGTTAAATATTTACATAGCTTCACATTTTTAAGTTTAGAGATTCATATGTTTTTAAGTTTGCAAATTTAGAGATTTACATATTTTTAAATTGACAGATTTAGAGATGTAGATATTTTCAAATTTATAAATTTATAAATTTACATATTTTTAAATTGACAGATTTAGAGATTTAGATATTTTCAATTTTACATATTTAGAGATTTACGTATCTTCAAATTTACAAATTTAGAGATTTATATATTTTCAAATTGACAGACTTAGAGATGCACACATTTTCAAATTTACAAGTTTAGAGATTTACATGTCTTCAAATTTACAAATTTAAAGATTCTCACATCTTCAAATTAACAGATTTAGAGATGCATACATTTTCAAATTTATAAATTTAAAGATTTACGTATCTTCAAATTTCCAAATTTAGAGATTCTCACATCTTCAAATTTCCAAATTTAGAGATTTACATATCTTCAAATTTACAAATTTAAATATTTATACACCTTCAAATTTACAAGTTTAAGATATACATGTATTCAAATTTTGAGATTTACACATTTTCAAATTGATAAACTTAAGATATACACATCTTCAAATTGATACACTTAAGACATATACATCTTCAAATTGATACATTTAAGATATATACATCTTCAAATTGATAAACTTAAGATCTACACATCTTCAAATTTAAAAATTCAGAGATTTGCACATTCTTAAATTAATAGATTCAGAGACGTACATCTTCAAATTTCCAAATTTATAAACATAAAAGGAATTTTCTATCTCAGATTGCAAGTTTCT
This sequence comes from Megachile leachella, assembly GCA_963576845.1. Taxonomy (NCBI): domain Eukaryota; kingdom Metazoa; phylum Arthropoda; class Insecta; order Hymenoptera; family Megachilidae; genus Megachile; species Megachile leachella. The sequence goes on along the minus strand of OY756256.1, from coordinate 10,502,911 downwards.
TAAACTTTAAAATGTATGTTTCATAAATTTAATTTTCCCACGTACTTCGTGCACAAAACCGGCCTTTCGTAAAGTCCCAAGTAAAACGTAAAACGAGAAAAAATCCCCCAGACGTTAGCAAACAAAGAAGTTCGATAAATCTCTAACAGTAACAAAGGATTTTGTCATGGACCTCAATAGTACCTTCCGAAAAATACAGTTCTCGTAATGCAGTACGCGTTTGATCCCGTATATTTTCACAAAAAACATCTCCGGAAAATACTTGTTCGTACAACGAGCACAAAAGGGACGCTACCGGTAACGATCTACTGTTCGGCACATCCGCGAAAGTGTGTTCGGTCGGTTACAAGAGAACCGTAACACAGTGAACCAGATATCGATTGCGCTTTTTCGTGGCTCGACTATCGCGCGTTCATTTACATCCGGCGTGCCGTAAAATATTCGCGACCTTTGTGCGACGAATTAGTTACCACCGCAATTCCGTTCATGAAGTATTGAACGGCCAGCGCACCGGTAATGGCACGGTTGCTGTACGATCAAAGAACATCGAACGTCGATTCAACGGGCGTAAAGAGCCGGCATTGCTCGGCAAATTTTACGTTAGTTAGACGTAAACGAGCCGTTTCCCACTTCCCAAGGGCCAATCTCCTACTTTTGTTCGATCCGTTCGCCGATGGAAAAGGACGGTGAGAACTGAGCCGATTATCTGGAAAATTTTTGTATGGACTCCTCTGTGTCAAGGTTTTAATTACCAGGTGGTTAATAATAATTTCTGAATTGCATAATGGCATATTCACAAACTAAATATGTTACTATGGTAATATCTTTCAAAGCGAGGTTCAATTTTATATTTTATTTTTGTGACGTACCTAGTTTCAAACCGAATGTGGCGCGTTTTCGTGTTCCATCGAAAGAACAACGCAAATGTGTCTTGCGGAAACTTGCAGTTCTAACGCAATACATATGTTTTGGTTCTGCACACTATGACGGAAATGGCATAAAGAAATCTATGTTGGCGTTAACGTGTGAGCCCAGCGGATGTATTTTGAATAAAAAAATTAATTTTGGTCAAATAACTAATTCTTTTCTTTCTACTTAAAAAGTTCCGTTATTTTTCCGACATACTGTGTACTTTGGGAGCTCAGAACGTAAAAAGTTGTGGGTTGACACAGAACAACCAACAACGACCGCAAGACCGAATCCGGAAGGAAGACAATGCATTTGGTGGGATCAGGTGCTGTGTATCATGAGCCGAAACCACGTGAAAACAGTTATCGATCGTCAGCGTTAATAAATAATCAGTTTGAACCATGCATTGATCGAAATAGTCCAGATTGGGTTAGAAGACACGAAAAAGTGATTTTGTAACACAAGGCCGCATCACACAGAAAGCGGTTAAAGGCACAATTTCTGTACTTGGTTGATACTCTTGCACCGGCCATACATATCAGACTTGCACATCCATACCATACACCCTTTCATATCACGCGTTTTCATTTTTCTCACTCATTTTCACTCACTTTTGCAGGAACACTTCAATAGTTAAGATATCAAAACTGGCTGGATGATTGGTTTCTCTCAAAATGTGAACAATTTTTTGGGGGAACACACGATTCTGTGTTCAGAACGCACTATTTGAAATGGTAAAATGCATAGCTAGCGATGTTTATTTGAATGAAGCATTTTTTCTTTTACTCAAATTGAAATATTCTGGAGGAAAAATTAAGAATTGTTAACTAGTACTCCTGTATACGGGCTCTTTCTAAAGTTGTGTCCAACCCTTATATTTCAGAAATGGTGTTAAATATGGAAAAAAGTTTCGGATAAAAGTTGTAGGATATAATGTAAGATAGTAACAATAAATTTTGGATAGTTATTTGAAGCTCATGCGAATATCTTTAGTTTATTAACCTCTTGCATAATGATTTCTTTATTAGATGCGTCAGTCAAAACTAATTTATATCTACATTAAAAACAGAGAAAATTAAAATTTACATCCATTACTTTACATCCAACGATACCTACAAAAATTATAATAGAACTTAAACTTCAAATTGAAGCATAATATTTATCTACATTTGCACCGTATGTCGCAAATCATACTCATCAAAGTACAATAAGAGATTAAATACAACTCCCATTTTTTATTATATATTCTTGTAACCCTTGTTTCGAAATACTATCTGTGTTTGTTTTTTGTGCACGTCGTTCCCAAGATACGAAGCTTCAAAGTTGACACGTAAGTGGCGTGAATCTGATCGTGCAACCCTCGCGCGGTGTATCTTGGGTAATGTAAATGACGACGATATGTCAACTTTGAAGCTTCGTATCTTGGGAATGACTTGCACAGAAAACAAACGTAGTGTTTTGAAAACGTTTCGATGAGGTCTACAGTGTGCGATAAAAAATGGGGATTCTATTTAAGAAACTTGAAGGTATGACCTTCAAATGAACCATTTGTAGCCATTTTATGTAGCTTGATATCTTACAATTTTTGTCTGAAACATTTTTTGAATGTATTTTTGAGATATAAGAGAGGGGTTGGTCTTTAGAGAGATCCTGCACGGCGCATTACATAAATAAACCCTTTGTACTCCCAAAGTTTATTTTGCCATTTAAAATGTCCCCTTATTGTGAGAGGGGACAGCGGAGAACAAAGTGTTAATATAATATACTATAATATAGCATACTAACCCGCAAGTTATCGATCTGAGCTTTTCCTAGGATATGATGGAACTCCATAAATAGGATAGTGCTCCTTAAATAGTAATTCGCGTGAAAGAAAATTGGTGTATTAACCCTTAACTAAGGGATATGAAACCAATGTATATTTTAAGCAATATTGAACGCCAAATTACTGTTTTACCTCACGATCTGCAATTTTGTTTTAATCGAAATATATTACAGTCCATGTGAAATTAAAGAGGGTTCGAATTTGTTAAAAAAAGACTAGTCTTCAATGCTCGCAATCTTTGCTTATTTTTACGAAATAAAATTATTTCCCTGTCTTCAGAACTGTCTTCACTTATGAATTTTTATCTCGGAAACTATTTGTCCGAGTTAGCTACATTTTTCTTTGTTTTATTCATATAAGATCGTGTTATTATAAAATAATATCGAAAAATTTGTACAAATTCTTTTTTTCAATTAGAGATGTAGATTTTTAAAAAATATTGTCATACTCGTCCGAATTTCCATTTTTATTGTCAGATTTCACGTTTATTACGTTTGCTTCGTAAATACCAGCTGCACGTTTATATTATATTTATTTATTCCAAAAGTTCATTGTATTTTGTTATCAATTGATATTGTAAATTAAATAATTGTATTAATAAACGTAAGCGCCCAATATTTCATTCGTTGATGCGTATATTCATTCCAAAAATTTGTTATGCTTTATTATCAATTAATATCGCAAAATAAACAATAGCAATGACAAAAATAATCGTTCAAAAATATTTTATAATACCTTGAAAAATCGATCTCGATTTGAATGAATTATAATTAATAACAAAAAGCATAGTAATTAATTCTTACCTCATTGAACACAGATCGTTAATAATGTTGAGAATGAACCACTAGACGGTTAAATAAACCTGAGGCGAGCTGAGTTATTTGAAATGGTTAACCTCTTTTCCGACAAACGAAACCGCAGAGTAGATAAAAGTCATTAGTTCCTCCTGCCCGGTATTGATCCAGCTTAACAGCAGATGATTTTGTAACTGATTTTGAATGTGGAATAAATCGCTACGGTTCGCTTCCAAAATTACCAAATTAGTTATAAATGCTGCGTATTTACTATTTTTATTCAAATTCTATCTTTTTAAATTCGATATCTTTCACATTTAATTCTGGACATTGTTGTAACTTCTGTCATTTTAGAAGTTTGATGTACAATTTTATTTAATGTCAATTTTTTAATTTTATTTTATGTAAAATAACTTCCTAATTATTTGACAAAATTATGAACACACATAAATGTCTTACAATATTTATTCATATTCTACATTTCTTTTTAAATTCGATGTCTTTCACATTTAATTCTGGATATTGTTATAACTTTTTAGAAGTTTAATATATAATTTTATTTTACGTCAATTTCATAATTTTATTTTATGTACAAAAACTTCTTGATTACTTGACAAAATTCGTAAGGACACACATTAATAATCAACGTGATGGATATTTTCATACAGTTTTAATGGTATTTAAAATTATGTGCTGTTTTAATTTTTTTTATTTACTAGATGAACCGACTGGACAAAAAACATAATAGAACTTGGAGTTGATGCATAATGATTCATGAACATAATGATTCTTGGAGTTACCCAACTTTTTTAATTCTTAGTTATTTGATAAAATTCGTAGAACGTTGATGGCGATGATAAATATGTTAATACGATTTTAATGGCGTCTACTGTAATTAAACTGCTCGTTTCATTTAAGAAAGAAAGTTCGTAAAGACCATTAATGGCCAACGTAGCTACATGTATGTCAATATGATTTTTATAGTACTTAGAATTATCCTTTTAGTTCCTTAATTATTTATCATCCCAAAATTCATAGGGGTAAATATCCACATGGAAAAATACTCTTGTAATGTTATTTAGAATTCTTTCAGTTCCTTAATCATTAACTAAACTAAATAAGGTAGTAGAAATGGGTTGAAATTAAATAAAACTTCAATTTAATTTTAAAGATGTTTCATTGAGAGAAAAGTGAGAGAAAGCATAAAAGTGAAACGTTCAAACGCTCGCTGGAAAACGGTGAATATGCAGTGCATCCACTATATATTATTATTACTCTAAATAGATATATTAGTTTGCTGATTAAAATTAATAGTTAATAGACGTCATATAGTTTGAAATAAACCAATAGTAGGAACGTTGACATGACCTTTGCACTCGAAGGGTTTCAACTTAACGCAAGTATTCGAACAAAATACTTTTCAATTAAATCGACAGTGTTACATATCGCAACGTACCATAATAGAGAAATAATTTCAAAAGACTTCATCAAACTTTCAACCCTATAAGAAAAACACCGAAATTTTTCATTGTTGCGCCCATAAAAGTATTCGAATCTGACGTTAAACAATTTCACCTTATTGACTGCGTGCACACGATCAAGACAAACACGAAACATGATATCAAACTGCAAGTCGCATGAATGCGTCGTAATCAACGGAGGACGAGTTCTCGGTGCACAACTTCTCTGTTTGCATACGTCAGGAGAAGTCTCAACTGCAAGCAGTTAGATCGGAATGGCTGGGCGATGTTAATCCTAATTTCTATCCGGTAGCCGTAGCTTGGATAGAATCGAGCGAGCGATGGTATAGAATTCAGAGGTGGAACTGCTGAGAACGTAGCTGCCCAATCGTTCGTACATTTTATCCAAGTTAATTTTCCCTCACGGAGAAGCAGAGAGAGGTAGCGTAATAGTTTTGACGCAATATTATAGGTTTCACCTTAACGCGTTAAATGCTGCGTTGAAAGCAGACGTACGTGACATAGCGTGCTATAATCATACTCCGTATATTCATGGTAAATATTTGAAATAAACCTTCGATTATAATATGTTGACAAACATTTTTCAAAACAATGGCATCCTTTGAAAATTTAAATAAATAAATGACACGTCTTGAAATTAAAATCGTATTTAGTATTAAAATTGTTCTGAAACAATAAAATTAGAAATTTAACAGATAAAAATATTGCATATGCTTTGATAAATTAATGCAGTTTGGTAGTAACAAAAATAATTTTTGTAGATGTAATACGTCAAACTTTCTGTGACATACGTGGTTGAATGAATAATTTAAATGGTACATATTTCGAAATGCATTCAGTTCAGTAGAAGTTTTAATATTTTAACTTAGTATAGATGTTTAATTGATTTATCGATATTCTGGAAGTTGTCGGCGCTTCTATATTAAAAGTTTTAATTGTTTAATACCAATCGAGGAGACAGCAATTTCCCGCTATAATTACTTATGCTTCACGCGTGCATCTTTCGAATTTCAAAGTAACTTTAGGGAGAACTTAAAAAACATGACCTCGCGTTTCAAAGTTCGGAAAACTCAATTATGATCAGCGTACGCACTGTCGTTCGATATTACAGATGTTAAAGTCAGAATATATTCTATGTAAAAGGAAAAAGAAAATTTTTAAATATAGGAGAAGAGTAAAGATAATTTCTTAACTGATTTATACATATACACATTATTAATAGAAACAAACAATCGTTCAAAAGTTGAAAATAATTTAAGAATAAAAAATGGAAAGCCGAAAAATAAAAATATAGTTTTGAACATATTAAGCTGAAATATTAATAAATATTCTAAAAATGTGAATATTCATCATTTTTCAATTTACAAATTACAGTTTAATTTTATACCGTGATAAAAATTATTTAATTTTGAAATTTGCTCCAGCACTTAACTTTACGTTATTCCACATGAAACTTATTTGTTTTACCGACATGTATTTATGGTTCTTAGAGTAATGTGATTGATGCATGTCAACTTCAGATAAACACAGCTCATACAAGTAGAATAAATGTCCTAAATTACCCAAGATAATGGTGGTCAATTAATAATCGGTAGAAACTGTAATATAAAGCAGTACGATGAATACGAAATAGTGTAAAATAATAATTCGAGCGTTATTCTGTACCCACAAGTTCTTTACCAGCTCTTATTTACAGTGACGACTATATACTTACGTACGCCATTTCATTACTCCTCTTAGGCTGCTTCGGTAGGGACATATTTCAATATTTATCATGCAAGTTCTCAAGTATTACCAAATTTTTGCGATAACAGATTATTAATCTTCCGGGTCCTGAATTTTTGAGCTTTTAAATCATATTTTAAAAATTCCCTACATCGTAAATTTAGAATTCGAGGTTGCACACGCATATTTCTTTGTAAGCATTTATCTAGATCAGGGGTCGGCAACCTTTTAAGTCGGAAGAGTCAAAAATTACACTTTACAAAATTTCAAAGCTTTTAAAGAGCCACAAAATTTTGTCTTGCCAACAATAAATAGTACTCGCATAAATAAAGTTTTTTGATAAAAAGAAATAATCTATTTTTACATATATAAGTAGTGTTTTTCACAACAAAGTAGATAATATATATATGGCAATGATAGATAATGAGTCTTTTTTTTGTTAAAATAAATATTTGCGTATGCAACTGAAGAGCGTGGTAATTCGATGTGTTGCGATTTCAGCGCTTGGTAATTCGACGCGTGGTAATTCGATGCGTTGCGATTCCAGCGCGTGGTAATTCGATGCGTTGGAATTCCAGCGCGTGGTAATTCGATGCGTCGGAATTCCAGCGCTTGGTAGTTCAATGCATTGCAATTCCAGCGCTTGGTAATTCGATGCGTTGCGATTCCAGCGCTTGGTAATTCAATGCATTGCAATTCCAGCGCGTGGTAATTCGATGCGTTGGAATTCCAGCGCTTGGTAGTTCAATGCATTGCTATTCCAGCGCGTGGTAATTCGATGCGTTGGAATTCCTGCGCGTTGTAATTTGATGCGTTGCGATTTCAGCGCGTGGTAATTCGATGCGTTGGAATTCCAGCGCGTTGTAATTTGATGCGTTGCGATTTTAGCGCGTGGTAATTCGATGCGTTGGAATTCCAGCGCTTGGTAGTTCAATGCATTGCTATTCCAGCGCGTGGTAATTCGATGCGTTGGAATTCCAGCGCGTGGTAATTCGATGCGTTGCGATTCCAGCGCTTGGTAATTCAATACATTGCAATTCCAGCGCGTGGTAATTCGATGCGTTGGAATTCCAGCGCTTGGTAGTTCAATGCATTGCTATTCCAGCGCGTGGTAATTCGATGCGTTGGAATTCCAGCGCTTGGTAGTCCAATGCATTACAATTCCAGCGCGTGGTAATTCGATGCGTTGGAATTCCAGCGCGTGGTAATTCGATGCGTTGCAATTCCAGTGCTTGGTAGTTCAATGCATTGCAATTCCAGCGCGTGGTAATTCGATGCGTTGGAATTCCAGCGCGTGGTAATTCGATGCGTTGCGATTCCAGCGTTTGATAATTCAATGCATTGCAATTCCAGCGCGTGGTAATTCGATGCGTTGAAATTCCAGCGCGTGGTAATTCGATGCGTTGGAATTCCAGCGCGTGGTAATTCGATTCGTTGCAATTCCAGCGCTTGGTAATTCAATGGTTTGCAATTCCAGCGCTTGGCAATATTAGATAATGAGTTTTTTTTTGATAAAATAAATAATATTTGCGTATGGAACTGAAGAGCCGCAGCTTTACATCCAAAGAGCCGTTTGTGGCTCGCGAGCCGCAGATTGCCGATCCCTGATTTAGATCAATAAAATAAATAATGAATACATACTTTTCTCTGACTTCACTGATCCATGTTCTTCATCTACATTCTTCATGTTATTCGTCGCAATTTTTGCACTGCTATTCGTGACTTCCATTCCGTGTTATTCGAAGGATGGCTGTAATAACTGTCGAGTCACAGTGCTATTAGCAGTCGAGTGATCGAGTGTATCGGGAAAAGTGGCATAAAGCAATACCGTGACAAATCGTTACACAGAAAGTCACGGAGAACGGATTAGGTGCGATAAACACAGGAAAGGGAAACGGTAGAGGGAGAGATGCTCCCCTAGCTCGAGGTTCGTACAAGGGCGTCGTGTGTCACCGACATGCAACAAGTTGCCTTCCTCGAAGCTTCCCCTCTTACTCTCTCTACATTCATCCCCTGTACAAGCCGAGCCACCCCGCATTAAATCATTTTTAAACGTCCTCACGCTTGCTGTCTGACTTCTATTTGACCGATACAGACCGCGCTTTGACGTACGGCGGCTATTTTTCCCTGAAACTCGATCTCCTCGTTCGCCGGAAGTTGAATTGCAAATCCGTTGTTTAAGCGACAATTTTTGCTTCTATATGGACGTAGACCATGTATTCTACTTCTACCTCCGCTTGTATTTGTCCTGTTGTTTCCCTTTCTCTTCTCGGGCATTTATTGCGCTCTTTATTTTCAACTGTTTAGATTGGGGTATCTTTTGTTTGATCGAGAAATAGTTGTAGATGGAATATGGGGAATGAGATATTAGTGGAGACTTTTAGATGCTGTGGGGTTTTATGTTATGCTCTTTGAAAAGGATTATGGAGTTTTGACATTTGGGAATTTGGGAAGTGAACATTTTGAAAATTTGGGAATTTGGGAATTTGAAGATTAGAATATATGAAAACTTGAGTATTTGGAGATTTAGATATTTGGGAATTTGGGAATTGGGGAATTTGGGAATTTGGGAATTTGGGAATTTGAGAATTTGGAAATTTGGGAATTTGGGAATTTGGGAATTTGGAAATTTGGGAATTTGGGAATTTGGGAATTTGGGAATTTGGGAATTTGGGAATTTGGGAATTTGAGAATTTGGGAATTTGGGAATTTGGGAATTTAGGAATTTAGGAATTTAGGAATTTAGGAATTTAGAAATTTAGAAATTTAGAAATTTGGAAATTTAGAAATTTAGAAATTCGGGAATTTGGGAATTCGGAAATTTGAGAATTTGGACACTTGGATATTTAAGAATTTGGAATTTCTGACATACGGATATATACAAATTTGAAAATTTAGGAACATGAGAATTTAGGACTTCTTAAAGCTAAAAAAATCTTCTAAAAACTTTAAAAGGAAAATGTGAGTTCCGTCATTTTAACGTTCTGTAGATCTAGTGTTAATATACTGTGTAATGCTATGCGTTACATAGGATGCACTGTTTCAGTATCAGTGCAGAGACATCATAATCTGGCTAATGGTATTGTCAGTGATCTTACTATACACTGTTTAACATATGTACATACAACAAGTTACTCAACACACGAGATATCTGTTGTACTATGAAGTATATTTCTGGGAAATATAACCATATCTACGAATATTCATAAATGTGACGCAACAAAGCAAAATTTCAATAACACATTTGTTTATATCTACTGTGATTTATTATAATAGAATACCACAGTGAGACGAATAGACCTCGATCCAAGATTCTATTGGTAATCAATAATATACTGTTTTTAATTTCTTCAAACGCCTTGTATAGATTCAGATCAATATGTTCCGTAAGATCAATAATACTTAAGTAGTCGTCACATTCTATCAAGTATTTTCAGTTTATTATTATTCACATTGAGTTACCAGAACCCTTAATCATATCAGTAAAGTCCTTTATTCGTAGCTTCCTATTCATGTCGAAGTATCGCTCGGTTTCACTACTTGTACCGTCACTTTTTGGGGAACCCACCGCAGTCACTCGGATTTCCATTTCCACCCGAATTTGTGCATCCAATAGAAATCAGAAACCGTTTCCCTCAGCCTTGTTCGTAAAAATTGTTCGACCACACCGAGCCTTCATCTTGCGAAATAAGCAATCGGGCAGATAGACACGGAATAGACACGAGGTTGTTCACTTCGGAACATCGGATACATAGACACGAAGTTGTTCGCTTCGAAATATCGGATACATAGACATAGTCGTTCAGTTTGGAACGCATTAAAAATAAGTAGACAGCACATATCGGTGTTATACAATTATTCAACCTACAGTCCACTTATAAATATTAGGACTTCGAACGATTGAAGTTCCTCGCGTCGTTTAATCGGACGCTGCCACGCATATACAGAAACGAAAGAAACGTTCGAAATTATAAAAGTTCGAATAGTCTAACGCGAGGAAAGGATTAGAGAATTTTATCGCGTGTTTGTCAACATGTGCCGACAAGGAAAGATTGAAAAGTATTGGATATATAGACATGAAGTTGTAGGTTTGAAAACATTGGATACATAGATATAGTCAGTTAGTTTGCAACGTCATGGAATTTCTTAATTTTTATACTAATTCTTTAATGACAAATTTACTAATTGTTTATTGACTTTACAAATTTATAGAATTCTAAATTATTCAACTCTGTAGATATTTAATTCTTTAAGTCCACAGAGATTTTAAATTTAAAAAATTATCTAAATCCATAGACATCTAACTCTCTAAACCCTTACAATTCCCAAACTTCTAAATCATCCAAATCCTGACATCTAATTCTCTAAACTTCCATAATTCCACATTACGAAACTATATCCTCAAATTCCCACGTTCATACTTCCCAAATAATTCTTCAAACTCCAAAATTTGCTATATTCTTGAATATCCAAATTGAGTATCTTCCATGTTTTCCTTTGGAAGCCAGATTTGCTCTTGACTGTACATACATGGAATCATCTAAATGGCAGAATATCTGCAGCTAGTGGAGTGGTAATGGTCAGGTCGTGCAAACACGAAAGACCAAATAAACGATCGATCAATCAATCAGTCTAGTCGTGGTGAACATATGTATGTACATCAGCAATCAGCTTAGTAGCTTCGATGGTAACCCTAGCAAGCGGCCTTTGGTTGTTATTAAAGGCAAAGCAAAGAAGGCCGATGCATATACAGGGTTACATAGTGAAAGCAAACTCTAACAACCTGACTTCACTGCTCTTCGACATTCTGTGAATAGTTTGAACGTGTTACCGATCGTGTTACGGATCCAAGTACAGGAGCACTAAGCTCTCCTGTAGCTCTCAGCTGCCAAAGGCGAATGTAATTGATCGACGATACAAAGTAATCCTCGGAGTATCGCCTGTATTGGACGCCTATTGTTCGTGTGTGGACTTCAAAAGTCAAAGAGGAAGCGTTTGAATTAAGTAACTTAGCTTGATGATCCTTATCTCGTGTATGGATAATCTGTCATAAAATGTTACTATACTGTTTTCTGGGCTTTTAGTAATTAGTTTGTGGTTAAAGAACTTGGTGACGGAATTAACAGAAGGTTGCTGAGCCTAAATGACGTTAATATTATATTTTGTTGAGTAACATATGAGAATTTGGAAATTTGGACATTTTGGAATTTGGATATTTTGGAATTTGGATATTTTGGAATTTGGATATTTTGGAATTTGGATATTTTGGAATTTGGATATTTTGGAATTTGGATATTTTGGAATTTGGATATTTTGGAATTTGTATATTTTGGAATTTGGATATTTTGGAATTTGGATATTTTGGAATTTGAATATTTTGGAATTTGAATATTTTGGAATTTGAATATTTTGGAATCTGAATATTTTGGAATTTGGATATATGGGAATTTGGAAATTTTGGAATTTGGACATTTTGGAATTTGGATATTTTGGAATTTGGATATTTTGGAATTTGGATATTTTGGAATTTGGATATTTTGGAATTTGGATATTTTGGAATTTGGATATTTTGAAATTTGGATATTTTGGAATTTGGATATATGAGAATTTGGATATTTTGGAATTTGGAAATTTGGAAATTTGTGAAAAAAATGTGGAAATACATTAATTTAATCTAACCTAAACGAACTAGTAAAGCTTGTACACCATTGTATTCATTCTCTGTCATTTATTTTTAATTGCATTACAAAAGATATTAAGTTGATTAGGTTAGAATACTACTCTCGAGGTTGCATAACCTAAAATTCAAAATGGTCAGAATCTGTTCAGCCTAATTTATAAATTCATGAGAAGTTAAAATCAAATTAATAATACTAAATAAATTATTAATTATTAATAAAAAAATTTGAATACTACTTATGTGAATAAATAATTTTTGTCAGATGTATAGCTAAATTTTTGTGACATTCCCAAATGGAAAATCTGTCCGAAATACAAAGTAAAAAATAATAATCAATAGTCAAATATTCAATAATTTCATGAAAGTTCAAGGTTATGTATTAACACATACTCATTCACATTTAAACATGTATCTGTATGAATTTTATCAGAAGCAAAAGATCACTTTCACGTGAAGTAGCACAGATAGGCGGATTTCGTGTATCTCTTACAATGTACAGGGAATATCACCATGAGTCTAACCTCAAAGCGTATGCTCATGTACACAAGCTACGTTTGATCGCCCCTCGAGATTTCAAGACATTATGAACCGCCTAGCTGTTTGCTTAGAAGATTATATGCGCGGCCAGCTTCGAAACCGCGTCATTAATTTATTATTTCTAAGAAGCTTTGTACATGAACTTACGAGAGACAACTTTCTGACAGACTTTCGTAAGAGAACTTTCTAGAAACGTTAGCCTTCGTGTATGAAATTAGCTGTTTACTACATGATATCAACCTTTTGTTATGCATAGATTAAGGATATTGTGAAATTAGATTGAATATGGGAAGGATTTTATTGATTCACGATAGGTTTCCATTTGAACTTTTTTTATTATTATTATTTGTAATTTCGTGAAATATTTCTAAATTGTGAAATTTGTAAATTTGAATAGTGAAAATTTTATTTAATTGCAGATTTAAAATTTATGTATTTTGATGTTTCTAGATTTCTAAATTTTCACATGTTTAGATTCTCTAATTCAAAGGTTTTCATATTATAAAATTTTTAAAGCTATAAAATTCTAGTATAAGAAGTTTATAACAAGTTTCCATAAGTATACATGTTCAACTTTTCAAATTTTTGAATTTACAAACTTAATTGCATCATATTTTGATTTTCTCTATAGTAACATTTTAATAGAAAACTTCAAGGAACATGCATTTCGCAAAAAGTTGGAATAAGTTCATTCTCCGTAATCACTAATAAACTTTGATGTCCCCTTAGAGAGGGCAACCGAGTGCAAAGGGTTAATTTACTTAGCAACGTTTTAAAACTTGGTAACTAGATTTCTAGACTACCAGATCACTGGAACTTCATATTTGTGGGTCAATAAATCAGTATATCTCTATGTTGCTATATTTGTATATATCTATGTTATACATATTCTTGCATTCATATATTTCTAAATTTCTGTACTCAATATTCTTATAATCGTATATGTTTAAATTTCTGTATTTATATTTGTGTCTCTAAATTCGTATATTCTTAAATCCTAATGTTTTTAGACTTCTATAAGCATATATTCTCGTGTCTTTCCACCTGTTCCTATATCCACATGTGCCTTCATCCACATGTCTCTACACCCACGTATTCCTATATTCACATGTGCCACATCCATATTTTCCTGTGTGTACATACATTGTTTCTGCATCCACATATCCTTGTGTTCACATGTGTCTCTACATACATGTTCCTACATCCACATGTCTCTACACTCATATATTCATATCTCAACATATCTACATGTTTTTGCATCCACATGTGTCTACATACATATATTTCTATATTCACATATCCACATATCCACATGTTCTTATATTCACATGTGTCTACATACATATATTTCTATATTCACATCTCCACATATCCACATGTTTTTGTATCCACATGTCCCTACATTCATATGTCTCTACATACATATATTCCTATATTCTTCACAACTCTACATATCCACATGTGTCTACATACATATATTCCTATATTCAAATCTCCACATATCCACATGTTCTTATATTCACATGTGTCTACGTACATATATTCCTATATTCACATCTCCACATATCCACATGTTTTTGCATCCATATGTCCCTACATTCATATGTCTCTACATACATATGTCCCTGCATCCATACGTCTCTAAATCCTTATAACTCTTGAATCCTCATACCCCTCCAAATATAAGATTTACACAAATTTAAAACAAGCAATCATAAACACCTAAATTATCAAACTTATAAAACACTCATCTGATCACTTTGGCACTTCCATCCCAAACTTACGTTCCACTATTTGTCATAATCATCAAAGACACGTGAAACTAAAAATTATCACCGGAGCCACACACTACCGTTCAAAAATAGTATCTGACACGTGTATCACGAACAGAAATGGTCGCAGCAGCGATTTATGACAACATCCATAGCTCCAGGCATCATTCAGATGCACGCGTTTATCGATTCTGAGATTTACTCGTGTATTTCATTTATTAAAAAAAAAATAGTATTTCCCATTATGTCAAATGTCATATAATTTCTACGTATTTTAAATCGTAGAGATCTCATGCCCTTTGTTCACATTTCTCAGTGATATTAGAGTCGAAGCATCTTCATCTTTCAATCTTCTTACACAAAAGGTGTGCCAATGCTTTCGGTAGAATGGGTTGAAACATTTTGCATTCGCTATATACAGCGGGAAACAGTAAGAAACAATGGTCATTAATATTACATGACTCATTGTTTCGTAAGTACGTCAATGTAAGGAATATACATCGCTGTTTAATTGATTTTAAGACTGTGGATCTACGGCGTCTAAAGAACTAGTTTGCATTTTGAAATATACTGATGAATTGTGTTAATTATGAAGTAAGATAGTTAAATGTATTATTAAGTAATTTCATATTTTATTATTTTGTATTATGGTTTTTATTGTTAGGTTAAGTTAAAAGCATGGAAATGATTATTGCTGAAAGCATGTAACTGAAATTTCGAGAGTTTAGCATTTTGTGAGCTCACAAAGTTGGAATTTGGGTCGTTTCCATTGATTACTGTAGAAAAAATTGGAATCGTAGAATTTCGGGATTTTAGAACTTTGTGAGTTTGGGACAATGAGACTTTGGAATTTGAGGATTCCAGTCGTTTCTGGTCATTACTGCAAAAACTTTGGAACCGTTAAATTTTGCAACTTTAGCTGTTTGTCCATTTGAAGCATTGGTGTTTCGGAATTTCAGTCGATTTCATTGATTTACGTTAAATTCTTTAATTTTATAATTTTGTTAATTTGAAACACTGTGATTTTTGAATTTGAGAATTTTTTAATTTTCCGATCCTGACTTGGGTTTGCGAACTATTAAATTACCTTCGGATTTTAATACTTTGAAGGTGTTTCAAAATTTTCAGATTTCAAGGTTCTACAAAGAAACCTTGGAATTTATTCCTATTTTTTTTATTCTAACTTAGTGTCAAAAATCTACATCAACGCATTATTATTTTTTTTACGACAAGAATATGTTAATAAAGTCCGCCATTAAAAACCTAAGTATATTAAAATTCCACCAAATCTCGAATATCAAAATGTTTGCATTTTTCCAACGCTCTTCAAATACCATCGCAAACGAACGGATAAACTGCGATTTTCTTACCTCCCCATTCGCGATTCAATAATCACGCAAGCCCGGAATTTTGCTTTGTCTTTCCAATAAAACGCGAGGACAAGATTTCCCTGGTCGTCGGCGAAATTTCTGAATTCCAGACCGCACGCTGTTGCAAGATAAAACTCGCTTCAATGCAGACTTTTGCCGCGAAATAAGGTCTCGTCAACGGAGAACGCTGTCGGCGTGGAATTGTCGTGAAACAATCCCACGTTTTATAATTAAAAAGAGTGGTTTTTATCGCACACGTCTCTGTATGTTCCTCTCCCTTTTGGATCTGAATGCTGAGAGAGGAGGCGTGTGCCTAAGCTAAAACTCGCCAGCGAGTCATCGAGAAAGAGGCGCATTGCATCGTAACGGGATACAAGTTTAGCCATTCGTTATTTCGGCATGATAACGCTCAAAACGCTTGCAGATAAGCTTTTTAATTACGCTAAATGCTTGCCACACTCCAATTCAGATTGAAGAACACTGCGCGATTCTGGAACGCGATGTGATTTCGAATAAAAAGATAAGAGGCTTGGTTTATCCGGTTGAGTCGAAACTTGTAAACAGCATTATCAAGAGAGGACACCAGATTATGTTGCTGTTTTGAATCCTGTTTTACCAGCTTGTAACGAAATTCAAGGACTTAGGATTTACGGTGGTAAAATTTATTTTCAGTTTTGTACACGTTGCTAAATAGTCATCTACAGTCCCTGAATTAGGAGCATACACGTAAATTTCACTTTTGTGACTGTAACATTATATTATATATGCATATAATATATGCAAAATTGATTTACGTTATAAATATTCATTATAAATAATAAAAACTTATTTCAGTTTGCAAATTGTATTTAATTAATGAAAAATACACTGACACTATCCTAATTATTCTAATAAACGTAAGCGTAGTTTTCGAAATGAAGGTATAGCGTCGTGCGCATGCGCAATAGGGTCATGTGACGTCAGGGTATAAATACGCGTGCGTCAGCCTGCTGCGCGGCAGATTCAACTTAGGTTGCGACCAAAGACCACGGAACGGACCTTAAAATTACTGTTAGCTTGCGTTCATTCTAAGTTAACTACCCTAAGCTCTGTATAGCACTGTAATCTCTGGACCTCGTTATTTTGAAGGGACTTGAACGGAAAGTTCTTGCAGGGGTTTAACTTGAAATATCGAGGACTCTTTAACTGTAGTTTATATTCTAATTGAAATTCCTTTCGGGTGTAAGCTTAAGCTAACTGGGAGCTTGCTTAGAGTTTGATGAGCTGGTAAGAGGCTGGCTTGTTATGTAATCACCTGATTTACAAAATTTGTTTTGGGTAACTTGGATAATTAATGAAGATGGTTGTAATAATTCATGAATTGGTTAGTTACTAAAATATTTAATATTGTATTATGTTACGTACTACTTTCTCATTTTGGAGAATATTCTCAATACAATTACAACGTATCGTTATATAATTTAACGTTATTTTCCATTTTGTGAAAGAATTAATATTTGATTCAATTTATGAAGCATTGTCAGATGCAACAAAATAAATTGGTTCAGAGAAATTTTGTTAATTTGTACTTTTATAATTTTTTTCTGCATCCTCTGTTTCTCAAAATACTCATCTGGTATGATCGAACAGAAATTTATGAGGAGTTCTTCGACGTTATGTTTATCTTTTGTTCATTATTCTTGTCGTATTTTTAATTGCAGTTTCATTTGAGGTTGCTCGAATTCACTTACAAAATTTTAATAGCGAGACACGTAATTTATGATGTGCATTACAAATCTCTGGTAGCACTCGACTTTTTAATTAAATTACTAGGCTCTACAGTGCTACCTTACCCTTCCCGTCAGACAGAAATTAATTTTCATGTGAAGCTTTTGTGGTCTTCTTGGTGACTCTCTTCTTTCCAAATTTATTTTTCAAGAAATTTATTATTAACTTGAAAATCTGTATATCCATGTATGTGCACATATTTCATCTTTTCCTCATGAAAAATGTACCTTCGTTATAGATATTCGGTTGTTGGCAAAATACTAACAAATTATTCAGCTGTTTTCATTAAATTGTTATGTACATTTTTGAACGTTTACATCCATTTCTTAAAAAAATTATCATCGACCTAAAAATTTCGGTGCTGTCATAAAATTACATACATTTCCAATATTAAAAATTGACATTCCTTAAAATTATTAAATCGATTTTGGAATATCGACGAATCATGTTTTAGTTATGTTTATCAAACTTTAATTTTTGTCTACGGAAACGGAGTTTGTTATTTTAATAATTCTATAATGAAATATTTTATTTATGTAAACTGGTGTGACTATTATTGAACATATTAGAACATATTCATAAAGTAAAATATCACTTATTTCTCTTCGTTGTAACATATGTAAATGAAATATGCAAATCTGATGAAAGTTTAAACAGTGCAAATTGTTTCGTTTGTAAAATCCTGTCAGATATTTCATGTTTAACGATTCATTCAATAGAATTGGACTTCGGTCGATTAGAATAAACAGAATTAGTTTAATAGATTAACTTATTGTTGTATCTTATCACTATGACAATGAATGCTTTTAGTGTATTTGACTGGTAGTCGACGCCATATTGGCTTTTATGCTACGTTGGTTAAGCAGAAAATGCCATTAAAATGGTAAAACATGTTTTTTTCAGATTTGTTGCAAACAGATGTTACTTTCCTCTTAAATAAACAATGTAGAATGATTTTGGTGCTCATAAATGTAGTCCACTGAAATTATACATAGGTAGAAGTCAATATGGCGTCTCTATCAAGTGTCGAATAACCTATAAACTATAAAATATAAATCTACAAACCTATAAATTTTACATACATATAATTTTTTTAATTATTACAATCTTAATATTGAAACTTGTATTTTCGTATTTTAGGTATCAAATTTTATTAAATGGTAAAAGAACATCAATTTTTTGTATCCCAAAATAAAGTTCAATCTATCTTATGTTTGTGACGCGATCACTTTAAAACCTCGTCCAATTTAAGTAAAGTAAAAAGCGAGTAAATCGCGTTAATACACAAATAGCATCATCTCCCAATCCTTACAAGAGCAATCAAAAGCTATTAAATTGTAAAAAGAGGTCAAAGATTTTGTGTATCCCAAAATAAAGTTTGACCTACGATTATGACGCGATCACTTTAAAACCTCGTCTAATTTAAGTAAAGTAAAAAGCGAGTAAATCGCGTCAATACTAAAATAGCATCATCTCCCAATCCTTGCAAGAGCAATCAAAGCTATTAAATTGTAAAAAGAAGTCAATGATTTTGCGCACCCCAAAATTTACGTTTGTGAAGCGATTACCATAAAACCTCGTCCAATTTAAGTACAGTAAAAAGCAAGTAAATCGCGTCAGTACTCAAATAGCATCATCTCGCAATCCCTGCAAGGGCAATTAAATTAAGCTCAACCTATTAAACCCGTTAAATTCCCCTAGCGAATAATTTAAATACTCCCAGCATCGGCGAATTCCCAAAAGTTGCATCGTATCCTGAGCCATGTTTCAGCGTTACAAACGTTCTTGAGAGATTTCCAAGCAAAACGGGAAACGAAAAGGAAGACGCGGATGCGAGTAAACCGTGGAGCAGATACAAGAGGGTAGAGGCTGCGGTGGTGCCGGGGGTACGTAGAGGGTTAATGCATTAACATCAAAGTGGCTCGCCGGTACAATTATTGCAACCTGAGCTACGGCTACGCACGCCATGGCCAAAGGGCAACGAAGGTGTGTGCACCGCCAGAAACACCATATATTACATTCTTCCGCGTTTAACTGGTCGGACATTAATTTGAAAAAGTAGGTAGCTGGCCAGCTACTGACCCTTGCGGTCTGGAATCTCATATCCCGAACCCGTACACTTTGCGCGAATGTTAAAGCGGAACTTGCGTGCTCCTTGTGCACCTACGAGATACGCTCGAGTATACGTTCACCCCTTTTTATTAGTATTTACTGAATATGAAGTGTAATCTTCCGGTAGTATGAAACAGTGATATCGTGGATTGCTTGCATTTTCTCCTAAAAGAGATGTCAATTTTAATTTGATTTGGTATTAGGGTAATTTTGTAGGGTGACTTTGGAGATATTGGTTTCGGAGAAATTTGTCAAGTGCATTCGATGGTTGAATAATATCGAATTAGTATTTACTGAATATGAAGTGTAATCTTTCAGTAGTATGAAACAGTGATATCATAGGTTGCTTGCATTTTCTCCTAAAAGAGACGTCAATTCTAATTTGATTTAGTATTAGGGTAATTTTGTAAGGTGACTTTGGAGATATTGGTTTCGGAGAAATTTATCAAGTAGATTCCATGGTGGAATCTTATGAAATGGTGTACTGTTGGAATCTGTGGAGGACGGAGATTCGGATTTGTTGATGTGTACGTAACGTGAGTAATGCGGGGAGTATAGGTGGCGCACATTTGCGGTTTCCCATTGATGGGTTCGTAGTATTCTATTTTTGTAGTGGAATTGGAAATTTTTGTATTTCTTTATTTGCGTATTTTTATATTTTAGCTTTTCTGTATTTCTGTGTTTCTACATTTTTTTTTGGATACTTAAATTTTTATGATTCTAAATTTCTAGATTTTTATATTATTAGATTTTCACATTTCTAGATTTCTGAATTTTTAGATTTTTGGATTTCTAGATTTTTGGATTTCTAGATTTCTAGATTTCTAGATTTCTGGATTTCTAGATTTCCAGATTTCTAGATTTCTAAATTGCTATATCTGCTATATCTGCTATATGTCACTATATCTCTATATCTCTAAATTGTTGTATCTGTATATTTCTATACCTTTATAATTCCACATATTTATATTTCTATATTTCTACATATATCTACATATGTATATTTTCATATTTTTATATCTCTGAATTTCTGCAATTCAAAATTTCTAAATTTCTAATTTCTATATTCAGAGGATCCAAAACTCTTTGGATGTTTTTTCGGTTCTTGATTTTTTACAACTGCAATTTGCGATCAAAAAATCTGAAAAAATTCTATAATATGCGCTATATGGACCTCAGTGGTTTAGAATTTTTTCAGAATTTTTGTACGAAATTCAATAGGTAAAATGGGTCAAAAACCGGAATTTCGTTTTTTCCCTTTTACTACCCTCATGGATGAAATAGGGGGTTGAAACTAGGCGTGAGATGTTTTTTTTGGATGTACTGTTAACTAATGAATTGGGTTTCTCATTTGAATTAAGGGCACATTTGATCACCTTATCCGGCTATACACTTCTTAAATTTTTAAGTTTAAAGGTCTTTGAAATTGCAAATTGTAAAAGTGTCATAAATTTCTAAATTTTCAAGGTTAAAGCGCTTTGAAATTATTAATTGTAAGAATTTCATAAATCTCTAAATTTTCAAGTTTAAAGTATTTTGAAATTGTAAATTCTAAGAGTGTCATAAATTTATAAATTTTCAAGTTTAAAATGCTTTGAAATTGCAAATTCTAAGAGTGTTATAAATTTATAAATTTTCAAGGTTAAAGCGCTTTGAAATTGTTAATTGTAAGAGTGTCATAAATTTATCAATTTTCAAGGTTAAATTGCTTTGAAATTGTTAATTGTAAGAGTTTCCTAAATCTCTAAATTTTCAAGTTTAAAGTGTTTTGAAATTGTTAATTGCAAGAATTTCATAAACCTCTAAATTATCAAGTTTAAATTGATTTAAAATTGTAAATTCTAAGAGTGTCATCAATTTGTAAATTTTCAATTTTAAAATACTTCGAAATAGTCATTTACAAAACTTTCATATCTGTAAATTTACAAATCTATAATTTTACAACTTGAACATCTTAAACTCAATAAAACCCAATAATCAAAAATTTCAATATCCACCACCAACCGTTTAAATTCATAAATTAAACAAATTTTACATATTTCTACCTATAAATATCAGACGTTCTAAAACTCTATTTCTATCCTTCCAATAGAATTTCTATAAATTGTTTGAAGGGTATAAAATATCGTCTCACGATACACCTTTCGCTCAAGCTTATCAATACTTCGAAACATACGTTAAGTCAGCTTCTTATGGGGGTAAATACTTCCAGAATTCACGGTGTACAGAAAACTAGTACGCGGAGTGCGATGAAAATTCTTGCGAGTTACAGCACAGGGGATGCTGGTTGAAAATATGTAGATTTATATGCGCATACACTTTTGCCTGTCAATAATGTGAAAAGTTGATAACTGGAGGCCGCGTCGAGACGTAAAAATTTTATTTATAGTTGAAAAATCTTTCGTTCTCGCGTTATCGAATGTGGCACGTTTTACATTGGGATCGTATAAATGTATCGGAGTAAAATAAGCAGCCACTTCAAATCATGGAAAATAGAGGCAATGAAATTTATGATACTCAATGTTTCATAATATGCATGGAATAAAATTGAATTACAGCATTTTTGTATTTTTCACTGTCGATATATTTTTATTCCGATGTTCTGATGTATTGTAACGTTATTAATTTTAATTGAACGGGTGCAGTACAAAGGTTGTAATATCATTATGGTTCCTATTGTTGCTATTTCTTTGACTTCTTTTATCCGAACTTTGTGGTGGAATCACAATATTTCAATTTATCTGCAGTTGCAACTTTTGTGTACACGTATTTTTAATTTGTTCGATTATTGACGAATTTTGGTAGAACTTATTATTTGGTTAAAATTCGGTATTTTGTAATAATTCAATTTTGTATACAATTTTATATACCTTATACCATCACGTTTGACGTTCGCAGTCAATTTACTTTATTAAAATAGGAAATAATAATTAAATATATTTAAAAGTCTATAAATGTGTGGTAAAGTATAATTACTATAATTTTTATCTTGAAATCACTAATTTATTTTTCACGCCAAGTTGAAGATGTCTGACCTTGAAATGAAAAAATATTCAAATTTGATATTGAAAATAAAATAATATTCAAGTTTCATCAATTCTTGGATCTATAATTTAATAAGTCTACAAATACAAAAATTAATGCAACTAACAATAATCAGAAAAGGTATCGGTTGTGCAAATGTATTCATCGAAAAAAAGAAATGAAATCACACAAAGAAATTCATTCCGCAATAAAATTATTTAAATTATTCGCAAGTGATGAATGAATGTGCATATTTTTCCATCGCGTGACAGCAAGTTCCCTTTTTAATTGCTTATGTATGCGATGTACGAGCATTGGGATACGAGAGAACCCATGATGGTGCACTTTCAATTTCTCGAATAACTCAAATAGCATTAGAAGCCAGAGGAAGATGCATGAAGCAGTATAAAGTAATACCAGAGAATTTCCAATATAAAACAAACAACAGGTTCTATAGCGATTCAGCGACATAAACATAATTAGATTATCGGATTACTTTATAATTTAATACCGCAAAGTGGTTTTTATAAATAAACGTAATAAACTGGGATTAAATATAAATGAGAATGCATTACCGCTTCTTTGACATACGTTTCTGTCACAATTAGGGAAACTGTTGAATTGATGAAGTTTAAATTTGTGTAAATCTTGATAGGGATGTGCAGATTTAGAGACATATTGTTTTAGCGACATCTGGATGTAGAAACATGTGTGTGTATGGATATGTAGATGTAGGAATTTGTGGATATTCGGACATGTGGATGTGGAGACACGTGGATGCAGGCACATGCGGATGTAAAGACATGTCGATGTAGGGACATGTGAATATTAGGACATGTGGATGTAAACACATGAGACTATACGATCATAAGAGTCCAAAAACATTACCATTTAAGAATATAAGAATTTCGAGACATAAGAATAAATATACGAATATTCCACATACGAATTTAGAAATAAATGATTATAAGAATATTGAGTACAGAAATTTAGAAATATATGAATGCAAGAATATGTATAACAACATAGGTATATAGAAATATAGCAACATAGAGATATACTGATTTATTGACCTACAAATATGAAGTTCCAGTTATCTGGTAGTCTAGAAATCTAGTTACCAAAGTTTTAAAACGTTGCTAAGTAAATTAACCCTTTGCACTCGGTTGTCCTCTCTGAGGGGACATCAAAGTTTATTAGTGATTACGGAAAATGAACTTATTGCATCGTAACTTTCTGGGAAACACGTTTCCTTGAAGTTTTCTATCGAAATTCCGCAAGTAAATCAAATTATGGTACAATTACAAAGATATTTGAAACAAATATCAAAAGTACGTTTACAACGATCTGAGCGCTTTTCTACTCTACTTGAAAAGGGCGATAAAGATGATTTGTAGAAGAAAGGTTGGTGTAAGCATGCCTCGCACTGTATGGTGAAATTTGAGGATAAGCAAGACTAAAATTAGAGGAAAAGATTTTCGAAGGTGAACTCAGTTCGTACTGAAGCATCGAGCGTTACAGATAAATCCCCGCGATAATAAGAAAATCGGAAAAGTGATATTCTTTTGGTAAATATCATTTTGTAAACTCGCAATTTACAAATAGAAATTTCCAATCCATGTATTTATATTTTTATTAGAGAATAGTGACAAAACGATCAAACAGGAACGAATCTCATTACTATACGTAGTACTGAACAGGTTTGACGTTCGTACAGGCATGTCAAGAAATATAAATCTGAAAGAAAACGGTAGCAGTGATCGTGATATCCAACCAACAAGACGACATAGAAATCGTAAAGATTGTAATGCTAATATAAACAGTGCAGAAGAAAGCAAATCGGTAAATAACAACATATCAAACAAAGAGTGAAAAGACGTCGCAGAGTCAGATGTTCCTCCAGCAACAATTTTGATTCTTCTACAAATATATGTTCCTCAATGTCAACAAATCCATATAAATAAAATATCATTACAATACTTAATTCGTTACCAAAACTATACTATACATAACGATTCGTAAGTGCTCGTTTTCGTGACAAAATGGCGTCGAGTTACTTGTAACATCCGCAATAGCAGAGTGCAGAGGGTTAAATCCGCAGTTAACCAGTTAAGAATCGACACGTCTACTACTTCATCGCAATAACATTTTCCGTAACTGTGTCACGGAGTACATTAACATGCGACATACGCTTAAATCAGTGGCAGGTATACGAGCGGATGTATCGATAACGTGAAAGTGAGAACCGGATGAAACAGCAAGAAAGGTTGAATAAAGGTGGAGAAACGAAAGGAGAGCAAGTAAACGATTCGGTTGGCGGTAGGGAACGAGAAGAGGGAACAAAATGGTTTAAAGGCAGTCCACGTAGCAGCGACGGTGGACAGGATGGTCAGGTTAGGTATGGGGTCTGCGCAGCGGTCAGCAGAATCAGAATGCTTAGAACCCCATATAACGGCCACTCGACTGGGTTGAAACCGGTCGTATCGGCTACGTAGTCGGAGTACGTCGGTTGGTAGGCGGTTACACCGTTACACACACGTTCCCGCTGACTTCACGGGAGTTGCTGCAACTGTCTGTACGAGTTTCCACGAGCTTTTCTGGAGAAGGTCTCCCGGGTAGATCCAGACGTCGCGACGCTACAAGTTCACAACGGAACGAGCATCGTCTCGATGTTCCGTCAGACGCGAGATAGAGTCACGCCGATAATTGAACCGTGTCGCGTGCAAAGAAACCGACTTCGTTATCGTTCGAATTTCTTTCCGTCCGTCTATCAATGGTCCCTTTTCGTTTGAACTTTCTTGCGCCGTTTGTGTCGTCCTCGTAACAACGCGAAAATAGTCGTAGACGACGCGAGCGTACGTTTCTGTATTGTTCAATTGCGTGGGTCAGGAAACGTGGTTCGAAGATTTCTTGGAAAATTTTGTTGAGAAACGAGAGAACCGTGTGCCACCTCGTTAGAGACATGTTCAGAACAATCGGGAAAGGAAACTCGGGACAGGAAAAATTTGCCGAAATTGTTATTTCAGAGGAAACATTAGATCGAGGAAACAATTGGCGGAAAATGGTAACGCAAGGAGGAACTACGTTAAACGTTACTGTACAATTTCCTATTTTCCTATTTATGTTCGTGTTTCAAATTTTCAAGTTTTCGTATTTATCAAACGGAGTTTCAATTTTTCCTGTGCATGGTCAAAGCAAAAAATTTAGTTCTTTATAGATTTCTGAATTAAATTTTCAAATTCACATGCTGTCAAATATTTTCAATTCAGAAAAACAGTTAGCTACCTCTTTCTGGGTGTGCATCAGTTTTGGGACACTCTGTATACACAATTGCAATATCTTGCATAAAGTCTATTATTCAACATACTATCATACAATAAATTACCTGAAACAATTTTAAAATTAGAACCTCAACTTCTAGAATGTGAGTGCAACAATCAAGAAATGTTGCAGCTAAGCACCGTAATGATTAAATAAGTGAAATCTCCCATATATAAAGATCCTAAAGAAAGTTACCAATATTAGTTCGAATTTCTTGGGGTGTATAAACCGACCCATTTCTTTCAAAAATAGCAAGCTTACTCGAAGCTGCTATAAAGAACTTTTTTTGGTTCGTTGCCGCCGAAATAGCGTAAGCGGACTACGCGAGTGCATCGTATGCCAAGTATGTCGTTGTTGCAAGAAACATTCTCAAGTATTAAATTGCATGGCTGCCGCTACAGCTTGGTAAGTGGTCACATTACAGAGACAGCAAAGACAAACGTTATAAAGCCGCACTGAATAGTTCTAACGGCGGACCGTTGCTCGTGAATCTTCGTAGATTCTTGCCTCACAGTTCGCTTGGGATATGCTACGAAAACTATATCGATTACTATAATTCATGCAAATATTATTCATGGTACAGACCGCGAGAGTCCTGAACCTTCTTTTCCTATTTATCTCCTGCCAGGATTTCACAGCGTGATAAAGAGTTATGATGTTAGATGGACTCAATTTATCTGCGCCATTATCCTTCGAGTAAACGCGAACCATTGTTCGCATTCACGGCAACGATCCTCCTCACCCTTATTCGCAGTTCTCCTACAAATCATACAGACAATTAATAACGCGTGTAACGTGTTCGATTAACTGTTTCCTATTCTATTTCGTGTGACACGATCGTGGGGACGTAGCTAAATTATTGTATTTGAAAGATTTTCGAAGTATGCGACAGATGTGGGTTTCGTTTGTTTAATCCTACATATTCATGCATTCTGATCAAACTAGATTTGATGGTCACTTGTATTTAAAATAAAACGTAAAAGGGAATGGATATGTGAACTGTGTTATACAGTGATTCTTTATTTCGATGAAGGTTCTTAATAATTTTTGTCATTTGAAATGAGAAGTCTGAGATCATGAGTTCTGTAGATCTAGTATTAATTTTATTGGTGCTTGATATGTTGACAAGTTATTATGTGTAATAAGAAACTTGTGGATAATATGTTAATACATAAATCTCATTTTTAAGATACATGGAAAGTGATAATGTAAGTGTATGTTAAGTGATATATTGTAATAAAATATATGATAAATTGCAATAATAATATTGTAGAAGTAATATATGTTTTATTGCTTAAGTATGTCCAAAATCCTTATATTCTGAAATTCCTGCGTACTGACATTAGTACATCCCTAAGTTCCTACATCTTCAAATTCGAACATCACAAAATTCGTACATCCGCAAATTTTTACATGCTGAAGTCCCTACGTGTTCAGTTTCTCACATGCTTAAGTCTTCACATGCTCAAATCCTTACATCTTCAAATTCCCAAATCTCCAAACCTCTACATGCTCGAGTTCCCACATGCTCAAGTCCACACATGCTCGAGTTCCCACATGTTCAAGTCCACACATCTCCAAATCTCCACATTCTCAAATTTCCACATTTCCCAATTCAACATATCCTAATTTCTACATATACCAATTCCACATTCCCCAAATTCCACATTTCCCAATTTCACATATGCCACTTTCCACATATCCCAATTCCACCTTTCCCAAATCCCATATTTTCCAATTCCACATTCCCAAAATCTGCACATCACTAAATTGTTACATCCCCAAATCGCCATATCCCGAAATCCCTACATTCCCAAATCCTTCCATCTCCAAATCCTCACATTTTCAAATCCCTACATCCCCACATCCCCAAATCCTCATATCCTCAAATTTCTAATTCCTAAAATCCTCAATCTCCAAATTCCCAAATTCCCAAACCTCCACACCACTAAATTCTCCTACCTCGCCTTCTAAAACCCAGTATTTATTTCCATCGCAAGAGAAATAGTATATGAAATTTCGCTGGATGATCGAACTTTCATCGAAGCGCCTAACAGCGTTATTTCTATCCGAGTGCTGAAATCTCTCGAGATTCTCCGATCCATTCTGTCGAAAGTGTTTCGGTAGTTTTAAAAAGCAACGGCGAGGAATCCTAAACGAGCTAACTAAAATTGTTTCGGCTCTCTGGTAATTGGCATCGATTACAACGCTTCTGGAAAGTTAACGGTGACTCGGTCGCCTCGTCTTCGTGGTTCTTTTCTTTCTTTTCGATCTGATACGACGCTGCTTCGACGAGAGAAAGCGCGTCTTAATGGAAATGAAATTGCTAATTAAAATCCTGTCTTGAAAGCTCGGGAACAAGACTCCGTTGTTACCGTTTGGAGTACGTATGTCGTTTCGCGAAATGTCGCGAGATATTTTTAAGCGCCGCACGAGACCTGGATGTAGGATTTTAAAAATATAACGTAATTGAATAGTAATAGGGAATTAGTTCCGAGCGTGAAAAAATACAGGAGCAAGATTGCGGTTAGAGAAATCGAGATAAGACTGCTTCTTTTAAGACCACGAATATCGTACATCCTCGTGTTTCCTTACTTCTCGTGAAAGGGTTCTGACATCACTGATTCGGTAAATTTTCTCCGTAGTTTCCCTCGGGTCTTTTCGCCAACCTACCGTGAATTCTTCAACAACCGTCTTATCCCAAAATGTTGTTCCGCTTTACGAACGAAACATTTTTGCGAGATTGTACGCCGCGCGAAATAAATTTATGTATTCGGAAATATTCTTCTGTTTATATTTTTGTAGAATAATACGTGTTGATCGTGCTTGTGTTAGAATCTTTAACCTTATTAAATTAGAGGATGTGTTTCATCGAAGATATACAAGGTGCGATTTCTTAAAAATTTCAAAAAATTTTACAGAACTTTTTAGTATTTTAGATCTGAACTATTTTTAGCTAAACCTACACACCTGAAAGTGATCTATAAATCAGAAACTATTCTTCTTTAATATCACGAAAATTATTGACTCACTCCGAGCTCTTGTAAGACGTAAAAAATCTTCTAGAGACAAGTCATTCATGTACATCGCAAAATAAACTAGTTGAAGTCAAATTCATGTTTTGGATACAGTCCAGTTATGTCTTGTGGGAACTCCTAATGATTCTACATGTTTAATTATCAATATTTCTAACTTTGTGACGTACATACAATATTCTTTTATTCACATGACATCTTTTTAAGAAAAATTAAAAATTTGAATTTTATCCTCCTAACAAAAAGCAAATCGTATTAAAGGCGATTGCGAAGATGATGATATCACGTTTTGAACATGCATCCAAAAATATTATGTCCTTATCCCTATTCTAACGTGTACACAGGGCATTCGATTCGAGTGTTTATGCTCATCGATACTCATTTCAATCTCGCGTCACGTTCTGCAGTTTTGTAAGCGGCTATGTAACGAGCACGATACATGTATGCGTCCCGCGTAAACATTATACGCGCTGCACCGAAGCGGCAAACATACCCCATAAAGCGGCGCGAAGGGACACGCAATTTTCACGGTTTAACGTATTTCACTGCAATTGCGTTTTGGAAATAGCCCCCAGCACATGTCACTCTGATGAGTTCGATCGAAAGGAACGTAAACATTACTTGTTTCACGCTCGTCGAAACAGAATATTATTTTGCCTTACCTTTCGTCGCTTTTTTTCCTTTGTGACAACGTTGGCACTACTGAATTTTAGTTTCGATGGAAAAGTTGAATTATATTTGAACAGGTGACGCTAAATATGTATTAGGATGCGTTTATGAATGGATTCGGTATCCGCGGTTTTTGACCGAATGGTGATGTAACGATGGGGAAAGTTAATTTGTGTTTTGATCAAAAACTAGAATTATTTTAGTGTAACACTTCTAAGTCATTTAAAAAATGTTATTAACGGGAAACAATATTTAAATATTTAATTAATCTTTGAAGAAATTACGCACGTCTTAACAGTTCGAGGATAACAACAGACTGGTAATAAATTAAATGAATATTAATGGTATTCATGCATTTTCAACGAACACATCTCACCACTTGCAACTTCTCATTCACTCCATTCACACTTCAAGGAATAATTATAAATATAACGGATTGTATAAATAATATAGAACCAATAAATGCCTACATTAGGAAATATATGTATTATTGACTGTATAATAGGAATATGTGTACAGTAGGATCTACGTATGTGTTTATAGGTTTAATATCCACGGTTTCGTTTATTCACGATTGGCTGAAGAAAATGGCGACGTAACGTTGGTGAAACTGAATTTGTGTTTCAATGAAAAACTAGAATTATTTAAGGAAATATATTATTGACTACGTAATAGAAATATGTATATAGTAGAATCTAGGTAAGTGCCTATAGCGTTAATATCCACGGTTCCGTTTATTCACGATTGACCGAAGAAAATGGCGACATAACATTAACACAAATTTTGTTATCAACACAAAAGAAAAATTATATCAGAAAATATAATAAATCACAATAAATAATTATTAAATATGCAGTGAAGGTTATATGTACTGACAGATTCAATGTCCTCGATTTTACTTATCCGTGACTGACTACATTGATTCATGATTCATTGATTTTATAACGGCTTCGATTGCTATGATCACCGGCCAAATTGGTGTTTTGTCAAAAAGAGATACAATCGCTTGTTGGTTTTTATTCGATGAATTTTCAAATTTTCGGATTGAATACTGTGGTTGAAGAATGGAATACAGCTTTCTGTTTATCAAAATTGTTTACTGACAAAATATGTAAAAACTGATCGCGTGCGAAAGCTACACATAATTGTTATAACGCTTGCGTCAGTATTTACTGACATCAGCTTTTGTACAAACACCATTTGTGTGAACAGAATACACTTGTTTTTAAAAATGATTTCTGAAATGTTTTTATTTTTGATTTCCAATTTTTTAGCATGTGAATTGAGAAAATTATTTGTTAGTATATTTATTGTGGAAATTTCGGATGTTTATATGTTTAAATTGATATTTGGATGATTGAGTGTTTGAGTGATTGAATATTTAAAAATTTTCAAATTTTGTAAATTATGGATCTGTAAGTCTGGTAATTTTTATATTTATGAGGTTTGGAATTTTTGGATTGGAAATTGGGGAACTTCGAAATTTAGAAATTCAGAAATTCAGAAATTCAGAAATTCAGAAATTCACAAATCTATAAATTTACAAATTATGAAATTTAAAGATTGAAAACTTCAAAAGTTTCAAATTTCACAGACTGAAAAATTAAAAAATTGCAATAACTTTCATTAACGTATCTTTACAACTATTAATACACCTTTAAATACTCTATGATTATTAAATTGCTAACTAAATTTTTCACTTTTTATTTTGCAATTTCGTTAGTTAAACCTCATCAATTTACTGTTAATTATTTTGATTCGCACGTATGTTTGAATCACGTATGTCTAATTATCTCGATAGATGTATTTGCTGTCCTTGCTAATTACATTGGATTGATTGATATTTAGACTAAACATTATTACAGTGAAAATGTGTGAACATATGTTCTATGAATTTTCGTATTTTAGGTCACTCAGTTTTGAAAGTATTTAGATTAAATATCTTCACAAAATTCCATAATATTAATATTTAAAAAAATATAATTTTTCGAGCATGGAAACATAATATTATTCAAAGCTTTACGATCATAACACTAAAACTACTAAATCGATTACCTGGTCAGTTCATGAATTTCGTATTTTAAATTAGAAAATTCGTTAAGATGCTTTTCGTAAAGTCTACATTGATTTTTAACGAGATAAGAATTATTTTTAATGTATGTATACTTGTATTTTTTTTGTCGAACGTTGCAAGGTTCCTAGGACGACTCGATCTGCATTTGTTCGTTTGCCTCTTTGTACCACAGTACAGGCTGCAATTTGGATCTTTTCACTTGAAATTTTAAGGGTAGACTCGCGGGACACTATAAATTTGCTGCATATAGATTTTAGCGGCGATCTGACGACAGGTACCTGTCGCCATCAACGTCGATCGTAGAATCGATAAAAAGCATGCGGGAAGCTGTGACCAAAGCAAAGCGTGGAAATACATGATATTAACATGTGTTAATAATGTTACGTACAGTAGTAGTATCATGTTAGTAGCTAATTCATTACAATTTGAACATGCCTTTTAATTTTACGGAAAACGTGAAAAATGCTGAAAATTTATAGTGGTCCTAATTTGATGGCCAGGGACTGTACATCTCATTCTTGTTCTACCTACATGTTTGCAGTAGGTACTCGAAATTTTAAATACACAGTCGAATTCACGCGAGACACCTGGTCCATCCATTAGTTAATCATCGATGGTATATTTATTTTGCATTTCAAATTCTCTTCCAATGAAGATACCTTTACCACTAATATTCTGCATCAAGTAGTACGAGTCGTACATAGTCAGACATGTAGGATACACATTGTAAACGTAATTCATTAATCGCCATTGTGAAGGTAACAATGTATAATGAATTACGATAATTTCAATTATTCATAAGCATTTCAATTTTCAATTTGAGCTGTTCACATGATATCGTCTGTAATTAACTCTCCAGCTATTCACTTGTTATGGTTGACGTTAAATATTCAATCACGCGATATCGCATACTCGATCATAAACGCTCAATTTTGCATTATCACTTGCAATAACTTAGTTTGCCAGAAAGTTCAATTAAGCTTTCTATAGTGACACTTTCGCAAAATGTACAGGGTATTTTTTAATTGACAAACTTTAAAACTGAGGAACTTTGAAAAATGTGTTCTATACGCATGTACAAGATAGAGGTTTTATAATCCATCGCTCGTATTATTTAGAATTTGTTTATTTACCTACTTGAAAATTTTTATTTTTACATTTTTACATTTGTTAATACAAATTTAACATTGATGTTACATCGCTGTTTTGCAATTCTTTTCAATCAAATTACGTCAAGCTTTTGATATTTCAAAATCATTTTATGAAAGGGCAAATACATAGGACAAACAGTTCTTCAACAACAGTTGTTTCTATGAAAAATATTAATTAACAAATTATGTAGCCATTTTTGTGAAATTTGTCTTCGTTTCGTCTGCAAATTGATATAGCATAAGTACTTTTTTCCTAAGTGCTACATGAGACTTTATACTTTTATATCAGTTATTGTCTTCTTTCACTGACAATTAACATTTTACAGTAAACATAAATGTTTTTCATTAATATCGTTAATGCAAAATTGTCAAATTTTAAGATTTTGTGTTGATAGTAAAACTGATATATCACTATATGTTTGTCTCATTTTATACTTTCAACATCATTCATTCGATATTCGCTGATCATCTACATTAACACGTACGTCATCTGCACGCAATTGGAAATTCATCAATCATGAATCATTTCCTGTTATGAACCATTATAAAATAACGCAATAATGAATAGAAAATATTATTATAAAATAACAAGTGATAAAGCAATCTAAAATTATGTCGATACAAATTACTTATAATATACTTTCTTTAATATTAATGTATACTTCCACATGACAATCACATACGTAACGTATAAATACATGTGACGTTAACACTAAACCTACCGACATATAATGTGTACTTAATTTGAGATGAAAAATGAAGCTCAAAAATAAATAGACAAATGACCAAACATAAATTAGCACACATTAATTCTTCATCTTCATGAAGATTAATGTAGATATCAGAAGAATCAATTTAACAAAGTGTGTCATTTATAATAAGGATCTTATAGAACGGTCATTTGACCGGGTTGGTAGTTTTAGTGTTAACGCAGTGTGTTGTACAAATAAATCTCTCTTTTCATTGATCGGATCTCTACTCTTTACGCATTATGAATTAGTATTTAAGAAATTTTTACCATGATTTGATACCAGATCAAATTATAGAAAATACAAAGATTTTATACAATTAAACAGATGCAATTCGTATTCTAGGACATACATTAAATCCGAAATCCCTGTCTTTTAACAATAACACAAAACCTGTCATTAACAACCCCGCATAAACAATAATTGAAACAAACAATACCAAATCAGAAAATCCATTATTTCCATCAACGAGTTTATTACCACGTTAATCACATCGCGA
The DNA here is from genome assembly GCA_963576845.1 of Megachile leachella. Taxonomy (NCBI): domain Eukaryota; kingdom Metazoa; phylum Arthropoda; class Insecta; order Hymenoptera; family Megachilidae; genus Megachile; species Megachile leachella. The sequence goes on along the minus strand of OY756256.1, from coordinate 10,468,417 downwards.
GTGATCATCCCTTTAAAAACGGTCCAGCACCGTTCCATTAAAATACGAAACGTAATATAAAACCGATATTATTCTTCCAACAGCGAAACGATAGTTCCAACGAAGGTATCCCATTTCGGTCAGTCGAACAGGTTGCATCCCGAGGACAAAACAAATATAAATTTTCATCGAGCGAATGCAATCGACAGTATCGGGTTACGGTCGAACACAATAATATTATATTAAAACTCAATTAACGCGACGTTATTTGCATACCAAAAATAAAAACCAGGAAAACAAAGCAAACAAGAACACGTAGCCATACACGGCAATTTTATGACACCGAAACGGTGGTAGTGGCAGCGGATAAAAAAAAAAAAATGAGAGACAGAAACCTCGAACGAAGAGGGAAAGAGACCCCGTAGCCTCGTTTCCCATTTTAAAAAATTTTCCTCGACGCAGGAATTCGATTTCCCTGATGCATCGCGCTCCACAAAACACGGCATTCATTTCATCCTTTCGATAACGAAATGAAACGACGCGATATACCTGGCGCGGCAGGAATATTCCCGCTAAATGTCGACGGAAATGCAAAGTCGCGAATAAAAGCTTCTCGAGCCGGTGGGTTAAGCGATTCCCGCGAATAATCTCGTCGAAAGGTTCCCGTAACACGCATATTCGTAATTAGACGCGTGCTCGAGGGATGTCGTCCGCCTACACAGAACGTATATGTTAAAAGACCAACACAATGCACCGTTGAACCTTCTCGCATTCCTCCCGTGCACCTGTGTATCCGGGCCAAACGTTCCATCCCGCGTACCATTACGCCATCGAACCGACAAATGCACGCGATAAAACTAGCCGAACCGACAGTCACAATTTTCCCGTTTTACCGTTTACCGTCACAATGTCTCTTTCGAAATGACCGGCAATGAATAGCGGCCAACACTCGTCAAGAATGCACGCTCGCGCACGCTAGGTATTCGCTCAAGCATCCAATGTGGTGAGAGCTTTAAGGTACTCGAAATACAGATTGACCGAACATTCTACTTTTTCTTTTAGAATTTTTCTATGTTTATCGTAGATTAGATGCGTTTGTTGGATAACTAAATCACATGTATTACAGATTTATTCTTGTACAAACATATCAACCCTTTGCACTATTTTGACGAGTTTGACGCACTTGTACTTCGGCCGCGATCAATTTTACTCGAATTTTTAGTACGCTTCAATTTGGAGTTCAAGTTCAGTTATAATTTGCACAGTCAACGATTGCATAATAAGATATTGATGTAACAGTTCAAATTTTTGTCTGTTTTAATATTGTAGTTTTAAGTAACCAGTTTTGACTGACGCACCTGACAAATAAGTCATAGTGTAAGGGGTTAATCAGGATTTGTAATGGAGGAGGTAGCGATTTGGTGATATGGGAGTTTAGGAGTTTGGGGTCTGGATATTTAAAAGTTTAGGAATTTAGGGATTTTGGAATTTAAGGATGTGGGAATTTAGAGATGTGGATTTTGGGAAGTTGTAGATTTAGAGATTTTGGAATTCGGAAATGTAGGATTTGTGGACATCTAGGAATTTTAGTGTCTAACAATTTGGAGAAAACAATTTGGAAAATTTAGAAATTAGAAATATGGGAATTTAGAAAATTCAGAAATTAGAAATGTGAGAATTTGGAAAATTCAGAAATTAGAAATGTAGGCATTTGGAAAATTCAGAAATTAGAAATGTGGGAATTTGGAAAATGTAGATATTACAAGTGTGGAAATTTGGAACATTTAGAAATTAGAGATGTGGCAATTTGAAAAATTTAGAAATTAGAGATGTGGGAATTTGAAAAATTTAGAAATTAGAAACGTGGGAATTTGGAAAATTTAGAAATTAGAAATATGGAAATTTGGAAAATTTAGAAATTAGACATGTGGAAATTTGGAAAATTCAGAAATTAGAAATGTGGGAATTTGTAAAATTCAGAAATTAGAGATGTGGGAATTTGAAAAATTTAGAAATTAGAAACGTGGGAATTTGGAAAATTTAGAAATTAGAAATATGGAAATTTGGAAAATTCAGAAATTAGAAATGTGGGAGTTTGTAAAATTCAGAAATTCGAAATGTGGGAATTTGTCAAATTCAGAAATTAGAAACGTGGGAATTTGGAAAATTTAGAAATTAGAAATATGGGAATTTGGAAAACTCAGAAATTAGAAATGTGGGAATTTGGAAAATTCAGAAATTAGAAATGTGGGAATTTGGAAAATTCAGAAATTAGAAATGTGGCAGTTTGGAAAATTCAGAAATTAGAAATGTGGGAATTAGAAAAATTCAGAAATTAGAAATGTGGGAATTAGAAAAATTCAGAAATTAGAAATCTAGGAATTTGGAAAATTTAGAAATTAAAAATGTGGGAATTTACGAATTTCAAAATATAGGAACTTAGGAATTTAGTAATTTGTCAATATGGGAATATGTGAATTTAAAAATGAAAAAATTTACGTATTTAATAACTTGAAAATCAGAAGTTTTTGAATCCAATTTTCATATCGGAAAATATAAAAATTTGTTTGAAGATTATATGCCTTTGCTCAAAGCCTCCGTTGCACACGAGTATCACCGTAAACCGACTTGGAGATGCAAGTGAAACCGATGTGCGTCAATTTTGGGTCGAGTGGAATGATTGAAAGGCAGACCGAAGGTTAAAGGTAACTCAAAAGTTGCCACTAATTTTGTGAAACTTAAAAATGATAGCAGCGTGATAATATAATTAGTATTAAAATTGTCTTATATCACTGTTAAAATATTTTAACACTCAATGTAACAAGACCAGTAATTTCATTAAAGTATAAATAAATTCCTGAAAGCGTTAGAGCAAACGTTACACCCCGACAGAATCACGAACACTGCAACTAATTTTCGTAAAGTATGCATGTAACTCGTGTGAACCAGCCCGAAAACGTTTGCCGCTGTCGCGCGTCGATGTGTGTTGCGTGCGCTTTATTTGTATTCAGAGCAAACGTTACATGGATATTCTCCCTGTAGCTCGGGGTTGGTAAACATTCCCGATAAAGCGAGCCAAAAGGATGCGCAATTTTCATGCTTTAACGTCTCCCACGGCGATTGCTGTTTAGAAATGACTGGCAAGTGCCGTCATGACTGATGTGTTCAGTCAACAAGCGACGCACGGTGTTTCTCTGCCACTTCGAATCAAATGCACCTTCTCTTTCTATTATTAGTTTTCTTTTATACACACAATTTGCTGGATGATTTGAATGACGAATTCAATTAACTGTTAGTCAAACAGGTTGATGGCTTAGGATCCTCTTCTTGTCTTTATGTATGTGAACTTGGTGTTTCATCCGGTTCTCACTTTAATGTTATCGATACATCCGCTGGTATGATGCTGATTTAAGCGGACGCATGTTAATGTACTCTGTGATACTGTTACGGGGAATGTTATTACAATGGAGTAGTCTGCGTGCTGATTCTAAATCAGTTAATTGAGGATTTGACCTTTTGCACTTGGTGCTACCGCGGATGTACCAGTAACTCGACGCCATTTTGTCGCGAAAACGAACACTTACGAATCGTTATGTATAGTATAGTTTTGGTAACGAATTAAGTATTGTAATGATATTTTATTTATATGGATTTGTTGACATTGAGGAACGTATATTTGTAGAAAAGTCAAAATTGTTGCTGGAGGAACATCTGACTCTGCGACGTCTTTTCACTCTTTGTTTGATATGTTGTTATTTACCGATTTGCTTTCTTCTGCACTGTTTATATTAGCATTGCTATCTTTACGATTTCTATGTCGTCTTGTTAGTTGGATATCACGATCACTGCTACCGTTTTCTTTCAGATTTATATTTCTTGACATGCCTGTACGAACGTCAAACCTGTTCAGTACTGCGTATAGTAATGAGATTCGTTCCTGTTTGATCGTTTTGTCACTATTCTCTAATAAAAATATAAATACATGGATTGGAAATTGCTATTTGTAAATTGCGAGTTTACAAAATGATATTTACCAAAAGAATATCACTTTTTCGATTTTCTTATTATCGCGGGGATTTATCTGTAACGCTCGATGCTTCAGTACGAACTGAGTTCACCTTCGAAAATCTTTTCCTCTAATTTTAGTCTTGCTTATCATCAAATTTCACCATACAGTGCGAGACATGCTTACACCAACCTTTCTTCTACAAATCATCTTTATCGCCCTTTTTAAGTGGAGTAGAAAAGCGCTCGGATCGTTGTAAACGTACTTTTGATATTTGTTTCAAATATCTTTGTAAATGTACCATATTTTGATTTACCTGCAGAATTTCGATAGAAAACTTCAAGGAAACGTGTTTCCCAGAAAGTTACGGTGCAATAAGTTCATTTTCCGTAATCACTAATAAACTTTGATGTCCCCTCAGAGAGGACAACCGAGTGCAAAGGGTTAATTTACTTAGCAACGTTTTAAAACTTTGGTAACTAGATTTCTAGACTACCAGATAACTGGAACTTCATATTTGTAGGTCAATAAATCAGTATATCTCTATGTTGCTATATTTCTATATACCTATGTTGTTATACATATTCTTGCATTCATATATTTCTAAATTTCTGTACTCAATATTCTTATAATCATTTATTTCTAAATTCGTATGTGGAATATTCCTATATTTATACTTATGTCTCGAAATTCATATATTCTTAAATGGTAATGTTTTTGGACTCTTATGATTCTATATTCTTATGTATTTACATTCATATGTCCCTACATCCACATGTCCCTACATCCACATGTCTCTACATCCACATATGCCTTCATCCACATGTTCCTGCATCCACATGTTCATTTTCACCGTAACCAGCGAACGTGTTAGGAAGTTGTTAGAAGTTCAAAATTACAAACACTCCTAATCGGGAAACAGAAACGTAACCTGATGTAATCCAACCTTGAACGAGTCTGCATAAAAGAAGATTTCATCTAATTTGCCCGAGCTCCCGGTATAATATTGAACAGTAAGTAATTCGAATCTGAGAACCACGATTGCGTGGTTTCAAAGTGGAACAACGTTACGTGTCAGTAAACGTAAATATTTGTCCGCCGAGATTTTGTTCATTTTCAGGGAAGTTCGTAAAAGGTATGAGCGGAATTTTAAATAAGTGTTTCCTAGATTGCATGGTTAAAGGGAAGCGTGTTTCCACCGACGAATCATAATGTTGCTCGTTCCTCGAGGAAATAAAAAATATTGGTACGCTGATAATCATAATACTGAAATTTGATAACTTTTTTGTTAATTCCTTTTATCCGGAGATGATCAAAAAAGTATAGAAAGTTATTGCAGAAATAAAAGTACATGTCTATCTTGAAAGTGTGATTTGAGTTTAATAGAACTTCTATATCTTTAAATAATAAAGAATGAACATTAAGTAATTCTATCTAATAACGCAGAGTACAAAAAGTTTATCAGCTTACCAATATTTTCAATTTATAGAGATGGAAACCCCAAAATATTTCGCAATAAAAATTTGCCCCACTTTTGAAATAAACGTTCCACTTCAGGTGTGAGTTAGAATAGAAAGAAATATATGAAGGTTTATCGGTAATTGAGATTGGCATGTGCTTCGTAATAATAGTTTATTTATGGTTTAGGTTAGAATCATATTCAGCGCTCTGCAAAAAAGGTCACTTATTACACTCATACGAGAAAACTCTTATTACATTATTAGAGAAATAGTCTCCCAGCACGACAAATTTTGAAGTCGAATGAGTCGAGCCCTTAATGGCTGTTTATCAAGAAATTTATCTGGTATTATGACACTGTCAAAGAGGTAATCTAGCCTAACCTAATATTCAGGGTATCGATTTTATTTAAATTTGATACAGTCAAGTGAAAATAATTTTATAGAATTATAGCATAAATTCTGTGACATAGAGTAACATATTAAAGATTTTTAAATTTATATTTAGTATAAATATACGAATGAATTTAGAGTGAAAACACTTTTTATTTATTTTGTTAAAAATAGAATACAAAAAATAAATTTTATTTTGTAAAACTTTCTTTGTTTAATTTTTTTCTGGTAGAATTAAAAAATATTTCCGGTCTAAATAGTTTTAATAAAGAAAATTAAAGAGGAAAAAAATGGAACAAGTGGTTATATAAATTCCGCTAGTCCCGAACTCACGGTCCTCGGTTTAATAAATTTAACCTTTTCCATCAAGCTGCATTCTTGATGAACTTTGAAAGTTTCATTCCAATTTGTAGAAAACCGTGAAATCGGATCTCATATTCGTAAATCTGCAAATCCATATAGATACATATTTGCAAATTATATAATAATTCACTGTCCATATGTTTAAAGCTTTGATTTTCAGAAATTATAAGTTTTCATATTTTTGGATTCTCAAGCTACTAAATTTTTAGATTCTTAGATTCTTAGATTCTTAGATTCTTACATTCTTAGATTCTTAGATTTTTACATTCATATATTCTTAAATTCTCATATTTCAAAATTCTGAATCTTCAAAAATATTTTAATATCGAAATTACGAAGTTTCGAAAGTACTAAAATTTCGATATTTCCCAATTATAATTAATCAATAACCCACCTAACAACATATATAAATTTACCTTTGGCAAAAACCGTTCACAAACAAATAAATAAAAATAAACTTTCATATCCCAGAGTTTAAAATTTTTAAACTTCTAATTTTAAAAACTACTAAAATTGGAAATCAATCGATCAAAAAATTTCCTTCATTTTATTTCCCTCAATCGCAAATAAATGGAACTACGATTGTTAAATTTGCGGCTACAGAAATTTCACTGTGTATTATATTTCATAAAAATAAAAAAATAACTCCATGTTTCAGCCATTCATACGTTTTTCCACTTTATTCTCAACTAAAAAATACACAGGATGTATTTAAAATAATTGTCAAAAAAATAACCTTATATTTGAATAAATTTTACGCTGTGCTTTTTCAGTTTTTAAAAACGAAAGCGGTGAAATAAAATGCGCAATTTGAACGGCGACTATGAATAAACTGTTATAACAATCTTTGCAGATTTATTAAATTATGAGTAAGATGAGATGATTTCGCAGTTAAATCATTCAAATTTAAAGTACACTTCAAGTCTTAAATCTAATCTTACGTTAACTATTATGTAATAAAATAAATAGCAAGCAAAGTTTAAATTTGAGTTTAAATTATAAAAATTAATAATTACTAAAAATATGATTTCCCTTAACTTTGAGAACTATTATTCTTCCTTCAGTGTAAACGATGGTCGATATGAAAAAATATTTGTCAAATATTTTCTTGAGAACTATTTTTCGCACAAGTTTCATTAAAATCGGTGTTGCCTGGTTCGACATGTTCCCTTGTAAGTTTAAACTTTAGTAAAAATTGTAAAAAATAAGTCTAACTTATATCAACTAAGTTTAAACCGAGATTAAACCATTACTGAAAACTCAGTCTTTTAAATAAGAAGTTACAGATAAGTTACGTCGAAGATAGGTTATGTTTTATTAAAGTTCGAAATAAACCCCTTTCAAACGACTAAAAACCTGTTTACGTTACATTTGGACAATTTTATTATAAATCTGTTCAGGTACATAAAAATAAATGTGTTTTTTTAATGTTATGGCTCATCACTGAAAGTGCAGACTACAATAGAGCAAATTTTTCACCCGCGTTGCTATATGTAGGTCATGATTATTCGTAAAAATTCTGCATTTAACAAGGACATAATTTAACTTTGCATTAAAAAATTTGAAATACATTGTACATGTATTAAAATCACAATCCCAGGCGTGGCTAAACTTTCTTAACGACTGTGACTCACAAGATGGCGTTTTAGAAGCGGTTTACGTTAACTGTGATCGCTATCGGCTGACTCCCTTTATTGTAAATTTAAGAATATTAGTTTAATTTTTACCATTAACTTTGTATACATTTTTGTACATATTTCTATATATTACTCCAAAAAATAATATAAAATAACTTACTTAAAACTTATAAGTTAATTTAAAACTAGAAGCAGGTTAGTTTTACGTACACCTTGTTGAAGAATTTTGAACTGAAACAAAGTTTATACAACTTAAAAATCAATCTTATAATTTGTTTTTTTCTCTTGATAAAAAAAATTTAAGTTAAACATTGAAAGTGGGTTTAAGAAATAATTTATTACACAGTGAATTGAATTATTTATAACGTTTGTTTATTATTTTTACTGTAGGAGGAAGATCTGAGCTGATAAATAAGCAGTGAAAAATTTAAATAAAAAACTGGGCTCAGAAAAGTCTATAGAAATTATCTACAGATAAATCTCTTCTTAAATACAAAACTATAAATACTATAAAGCTACTTCTCATCAAACTTCGATTAAAACATTAACACATTGACTGCCACATCACTTTTTTCCATTAAGCATCATTCATACTTTTCAAATTAAGTGTAATGGGCGACATTTGAGTTTCATTTAAAAACAATTGACATTACTATCCTGTCCAACCCTTCTCACGAAATCGATAGCTATTTCTTCCAAATAATTTGAATGCACTTCCCGTAATAATATTTCTTTTAATTCCGTTCAGCGAACTCGCGTTTAAAAAAAGAATTCGAACGTCTGCCTAAATTATTCCGTGATTTCTGGAAATAACCGAGACACCTATTTGAAAAGAAATATTTTATACGAGTTTTTGTCGATGCATGTAGTGACCGGTTGTACTGCAGTTCCAAGTTTCTGCATTTTTTATTAAGAAGATAAAGGTTGCGACTGGGTATAAAACCTTCCCTGTGCTCCTTAATTGCACTTAAAATTCTAACAGCTTTCAGGCGATAGCTGTTACGGATGTGACAACGGTCAGATTTGTGATAAGCTAATTTAAAAGTGAGCTTCGCCTAGGATTCTTCATTTCTGCGAAATACTTGAGATTTTGTACATTTCATTTCGTGCTGAGCTTACATTGAGATCTTGTAATTTTATTCTTGTCCTTCTTATCAAATCTGGATTTCATTTTATTCTGCACGAGTTTCAATCTCATTCTGATTTTCTTGGAACAGTTTCTTTCTCTTTTAGTAGATTTATTTTAGGCGGGGTTCGTTATCTTTTGTTGGATGTTTAACTACTTTGGTCATAATTTGAGGTTAGGCTGTGGGAATGAATGGAGTTTCATAGATGACTAGTTTCGGGGTTTATAAATTTGTACACTTTTCAATTTTTCAAATTTTCAATTTTTCAATTTCTCAATTTTTCAATTTTTCAATTTTTCAATTTTTCAATTTTTTAATTTTTCAATTTTTCAATTTTTCAATTTTTCAATTTTTCAATTTTTCAATTTTTCAATTTCCCTGTTTTTTAATTTTTCAACTTCCGAAGTTCCCAATTTCCCAATTTCCCAATTTCTCAGTTTCTCAATTTCTCAATTTCTCAATTTCTCAATTTCTCAAAATCTCACAAATTTCAAGACCCTGAAATTTTAAGCCAAAGTCCCAAGTTTTTAAAAATTCTAAATTCCTCAATTTTCCAAATTTGTATATGCTCAATATTTCAAGTCTTCAATCTTCCAAATTCCTAAATTTCTAGGTTCCAAATATTACGTTTTTAAATTTGTAAATTTCCAGTTCTACAATTTTTAAATGTTGAAATTCGCAGCTCCAAAGTTTCTTAATTTTCTAATTGTCAAATGTATAACATTTTTAATCCTCAAATTCAAAATTTTCCTAAATTTTTTATAGTTTCTGTATTCTTTCTCTAGGCACTTGAGATACTCATCATCGATTTAGAGCAATTAATTGAAAAGAATCGAAACAGTAATTTTAAAAGCATTTGCATGTTAAAACGAAGGCTTTGTAACTTCTTCGAACATTATGCGTCAGCAGGTTAACAAATAAGTTATATTTCTATATGATACGCAATATCTACTGGGAAATAATTATCTTGGGAAATGAGAGCACGAGATATAACAGAATCTCTGTTAGTGACGGGGATGAAAAGAAGGAAATAATGGAAGCTAAAGGTACTGAAGGAAATCGGATATAGGAAGACAAGGGAAAAGCAAGTTGCATTCACGTATTATGAAAAGCAGACTTAAGGTTGACAGAAAAGTTTCGTTAATGCATCAGTAATTTGCTCTGACATACAAAATTATTTATTAAGCTTCTTTCTAATGAAATTAAAAAGAACTTTGTAATTAAAATCTCGTTTAAATTCTTTGTTAATAAACATTTATCTTTCGTATTTATGAAACTTAGAAACATTCATATTTTCAAGATATTTTTGAAACTTTCGAGATTTCTCGTTAATTTTAATTTTCATTTTAATTTAGTTAAAATATTACGTTTAATGAAATTGAATTTGTAATTAAATTAAAATGATAAATTTAATGAAGTTTAATTTTTAATTAAATTAAAATAATAAATTTAGTAGAATTCAATTTCTAATTAAATAAAATTATTAATTTTGATGAATTTCAATTTTTAATCAAGTTAAAATATAAAATTTAACGAAGTTCAATTTTTAATTAAATTAAAATATTAAATTTCATGGAATTCAAATTTTAATTAAATTGAATAATCAATTTTATTGGAATTCAATTTTTAATCAAACAAAAATATAAAATTGAATGAGGTTCGTTTTTGATTAAACTAAAGCAATAACTTTAATGGAATTCATTTGCTAATTAAATAAAAATATTAAGTTTAATGAAATTCTTCTTTTAATCAAATTAAAATACAAAATTAAATGAAGTTAAATTTCTGAATAAACTAAAATAATAAATTTAATGGAATTCATTTGCTAATTAAATAAAAATGTTAAGTTTAGTGAAATTCTTCTTTTAATCAAATTAAAATATAAAATTAAATGAAGTTTAATTTCTGATTAAACTAAAATAATAAATTTAATGGAATTCATTTGTTAATTAAATTAAATTAATAAATTTAATGAAATTCAATGTCTAATTAAATAAAAATATTAAGCTTAATGAAGTTCAATTTCTCTTTAAATTAAAAATTTGATATTGTAGTTAAAAAATTTGTTTTGTTATGGCATATTCTTTAAAATTTGTTCCAACGGCTGCTAATAAGTTTACGAACGTGACAACATACCGTCAGATTTTGTATTCATGAACATACGTATCAAAACGTTCTATGTGAATCTACATATTGTGATCATCGAATTTAGCATATAACGGAACTTATTACAAAGTTTGAGATAATATTTGATGTAACAGGAGCTACGTGGTAGCTGAATTTGCTGTTCTGTAGCATTGTTGAAAAATATGCATTGTGCTTCCGTATTCTGTTCGATGCTTTAGCTGTAACGATTTGATAATCAACTGAAATGAATATCATAACTGTATTAATCAAATTAATATGTTTTATCTTGCAGTAAAAATATATTTCCTATACATTTCATTCTTTTATTATTTTTATTATATTTTACTTATTTACTATTTTTATTATACTTGCTATATTTTATGTGTTTAATATTTGTATTACATTTGCTGAATTTTATATATTTTATTTGTTTATTATATATATTATATTTTAGAGATTTTATGTGTTCATTATTATTACTATATTTTATATATTTGAAACATTTATCATATTTACTGTATATTATACATTTTTGTTCATTTTATACATTTTATATTTGTATTATAATTACTACATATATTTCACAGATCTTATATGTTGATTATAATTAATGTATCTTATATAAATTTCTCACATTTAATGTATATTATACATTTTATGTTTATTTTAAAATATACTACATTTTATATATTTCATATTTGTATTATATTTGCTATATTTACTATATTTTATATATTTAATATACTGATCATACTTACTGTATATTATACATTTTCGTTTATTTTACATACTATATAAAGATTTTATATGTTGATTATAATTACTGTATTTTATATATTTAATATGTTTACTACATTTTCTACATTTTACGTATTTAATACATTTATTATATTCATTGTATTTTGCTCATTCACAAATTTTTATTTCATTTACGTTCCGAAAAAGTAGAACATAACCTAACACATTTTGGCGCGAGGTCCCTCTTTCACGCGTTAATTGAAGCTTCCATAAAATATAATAGTACATAAATTACAGCAAGCATATGTATTTACTTGCGTAAAATTTAAGTATGTAGATATATAGCCAAAGAGGTAGTGGATTTATTTTAGGACGCATTCTCGAGCCGGAAAGAGAAGGATCTGAAAAGGCACGATTGGAATTTTAATCGAGAATCTTGTTGTCGCTGATGGCATTCCAAGACGTAGTTCTCGCAATCGGGTATGGGGGTTTATCGGCTTTATTCTTTGGCATTTACCCTTATCGAACGGGTACAAAATATAAGAGGAAGAACTCCCTAAATTCTAAAAATTTATTGATATAGGGAAAACAAATCTGAACTCGGTAATTCGAATATCTGTAAATACGTTTCAGATATATATTAAAATTTTGCCGCTCATTTTTAAAAAGACCTTAAAGTATTTTTCATTTTTAATCTTCTTCGTTTCATTCTATAATAAAATTTCAATATATGTAAATACGTTTCAGATATTCATTAAAATACTTATTTCGTCACCCATTTTTAAATAAACGATCTTAAAATATTTGTCATTCTTAATCTTCTTTTAATTTTTTAACTAAACCTTTTCAGTAACAAATTTTAGCGCAAAATTACAGAACACGTTGACTATATTTTGTCGAGTTTAATTAAACAGTGTTTAGTTTGGCGAGCGAGGCGGGGAACCATTTTGTCACGAACGACTCGTACGAAATGAAGAAATAGAATAACATTATTGGGTTAATTAATGCGACGATAAAAAGTAGATAATTGCATGGAAAAAGTTGATTTGAAGCTTTAACGATATTCTACGGGCGAATGAAATTGCGGCGTTTATATCAAGGGAGAGAAATAATGTGTTTGGAAAGCTTTAACATTGATACTTTATTATTGCGTCTCAATCTCTATATCTCTAGATTTGAAGATACAGATGGGTAATGTTTTTTACCAAACCGATTTGTAAAGTGACATAACATTTTCTAAAAAAGTGATTTTTGAAAGGACATAACATTTTTTAGAAACTTGACTTGTAGAATGATATAACATTTTATAAATATTTAACATTTTGGTGTAATAAGATTTATAAAATTGCATTAAGACTTTCTACTACCTTTTTTTCGTTTCTTATTTTATTTTCATTACTCATTATAATAATTACTGCTGCAATAAATATTGATACCCCTGTTTGAAAATTTGCAAAAAAAATTTCATTGAATTTGTATTTAAAAAAAATTTACATAAGTCTATATACGAAATTTACATACATGTGTACACATATGTGTTTACGTATTATCTACTGTACCATGTGTGTGTATCAATATCGTCAACAGCAATTAATTTTACATTCATGTAACATATGAACGTATACAAGACTTGCAAAATATCTCTAAATCATTTTTAAATAATTAATTCGCACCATAACACCCTCACCCACCCTTTCTTTCAATTATCTCCAAGAAGTAATCTCAAAATGATGGATAATCAACATTTTCCCATATTAAATACCGATTTTTTAAATACTGAAGAGCAAAAGAATTTGTATATATTAGATAAGTTAAATGTTTACGAAAGGTTATAGACAACGGTACGTCAGAATCATGCAGGTCACGCTTTGTCGCGTGTTAAAAATACTGAAAATGTAGCCATCGACGTTTTTCGTGCTCGAGTCAGCGACGAGACGTCGCGAGAATTTCTTCTTTAAAAATTCATCCACGTATTTTGCTTTTTGCTTCTCGATTTCCTATTTGAATTCGCAACTTTAAAATTTATTAAACCTGCAGACGAAAAGACGGTATTAAATGTTTGCAACTTATGTTTATTCTAACAGTGTTTCGGAATGCTGGAGAATTTTGTAACATACGGACTTCGCTTTTAATAATATCGAAATGTGAATATTTACAATTATATGAACTTCTTGTTCCTGGAAACTTCATTTTCTGCTTGATACAGGAAACGTAATTTTTAGCTGTAATATGACGTTCATTGCGAAAAATTTAAACAAAAATTCTTTTTCTATTGTTTCGTAAAATTTTATTTAAAATGAAGTCTTTTCAGAAATTTTTATTAGATGAAATTAATATTAGTAATATGATAATTGTAGTTTAAAACAGTTGTAAAAAATTGCAGTTAAATAAAACAAAATGTTATTTCTTGTATCCAATTTAATTTATTCTATTTTTCATAATAATTCCAGTTTAAATTTTTTCCTTCCTCCATGACGTTTTAATAAAATAAAAATTAGTTCTTTACTAAGTCATATGTAAATAAAGTAATAAAATTATTAAATATTTATAATTTATTATGATACTCTTAAATGATTTTATTATATTGTGCTTCTCTCATAACCTATCTTTTCAAATCATTTGATCTTCCTTATGGTTTATCTGCTCAGATGTTTAGATTATGTTCTTCCTCATCATCTGTCTCTTCAGATCATTTAATTATATTGTGACTTTCTCATAACCTACTTTTTCAAATTATCTGATCTTCATCACGACCTATCTGTTCAAATCATTAGATTATATCTCATCTTCCTCATAATCCATCTTCTCAATATTTCATCTTACGGTACCTTAAAATTATCTAAATTTTGAGTATCTAAAATCCAGCACCCCACGATGCACAGCAAAGAAGATTTTAAAAACGCCCATCGATCATTTAGCTTTCGTATCTATCAATTATACGATGTATCTCGTAGGAATCTATTTGTAGCCATAAAAAATTTGTTCCGTTCGCACGAAAAGGGGAAGATAGAGGAAAGAATGATGGAACAAGATCGATAAACATACGCCGCCACGTAGGTATCACGCGATCAACAGAAGAAAATCCTGACGAGTCTGAAATGCCTGGTACGTTCAGTTTCGCGAAACAAGAACGAAAATCGATGTAAGAAAAATGAACGGAGATAAGCCGCACGGATAAGAGGGATACGAGCCGACACGGTTGGAATTCATTTGATTTTCCGTTCACAGAAGCCAAAAGAACAAGTGGTACTTCCGGACGTCGATGCATCAAAGACAGTAGTGATATTGGAAACAGGAGCAAACTACTCTTCTTTTACCCCACACTCTCTCACCTAGTCGTCCACGATTTCATGACTTTCCGCCAACTTCGATTCGCTCTTTTCACCCGTCGACCCGACGGCCAACCTCGACCCCTGCCATCATTCTGTTTCGTACCTTCCGGCTGTTTCTTTCTTCAACTTACCGCCCCGAATGACCGTTTCTGTTCCGCGCAATTGACTCGGAATAAACATGAACGCAACAAGTTTTAGACTGCCAGACACGGATACATTGTCACGTACTATTCACCTGTTATATGAAGTTATATTTTGCTAGTGTTATTAGTATTTTGGTATGTAGTTAAATTTTTGGATTTTGTGCAAATTGATGTATAGTAATTTATAGGTTCGTATATTAATGTGAGAATGTAGGATGTGGAATACTGTGTCACTCTTCTGTAAAACATTAATTCCAGACTTATGGAACCCGTCGACACATCATGGATCTCTTATTTTACATAATAAAATTCATTAAGAAATTTTGGTAAAAATGTATGTCAATTTTCATTAAGGTATATGACGTGTACAGCGCATATGTAACATGTGATGTGTGATGTGTACACATCGCTGTGACCAAAACAAAGATCTACATTGATTTTTAATGAGATAGGAATTATTTTTAACGTATATATATTAGTATTTTTTTCGTCGAATATTGCAAGGTTCCTAGGACGACTCGATACACATAGTAAACGTAATTCATTAATCGCCATTGTGAAGGTAACAATGTATAATGAACCACGATAATTTCAATTATTCCTAAGAATTTCAATTTTCAATTTGAACTGCATGACATCTGTAATTAACTCTCCAGCTATTCTGGTATGGTTGACGTTAAATATTCATTGCAATTTTCAAGTTGAGTCGTACATGTTGCCACATTAATCTTTACTAACAGCTTTAATCAAATTTTTATACCTAGTTTTATAATATGGATATAGGAGGATATTTCAAGTTGTATAAGAGTATCGTTTAGAGTCTAAAAGGATGAACTCGATAGTTCTCGATCTCGAAACGATGCCAACCGAAGTGGTTTATAAATTTCCCGATAGTCGACTGATAAGGATCCTGAAATCTATGGTTTCGGATACAAGAGATTTAGAAGTGGAAGGAAATTCGTGGAGCTCCTTTCAGCCGTCGTAAAGTCAGATTTTTGAGCTGTAGTCATCGATAATAGTGAAACGCTGGAACTTTTCGTTCAGCGGCCGCCTATCTCGCCGAAATCGAATTCCATCAAGTTGAAGAAGTATATCGACGACGAGAAGCGTTTCGTGAAGCAGTCTCGAAAGTTTTGAAAAGTACATATACCTTTAGCTTCCTTTTTTTTTATTTCAAACTACTTCGACGACGATTACTATAAAATATTGTCCTCGCTCCTTCTGGCTATTGATTTCATGCGTTATTCCGTTTGACGTGTTCCTTCGTACCTGGAAAATTGAACACCTCTTTCAGAAATTTGTTACTTCTTTATCGGTATCAGTCTTATACTTGAGTTGTTAATTTTTTAATACTGTCTTTATCAAATTTTAACGCTTCGAAATTTTTTAATTTATAAATGTAGATTTTAGAGTTTTAATTAAAAGTGTATATTTTTTCATTTCAAAATTTATTGCATGGTGAAGTTTTGGAAATTTCTAAATTTTCAAGTTCTGAAATTTCTAAGTTGTCAAATTGCAAAATTTAGTGAATTCTCAGGTTTCGAAATTTCTGAATTGTCAAATTTGGAAATGTATTAAACTCTCATGGTTTGAAATTTCTAAATTGTCAAATTTTAAGTTTTACTGAATTGCAAAGATTTGAAATTTTACTAAATTGTGAAGTTTTGAAATTTTACTAAATTGTGAAGTTTTCTAAATTTTCATAGTTTTATAATCAATATAAAATTCCACTATACTGATTGCAAGCAGCCCAAAAGTGATTAAACTTGCAAACATAATTTCCAAACAGTTCTTTTATCAAAGTTAATTATATAACCTACCCTTTCATTCTAAATGAAACTAACCTAAATAATTAATCTGATATATGAAATCTCATTCAGCTCTTTATGACCACGCATTATCTGAAAATCTCCCGAACTCGCATTATAATTGCATATAGGACATTCATTCTTCGATAGACTCATTCATTAAATTCATATTTAATAATAATTATTCATCTAATCATTCACCTATGCGCACAGATTTATTCGTATGTTCATGTTCAACTATTATACATTTAATCATTCATCTATATTCGTTCCTACATTATTACCCAGTCATTCGATAAATGTGCGATCGCAGATTAATTTGTGATAAAACTTCGTACGTTTTCGTTATAGATAAGTTTCGACTTGTTATATTACTTTTTTATTGTTAATAGTATTCGTAGATATTTATTAGAAATAGGACAATTGTAGGTTGAATTATTTTATATATGTATTATTTGTGGGGGAAAAAATAGTGAAGACTTCTTTTTGTATGTCATTTAATAATTAACCTAATTGTAATTTATTAATTTAATTGTATATATTTAATAATTAATATTAATAATTAATTAATGATTTCAATATTTAATTCGTCTCAGTGTATCAATGGGACAATTTCTCTCATTCAAAGCACACTTTTCGTTCAATCCCGATAATTCCCGATTTTCTTTTAACATTCAATCCAATCTATAAAATATCTCAACCATCCTATACCAATTTCACTCACTCAGCACTCTTACCAACCTCATTCATATAACACTCTTGCCAACCCATTATGTTGTGAAAGCAATCTCACATTATCAACCCCTTGTATATTTATTGAATAAATAAATATTGCAGTGATACAAGTATTGAATTATAGGAACTTGTTATTCCACCTATAATAATACATTCTGCTACTACATTTCGATTATTTAATTTAAAATTTAAACTTAATGTAAACGTTTAAAATAAGCAGAAATTAGTAATAAACTTCTTTTTGAATTACTGGGACTCTGGTTTGAACACATTTACCTTATTGCAGTATAAATAAATGAATCCACATATGGGTACACATATGTATGAATATCCACACATGATAGTCTTGAGAGAAGAGTACGTACATTTGCGTCAAAATAATGAACGTATACGCGTACAGAATAATACGCAGAATAACACAAAATATTGAATTAAATGAAATGAAAAAATCCACATATGAGTATATGAATATCCATACATGTTAATTTTCAATAGCACAAAATATTGAATTATATACAGTGATGATGACTGATCAAATATTTTGTGTTATTCCATTACTTAAATAATTAAAATATGATTACGCTTCTTCAATGAAAACATACGTCTCTTTATACGATTAATATGCACCGTCATGAAGTCAACCTCCTGTCACAAACGTTTTATTTTTCTAGCAGTAAGTTGAGGAAAGTGGCTGGTGAGGATAAAACTAAAATGTTTGCTGGTAATTAATTAGTCGTGCGAAGGAAAGCAACTTTAAATATCAACTAGAATGCGCGAGGCAAAGAGAATACTAATTTCCATTCATATCAAAGCACTCTTGGACTTAAGTGATCTTGAGGTATTAAATACCGTCTGCATAAAATTTACCTCTTGAATGGCAAATTACGTCGAGCGAAAACTTTTATTCGTTCAAGTAGTTTGTAAGTGGATCTCTTGTGAACCTCTTATGTTCACTGTTGCGTGTGCGTTCGACTGTACGTGTATTCATTTAACATGTGTGGTAAATTATTGAGGAACAATAGGGTGGCTTGACATTTGCTGTTCGCAATTATTGAGCTGAAATTTTGAGAGGGTCTTTTTAATAACTTTTGGAGGGTGAAAGCGAAATTTACTTTGAACTACCCTAATGAATTTTTGAACTACCGCAATTTATAACACTAAAATAATGATTTATACATTAAATAAATGATTATTGTTGCAAAGAAATTTGTACAATTTTACTACCTTTTTACACGAAACATTTATTTAAAATTCAGAAGTAGATACTTAAAATCTAAGGATGATCCCAAAATTTAGTTAACAAATATTAAATATTATTAACTTGCACACAAGTTTAATTTTTTTATCATCAACGTGGTATTTATTTCGTAATTTTTTTTTTATCACAGATAAGATTTTGTACATAATATGAACATTTTCTGTTGCTCTTTTCAGCTCGTTATATTTTTGACATTATATCTTGTTATCGATCGAAAGCAGGAAGATTTCCAAATAAAAGGAGCCGGTTCCAGGGTGACGTGATACTGTCATTATTTGGCTTTGATATTATAGTAGTGGTGTTAGCGGTGGTAATGGGGTGACAATGTTTTATGAAGTTCCAAGAAGTTATTTTTCTAAGTCTTTTTTCATACTTATCCGGAGACACACTCTCGTCAAAGCTTCTTCGGTAATAAGGTGAAATATAATGCTGCGTGACATAAGAAAGGCTGGGTAAGCTTGCTCTTTGATAAACATTTTTATCCTTGCTTCGATTTTATTAAACAAGAATGGAATTGGAAGGTATTATGAGGCCTTTGAGAAAATTTTATGCTATTTATAATATTCAAATTCACTTTTAGACACTTTCTAATTATTTTTACATAAAAATATTGTTTGCTGGAAATTAATAGCTTTCAGTTTTTATTTTTGTATGGTGCTGTTGAAATTATCCTTTTGTGATATAAATTTACATTGTTACATTGCATTAGTTATATATGTCATTCGTCTAAGAATTTATTCATTAACTTTTAAATTAATAATACAAGTATTTAGATTTTCAACTTTTCTTTCTTAATTTCAATTTTTTTAAGGTTCTTACCTTAAATGACATGACAAAACTATTTAAATGAAATATATATTGATTTTTATTAATTAATTTCTTTCCAATAATTCATTCAGTTTCTTAATTTATTTATAAACTTTTTAACAGGTGGGTTTTTCTTGAAAGAAATACAACGGATCTTCAAACTTAATTTTCTCGAAAACCAAACCTATAGTCAAAGAATTTTGTTGTATACTTTTGTCTTATTTTTACATAATCATGCAGTGTATATTTTTACATATTACTTTAAACACCGTACATATTAATTTTGTCTAAACATATTCTTAATCTAATTTCTTCTTAATATGTTCAATTTGTAAATTCATTTTCGAAGTTTGTTAAACAGATGCATATTAATGTTAGAGTGAAAGAAAATTATCGAACAGCAAGATTGTAATGTGATTTCGGTTTATGAGATTTGTACGGTTTTTCGCGTAAGTGGGCCGAGGAATCTATCGAAATCGAATCTCACGGGAAGCATAGGGGTTTCCCATGACGAAAGTCGGACCCGAAACTTTCGTCCTTACCCGCCTTCGCAGTTTTATCCCCGCAAAATCTCCTCTTATTCGTCGTTCGCCTCGCCAGCAAAAACTTCTCGGCGCGGAGCGACGTCAGGTGCAGAGCGACATCTTGGCTGCTGCTGCAACCTACGTACAAAAAAAAGCGGAACCGTAAAAAAAAGAAACGAAAAGAAAAGAAAAGGTGTTTTACCTTCGTCCGATGATGACAAAGGCTACGAGTAAAGTTTTCTTAACGGATGGCCTCCAGTGCCTTTGTAGAGCAAGCAATCGCTATCAAAACTTTCTCGTCTGGCGCTGCTTAATAGATAAATCGATTACTCTGCGAGGTGCTGCTCTGAAAATCGACTACCTTTTGCTTTGAAAGCTGGTAAACTGTATCTTCAACAGTCATATCAGTTGCAAGGATAATTATTATACGGTATGCCAAAGGAATTCTATCAATAACATCTATAGTGTGTTGTGCAAATAGTAACCTCTTTTGCTCTCATTTAGCTGAGATTTTGTTTGGAGGCTAATTTTCTTTAGATGTTTGTAGAGGAATGAAATAGTAAATTATTTATATGTATATGTTCTATGTATGTGTTACATGTATATGTTATATGAATATGTTGTATTCATATGTTACATGCATATGTTATATGAATATGTTATATGCATATGTTATATACACATATTATATGCATATGTTATATGTATATATTACATGTATATGTTATATGAATATGTTATATCCATATGTTACATGCATATGTTATATGAATATGTTATATGCATATGTTATATACATATATTATATGCATATGTTATATGTATATATTACATGTATATGTTATATGAATATGTTATATCCATATGTTACATGCATATGTTATATGAATATGTTATATCCATATGTTACATGCATATGTTATATGAATATGTTACATGTATATGATGCAAGTATACATATGTTATATGAATATGTTATATCCATATGTTACATGCATATGTTATATGAATATGTTACATGTATATGATGCAAGTATACATATGTTATATGCATATGTTATATACATATGTTATATGCATATGTTATATGTATATATTACATGTATATGTTATATGAATATGTTATATGCATATGTTATATGTATATATTACATGTATATGTTATATGAATATGTTATATGCATATGTTATATGCATATGTTACATGCATATGTTACATGCATATGTTACATGCATATGTTACATGCATATGTTACATGCATATGTTACATGCATATGTTATATGTATACGTGAATTAAATTATGTTAGATTGAATTCTTATAGGAGGTTCACACTAATAAGCTATAAATGAAAAATATACATTGTCCTGATTTTTTGCTTACAGCAAAATTATTAAAAAATATCTTATTTAAAACGTCTTTCGTAAATTTCTTAACATTATCTTCAACGTAGCGGTCCTAGTGAACATTCAGTTCGCAATGCGGTAGAAAGGTTTGAGACAGCTTGTTTTATAGTAAACACTTTACTCAAGTACAAGAACATCTTAATTTAAACTGTTCTTTAGAAAATACTGTACTAGTTTAGAGGAATACAGAAAAATAAATAACAATGAAATAAAGTAGTAATCAGGCTTTTCAGAGACCACCATGTAACCGGTCGTTTAATGAGGATTTGTCCTTAGGAGTACCAAATTAAAGAACGCGAATAATTTGCGAATAGAGTAATTTAAAATTCTGTTGTATCTCTGTTCTATGAATTACAAGTTTTATAAATAAATTTTGTCGAAACAATCGCTTGTGAAGAAATATGTTGATTGATTTTATATGTATAGACCTCGACTGCTATGATTATTGGCCCAAGAAATATGTGAAGTAAATTCAGTAGGTACATATGTATAAATTGTTAAATTAAACACGTTTTAACGAATTTTATATTTTATAGATGCTTTGATTATAACAAAATAAATATAGATGCTATATAAAGCAATTAATTAGTAATTTCAATAATGACAACTTGCAAAATTGATGAAATGTAACATTATTTAATAAGAACAGGTAATCTTCAATCATGCTAAAAGAATTTCAAATCTGTTGATTCCAAAAGAACCTACTAAAATTTCAAAATTATACGTATTTTTATTATGAAAATAACAAAAAGTTATGAGATAAAACTCATAATTTTCGTTCACATACAACGTGTTTCAAAAAAAAATATAAAGTAGAAATTGTAAATTCTCCATCGCATAACAAATCGAAAAGTCCATTATGAGTTCATGATATAAGAGAAAATCGGGTATTCGCTACTGAACAATACAAAGTTGTAAATTCATTGATTCATTGCTTGACCCAATAAAGAGAAGCCATTTTCTGTTAAAAATATTAATGTAGTATTTGCATTTTGATAAAAAGTATTAATTTAGTGCAGTGGTATATCATTAAGACATATCAAATTTGATACACATCGAAAATCAGTATTTGATATTTTATATTATTTTATAATTATTTAAATTGTTAATTAAAAGGTGATTAATATTATTCTTCGTAACTTTTTTTTCTTCTTATTTCGTACACAATTGATAGAACTTTAACGTAACAATTTCATCCGATTGAAAGAAGTTTGTCTCAAAACTGTTTTTTAAAAGTTACGAGTTATTAATTTTGAAAAATGGCTGATTCTTTAGAGATTAATTTTAATGGCATAGAATAATACACATAGATTCAGTAGAGTATGGTTTTTAATTGCAAGTATTTATACTTGCACTATTATTATACATTACACTATGCAAACTTAGTATATCTAATATAATTAACTTAACATAACCTGAACTTTATATCTCTCCTCTAATTTATATCTCCAGAACGTAACATAACCTAATCTACCTCACAGTTGTTCAGCATAGTATACATTTCCACATGTTAACTTACCTGAATGTATAACAATAATTTAGTCTAACATTTCTCACAATCTTCACTAATATAAGGTCAGTATATTAAACATTTATGTTCCAAAGTATAAAACTTCATCACTGAATCTTCCAACACCCATGAAGTATTGGGAAAATAAAAATGCTATTCAGTTCGATAATTAGTGAAAAATCCTTCCTAAGCTTTCCTAATTAATAGCTTATCTAGTCTTCATAAGCTTTGACCTCATAAATACACTTATTTCTACATATTGAACTTCCTATACCCCAAAATCGAAGATACTAAAAAGTTCATTCAGTTCTTCAGCATCCAAAAAAGAAACAAAATTTGATAAAAAAAGATATTTCAGTAGTTACATCAAGAGCAACACGTGTATCCATTTCGGTGTCAGAAACACCTCACACAAGTTCGAAACACGTGTACGTCTAGTTTACATCGTCCATTGCAAATTCTGGTATAATGCACTGAATGCTCGCCGACTCCGTAGCCTTCAAAAGTGCATCCTTGCTATTTTCTTTGAAAAGTTGCTATTATAGTGCATATGCAGGCGTCGCATTCAGAGGCGAATATAGTGCAACGGAAGCACCTTATTTCACGGTGTTGGGAGCCCGAGAGTATTTTTTGAGGTTCGTTTCAAAACGTCCCGCGTGATTTATATTAACCATGGAAGAAGGCGGCTGTCGCATGAAACCGAGAAAGCCGAGAGCCGCGAATTTAGTTCACCGGTATGTAACTGCGGCTATTGTGTATCGTGCTTTGTTGTTATTAATGGTGCTGCATGCTTCTGTAATTAATATTATATATCATTAGAGATGCGGTTAATTCGTTTTCCGATTCTTGTTACATTTTCGACAGCGTTCTCGATGCTGCGTGAAATAATACTCGTGGAACAATGTAAAATGTTTTATGCGAGAATTATCTTCGTTGCTTCGTAAACTATGTAATTTTCACATTGAATATTTTACTGGCTTGTTATTGAAAATTTTCATTTTTGTCTTTACGATTAAAAGTCTTCAAAAATTTTGCGTTTTTAGATTTTTATTAGTATGAAATTTTTTAATATGTTAACAAATTAAATTAGGAGTTCTGCTAGTTTATTGTAATAATTTATATTAATATGTTTACTGGTTTGTTATTGAAAATTTTCATTTTTGTTTTTGCTATTAAAAGTCTTCAAAAATTTTGTGTTTTTAGATTTTTATTAGTATGAAATTTTTTAATATGTTAACAAATTAAATTAGGAGTTCTGCTAGTTTATTGTAATAATTTATATTAATATGTTTACTGGTTTGTTACTGAAAATTTTCATTTTTGTTTTTGCTATTAAAAGTCTTCAAAAATGTGTTTTTAGGTTTTTCTTAATATGAAATTTTTATAATGGTCTAACAAATTAAATTAGAAGTTCTGTTAGTTTATTATAATAATTTACATATATTGTAGGTTAGTTTTACTGTATATCACGTCCTGTTTAAAACAATATGGAACATTTTCTACCACCACACCGAATAACATTAATAACAGGTGTAAACGCGAGAGAAGAAAAACAGTGTACGATTAACTGTGAAGTTTTATAGTCATTTCTTACATGTTTTATTCCACGAGCGATGCGATCGACATCTTCCACACGATTAATTCGAAAATTCTTTTTCCTGTACCTCTCATCGATTTTCACCTGTATAACCATTCCGTTTGCTGACCATCGGAAAGGATGGTCAAGGGGAATGTCAATTTTCAACGGTGACAGTTTTTCGATTTCGCATCGGCTGCGTTGCGGTAAATACTTTTTCCGTGAACGGAAATCGAGTGGTTGTGACTCTTAAACGAGACAGTTGGGTGTCTGTAAAAACAATCACGATATTTTTCTCCAACCCTCGATTTATTAAACTAAAGAAAAACGGCTCATTATCGCGGTAGTTGCTAATGTTATACATGATCGAATGAATGTTTTTTTAAGTTTTTCATTTTGAGTTACAAAACTTTTATCTTGTTTGTGAATTTGTTAATTAGCGAATTTGGGAATTTGGGAATTTATAAGAAAGCAACTTTGTAAATTTGTAAATTTGTGATTTTGTAAACTTGCAACTTTGTAAATTTCTAAATTTGTGAATTTGTAACTATGCAACTTTGTAAATTTCTAAATTTATGAATTTGGAAATATACAACTTTGTAAATTTATAAACTTGCAACTTTGTAAATTTGTGAATTTATAAATATACAACCTTGTAAATTTGTAAACTTGCAACTTTGTAAATTTGTAAATATACAACTTTGTAAATTTGTAAACTTGCAACTTTGTAAATTTCTAAATTTATGAATTTGTAAATATACAACTTTGTAAATTTGTAAACATGCAACTTTGTAAATTTATAAATTTGTGAATTTGTAAATATACAACTTTGTAAATTTGTAAACTTGCAACTTTGTAAATTTATAAATTTGTGAATTTGTAAATATACAACTTTGTAAATTTGTAAACTTGCAACTTTATAAATTTGTGAATTTATAAATATGCAACCTTATAAATTTGTAAACTTGCAACTTTGTAAATTTATAAATTTGTGAATTTGTAAATATACAACTTTGTGTATTAGTTTTGTGAATTTGTAAGTCTGCAACTTTGTAAATTTGTTAAGCTAATTTTTTTGACACCTTTATTGGTCTTTATAAAAATAAAGAATTAATGTGTTTATTAATGCATGCATTATCACTTGCATATTTATTTCCCAAATTCGATTTTAATTTCAAAGTAAATATGCATGGACAGGTTCAATATAAAAAAATTAACTGCTATTTAATTATGGTTTAATAATTAATTTCCTAGAATTAATAATAACATCAAAGTTAAAAGACATGTTCACAATTTTCTTTCAGAATAGATGTGACAGTCTTCCAGTTGTTCTTGTACCACTATCGTTACTCTCGTACCTTTTGTAAAATTTTAAACGCTTATTCTCGTTTTACACGCTTTATACTTCCAGCATTGAAAGCAAAAATGTGTCGATTTTGCAGAAATAAGTTGCATGCGTAAGATAAAATGTTCGAATTTAATGTTCACTTTTTGAAAGAACAGATTTTAAAAAGAGCTGCGTACAATAAGACTTCAGTAAAATCTCTGTAGAGCCGCCATTGTCTGATAAATTAAATGATTGAGTTATTGGTTCTATTTATTTTATAAAAATTGAATACAGGAGGGATATTTTGTCGCTGGATGTTTCTCATCTGGATTACAGAGTTATTTGATTTACAGAAGAAAATTAGTTACTTGATTGAAAATTTTATTTCAAATATCTTATTTTAGGGGGAACACTCACATGTGTGTAATCTTAGAACACACCTTTCGAATTCAAATATTGAATTTTTATCATTTTCAACTACTTACAGTGATGAGCACTCAATATTCGATTCCGAATTTGAAGATTTCGCAATTTTTAATTTCTACATTTCCAAATTATTTAAATATCTAAGTACAAAAAATAAACATTGAAGAGCAGTCAATAATCTTCTTGGAATTTGAAAATTTTGCAATTCTTAATTTCTGTATTTCCAATTATTTAAATATCTAAGTACAAAAAATAAACATTGAAGAGCAGTCAATAATCTTCTTGGAATTTGAAAATTTTGCAATTCTTAATTTCTGTACTTCCAAATTATTTAAACATCTAAGCACAAAAAATAAACATTGAAGAACAGTCAATATTCTACCTCGAATTTACAATTTTGTAATTTTCAATTTCCATATTTCCAAACCATTTAAATACCTAAGTACAAAAATGAAAATTTCAGAAACTCAGGCGTCAAATCTAATAACGATAACAAGAGCGATAATAATAATGATGAGTGGAATTTACACGTAGAGAGGGGTTCGCATGCGTCGCGTGCCTTTAGACATCGTCTGTAGACCAAATCTCTTGAGTCTTTTGTCCATTGACACGCATCCTTGCCGTTCCTCACGCATTCCTCTACACACATACGCACTCACACATTCACTTACACTCTGTCATACATACGATCGTGTATACTGGTATTCTCTCATAGATATTAAAAAGTGACATATGGTATGCTAAACGGTGCAAGTCATTCGTCTCTGCAGAATATTCAAGCTTATAATGCAATGTTGTTTTATAATCGTTCTTTACAAGCCTTTCTCTAAAGCGTTTTTGTTAACTTTGCAAATTCGACTCTATTTTAACTCGGTTTATCAGTACGTTGTTCTCAAAAAGTATAGAATTATTATTTAGTGAAGAAGATATATAGTCTTGTTTGTACTGTTAACCTAAGGTGGACGTCATAGGTAGATGCGCTATTATAGTGACCTTCGATGGTATCTCTCTATACGACGGTCCACTATAAATTGATCCATCGTGAAATTAATAAAAGTATCAAAATTATCGTTATATTCCTTTCTTGAAACATGGATATAAGAACTTCATTCCAATGTACTCGCATAGAGAACAGCATTGCCACACACTGTAGTGCTATTTGCATATTTCACATCCAACAGAGAAGCAGTGTTCAGCCTAAGGGATAAATCCTACGCACCTCAAATCGTCCTATCACAGGGGTCGGCAACCTTTTGAGTCGGAAGAGTCAAAAATTACAATTTACAAAATTTCAAAGCTTTTAAAGAGCCACAAAATTTTGTCTTGCCAACAATAAATAGTACTCGCATAAATAAAGTTTTTTGATAAAAAAATGGTCTATTTTTCCATATATAAGTAGTGTTTTTCACAACAAAGTAGATAATATATATATGGCAATGTTAGATAATGAGTTTTTTTTTGTTAATATAAATAATATTTGCGTATGCAACTGAAGAGCGTGGTAATTCGATGTGTTGCGATTCCAGCGCTTGGTAATTCGCCGCGTGGTAATTCGATGCGTTGGAATTCCAGCGCTTGGTAATTCAATGCATTGCAATTCCAGCGCGTGGTGATTCGATGCGTTGGAATTCCAGCGCGTGGTGATTCGATGCGTTGGAATTCCAGCGCGTGGTAATTCGATGCGTTGCGATTCCAGCGCTTGGTAATTCGATGCGTTGCAATTCCAGCGCGTGGTAATTCGATGCGTTGGAATTCCAGCGCGTGGTATTTCGATGCGTTGCGATTCCAGCGCTTGGTAATTCAATGCATTGCGATTCCAGCGCTTGGTAATTCGATGCGTTGGAATTCCAGCGCGTGGTAATTCGATGCGTTGCGATTCCAGCGCTTGGTAATTCAATGCATTGCAATTCCAGCGCGTGGTAATTCAATGCATTGCAATTCCAGCGCGTGGTAATTCGATGCGTTGGAATTCCAGCGCGTGGTATTTCGATGCGTTGCGATTCCAGCGCTTGGTAATTCAATGCATTGCAATTCCAGCGCTTGGTAATTCGATGCGTTGGAATTCCAGCGCGTGGTAATTCGATGCGTTGCGATTCCAGCGCTTGGTAATTCAATGCATTGCAATTCCAGCGCGTGGTAATTCGATGCATTTCAATTCCAGCGCGTGGTAATTCGATGCATTGCAATTCCAGCGCTTGGCAATATTAGATAATGAGTTTTTTTGATAAAATAAATAATATTTGCGCATGGAACTGAAGAGCCGCAGCTTTACATCCAAAGAGCCGTTTGTGGCTCGCGAGCCGCAGGTTGCCGATCCCTGTCCTATCATACTACGCTACGAGCTTACATCTCTCCCTCAATAATTCGCAAGTAGAGTCTAAAACAGCTATTATTTGAATGAGGAAGGTATTTCTTGTACCGCTCTCCGTTATTTTGGCATCGCGCAATAGTCAGTTGATGAAGATCGCCTGTTTTCAGGTAGCGAACAGCATCGGAAAAATTAATCCATTAGCGGCGGGAGCTTCTTTTTCGCAAGCTCAACGGGACGCTTGTATAATTTAGCAGCGAAAAAGGAAGGAGCAAAGTGGGGAAAGTTTTCGTAGCTCGCTGAAGTTTCCTTCCTGGCAGGCACTCCTTTTGATAGAAATGCTCGTTCCGCCGGTTGTATTTTGTTACAAACGCTATTGATTATCGAGAACACTTGGCAATTTGAGTGTCTCGAGTATACGAAGTACGTTTTTAACGACTGATATTCGACGGGGAACGGAAGTGGAGCAGAAAATAGGTCAATGCGATCGGTAGAAGCCCTTTCTACAATAATAAAAGTAACGCGTGGTTGACTTCGCAAGATTGCATTGACCCACTTTCTGTTGCGTTCTCATTCTTTCCCTTTTAGCGAATAGTTCTTCCGCTGTGCTGCTCGCGTAAGCGCGATTTTACACTTTTCTTAATCCGCACGTTTCTCTAACAACGAGAAAATAGAATTCGAGTGCGTCCGTGGAATATGGAGCGTTTAATTTTGATGAATGGTTGCTTCTTTGTGCTTGTGACTTCAAATTGGAAGAAATGTTCGAAAAGGACGATTGTTGTATTCAGAACCACGACTTGTATTCAAGTTTTACGGAAATCTCTTAATGTTAAAACAAGAAACGGTAATTAACTGCTAAGTGGGAATTTTGGTAATATTTCTTTAAAACATCGACAAAATTTTAGTTTACATACCATTATAAATTACTAAACTTCAGTATTTATCGCTTTAAAAATATTATTATAAAACTAAGATTTGACGTTTTCAAATAAAAAAAAATTCCTTTCATAATAACTCATGCAAACATTTCTGTCAAAGTACTTTTGTTAACATTTTTTTTGTTCTCCTTAAAGTTTGTTGCTTTGTTTCTAATTAATATAAATAAAAAATAATTTAATTGTGTTTTCCTAATTTTTCATGTGTACTTAAATTTACATCGTTTAAAATTTCTATATTACTCAACTCGTATTGTAATTCATTGCTGAAACATAAATGCATCTTGTAAAATTTTCTAAACATTGTGTAGTTTAAAATTCTATCTTGAAATGAAGTATGCTAGCAAGTGCGGTGGGTCTCCCTAGAGAAAATGGTGATGTAGAGGAAACAGGCCACGTCACTCGTTTTAATACATTTGCTACACACTGTGAACTTTCGTCGTGTCAATGAAATAAGTTTTCGAATATTTCCATATGTAATTCTGCAAAATTGGACATTTACAAGATATCAAACGTTTTAGGTTACTTAAAATCATTATTATTTTATTGTATTATTAGTATTACTTAAATGCATGTGCAAATTTCTAGATTTTTTTACAGCTTCCAAATTTGTAAATTTCATAGAGACTATTAAAAATGAAAGTACTGAATATTTCAATTCCATCTCTTAATCTATTAGCATATGTAATTATTAATATTAGCCCACAATTTTAATATAATAGCATATATCAAAAGTACCTTTCGTTCGCTTTCCCCATAAATAATTAATTTCACCAAATTCGCAGCATCAGTCACGTGCGGCCGTGTCAAATCTTTACAATGAAATAATATCCCGCAGAACCATTCATTCACGTTGCATAACCACATGACACCGATCGACTAACAAACTAACTCATTAATCGAGGACGAATTAACTGTATTTTCTGGAAACATTCAACAGTTAGAAATTTACATTAAACGTCAAGCAATAAACGATAAACCGGTGTTTCAACGCAATCTATAGTCTAATAATGTGCCGTATTCCAAGGGACGGGTTTACATCCCTAACACGATGTTCCAACGACGAGGCAATAGTGTGCTAATGGAGGGCCTAATGACTGCAGAGTGGTTGCCGCTTCGAGACTTTCTTGATCCACTGCCAATTATGTAAGACGTCCCCGATTGAACGCTTTTGGGTCACGGATACCCAACACGATTAAGATCCTGCTGCCGACATGTCCGATCCATGCCTTGTTCAAAGAACCTTCTATACATAGCTTGCCTTTATTTATAAAAAATCGAAAGAACGATACGAAATTAACCTAGGATCTCTTGTATTTTCACGACAGTGACATTTCTCTAACCCTTTCCTCGCGTTAGACTATTCGAACTTTTATAATTTCGAACGTTTCTTGCGTTTCTGTATATGCGTGGCAGCGTCAGATTAAACGACGCGAGAAACTTCAATCGTTCGAAGTCCTAATATTTATAAGTGGACTGTAGGTTGAATAATTGTATAACACCGACATGTGCTGTCTACTTATTTTTAATGCGTTCCAAACTGAACGACTGTGTCTATGTATCCGATATTTCGAAGCGAACAACTTCGTGTCTATGTATCCGATGTTCCGAAGTGAACAACCTCGTGTCTATTCCGTGTCTATCTGCCCGATTGCTTATTTCGCAAGATGAAGGCTCGATGTGGTCGAACAATTTTTACGAACAAGGCTGAGGGAAACGGTTTCTGATTTCTATTGGATGCACAAATTCGGGTGGAAATGGAATCCGAGTGACTGCGGTGGGTTCCCCAAAAAGTGACGGTACAGGTAGTGAAACCAAGCGATACCTCGACACGAATAGGAAGCTGCGAATGAAGGACTCTACTGACAAGATTAAGTATTCCGATAATTAGATGTGAATAATAATAAACTAGAAATACGCGATAGAATGTATCGACTCCTTAAGTATTATTGATGCTAATGAATTTATTGATTTGACCCTATACAGTGATTTGAACCTATAGAGTCCAAACCTATATCCGGAAAATCTGAAAACGCTGTATTATTATATCGATTGAAACTTGAAACGAGGTCTACTTAAATCGCGCTATAGCACTCTAAGTTCTGATAATAATTTAACATACTAATTCCTTATATCGATGTAAATCTTCGCACATTTTATTATAAATAGGGTTACAGAAACATGCAACTGAGAATATAGGAGTTCCACTTTAAGCTTAAGTTATTTTTATACTAAATTAGGAGTATGTACGCGCAAAGAGAGAAATTTAAAAAGAATTTATTTGTCAGATAACCGCATTATATCGAATCAGTACTAATTAAGGTAGCTGTATTATACTGAACACGTGCGTTATTAACAGAAGTTTGTATGAATTTAATCCTGCATCCAGTAATATAAATGAACAAAGGTAGATTTCCACGTAAAATCTTTTGACGAGGAGCTTTATTTAAAAGTAAGTAATATGAGATTTTTAAAAATTTTTTAATTAAATGTTAAAGGTAGCTACCAGCTGTTGGACTTTGGTCTCTTTCAGGAAAAGAATGCAACTTTGTTCTCGACATATTATCCTTTTAAAACATGTTTGTTTAATGTTGGAATATTATTACAAAGAAAATTTTTGAAATAGTTACTGGAAATAACTGCGTTAATTCTGTACTAAAAGTTTTCAAGATAATCACAGTGTGTTCCCGATTTGGAACCAATATAATAAAAAGAAAAGGTGAAAAGAAGATTTGAAATAAAACAAGTAAAAAAATGAAATAAATAAAGAAGATTTGAGAAGATATTTTCAACGTTGAAAATACTATATTTTTGAATTTTTCAATAAACCAATATTTTCTGTTAAAACAAGTTTATTCGATAAAAGATTGTATAATATTGGAAATAAATATTTCCGACAATTTTGTTAATTGTAAAAATTGCTGTTTATTTCAGTTCAGCAAAATACATGTATTTCGTGTTATTTTATTTTTTGTTGTAAATTTGCGGCACCGTGCAATGAATGGTTAAATGCATGCGTGTACTATATCAGTAATAATTATTATTTCAGAAATTCTGTAATATTTTTAATAAACACGTGTCAACATATGTAACATATGTAACAAAAATCAGTAACAATTCATGAGATATTTTCTGTTTAAACATATTTTGTACAATTTCAAATTTCTTACGTATCATTTTCAAATTCTTCAAACTGATACTAGTATTTTCAGCAAATAGATAATTGTGACCTTGCAAATTTTTTATTTATTCGTTTGTCTGCAAGTCTTTGCAATTATCCACAAATTGTCGTATTTGTAATTTTTACATTTTAGCTGCCTCACTTCGCTCAATACAGTTTTTGACGCGTTTCTCTTGTGAGGTCATTTATTGACTCATACTACTGACTGCAAACGAAATATTATTATAAAATTCCAACAACGCAATATAAATGCTTCAACTAAATTTCCACGGAAGAACAATAACAATGAGAAACGTTAAAAATGTGTATCAAACATTTTATTACTTTCAATTGCAGTTGTTATTTATACCCTATATTTCCAGTAGACATTTCATTACTTCTCATTCTGAACTTTTTGTACTAAATACTATAATTCCAAATAATTTTAAATTTGATATTAATTCATGAAACAAGGTTAATGCGAGGGAACAGAAAAAAATCAGAGGGAGCCATATCTGGACTGTGGGGTGGTTTCAAAATTCAAAATTTCCCGCACTTTGTCGACATTCGTATCGGAATAGTACGACGTCGGTCGTCCAACGCGTTACTCGTCTTCGACGTCTTCACGACCATCTTTGAACTTTTTGTGCCACTCAAAAACACACGTTCTGGACATGAAATCGTCCTTATAAGCTTGACGAATCATATCAAATGTCTCCATAGCAAATTTATTTAGCTTAACGCAAAATTGAATGGCTCAACGCTGCTCTATGGTTCATTGCATCTTGAATCTCGACGTGAACATTAAATACGCTTCCACTTTAACACTAAACCTACCGACATACAATGTATACTTAATTTGAAATTAAAAATGAAGCTAAAAATTGATAAACAAACGACGAAATATAAGTTAGTACACACACTTATTTTTTATCTTGATGAAAATCAATTCTAAATTCAAGAAATATATTTTAACAAAATGTGATCCGTATAATAAGAAACTTGTGGAGCGGTCATTTGACCGGTTTGGTAGTTTTAGAGTTAAGCACAATATAAACAAAACAAATGGTGGAATACAAATGAACTTAGATTTCTATAATACATAATAAACTTCTGCATCGATCTAGTCAATAGAGATTGCTCCCTGGCCTTCCAAACTAGTAGAAAAAAATCAGTCCCAATACTTATTGCACAAACCCTGTAGATCACTCTAAATTGCATTGAAAGAGCCAACCTAACCTAACCAGTTCTCTCAGAAAATGGAATCAGTCAAGAGTTAAAATTTGTACCCAAACTCCGCTCATGCAATGGACATAATAGATTAAAACCACAAAAAGCCTATCCTCCGATCAAAGAACAAAACAGAACGAAAGAAAGTCCTGAAGAAGTCAAGCTGTCGATAGCCTGTTGTGGCGCAGCGTTTTTCCGGCCCACTCCATTAACATCTCATTATGAACAGTCGAGTAACACACCCACGGCGGTTAGTTCAACGAAATATCTCGAGTTCGGCTTCCATTAAAATATCTGACTAGCTTGGCGAGTCTCGTGCTTTCTCCAATCGACTCGATCGTCTTCAGGTCCGTTGCTGGTCGGCTAGCATCGTCTTTTCAGGAGAACTTCTCGTTGCCCGCAAACGATTCCGCATTGGAATCGAGCCCACTCGCGAGATTGAAACGAAAAGGACCGGAAACGGACATGCTTGTCGCGCATGACTTTTCTGGGGAAACTCGTGCATGGAACGAGTGATGCGAAAGATCGTTGTGGTGGCATTTAGGTGATGGTAGGGTGATTGGCAAGGTTTAGGTAAATTAATTTTGGGTGTGATTATTGGTGATCACTTTTGCTCTAAGTGGTAGAGAGTGGTAGAGTGGTAGTATTATAGGTGGAGAAATCACTGTTTTTGCAAGTTTTGGACGCTGGAAGTTTTTGCAATTTGGGACATTGAGACGCTGGAATTTTTAGAGTTTGAGACATTGAGACGCTGGAATTTTTTTAATTTAGGACATCAAGACGATGGAATTTTTTGAACTTAGGACATTGAGATGCTAGAGTTTTGGAATTTGGGATATTGAGACACTGCAATGATTACAATTTGG
This sequence comes from Megachile leachella, assembly GCA_963576845.1. Taxonomy (NCBI): domain Eukaryota; kingdom Metazoa; phylum Arthropoda; class Insecta; order Hymenoptera; family Megachilidae; genus Megachile; species Megachile leachella. The sequence continues at coordinate 10,433,239 of OY756256.1, read as the reverse complement.
GATATTTAGATGCTAAAATTTTTGGAATTTGGACCATTGCAATTTCAGAATTTTTTAGATTTGGAACACTTCAATTTGGAATTGCCGAAATTTGGAACGCTGCAAAATAGAAAGTTTTGGAATTCGGGACGTTGCAATTTGGTAATGATGGAAAATAGGAACGTTTCAATTTTAGTCTTTCAAATTTGGGACGTTGAGACGCTGGAGTTTTGGAATTTGGGACATTGAGATGTTGGGATTTTTGGAATTTGCAATTTGAGACATTGGAACGTTGGAATTATTGGAATTTGGGACATTGAGACGCTGGAATTTTTGAAATTTAGACCATTGCAATTTGGGAATTTTTGAGATTTGGAACACTTCAATTTGGAATTGCCGAAATTTGGAACGCTGCAAAATAGAAAGTTTTGGAATTCGGGACGTTGCAATTTGGTAATGATGGAAAATTGGGACGTTTCAATTTTAGTCTTTCAAATTTGGGACGTCGAGACGCTGGAGTTTTGGAATTTGGGACATTGAGATGTTGGGATTTTTGGAATTTGCAATTTGGGACATTGGAACGTTGGAATTATTGGAATTTGGGGCATTGAGACGCTGGAATTTTTGAAATTTAGACCATTGCATTTTGGGAATTTTTGAGATTTGGAACACTTCAATTTGGAATTGTCGAAATTTGGAACGCTGCAAAATAGAAATTTTTGGAATTCGGGACGTTGCAATTTGGTAATGATGGAAAATTGGGACGTTTCAATTTTAGTCTTTCAAATTTGGGACGTCGAGACGCTGGAGTTTTGGAATTTGGGACATTGAGATGTTGGGATTTTTGGAATTTGCAATTTGGGACATTGGAACGTTGGAATTATTGGAATTTGGGGCATTGAGACGCTGGAATTTTTGAAATTTAGACCATTGCAATTTGGGAATTTTTGAGATTTGGAACACTTCAATTTGGAATCGTCGAAATTTGGAACACTGCAAATTAGAAACTTTTGGAATTCGGAACATTGCAATTTGGTAATGATTGAAAATTGGGGCGCTGCAATTAGTCTTTTAAATTTGAGAAGCTGGAATTTTTAGAATTTTGGACAATGCACCTCTGAGAACGCAGTCTAGGAATTTTTGAAATTTAGGACGCTGGAATCCTGAAATTCTCAATATTCATCAATGACAGTCAAGTATTGTCATGGATGAGTTACAGAGCTTTTATGGCTCCAGTCAATTCTGTCAAAAACCACCTAACACGATACCAAAACACTGTTTTTATCGATTCGATGTCGACAGATAAGATGAAGTGGGTAAGTGCAGACTGGTTTTTGTAAAGTTGGTATTTAAACTTAAGTATTTTCAGTCTGCCATGTAAATACTTAACACTGTCGATATCGAACGCTTTGCACAATTACTACTATTTAATTAATATTAGCTAGGACCTTAATTTTCCTTGTACATTTTGATTTTGATAGGAAATTGTTTAAAATGTCAACTACTCTGCACTTTCCCCGAAAATGGGATGAGAGCGTAACTTGAAGTTAAATACTTTGAAACTTTATTTCATGTGCAATAGAGCAAGAGCAGAATTATTAAGAAATCTGCTATAAAATGCTTTTTACTGCATTATGCAAGTACTTTATACTGCAAACAAGTACTCTTAGCTGAAATATAAAAGGGGATATAGTAAAACAAAACAAGGAAACAAACATACTAAATGGAGAAATTTCGCTTCTATTCTAATAAAATACGCACTTGCCCCGTTTAGGAACTTACCCCACTATACTTTATCGTCAAATCGCCACCAAAAATTATATACCAAATTTATACTCCACCCAAATTTCAAATGAAAAGATCCAAAGAGCCTATGACACAAGCAAAATGCAGAGCCAGGCGCCTCAACACATTCAACAACAAGGAAATAATATTTGCTCGAATGCATGTGAGCACAGCGTCAAGAGATCGATATTATGCATCAAAGCTAAAAGAGTTTGGACGTTATCCGCGTATTGGATAGTCGATCGTTGCATCCAGAGTTATGCGGTTGTTAAGCTCGTTTAAGTCACGGTTTGTAATTCGATCGTCCCTATGACTGAGCTCGAAACTCGAATCCTGAACGGAAATGGAGCCTCAACGTTTAGCTTGTTACTCGTCGAGGGAGTTAGAAGGATAGCGATTCGAGAACGATTTCGACTGTGCCAAATGATACGATGATGTCTGTATCAGTGAAGTTCCCTGGGAATTTGATTTGCTTGATCGTTCACTTCGTTTCTCATAATTGCGTCGGTTATGTTTCTCTCGCAATGATCAGTGAGATCGAAGGTTCTCTGAATTTTGCACAACTGCCAAATGGGGATTTTATTTGATTAAATCTGTTTGGAAGTGAGATAATTCTATTCGGAACATTTATAGGAACACATTACATTTGATATTTAATTGATAATATTAATATTTAATAAATAATAAGTCAATATTTAATCAATAATATTATTTAAATTTGTTGTGTCAGCAATTATTTGAAAATTCACTTTGTGGTGCAACAAGTAATGAAACATTATTTGTAATATAAATATGTTCCTAGTTTGATGGGTTTATTTACGAATAATCGTCTAAATTATTAAGTGTTAAAGATATTATAATATTACTGGTACTTTAATTTTTTAAATTTCGAAGAATAATATTTGATAAATTGTTATTACTTATCGACAAAGGTTCGATGTAGTTGAAAGTGTTTGTCGCCTTTATTTAAAATGACGCCATATTGTTTGGCGACTTAGGTTGATTCTAATTAATCTTACTGACATTCAACATTGTATTATTATAAAAAAGTGTATAATTCATCTAAAGAAACACTTATAATTGTAATAAAAACAAGGTACAATATTAAATATAATAATAATACAGCAATAAATTTAAAGTATAGATATTCATATTAAATACAAGAAGAAGAAGATATTGATATTAGATTACTGGTCATTTTTTGTTGAATAAAAAGTGATGATAATATATACAAAAGTGTCAAAAATAGTGACCTTGACAGTACATTTCAAGGTCTTCAATTTCGCCGAGAAATCTCTAAAGCAAATAATTAACATATAAATTTCTGTAAATCGTTGAAAAATATAATTAGGTAAAAATTTCTTTTAAACGCAAAACAAGATATTTTGTGTCAACGCTTGTCCTGTAATAATTCATGCCTCTACTACATTGGAAATCCATTAAAGTCTCACGTTAATGTTTAATTGCATGCTCTTAGTCCTATTTAGTTCACGAAGCCTGGCGAACCTAATTGGAATTGGTTGATGCCATCCTTCTACAGCTATATCGTGAAACAATATAAAACAGTTCAGGTTAAGAAACAATTTAAAATAGATTAGTGTTAAAAATAAGTAAATTTATTGAGTAATTTAATTTAATAAAAGCATAAATTAATATTAAGTAATTTAAATTCGTAGAAACCTAAATTAATATTAAGTAACTTAAAATAACAGGAACATAAATTAATATTAAGTAACGCAATTTAATATTAACGTAAATAATTAATATTAAGTAGGTAATGTATTCTGATAGAAACGTCTCAAATTAACACAAAATAATTTTTCATTAATTATCAAGTCAAACTTTTAATTCAATATAGGTTTCTTTAATTTATCATTGAAATTATTCCTCTCTCCTACCACCCTTTATAACATAACTAATTTATGATAAAGCAGTCATATTTTATTTTAATTCTCATAACAGAGATACTGTAAGTTTAAAATACATTCAATATTCATTTTAAGTGACTGTATTGATCCGAAAATCAATTTATTCAAATCAAGCCTTTCAGCTTTCTATTTAACTTTGAAAGTATACATTAGAGAACAAATCTTAGAATTAGTCAATTTCAGATTTACAATTTTAGAAATATAGAAATTCGAACGTTTGGAAATTTAAATAGATGAGAACTAAAAAGTGGCAATAATGTGTCATAGTTCTTTGATTACTTATAACAATCAGCTTTTGTGTCAAATAATCGAATTTATAATTCTTGTTTCTGTACCTTTAAAATGAAATTGACAAATAGGCTAAACCCATCCCTACTTACAAATAGAAAGTCCCTTACTTGACTAATATAGAAGGGAATTTAGTGGAAACAAGAAACTGACGATAGAGTTGAATGAGGGATACATAAAGTCTCAAAAGTTTTGCTTTCTCAAAGAAACGAGGTGAATAGAATTCGTGAAACATTCGGGAATTCGGGAAATGGACCGGCATCGTACTTTTTCTTTTCGTGTCCCTCTTGAAAGTTTAATTAAAGGGACTAGGAATCAGCGGCGATGTTTGGTGTCTGGTTACACCAGAACGACAGAAATCCGTAAAAATAAAAGAAAGTAGGAAAAAAGGCACGAAAGAGAGGACCATCATCAGCACTACGTTTTCTCTTCGTTTTATGAAAAGTTTCTTTTTCCCTCGAAATTCGTCGATTTCACGTCGATTCCGTGTCACGGAGAAATCTACAGCTGCAGCTTTGTCTCTTTTCTTAACGCGGAAAACTTTCTGCGGATTCGAATTCGACGGATTTCGAACTGCTCGAACTTATCGTCGGGATTCAACGGGTGATGCTGCTTCCATCCACGCAACGAAAGTAAAATGACGCCGCGGAAATCGGCCGCCATTTTAAATTAAACGACACGTGCACGCAAGAAACATGCGAGTTTGAAGAAATTTTGCTGTCACCGTTTGCTTCGAAACTTAAGCAAAACTTTGTTTTGGAATATCACGTTTTTTAACTTCCTTTGCATGATAGTGTTTGATAAATATAAATATGCAACAAGAATATATATACAACGATTTTGACTATGGGAATTTATTAATTCGAAGGTTGTGCGTTGTTGAAGTTTGTGAACTACGTACTGGATTTTAGATTTTCTGAAACTCTTTTGTTTTGCTTTTGTGTACTATTTTGTAGATACATTACTAGTAAGGAATCTTTCTTAATATTTTAGATACTGAGGTGATTATGAGGAATAGGGACTTCTTTGAATTTTTATATTTTTTCGCAAATTTTTTCTTAAAAACGTAAATGTGAACATTACAACTCTGGTGATAATCAAAAGAAGTTCAGAAATGTTGGGTTTCGAGAATTTTTAAAATTAATAAGTTCGAGTATTCGAGTTTGAGAATTTGCAGAATTAGAAACTTTGAGAAACCAAAAATTCGAAAATTTAAACACACAGATAACTATTTATATTTAAACATACACTTGAAAATACAAAAATTTATATGAACGAAAATTAAGAAAATAAACGACAAAATAATCCGAAAAATTTATTCAGAAACGTGTCGTTAATATCTGTCAAGATCAATGCGTATTTTCTGTTGTATCTCCCAAAATTTGTTCTGGTCATTGTCTTGAACTGATCCTCGCAATTGCTAGATATAAACAGTGTAAAATGTTAGACATACAATTGCATAATTTGGAAGAATTAAATACACGAAATGAAGCGGTTTGTTCGAGGAGTAAGGTAGTTGTGAAGGTGTTTAACTCGAGAATATGCTGTGAATTTAGTGAAAAGCATGCTCCGCAGACGTCAAGCTGTAAACAGAGATGGTGGCTGGACTTCATGCTAATGAAATTGTACCCAAATTAAATTATAATAAACGTTTCACGTGATTTTTCTTGTAATTAAATACGTAGTATCAAAACAGTAACTGTTACTATAATTTTGCATCTCGTATTTGTATCTTAGAATTCTCTTTTCTAAATTAAAGTGAATTGCAACATTAATTTGTAACAAAATTCAAAGCCTCGTAAAGTAATGTATTTATTTTAATTTCACTGAAAATCGAACATCGTCTTTCTCTAATTTTTATTAAAAATTATTTTTAAAAATATGTAATAGCACTGATAAAATATTTTAGTAGTATGTATTATGATATTGTCATGTTCGTGTAATTCAATTTTTAGCAAAAATTAGGGAAACAAAGGCAGTGTGATTTTCAATGGCTGTCGCATATCGTACCTTTCGTAATATAATTACTTTGTCGCTTTTTGACAAAATTCTTCTTGCATGAAAATGAGCAACAGCACTGACAGAATATTTAACTATAAATTACAAAACTGTCACTGTTCCTGTAATTCAATTTTCAGCCAAACAGGAGTGTAAGTTTCTTGTATCATGTTCAAACAAATGAAAGAAATGTGAGATACAGAAGAAATTAAAGAAATGTAAGACACTGAAATTTAGCGAAATGTAAGAAACAGAAGAAATTTAAAGAGATGTAAAAAACAAAAAGAAACAAGAGAAGCATAAGAATATCAAATGCAAAAAATTGTAGAGTGGTTTAAATATAAGTTTCGAGTATCTAATCCGCGACTATCAGTTGACGGAGTAAAGTACATGGAGAAGTAAATTATGGTATTTGAAACAGCTATTGAAATTGTAAACTCGTGTCGGAATATCTCTTGAATACATAACCTCGCTGTAATTTGCCCCCTTCTAGCACGTAACGGTTTAATGTATTACGATACCCGCGCGCACACACTTAGATGGCAGCATGAAGTGCACCGAATAAAATGATATATGCAGGGCGCACTCTACGGTGGAAAGTAAAATGATTTATACACGGAACTGGTAACTATAATATTAATATACGTATTCAAGCTACATCTGGAATAGTTTTGTCGTGATACAATGCAACAATTTTGTTCGGTGTGGAAAAGACAAAATAAGGAACTTTGAAAGGTGAAACTCCTTATGTACTTTCCTTATGTACTTTGTTAATAATTAAATTATGCAATGTAACGGATCATCCTCGATTTTAACAATTTTTATATATATTGTCAAGAACAAGTAATCTGTGTATCAAGTGTCTTTTAGTAATTTTGGGAAAAGAGATGTCGGTCGTTGTTTACTAAAAAGTTATTTATGAAAAAGTATGTGAATGTTTTTACTATTCTATCTCTTAAACTATGGATGTCAGGGAAAAATGTTTCGAACAAAACATGAAGCTTTTCAGAAACTCTGCAAAAAAGGTTATATGCATTTTTTATGTAAACCTATTATTTTAACTATTATGACCTGTGTATTATGTGAGTATATACGTAGACATATATTATTATATCTCTTAAACTATCGATTTTAGAAAAAAATGTTTCGAACAAAACATGAAGCTCTTAAGAAGTTCTACAAAAAAGGTTATATGCATTTTTTATGTAGACCTATTATTTTAACTGTTAGGACCTATATATTGTGTTAGTATATACATAGATATATATTATTATATATTCTAAACTATTGATTTTAGTGCAAAATGTTTTCAACAAAATATGAAGCTCTTAAGAAACTGTACAAAAAAGGTTATATACATTTTTTATGTAGTCCTATTATTTTAATTGTTATGACCTACACCTGTATATGAATATATATAGATATATATTATTATATATCTCCTAAACTATCGACTTCAGGAAAAAAAGTTTTCAAGAAATCATAAAGCTTTTAAGACACTCTACAAGAAAGGTTATATACATTTTTCATGTAGACCCATTATTTTAACAGTTATGACCTAAAAAGTAATCTAAAAGAGCTTTTTTCCTATCTCTACCTAAACCTAAGTGACTCTAGGTATACTGAACAAGGTCAAATCGGTGGTAATGGAATTGCAGTAGAAATCGACGAGGCGAAAAACCAATTTCTACCTTTCTGGTTGGCTTAGGTTAGGTTAGGTTCGCACCTACGGTATGCGAAAATTACGAATTATTGATAATAAAACCTTCCAAATATTACTCAGGAGATATCCTTGACAAAATATGTAAAAATTATTAAAATCCCATACCAATATCAGTAATAATTAAAATATAATTAAACAAATAATGGAACTATACGACAAAGTCATAATTTAAGGCAATAAGGTATCAAATTAAAATGTGGGTAACAATAAAAGTTGTAATAATATTTATTAATCAATCATACGAATAAATTTAATGACAGTAATGTGCTACATTGGCGTGGAAATGTGTAGAGATGCGTTAGTCAAAAGATTGATAATTATTTATTTGCTTATTTGATCATTTTTAACGAGATTGGTTCGTGGATTTGGAGGTACATCGTTTTAATTAAAACATGGATTTGCCGGACGTACGATGTTGGATAATAAACAGTCATGTGGACATGGCTTAATTTAAAAGTTTTATATGAAATTCTCAAAAGGAAGAGGGTCGTTTAAGCCTTAATTTATTTTTATATATGTATAATAATATTAGAACATTGTTATATTAATAATGTGGTAATATTACAGCATTATTTATTAACTGTGATGTCAGAACTTTTATTAAACGCACTTTTGAAATTTGATTATTATGGAACCTTTCCTTTTTTTATAAATCAGTTTCAAGCTATGCAAATTGTTTACACATTGATGGAAATAATATACAATATTTATATTACGAAATGAACAGTATTAATTATTCTGACACATCGGAAAATTATTTAAAGTCTTATTGGACAGAACGAAAATTTAAACTTGCATGCACGTTCATAAACGCCAAAAAATACTAAAAGTTTGTGTGTTAGTGCTTGCCAATATTTTTAAATTTATTGAAACGCAAGCCCTTGAATATCTCGAAATAATAAAAGCTGGACTTGCCCCATTTTCAAAATAAACTCATTCATCGAATATGGGCCATTGCAGTCGAAAATTCAAGTCAACTCTCCGTTATCGTTTATTTACGATGGCCGATTTTTTATGAAATAAATACAAATTTAATGATTTTACAAATTGGAGATTTACTGCAGTTCTTCGAAAATATTACTCAAAGCCCTTCCTAGAATTGAGCGGATTTCACTTTTACAATCACTGAAAACATAAAATTGCCGAATGACCCGGTTTGCATCGTTTCATCTATGTTTAAAATGGTACAATATGGAAGTCAAAGCCGGTGATTCCTCCAATTAATTTCATTTTGTAAAATATTTTGAATAAACCATTTTGCCGTTGAAAATATCAAAGTTGAATAGGGACATCTAAAAATTAGTGTATACAATTTTTGTAATACTTTTTTTAAGTTAATATAGTAATATTAAAAGCAGAGAAAAATAGTTATAAAGACTTTGATACAGTAAAGTAACAAAAATAATAATTTTAAAAAATGCATTTATTTTTAGGTGGATTAATTGTTTGCACTATTTTGATGAGTCTGACTCGTGACGCACTCATACCTTAGCTGTGATCATTTTCACTCGAAAATGTATACCCTTCAATTTGAAATTGAACTGCAATTATTTGCATAGTCAATGATTGATATCAAATTGGCATAACATTTCAACTTTCTTAGTTAGTTCTGACTGACCTGATAACTAACGATAAGTCATAGAGGGTTTGAAAACTCTAGTAAGATTCATTATATTTAAACTTTGAATGCAACACAAATTAAATAAAAATTAGTGAAAACTTAAATTCAATCTGTTACATATGAAAACTTAAATTTTGCAGAAGGCACATGTCACACATATAGCACATGTACTTTATGTTCTAATTACCATCAATATATTGACTCAATCTCCATAAAATCATCAGCACTCCACATAGGTTAATAAATAGGTAAGAGGTTAATAAAACCAAAGGTATATTTACACAACACGGTGTATGAACTATAAGAACAAATTGAAGCAAGGTTGCTCCTCTTCGAGTATACAAAAATCCATAAGACAAATCTGTAGACATAAAGTATGTACTTGCTATGTTTTATTTGTGTAAATCACTTAAACCTTCCATAATCCGAATAACACACATATATTAGAAAATAGAAATCGTACAGTCGACGCAGACCATGTGTCTTCCATCAGTGCACTACTTCATAAATCTCTCCAGGTCCAAGTGCCCTAACAAACCACCATGAAGGTCACCACAAAGGTGTGTTTAGACCGAGACTGTGTCTACATTCTCATATTGCCTTTCATCGAGAAAAGATACGATTAAAAAAGTATTTTTCGAACGCCCAAATCTATTCTTGTGAATCTTTTACCCAGATATTTCTGATAGTCCTACACCCCCTATCGGTGATAGCCGCTGTCAAGGAAATCCAAACTCAATTCAAATTCCCCACTTTCTCGCGCTACTTCTACATTCCTTGACGATGTCCTGGAACAGTGTTCATAGTAAAACTGCAATCAGCCCGATCGCTAATGCGCTTCCACGACGGCATACTACATTGCTGCCGCGGTTTTGCCTGCTCGAAATGGAATTTGCAATTATCCGGCCGCAGAAGGACCGCTTTGTTCTGGATAGCGCGTCGCGTCCACTGAATCTCCAGGCAGTTTCTGTTCTACTGCCAGCCAGACAGCCTCTCCTGGTGAAGCGTATTCGAAAAAGCGGGAAATTAAGCGCGACCAGTGAATCGTTAATTATTGACCTTTGAATAACGAGCCGGATTAATGACTTCCTCTCCTCGATACGTACAAATTATTTGCATTTTATCGTCGTATATCTCGGCCGCAGTTTGAGATCAGGGTTATTAAAAATCGACGTGGAACTTCTCTTGACTTTGACGCCGGAGGACGAGCCTATTTTTATCTTAATTTTTAACGGTGTAAATTATTCTTTTAAATGTAATATAATAGGATGAGATAGTACTGAGATAATAACAAGATAAAATTATTCAAATATTTTGAGATATTATTTTATTAATCTATTTGTTACTTGATTATTCATTTATTAATTTGTGTATTGATTGAGGTAAAATTATTCAAATATTTTGAAAAATTATTTTGTTAATATACTTGTTACTTAATATAGTAAATTATATTGTGTGTTGATGGAAAGTGAATATGCTAGTTAACACTAGAACCAGGGTTAAATGCAAACTTTTAAATTGTGAAGAAAATGAAAAAATAAATAAGGGAATATCAACTAACGTGTATCGTTCTTTATTCATGATGTTTAATAGAATTTTAATCGTCACAATGAAAATTTCAGTAAACTCCTGGTTTCCCAAATTGGAACAGAGATAGTCTATAAATGAAATTCATTATTGAGAAACAGCTGTACCGTGGTATCTCAATTTTGATGTCGTAAATAAGTAACTATAAGGTAGTATATTGGCGAACTCGGCGAACTTCCCCAGGGAAACTGGTGATATAAGGAACAATATTTAACACGTCTCTTACCAGTTTAAAAATTTCAAATTGTCAGGTCTTTTAATTCTGGAGTTCAAAAATCTTCAAACTCGAAAATTTCCAAATTCAACTTTTTTATTTCGAACATTTAAAACTTGTAAATTTTTCTGTTTCTAAACTTCTAAATTTGCAAATCCTTGCATTCCTTAATTCCTAAATTTCTGCATTTCTAAATTTCTAAATTGCTAAAATCCAAATATATGCATTTGCAAATCTCTAAATTAAAAACGGAGAAACTGTAAATTTTGTTACAAACATTTTCTCAGCAATATAGTATTTATATCAATCCATAAACAGATCAACATTTTCGTAATTTTGTAACTGAAAAAATAATAATGAAAAATTATAATACTATTATCGTTAATCAAATACTATCTAATAGCGTCACTTAAAACCTTGATAGTCCTCCAATTTATTTTATATTACATCCCAAAAAAAATATCCCTGTAATGTCGTCTCAAATCGATTTATGAAACGAATGTCCCACCTTAGTTTGTAACAGATACAGCAAGGATTGCAGGAACAGTGGAGGCTAGATTTAATAATTAATTATTTTGTTTAGTTGGATATGATGTGTAATAATTCTTCGGTGTACGTATTCGTAGCCGGCGATGCAATTACTGGGAACAGCAGCGCAAACGGTACTCCCTAATGGCGAGTTTGTTACTCGTGCCGTGACGAGTTTCCGGTTCTCCGGAAATTCCACGAATTTAACCTTGGATCTCTCGTATTTTCACGACGGTGACATTTCGGAGGAAAGTTTTTCGATCTTTCCTTGTCGGAACGTGTTGACAAACACGCCGTAAAATTCTCTAAACCTTCGTTTCCTCGCGTTAGAATATTTGAACTTTTATAATTTCGAACGTTTCTTTCGTTTCTGTGTATGCGTGGCAGCGTCGATTAAACGACGCGAGAAACTTCAATCGTTCGAAGTCCTAATATTTATAAGTGGACTGTAGGTTGAATAATTGTATAACACCGACATGTGCTGTCTACTTATTTTTAATGCGTTCCAAACTGAACGACTGTGTCTATGTATCCGATATTTCGAAGCGAACAACTTCGTGTCTATGTATCCGATGTTCCGAAGTGAACAACCTCGTGTCTATTCCGTGTCTATCTGCCCGATTGCTTATTTCGCAAGATGAAGGCTCGGTGTGGTCGAACAATTTTTACGAACAAGGCTGAGGGAAACGGTTTCTGATTTCTATTGGATGCACAAATTCGGGTGGAAATGGAAATCCGAGTGACTGCGGTGGGTTCCCCAAAAAGTGACGGTACCGGTAGTGAAACTAAGCGATACCTCGACACGAATAGGAAGCTGCGAATAAAGGACTCTACTGATAAGATTAGGGGTTCTGGTAACTAGATGTGAATAATAATAAATTAGAAATATTCGATAGAATGTAACGACTTCTTTAGTATTATTAATGCTGCGGAATCTATTGATTTGAACCTATAGAGTCTACCTACTATGTTCAGAAATGGATTGAAACTTTGATCGATTATATCGATTGAAACTTTGATACTATAGTTATCTAACATTTTTTCCTTCGTTTCACGGGACCATTTATGACATCCCGAGCAAATTACTAAATTTATTGAATTATTATCTTGTTAATTGCTGACGTACCCTCCATTTTATATTAACGGAATTGTGATCAATATTATCTAAATGTAAATACCAACGAACAAAATGAAGTTACCGGGAATATGAGATATTTGGCAGAGCAAATGTTAAATAATTTTCCATATTACTGAGTATTGAATATTCAATAATTATAGTTAAATTTGATCGTACAATTAATCAATTAAACGCTGATTAATTATGAAATAGGTAGGTGAAAATATTTATGTAAGATTAATAAGGGAAATAATTATTGAAATAGTTAAATGTGAATAGTTAGTTCAAGCTTAGAATTTCAGGTGTCATTTAAAAGAAACATAGAAAAACGATACAAGAGATCAGTTGAAGAGCGAGAAAAAGAATGTTCCGTTTACTTTGTACAAGTAATTTGATAGAAAGGTAAAGAACAAGGCATCTTTTTATTTCTTTCATCCTTTGACTTGTCGTAAGTTTCGAACAAACCAAAAAGTAGGTGAAACAAGAGGAAGAAAGTTATAGAAAGCTTGATGGAGGCTGTTGCCAGCCAAAGAGCGTGTACTAGGCTTCTCGATGCTTCAAAATATTTCTCGTTAATGAAGTCACTGATGTCGGACAACAGCTTTGTGTATTCATAAACATAACATTTATTGACATTAAATATTAACAATATCACAAATAGAAACTGATACGAACAACTTATTCGTATACACATTCGAATTTATGTAGTTTTTACTACAGAATTTACTAGATATAATACTAGAATTTATTTATGTAGTTTTAAAGATGGTGGTAGTTATGAAGTTTACGTAAAATTTTTAATTTCTGAGTTTTGAATATCTATTTATTTTCGAAGAGAGTAGATCTATATATCTTTGCAATTTAAAATAATAATATATTTGATAGATATTTTTAATGTTTTACGTCTTTATATTACATATTCCTCCTTGAAAATTTAGTTGAAACATTGTATAATTTTCTTCTTGTAGAATGACGCTTTGTTCGTTTATATCACAAGGTGAAAAACATACTATAGTTATCTTAAAAGTTGTTTACAATTAACGTGATTAATCCTAAAAATTTTTAGTTCAAAATGGAAGTGATTATTTTTAAAAAATTGTTCACAAATTTATGTTGCAATAATATTCCAACTTTAATAAACACGTATTAAAATTATAATATGTTAAAATGAAGGTTATGTTCTTTTTCTTAAAAAGTCCAAAATTCAGTGACTGATAGGACTATTAATATTCAATCAAGTACAGCATTCATAAAGTTTAACACATTAACATGGTACAAAAAATCAACTTGATCGAATTGTTGGTTTATTTCAAGCCCACATACTAACTCTTGTAACAAAAATGAATTTAACAAATTCTGGATGAGTACAAAAATGCATAATGTTAAATAAGAATAAGGAATGCGATAAAAATTGAATCCTTTATCATACCTACAGGTTGCGTAAAAATAAGGTTAGAGAAGTAAGTCGATAAGTAAGGAGAGAAGTACGGCAATGCCGAAATTAACAATAGCCTCTAAGAAGCTTCATGGGACAAAAGGTAGACAGTGGGAAACTGGCAAAGCGAAGGATAAGGACGAAGGGGAGGAAGGAAAATCCGGGAAAGGTAGGATAGAAAAGAGGGTGGAGGGATAGAGGAGCGTTGGCGAGCGTGGGCTATGCGCGCCACGTGTAATTAGCAATGTTCCGGGGTGTCGGGACTCGACTTTAATGGAGCGCGTCGCATTAACCCCGGCATTTACACGTCAGGCACGAAGATCGAGTGGAATCGGAGAGCGTGCCTCTTTCAAGCAGCTTAAATGGATTCGCGTTGTCGAGTTATACGGCTGGTCGCCGCGGGCTTCGTAACTGGGATGAAGGAAACAGCTCCAGAGGGAAGGTATACTTTTGTCGCAGCAGCGGTGAGAAATCGGCAGGGATAAAACTGGATTGTTTTTTCACTTTCAGATTTATATTACTGTGAATTTAAGTACTCATGAATATTTATATTTCTCGTTTGATAATATTTGCTGAACTCCTTGATGTATGCAGAAGGTTCGAAAGTTCAAAATGTACGAAGGTTCTTTTTAATCTATGATGACCAATCCCCTTTTAGTGCACCCATGACCTGGTACATCGAGGGTGATAAAGTTTGTCGCTGTGGTAAACATGTGTTTCGCAACATCAGGGAAATTCTGTCAGATCTAAGGTCCCTCTGGAACATGAGGGCTGAAGCGAAAAAATAGACATTAGCCGATGTCTAAAACGCTCATGTGCATATTTCAGGTTTGTTAAACTGACCAAAGGAAAAAGCTAACCTATAAATGACTCTAAGAGTGTCATAACACTGCTAACCTAACAGATTCGAACGTATGAAAAGTATCCACCCGAGCAATTAAGTGAGCCATTTCGACTACGGTATAGTAACATTAAAATGGTATCGTGTTGAAAGGAGAGACGTCGGTCCGCAAAACTTGGTAGACGCATCGGAAAGTAAGACGGATCCGGGTCTGCGGTTAACGATCGAACATGTCGAACGAGTCATCGAGGAAGGTCGCTCGAGCCTCCAACGTTCTGGCTTGTCGTACAAACTTAGTTTACTATCGTGGTTATTTACCCCACCTTCTTCCATCGGGGATGTGCGAGAAAGCGGGCGACAATAAGACCACATTCGCAAGTAGAACAGGAGAGAAGGAGAACGAGGAGAGCAAACGGGGAAAACAATGAACAAAGATGACGACAGAAGGGGAGCGGATGATGGGGGGAAAGAGCCAAGGGTTGTAGGACGAAAAGTGAACAAGACGGGGAGAGCTTTGTTCCTATGACGTCATGATGGAACGTGTCCCGTAACTTCTGCTCAGGAAATTGGAGAAGTATTGTGATGCAGGATGTTGCCTGTCGGACGAGAAAACCGAGGAACCTTCAAACTTGGCCCGTTTATGTCCTGACGGAAAATTGTACGTACGAATATCAAGCTTATGGAATAGGTATTCGAACACTGATATTGAATACCGAAGGTTCAATTTTTAACGGTTTGTGACATTTCTACTCAACCTTTTATTTTTACTGGATTATTAATTGAGCCGTTTATTTTGAAAGTGGCCTAAGTTCATTTATCTTAAAATCGAGATATTTAAGGGTTTGCGTTTCAATGAATTTAAAAATATACGTATAGGACATTAATGAGTCGTACTGCTTAAGTGTATCTAAGGGTGTTAAATTTATAGTTCCTATTAAAATAGTGGCAATTATTAAGTGAATAATATGCGTTTTCTTATCAAGAATGGAGTTAGGCCACTTTCGTGTCCTACTGGAGTTTGGACAGCTTCGGAGTGTTTATACAAAAAAATTGTTCGTGACACGTGGAATGATAAATGCAATAAATCCAATAATGCTACTAAAGTTCGTTATTACAGTTTCATAATATATACTTGAATAGTTGAAAACTTGCATACTTCAACACTTCAATATTTCAATACTTCAACATTTGAATACTTGAATATTTGAAAAATTGGAAAAATGAAAAATTGAAGAATTGAAGAATTGAAAAATGGAAAAATTCAGAAATTGAAGAATTGAAGAATTGAAGAATTGAAGAATTGAAAAATTGAAGAATTGAAGAATTGAAGAATTGAAAAATTGAAGAATTGAAAAATTGAAGAATTGAAAAATTGAAAAATTGAAAAATTGAAGAATTGAAGGATTAAAAAATTGAAGAATTGAAAAATTGAAAAATTGAAAAATTGAAGGATTAAAAAATTGAAGAATTGAAAAATTGAAAAGTTAAGAAATTGAAAAATTGAAAAATTAACATACAAATTTCAGTATAATATCGGGCTTAAAATCGGACCATTGTACGGAACAAGTATGTCGAAGACTTCAATACGGATCAATTATTCTACAACTGCATTTGAATGATCGAAAATCGAACGGTGCTCTGCGCGTCAGTTAAATCGTTACTCGATATCTCTTTGATTCCATTTTCAACTGACCGCAAAGTTTTGATGATTTCGCAACCGCTTGCTACTCGTCGATCACCGAAATTCTGCCACAAACCATACGAGCGTAAACGTTCGGTCAATGACATAATTTGCTTGATAAACGTCTGGAAATAGCACACGCGTGATGAGATTGAGAAGATCTGTGCGTCGATGCTAATTTATGGCACTTTTAATCCTCGATCATTTATCACTTGATTCTAGTTACACGATCGTGTACTGTGATTTTAGTAATGATTTTATTGAACGCGCTTTTAGTTACTATTTCATTGAATTATGATGATTTTTAAATTATTTTTTTTATAATACTTCATGTAATATTAATATTAATATTTACAATTTTTTATATAATATCAATATTGAATATTAATGGTGCCATAAATAAATGCTTTACATTATTAAAAATCTAGTTTTGCTTGAAATGAATGACAATATTTTTGAAACAAGATATTTTCAACTCTGATAATTGATAAATCAATTTACTTATTCTTGCTTCAATGAAATTAGCGATTGCTATTTTTGATTACTGTTCGGCACACAGTAGCGGCTCTAATTTCATGACCCATAAAAAATTCAGTGTGGTCTATGAGAACGTAAATTGTCGTCTAAAATGTGAACTTAATTCGCAAATAATTAATCACCTAATTATTTATTGATGTGTATAAACCAGTCGATACTCTGAAATTTTCGGTTCATGTCACGTATAAATACAAAATTGATACAAAATTGATGATACAAAACTGGTGATACAAAATTAGATTACAGGAATTGAAGAATTTATATCATTGAAACCTATGAAAAGTTTCAGTTTATTTTTCTATTTCAATCTTTTAGAAACAGTGTTCGTATTAAAAGATTTCAAAAATATTCTTTCATAAAATAAATCCAGATATTATATATAATTTAAGCTGTTTAAAGTTTGAAACGGTACGTAATTTATTTTAGAAAATATGAAGTAATTGAAATTATAAAAGTATTTCTAGAAGGATTTTACAATGTTAAAAATGAGGAATATAATATAACTGGAAATTTTATTTTGCATTGTTATCTAAATCTTCATGAAATAAAGAAGTTTTACAAGACGCCTGATTATATTCTTATGTGTACACATATGTGTAATTCTTCATATCTAATATTCTTGATATGTTATCTCATAAAAATTTCACGCTTAATTTATATAGACCAATCGACATTGTTACCATTTAAATTGAAAGTGCAAATTAACAGTGATTTTCTATAATATTTATTATTTTCCCCTATATGTACATGTTCCATATGCATACGTTTCTCCAGCATACATTGTATATCCTATTTGATCAGGAATCTTCAGTCTTTCATAATCATTATCATTGCACCAAACACAAATTTTGAAAAGTATGTTTTTTATTCAACAGTTGCCCCATTTTTTAAAAACTTCCATTAACTAAGAATTCTTAAGTAGCGAGACATTAAAAGAAAACCTCACAATTCACTTTATTCGCAAAATTTGTTCGAAATTCAGTCACGTTTGTGTAAATGATCAAATTCCACAACATCAATCGAATTTCCCAAGCTTTTTGTAAAGAGCGGTTAAATTTTTTCAGAAGTGATTCTGACTCCGGGTAATTCGAAACTTCTGACTTTCATCCTTAGATTCGTCTCTTATCTTTCTCTTTCTATCGCACGGTCCTCCGCTCTCTAGAGTTCATCTAAGTTAAGCTCTGGTGATTTGCATTCCTGAGCTAAAGACGTTCGAAGTTCAGATAAGGCAATAAGCGTGAAAAAATGATTCCGTGCTGGTGTTGCGAGCAAGCGAACGGAATGAGAATTTTCCAATACCCCAACATAGAAATTAATCATGAAATTCCGTTATTTAAGTTAAACGAAAGAGCACCGTTTGCGGTTTATGAAGTGAAAAATAAAATATGTTCTTCATTTCTCCGTAATCTCTTTTAAGGGTAAAGTTTAGTCACAAGCTTGGAATAGTTTTTTTGGAACCTTAGGAAATTGATACGTGGACTTTGTTTTGGTTGGGAGAGTCATCTTAACCTTAACTGATTAGGTCAGGTTATTTTAACCTTGATATCAAAGTTGATATTTAGAAAGTTAAGGACTGTTGTTTATTAAAAAGTTATTAACAAAGAAGACCAATATGAAGTTCAGTATAATACCAATATAATAGTATACAAATTATTATGTATAGTCTTTATATTAATTGTTTGTTTTCAGAATGTTGAAGAAGGGGAAGAACTATAATTTATTAATCTAAAAATCATCTAATCTATAAGCTATCTAATCTGAAATGCAGATAATCTATAATCTATACAATCTACAATTCATCTCATCTAAAATCCAGATAATCTATAATTCATTTTATCCAAAATCCAGATAATCTATAATCTACATAATCTATAATTCATCTCATCTAAAATCTAGATAATCTATAATCTACACAATCTACAATCGATAACCTGCAATCTATAAAATATTATATATACTCCATATAATCCAATCTATAAAATCTGTTATAAACTTATAAACTTTTACAATTCTCACAAAGACCCTTGTAAAAAGTCCTTACAAAAAAGTCCTCACACAAATTTTTAAATAATTAAATTCTTATCCATCCAATAATGAGATCCAATAATTCAATCTTTTGATACAATACTAAATATAATATTTGCATAATACAGTTGTACCTTATTTAAAACAAAAGAGGAATATATTTTTAAAAATTCACAGTGTCTTCTAAAACATGCCCCAAAATTGACGTACCGTGGCTCTATACGTCATGTCCCATAGGAAATCAAGCCAAACCCGATGGAAAATCAACGGTTTTTTTGTCCGTGCACCGTGCAGTAGAACATACGAGTACGTTTTCTGAGCTCTTCAAACGACTAAAAATACCGTTTGTAATCACACCCCCATTGATTTTATAGGGAATTTTCATTGTTTAGACTTCCAGCAATTACTAAGGAAATCGGGAGTAATTGCGATAAAAAGCATTTAACTCTTTCTATGGAAAATCTACGAGATGTAACGCGTTCTTTATCTTTACATCCTTTTTCGGAATAATATCTAAGTTTATAATCGAAATTTGTTTCAACACTTAATTCGATACGAACAAAACAATATTTATGTTATAGTCTACTTTTCTTTGGAGGATTATTTTAGCGTGAATTTCAAAAATTATGTACTAATTTTATAATCGAATTCCCTTCTGGATATCAAAATGAATTAAAAAATTAATACGTTAGCTTTATAATCGAACTTTCTTTGAACACTGAATTTAGTATGAGTTTGAAAAATTATTTACTAACTTCATAATTAAATTTATTTTTCAGTGCTGAATTCAGTAGAAATAAAAGAAATTATTTACTTATAATCGAATTTTCTTTACCTGCTGAGTTTAGTATTAATGAAACAATTATTTATTAACTTTATAACTGAATTTTTGTTAAACGCTGAGTTTGTACAAATTCATAAATTATTTATTAACTTGATAACTGAATTTTCTTTAAACGCTGAATTACTACAAACTCATAAATTATTTATTAACTTCATAATCGAATTTTCTTGAAACGCTGATTTCAATAGGAATTTAGAAGATTAGGAATGTTTAATATGAATTACAGGACTGTCATTTTGAAATTTGTTGAATATGACAAGTATTTATTACTTTATTAATTACGTCACTTTTGTTATAGTCTTTTCATGTAGTACTCAAACTTTTCTACTTCCGTATTTCTAAATACTTTGATTTCTGCGTCTCCAAATTTGTACGTTCTGAATATCTAAATCCCCATATCTTCAAATCCCTAAATTTCGACATCTCCGAATATCTACATTCTTGTATCTAACTCCTGCAATTCAATGTCTCCAAAAATCTAGATTGTTATATTTCTAAATCTCCAAATTTCTACGTTCTTAAACCCGTAAGTGTACATAACCATAAGTCCTCCAATCCCTAAATTTCCACATCTTCAAATACCTACATTCTTATATCTAACTCTAACCTAAAATTCTACGTCTCTTAATATCTAGATTTTTACATCTCTAAATCTCCAAATTTCTACGTTCCTAAACCCGTAAATTTCCAAATCCATAAGTTCCCTAATGTCTACATCTTCAAATACCTAGATACCTCTATCTTTAAATCTTTAAATTTTTACGCCCCGTAATACTTACATTCTCATATCCATAAATCCTCCAATCCTCTCTATATCTAGGTTACATCTTTAAATCTACAAATTTCTACATCTTCACATACCTAGATTCTCCTATCCATAAATCTTCCAAAGTCCCAAATTTACATATTTCTGAATCTCAGAATTTCTACATTCCCAAATCCCTCAGATACTCTCCAAATTCCCAGATTTCAACGCTTTCAGCCCTTACATTCTCATATCTCTAAATCGCAAACTTTCTGCGACCCCAAACCCTAGATTCCTATATGAAGTTCGCAAATTTCTACCTTCACAAACTTCTAGATTCCCTCATCCCTAAATACCAAAGCTTACAAATCCAACATCTCAAAATACATTGATCCCAAGTCCCAATGTTTCCAAATTAGTAAGGTCCCAAATCTAATCCCCAAAATTCTTGTCTCATAATTGTTAACCCATTTGGAGTTAAAAATATTTAAATTTCTGAGAATTCCTAATATACTTCTGTCCCTAGAACAGAATCTCCATAGTGAAAGTATCTCTCTGTATCTTTCTAAAATCAAAATTTTCATTGGACAACTTATTAGGTCTTATATCTATATCTACACATGTAACTACTTCCTACTATACGTATGAAGGTAGTAAATTATAGTTTATATATTTGTACATATAATATAATAATAAAACTCTTATAGTAAAAGTTCTCTCTCTCTCTAATAGCCATATTTTAATTAGGCAACTCATTAGGTCTACTATCTACATCTACACATGTAACATATCTATACACATAACTATTTCCTACTACACCTATCTAAATAGTAAATTACAGTTATTTACATAATGTCAGTCCATGGAAGTAGTATAAGTCAATCATTACCCTCAATAAAAAAGAACCAAAGTAACAATCACATTAGCGAAATTACCCAGTAATCCAATAATAAAGCGCAACTTCCAAAATAAAGAAACGACAAATAGCGAGCGATTAATAGCAAAAGTTGGAGCGTGTGACCGGACTTCATTAAGAGCGTTTCAATTAAAGCCGTTCGAAACGCCCGAACGTTCGGCTTATAAATTTTCAATTAAACAGAAGGGCCTTGAAACTTCCATCGTAGTTAACAAACTTGAAGTCGACGGAAATTCGATAATTACATAAACTCTCTCACTAGCCCGCGACGTTCCTCGATTTCCGTGCGACGAGGGTGAAAAAAAAACAAGAGAAGGAAAAAGAGAGAAAAAAAAGCTAGGGTCCAATTCAGCGAGCGGGACCCCTGGGGTCTTAAACTTTTGTCGATCACTGTATTCAACGTCTGAGGTGAGACGGTTGAAAGAAAACGTTTTCTCACGCATCGGTGGCACGAAGGGAAAGAAGGGTTCGAGTTTGCGCCAAGTCGTTTCATCTTGACAAACTCGTAAAAGCGAAGAGAAGTCGTAAACCTGCCTCGAAGATGGGCCTCGTTGAATATTCACGAATTCACGGTTTGCGTGTGCACGCTGCTCGAAAAGAAGCGAGGGTAACACGTACGCGGGCATACTTTATACCATAACACCAGAAATACTGCAGGTTCCTAGACACCTACAGCCTCGGTATCGTCTACAGGAAATGGCCGCTTGAGTCATTTTTTTATCGTTCTATGATTCTGTTATTTATTGGTCTTTGTCCATATTTTATCGGTAATTATTTTTTATTTATTCTAATAGTTTTTCATGTAGACATGATGTGTCAAGATTTGAGTTCTGAACTTTTTTGGGGGAAATTAAAAAATTCAGGAATTCAGATATTTAAGGATATTAGGATACAGGAGAACAAAAATTAGGAATTCAGGAAATCAGAGATTTAGATATTTAATAATTAAAAGCATAGAAATTAAGAAATTTAGGAAATTAGGAATTTTGGAAATTTGCAATCTTGAAATTTTAGAATTTTGAAATCTTGGAATTTGCAATTTTTGACATTTAGAATTTTGGAATTTTTGAATGGTGAAAATTTAGAATCTTCGAATTTTAGAAATTTTGAGGTTTTGACATACCGAATTTTTGAAGTTTTGAATTTTTAACATTGGGAATTTTAAAGTTTTGATATTTTGGAATTTGAAATTATGGAATTGCGGAATTGTGAAATTTTAGATTATGGAATTGTGGGTTTGTGGAATTGTGGAATTATGCAATTGTACGATTTGGAATTGTGGAATTTGGAATTATAAGATGTGGAATTGTGAAATTTTCAAATTTTGGAATTGTGAGATGTGCAATTGTGAAATTTTCAAATTTTGGAATTGTGAGATTTGGAATCATGAAATTTTAGAATTTGGAATTGTAAAGTTTGTGGAATTGCGGAATTATGGAATTGTAAGATTTGGAAATGTGGAATTTTGGAATTATGAGATGTGGAATTGTGAAATTTTCAAATTTTGTAATTGTGAGATTTGGAATTGTGAAATTTTAGAATTTTGAAGGTTTGGAATTTGTAATTTTGGAATTGTGGAATTGTGGAAGCTGAGAATGCAAGGATCTAAGAATCTAAGAATCTAGGATTCTAGGAATCTAGGAATCTAGGAATCTAGGAATCTAGAATTCTAAGAATTTAGGAATTTAGGAATCTAAAAATTTAGAAACCTAGAAACCTAGAACCTAGAAACGTAGAAGACCTAAAAACCTAGAAACTTAGAAACCTAATAATCTAGAAATCCACATATTCCATGAAAATTTAAGAACTTTTAAATTTGAAAATTTGCCAGTTTTTTATTTCTGAATCTTATAAATCCTCTTTAAATCATAACAAAAAACCCTGACTTTGTAAATACAGCACGTGATTTTCGAGTTTACATTACTGAAAATTTTGTAACGTTTGGAAATTTAGAAGTTCTGACGAGTAACAAAATTTAATATTTTCAGAATTCACCCTAACTCTATTAATAGAAATAATACACCGAAAGCTCTGTATACTACGCTTGTAATTTAATCGTATCTTCGAACAAATAATCAAATTACACGGTATGTGGAATCGCTTTCAGCAACGAAGAATGGACGTGTTGATCGAGGGTTGACGGAAACGAGAGATAAATGGCGTCTCGTCATACTTTGTCGCAATACCTATTGTGCAAGGAACTTTCGAGCTTCCGTAGGATGTTCACGGTTGCTGCTTCTACGTTTGGGTTGTGTACAAGACTGTCATAGAAATGAAAAATTAAAGTTTGATGCGGAACACATCTCCTGTGTGAAAAGTAGGAAGTTGTGAAGTCTGTTAAAATATACGAGGGTACGGGGACGTGAAAGTTCAGTTTCAAAATTGAATATAAATGTTCTCTTGAG